>CM036761.1:22299719-24718469 GCA_020796225.1 Arion vulgaris | reverse complement strand
ATATTTAAAAAAAAAAAATTTTTTTAATAAACACAACAGCATAAAAGAGTGTTAAAAAATCATAACATATTATTTTAGCCAACATTTCTTTTATGTCTTTGAATGCCCAAACAATTAAAATCTTATATAAATTATCCAATTTAATGAATTATTCTGTAGAGTTATGAACACAAAAATTGAGATTTTGATGCATTTGAGACGTAGTTCTACTGCAAATGAAATAAATCTTTTGGACAGATAAAACAAGTTTTTAAAGACAAAGTAGTGCATTTACAACTTATGAAATTTATGCAAATATATTTATTGTCCTGGTTTGGTAGCAGTATGAAACAAAAATGTCTGCCACAGAAGATACTGGAGGCTTTATCTTCTTCTCCACTTGCTCTACATCACTAACTTTGTTAAACCACTCTTTGTGGTCTGTATGTTAGTGTATAATATTTAATTTGAAATTATGAAAATCGGGAATAAAAATTACATTGTATAGAAAGACATGTTCCAAACATGCGTGTCCTAATTACTCTGACATTTACTTTCAAATTAATTACAAGTACCTTCCAGTCCATACCATCAAGCTTCTTTTCCTATCCTCCTTTTATGCCCTTTGAACACAGGAGCATCAGATGCCAAGTCTGATGCCATCAGATACCCACTCATGTCAAGTCTTCCTATCTGTAGCTAGTTTTTCCATATTTTTTTTGCATATTGTTAATTTCTGCGTCCAAATCTCTTTGTTTAGGCCTCTCTCGCTTTCATTTATCCTACGGGTTTCAGGAAAGAGATTGTCTTGTTATATTCTCTTCAGATTTTCTCATGGTGTGTCCTATCCAGCACCTTTTCTTCATTTTTTGGTTCATTCACATCTGCCTCAATCTCTTCATAAGCTCCTCATTTGTGATCTTATCATATCATCTCTATCTCTTTATTATGCACAGACAACAGTTCATGAATGTTTGCAATTTATTAGTTAGTGTTTTAGTTGTTCTTCATGTTTCTGACTAGTACAGCAGAAATGCATATTTATCATTGGAGTTGAATATTCTAATTTTGACCTTTAGATTTGGTTTCTTTAGGCTTCCATAAATTTCCCAGTACGATGAAAGATCTTCTTGTCGTCTGTATTCTTATTCTGATATCTCTATCCCTTTCTTCCTCTTTTTCAGAATTGCTACAAAGTATGTGTATAAATATCTAACATGACACTATTTAAAAAAAAGACTTCAAATCAACAATTTCTGAAATGTCCCTCAAATGACATTATGGTTAGGCAATGTACATGTAAGCATATTACCATCAGACAGTGTACCCCAAAGAGCAATGCTGCTCCGATACAATGGATACAAAGCAAAAGAACCGCCACGCAAAAGATGGACCTCAGAGATAACAGAGGCGACGAAAGAGACTATCTACGAAGCGCATACTAGGGCCCGTTTTAGAAATCTCTTCCTGACCTGACGCTGTGAGGCATACAGGATTCGAGAAAGAAAGAAAGAAATGTACATACAAAGTCACTTAAGTGATGCTATCAATGGAATCAGTTGAAGAACAGGCCTATTCCATAAGTCATAAATAAGAAAAAAATAAGAATCAGGCATACAAGTTTAGATAAACAATGGACTTCTGGGTTATTGCTTGATTGGAACATGCAAAGAAATTGAAATAAATTAACTCTATACAAAAATTAAACTAAACTTGACATGTGACTAAAAACAAAATTATAGATCTGATATGTTTCCAATTGAGTGCAGCAATTTTATCAATCATGAATAATGAGCAGCAACTCCATATATTTTAAAGGAAATGGAAACATGTTCTTTTCGCATCTATATTAATGTAAAGAAACATAAATCCATGCCAATATATTTACATATTTAAGACACTGAATACTGCATTTAAAATGTGCAGTGGCCGAAAGTGTATGTACAAATAAAAATATCATTTTTACATAAAAAACAACTAAATTTGATTTGTTTTAGACAAATGAATATACTTATATTGCAAGCAAACAGAATGCAGAAAAATAAATTAATAAACTTTAACTATCAGAAAGCGTTAAAGTAATTGACATTGAAATAAATCCTGGAGCAGTCTGCAACACATGGCTAAATGGAGCAGAAAAGAGGCATGCTGCAGCATTTGGTAGTAAATGTGTCAATAAAGAAGATATATAAATGTATCAACTTATGCAAATAATTCTTTGGAGTGAAAAAATTACTGAACCATAAAGAGCTCAGCTCTTAGATGTGCTGAAAAGTGTAGACAAAAGCATTGTATAATTTTGTTCAAACAATTTTCTTTCAAGATACAAAAGACAGTGGGATATATTATAATCACAGTCTGTGGGTTCACTGTCTATATAAAAGGGGATAATTATACAATAAAGAACAAAGAATATATTTATTGATTTTGTAATCTCCACATCAAAGGTCAGCTGCAATGTATCTCCAACACTTTCTATTTCTTGTCCCAGTAGTGTATTATGCCAAACTGTCCTTTGTCTTAAATTGTTTATAATAATGTTTCCCACCCAGTCATATCAGTTATTCTCTTGCCAGCTTACCCTAAACCTTTCCCTACAGTAGATTTTCAACAGTGTCATGTCTCTTTATGTGCCCAAAGAACGTATTTTAAAAATATACAAGAATTGTAAATTTGTAATATTGCAACATTTTATAATTACGTTAATTAACCAAATAAAGTCGCTAACTTTCTATTAATGATCAGAGTTTTTAAAAAACCCATAAACTTTTTAATTCAGACACAACTTAATTAATGTTCTATTTTTCATATGTTAATATTTAAAGTATCTCATGGTCATAAACATGTCAAGAATCTTAAGAAACAAAGAAATTTGCTTCTACTAAAATCTAATTGGGTAACCCCAAAAAAAAAGTAACAAGCAAATATAATATTAAATTTCACATGTATTCATAAATTTAAGAATGAAATTTCAAAATTACATGGAGCATTAAAATGTCTGTACTCATTTTCATATTTTATTTATGTATATCCTCTTCATGCCACATTTGAGACCTAAGTCTTTTGCATGAGATTTTCACTTCTGTCACCTTTTTCTACCAATTGTTTCTCATGTCAGGCCACACATTTTTAGTTCTCTATCCACAGTTCTTCTTCATGTTTCCATTGTCGTCTAGGTCTTCTTTTCCCATCCGCTGTCCATTAGAGAGCTGTCCTGGCAAAGTTTCATACATTCCATATCTTCCTTGCATCCTGGACATTCCATAGAAGTATCTCCATCCTTATTTTTTAAATAATGGTCTCCAATGATGCCCAATTTGTTTGTTTTAATAGCTATTTATTTGTTATCGTATTTTGTCAGGATTCGTCTTAAACATTTATTTTGGAATGTCTCCAGTGAGCGTATGATGTGTTGAGTCATTTTCCAGTACTCACTACTGCACAATAACACTTCCAGGACACATTTCTATATATTTTTAGTCTTGTTTTAAGGCTTAATTCTTTAGATATCCAGAATTTGTTTAGCATGGCGGCTGTGTGTTGCTGAGGCATGCGATGGGATGTGCTGGCCTAATTGTAAGCGCATGACTGGCACAATGTACAATCGCTCTTACGCTCAGATCACATACAAATCACAAAGAGTGGTTTAACAGTGGTAAATATGGAAAATTCAAAGAATAAGAAGAAGAAGCTTAGCATGGCAAATGATTAAAATTTGTAATATTACTAACACTAACTGGAAAATCCAACAACATAGTATCCTTGTAATAGTCAGAAACCTATTTGTTACACATGTGCATGTAGTCAGTGAATAAAGTATCCCAGTTTTTAGACTTATTGCTGTTTTTAATTATGTTACAAACTAAATCTATTTGCAGAACAAACTACAGTTCTTGTGATAACAAGCTTGATCAATCTATTCTATTCCTTAACTAAAAGCTCTCATTGCTAGATCTGTAGAACTTGTTCAGTATTTGGTCCCCAAAGAATAGTGTTTGGACAAAGATTTCAAAACATTCTCTACAACAGAATGGATAGATATAATGATAACAGCAATGCCATCTGTGTATGTTTTGTATAAAAGGCATAACATTACACAAAAAATATTTGGTACATGAATAGGGAAAATATAAAGGGGAAGGGTGGATTTGACATGCAGTAAATTATTTAAAATGTTAATTACCAGAACATAAGTCAGCAATCCAGTTTGCACAATGTTAACAAAATAAGGAAATGTAAATAGACAAAAAGAATAAATTAGTGACATTCAAACATGAGAACTGAATAGATAAACAACTTCAGCGTAAAATACTAACATTCTTTAGCTTGTTACTTTTCTTATTAAGAAAGGTTTCTTCATGACTTTTGTTTTTCATTCACAGTTTGTTCCTCACTCATGCTGTGAGTCCCTGCTTAGCTTTAAAGAAATATCTATGTCATAATTGTGAATGACTTCTTTGTTGATCTTTACCAAAACAAATGTTTTCCTCTTTTTGTATGACTTTTTTGCTGGTTTAAAGTGATGGTAACCTGTAGTTAATTTTTATGTGTTTTCTGTTCTTCAAGTAAATATAATCAATTTTGGTAATCCAAATAAGAATTCTCTCTCATCCGGTCCACATACGCTAATGCGTGTCATAGAAAGCTGACGTTTTTAATGGGCTGTCGGCTGTTATTGTGACCATTCTGTTTTAGTATCTCTGTGATAATGTATCCCTCTCGTTTTAGATCTTCTGCTGCAGCATGCACACAGAGCTAACTGATTCCGATATATTCTCATGAGATGTGCAAACCATTTCCCTTTTTGTTATTCTACATATTTGATGCTCGATATTGTTCTTAACAATATTCATGTCATAATTTTTTTTTAAATTAATATTTTAACAAAATAATGATTAAGCACAAAAATGTGGAATTCATTTATAATTTCTCACTACGATCTTGTGTCTACAAGAATCTTGTCTACTAATTATTAACACATATTAAGTACATATATATATTTTTTTTAAACAAATTAATTTTCTTAAATTTAGACAGGCGTTCATTGTAGAAATTATTCATGAGTAAAATCTAGTTCTAAATGCTCTTTGCTGAAGCCTAACTCATACAACACAGTTCGTTCTAGAATTTTCTGTGCATAAAAATGATCTGAAAGTAACTGATTTCCCTGGGGTAGGAGATAGAAAAGCTGATAAAACACTGCGCTAGTGACCCTTGATGCGTACATCATATGGGTTGGACAACAGGAGGACCTGATCCTTTACTTGAGGATCTAAATTACAAGTACCTCTGAAGTTGGAGTAAGGCTTGCTTGACTGGCGAGGGCACTAGTGGTAAGGAAAGCAAGTCTTCCCACATAAATCAGTCAGAGGTGCCATATTAGATCAATAACTATGAGTGAGTTAAAATTAAGCAAACAAAAAACCCAATAAAACTGACATCCCTATCTGTTATATTCATTAAGTATAACTCTAGATCTAGAATGACAACCTATTCTACATAACATTCATGAAATACTTATCTTTATTTTTTACATGCTATAATGATTGTCTGTGATGTGAATGATAATGTGAGCATCTGTAGCTCAAGCGGTAGTGAACCTGATCACGAACCCAAGCATACCTGGTTCAAACCCCACGGTGGGCAAGTTTGGAAGCAAATTGTTTCTGTGGGATTTTACAAAATGGTAAAAATAGACCTCACCGTTCAGAAAGAAATGGCAAACTACTGAGCGTATAAGTGGTGCCTAGAAAATCAACGACTCGTTTACTGTGTTTGATGGCTACATCCTTTAGGATATGCCACGATTTTCATAATGATTGTACAGCAGAAACAAGTCAAATGGTAAAGCAGGCTTTCATGCAAAAATGAGTCAGAAGCACTATACCATGTGTCGTGGCTAACGCCCGAATTCACAGCAAGTGAATGAAGAAGGGTTTAAGAGCCAAAGGATTGACTTTACTGCACCGGGTTTTAACCCATACGGCTAAGTCTGTCTCCACAGAAAAGGCACGCCACCTGCCAAGAGTATTGCACAAAGCAACAATCCTAGCTCCAGCAACAATCCTAGGGGTCTCTGAAAAAACTGCACTCATGAACAGAATGGGCGGTCTGACTCGAACCCACGACCTTCGACTAACAAGGCAAAGGGCTTAACCACTTAGCTACAGAGACCCCCTAGAAGAAGAATGTATAGTGTTATTTCTATTTTAATAATCATAATTTATTAATTTTAAAATATGTGCTCAAAATAAAACTTGTATCCAGTTTAAAATTTAAATGAATAAAGTTAATTTTATATCATAAGTTCATTTTTTATAGTTTGCAAACACACAATCTTCTGTATTTCAAAACAATAGTTGCATACTTTGTACATTTTTTGGGAGAGGTTAACTCTTTCCACGCTTTAAGCCGCACACTGCGCCATGGCGAATCCGTTGCACGCTTTAAGCGCAACTGCTGCCATAGAGTTGCTTCCCTTATAAGAAGTCTTTCTAGTTTTACTTCTTCTGTTTTATATAGTACTTTTAACCTTGTTATTCTGTTAGGTGTCCAGTTTATAATTTAGTATATAATAATATATATGTTTATTTATTGATAAGTAGTTGACTAATTTTTTTTTTTTTTACTTCCTTGAATTAACTGTTAAAAAATTGAGAAATAAATGGGGAAAGAGTTAACTCCTTGTGGATGAAACACCACAGTACGTGGCTTTGGGTTGGATGCCTTTTTACCAGGAGAGACACTAAAGAGCATTTTTTTTATTCTAAACAAAATGGCTTGTAAAAACATGGCTTTTTGCCCTGATCCACTAAGAGTTAATGAACATGATTTTATCTCACAAGTTTGACTGACAGATACGATTCAAGCGATCTTGAAATTGTGATTTCTTCAACAATTTATGTTCATAGTGCAAGTCGCACTGCAAATTCCTCACACGATATTCCTTATGAAGTGAATTATATGAAGCAGTGATTCTAATCTTTGATGCTCTTTAGTTAACCTAGCATTCATTATACGGAACTAAGTATATATCTGTTCATTTTAAAAAAAATTACTATTTGATTTGATCTGAACCAAAATGTCAATCTACAAATTAATTGATTATTTACACAACTGAACATTGAACAGCAAACACACAAAAATAAAACCACAACAGGAAACACCAGAGTACCTTTGTATTGTCTGGATCACAGTAGTCAAGCAAGGTGTCACAGAAGTGGTACCCAATCATTTCAAAGTCATTCTGGTTAAAGTGGTACCTTTCTTTTGCCAAGACTTGAGCCACAGAATGTTGCCTACAAAAACAAAAGTATAAGCAAAATTAAACCAAGTTTCATCATCTGAGGATAGCACCATATAAGTGTCATTGTTGTTCAGTCTTACAGAATGACAAAAGGTATTATTTTGAATAACTGTTTCATTCTGTACTTATTTTTCTCCATTCCTTGTGGAGCATGGGTCTCATAGTACTTTTGAGTCCCTGACCATCTTTCTTCTTCTTGCATATCGCTTCACGAGTACCAATTTAAATCACTCCTGTGATATGTCTTGATCTTTGCCAAGAACGATCGTTGCAACATTGGTTTGAGCTAAACGCATAGACTTTCATCGCTAGGACACATGCATCATTTCAGCCAAACCTCCTTAGATGCCTACGACATGCATGGCAGGTAACAGTTTCTATTCTTTACCCCCAAATTTGGGCGGCTCAACCACTTGGGCGAGTCTCTGACTGTTTTCTTTTTGGTTTCCTAGGATAGTTAAGTATCCTTCCGTTCCTCATAAAGACTCCATCTCCAAGTCTGTTTAGGTGGTCTCTTTTTTCCATTTTCCTTGAAGGTTTGTTTCAAGTTCTAGTCTAGTGATAATATACTGTTTTCAAGGGTATGCCTGACCAAATGCCCTCTTCACTCTTGACATGGCTCATTATTGGTGTGTTTGATTCTTTGGAGTACTGTAACTGTTTCTGTTTATTAATTTTTTAAACTTTTTTATCAAACAGTTACTAATAACATAACCAAAAGTGTTATGAGACAAAAATCATACAGGTTTGGCTAATTTGTCAGTATTAAAATTTGCAAACACATGTTTCTATGGCAACATATATCATTTGTGTTGATGCTGCAACATTTCTTTTACTGCTGTTAGACAAATTATTACATAGCTCAATAGAAAAAAAATATAATAAATTAGCTGAATAAGTATAACATTTCTTCTTTGGCATCTTCTTTGCTCAATCTAGAATAGCCATGAATTGGTTTCATTTTTCAATTAGCTTCAAATTAACATTCCCACATTCTTATTTTTACCAATTCTTAATTTATTCTTTCACACTCTGTTCATCATCATCATCAAGTAGCTTGTCCCTTCCGGAACTTGGCTCCCATGACAGCAGTACTGAAAAACTCACTGTTCTGTACAAGTTGGCCGGCATCAGCAGCAGTCATTCTCAGATCGTCAATCCTCTGCACCCATCCTCTTCTAGTTCTTCCTCTTGTTCTTCTTCACACCATTCTTTCCAAAATTAATTTCTCTAGGCATTCATGTCATTTGATGTGTCTGAAATATTTAATTTTCCTTGTTTTATGCTTTGTAAAAGCCAACTCTCTTTAATATCAAGCTGTTGCAGAACAGAAGCGTTTGTTCTCTTCTCTGTCCATAATATTTTAAGTACTCTTCTGTAGCATTTGCATTCAAAGACATTAATGATCGTCTCTGATCAGCCTTCTTTTAATTTCTTGTATAGTATTTCCTACTTGTGTATGGTACCATACTCTGTCAGCATGTAATAAAGCATTTATTCTTTATTTCTTGTATAGTATTTCTACTTGTATGTACTGTATCGTCAGCATGTAATAAAGACATTTATTCTTTATTCTTTATAGTATTTCCTACTTGTGTATGGTACTGTACTGTCACATGTAATAAGTACATTTATTCTTTATTTCTTTCATAGTATTTCCTACTTGTGTATGGTACCATACTCTGTCAGCATGTAATAAAGTACATTTATTCTTTATTTTCTAATTCTGATTTGTCTCAGCATCAGGATAAGAAGAGATTTCTAGAATGGGCTTTTGTGTGCTTCATAAATAGTGTTTTTCATCACCTCTGTTACTTCTGAGGTCTGCCTTTTGCGTGGACAGCCTTTTGCTCTGTATCCAATGTACCAGAGTAACATTGCTATTTGAAGAATGCTGTCTGCTGGTAATCTGCTTATGTGGCCAAACCTTTCATTTGTTGTTTCTTTAAAAAGTTCACTACTGATGTTGTGTCTACTTTTTTTCCCTAAAGTTTCCATTTCTAAACCAGTCTCTTCTTGATACTCCCAGCATTCTGCATTGACACTTCATATCTGTCATTACTAGTTTTCTTCTATCATTTGATGTTAGCGTCATGATTTGACACTTTTATTAATCTCCAAAATATCATGTCATTGCCTTAAAATGAAAATATAAAAACTGCAACTAAATTGTTACACAAACCTGTGGAGTGAAAAATTGAACACACATTAAAGCCGAAGGATTGACTTCATTGCACCGGGTTTTACCCCATATGGCTTGGTCCTCTCTGCAGAAATGGCACGCCACCTGCCGAGGTATTGCACAAAGCACGAACTCCGTAGCTCCAGCAACAATCCTAGGGTCTCTGGAAAAACTGCATTCGTGAACAGAAGGCTGCGGTCCGATTCGAACCCACGACCTTCGACTCGCAAGGCAAAGGGCTTAACCACTCAGCCACAGAGACCCCTTAAAATAATACTTGCATCGACCGGAATCGAACCCGGTCACCCGCATGGCAGGCGAGTATTCTACCACTAGACCACCGGTACATACATTAATGTTGCTACAGCATGTTTTTCAATGTGGTAGTTAGTGTGCTGACAAGAGGCAATCATACTGTCTCTCTCTCTCATAACCCATGTAATTTCTATCACATATCAATCACAAGTTACAGGAACAAACACATAATGCTCACCTCCATTGTGTAACTGTTCATTATACCCAAGTTCCACATGACCACTCTGCCAGTGCTTTCCTTGCTTTTATGAACTTTGAACTTACAAGAATTGAAACAGAACTGAAGAAGGATATGTATTTAATTAATACCAGATACTTACAAAATATTGGTGGAAGGGATTAAAGGAGAACTATAAATACCAAATACTTACAAAATATTGGTGGAAGGGATTAAGGAGAACTATAAATACCAAATACTTACAAAATATTGTGGAAGGGATTAAAGGAGAACTATAAATAGCAAATACTTAAAAATATTGGTGGAAGGGATTAAAGGAGAACTACAAATACCAAATACTTACAAAATATTGGTGGAAGGGATTAAAGGAGAACTATAAATACCAAATACTTACAAAATATTGGTGGAAGGGATTAAAGGAGAACTATAAATACCAAATACTTACAAAATATTGGTGGAAGGGATTAAAGGAGAACTATAAATACCAAATACTTACAAAATATTGGTGGAAGGGATTAAAGGAGAACTATAAATACCAAATACTTTTCAAAATATTGGTGGAAGGGATTAAAGGAGAACTACAAATACCAAATACTTACAAAATATTGGTGGAAGGGATTAAAGGAGAACTATAAATACCAAATACTTACAAAATATTGGTGGAAGGGATTAAAGGAGAACTACAAATACCAAATACTTACAAAATATTGGTGGAAGGGATTAAAGGAGAACTACAAATAAAACTAAAACAATTAATCATAATAAATAAAATAGTGTTGACATAATATATTGTGCATTTATTTACTTCAATGTTAACATTGAGCACAAAAATTAAATCACACTTTGATCAAGCTCTCCGTTAAATTTGAAGTTAACCATTGTCAAAATATTATTTATATTTTGTTGTTTTTCTTCTTCTTAGCATTCATTTTTAGTGACCAATTTGATAATTCTTATTGTGATATTTAATTGATTTTTGACAAGAATGACTGTACATTGCACCCTGGTTCTTAGGTCCCTACTTGTGTATGGTACCATACATGTGTAGAGCAGAGATTCCGGTTTTATCCTATGAGAAATGTTTTGAGTCTGTCTCACTGATAGTTAGTCCCCCACACTTTCCTTTCCTTTGTGTATTCATTGCTCTTTAATGATCATTTTTCGTCACATAGTTGGGTTTTATAATCTTCGCCGACGAGTATGTCTACACTATGCGCCCTTTCTGATTATGTGAGGTCATTCCGGAATAGGAATATTCTCAGCAATTAGGAACACATGGACTTGTCCCACGAACGATCAATTTTAGGATTTTTAATTGGCCTTTATTTGATCTAAGACATGGTGTTTGGATGTCATCTTACAGGAGTAGGATGATTGCATCCGAGAAGTATTGGCCTTCGCCAATGTTTGGGTTTGTACAGCCAGTCAAACCTTTATATTATCTGCCTTCCTTTTCTAACCATGGTGAGGTTGTTCCAGAATATGCTCAGCTTCTGCAATTGCAAATTAGCTTCCCTTCAGGGAAAGGAGAAACGTTAGATTAAGACAGAACACAAGAAACCAAGGATGGCAGTCCTCTGAACATAAAATCACAGTAGATGTTGGAGTATTTACAATACGGTATTTCAAAGAGAACCATGTCACTGCAGCTTTTGTGGAGTTGATCAATGCTCCTGCTTCCCCACACCACCTAATTATATGGTAGAGTTCTGACTGAAGTTCTTCCCCATGTTCACCCATCATGTGCCAAAGTATAAAAGGTAATATGGGCCTGACACTGCATTTCCCAATATACAACATGGTATGAAAACAGATGTAGGACAGATTAGCATAATGTATATGTGTTCACCTATCGACTTAGACACTAGAAAATGGTGGGTTTAATCCTACACTTGACATTACACACATGATGAAAGGAACTGACACTCCTACCTCATGCACACTATAGCCTAGAAATATGAAATGAAGTTACTTCACACCCTAAGGTCTAAATAAACTACGGGAAATTGTATTTATTTATATGAAAACAGGATCTTTACCTACTTACTAACAAAGCAACTTTGTAAATAATTTTACTAAATATCCCTCTGCTGGATATTCAAAGCACTACAAAATGACTGCCTCCAATAACTGTGCAATGTACCAACATTAGTAGTTGGAATTTGTATTTAGAATTACAAATGCAATATTGTTTTTAAAAAAAATTAGTGATCATTAAAACTAAACTACAGCCAAATTATTCAGATTAATTATAGTGCAGTACAAGGTGACAACATATTTCTACACGACTTGGAACTTTCATATGATGTGGAACTTTCGTATGATGTGGAACTTTCATATGATGTGGAACTTTCATATGATGTGTTCGGGTGCTGTAAGTTTGTTTGTTATGTAGGAAATTAAAGCCTCTTTAAACCAAGGCACAACCTGATGCCTTGCAGGTAGGCTGGGACAACCAAAGGCTGACGGAGAGTGAACCCAGTAAAAGGTGGCTGCAACAGGACATATCGCCGAAGGATAAGCATCAGAGCTCCAAATGGCGCTGAATGATGTGATGTAAGAAGCCTTTCTTGGTGTAGGCTGTTTATATGTCACAATAAGAATGATAAAAAGTGGTCGAAAAGAACAATCGAGAGAAGAAGAAGAAGAAAACCAAGGCACACTTTTTTCTACCTAAGAACAAACCTTGTTTTGGTTATATCAGAGCGTGTAGGCCAACAAACATGAGAAATAAGGATTAACTCCATTTCGAGAATCCATGTTAATTTGTATTAGTATCAGCCACTGTACTAGTTTTTCTGTCTTTGTTTTTAAAAAATTAATTCACATTACTTTTTAAAGGGTTCACATGTACAACCCAGCCTTAAATGTTTACCTTTTCTGGTGTATTTTTGCTAAGCATAAATGGGAAAACTCTTTCATGGAATCTCTTGTTGGATCCGTGATGCTGTTCACAGCCATATACAAACACATTTTGTCTTCTGCTGTGACCATGCAAGTCACAGTATACAATTATGTCCCTTTCCTGAAGTAACCTGGTAACAAAAATGGTATTATGGTTACTAATTTCTTAGTGAAATAAGTAGAGGAAGACTACGAGAAAGATGAAAAGATGACATAGCACAATCCTGTCAAAAATGAAAAATAACTAGCATCCAAGTCACTAGAGCAGCGCAAGACAAAACCAGCAAACTAAAAAACTGAACAACAACCAAGTAACAGTGTAACGACAAAAGAAGAGAAATAACCTTTCACCACTCCTAATAAAAACTATGCAAAAAATCATTCAAGTTTTTAAAGACAAAATAAATGAGACTATACCACATATTTGTATAGATCACTGTATGGGGTCAAAGGTGCAAGAAAACAACAGCCCGCCAGGATTAGCGAACTGGCGATAATCCCCTGCCCTCACCTCTCCGTGGTGACCCTGGTAACAGACGGTAGTTCCGGTCTTGTTAAGAGGGCAGGTGCCATGGGAAAGCTACTCTGGGGCAAGTAGAGATGCAAAAGTAGTCACGCTAGATGGGATCCGCTCACAACACAGACGAACAAACTACCAGAGTGACTATTAATGCTCATCTCTCCCGGCTGATGGGAAAAGCTAGAAGGATAAATGTGGAACCCCGTGGGGCGAAACTTAGAGCCCGCACATGCCCCTCTTTAAGAGAGCTCTTGAGCCAATGAGTATGCTCGGAGTTGAGCTGCACGAGGGCCCACATAGGGAAAAACTCGGGTCCCTATCTCAGAGATGGGGGCACGATTATAAGTCATCAAAGAGATG
Organism: Arion vulgaris; assembly: GCA_020796225.1. Taxonomy (NCBI): domain Eukaryota; kingdom Metazoa; phylum Mollusca; class Gastropoda; order Stylommatophora; family Arionidae; genus Arion; species Arion vulgaris. Next base: position 24,704,725 of record CM036761.1, on the reverse strand, counting down.
TTGACCCAAGGGGGGCGAAATTCGGAACCCGCGCATGCTCTCTCTTGAGCCCTCTCTCTTGAGCCGATGAGAATGCTGGGAGTCAAGTTGAACTGCACATGGGCCCACATACGATGGCACTCGGGTCCCTATCACAGTGATGGGGGCACGATTATAAGCCCCAGAATCATACAACCCAGGAAAACGTAAGCATGGCGTAAACTGATGGTGATGAAAAGGCAGGCATCATTGCAAAGTGAGCACGCACGCTGGCATAAGAGTGGACCCACCGATGGGCTGGCAAGCATGGCATGGCATGCATGGTAGGCACGGACAATGTGAGAATGGCAAAAACTGATGGTGACCAGGCACCAGGGCAGAGCTAGCACGCATGCTGGCGATGCCATAGTGAGCCCCACCCGAATGTGCAGAACAACTGGAAAGCCCAGCAGAGATAAAGCCAGTACGCATTCACACTCGCAGGGAACTACTGCTGCCTTGTAGTTTGACTGGGGACAATCAAAGGCTAGCGGAGCAAACCATACACAAAACTGGACGGCAAACCAAGGTGTTCACAAACGACCGTTCGCTGGGCAGATGTCGCTCATAAGCCCGGGAGGCCAGGCTGTCTAAAGGTCGCTGCCCTGAAAGAAAATAGCAGCCTGCTGCCTTGTGAGTTTTGGCAGGGGCCAGCAAAAGGCTAACGGAGAGCGAACCCAGTAAACGCTGGTTGAAATCGAACACACCACCGAAGGATAAGCACCTGAGTTTCAATTGGTACTGAAGGCTGTGTATGTACATTCCGTTCTTGATGTTTGGCTGTTTATATATCACAATAGAATAATAAAAACGGCTTAAGAACAATAGCGAGAGATCGAGAGAGATCACTGTATATGATTTAAGAAACTAGTTGAACTTTTTTAATGATAATAATCTTTTTTATAATTAATTTTTCTATCACAAGTCTGTGGTTCCCTTGGTACTTAATGTAGCAACAAAAATACACCCTTCTTCTGTGTCCTTGGCTGTCCTCTACTATATTTTTTTTATAACAGACTGTTCCATAACTAATCTTGTGCATACAAGTGTCCCTTTATGGATGGAAAAGAGCAATAACTATACCAAGTAGGTTGTAAGAGACTAAACTGAGTTATACATGTACATGGGGCTAGCAACCTTTTTCTTTTTAAAACACAATAACACATAAAACAAGCACACATAAATGAATAGGCACAGAATTATCTCTATTTCAATGGAAACCCCATGTTTGGAAATAAAATAATATGAGTATGATAGTAGAAAATGTTAACTATAATAGAAAAGGATAACCTATTTTACTGTTATATAACTATCCTATTTTAGTTCATTTTTTAAATGCCTTTTTTGTTAATAATAACTCATTTTTTTCTGTATGATTCTACTACCTTTGTATTAAATTGTCTAGGTATACAAATTTATAGCAGCAACTATTTTAATATACCACTTGGAATATCTTGTATTAAAAATCTGCACACAGCAACTATTTTACAGTTAACAGTAGTAATCAAATGTGTTATCTTAGTACTACATTTTATATAATATATGTATACAACATGCAAAATCGAAACCATACACAACATGTATAGCTACGTTCTCACTTGCGTATCATTGTCTTTGTGTGCCAAACAGAAGGGTAAGCATCTTTGAGTACAGTTTTGTAGTTTCTGTTGAGGTCTCTTCCTGCTAACGAACAGCGATAGTTCCCCACTATGACACCGTCAGGGTTTAACATTGGCACAACTTTGAAGATAAAGGTGTCTCGAAGAAGCTGTTTAAGCAGTTGGTAGGATATAAGTAATTTAAATATAAAAGGAGAAAAACATGCATACAAGCAAACAAATCTTCTGAAACCCAATTATATTATAATGTAGATTCGTATACATATGTACTTTTATTCACCTGCTATGAATTCAACCAAAGTCATGATGTCTAATTTGGCACCTCTGACTGAATTTTGAAGAAAGGCTTGCTTTCCTTATCACCTGTGTCCCTCACCATTCAGTTGAGCCTTACTCTGACTTCATAGGTACTTGTAACTTGGATCCCCAAGTGAAGGATCAGGGTTTCCCGTAGTCCAACCATGCACAGTGTGCATACCAATAACCTTTGACCCAAGTTGGCCTCAAACCCCAGAAATTGTATGGCATGTGGTCATTAGTGTTGCATTGTTATCAGCAACCCCATTTTTAAATATTCAATTGTGCCTTAAAACTCAATGCTGCTTCCGTTTTCAGAGCATCCATGAGAAGGTGTCGTAGGATCTTGATCAGTGCAGAATCACTAACTAGCACAGAATTGAAACCATTATTCACTGCATTGATAGCCCCTCCATTTAGTTGGAAGAATTTAGTATTGGGTAGAGATGTCCACCAAATGACCACTATCAATTCATGTTGTAGTGCTACAGAAATTTTGAAGTATGTGTCAACAATATTCCACTCTGAAATTCAACGAATCAGCAAGATTTGGTTGTCAACATGTGAACAGTCAGATAAGATAATTTAAATGACCCTGTCTTGAGTTTGGTGAATGCAAATCTTTAAACAGAGATTTATGGCCATGGCACTCACTAACCACATAATTTGTCAACATATGCAGAGATAGAATCAGACATTGAACTGCTTGAATGAAATGGGTGTTAAGCGCTGACTTGCATGTGGGTGCTGTCTGCGGGTAAAGAAAAAATCAACCAACACCACTTAGACACAGTAAGCTTAGAAACATTGAGATGGTTGATGTATTTAAGAACATGGGCCTGCTCAATGTGAAAGAATGTTAATAAGAAAAAATGAGTTTAATTCTTTCAGATGAGTTTGTTGAAAATAAGCACATTATCAATCATAAATATTTAAATTCAATAATCCAATAATCTATATAATGAAAGTTATTCTGACCACCAACAAAAAAAAGTCCCTGCAACTAAGCTTAATTGTGAAATTCTCAAACTACTAAAAATGATGAAAAAAGCATCAACAGCATGCACAAGGTGTCTTTTCAGTCAAGCTTTTCTATCAGCAATGACCATCATGTATGTCTCCAGATATAATAAAGAACAAAATATGACATGCTATGTCATTACGCAGGTTAAACCCAGAGAAGTGACCTTGGAATGGCACTTGATTGGTCCTCCAGCAGTGGGAAACATCAGTGAAGCATATCATGGCTAAAAAAAGCAAAGGGAAGGATGTTCTTAAAACCTCTGATGTCTTGCAGGCAGTATTAGGATGTGCAAGAACATGGATAGAAAGACTTCACTTCAACAAAAGAAGGAATATATCAGCAATAACAAGTATGGATATCCGGCAATGAAAATGGGAGATGTAGTCATCATACAATAAATGATTGTGCTCAGATATATAACATGAAATGGAGCTGCCACTGTGGATCATCACTTATTTCATAGAGGTAACTCATCTATCTTTTTGGACTTTAAGCATGAGAAACTTATCTCAGAGAAGGACAATGAATAACAAATCATTTTATCACATTGGCACAGGCATTAATGACTGGCTTTCCAAAAGTGAAAAAAATTGAAAATAGTAGCATATCCTTTACAGGACCTCACCATTAACTGCAGTAAATGAGTTGTTGATTTTCTAGGCACCACTTATACGTTCAGTACTTTGTCATTGTTTTCTGAATGGTGAGGTCTATTTTTACCATTAGTAAAAATTCATGAAGATGAATTTGCTTCCAAACTGCCCGCAGTAGCATTTGAACCAGGTACTCTTGGGTTGTGATCGAGCTCACTACTGCTAAGTCACAGATGGTGTTCAACTAGTCGTTCAATAAAATTATTTAAATTGAAACAACACCAAACAGATAACAAGTCATACTTTAGCATCTGGTGAGTTTCCTGTCAAGAAGTCCAAGAAACCTTTCATCATCCAACTTGAATTGCTTTCTCCAGGATGCACTCGTGATGTCACAACAACAGCTTTCTTATGCTGTGAGAGAACCAGACATGTTAAACCGGATATCTTCACAAGATAAGAAAATCAATATATATTTAGCACATTACCTACCAAATAACGTAGATTGTTCCCATTTGTCAAAGATACAACAGACTACACTATTATGCTTCCTTTTTGAAAAAAGCTTTAAATTTATGTTAAGACATTCTTCTTCTTCTTCTTCTTTGCGTTCGTTCTTCACGAACAATTTTAATCACTCTTTGTGATATGTTTGATCTTTGCCAAGAACATGTATATGTTGCACATTGGTTTGGTAGGCCTAAACGCATAGACTTCTACACGTTTAGGACATGTGCATCCGATTTCAGCCAATTAAGACATTCTGATTGTTACCAGTTATTAATTTATACTATCACATTCTGTTAGCTTCTTACAAACGCAAATTTATTTGTCTAAAAACTTTTTTTGCAGCATTTAATTTTGTAAAAAAATAAGAAAACTACAGCTTAATTAGTACATATACCTGCAGAATGAAAATGTAAATACAAATTAATTTGACCACATAATGTTTTTCCTCCAATGTGGTAGTTAAAGTATTAAATGATTATCATAGATATTTAATCCTTAAAATATCAATAAAGGAACACCCTCATAGAGTGTGGTCGCAAAGAAGGTTTTCATCTAAATCAATCCTTGTCAAAAGCTAGATTGCAAGAGCATGGATTAAAGATTAGAGTGGCCAGATGCCCGTGTGGTGTCAGGGTACACAAGGGAAGCAAATAATAGTACCACTGCGACCTACAAGGCATGTCGTACGAGGTGGCTGATGTAGCACCTAGAAAAGCTACCCTAGTAAATAAAAAGCATCACAGAAATCAGATGTGCTGGCCTACTTGTAGGTGCATAACTGGCACAATGTACAATCGCTCTTAAGCTCAGATCACATACAAATCACACAGAGTGGTTAACAAGGGATCGATATGGAGCATTTGAAAAAGAAGAAACAGAGTGGCCAGAAAAAGAGTAGTACAACAGACGTATGTATAGGCTCATTAATCAACATCAAACTGGTACAGTTAGCTGCTGGACTCTGTTGGAGATATTGCAAAGGAAATTGGAGCACATATGGACATGTCCAGAGTACAATGAAGATATTAAAAACTGAAACTAAAACACCAACAAAGACTATGTGTGTACCAACAAATGTCTGGAGTATTATATGAAACATAAGTTAAGCAAATTTGGTAATGTTCAATAACAGGCAATTTTAAGTACATATTACTGAAAATGACAAGACCATTAATAAAAACTGAGGCGAAACATGTGAAAGTGGGGTGGGAAAGACATTCAGTGTGCAAGATCAAAATCTTGTTCTTATACTTTGTAAAACAATATTGCTCAGTCTCTTATGCTCTGTCCTATGTATAATTTTTCTGCTTCTTTGAAGAAAAAATACAGACCGAATGAAGAAATATAAACCGGCACGCAACATATTCACGTTCTCGGCTCAAATCATACACACCACAAAGATGGCTCAATTAAGTTAATAAGAACAAACGCAAAGAAGAAGGTTAATTTCTTTTCTAAATAGATCTGTACTGATACTGTTCTATTACCTTAGCATCCTCTACGTTTTGTGAGGGTGATGTAATAGTGAGTACATACACTAGGTTTCCTGCTAATGTTTGACATAAAACTCGCTGTTTGCATATTCGGGATTTGATTGGGTCATTTGTCAATTCCAAGAGATAGTCCTGAAATTTTGAAAAATATATTAAAACATGTCGCTCTGCTGGTATTTACTGGGTACATGCATCAATGGCAGCATAGCATTGTTATAAGCAAGCTATTACAAGTGTAAACTACATATCTGATATGTTACAGTAGTGAGATAATTTCTTTGGAAATATATAATATTGACATCTGTTTCGTCTCATATGTTACTATATATCTTCTTCTTCTGCTTCTCACTAGATTGGGATTTCGGATTCTCTAATAAAGGCAGCCGTCTGCCACAGATTATCAGCCACGCCATACAGTTTATCTTGAACGCTGGTGTAAGTGGGCCACCTCTTTCTTCTCAAGTCTGCATACTGGGGGCAGTTCTGTAGGATATAATTCCTATGATTTCTGCTTCGACGTTTGTGCTGACCTCTTCCTGCAGTAAGTTTTGATCACCCTCGTGATGGTAGGTCTGGCATTCTTACTGCATGGCTATATCTTCAAGGCAGATTGGCGACCGAAGAATCCGTTATCCCATTCCTCATTGTGAGGGTCGTTGCACCATGTTATGCGCCTTGCGGCCTGGTGCATCCGTTTTCTGCAAGCATTTGTTTCGGGTTAGCATTCCCTAGCGGACAGGTGCATCCGATTTCAGCCAGAACTCCTTAGTCGCTCTTACGACATGCATGGCAGGTAACAGTGGTTCTATTCTTTACACCCCAAATTTGGGCCCGGTAACCACTCTGGCGTGTTACTATATATATGTTACTATACATAGGTTACTTCATATATATATATATATATACTAAGTTAAAAATAGACACGTCTATCACAGCACACTGAAATCTCACAATAAGTAAAGTTTTAAAAAACATAAATATGATTTTGTATGCTATGGGTGTATATTCTTCTGCTATAATGACTGGAGAAGTTCAAAATTTATTAGATCTGCCCTTCTATACCTTTACAGAGCAGCAACAACTGACAATCCATTAAAAACACTCCTCGCTTTTCTTCAAATATGCTTTTATGCTCATGTGTGTAGAAGAAGAAATGTCTCATAGTCTTTTCAGACCTTAGGATATGAAGTCACCACATTTCACATTTCTAGGCTTTAATGTGCAGGAGGTAGGAGAACCAATTCCTTTCCTAACAAGTGTGGGATTAAATCCACAGCCCTTTTGTGTCCAAGTCGACAGGCGAACGCTTACGCATTATGCGTACTGTGTGTATAGACATCCTTAAATTCTTCATAGCGTCCAAAGGTACATAAAGCAGAAACAACAAATGTAAGCTCAATTTGATCTTGAGCCTTCCTTTCTATCTCAAAAATAGTCCTATGCATGTCTTTAAACTCTGCTTTACAATTTCTTGTCTATGTGCCCATAGGCCTCCCTTTTTTTCCTGCTGTCTTTGCGGTGTCCACTGCATTGCATACATATTAGAATTACGCTGATATAAATATAGTACAAAAACATATGAAAATGTGATATCTACAAATAAAAGACAAAATATTAGCTTACCTGTAAATCTGTGTATGTGTAAGGGTAACAATGAGAAAAGTAAACTGTGTCCTGGTCATATTTGAATCGTATTGTCCAGGTCAAAGAGTAATAACTCCGATCAGCTTTGCCAGTTTCATACCTGGATTATAAAATATAGGGATATAAATAACGGCTCTAAAATCTATTTAATTAGCAGTATTAGGTAATAGTGGACATAGTTCAGGTAAAAAGCTTATATACCTCAGGTTATTTTTGTAGTATTTGATGTCCTGTCCTCCTCTTACCCATCCAATCTTGTTGAGAGCAGCATCTTTTTCACTGTACAAGAGTGGTCTCATGCCATCATTGTAGAGACTGTCAGGCTGAGTGAATAGAAAAAGAGAATGTACAGGCACAAAAATATTGTGAGGCGTAGACAACAGTATAACAATCTTATATACATTCTTCTTCTTTGCGGTCGTTCTTTACGACCAATTTTAATCACTCTTTGTGAAATGTTTGATCTTTGCCAAGAACGTGTATACATTGCACATTGGTGTGGCAGGCCTCTAAACACATAGACTTCTACACGTTTATGACATGTGCATCCGATTTCAGCCAAACCTCCTTAGTCACCTCTTACAACATGTATGGCAGGTAACAGTGGTTCTATTCTTTACACCCCAAAATTGGGCCGCGGTAACCACTCAGGCTCTTATATACATTAATATTCTTCTTCTTGCGTTCACCTGCTATTAATTCGGGTGTAGTTATGGCGCCTTGTGTGGCGCTTCTGACTGATTTTTGCAGGAAGGCCTGCTTTCATTTTTATCACAGTCCCCTGCATACAGTAGTTCCATTACCGACTTCAGAGGTAAATACATTATATGAACATTAACATATTAACTAACATATTAAAGAATGATAGAGAAGAACTACTATTTGAAAAAGAAAAAAAAGAAATAAATATAAATAAACAACATTCTTACTTTCATATAGTTGACAATCGTAAATCTGTACTCCTTATCTGCTCGTGTATTGGCCACTCTAAAGTAGAACCACTGTGTGTGCTTGTTGGTGTAAAGATCATACCTCATCCATAGTTCGTACTCATTCTCTCCACTTTAGGAAAGGGATGGGGTAGGAAGAGTGTTAATGTAATGCTCTTTTATGTTTAGGTTCATATCATGTGCAACTAATACAAAGTAGTACAAGATGAAATGGTGGGGTAGATTAGCGTAATGCATATGCATTCACCTATCCAACCAATAGGGTTGTGGGTTCAATCCCATTATCACGTTCTGCATGTGAGGAAAAGAATTTGCACCCCTACCTCCTGCACACTAGGGTCTAGAAATATAAAGTGCCTTCATACCCTAAGGTTTGAAAAGGCTACAGGAAATTGTATTTTATTATAAGATGAAATAACTGCTAAAATGATGGTGTTGATGCGCTAAAAGAGATCAAGACACAGAGAACATTCATTATCCACATAAGGAAGAGGCAATCACCATTTATTCTTTTTCAGGGATGTAATGAGAGAGGTTCAGAACATAGTAAAAACCAGCAAAATCAATTAGAAAATACTGAACAGTCTAGCTTCATTGTATGGAATAGTTTCAACATCCAAACTGATTGTAAGTGCTCAGGACATATGTTTGTTGAGATCTATGATCACTTATGCCAGCTGGCATTGCACATGATGATGCTGATGAGAAGAAGAAACATATAGGACATGTGTAACAATAAATTGTATATGCAAACCCTTTTATCCAATACTGTACCAACAAAGAATAGATAGACCATTGTACTCTTCTATTCAGCATGTTTTACAAAGAAAAGTGGACCATTTTCAGCAATCTCATCATATAAAATAAATTTCAGTAATAACAGCAACAGTAAGAGAACAAGAATGCATTTTCAATGGCTTCCTTCCTCCAAGGGTGCCAATTCCATGAAAGCTCAATGTTTCCTAACAAATGAAAATAGAACCAGAGAAAAAGAATATAATATGCCATCTCACTACTAGAAGTATTGAAAAAATGATGTACTGTTCATAAAAATCAAAGTAAAAGCAAAGAATCTGTTTTTTTTCCCATCATCAGTTATAATATTATAAAGGGGTCTCTGTGGCATAGAGGTTAGGTGTTCGTCTATTGTGCCACAAAGGTACCAGGTTCGCTCCCTCGTAAAGTCATCTGGATATTTTTCCAGAGATCCCTGATCTCGGTGTAGGTGAGATCGAGTTCCTAGTCCTATCAGAGACAGACAATAAAATGTAGGTCCTATGTTGAATTTGAGCAAGTAAAAGAACCACTGACCATTCAAAATAGAAAAGAGCAGGCTGGAAAACTGTCAGTCGGGCAAAATTCATTAGAAAAGATTAAAAATAAAATTTCTACAAAAATATCTTAACCCTCTTTAAAATTACATCGGGGACCCTTGTTGGTGCTACGGAGTTGGTGCACTGCAGCTGCCATCTTCCTGTGTAAAAAAGACATCGGAGCACACATGGTTACTCCTCGAAGTGCAATGATGATGGTCTTATCAATCAATCAGTTATAATGAAGACTATAATGTTGGGGCCACAGTTTTTTATTGGACCAACAACACAGAGTGGTCTATTTGGTCAAGATCCTGTCAATCACATTTATATCTCAGCAATTCTCTGATACCCATGTGAGACTGGGTTGACCTGAGTATAGTCTGAAAAACCTAGATCCTACTGTTGACTTTGATCCTGGGACAGCACATCCACAAAGCAAGTGAACTAACCACTACACTATCACAGCTCTCGTGCATTATTCCTACAACAACAATAAAACAACTGATCTCTATTTTAAAATTCTGAATTCGAGAAACTGATCGTAGAAGAAAACTTTTTTTTAAATGACAACTTGGCCTGGAATTTAGTCCATGGACTGCATTACAACCAAATAGCTGCAATCATCCCGGATAAAGTACTATTAGCTGTAACATAGGAATCATGTAGTGTCTCTTATATGTGTCAGTGTCAAATGGGTTCATTTTGTATCAATTATTTCCATTGTTACTGTCTTTACTGCCTGTGGTACTGGTTTTTATGGTAGTGTAGAACAGAGGGGACATGAGCCTAAGGAATTTAATATCCGCATAGCTAGTGCAGTCACCACGAAACTGCAGGTTAGGATTTTTCTTTTGTTCCTGCAAGAAAAATCTCCTTGGCCTTACCGGAGATCGAACCTGAACCTCCCAAATGGGAGACTGCACTCTAATCCATTCAGCTCCTCTTGTTATACATGATAATATATTGACAACTGATGATAACTGTTTTCTCCACCGAATTACACTATTACGTCTACTCCCTCTATGTTCTCGAGATAATCATTTTTTTAAAAAAGCATTTATGACTTCTTTTACAATATGTTCTCTTCATCGATTACAAAAATACTTTTGCAGTTGCTGTTAATTTTCTTTAATGTTGCTTGTTCTTAAATTCGTGAGTTGATATTCATCTGCTATTAGTATACTTTTGTGGCTTGTTTCCAGAAACTTTGATTTTACAGAACTGTCGCTGAGAGATGAATTTTATTTCTGTCTGCTTATTATTTAGGTTAAGTTACTCCTTCTTTGTTTTAATAAAATAATTAATACCAATTATAAACATTTGCATAAATTTTTGCCATCCTCAGAATTACATCCTAGACCTACGCTGGTGCTAAAAAGTTTGTGTACTGCATCTGAGATCTCTGAGGTGTTCGAAAGAGATTGGAGCATGTATGGTTATTCTCAAAAGTGCAATGATGATGGTTCTATCTATAAATCAACTTCTTCTTCTTTACGTTGTTCTTTACGACCAATTTTAATCACTCTTTGTGATATGTTTGATCTTTGTCAAGAACGTGTATACGTTGCACATTGGTTTGGTAGGCCCCTATATAAATCAACTCATTACTATTACTTTATTACTTTATAGTTTGCAAAAATAATGAACATAAAAGGGGATGAATTCAAGAGAAGTGGTGAAATCAGATAAATGTCTATTAACTACTAGTAACAATTGCTACAAGAAGGAGACGATGAAGATATGTTGGGCATACCTTGAGAAGAAATGATCAAAGAATACCAAAGCAGGCATTGAAGAGAGGCAAAGGGGTTCAAGAAAGAGAGGACACCCTAGGGAAGCTCTAAAATAAACTTTGCTGAGAGAGAAAAGTAATATTGGACTCAATTCCATGGAAGAGACTGTGCGAGTTGCCCAGGACAGAGTGGTATGGAGAAATTACTTGTAGGCCCTATGCAACTTATAATGATATGATATATTTATTCCGTTCTATTTCTAGTTTTGATGTGTGTTTTTGTGTTACATTTATTTCGTTATTCGTTTTTATTCCAGATTTTCCTTAGATACGTTTGTATTTGGTCGTCCATTTGTGTTTCATTTTAATTTGTCACTCCTGTTTGTTCGTTTGCTTGATAAAGGCCTTGTTGGTCGAAACGTTGCTGTTTATCGTCACTGTTTCTGTATTTTGTAAAACTATAGTACTTTGTTTGTACGTGTTTCACTATGATATATTTATATATATACTATTACTTTAATATTACATTTCCCTACAACCCCTCATATGATCTTTTCACATGTTATATAAACAAAATTGAATATTCTTAGATATTACTCACACTTGCACAGCTTTTCCTAGATTCCCACTCTCAAACCTGCTCTCAAATATTAGTGTTGTATCATCCGCTGATTCAAGGGTAACAGAACATGATTCACAGCCACTTCTGGATCCTCTAACACAGGACTTCATAAACTAAGAGAATATCAATAACGACATCGTTATAAAGTCTTGCAGTGCAGTATAATCTTCTGTTATAAATTGAGAATAAAGAAACTAATAAAACATATAGGATAGAAGGGAATAACCTTTTTCAAGCATGTTATTTTAAAGGGACTTCCGGTTCCGATTAACAACATGGCGGATGTGTATCTCTTCACGGATAGTGTTTGAACTGTTTTTTCACTGTGATTACTATTCGCTGGACCGAAGTTCTTGTTCAGTTAGACATTATTTTCTGTACAGTGTTGTGTTTTCTAGTGGAGCTTTTCAGTGGCAACGTAGGTTGCTACAGTGCACTACTCGTGTAAAAAGTTACACCAGCAGCAGGCCGGTAAGATGGCGGCTATGTTTTCTAGCCTCTAGTCCGTGTCGATCTGCCGCAAGGCGAGTCAGGTCGCGCTGACCTGACCTTTGGTCAGTATGTTCAGCGCGTGCCTACAAGCCGCATCACGTCTAAGTGGGTCAGCACACTAGTGTGATGACCCCTACTTCAAGGCGCATAGCAAGGAAGTCAAAATGATATGGTGTGCCAGGGATTGGTAGTACCTCTGTAACGAAGCTGTCATGCCCGTTTAAGGGCAGATTTCTGAACATTGGACCAAACCTGTCATTCAGCTCTCACCTGTTGCTCATAGCAGCTGTCAGCATGTGGCAGTAGCCATCATATGGGCATTGGCTTTGACAGGCCAACCAAACCAGGCTGAGGGTAGCCGGATGGTTAACAACCAATCGGTGAAATAGGTCTTGCCTACCTTGCATGTAAAGACTGGACTCGACAGAGGGTGCGGAAGAAACCACTTCTGTGGCTCAACGGACACAGCGGTGAGTACCAGCAAAGCGCTGTGGAGCGTACTGAGCACGGTGAGGCACGTAGTACACCCTGGTCATCCACTGCACCTGAATCCTCCACCAGTCGTCTCGACTTGTCTTGCCACTGGATCTTGTTGGAAACAGGAGAGAGAGTGAGGTCGACGTTAGCGCAACTCTTCCTCACTTTAATCAAACTTGCTGCGCTAGTCACTGATTCATCCTTCATCTTCAAGGCACGCATCGGACTGACAAGTCCATTGACTGATATTACATTTTGTTTGTTGGATGAAGTAACTATGTGGTTATAATCATATTTGATTGACGAACATTATTATTTTAAAGGTGAGAGCATTTTGTTAAAGCAAACTTAAATGTTTTATTTTTTCAATTCTTCTTCTTCTTCAAACGCTTCATATCGACCACTTGTTAACCACTGTGTGATTTATATGTGATCTGAGCATGAGAGTGATTTGTACGTTTGCCAGTTATGCGCCTACAAATAGGCCAGCACATCCAATTTCTGCTATGCTTTTTATTCACTAGGGTAGCTTCCTTAGGTCCTACATCAGTCGCCTCTTACAACATGCCTTGTAGGTTGCAGTGGTACTATTCTTTGCTTCCCTTGTAGGCCCCAGCACCACATGGAAGTGTTAATGACTAAAACATAGGAAGAAGTCAGCACTATATATTATGATACTATGTATATAAAATTAAAATACATAGAATAAATAACACTTACAAAACTTGTCTGTGTCTCATAACAAAATACAGTTCTTCCTCCACTTGCCTCTCCTCGCACCATAGGACACGTTTCAAAGCCAGCTGTGAACATTTCAAAAATCACATACGATTCTAATTAAATTCATTAAAGTAATGAAATTATGTGAAAAATGTTTAAATAATGAGTGAATGAGTAATGATAAAATGTAGAAAGAGTTTAAAATACAGATTTGTAAATGAGCAGACTCTGTGACATTTTCATAATTTAAAGAGTCTATACTTCTTCTTCTTTGAACACTGCATATCAAACCCTTTTGTACATTGTTCCAATTATGTGTCTACAAGTAAGCCAGCACATCCGATTTCTGCGACGCTTTTATTTACTAGGGTAGCTTCCATAGGCACCTACCTCAGTCGCCTCTTACGACATGCCTTGTAGATCGCAGTGTTACTATTCTTTGTTGCCCTTGCAAGTCCCGTCAACATACGGCGAAGAGTCTATTTTAACTTTTTAAGCAGTTTAAATATACTGCATCTTCTTTAATGTTCAAGCTCAAATAAAGCTGGTAAGAGCATCACCATGATGATAAACACATTGTCAAAGATTCATTACTTGAGTGTGTGACCTGATAAATCCCATTTTTCCCACCATAGTTACCACCATTTGTCTTCAGCAGATCCGATTGAGATTTCTGTGTGTGTTTTCTCCCATAGCATTTTCATCATCTGATGGTGGCTCCAAACAATAGGTTGGTTTTTTTCTTCCTCATGAATAAAAGTTATAGTCGTTCTTGTTCAATATATGCTTCTGCCATTAGACATATGGGGCATTTCACTGGTAAGATAAGTTCCATCTGTTGTTCCAAACCGTTCTACTGGGAAAACATTGCAATAGGTCAATGACTGCTTATTCATCCAACATTAAACTGATTTAGATTGTGGCTGAAACTCCTGCTATGATGGTTGTCTTACTATTTCCCATATGTTGAAGCGCCTGGTTGTGGGCAAGTTTCCACTTTATACCAGAACTACATTCCAATTTTTGTAATGCATGTTGAGTTTCATTCAGTTTGCTTAACATATTGTATCTCAATTGTAAGGAATATTGAACAAATCTTCACTTGGAAGTCCATTGGAATGGAATGCACGTAAGACATATATCACATATCAGAGGGAGCTGCAATGGACCAAAATGACATTCTTAGTGCACTGAGAGAGTATTTTCGAACAGAAGAGTTTCAGGGTTGCGAGTCCCACTTGCTGACCAGACTGAGAGAGATGAGTATCAAAATTGGTCATCATCATCATCAAATAGCTTGTCCTGAGCAGAACTTTGCCACCCCAACAGTCCTCCAGAATTTCTCTTTCTCATAGGCCAGATGTCCTGTCTTTGCAGCCGTCATGTTCAACCCATCAGTTACATCCTGAATATTGGTACAGCCTGAAAATAACAACATACCAAATATGCAAAGAGATTGATTAATCAACATCAAGCTGGAATGGTGGGCCGCTGGACGCTGCTGGATTTGTTGAGGTGAAGTTCGGAGCACCTATGGACATTCAGAGTGCTATGATGATAGTCCTCATATAGCTGTATGCATCGAACTTGATAAAGAATGCAGGCAACACAACCCACTTGTTGTGGAGGCAGAGGTTCAGGCATTAATTTCTGAGAACGCATCTGAGCATGATGTAATCATTTATACGGATGGTTCGGTGATTCGACATGTGCGGAGCTCGTGGGCTTTCACTGCTCAGGTCGGAGGTGATGTTGTGAAGGAAGACAGTGGTGGTTTTGCCGTGACTACAAGCAGTCTCACTATGGAAATCATGGCGGTTACCAAAGCGATGATTTGGCTAGAATCACAGACTTTTATCCATGCATGTTTTCTCAGTGACTCAATGAGTATGCTCAGGAAGATTGAAACAGGATGGGCTAGGAGACATTGGATAGAATCGCTGGGGAGGTCTAAGCTGACAAAGATCAGTTTTATTTTTGTACCAGGGCATGCAGGTGTAAGGGGAATGAACGTGCGGATAGGCTTGCAGGTATGGCTGCTGTCCAAAGCGGACGAGCAATGGACCAGGCTGATATTATAAATTCCTTAAGGGAGAGAGGCGTGTACATGATTCACGTAATAGCGGTGCATCCACAACACTAACCAGACTGCAAGAACTCAAAGTTAAGTGTGGTGTAGCTCGACAAGAACGCTATGCTGGCAGACAAAGAAGAATTGTAAACCAACAAAGAACCGGTGTCGTTAGTCGCCACACGCTGATGGACATACTGAGGGAGAGATCGGAGCACTTATGGACTAATTTGTTCGACGTGCAGTGATGGTGATCCGACGACTAAACTAAACTAAATATAGCTGATCACATATCACATATGTTTTAAACAAGTCTCATTCTTTCACATACATTTTCTTTCAGGAATAAGCACTGCAATGATAACATGATCATTAGTAAACTCTGTATGTAAGTAAATATATAACCTTTCTAAGTAAATATGCTTAAAATTTACTTACTTGCTCTGTAGAACGGTTCTGATTCTAATGGTGCTTTCTGTATATGCCTGATGTTTTCATTTATGACCTGGAAGTCAGAAGGCCTAGAAAAAAGTACACATAGTTAATTATGTACCAAAACTGTAAGTTAGGGTTACAGTAAACATTTCTACTTGCAAGCATTTGTGTATTTTAGGTTGCTTTTCTGTTACCTTCCTCTCAATTTCTAAAAAGGGAAGACTGCAGTAAAACTTGGTAAAATAGCGAAACATGTAAAAACACAGTACTATAGTTTTAAAAAATACAGAAACAGTGACGATAATAGAAACAGTGATACGTTTGAATGTTTCCGTATGTAATTGTCCATATGTACTGTTCTTTGAAATTCATCACTCCTGTTGTATCGTTTGCTTGATAAAAGCATTTTGGTCGAAACGTTGCTGTTTATCGTCACTGTTTCTGTATTTTGTAAAACTATAGTACTTTGTTTTTACGTGTTTCTCTCAATCTCTGAAACATGTTTCATAACCAAACATATATGTATTAATTTTACTGTCTATTTTTGTTTTGTAATCAATATTGTAGGTGGCATCTATGCCTTAGGGGATAGTGACTCAGTCTATTGAACCCGACATTCTGAGTTCGAATCACGCTGCGGACAGTTTGGTTGCAAATTGTTTCGCGTGGATTTTTACAAAGGACGATGGCACCACCGTTCAGAAAGCAATGGCAAACTACTGAACGTAATAATGCCTAGAAAAATCACAAACAGCATTAAAAAGCTGGGGTTGATTTATAAAGTCCGGTAAAGAATATGGAATTAACTTTTTTTAAATCAATATTGTACCACCCCTGTAACAGACCTCTTAGCAAAAATGATTGCGCCAGATCACATCCTCTGTCCTTACTACCGTGATTCTGTTGCTATTTAATTGTCATTGCAAATCCATAGGAAACTTCTTTGTTCACTTTAGAATGCCCACTTATAAGTCCTTCTTTGTGATTTGACATTCAGTGTAAACACAATGTGATGCTAGTTTTACAGTGAAGCTTAGCTATATGTACATCACAGTGTAGTGTACCAAATTTTGACATAGAAAACTTCTTGGTTGTATGTGTAAGATGTCTGGTGCTGTACAGACAATGCGCTTATTACATCTGAATATAATTTATCTCATTTTTCACATGGTTATACATGGTTGAGATATTTTGGACATATAAAAAGACATGAAGGGCTGGAGTAGACCGTCATGGAAGAAGGCATACCGGCAAAGAGAAGAAGAGGAAGACCATAGAGAAGATGGATTCAGGATGTATCTGATGGCTTTAACATGACGGCTGCAGAGGCAGGACATCTGGTCTATGAGAGAAATTCCGGAGAACTGTTGGGGTGGCAAAGTTCTGCTCAGGACAAGCTACTTGATGATGATATGCAGGCAACAAGAAAATATATGTATTCTTCTTATTTAGGAAGCACCTTTGAAATAAGGATTCATATATCTTTTCTGTTTATTCATTATGATATAGTCCACAATGTGTTTCTTTTTTCTCTCAAATATGATTACCATTGTTTGAATTAGTAAAATCACCCTTGTGGTGCTGGGGTCCGCAAGGGATAAAAAGAATAGCACCACTGCGACCTACAAGGCATGTTGTAAAAGGTGACTAATGTAGGACCTAAGGAAGCTACTCTAGTAAATAAAAAGCATTGTAGAAATCGGATGAGCTGGTCTACTTGTAGGTACATAACTGGCACAACATACAATTGCTCTTAGGCTCAGATCACATACATTCAAACAGATTGGTTAACAGGTGGTCATTTTGGTGCTTTCGAAGAAGAATTAGTAAAATATAATGTTTGATTTATTTTGATCTTAGGTAATTAATTTTTTTTTCTCTATCTCCTAGAAGTTAAAAGTGAAGTTACTGAGATCTTTGGATACCCAGAAAAATCCAAAAGTCTTTGGGATGTAGTGCTATGCTGTTAGTTGTGGATGTTCCTAATGAGCAAAGATATATAGATGGTCACTGCAGTAGCCCCTCGATACTAGCACAGCAGATATTCTAGAAACACTGTATCCCTCTTTGCAGTCAATTTGTAGCTTTAGTTCCAAGAACCTCAACTATAAGCACTCTAGAACAACCACTTGTTGACCATTTGATAGCACACATCTGTGGTATACATTAATCTTGGTTCTGATACCATATTGAGCTGACTTTCAGACCGTCTGAACGGTCATGAATGCACAACGTGCTTTACTCAGTCTGCTTTTAATGTCAGATCCAGCTTCTTCTTCATGTCTGATAACACTTTCAAGATATGTGAAAGCAGTTATCTTTACATTATGTATAGCTACAGTAGCTATAGAGTCAGTAGCTATAGATCTCAGTAACTCCACTTGCAAAACTTAATGTAGCTCCATCATGGATGACTCCAGGTCTGCACTGAGAAAAAAAGAAGAATTATGACTGGAACTGAGTGTTTTCTGTGTCTAAGGGTATAGAAAACCATGAGCGAGCTGATATCCTGCGTGAAGATTATAAAGAGACATTCCCTACATCATGCAAAAGGGCAATGAAACAATCAAATTTTTGTCTTAAAATCTTATTACAAAAAGAGAGAAGATTGAACGTCTACACCTCAGGATAGATATGGAGTAACTAAGCCATGTCAAATATCAATTCTGAACTTAAACTGAAAGTGTAGTTATCTACAACATGTTCTCTGATCCTTGACACTATCCTTCTTAAAAAACAGTCTGAACAATTTATTATTTGTAGAAACTAGCATCGTTTTCACATGTAACTTGAGAACCTACCATCTTGCTGCTTGCTGAGGTCCCAATTCTTTGTTCAAGGCATACAGACTTCTAGGTTCTCGCAGATGAGGGATCTGTTTTATAGAAGAAAATAAATAACTGAATGAACTTTTAAAGAATTTGTAATTTTAAAAAAAATATATAAACATTAAAATAGTTTGCTTGTTTCTTCTTCTTCTTCTCTGAATGCTCCATATCGACCACTTGTTAACCACTCTGTGTGATTTGTATGTGACCTGAGCCTAAGAGCGATTTTACATTGTGTCAGTTATGCGCCTACAAGTAGGCCAGCACATCCGATTTCTGCGACACTTTTATTTACTAGGGTAGCTTCCCTAGGTCCTACATCAGTCGCCTTTCTACGACATGCCTTGTAGGTCGCAGTAGTGCTATTCTTTGCTTCCCTTGTGGGCCCCGGCACCACATGGGCGCTACACCACCCTAAAAGCAGTACTACAAGCAGTAACAACAGTTTAAAAAAAAAAAAAAAATAGTGTTATGTTCAAGTTCATATAGCTCATAGGCATTTTGTTGGATTTGTCCACCAGTCTAATTTCTACTACATCGGTCTTTTGCCAGAAATTTGTTCACAGCACCACACCAATGACTTCAATGAACTGTATGATTTGTTTCAGGTCATTAATGGAATCCATCAGTTTTGGATTAAGCACTGTCTCAGTTGGTCATATCATATTTATGTCCTACTTGTAGAGTCAACATGCATAAAGAATGTGTTTTGCAGTCTCTGGACTCAATTCATAAGTCTACTTTCTCTCTTCTTGTGTCTACAGTCGAATATCATTAGCAGAGAGAGTGGCAGCTAAAGTTGCATATGATTAGGTGGCTCTTTTCGGCTTTCTCTCTTCTTGTGTCTACAGTCGAATATCGTTAGCAGAGAGAGTGGCAGCTAAAGTGGTATATGATTAGGTGGCTCTTTTCGGCTGTTTGTATGTTCTTTAGTTCTAATCTCTTTTTGTGGGATAGTAGTAGTTGGTGATTTGTATTATTTCTTGAAGAAATAGATTTTTATTATTAGGTGTCTGGCTTCACTTGTACTTCTGGAGGTTTCTGTTGCTGCAATTTTTTTTTATTTAACTAGAGGGATGGTGCCTCCCTTGTGCCTCTCTTTATCCAGTCTGCATGTCTCATAGCCCTGATGGAGAAACTGCAGTGTGTGTGTATTTCTATTTATTTTCTGTATACAGATTACGTTGATCTGTTGTTTGTGTAGAAGTTGTGAGATCTGCTCAGGGCAAGCTATAAATCTTTTCAAACTGGTACCAAAATATGAGGAATCTTACATTACAACCACACTTAGACACAAGTAAAGTATGAGGGTCTTCTGTAGTCCAACCACATACGATGTGCACACCTAGAATATTTTGCCCAAGCTGGTCTCAAATCCTAGAATTTGCACAGTACATAGTCACTAGTGCTGTGAGACATGTTATCGACTTTGGACATCAAAATGACACATATGTGATGCCATAATAAATATGTAATTACCTCTGATATCAGAGAAGGCCCGCCTGTATGGCAGGTGACACTGTTAATAAAGAAAGCAGGCTTTCATTAAAAAAAATCAGTCAGTAGAGCAATACCAGGCGCCCTGCTACACTTGAATTCATAGCGGGCGAAAGCAGAATAAGAATATGTCATCACATTCATAAATAACTATTACTGCAGCCTCGCTTATTGTCATAATTTGGTTCAATTCATTACTTTACTTGGATGCAAACTACTACTTATGGGCCATACATTATAATACTAAATTTCGGTATATGAGACTGAATAATACGGGAAAATGCTATCTTTAAAAATGAAGACATATGGTTATTGGAAATATTTACTGTTCAGAGTGAAACGCCATCTGTTTCAACTGTACTAGTATACAACTTAACAACTTAATGTAGAAATAACCAAATGGAAGTTGTGATAGATTATACTTTAAGAATATTACTAATAAAAATTACCTTAAAATACAATTCAATATGTAAAGATTAATACTGTAATTATTTTGTTTATTTTGTGAAAAACAAATTACCATTTTTCCTGATTTCCCATAGCTATATGTAAGCTGTGTTGTTCTAAGAAGTTCCTCTTGCAGTTTTGTATCTGTAAGAAAAAGTAAAACAGTTCAAGTATTAATAAAAAATAAAGAACAGCAAAAACTAATTTTGAAGAGTACAAAACAGAATAAAAACAAAAAGAATAGTGACAAAACAACAGCATGAAATCATTAACTTCTTGCAGACAATGTCAAACTACAACATAATGTGGCAACTCATCACAGCCACAAAACAACCAAGAATCACAGAGTGGTTGTCTCAATAATGAAAGTCTTCTTTTTTTCATTAATCCTAGGTGTGTCACAGTGTCAGAATAAAAAAAGAATTCTAGAATGGGTTGTTATTCTTTATGGAGTTTTTTACTTCCTCTATTATTTCTGTTGTCCATCGTTAGCATGGCCGGTCATTTGCCTTGTTTCAACTGTATCTGAACAGCATTGTCCTTTGAGGCACATTATCTGGTTATGTTGTTGAATCAGTTAATTTGTTGTTTCTTTATGAAGTTCAGTACTGATGTTGTACCCACTTTTTCTTGATGTTTTTATTCCTAAAAGGGAAATTTTTTTGATAATCCCAGCACTCTGCATTAACTCTTTCCACGCTTTAAGCCGCACACTGCGCCACGGCGGAAATCCGTGCACGCTCTAAGCCGCACACTGCGCCATAGAGTTGTTTTCCTTATAAGAAGTCTTTCTAGTTTTACTTCTACTGTTTTACTTATATTACTTTTCAACCTTGCTATTCTATTAGGTTGTCCAGTTTTCTTTAATTTAGTATATAATAAGATATATATGTTTATTTATTGACGAGTAGTTGGGATCGTAATTTTAAAAAAATAATTTTTTTTTTACTTCCTTGAATTAACTGCTTAAAAATTGAGAAAATAAATGGGCGTGGAAAGAGTTAAGACTTCATCTCTGTTGTTACTAGTTTTTTTCCTGCTGTTTGATGTCAATGTCCAGGTTTGTCTCAAATATATCCAGCATGCTCAATATATCTCCATCTTCTCTTTTTAATAATAGTTATTATTAATGATTGAACAGACATTTTTCGGATTCCATCACCTTTTCTGAATTTGTTTCCATTTTATGTTCATTATTTTTTGCAGACATCAATTTTCAAATGCATTCAACTTTCTATATCTATGTAATTTTCTAACTTTAGCTGGAATATGTTAGGATTGATACATTATTGGAATAAAAAATGTGTAATTTAGTTTTCAAACTTTATAATTACATACAGATATATGGGGACTGCCTAGAGTAGTTGATAGTAGCTCGGCCTGCTAGCTGTGAGACGCCTCATAGCTCGGGTTCGAATCTACTGTCCGGCATTTGTTCGAGTCCCTGGTCTTACTCAGGACGATAACGTGAGTACCTCTGAAGTCGGAGAAAATCTGCCTGTATGGCGAGGGAATACTAATTACGAGTACATTGAGCACACGGCTGCCAGTGTAAGTAATTTACAATGTGCACGCTGCTGCCATTGTAAGAAATTGGAAAACGGATTTTCACGCAAAAATCAGTTTCAGAGATGAAACTCGTCTGAGTTGAAAGCGGACGAAAGAAAAAAAAAAATACAGATATATATATATATATATATATATATATATATATATATATGTATATGTACCCACACACATATATGAACACGCAATCAAGTTGTGATGATGTACTTATATCTAATCACACCTGCATTTTTTCCCTCTTCCTCCTCATCAGAATCTGAATCAGTGCTGCTGCTGCTACTGCTAAGACTGTAGGCATAGTTCTTCTCCCATTCTTCATACTGTTGAAATTGGTTCCTATAGTTTTGGTTCTTTCCTGTAATATGGTTAACAGTTTATTACCAATAATATTTACATAGTATTTGTTAAAGGCTGAAGCAGACAAATTTGATGTATAAATAGCAATGCTCCAAATAAATAAAAAAGAGATTTATATATTCCTCTTGTACCATTATACGTTACTCAGGGCATGCAAGTAATTTCTCCATACCGCTCTATACTGGGCAACTCGCTCAATCTTTTCCATGGGATTGAGCCAGATATTTCTTGTCTCTCTCAGCAAAGTTTGTTTCATGGTTTTCCCTAGGGTTAATCAAGTATGGGACTAATAAAACAATGTCCTAGAAGTACCTGTTGATCCCAAGATCCAATGCTGGTAGAATAGAAAGCCTAAAATATGATCAGTGAGTCATGTCACTCTCATATAGTACTAGTGTTGTCCAGAGAAGGCTTCAATACTCCAGTGACTCTCAGAGCTATCATATAAGGCATCTGCTGAGGTTTATTTATATGGGGTGATTCTACGCTTCTTAACAAGTGACAAGAATATGAATTTTTAAAAAGTAAAGTAAAGGAACCCTTGTTATACCACATGGTATTAGGGTACTACAGTGTTAGGCCCGTATTTTTCACGACCGTTGGGACATGTTGGCCGCCTTTACTTCCCAGTGTTTTTCCTGGCACCTAATTGAGGCTGGATCGACCTTTGAGCCATTACTGTCAGAAAAATTTCCATCTCCACTGTGGAATTAAACGTGGACCACTAGCCTAAGAAGCGACTTCACTAACAACTAAATAAGAATGCTATTGTAAACCAAATTATGCAAAACTAAATCAGAAAATAATATACCAATTTAATCCTGTTGATATTTTATATTGTTTAAAGTAATGCAACAATATTAATTTATTTGTTACATATACATTAACTCTTACCATGCTTTTCGCTGCACACTGTGCCACAGCAGAAGTCCTTTGCACACCATAATTTTTTTAATTAATTTTTTTTTATGGGGCCCGTCCCAGATGTGCCATACCAGGTGGACCCGTACACGGACGTGAAAACGTTTATAAACTATCAAGCCCCATCAATCCTTCGATCGAAGGCACTCCTAGTTTTGTACAAGGGTAGCCATGTGGCATTTAATGAAGGCTTCGACCTTCGGCTTCGATCAAATGGGCACTAGTTCCGTAACACAAGCTGATATCTTTGTAAACCCATATAATGAGCCACGTGACAGATATCAAGCAATACAGATACTACACTTTGATCTTAGCCAAAAGGCCGAGAAGAGTTGCTGCCCTTATAAGAAATCTTTCTAGTGTTACTTTTACTATTTTACATCTACTACTTTTTAACCTTGTTATTCTATTAGGTTGTCAGTTTTCTTCAATTTAGTATATAAGGTATATATATATATATATATATATATATATATATATATATATTTTATATATATATATATATATATATATATATATATATATATATATATATATATATATATATATATATATATATATATAGGTTTATTTATTGAGGAGTAGTCACAATTTTCTTTTACCTCCCTTCAATTAACTGTTTAAAAATTGAGGAAACAACTCTGCGTGGAAAGAGTTAAAGTAAAACGTTTATAGTATAATTACTAAATATATTCAGTTGCATCAACAATTTCTATTTTAACTGTAATTACAATTTAATGGGGGGACTGCCTAGAGTAGTTGATAGTAGCTCGGCCTGCTAGCTGTGAGACGCCTCATAGCTCGGGTTCGAACCTACTGTCCGGCATTTGTTCGAGTCCCTGGTCTTACTCAGGATGATAACGTGAGTACCTCTGAAGTCAGAGAAAATCTGCCTGTATGGTGAGGGAATACTAATTACCAGTACATTGAGCACACGGCTGCCAGTGTAAAGTAATTTACAATGTGCAAGCTGCTGCCATTGTAAGAAATTGGAAAAACGGATTTTCACGCAAAATCAGTTTCAGAGATGAAACTTCGTCTGAGTTGAAAGCGGACTGGAAAAAAAAAAAAAAAATTTAATGTACTCCCAAACATTCAACACGAAAAAAATAAAAATGTTAGAGATTAGTTATTGTTACTGAACCAACATCAGAGCATTCAGGAAAGACCCATAGGTGCTCATGTGGCTCAATGGCTAAACACACTCATTACTCTGTCCAGTACTACTTGATACCATATTCCTGAAACACAGACTCCACAATACATCCAACAGTTTTGCCCATCATGTCTACACCCACGGAATGAAACATGGCCTCAAGAACAAAGTTTACAGAGCAAGCTATAGGGAACCCACAAGGAAATCAACCATACCGACCACTTGTTAGCCACTCTGTGTGATTTGTATGTGAGCTGAGCCTAAGAGCGATTGTACGTTGTGCCAGTTATGCGTCTACAATAGAGCCAGCACATCCAATTTCTGCGATGCCTTTTATTTACTAGGGTAGCTTCCCTAGGTCATACATCAGTCGCCTCTTACATCTTGCCTTGTAGGTCGCAGTGGTACTATTCTTTGCTTCTCTTGCGGGCACCACACGGACGAACTTAATCTGGTTAAATGTAATCTATCGTAATCTACTGTATGATAGGGTCATTGCAGAGCAAAACGGAGCATACAGGACAACTACTTCCAGTATCCTCTTCTTCTTTGCGTTTGTTCTTTACTACCAATTTTAATCACTCTTTGTGATATGTTTGATCTTTGCCAAGAACGTGTATATGTTGCACATTGGTTTGGCAGGTCTTTAAACGCATAGACTTCTATACATTTAAGACACATGCATCCGATTTCAGCCAAACCTCCTTAGTCGCCTCTTACAACATGTGTGGCAGGTAACAGTGGTTCTATTCTTTACACCCCAAATTTGGCCCTGGTAACCATCGGGCGTACTTCCAGTATGAGGATGGAGGCTATTACTGCTGCCTACAGTGGTTCTCTAAGACTCCATTTACTGGGGCCGTTGTTGTTTCTGAATCCCATTCAATGCTTCAGAAGATACAGAATGGAAGGTTGCGGTATGAGTGTGTGTCGTCTATAGAGTTTCCAACCTCCAGAGACTCACATGGATCTACTGTCCTGAGTATGTGGGTGTTCGCGGCAACTAGAGAGTGGGCAGGCTTACATTTAAAGCCTCGATTGTCTGGAAGTATAGGATGGATAAGGAGGATGTTCTTCTGCCTCTTGGCAATCTACTGTTGGAAGAGGACACTAAATTGATGTTGAATCAATGCAGTTATTTAAAGAGTTTGGAACTAAACGTTGTACAAGTAGAGCTGGATACTTGAGGGGCAGAGAGAGGACTGTGGTTAACCAGCAAGCCACCGGAACCATCAGTATGCATGCCCTTCTATACATTTTGGGGGAGACTGAGTCCTTATGGGTCTTCCTGGAGTACTTTGACGTCAGTTCAGCAACTAATAACATCTAATTTAAAGTAGACAACTTATTAATCGCACTAGATTATATTAATTTATAACTTACTACTTTAAACATATTACTTCTATCTCTCTTACCTGTATAGTAGCCATAATGCTGAAGGTGTTTTCTCATAAAACTGTCATATGGATTCTAAATAAAAATATTATGTGATAAAATGATTGTAAAACTGAGAAAAACACAACACTTAAAAAGAATAATATCTTCGTCATTTTCCCAAAAAATATACATTTTTACTTTTTCAAATGTTGATGACACAAATTATAGTACAAAAATGTCAATACTATTACATTGTTAAAATGAATGTATTTTAATAAGGAAATATAAAGACACTATGGAAAATAGAGGGCAATAGTAGTGCTGTTGTTAGTGCACAGGCTTCTTAGGAGAGTGCTCTCTGTTTATCGTCCTGCATTAATTTTTCAGACTACAAGCGGCTCTTTGTTAAATCCTGCTTCAATTGGGTACCAGAACAACTCTTGAAAGTAAAGGTGACCAGTTCGATGTTTACCACATCATGTGTCAATAGTTAAAGAAATATACAGATCTAGCAAATATTTATCTAGAAATGTTTATTTAAATTGATAATCAGTGGCAAGATGGGCATTTTAGACATATTTTGGACATATAAAAAGACATGAAGGGCTGGAGAAGACCATCATGGAAGGAGGCATACCGGCAAAGAGAAGAAGAGAAAGGCCATAGAGAAGATGGATTCAGGATGTTACTGATGGTTTGACCATGAGGCTGCAGAGGCAGGACATCTGGCCCATGAGAGAGAAATTCCGGAGGTTTGTTGGCAAAATTCTGCTCAGGACAAGCTATTTTATGATGATGGCAAGAAGGGCATAAGATATCAAAGATGGTACATACAATCTGGCAATATGCATTGACTAAATAATATAAATAAAGATAATATCTAGTTATTGGAAGAGACAAAAATGTATTATTGCATTCAGTGTTTACAATTTTTAATTATTATGAATTTAAAAATTAACAACAATTTAGAATTTAACAAATTTAGCTCATTCTACCTTAAACTGTACCAATACTGAACTATAAAAAGGCAATACAGAATTTGAGAAAACAATTACAAATTTGATGACACAGACTTACAATTCTATAGTCCACATCACGATAATCCTCCCTAGATATCATCTTGACAGGAAACAAATTGAAAGTGTCCCACTTTCTCAGTAACTATTACACTGTGTTTTTATATCAGCACTTCAAAACTGAGTACAGACCACATTATATTTGTGGGAGGACTAATGTGATCTGTTTATCATTCCTGGTAAACCTAAAATAAATAATTGTGTCAAGAACTTGAAAGCAGAAATATGTGTAACAAACACAACATTAAAAAATACTCTTTAAAATTGAAGATCTATAGCATGTCACTAAAATACTTCTGTGATTTGTTCCTCATGCTTAGAAATCCAAATAAAGAGATAAGTTTATCTATGAATAGAAGTGATGATCCACAATGATAGCCCCATTTTGTGTAAGATATCTAAGCATAGTCATTAACTGTATGATGCGTCTATGTTACATTTCCACTGCTTGGTATCCATACCTGTTAAGACTGACATGTTCCTTCTTCGGTGAGGGAAATTATTTGTTACATTTTTAACACTACCAGCAATACATCGGACAGTAGATTAGTTGATTTTTTAGACAGAATGTGCTCCTTGTTTAAGCATGGGTGGGGATATGATGTGTAAATGTGCTGGTGGTATGTTCAGCATTAACCTCATCCATTGAAGAACATGGTTTGTCAGTTTTTTTGGTAGAGTCCCTCTGCTTCAATGATCCTTCTTCTTTTCTTCTTGAGCGCTTCATATCTATCACTTGTTAACCACTCTGTGTAATTTGTATGTGATCTGAGCCTAAGAGCGATTGTACGTTGTGCCAGTTATGCGCCTACAATTAGGCCAGCACATCCGATTTCTGCAATGCTTTTATTTACTAAGGTAGCTTCCTAGGTCCTGCATCAGTCGCCTCTTACGACATGCCTTGTAGGTCACAGTGGTACTATTCTCTGCTTCCTTTGTGGGTCCCGGCATCACACGGGCAGCTTCAATGATCCAGAAGTGTTGTTTTGCTCCATACAAAGTAAAGGAACCCGTTTTAATACTACGACATATATTGGGGATACAATTTTATTCCTGTGTTTTCTTTGACCATTGGAAGACGATGGGTGATATAGTCAACATCACTCAGGCCATCTTTATAGTACCCAGTTTGTTACATATAATGTGTTAAATCTATCTATCCTTGAAGAGAGAGGAATGTGACACCATTCAATGGTCGTTATCTGAGGAGGTGGTGGTTAAAGGTTTGATGATGATGTGTATAAAGCTAGCATTCTGGAATGTATTGTGGTTAAATTCTGTTCATAGTTCATATGTACAGTTCCAACTTCACTGCAACGGTCATTCCATAATTTTTGACTAGAAGTCTATTGGGGTGATCTTTTTTTTTTTTTTTTCTTTCGTCCGCTTTCAACTCAGACGAAGTTTCATCTCTGAAACTGATTTTTGCGTGAAAATCTGTTTTCCAATTTCTTACAATGGCAGCAGCGTGCACATTGTAAATTACTTACACTGGCAGCCGTGTGCTCAATGTACTCGTAATTAGTATTCCCTCGCCATACAGGCAGATTTTCTCCGACTTCAGAGGTACTCATGTTATCGTCCTGAGTAAGACCAGGGGACTCGAACAAATGCCGGACAGTAGGTTCGAACCCGAGCTATGAGGCGTCTCACAGCTAGCAGGCCGAGCTACTATCAACTACTCTAGGCAGTCCCCCGGGGTGATCTAATTTAACTATTTTATGAACATTATTACTTACTTACTTAATCCCGTCATGCCTAGTGACACATGGGGCTTCAGAAAGGACTTTCCATGCTCTCCTGTCCGTGCAACCTTCAGCGCAGAGCCCCACGTCAGAGATGCGGTGTCAGTTCCTCTTCCATCATGCGCCTCCATGTTGTCCGTGGTCTGCCTTTCTTTCTCTTTCCCTCTGGTGTCCAAGTGAGGGCTATCCTTGCAGGCATTTCTTGTCTCATTCTCATAACATGTCCGAGCCATTTCCATCTTCTCTTTTGAGTATGTCATTCATTGCCTCTTGTCTTGTGTCTTGGAGTAGTTGGTTATTGGATATTTTTACTGGCCAAAAGATTCCCAAGATTCTGCGAAGACAAGAGTGGTGGAAAACTGACAGCCTGCTAGTATCTCCTTTGGTCATCCTCCAACACTCCGATCCGTAGAGCAAAACTGGCAAAACAATGCTTTTATAGAGTTTAAGCTTTGTGGTCCTATTGTAGATTTTGGACTTCCATACTGGTTTCATTCTGGCAAAGCGGTTCTGGCCTTACTTAGACGTGATTTTAT
Organism: Arion vulgaris; assembly: GCA_020796225.1. Classification (NCBI taxonomy): domain Eukaryota; kingdom Metazoa; phylum Mollusca; class Gastropoda; order Stylommatophora; family Arionidae; genus Arion; species Arion vulgaris. Next base: position 24,675,206 of record CM036761.1, on the reverse strand, counting down.
ATCTTCCTCTGTGCCACCATTTAGTGTCATAGCTACCAAGATATGTAAACTGCTCAACCCTTTCCAGTGTTTCATTTTCTAACATTACTGGTTGTTGGATTTCACTGTTTGTCATAATTTTTGTTTTTCCTGTGTTTGTTTTGAGGCCTACTGTCTTTGCCGTGCTGTGAAGTATTGTACTTTTCTCTTGTATATGTTCATATTTGTGTGACACCAGGGCTATATCGTCTGCAAAGTCCAGGTCCTCAAGCATCTCGAAAGGAGTCCATCTTATTCCTCTTGGTGCTTGTTGTTTTATGGCATTTTTAGCACCCAGTCAATTGTAATACTAAACAAAAGAGAGGACATTACGCATCCCTGTCTTACACCAGATTTTACTGGGAATGTTTTGTTGGAATTCTTTAGGTTGCAGGAGAAATCTTTATAGAAGAGGGCTATGATATTGACAAGCTTCTGCGGTACGCCGTATTGTCTCAGTATCTTCCATAGGCTGTCTCTGTGGACGCTGTCGAATGCCTTTTCAAAATCTATGAAGTTGATATATATAGTCCTTTGCCACTCGCTACATTGTTCTAAAATGTTACGCAGGGTAAATATATGTTCATTTGTTCCTCTTCCTTTCCTAAATCCTGCTTGCTCCATTCGTAGACACTTGTCTACTGCTTCTTGTATTCGCATTATGACAATTTTGCAGAATATCTTACTTGGGATTGAAAGCAACGTGATTCCTCTCCAGTTATTGCAATCTGTTAGGTCTCCTTTCTTGGGGATTTTCACCACAGTACCCCTAGTCCAATCCTTAGGCAATTCTTCTTTCTCCCAGATATCTGCAAACAATGGCTCTAATATGTTTGCAGCTAAGATGGGATCGATCTTGAAAGCTCTGCTGTCATTTCATCATTTCCGGTGCTTTGTTGTTTCTCAGGGATCCAATAGCTTTTACTATTTCTTGCTTTTCTGGCAATTTGAGGTTGATATCAATATCCTGTGCGGCCGGTGGGATATCCGGTGGATGTTCAGGATCAGGTCTGTTAGCACATCTTCAAAGTGGGATGTCCATCTCATATCCTGCTCCTGCTCTGTTGTCAACAGTTGTCCTAGACTGTTTCTGACTGGCATGTTATGGTTGTGTCTTTTACCTCCCCATAATTGTTTGGTAATCTTGTACAGTGTGTGCAGATCATGTACTTTAGCAGCCTTTTCTGCTATTTCTGCTGTCTTTTCCATAAATTTTCTCTTGTCTGTTCTAGCACTTCTTTTACCATTTTGTTTAGTTCTGTATATTCTTTTCTTGCCTTATCTTTTGACGTTCTGATCTAATGCTATTGATGAGATTTTTTTCTCCTTTCGCTTTTGGATGTATTCTAAGGTCTGGCCACTTATCCACTCTTTATGTTGTCCTTTACTGGTTCCCAGTACCCTACTGCTAACTATTTTATATGTGCCTTTGATCGCATTCCATTTTTCTTGGATACTTTCAGTTGGTGTTGTGTCTGACTGCTCTGACAGGATTTGAAATCTGTTCTTTAGTTCCACTATATATTTTGTAGCAATCTCTCTGTCTTTTAATAGGTTAACATTAAAGTATTCTGTTCTTGTCTTGGCTTGTATATATGTTTTCTTGAGTTTGAGCCTGATCATGGCAACGACAAGGTGGTGGTCGCTGTCCACGTCAGCTCCTCTTTTCACCTTTACATCAAGTAATGTCTTTCGCCATTTGCTGGACACCATTTGCGACAGTGGTACTTTGCAGACCGCTGGACATCGAGAGCATTTTTTCCTTTTGAAGTTTCTGTAACATTTTTCTTTTTATGGGGCAGAGTTGTTGCACTGCGCCAACCCCCAACCTGGAGGACCAGGAGGCCACATTTAGTCTGACCTCTCACCTTGGACCTGTCCGGCATGGGTAACCCTTCCAGGAACAGAACGTTCCTGCCGGCATAGCTTTCTGGATCATTGAGGCACGCAAGCCCCCCCCCACCACTACAAGGTAATGGCCTCATGGGGGGGTATGAACATTATAACGGCAGCTTTATCCTTCCTCTGCCCAAGGGAGTTCATATTTGTGTGCATTTCCCATGTAACAGTTGGTGTTTCTCTACTAACTAGGTCTAAGGTATATTTCTGCCCATAAAGGCTTTATCTAGGGATTTAAGAATTGTCTTTAAACAAGTTATTAAATCGCACTCTTGCATTCTACTGCTGAGTGAATGTAAATATAATATAAACCTCTCTGAGTATCTTTGTCTAATCCCCATATTGTGCCAGCCAGCTTTTTCAACAGCTGTAGAATTCTCAATGCTTTGTTCTCTACACTCACAACAAGCTTTTCGAGATTGAGTATCAGATCAAATGTTTTTACTCAATATATGTAGGTTGTTGTTCTCATTACACTTGATATAAGTCTAGATTTTGAGTGATGCATTGTTGAGCAACAAAGAGGTTCTTCGTGAAGATTGCATACATGGTTTTGACAAAGTTATCGTGTTTCCATGTCTGGCTGTAGTCAGGCAGCCTTCTTATGTCTCCATAAAGTTTCAATAATTGTCATCTTCGCAGTCTCTACAGGAAAACAAAAGTGAGAGCACTTAATTCCTTGAGTAGACACAAATGACCCATCCTATGTTATATAAAGATGTTGAGTATGTCCCTTATACAAAATGGTTTTCTCGCTGTAAACCCCAGGTGTGTTTATGCTCTTTAGGTCACCTCACATACTAATCAAAAAGAGTGATTAATAACTGGTTGCTCTAGAGCGAATGCAGAAGCTTGGTGGTACACGTGGTTGTTCTACTACCAAAATAGAACAACTGGTGGCACCTTGTAGTAAATGTGGAGACTATCATGGGGTAAAGACAGAAAACATGAATAAAATGTTGTCATATAGACAGTGTTGATACTGCTGCTAGTGAGAGCGAACATGAAGAAAAGCATGAGGAAATTGAGTGGATTGGAAGGAAAGGTGCATGTACTGCATTTTTTCCTGTAATCATAGCATAACATAATTATTCTGTTTAGTGCAAACTCCTCACAAATCCTAAAGAGTGGTTAACAAGTTGTATTTCAAGAGGTAACCAACGCAAGCGAAAACAAAGATATGCCAGCAAACTGTGCCAGATCTATAGTTGTCACCTTTACATTAGAATGCTAGTCATCTGAGTTTTGAAGTTAGTATTAATAAAGGAAATGAAAATATTAAAACTGCAACAATGACAATACACTTTTAGTAAATTTAATTGTTGAGATTACAAAATAAAACGCACTGAAACTATCAGTAGTATATGCTATTAATAGGTCAAATTGAGTTACTCCGCTTTTACACATTGAACTTTAACTTTATCGTGCTCTATTCGCACCCAAAAAAAATATTTCCACATCTCCAACTGGCATACATAATGCAAAATACTGTATCTTACAAGTGTATTTATGATTTATTTTTAAATTGTAGCAAGAAATTGTGCACACAGTAGTACTAATATATAATAAGTAAATAAAACAATGCTAGTTTGAGTGGTCACAGGTCTGTGACAAAAAACTTGTGACTTAAATAAAAGTACACAAAGTCATGAAAGTGAATGATCCTTGCAACACACTTTACACATATATACAACACTAACAAACGTGTTATTTTAAGTGTTCGTGCACAACATACGCTTCATGCTCCTTTTTCTTTTGACAACTATTTCATATAATTTTAATTTGATAACATATACTGCTTATATATAGACAAGGTAGGTCAGTTATTCCACAAATTGACCTAACAACACAGACAAGCCTGTGCACACTAAAAGACGCTACGTAGCACCTCGCATGAAAATATAAAACACGATACATCTGCAATTTATTCATAGCTAAGTGATAAAATCATTTATATAGCATAACCGTGCATTAAAAATATATTCTATTGCCCCGAGATTCTAAATTTTAAAATAACAATCATGTTATACATGTTGAACTTTTTGCAGTATAGATACACTGTGATATTGCTGTATCCTAGCTGTGTAACCTGCAGTGAATGTGCGATTTAAAATTTGGGCGAATAAATTAAAATATAATTCTAGCTATAATTGCTGCCAATTTTATATCGTTATTAAAGAATAATATTAATATAAAATATTTTTTACGCTGCTGCCCCCTAAAATAATCGTACATGTTGACTCAATTTTTCCCGGGACGTCAACACACATACTGTTTCCGGTTCTTTTACTCCATTTGGATACAATTGCAAGTGGAAAAATATGGTGAGATTTTATCCATGTATTTTTGTGTTATTTTGTTTGCATCAATAGATATATTTGTTTGGTTTAATCGTTTATATATGTTTTCTATTAACTTGAATACTTAAAGATGTGCGATTTCGCAGGTGGATGATAGGTATTTAATATTAGCAGAAAGCATACCAAGTGTGAATTTAAATATTGACTAAATAACGGTGTGTTTATGTTTACTTGCCGGTCACCAATAACGCATAATGATAATGTAAACATTGAATATATGCAACACTCATGGTGTGCATTAACAATGTTTATTATAGTACACATTGACAGTGAATAGAATTTTAGTTCCAAATTATACTGATCCGAATTGCATGTGATGTATAATTCACTTTCAGTAATTGAAATTGATAATTGACATAAATTGTTCGAGTGTGTACTGTGTAGTCAAGTGTAGTGTGTTGATTATTTGAGTTGTTTATTTGATATAATTTTGTAATTTGTAAATCGAGGTAAGCAGAAGACGGTGAGATAATTATTATAACAAATATTTACATGTAAATATTAAATATAAGTAATAATAGCTTGTGGTCTTTAGTATGGCTGATCACTAGAACGATATATATAAATGAAATTATATAAAATAATAATAAATGTCTGATGTTGATCATCATATGACATGATAATAGTTTATGTTGACACTGTCAACCAATCTTACAAGTTACAATAAGTGACAATCTATTATTAAGTAATACAAAATAGTAGCAAAGTTAAATTAAATATGATATAACTTATAAGTACTCTTATATCATAAGGAAGATACTACTGAGGATTGTCGCATTGTCTTTACTTAATTTTCCACCATGACATATTGAAAACCATCACATGAACATACTTAACATAGTAAGCAAGAATATGCAATATAATGAATATTGTAAAGGAATAATTATTATACCCAGCTGACCTGACACTGTGAGGCATACAGGATTCGAGGAAGAAAAGAAAGAAAGGTACTGGGCGTAAACAAAATGGTTGTACTTTGCAAGAAAACAAGACCGTATTAATGAGACTCCACTGTACTACTGTAGTTCATTTCTGCTCTCCCATTAAAGTTAAGGGGGAAAGATTTGGCTGCAAAAACTTGTTACTTAAGTGGTTTGCCAATGATGCCTCTTAGCACACATTCAATGTGTGCAAGTACACTTTTTTATGTTGCGGCAGCTCAAATCTTAACTCACAAGGTGGCATTTTTCTAAAGTGTACATTACAGTTAGAATAATTTGTTAATAAGCAAATTTTGTGTTTATCATCATTTACTGTAATTAATGTTATCACCATATTTTGATATTTGCTTGCTTTATATATTTATTCCCAGGGTGCCCACAAGACATTTAAAATCAAGTGCAAACTTGCACGTAAAATGAAACAGAACAGGCCTATTCCTCAGTGGGTTCGCATGAAGACAGGCAATACTATCAGGTACTAACATTGTTGTTGACTTTCTAGTTTGAATTATGTCACTAAACTGTCTGCCATTACCAAAAGTTTTATTTTTCTAGGTACACTTAATTATGTCACCTTGAATACGCTCAATCAAGAAATGAGAGTGGAGCTGGCTAAGCGGGAATAAAATTGATAAAACACAAACACCCAGTGTCACTACCAGAAATCAGGGCACATATCAGGCGAAAATACAAAGACTTGTGGAGCCAGCGCACCCACACGATCCCATTAGCAGACTAAACAGAAAACCACACACAACAATCTTGCCTAAGAACAGAACATTGCAGGCTCAACCATTACATGCACAGAATAAAGCCTACACAGACTTCAGAACACGTCCTGCAGTCATGCCCATCCTACATATATAAATGAAACATTGCCTCATGAACAAAGCTTACGGAGCAAGCTATGGGGGGGTGAAAGGAGGGGGCTCTAGAGAAACTCCAAATGACATGCAGCTTCATAAAGGCAACTCATCTCATGGTTTGGACGAGCATACAAAACCAAATGCGAAGAAGAATATGCTCAAAAAGAGAAGTCTGTTCGTTGTCCCAGAATGTTAATTGTGTTGACATGTCTTTGCTGCAGTGACACTCATTAGTAGTTCCAGTTTGTTGAACAGACAGCAACTCAAGTCTATTGTGATTTGTATGTTGTTGACCCAATGTGAGTGCCCAGCAATGGAAATGAAATGTGCGGACATAATATAGTTTTGGACTGTCCTCATCACTGGAGTCATATGGGCATCTTGTCTGTTTGGACTTGACACAACAGTGGCAAACATTTCGCATAACTACTTTGTGTTGTGACTAGTGTTCTTTCAGATTACTTGTAATCTTGTTTTTTCTATTAGCAAGCTACTTATTTTCACTTGTTCAGAAAATGTATGCACGTGGTGTTGGTGAGACGGTGCCAGCAAGTGTCTATATATTTAATTATTACAAGCCGAGAGTTAATATGCTTTTTATTTCTTCTATAGATACAATGCTAAGAGGCGCCACTGGAGACGTACCAAGCTCAAGATGTAAATCAGCATCTTTTGGGGGAGGGTTGACAATTGGGCTACTTTGACTAATAGTTGCAAATATTTCAGTAAAATTCTAAAAAAATAACTGCATTTGTTTTGCTTGAGTTTATTAAATATAACAGATTTTCAGTGTTTCTTTTCTTGATGTTGTGAATGTTATTTACCCTCATGCACACCACACATAACTTAATTGCAGAATCCATTCCAGTAATATTGATATTCTATGTGCTGTATGGCTTTCAAGAATTATAATGTGTAATATTAGTGTATGGGCTTTAGGTGTATAATGGAAAACAAATGGTGGTTATTCTAGAGCAAACCCAAGTGGTGTATGGCATATGTTTATGAAAATGAGAAGGTTCATGGTATGGGTCAAGTGAGCGAGCCTTTTTGTTATGGCGTGTAATTATGGTGCAAGAACTGCGATGAACAAAAGCGGGCCAGTCAGAACCGGATTAATTAGTACATCGACAAAACGCGCTGCATACCTGGCAACTCTTGATTTATCAATGGGACTGCTTTTATTTTGAACACCATGTTTACCAATCTAAGAATTTATGATCATAGCTTTATATCTCTCTGTGCACATCTGAATGATTGTATGTTACTGTGTTTGTTTTATTGGATGATTGTATTTTACTGTTGTGGGGTATAATTTAATGGCATAGATCAGCGTTTCCCAAAGTGGACGGTACCACCACCACCCCCCCAGTGGGCGCTAAAAAAATATTTTAAAATAAATTCTTTTTGCGATTGAATAGTCATTTAAAATTTATTCAAGGTGGATTTTAATTCATCTCATGCCCGTCTTACATGATCCATTTTTTCATAAATTTTCTATTTCATGCAAGCATTTGAAAATTGACCATGTATTACAGAAATATATATCAATTTTCTATGTCAAAGAGAATATAGAGCATGTATACATGGGGGTTTACAAAGTTTATGTTGTGGGCCGAATAAGTTTGGGAATCTATGGCATAGATGGTAAAACATATTTGCAATGGAAGGGATGCAACCGTATATAAATGTTTTAAAACGGCAAATGTTATCGAGGGGACTTAATTTAAAACATCCTACTTTGTTTCATAGTTATATGGCGGATGTAACAAGACATGGCTCTTTAAAAATGACAACTGTTTTGGTTATATTAAAGCGTGTGGGCCAAAAAACATGAAAACTAAGAATTAACTTCTTTCGGAGAATATAAAGGTTTTTTATTGAATGATTGATAGAACCATCATCATTGCACTTTGGTGAGTAATCATGTGAGCTCCAATCTCTTTCTTACTCATGATCTCAGGTGCAGTGCACGAACTTCGTGCGACGGTCCCGAAGTAATTTAGAAGAGAGTAAAAATATATTTTCTATGAATTTTATAATTTCGTGTCTAAATAATTTTACCCAGGGTTCCTGCCTAAGGATCGTGTAGGTGTTGCACTTCAACACAGGACTTACGTTTTATCGTTCGACTCTGATAGGACTAGAAACTTGATCTCATAGCATGTCACAAACGGTTCTTTTGAAGATTCGATATATTTTCAAGATCTTAGCAGTGAATAATTCTATGATGGCATGACACTATTGAAGGCGCCATGGAAACGACAGCAGGTAGAAACGAGTTTTATAATAATACCTATCATACCATTATACGTTTAATAGGGTCTGGAAGCAATTTCTCCATACCGCTCTTTCCTGTGTAACTCACTTAGTCTCCTACATTGCACGGTGACTGATATTTCTTGCTTCTCTCAGCAAAGTTCGTTCTCTTTCTTTAACCTTTTGCATCCCACTGCAATGCCTGCGTAAGTATTCAGAAAAGAGTTTTACATTAGCCAAAACAACCAATAATCTTTAAACAAGTAACCATCATCGTTTCATCCATAGAAATATGTTAATATAAAACATAGGTTCACTACCTTTTTTTAAATTAGTCCTCTTTTTCGCCAACGCGCCAGAGAATACATAACGTTAATATATGTAGCGCACTGACCTCCAAGAAAACGTCTCAATATTAGTCTGTTTTGTTGTGTTTTTATAAATTTGTTTGCGAAGTGTCGTCATGTTCTGAGGCACACAGGCTTCTGTGACGACTTTTCCTACTTCTGTATTTTCTACGGTCATCAGTCCAGTATTTTCTGTCCAATCAATCAATTAAAAGCTATGCCAGCCGTAAGAGAGAACGTTGTGGAGACATGTTTGCCTACGCCGGCTGGCAAGCTTTAATTGATTGATTGACGAAAATACTGGACTGATGACCGTAGAAAATACAGAAGTATGAAAAGTCTTCACAGAAGCCCCGTGTGCCTCAGAACATGACGACACTTCGCAAATAAATTTATAAAAACAGACTAATATTGAGATGTTTTCTTGGAGGTCCGTGAGCTGCATATATTAACGCTATGTATTCGTTGGCGGGAAGGTAACTGGACAACTACATAGTGATTGGTCATGTACCAGCTTGAACGATAGGTATCATGCGATGCCGATTGTCAAGTTGTGCAAGAGCATCACGCTGGACATCAAACAACAACTTAATGATTGTTTATGCACAGCTTGAACGATTGTTCGGGGAGCCGATTGTTAAGTTGTGCAGGAGCATATCACGCCAGACAGACAGATCTCCCGTAGTGGATTACTCAACAAATTGAACAGGAATGGTATCGTAGTGGTTAGCAAACGTACTCAAACCACCGTGACTTGCCAAGAATTATACAGTACGAAGGATACTTTCAGCCCTACATTATCAATCTTATTCATATTTGTATTGAGTGAATCGTACTACTTGGAGTTCAACTACCTTTCCCTCGCCAAAAAATTGGGCAACTTATGAAGAAAACAACTGAGCCATTCAGCATTTTTTGCGTTTTACTTGGAACTATCTCTTAGAGGTAGCGTAAAATGGCTCCTAGTGACTTAATAGTCATTAGAGGTCCATTTTTCTCAACTAAAATAAAAATTCCTGACATTAAATGAATACCGGAAATTGCTAGCATTCCGGTGTTCTTTTGATGTTGAATTTTTTTTTAGCCGCCCTCTAGGTGACTTTTTAGTCACTAGAGGCCGGCTTTAGCCACTTTTTAAGATGCCCTTGAGAAATTTAAAGGTCATTTCAATTTTTTTCGTGAATCGACCTCTAGCTAGTCGCTGGAGTCCGATTTTTTCTCAACTAAAATAAAAATTCCTGGTTAAAGGAACACCGGAAATTGTTAGCATTCCGGTGTTCTTTTGATGTTGAATTTTTTTTGGGCCACTTTTTTCAGATGACCTTGAGAAATTTAAAGGTCATTTCAATTATTTTTCGTGAATCGACCTCTAGTTAGTCGCTAAGGCTCGATTTTTTCTTAAATAAAAATTTCAGACATTAAAAATAACACAGAAAATTGCTAGCATTCCGGTATTCTGATGTTGAAATTTTTAAACCATTTTTTCCAGATGATTTTGAAAAATGTAGAGGTCATTGTTTCAATTTTATTTTATCCTAAGTCTACTAGTGATCGGTAGGATTTTTTTTCGTTCCAAACATTTTTTCGTAAAGCGACTTCTGGTCCTTCCTTTCGTTCGCTTGAAAAATTGTCTATATATTCAATGTTGTTACAGCATCAGAACCAAGACTAGTATCTATAACAGTTGTGTGCTGTCAACATTGCTGTACAGATCGGAATGCTGGAGAATGACAGAACAGGATATGTCCAGACTCTCCACCTTTCATACATTTTGTCTGCGAAAAATCTTACGCGTGTACTGGCTGACTACTATCTCGAACCAAGAATTGCTTGCACGATGCCAACAAGAGAATATGGGCACTATCATCCGAAGACGACGCTGGAGATGGATTGGACGTGATGCGCATGGAGACTGGCTCCGACACGAAAACTGCACTGAGATGGACTCCAGAGGGTAGGCGAAAGCGTGGAAGACCCAAGACGACCTGGCGGAGAACGATAGAGCAAGAACTGAAGGAAATTAATCATAGCTGGAACACAATACAGAGGAAGGCCATGAACAGGGAAGAATGGTGTACGTTTGTTGCTGCCCTAAACGCCAAGGGCTAAAGAGGATTCAATGTTGTCTCTTGTATAAACTTCTCTGTCTTTTGTAGCTCACACAAAGGTACGTGTAGTTTTCTGTCAAGTGTTGTTTCATTAGGCCAGTGAGTTTGCCTCAGTATATCATATTCAGGGCAGTCTTGAAGTATGTGCTCTGCAGTCTGCAACAAAAGCGGCGAAATCAAAATAAAATTTGAACCATTCGATAATTAAAATCTTTACGCAACTCTTTTCTATAATGGTCTATGTTATTCCGATATTGATGTATATGATTTATAATTTATCGCACGCCTCTGCCTACACGCTTTTGGTACCCTTTGATTTCGGTTTGTGGTGCGGGCGCATCGCTGGCGCTCCCTCGCCGAAAGACTTGTGATCTGACAGCGCTATGCTATTATTTTTGTTTGTAATTTCCGCGCCACTCCTAAAATCTAAGATGCGGCAATTATCCCAAAAAGACAATTGCACGGCTTACGTGTTGATAGTTCTGCTTTGAGCAATAATTGTTGACAATATTTGATTTTAATGTTAGTTTTTATCCAGAAGTGGAAATGTTCCTGTGTTTAAATCAAAAAATCAGCTATATAATATATCTGTATCAGTATACAATTTTTACATTTATACTAATTCAGTGTTTGTGTTTAGAAAGTAGATCAGGTAAGAGAATTATTGTTTTTTTACAGCAATTGTAGTTACTTATTATCATTGAAAATGATTATGTTAGGACATTAGGGACGAATTAAAAAATAACATTTGCATAGACTTGGAATATCTCAGGTGCATAACATTAGCCTGTGTGTGATAGAGTTATGTAGGTAATATTGGTATTGGGCTACTTTTGCGTTCTGCGTGTGATGGAGTTGCTTAGGAAATATTTGCATTTCCTACTTTTGCGTCGTTAATTATTGCTCTATTTTTACCAAATCCTTTTTTTCACAATTAACTCTAAAACCAATGAGTGCTTCTGTGTGGTCAAGCAGAGTACTATGATCCAGTCCTCAATATCTCCCATCTCATATCTCATGTCAGCCGATAACTGCATATTGGCAGCATCCTATCCAGATAGGAAAACATAGACTCTGAGGTCAACAACAGGATATCCAAAGACACTACGTTCGGAAGGTTACGTGTCACTGTGTGGGAGCGGAAAGGGATAAGCATAGCCACAAACCTGAAAGTTTACCGGGCTATAGTGCTAATCACGCTGTTGTATGCCAGCGAGACATGGACAGTGTATAGCAGACAAACAAGAAAACTAAACCACTTCCACGCAAGCTGTCTACGCAGACTACTATAGTCTGTTCATTAATTCGTGAGCACGTTTGAAATTGATTTTCTCGAAAACTACCTGTTGGATCTCAGTGATTTTTGCATGCAGCCTTAGAATATCCATGACGCTAAAATAAAGCTAACCAGTAGTTCATAGATGCTACGGATTTTGCACATCGGCGAATTCCTTTGATCTTTTATGACAATTGCAAATACGGGGCTCAAATTTTAGATTTTACAGTAATCCTAGAATTTGTCCATGTCAATTCTATTCATAGGTGTATCTCCATATTAACTTGATAGGTCAAGTAATTAAGTGTGTTGCCCTTTATGTGCAATCGTGAACTTGGATACAATATGCAACAGTTAGTCCTCCCTTCGGTCACCATTAGACCCCAGGGTGTCTTAACTTCACCACAAATTGTATGATGGTAGACGCATTTGGATATGGAAATGTATACGTTGCTATTTCTCAGTCTGTAATCAAAATATGATTTGTATCATTCCGAATCTGACGATTCCATGAGGTTGATAATTGTTACTCGCTGGACAAATTGTAATCCATCTCGGTGCCAGTACTCGTCTTCCTCTCGGAGCACATGTTCAACACACTTCTTCCAGAACTGCATGTCTATCATTGAGAGGGACTCACGTGTCAGAACTTCAACATCACACATTTTAAACGTCCTGTTCTGTTCGGCAACTTGCCCTTTTACTTTAGCCCAGACAAGCTCTATCGGATTGAGGTGAGCATGATATGGAGGTAGTCGCAAAGACGTGTGGCCGTATTCCGCAATGATTTTGTCAATATGAAACACCTTTGTCTTATTTGTCATCCTCACCAGGTGCAACAACTCGGGTTTCAAATATGTATCATCGAAGCTGACATTTTCCTTAGCAAGCCAAGTCCTAATTTGATCTTTTGTATTTGATGCAGTTGGTACTTTGTCTTCCGCTGATACTGCGTTGTTATAGGATGCATTATCCATTACCAAGCATGATGGTCTGTTTAGAATTGGAAGTAGATCTTTCTCCATCCAGTGCCTGAAAATATGTCCATTCATTTCTGTGTGGTAGTCCCTACCGTCGGTACTTTTGATTGGAAAATAAGTCCAGCGTCATGGACAAGACCTTCTTCACTGCTTCCTGCATGTGTTAGTATAATACGCTGGCCTTTGCTGCTTGGTATTTTCTTTTCTGTTCACCGTCTACTGATTGCCATTCTTTAGCATTGATGTGGTGAGCATTGACCCAGGATTCGTCCAAATATACAATATCATAGCCTTGCCTCCGCCGCTCACGGATCTGCCTCAGGTATTTACTTCGGGCAGCAATTAAATGTGGCTTTTCACAAATAATATTCCTGCCGCCTATAGTTTTCTGAAGGTGAAGCCCGCGGCTCTTACAATTTTCCATAGAGTACTTTTAGAAATGTCTATGCTGCAATCTGATTGCAGTTTTAATTTCAGTTTCCTGAGAGTAACAAGTTGATTTGTCGCAAACATTTTCAAGAGCTCCGTCTTATGACATCTATGTCAAAGTCGTCAATTGTTCTTTTCCTTCCTTGCTTGACATTAGTGCACTTTGTGTCCTGTTTAATCCATCGGGAAATGGATTCTCTATTCAGACCAAGCGCCAGTTGCGCTCGTTTCTCAGGGTTATGAATATCGCAATATAGATGACCTCTCTTAGATTCCCTACGGAAGTGTTGGTATAGTAAAACTGTAACCTTCTGCATTGTTATAAATGTGCACTTCAGACTCATTATGAATGTGATATCAATGTCAGTTTTGATAAGCCAACAAATATGATACAATAGCTTCATACAAATAGCGAGATACGCCTATAACTATACAACGGTATCCCAATTATAGTGAAACACGTACAAACAAAGTACTATAGTTTTACAAAATACATAAACAGTGACGATAAACAGCAACGTTTCGACCAACAAGGCCTTTATCAAGCAAACGAACAAACAGGAGTGACAAATTAAAATGAAACACAAATGGACGACCAAATACCAACGTAGCTAAGGAAAATCTGGAATAAAAACGAATAACGAAATAAATGTAACACAAAAACACACATAAAAACTAGAAATAGAAAAGAAACAATGAAACATCTAGTAAATATATAACTTGAATACATGCAACATATACCCATATAGATTATAAAGCATGGGAAAAGAAAGTACTAAGAAGCATAAGAATGTAATACATGCAACATATACCCATAGAGATTACAAAGCATGGGAAGAGAAAGTACTAAGAAGCATAAGAATGTAATACGTTGAGCCCGCGTGGTCGTAAGGTACCATACAAAGAAATCAACCGATTCTCCAGAGCAAATCGACTACGATCATCAGAGGAACATGATCGGATGGCTATGACCTGGACATCGCAAGCTCCTGAATGGCCAGTATCATTGAAATGGGTAGCTACAGGGTCACAGAGCATTGGCGTATATCGCGCAAGTGTTGGGCGAATCGGTCACTGAGTCTCCTGCCGGTTTCCCAATATAGGCCTTGTTGCACCGCTTGCAGATAATGGCATAGATAATATTACGGACTCGCACGTGAAACTGTCTTCAACAACGAACGTGGCTTTTGGAAAAGACACCGTGCGGGTCTGTATTACATAAGCACAAGTGTTGCAGCGCCGACGGCCACCCTGGATGGTGCCAAAATGACTCTGGATGTTAGGCTTGAGGCGACTGTGAACCAACATATCCTTAAGGCTTCTGTCCCGTCTGTACGCCACCAAAGGATAGTGTTGGAAGATTGAACGTGTATCAGGATCAGACTGAAGAATGGAGAGATGACGGAATAAGACTTTCTTCACAAGGGAACTATGAGGGTGGAAAGTTAAGACAAGTTTCACCCTGTCAGAATTGGAAGTTCTATGCTGGTTAGAGAGAGCCTCCTGGCGAGAAATTTGCTGAACGCGCCGCATAGCAGAAGCAAGCACCTTATCCGGGTATAAGCGCTTACGAAAGAAATCCAGCATCTCGTGAGCTCTATCGAAGAAATCGTCGTCCTCGCTACAGAGGCGACGAAGGCGCAAGAGTTGAGAGAATGGAAAAGAGTCACGACAAGCCTGGGAATGGGAAGAGGTATAAAGAAGAAAACTATGTGCATCAGTAGGCTTGTAGTATACTGATGTAGTGATGGTGGATAGGGTGATAGTGATGTCAAGAAAGTTGACACAAGAGGTAGAGATGTGAGATGTAAACCGAATAGCCGGATTGAAGACATTAATGAAATTAATGAAGCGTGACAAATCGGCTTCAGGCATATCCGTAATGCCAATACAATCATCAATGTATCTATGATACACAGACGGAAGAGGGCCATCATAGGAATTCCATACTAGGTGCTCAAGATGACCCATGAATATTTTTGCTTGTCTATTCATGGGTCATCTTGAGCTATCATGCGATCTTTCCTATCCGAAATTTCCGGATGCGCGTGTCCTAAAAATTCCCTCAAAATTTGGTCAAAAAAGCTGTTTTTGGAGGGTGTGTTTACACAAAAATTCATAAAAATGTAATATTTAATATATCCTAAAAAGAATGTGTAATTTTGTAGATATTATAATTGCCCACCTTAGAGTGAAAACAGAATTCATTTATATTCATTAACTTCAGAGCCTTAGGGATTTGAAATTGTGTGTTTGCGGCCATTTTGTATTGTTTCCATGGCAACGCGTTGACTTTTTTTTTCTACTATTCTAAGTCATAATCTGTCAAAATTGTTATACACATTCTACATTAATACCAAAGCAACGAAAAAAGTTTCAAGACCAGAGTCCCCCCTTAACTAACACACTGCAGAGAGTGCAGTCATGCATTTGAAAAGTTAAATCATGCGTGAATGTCCTGAAATACAGAAAGCTAGTAAAGCACTTGCAAAATACTAAAATTAAAAATATTGAGAGCATGCATTTTCCCAGTGGCTACTTATGGTTATGAATCATGGACTATTACACATAAATTAAGAACGAAAATCCAGTCCTTCGAAACTAAATGCTACAGAAAGATCCTACGAATACCATGGACAAAAAAAGAAAGAACACTCATGTCCTGAAAGAACTAAATGTTAAAGAGAATTGGCTGATAAACAACATACTATACAGAAAAATTACATACTTTGGTCACATCAAGCGTCACGATAGCCTGGAAAGAACAATACTAGAGGGCAGGGTCCCAGGACGCAGAGGCAGACCAAGAAGAAGATGCTACAAGATATTAAAGAAACCATGAACAGGACCATCGACGAAGTGTGTGAACTGGCAAGAGATAGAGTGAATTTCAGATGTGCTGCAAAGAGTGCAACGTCCTATAAAGGATACGCACCTTGATGATGAGTAAAGAACTCCTTCCATCACAATATAATACCCATTTTTGTTAGCCTCTTCCCCAGTGGCGGCTCGTGGTCGTTTTTCTTGGTGGGGCCAGACACAAATTTTCGGAAAAATCATGGTTTTTTGAGTATTTACTATTATTTGTCTAATCCGGGAAGTTATTTCCCCTTACGGTTTTTGTGGGGCCGAGTCCACTGGCCCTATGACGAGCTGCCCTCCACAACTGCAGAAAACATACAGATTTGACATTGTCGCCGATGTAATTTCCGTCCATTGCAGCTTCCTCTGATATCTTAGCCATGTCAGCCAATCTATCAGCTCATTCATTAGGCCTACTCTTGCCTGCTAATGGACGAGAATGAAGGTGGTTTCTTTGATTCCTGTCTGTACCAGTACCTCCACTGTTTCATCTCACCATTCCTATTTCGACTCACTGATTATGAAAACACAAGAGTAGTTATGAGATGCCAAACACGTTCCCGCCTCTGTCTTCTTCTTCTTCGAACGCTCTATATCGATCATTTGTTAACCACTCTTTGCGATTTGTATGAGATTCGAGCCTAAGAGCGATTGTACGTTGTGCCAGTTATGCGCCTACAAGTAGGAGAGCACATTCAATTTCTACGATGCTTTTTATTTACTAGGTAGCTTCCCTAGGCCCCTACCCTAGTCTCCTCTTACGACATTCCGTGTAGGTTGCAGTGTTACTATTCTTTGCGAGCCCAGGCAACAACAAACGAGCCTCTGTAACTGCTCGTTCCTCTATTGACAAACTACTCGTGGTTGCCGGGTAGGCTTTGTTTGTTATGTAGGGAATTAAAGCTTCTTTAAGCCGAGGCACCCTCTTTCAACCTGAGGACAAACCGTGTTTTGGTTATATCAGAGCCAGTGCCGGATTAGCCTAGTAGCAGAAGTAGCAAATGCTACGGGCCCCGCGCTTCTGGGGGCCCGCGCCTATGTGACAGAGATGAAAATGGAAAAAATAACCAGATGTTATTTCAAAAACACACATTCTGTCTGAATTTTTTAATGTCGTATGTGATGGTGCCGAATCCAAAGAAATCGAAGCAGAAAATACAGAAGACGTGTCCCACTGTGTAGTGGATGAAAGCAGTGCTATAGAAGAATCATCATTACCAATACTACCATTAAGATCAGTAACTCTTCACGATTTAGCCACATTTTTCACAAGACAAACTGAAATCGAATGTACAGAAAGTCCTCCCAATTTAGCCATATCAACTTCAAGCCAAAGAGAGGCAGAAAGCACAGCACATGCTTCTAATGAAGCAACATCTTCTACAAGCCAAAAAACACTACGAAAGTAAAATGTACTCCAACGATATTGGTGAATGGCCAAACAATTTCAATCGAGATTATTGGATTGTGAAAGAAAGTAGCGAAGTGCAACATATGAACAGTGATTTCTTGTCTTAAAAAAAACAAACATACAATAAAGAAAACAATCCACGATTTTGTCGAAAGTCGTTTTTCACATACACCAACAAACAAAACTCACGTGAGAGATTGGTTGTGTTATACAGATACTAAAGGACAACTGTTCTGTTTTGTTTGCAAAGTTATTGATTTAGGCTGTACCATAGAGTGACTGGTGTATTTGGAATACTCCGGCAGTTAAAATCTATTACAGCAGAAGAGATCTTGAAAAGAACTCCAAATATTGTCGAAATAGGGAAGACTGCAGTAAAACTTGGTAAATAGTGAAACACGTACAAACAAAGTATACTGATTCACAAACAAAGTATACTGTTATTCCCAAATATTGTCGGCTCTTACCAAGAGGATTTGGAAGAAAGCCTAGGCGACGAACTTGTGCAGTTCGCTGAACTTCTTAAAACTAATGTAGCTGCTGCTATTAGCAACGAAAAACATGAGGCTCTTGAACTGCAATTTTATAAACTTATAATGGAAAATTCATTAGAGTCGTGTTTCCCAAATGTAGAAATAGTCTTACGAATTTACTTGTTTTTAATGATTACTAACTGCAGCGAAGAAAGTTCTTTTTCGACATATAAAAGCGTATTCGAGCGTATAAAAAGTGAGTTCAGGAACATGATGGAACAAGAATATAAAAATAACCTCACCTTAATGAACATTGAATGTAATTTACTTAGATAAATTAATTTGTCTAGTATTATCTCTAAATTTGCTCACATTAAATCGAGACAAGTTTGTTTGTAAAAGTTGTGTTTTATTTTATTATCATACAAAATCTAGGGCCCCGCGCTAAAATTTGCTACGGGCCCCGCGCTAGCCTAATCCGGCACTGATCAGAGCATGTAGGCCAACAGACGACACATAGGAATAAACTCCTTTAGGGAAATCCACTTTTATTATTTATGTTTTATATTTTACAGTCTAGGATTTGACGGTTGCCATCAGCTGTGTCCCACACGTAGAACATTTGATACTGATTACCAATGAACCAATGTGCTTACGCAATTATGTAATCTTTGGCCCCACCATTCAGAACACCGCCTCCTTAGCAGGTTTGATAACAACACAACCAATGCTATGTTACTTACCATGAGAGTTAAGTCCCATACTTGTGTTAATCATGTGATTTCTTATCTGATAAATTTAACCTGGAAAGAAGTACATTTTACTTATTGTTGTTAAATTCCTGATTGAAGTTAACAGGAAAGGAGTAAAGTATTAGTAAAATATGTTAAGGATGTTATTAATTTCGCATGATTACTTGGGATATAGCTGTTAAATTTAATATTACATGACAACAACTTGCAAGCAAGTTACTTTTGCAAGTTTTGGTTACGAAACTGTAAACAACTTCGATACACGCCCATGTGATTCGTATGATGATATCAACACATTTACTGTGTAGGCCTACGCAGTTCTGTCCTGAGCCGTGTTATCTGGATAAATAGGTAACTTTGATTTCACTTGTCTACTTTAAACCACTTGTGTATACACTTTAGTTACTTTAAACTATCCACGGGATGACGGATGTACGTGACTTGCAGCAAAACATGATAATGATTGACAGTGTTACTGAGTGTTGCTAACTGTGTTAAACACTCAGGAGTCAGTACACTGTTAGTGTTAGTGACCAAGTCATTCATTAATAAACTGTTTGATACTCAACATTTGAGTCAAATGTACTGTAATTGCTAATCTAGTTGTGTATGTTCAATTTTATAATAATAATATATAATAATAATTCCTCTCGTACCGTTATACGTTACATAGGGTCTGCAAGTAATTTCTCCAGACCGCTCTATCCTGGGCAACTCGCTCAATCTCCTCCATGGAACTGAGACCGATATTTCCTGCCTCTCTCAGCAAAGTTCGTTTCAGGGTCTCCTTAGGTCGACCTCTCTTTCTTGAACCCTTTGCATCCCACTTCAATGCCTGCTTTGATATTCGTTGATCATTTCTCCTCAAGGTGTGCCCAACATATCTCCATCTTCTCTTTCTTATAATAGTTGTCACTAGTGGTTGACCAGACATATCTCTGATTTCATCACTTCTCCTGAATTCATTCCATTTTATATTCATTATTTTTGCAGACATCTATTTTCAAATGCATTCAACTTGCTTTCTATATCTTTAGTCATTTTCCAACTCTCGCTAGCATATGTTAGGATTGATACAACATTTGAATTGAAAATTCGTAATTTAGTTTTAATACTATATAACTTGCAGTTCCATATTTTATTTAGACTTTTAAAAGCTGATGTTGCTTTGCCAATTCGTATCATAATTTCTTTTTTCTAAATAATGTTCAATTTTGCTAAAATTATATTACTACTACTACTACTACTATGACTAGTCTACGAACGCAGCACACAATTTAGGACAGGCCACAGCTTTCGACTTGGCATTAATGAAATGAATTATTGTGTCAGCATGGACATTTTTAAAAATATTGAAGAAAATTTTTTTTATCTTATTTGGATCACACATGACACAACTGTCATGAAGCAAATCATATTCTGCAGTGCTATCCATCATACCTACACCAGCGAGACGAAACATGAATCTGTCAACTAATCATGCGTAACCCTTGAGTCTCTCTAGCTGACATGCAACTTCATAGAGGCAACCTATCTCCGATTTTGG
Source organism: Arion vulgaris (assembly GCA_020796225.1). Lineage (NCBI taxonomy): Eukaryota > Metazoa > Mollusca > Gastropoda > Stylommatophora > Arionidae > Arion > Arion vulgaris. Next base: position 24,654,679 of record CM036761.1, on the reverse strand, counting down.
AGTGAGTACATGAAACCGATTTGCAAAATAGACGAAGAAGGATTTTGATTACTTAATTTTCATTGTTTGCAGTCTATGTTGTATTGATGTAAGAAAGAATGTATTGCTTACTAGAGGCACTTGTATCAAGTCTTCATAGGGTTCAATGTCCTTAAGTGAACACACCTGGGATTGAAGATGGGAGTGGCCAGAAAAGAACAGCATAACAGGTATATGAGTAGGCTCATCAATAAAAATCAAACTGCTACGGTCAGTCGTTGGACGCTGTTGGAGGTATTGCGAAGGAAATCGGAGCACTTATGGACATGTCTGGAGTGCAATGAAGATATTCCAAACTGAAACTGAAGTGAACATACCTATTTCAATAACATTCTTGGCCTGACCCATCCAATTTTCATCTTTTTGTCAGGATCGCCAGTGCATGCTTAATCACATAAATTAATGATATAAGAGACATAGCTGACCATGCAGTCATTTTCCTTATCATGGTAATGCTCTTCCTCACCCTCTTTGACAATTAGGTCATACATTTTGGGGGACTGCCTAGAGTAGTTGATAGTAGCTCGGCCTGCTAGCTGTGAGACGCCTCATAGCTCGGGTTCGAACCTACTGTCCGGCATTTGTTCGAGTCCCCTGGTCTTACTCAGGACGATAACGTGAGTACCTCTGAAGTCGGAGAAAATTTGCCTGTATGGCGAGGGAATACTAATTACGAGTACATTGAGCACACGGCTGCCAGTGTAAAGTAATTTACAATGTGCGCGCTGCTGCCATTGTAAGAAATTGGAAAAACAGATTTTCACGCAAAAATCAGTTTCAGAGATGGAACTTCGTCTGAGTTGAAAGCGGACGAAAAAAAAAAAGGTCATACATTTTTATTGTTCTTAAATTCCTCTACTACTGATGTTTCCATGAAAAAAGATATTTATTGCCTTCCTATGTTTTTCTCACTTATCAATACTTCAGTGCTCTGGAGGTATTCAGCCATCTTCTTTATGATAGTCCTAATATTGATATTTTGTTTATTCATTTCTTCATTGATGGCTTGTAATTTTTGGCTGATTCACCAGATATTAATGTTGCAAATCTTAACACTATTTCTTGGTTCCCTCCCTTTTTTCCTGTTTACCGGTTCTTGAAATCTCTTCATAATTCTATTTGCATAAATTAGATTATACCACTGTCAGCTTGTTAAGCATGTTACAGTGGCTTCAGAATCCTCTAGATGAGTCACACTGTGACCTAGTCTATCACATTCAGGCTAGAATATACAAATTTCATCCAAATAAAACTGAAAAGTGACCGGTTAGAGGCTGGTTGAAATTCACATTCACCGTGAAATTCACATTTCACCTTGACTGGAAGCTATCAGCTGTCATCTGTAGTTCATATGTATATAAGTGCTGATTAATTCATTGTAATATTTTGTTTAACATTATATTTTTATTATTACTAATTTAATTGTGTAAGATATCTTATGTGAAACAATATATAGTATGTTCTAAAATACAGTATAGACCCAAATGTATAATAAATGCTTTTAATACATTTTTGTAGGAGGTCTGAGATAATGGCAAAGCCAGGTGGAGTAACCCACTTATTTGCAGAACTCTCATCGTTGGATGAATTAGGTTCTCTGTTAGGAAGGTCTGCACGACTAAAGGTAACATTCAATAACATCTCTTAATTTATTGTCATCACATTACATAACTTATAAAAAATGCCTGTTTAAAACCTTATTTATTTAAATGTTGTATCGCATTGGACTGCTAAAATGATGAATGTGTAGGTGTTGAATAAGACCAAGACATAAAGAAAGCTTATTATCATCATATTTCAGACATGTAATGAGAAGGGGAAGCTTAGAACACATTGTGACAACCAGTAAAATCAAGGAGCGTTACAGAAGAATACACATTAAAAAATTTTTGGACAGCCTGAATTCATGGCATGGAAGAGAGTCAACATCTGAGATGATAGCATATGCTATGGACAGAGATTTGTGGAGATAAATGATCACCTACGCCAGATGGCATGGTACCTGATGATGATGATCTCATTGATTATCTCTAGTTATATGAATTGTACATCAAAGTGTTTACAATTAAATCAAGAAACAAGTTTTGCTTCTCTGAATGAACAAATGCAATCAAATTCCTAGTGTACTTTCTGATATGAAGAGAAGTAGCATGTTAAATGTTATCACATCTTGTATACATTGGTGCAAGAGTTTGAATTGTTTATTCTTTATGATGAATTTTTTTATTAGTTCCGATAGAATTATCGTGCTTCGAAATGTCAGCTACTTAATATCAGCATATGAATGCATGATATTTATGTGTAAAATGAAAACAAATTTCACAAATGAATTGCAAATTTCTGTTAAAATTTATTTCTCATTGTGATTAATGAGAAGAGATAAAGAATATCACATTTGATTGTAGTAATTTGCAATTCTAGAACATCAACTATAAAATAACATACGGAACGACCTCACATAGTCAGAAATGGTGCATAGTGTAAACATACTCTTGCGAAGATAAAAATGCCAAAATATGCGGCGAAAAATGATTGTTAAAGAGCAATGAATACACAAGGGAAAGTGTGGGAGATTGACTGTCTGCGAGACAGACTCAAAATATTTCTCGTAGGATAAAACTGGAAGCCCTGCCCTACACATGTATGGTACCATACACAAGTAGGGTTTAAGAACCGGGAGTTAACGTGAGTCGTTCTTGTAAAAGATCAATTATAAATCTTAATAAGAATGATCAAGTTGGTCGCAAGAATGAACGCTAAGCAGAAGAAGAGAATAACATACAATTTTTCTGTTGAGTTATTGTTACTACCTCTGAAGTTGGAGAAGTCACGCCTGTAATGCAGGAGATACTGATAATAAGGAAAGCAGGCCTTCACTCAAAAATCAGTCAGAAGTGCTATACCAGGTGCATTGACTACGCATGAATTCATAGCAACCTATTGCCTTGCAGGTCGTCTGGGGACAGCCAAAGACTGGCGGAGAACAAACCCAGTAAACGCTGGTTAAAACCGGACACATCACCGAAGGATAAGCACCAGAGTTCCAAATGTCGCTGTAGATGTGAGGAACCACACCAATGCTAAGGCTGCATGAATCAGGTTTCCACATGAATGAGATTTATGGGGAAATCTGGTACACCAGTCTAAGCGGTGATCGCGCGAGAGAAATTCATAGCGGGGGTAAATGCAAGATGAAGAAGTTATTGTTACATCTTTCCTGTCATTCGTGCACATAATGATAATGTATTATCAAAATCAATACAACATGATGCTTGAGCTGTCATTATTGTATTCTTGCATATGTCAAAATTGATCAACGGATATCAAAGTAGGTGTTGAAGTGGGATGCAAAGGGTTCAAGAGAGGACGACATAAGGAGACCCTGAAATGAACTTTGCTGAGAGAGGCAAGAAATATCGGTCTCAGTTCCATGGAGGAGATTGAGCGAGTTGCCCAGGATAGATCGGTGTGGAGAAATTGCTTGCAGGCTCTATGTAACGTATGTAATGATACAAGAGGAATTATTATTATTATGTGTCAATATGTTCAGTAATTTATACATGCATATTTAGCATTGTTCTGTTTGGCTTTCAGTACACATGCTTGTCGGTATCAAAAAAGTATTTGGCATTGGGCTCAAATTCTGGCGGTGTGTATATATTTAGCAGGGATACACTGAAGTATTTGCAAGTGGTCTTTGGGGACAAAGTAAGTACAGCCAGGGTTAGAAAATACATAGTCACATATATATATATATATACAAGTCATAAATATGATTATATTCTTAATATGTTATCCTGCCTGTGTGGTGCCGGGACCTGCAAGGGACGCAAAGAATAGTACCACTGTGACCTGCAAGGCATGTTGTAAGAGGCGACTGATGTAGGACCTAGTGAAGCTACCATAGTAAATAAAAGTATCGCAGAAATTGGATGTGCTGGCCTACTTGTAGGTGCATAACTGGCACAATGTACAATCGCTCTTAGACTCAAATTCACATACAAATCACACAGAGTGGTTATAAGTGGCCGATGTGGAGCGTTCGAAGAAGAAGAAGAATATGTTATCCATCTTTGGAGCCGTTTTACTTGTTACTATGTTTACAATCTTTCTCTATTTGTGTATAAATCCTGATTTATTCTCTCTCAAATTCTTATTTTTCATTGTTTGCATGGTTGTCTTTCACCACTGTATAATTCTTTGATGTATTCTTTTAGAACCATTGTTATATTCCTTTCCATCTGGTGCACATCCTAAAAATCTGCAAGAATGTTTCTTTATCACTGGTACGCTTCAATAGTATCTAACACTTGTACAAGTCTACCCCCCGTTTCACAAAGTGGGTCTGATTCCCAGGGGTAAGAAATGGTTGACTTTCATGTGTCTGACAGACCCATGAATGTATTGTAATTTGCATCTTCTATTCGTGTTGCAAAGCAGTCGATATTGAAGTGGAAAAACTTAACTCTTACAATACACATACTAAAACCGCCTTTTTACGCACTGTTTTGAGGAACAAATTTTAAGGCGAAGGTGTCCTTACAAAATTTGTTATAACTTTCTTGTATTCAACAGCAGATACAAACTGCATACACCAAAATGTGCGCAATTGAAAGATCTATTACAAACACCCACTTGCTGTATTTGAATTTAAAAAACACACTTAAAGCATTAAATGTATTTAGGAAGTTAAAACAAGTGGTTAGAATCATATGGTCCGTGAAGTGGCTTGTCGTAAATGGGAACTAACTTTATGGTCTGTCAGGTGGCGTTTCGTATTGTAAGAGTTAAAGAAGTCTCAATAAAAGCTTGATTTTAGTAAAATTCATTTCATGGTTTCCCAGAACATTATTTTTTTCTGGATACTTGTTTCGAATTCAATCCCTGCTTTGTGACTCTTTGATCATTTCTTCTCACAGTATGTCTAACATATCTCCATCTTCTCTTTCTTACAACAGTTGCTACTAGACATTTCTCTGATTTCGTCACCTCTTGTGAATTTTCCTTTTATATTTGTAATTTTTTCTGGCATTTTTTCTCAAATGCATTCAACTTACTTTCTTAGTTTTTTCCAACTCTCGCTGACATATGTTACTATTGACACAACATTGAAATTGAAAATTTATTCAAATTTGTTATATGGCTTTAAAACTATAACTTAAGATGAAGATGAACTTGATTAACAATAGTTATTGAAGTTTTTTCGCAATTAGTTTCAAAGATTTAATGTGTTTGCTTTTATCTAGCATACTGCTATTTATATTATAAACTCTATATTTGTGTGAAAATTGTTGAATTAATCTTGATGGTTTGACACCCTTTTGCATTTGAAGTCGCTTCAAATAATTTACATGGGAAGTACTGTTAATTTTCTAAATGTTTGCAATGTTATATATTTCTTACCAGGAGACAAGTCTTGTGATAAACGTTAGCTTGTCACCTTCAGATCAACATGTGGCCATTGCTTTAAGGTATATTAATTTTACTAAATTTCTCATAAGTAATGGTGCTTATTTCTGCCAACTTTCTGTTATCACTGTCAAACATGGTCCCTAACTAAATCCTATGAAAGAAAGGTCACAATATGGGAAATTAACTATTTAAGAAAAGCCGTCAGTTTTACAAGATGGGATAGATTGAGAAATAAGAACATTAGAAATGTCTTTGGAATTACACCATGCATCCAGCATATTAGAAGACAACAAATAAAATGGTTTGGTCACCTAATGAGAATGGCCTGGCCATGACCAATGAGTCATTCGTATGTGTCGATTCCTCCCGCCAATAATGGCTGACACATTCCGTTTCTGAGGACATCTTTTTTTTGTGGTTGTTCTCTAGACAGTTGCAGTCCCTGCTGACGAGATCTGTCTTCCCGGGTTATTCTGAAGTCATCCTACTCTAGGTGACTTCAGCCTTCTGTTGCTGGGCTCACCAACCCAGGCTTTTATGTAGGTTGTGCTCCATGAACACTATAGTTTAATCCCATATACTTAAGGAAAAGTGTCATAGAAATAGAAAAGACAAGAAAAAGGGTGTCCTCCTCAAGGGAGAGAGAGAGTACCACTACTATTTGTCCCATAGCTTGGAGATTGGTTGGTTGCAGTCAGAACATTTACCACTCGCTGATTGGGTTCTGCACTGTCACCTTATGAGGCCCCATCCTGCTCCCCGCCTTCTGGTCTAGCCTTTCACCTTCAGTCTGTTTGGCTAAGTTAGACTTGCCAGGAGTTAGACTCCCGTCGACATAGCCTGAAGGATTGCAAAGACACACAAACCCTCCAACCATGGCATGGTAGGCTAATATGGAGGGACATAATGAGATTGAAACCAAATCTTCTAACATCTTGTGCCTATAACAACTTCCAACCAGGACGCAGAACCGGAGGAAGACCAAGAACCTGATGGATAGATAATATCACAGATATCCTTGAACATCAAGGACTAACAACTACAGAGGCAACACACCTGACACCTGAAAGAAAACTGAAATTTCCTGCGACTCTTCACAGCACATGTGGATAAGCCACGATAATGTAACTTCAATACATTATTATATTTTGTAATATGAATATGGCATCTGAAATCTGAATTAAATAGCTTGTCCTGAGCAGAAGTTTGCCACCCTAACAGTCCTTCATAATTTTTCTTTCTCATAGGCCAGATGTCCCACTTTTGCAGCTGTCATACTCAAACCATCAGTTACATCCTGAATCCATCTTTCCCTGGTCTTCTCTCCTCCTCTTTACTGGGATACCTACTTCCATGATGGTCTTCTCCAACCATTCATGTCTCTTTATGTCTAAAAATACTTCAATTTTCTAATTTTAATTATTATATTTTATTATGATTATGTAGTAGGGAAACAAATGTTAGAGACAGATATGTTAAGTTCTCTGCAAACTAGCACCAATCAACAGAGAAAAGAAGTTAGAGAGAGAGAGAGGGGGACAAGACAAAATAGAACCACTGACCTGTCCAAACAGTGGTAGTGCCTTCCTCTTCTCTCTTGTGTCTTTTTATCTCCGGTTGGAACCCAATTGTACAAAGCTCTTGATTGGTTGAATTTTGTAGTTTAAGTTTTGAGAATTGATGTTTAAACCTACATAACTTTGCTTATAAATTTACTATCATATATTCCATAGACCAGTATTTTTATTCCACAACCAGCATTTTCACCTTAGATTTTCCTGATTTTTCAGCACAGGACATGTTGCTGTACATGAGCTAAACATAGACAGACGAACTAAACCAGAGCGTGTTCGCTATAGTCAGGACCACATAGGACATACAGTAACAGCTCTTACATGGGATGCATCATCTTCAAAGGTGTTTGCTGGGGATAGCACTGGAAAACTGTCCACCATTTTTGTGCCAACCAACAAGGTAATCAATCAATCAAGTGCCATGCCTGCCTGCATAGGCGATGATGTCTCTCCACAACTCTCTCTCCTTGGTGCAGTTAATAAGTTCTGACATCGATCTTTTGTCCAACCACAATATCAGACCATCCAACATCTTTTCCCTTTGTCTTCACGATTTCTCCTTCCTGAATTTTACCTGTAGTCACCAAATGTTCTAAACCTTCTCTTCGCATTACATGCCCGAAAAACCTTGATTGTCTGATTCTTATTCTTTTGATAAGGTTTCTTTATGTGCAGACCTGATTTAAAACCTCATCATTTGTTTACTTCATCGTTCATGGAATTTTCAGCATTCTTCTGTAAAAATCACATCTCTGTGGCTTCCAATGATCTTATTAATTGCTTGTTCATTGTCCATGATTCGCTGTCATACATAAATATTGGCTCCATATAGCACTGGAGTACTCATTTTCGCAGTGTCATTCGTAGTCAATTCAAACAATATATATTTGATTTTTATAAAGCTGCTTTCGCTTGAGCTATTCTACTCCTAATCTCTGTTTTACATCTTCTATCTGATGTTAGGAATGTTCACAGATACTTGAATTGATGGACCTGTTTCAGTGTTGTGTTATTTATTTTGATATTACATTTTGGTGTTTCCTGTTTCTTGGAGGTAACCATTACCTGTTTTCTTTATATTCATGCATAATCCTTTCTTTTCACCATCTCTAACTAATATGTCTATCAAGTCTTGTAGATCTTGTTCATTTGTAGCTGTGAGAATTGTGTCGTCAGCATATCTTAGATTGTTCATATTTTGTCCACCAACTGTTATTCCTGCTTTCTCTTCTATAAGTCGCATAATGCTTTCACTGTATAGGTTGAACAGGTCTGGTGAGAGTACGCATCCTTGTCTTACTCCTAATTGTATCTCCTGATTTCACTCTGATTCTCTAGTCTTATGGCTGTGCTTTGTTGCCAGTACATATTCTTGAACACTCTAAGATCTTTCCCATCAATGTTTATACTTTCTAACATGCTAATTATTTCTCCATGTTTTACTTTATCGAAAGCTTTTGAGTAGTCTATGAAACATAGAGTCACACTGGAAAATATTCTTAAAGTACGTATAAAAAGGCTGAGCCATATCATCAAGCCACAGCTTAGTGACTCAGAAATGGGATTCCGGAAGAATAGGAGCTGTACAGACGCAACATTGGCTCTCAGGCAGTTAGAATATGACAAACACATGCAGGTTACATTTGTAGACCAGGTAAAAAGTGATCGAACGCATAGACAGAAACAAGATATGGAAAGTATTGTCAAACTATAGAGTTAATGACCACCTAATTAATCTATGCAAGAGTCTCTATATAAACAGTCAGTGTACAGTTAGAACAAACATAGTTCTATCAGAAAAGTTTCATTTTGGGTCAGGAGTATATTAATGTTAAAACTGCAAAACTTAATTCAATTATGAATAATGCATGGATATGCAAACATTAAAACATATGCAAAATTTCCATGATCTGTGTCATCATGTTTTTTTAGAGTAAAAATCTGTTCAACCTCCCATCGGAAGTGATTGCATATGTTGAGTGTTCTGTGTATCAGATGGAGTGGTGGAAGGATAAGTTACTGGTCTCCACATTAACACATACTCATCTATTTGACACAATCAAGTGAGTGTTTCGCTGACTTTGAGATACTGTGGTACTTTTGTTAACTGTGAGATACTGTAATACTTTTGTTAACTATGAGATTAACTGTGAGATACTTTTGTTAAATATGAGGTACTGTTGTACTTTTGTTAACTTTGAAATATTGTGATACTTTTGTTAACTTTGAGATAATGTAATACTTTTATTGACTACAATAGTGTGATACTTTTTGACTTTGAGATACTGGGTAATTTTAGTTAGAGGTGAAGGTGACAATGGCATGAAGTTATTCTGCTTGCTTCAAAAGTGCTTGGTTCACTTCCTGTTCAAGTGATCACATTTTTATTGATACGTTATCTCAATGTAGGTGAGATCGAGTTACCTGTCCTATAAAAGGATTATAAAACATGTCCCCTTTTCAAGGTGAGCTAATAAAAGAACCATTGCCAGTTGAAAATTGATCAGAATAGGCTAGAAAACTGTCTGGACAAAATTCATTTGAAAATTAAAATAATATTTGTACAAATATCACTAAACTACATCAGAGACCCTCACAGATGCTACATAGTGCTCTGCTGATAAGATCTTTACTTGTAAGAAAGAGATTGGAGCACAAATGATTATTCACTGAAGTGCAGTGATGACTATCATTCAATTAGTGGTACTTTAGTTGACCATAATATAGTGTGATACATTTGTTAACTATTATATAGTGTGACACTTCTGTTGACTATAATATATTATAGCACATTCTGCTATTTATTAGATATTGTGGTATTTTTTTATAAAACATTTGTTATGCCGGTTGGTACCTATGAAGTCGGAGTAAGGCTTACCTGAATGGTGAGGGACACTGGTAATAAGGATAGTAAGCCTTTACGCAAAAATCAGCCACAGGCGCTATATTATACACCATAACTACACCAAAATTCTTAGCAAGCGATTGAAAAAAAAATGTCAATTGATCTCTGCAAAATGTTTTTATAACTATTGCTGAACAGTTGAAAACATATTTAATACATATAGTGGAACAACACTGGAAAGAAAACGACTCTGACCTCAATGTGAGCTACCGCGCGCGTGGTGCCTGGTCCCGCAAGGGACGCAAACAATATTACCACTGTGACCTACAAGGTAAGGGCGACTGATGTAGGACCTAGGGAAGCTACCATAGTAAATAAAAAGTGTTGCAGAAATCGAATGTGCTGGCCTACTTGTAGGCACATAACAGGCACAATGTACAATCACTCTTGGGCTCAGATCACATACAAATCACACAAGAGTGGTTAACAAGTGGTCGATATGGAGCATGCGAAGAAGAAGAATGTGAGCTACAAAAGAAAGTAAAGTTGATGCAAGAGACAACATTGAATATATAAACAATATTTCCAGTGATAAAAGGAAGGAATGATATAATTGGGAAAGTAGAGCTCAAAAGAAAAAGGAGAAGTCATATAATTGGAAGGAAAAGATCAAATCAAGAAGTGGACTGGCAGTATCCTTTCTTTATCATCAGAGAAAGGATGACATTTGTTGGAAGCTCATTCAACCAACCTTTGATGTAGAGGCTCCACATAATGATGATTATATAATGTTAGTTGATTAGTTTTTAATAAAGTGTATATCAAAATTACTAAACCTACTGTATTTGATTGCCAACCAAATTTTGCAAATAATTTTTTTTTCACAAAAATATCATAGGCAAAATTACAGCACCATTGGAACAAAAGCTAGGTACGTATGTTCTACTTAGAGTGTTGTTGAATTGTTTCTTCTCATGTATTATTAGTTTTATATACTTCTTTTTCAAATTCTCATTGGAAATTATAGTTACAATTTATGCATTTCCAAGGCATTGAGTAAACAGGGGAAGATATAATAGCATTATCAATCTTTAGCTCTTGACTTCAACCTAAGGTCATCTTGATATTTTTAATTGGTTCTTACTGCACTGGTTGTAGAAGTTTTGGAAGTTATTAGTAGAGCACTAAGCTTTCTGAAAAAGAAAAGCTTTTTCTACATAGTGTACATTTTTAGACATCAACTTAAGACTTCATTGATTGCATCAGTGAATGAGCTGGCATTCGTCTTCTTCGTTTGCTCTACATCAACCAAATGTTATTACACTCTTTGTGGTCTGTATATGATTTGCATTGGATAGCCTGACTACATGGCACATAAGAGCATCAGCATCTGAGATGATAGCAAACATCAGAGATTTGAGGAGATGCATAACACGGTATGGTACCTGCTGATGATTTGATTTGCGCCTTAGAGCATGAGTTTGTTGTGCCTTTTAGCTCAAACATATGAAAAATATCTACAATCAAATCAATTGTACCTTCTTGAGTGATCCAATATTTGGAATCAATGTTTCCTGTTTCTACAAATAATTCTCTGACAAACATCCTTTACCAAATAACCAGACCACCAAAATTAGATGAGACCTTTGGCAATCCTTACTTCTTACTGTTTTGTCTTTCCTGTGATTATGTCATACACTTGTTTTTGACATAGGGTATTGTCAGCATAATATAATTTACATAGAGTATTCTTGTCATCCTCGATAAAGATTACAGGAAGTAGTGGATACAGTACCAGCACATGATGTCTTGTATAGCATGATTGTTTCTGATACAGAGTATTGTCAGCATAATATAACAGATACTTCTGGTAATAGGTACTTATTGTTATGACTGCATTTGTCAGAAAACACAAACGTCTTTTATAAAAAGAGGATTTAATACGAAGGATTGCACCAGGTTTCCCCATATGGCTCATCAGTACTTCCCAGAAATGGCATACCTCATGTCAAAAGTATTGCCCAAAGCATGAACTCCATTCTTCTTGCAACAGTCCTTGGGATCTCTGAAAAGAATACACTTTGAACCAAATGACATTCCTGGACTCACAACCTTCAGAATGCAAGGCAAGCATTTAAGACCCTCAAGCATTTAGTATGATTCAGTCTACTCAAGTTTGGAGCTGTATCCAGCTATTTTTATCAGCGCTTTATGTTAAATTGTTGACAATTTTATGATTAAGACAATTTCGTAGAACTGAATTCATGCTTACCTCTCGCTCCAAAGGTACTCAGTTCACTCCGTCGTGGAGCCCTCAGGATATTTTTAAAGAGACATAGAGACCTCTGGTCTCAGTGTAGGTGAGATCATGTTCCTAGTCCTATCAGAGATTGAAGATAAAACAGGTCCCGTATTCAAGTTGAACACGTAAACGAACCCTTGGCAGTTCAAAACCGAGAAGAGCAGTCTGGAAAGCGCTGCTCGGCAAAATTCGTTAGAAAGATTATTAAATAAAATTCCTACAAAATACTATCACCATTTCTAAATTATATCAGGGACCCTAACCATTGCTATGGAGTTCAGGCACTGCAACTCAGATCTTCCTGTGTAAGAAAGAGATCGGAGCATGCATGATTACTCCCCGAAGTGCAATGATGATGGTCCTATCAATCAATCAGGGGTTTATAGTAACTCATTCTAAAATTTATAATATAATATTTACAATTTTGTTGTTTCACATAATACATTGAAGGCTTTGAGTGTCCATTATATAAAGTATAAGAAAACTCACAGAAATACACACTTTTTTCTGCAGAGATGGTGAATATGGTGCTTGCTTTTATGTAGAACCAAGTTCTAAGTACACTGTTATATACTGTGCCAGACCTGGCTCACGGATATGGGAGGTAGGGATGATAATTTCTGTTCCTACTTTATGATTTATGAAGTGGGAATGATATTTTTAATCACATAAAGTTGCAGTTAAAGTTGCTGTTACATAGTCCAATGAAGAACTTTTCTATCTGTCCCAACAATGGGAAAAACTAGCTGATGACTGAGTCATGTGAAAAACTACATTACACAAAGGAGAATCTTTTAAGGAGACTTAGGGATGAGCTGAAAGACAAAAGAGACAAGCACAAGCTCAGAAGTTGTCACAGTAAAACACTTGCCAATGGACCATATGTAAAGACAGAAAGACCATGGAGAAGATGTATTCGGGATGTAACTGGTGGTTAGAGCAACTTTGAGTTCTTGTAGTCTGGTTAGTGTTGTAGATTCACCGCTATTACGTGAATCATGTACACGTCCTCTCTCCCTTAAGGAATTTATAATATCAGCCTGGTCCATTGCTCGTCCGCTTTGGACAGCAGCCATACCTGCAAGCCTATCCGACGGTCATTCCCCTTACACCTGCATGCCCTGGCACAAAATAAAACTGATCTTTGTCAGCTTAGACCTCCCAGCGATTCTATCCAATGTCTCCTAGCCCATCCTGTTTCAATCTTCCTGAGCATACTCATTGAGTCACTGAGAAAACATGCATGGATAAAAGTCTGTGATTCTAGCCAAATCATCGCTTTGGTAACCGCCATGATTTCCATAGTGAGACTGCTTGTAGTCACGGCAAAACCACCACTGTCTTCCTTCACAACATCACCTCCGACCTGAGCAGTGAAAGCCCACGAGCTCCGACATGTGAATCACCGAACCATCCGTATAAATGATTACATCATGCTCAGATGCGTTCTCAGAAATTAATGCCTGAACCTCTGCCTCCACAACAAGTGGGTTATGTTGCCTGCATTCTTTATCAAGTTCGATGCATACAGAAAAGGATGTAGCGATTCCTCTTGGCACTGGTATCCATTCTTCACCGGGGTCAATGTCTTCAAGTGTACACACCTGTTCAATACAGTCCTCGGCCTGACCCATCCAAGATTTTCCTCTTTTTAACCTATTCCTTTTTGTCTCTTTATTTCCAAGTGCAGAGGATGTTGTTTGTCAGCATTGACTGAAGGTATGCTCGTGCCACGGCTCATCAGTATTCTATACTCCATAGTAGGATAGTCAAGGAGATAGCGCATCGCCCTGCACGACATGTCTTTAGTGCAACCAAGTATAATGCACATCGCCTCGTTCTGTATTCTTTCCAGTCGTTCTATCTGACTATGACTGAGAGTCAGGATCGCCAGCGCATACTCAAGCACAGAAAGGACCAGACCCTGGTATAAAAGACAAAGATGGTGCTGTTCACAATCCGCCGCAGCCATTACCCTCATCGCCAGCAAACCTTTCCTCGCCTTCATTATCACATGAGCTATGTGTTCCGTAAAAGCTAGACTTTCACAAGTAATATTCAGGACTGAAATGTTCTATTTGATTGCAAATTATATTCTATCATTGTATTGTTGTTACATGGATTTGTGTGATATTCCTTTTAGACTGGTACTGGTAGTAACAAAAAATGTTCTTTGAATTGTTATCCTTGAATAATTTCAATAAACTTATTAGACTACAACTCTTGAAACTGCTATATTTAACATTTGATAATTTGTCCCCCACAGGTAGACTTCGATGGAAAAGTTCTGAACACTCATCAATTGAAACAGTTGTTGGCAGTCCCTCCAGTTCCAGTTGTCAAATTAGGGTCTGTAAAATTTGTTGGTTTTAAATTTACTTAAATATAAACTTTCTTCTTTTCCCTAATCCTGATTTGCCTCTCAGCAGCAGGATAAGAAGAGATTTCTAGAAGAGGCATTTATGTGAGCTTTGTAAATAGTGTTTCCCTCCACGTTAGCCTACCTTATCGTGGTTGGAGGGTTTGTGTGTCTTTACGATCCTTCAGGCTATGTCGGTGGAAGTCTAACTCGTGCCAGGTCTAACCAAGCTGAACATATTGATGGTGAAAGACCAAACCAAAGGGTGAGGAGCAGGATGAAGCCCCATAAGGTGACAGCGCAGAACCTACCGGCGAGTTATAAATGCTCTGGATGCAACCAACCCATCCCCAAGCTATGAGACAAATAGCAGTCATCCTCCCTCTCCCTTGAGGAGGACATCCTTTGTCTTGTCTTTTACTTCTATGACACTTTCTCCCAAGTATATGGGATTAAACTAAAGTGTCCAGGGAGCACACCCTGCACAAAAGCCTGTGTTGGTGAGCTCGACGACAGAAGGCTGAAGTCATCTAGATTAGGACAACTCCAGACAAACCCAGGAAGACAGATTTCCTCAGCAGGGGACTGCAACTGTCTAGAGAACAAACTTAGAAAAAAAATGTCCTCAGAAACGGAATGCGTCAGCCATTATTGGCGAGGAGGAATCGACACATACGAATGACTCAATGGCCATGCACAAATATTTATATAATTCTTCTTCTTCTTCTTCTTTCTCGAATCCTGTATGCCTCACAGCGTCAGGTCAGGAAGAGATTTCTAAAACGGGCCCTAGTATGCGCTCGTAGATAGTCTCTTTCGCGCCTCTGTTATCTCTGAGGTCCATCTTTTGCGTGGCCGGCCTTTTGCTTTGTACCCATTGTATCGGAGCAGCATTGCTCTTTGGGGTGCACTGTCTGATGGTAATCTGCTTACGTGACCGAACCATTTAATTTGTTGTTTCTTGATGAAGTCTAGTACTGATGTTGTACCCACTTTTTCCTGATGTCTTCATTTCTCAACCGGTCTCTTCTTGTTACACCCAGCATTCTGCGTAGACACTTCATCTCTGTTGTGACTAGTTTTCTTCTATCGTTTGTTGTCAGCGTCCAGGTATTTATATAATTTATATAATTATAAGTACAATATTAAAAAAAATTCAACGTTCAGTCAGGATTAAGTTTTAATCTGTTATTATTTTGTATTCATGTTACTATTAATATTATTTTATTATTAGTATTGCAATTGTCACATGGTGCCCGTGCCTCCACAGTCATTTGTCAGAAGCTCCCCAATATATAAAAACATTGAATAGCATTGCAATATATTTTGGGTTATAAATCTCACGTTTTCAAAAACTGACTAATGTTAATGAATATTTGTATGTGAATTAATTTCAAATGAAATGCTTAAATGGATCACATGTTTTTCTATTTTCTCTGTAGAAGTGACAGTTTTGATTGTGTGACAACACCGCAGACTGGTCAGACGGTCAACTTCTACAAAATGTTTCACATCAGGTGATCACTCTTTCTTTATCTTGCTGATTAATCCTTGTGGTCTATATTAATTATTTATCAGAACTAAATGTACAAACACTACATGAAATACTTCAGTAAATGAATTTCAATAACTCCGGTATGGTCAAGGAATTGTAACAGCTAATTTATCGGATAAAAAACACTGGGAGAACCAGAACCTTTTTCTGAGTATAATAAAAACTAAGATTATACCCATTGACAAAGCCAAATATCCATCCAGAATTACCATCAATAGTGAAGACATTGAAAACATGACAAAATTAAAGACAAGTGTTTGATCAAGAAGATACAATTGAAAAAAGTGGAATATTTTAGACATAAAATGACAGGATTCTGTGGAAAAGATTGATCTGGAGGTCATGTTTTCCAGCAGGCTAGGGAGAGAAAGATAAGGAGATGATAGGTGCCAGATATCATAAACCACCCATGTGGTGCCAAGGCCTGCAAGGGATGCAAAAATAGTACCACTGCGACCTACAAGGCATGTCATAAGAGGCAACTGATGTAGGACCTAGGGAAGTTACCCTAGTAAATAAAAAGCATCGCATAAATCAGATGTACTGGCCTACTTGTAGGTGCATAACTGGCACAACATATAGTTGTTATTAGGCTTAGATCACATTCAAATTACACAGAGTGGTTAACATGTGGTTGATATGGAGCGTTCGGAAAAGAAGAACATGTCATAAACAAGTTGAGTCTGACTGCTGCAGAAGCCTTAGTCTCTAGATAAGCTAGGTAAGATTAAATGGGACGAAGGAAATCAAAAAAAGAACCGCCCGAGTGGTTACCGGGCCCAAATTTGGGGTATAAAGAATAGAACCACTGTTACCTGTCACACATGTCGTAAGAGGCGACTAAGGAGGTTTGGCTGAAATAGGATGTATATGTCCTTAACGTGTAGATGTGCCCGCGTGCCCAGCGTGTTTGTAGCGCATTGACTACGGGTGACTAGTCCTCTGTAAGTGCGGGTTCAACTCTGCGGACTCGCAGAAAAGCTTCAAGTTTCCCAGATTTACGGTGTTCGTGGCACCGAGCCGAAGGGTTACGATGTCTGTGACACCGAGCCGAAGAGCTTTCAGCTCAAGTGCTTCTAGATCGGAAAAAACCAAAAAAACCAAAAACAAACATGTGTAGACATCTATGTATTTAGGGCCTACCGAACCAATGTGCAACGATACATGTTCTTGGCAAAGATCAAACATATCACAAAGAGTCTTGACAAAGATCAAACATATCACAAAGAGTGGTTAAAATTGATCGTAAAGAACGAACGCAAAGAGGAAGAAAAGACGAACAAACATTGTCCTACAAAAACTAGGTAAAATTAAATGATTACCTCACACAGAACCAAGAGTCATTTAGAGCTGCTGTCATGACAGCCAAATTCTGACATGGACAAACTAGATATGAAGATGAACAATAAAAATGATGACAGAATGTCTGCAGGATTGGACAATAAAAACATAAATTATATAAAAAAACTACTTCTAAATAACCTACTAAATAAACATATCAGTAAATCTAAGTCAAATTAATTAATCATTCTTTTCAAATTGTTTGCTTTTCTTTATTCTTGTTGCAGTCAGTTCATCATCACCTGGAGCTCTAAAGGCTTGTACTTGTTTGATCCCATTAATGTCAAGGTTATGATTTGGTCACAAAGTTTTAAGGGTAATTGTTGTCCTTGATTTCATCATTTATTACTGTTAGTAAACAGCATAAGTCTTAGAATTTTATTTCTATTGTGAAATTTGTGAAAATGAAAATCGTGGCATATCCTTTACAGGACGTAGCCATCAACCACAGAAAACGAGTCATTGATTTTCTAGGCACCACTTATATGTTCAGTAGTTTGCCATTCTGAACGGTGAGGACTATTTTTACCTTTTGTAAAATTCCACGGAAATGAATTTGCTTCCAAACTTGCCCACCGTGGGGTTTAAACCAGTATGCTTGGTTTGTGATTGAGCTCACTACTGCTTGAACTACAGGCGCTCACATTGGTAACAAGAAATAATACATGTCAGGAATATATGGTTGTGCAATTTGTGAAGACATTATATTAAGAGCATCATAGATATATATATATATATTGATTTTCATTAACATCAATTGGTTTTGGTTACTAAACTGACATCATAGCACTCTGAGCAGACCCCTTAGTATTCAGTCTTCCCCAACAGATGTCAAATGGTATGCATACTGATGGTTTTCATGACTCGCTTGTTAAAATATCTTGCTGTCCCATTCAGACATCCTGTTTTCCTTGTACAACATGTAATTCCAAGTTCTTTAAATTGTGTGTTTAAAGTGTCTTTATACAACAAGCGATCACCAAGAAACTGAAGGACATCCCCTTTATCCATCTTCAACTTGCCAATGATTGATGCTGTTGATTGAGTCTGTCCGCTTTCTTATTTTAATGAACACCCACATTTCCAGGACAGTAGATCCACATACGCCTCTTGAGGTTAGAGACATTAATAGACAACATTCACTCATACCGCAACTTGCCATCTTGAACTTTCCAAAGTATTGACTGCGAGTCCGACACAATAATGGCCCTGGGAAAAAAAATCTCAGAAAGTCACTTGAGGGTAGCGGTAATGGCCTAAATTTCCATCCTTATGCTTCTTCTTTGTGTTCGTTCTTTACAACCAATTTTAATCACTCTTTGTGATGTTTGATCAAGAACGTGTATCTTTCTTTCTTTCTCGAATCCTGTATGCCTCACAGCGTCAGGTCAGGAAGAGATTTCTAAACGGGCCCTAGTATGCGCTTCGTAGATAGTCTCTTTCGGCGCCTCTGTTATCTCTGAGGTCCATCTTTTGCGTGGCCGGCCTTTGCTTTGTACCCATTGTATCGGAGCAGCATTGCTCTTTGGGGTGCACTGTCTGATGGTAATCTGCTTACGTGACCGAACCATTTAATTTGTTGTTTCTTGATGAAGCCTAGTACTGATGTTGTACCCACTTTTTCCTGATGTCTTCATTTCTCAACCGGTCTCTTCTTGTTACACCCAGCATTCTGCGTAGACACTTCATCTCTGTTGTGACTAGTTTTCTTCTATCGTTTGTTGTTAGCGTCCAGGTTTGGCACTGGTAACATAATGTGGGAGAAAGATTGTGTTGAACATTGCTCTTTTTGTGTTCATGGTGACGTGTTTGCATCTTAAAATTGGCGCTATTTGCCCTATCATTTGATTTGCTTTGTTGCATCTGTGTTGAATTTCATTAGTTATTCTTCCATTTGCTGAAAAAATGCTCCCCAGGTATGTGAAATCGTTTACTTGATTTAAGAACGTGTATACGTTGCACATTGGTTTGGCAGACCCTAAACGCATAGACTTCTACATGTTTAGGACATGTGCATCCGATTTCAGCCAAACCTCCTTAGTCGCCTCTTACGACATGCGTGGCAGGTAACAGTGGTTCTATTCTTTACACCCCAAATTTGGCCCCGGTAACCACTCAGTGATCCTTATGCTGAAAGTAGTTGTCCATTGCACTCTGCAATGTTTCTACCATGTGCGCTAGCTAGAAAACCCCAACCTGTTATTTCACAATGATGTACAGACCCATTAGTAAATACATCACTTATGTTATGTGCTGTTATATTAATCACACATTCTGTAAATATTGCTTCCATCATGTGGTAAATTAATCATTCCTCCTGTGAAAAACACTTTCCCTCTATGATAAATTAATCATTCCTACTGTGAAAAACACTTTCCCTCTATGATAAATTAATCATTCCTCCTATGAAAAACACTTTCACCATATGATAAATTAATCATCCTTCCTGTGTAAAACACTTTCACCATATGATAAATTAATCATCCTTCCTGTGTAAAACACTTTCACTCTTATGATAAATTAATCATCTTTCCTGTGAAAAACACTTTCACCATATGATAAATTAATCGTCACTTCCTGCGAATATTGCTTCAATTATGTAATAACATAATCATTCATCCTGTGAAAATTTCTTATACCATGCAATAAAGTAACCACCAGTCTTGTTGACATTATTTTCACCAGGTATCAAAGATATTAATGTCCACAACAACGATGTCTACCTCTTTCTTGAGAGTGGCTCTATACATAGGCTGACACTTTTGCCAATTTACCAGCTGTTCACAGCATTGTCCAGTCGAGCACTGTGGTCACTTTCATCCAATATACTCCTTGCTGTTGACCAGGTTGGCATGAGGCTGGCTGTGGTGAAAAGAGTTAAGAAGGACCTCCTTCCAAATATACTAGCAGGTTTGAAGAACCATTTGTCTTATACATGTTGTTTCGAAATAAGTATATATAGTTTATTTCCTTGTCATGTTTAAAATATGGACTAGAGTTTATTTTGTTTCAGAATATAATGCAGATAATTAAGAACTATGCAAGTCATTAATACATTTCTGTAAGACTGATATCTCCCTGAGAAATATTCTGGGATGCTATGGAATACCAGCCAAAGTAATTAAGACACAGAGTGTCGCCCATGTCTGCATTCTTGGTGACTCGATGAACATGCTCAGAAAAGTATGGATAAGTTGTCTGCATAGACAGTGACTTGAGTCTGTGATGATTTGACAACTGCAGATAGCCATCTTCATTTTTTGTATCCAGACATGCAGGAGTCAAAGGAAATGAACAAGCAGACAGAGTTGTGGGTATGGCTATTGTGACAGTCTGAAGAGCAGTTATTATATTCCGCTCTAACTTATTATAATTTACATAAGGCCTGCAGACAATTTCTCCATACTGCGCTATCCTATACACTGTGTTCAATTTTTTCTGTAAAATTGAGTTATGTATTTCGCAACTATTTCAGTAAGGTTTATTTCAAGGTTTCTCTAGGGCGTCCTTTTTTTCTTGAATCCTTTGTCTTCCACTTGAATGCATATTTTGTGATTCTTTGATCATTTTCTAGAGTAATAATAGCCGTCCATCGGAAGCGATGATGACAACAATCTCAGACGTGTACTGTTGCACCTCTCTGGTGTGTGCGGAGGTGACTGTAGAGTCCAATCCTAGAACAGAATCCCGACCACAGGTGGGGCATACATGATCAAGGTTAGACATGTGCGTGTTGTGTGCTCTGTCTTTTCGCGCTGCTCGTTTTCTCTGTGACTCAACAATACGATGATTCTCAGCTATTCGGGTTCCTCTTTGTTGTTACAGCGCCACATTTGGCGATCTTGGCAAGGGATTCCCAGCACGTATTGTCTATATCGAGCATTTCAGAGACACTTTAAGAGTGTCTTTAAAGCGTTTTTCTGTCCACCAGCTAAACGTCTGCCCCCTTCAAACTCGCCATACATCAACTGTTTTGGGATGCGTTTATCAGGCATTCGAGCAACGTGACCGACCCATCTCAGTTGGGCCTTCTGCAACAGGGTGTTGACGCTTGGGATCTTTGCTCTTGTGAGGACTTCGCTGTCTGGAATTTTGTCCTGCCAGTTAATTTTTAGTATTCTCATGAGACAGCTTGTGTGGAAATGGTTTAATTTTCTTGCGTGTCTGCTATACACTGTCCATGTCTCGCTTGGTACAGCAGCGTGGTTAGCACTATGGCCTGGTAAACTTTCAGCTTTGTGACTATGCTTATCCCCTTCCGTTCCCACACAGTGACACGTAACCTTCCGAACGCAGCACTGGCTTTGGATATCCTATTGTGGACCTCAGAATCTATGTTTGCCGATCTGGATAGGAGGCTGCCAAGATAAGCAAAGTTGTCCGTTGACTGGAGACGCTGGTGTTTAATGTTGATGACTGGATCGTAATACTGTTCTCTAGGGCGGGCTGGAACATGACCTCTGTTTTTTGGTGTTAATGGTGAGGCCAAACCTATCACAGGCCATTGAGAACTTGTCCATGTAAGTCTGCATTTCTTCCTCAGAGTTGGTAGCGAGGGCACAGTCATCAGCAAACAACAGGTTTGAGATAGTTGATTCTTTTACCTTGGTGGAGGATTTTAACCTCCGAAGATTGAATAGGTTACCGTCTGTCCTGTATCTAATCTTTACCCATGTTCGCGCCTTCCCAAAAGACATCCGTGAGCATGGCAGCAAACATCATGCTGAAGAGTGTTGGGGCCAGTACACAGCCCTGTTTGACGCCTTGGTGACATGGAAGGCTTCCGACAGCTTCCTTCGCAAGTACACGTGCCATCATGCCCGTGAAACTGTTGAACGATCTTGATGAATTTCCTTGGGCATCCAAATTTTTCCATGATCTTCCATAGATCTCCCTGTTAACCGTGATCTTCCATGATCTCCTGTTAACGATCGAAAGCCTTTGTCAGATCGACAAAGACCATATAGAGGTGCTGCTCTTGGCATTTCTCCTGTAGTTGGCGAGCAGCAAATATCATGTCTGCTGTTCCACGACCTGCTCTGAAGCCACATTGGGTCTCAGGGAGTAAGTCCTGTTCCAGGTGATCGATTAATCGATTGAGGAGGACTCTGGCCAGTATTTTGCCAGCGATTGACAGGAGGGAGATCCCCTGTGGTTATCGCAGGCCTGGCGGTTTCCTTTCCGCTTGTACAGGTGGACAATAGTGGCATCCTTTAATTCCTGTGGCACACGTTCGTTGCACCAAATGGATGTAAATAACTCTGTCAATTTTAGCATCAACGTGGGCCTCCTTCTTTGTAGACTTCGGTTGGTATTGAGTCCGCACCCGGTGCCTTCCCGCTGGACATCTGGCTTGTTGCCTTCTTGACCTCTGCTAAGGTAGGTGGAATATCAAGCTTGGCATTGATTGGGACCTGGGGCATGCGCTCTATGGCTTCATAACATATAGTGGATGGATGGTTGAGGACAGAACAGAAGTGTTCTGCCCAGCGATTTAGTATCTGAGGCTTGTCAATTAGTAGCCTTGCTCCATCTGCATCGAGTATGGGAGTGGGGTGAGATTGTTGAGGTCCGTAAACAGTTTTTAGGGCATCGTAAAAGCGTTTAAAATCATGTCTGTCTGCATATATCTGGATTTCATCAGATTTTTGCTTAGCCATGCGTCTTGTAATTTCCTGATTCTCTCTTGAGCCCTTCTACGAGCATCTAGGAAAGCTGGTTTTTTTTGGATGATGATGATGGGTCATTTTGATAGGCTCTGTATGTCTCATGTTTCGTGAGAAGAATAGACTTGATTTCTTCGTCATTTTCGTCAAACCAGTCGTGGCTCTTGCGTACAGAGTGTCCTTAACATATCTCCATCTTCTCTTTCTTACAACAGTTGTTACTAGTGATTGATCAGACATTTCTCTGATTTCATCACTTCTCCTGAATTTGTCCCATGTTATGTTCATTTTTTGCATTCGTCTGTTTTCAAACACATTCAATTTGTTTTCTATATTGTCGTTTGTTGAAGTTTCTAATCTCCTGAGGCTTACATGGGTCTACAGTCATAGGCATTTAGGTGTTTGCGACAATGAGAGAGCAGACAGACGCATCAACAGCAATGATTGTCGGGGAATTGAAGTCAGATAAGTGGGATGTTCTTTGCTTCAGTTGCCATGTGATCTCAGATATACTGAAAATAATTTTATAGCATTTATGGATTTGTCCCACATGCAATGATGATGATCTGATGACTAACTAACATAAAGATCTCAAAATGGAAACATGAACTTCATTAACATTTTTTTATTACTACTAATGTGAAATGGAATAGCACAACACATGAAACTTTGAATTTTCAAAGAAAAAATTAAATTGTGGGTTCATTCTGCAAAGGCTGCAGAAGATATAAATGACAACCAATCCTGCTGTTACAACAACTACTTGAAGACCTTTTTCTTTTCCAGCTTTATGTCCTCTTTTACTATTCTGCTAATTTTGTTTTCTAGTTGTAATAAGGATTGTTTCTCTCAATTTTCATATAAAAAAAATTAATTGTTTTAGTTCTGTTTTTCTTGGTTGTTGAAGACACTTAAAAGTCTCTCCTGTGCTTTGGTGTGTATGTTTTTCTAATATTGTTTAACATTTTATTTTAATGACTAAAACATTATTTTCTTTTGGAAAGTTATCTCTACAGATCAGTTACAACTTTTAAGGCAATTAACTTTGTAAATTTGTTTTTTCAGGACTGATAAGGGAAGACAAAAATGATGTTGCAGAAAAGATCAAGGCCTCAATGGAGGATATCAGTGAAGGATCTAATGATTCTGTTGATGCCTCTTATGATTTCATGAATTCTGCGGAAGTTAAGGGTCACACTTACTTGCCGTCAGGAATGGTGATTGTCAGTGAAGGTGTTCAGGTTAAAAGGGTGTGGGATAAAAGTGACCAGAAGGTGACCATTCTGGACAAAGTAGACACTTCTGGAACAGATGAAGTTGGCAGTGTTTATGCAGAAAACATTGTAGATAAAGACAACGATGAATATCAAAGCAAAGTTAATATGAACAATTCTTTTAAAAATAAGTTTACAGAGGAAAGTAAACAGGAAGAGAGTGTCATTTATGAACAAATTAAAAACAGTGACTTATTTAATCAAAATAAAATTGAAGAAAATGATATTTCCCCTTCGAGAACATTTAATGTATCTGAAATTGTTGGATTAGATTCTGATAATGGTTTAGATAGTGAAAATAATGCTCATTTACAAAATACACATTTTGATGCTCAAATGAATACAGATATTGATATTGTAAGCTTAGTCAAAAATACATTGTTTGAGAATAATGAGTTTACAGAAGTCAGTAATTCAGTGCGAGGAAATGAGCCTTCAGTACAAATTTGGGATGATGGTATGCTTTCTTCTGATGAAAATATTCCTGATTTGACAGTAAATCATAGTTTTAGTGAAAATAGCAGTAACGAAACTATTTTTAGAAGCACTATTCAACAAGCACACATTGACACAAATGCATCATCACAGCAAAGTACAGTGCTTGATACATGGAGTGAATCAAAAGATATACAATTTTTAAATGGTAGATTTCAAGCAATAAATGATCTAGATAGTGAACAAGTGATTTCACAACAGGTCATATCTCCCAATGACGACCAGGCTTCAAGTAAATTTCAAAGAACAATAGGGCTTTCTGATAATTCTGGAGAAACAAGTCCGACCATGTCTCAGGGAAAAGTGAATGATGATAATCATTATACAAGATCAGAAAATACCAAACCACCTTTTACATCAACCAGCATTCCAAATAATGTTGCACATTCCGCTCAATCCACTTCTGTCTTATCTGGTGAAAATATTGCTGAATTGTCACCAAAAAAGCCACAAGATGCTTCAGATGTTAACTCCATAGAAAGTATTTCACAAACTAGGAATACCATGTCTGAAGTAGAATTTGTAGCAACTCTTTCACAACTAGAAACTCCACAATATGTCATGAATGCTGAGATATTACAGGAGAATTCAAACCATAAAAGTCTGTCTCCTGTACAACCAACTTCACATGCACAGTTAGAGGTCGCAATTGAAAAAATGGCTGCCCGGAACAAAGACATAGTGAGTGTTAACAGTAACCACACAATCACAAAATTTATTTCACCGAAGCCGATATTTGGTAAGTAATATGTCAATGTTGTGTATTCTTGACATATTTTTATCACATTTACACTTTTTTGCTTAGAAGAAAACTAGTAATGACAGAATGAAGTGTCTACGCAGAATGCTGGAAGTATCAAGAAGAGACCAGCTTAGAAATTAAGACATCAGGAAGAAAAGTGGGTGCAATATCAGTTCTGAACTTCATCAAGAAACAACAAATTAAATGGTTCGCCACATAAGCAGATTACCAACAGACAGTGTGCCTCAAAGAGCAATGTTGCTCAGATACGGTGGATACAAAGCAAAGACTGTCCACACAAAAGGTGGACCTCAGAGATAACAGAGGCTATGAAAAACACTATTTATGAAGTGTATACAAAAGCCCATTCTAGAAATCTCTTCATATCCTGATGCTGTGAGGCAAAACCGGATCAGAGAAAATAAGGAACTTTTTGCTCACAAGAATGTAATACACATATAGAGGATTATAGGTTAATAGTTATTGATGCTGACTAAGCTATAAATGGGTTCCTGACTCATCGATTTAGAAAAGTGAAGATAATTAATCACTTCCAACAATGTCAAGACCTAATACTGTGTGACCTCAAACAACTCATGTCTGTGTGACATTGAATATTTTAGGTTTACCTTTACGGAGCTAAAAATATCATTAGAAGCACTCCTTTACTTAGCAAAACACGTAATCACAAAGTACTGTAGTTTTACAAATTACAAAACAATGACAAAATACAGCAACGTTTCGACCAGCAAGGCCTTTATCAAACAACGAACAGGAGTGACAAATTTAAAAAACAAATGGACGACCAAATACAAACGTTTCTAATGAAAATCTCTTAGTAGGCCAGTGCATCCGATTTGGTCGTTCATTTGTTTTTTAAAATTTGTCACTCCTGTTGTTCATTTGTTTGATAAAGGCCTTGTTGGTCGAAACGTTGTTGTATTTTGTCATTGTTTTTGTAAAACTACAGTACTTTGTGATTACGTGTTTTGCCAATCAAATGGTTTTACTGCAGTTTCATCTATCTCCTTTACTTAAGAATCTAAATTACAAATACCTCTGAATTCAGAGTAAGTAAAGTAAAGGAACCCTTTCATACCTCGTGGTATATAGGACAATACAGTGTTAGGCCTGTATTTTTCATTGACCGTCGGCACACGATGGGTGATGTGGTCAGCATCACGCCGGCGGCCTTTACTTTCCCAGAGCATGTCTGGTACCCAGTTGAGGCTGAGTCGACCTGAGAGCCGTCGCGGTCGGGAAAATTCCACGCACATTGCGGGAGCTGAACCCAGACCACCAGCCTTGCGAAGCGAGTTCACTAACAACTACGCTACAGCGGCTCTCAAGAATTCAGAGTAAGGCTCGCCTGAATTGTAAAGGATACCAGTGATATGGAAAGCTAACCTTCACGCAAAAATTAGTCAGAGGTGCCATATTAGACAGTATGACTTCGCTTGAATTCATAGTGACAACGAGAAAATGAAACAAAACTAGATGCAAAAAAAAAAAAAACCCAGTAATTCATTAACATTTTGGTAACACTTTCTTTTAATGATATGCTAAATATTTGCTTTTGTTCAGATGAAAGACCTTATTTACCACTTGACTTATATAATGAATCCATTGTTTAATGCACATACAACCCGGTTCTAGAAATCTCTTCTTTTTCTGATGCTGTGCTGCAAAACAGAATCAGAAAGAATAAAACCATTGTTTTTTGTGTGCTACTATGTGGTTGCTATTTTTAATTTATAGTGTTAACCACTGTTCTTCTTCTTCAAACGCTCCATTTTGACCACTTTTTAACCACTGTGTGATTTTTATGTGATCTGAGCCTAAGAGCGATTGTGCGTTGCGCCAGTTATACACCTACAAGTAGGCCAGTGCATCCGATTTCTGCCATGCTTTTTTTACTAGGTAGCTCCTAGGTCTTATATCGGTCGCCTCTTATGACATGCCTTGTAGGTCATAGTGGTACTATTCTTTGCTCTCCGTGCGGGGCCCTGGCACCACATAGGCGAACCACTGTTCAGGAAGAGTGAAAAGATAAAAGAAAATTAATGGAAAAGAGTTGGAAATGATTATTGGATGTGAAGGTGAAGACATAGAAAAACTTGGAAAGGTTCATGCAGGACAGAAATAAATGTTAAATGTTTTCTGCAAACCTGCTCTTCAGAGGGCGCTGAAAAGATTGTTATTATTAGTAACCATTGTTTTGATTTATTTATTGATTGATAGGACCATCCTCATTGCACTTATGGAAATAACCATATGTGCTTGAATCTTTTTCTTAAATAGGAAAATCTCAGTAGTGGTATGTAAACACTGTAGTGTTTATGAGGGCCCCCTGTATAGATACGTATAGATACATATATATATATATAAGTTTGTCTTTGGATGATTGATCAAAAGTTTGCAGTGTATATTTACAAGATCAAATTGCCTACAAACCATTTGCTTGTGTATTAATGTTCACATTATTCTTTTATTTTTAGGTCATAATTCTGACATTGCACAGCCTATAAAAATATCCAAGAAAAAGAAAAGAAAATCAAATGATTTAATTCATTCCAATTCTGTTGGTATGTTTTGTCTATTTTCTAATTTCTTTCAAATAATATAATAAAAATAAAATGTCCTGTAGCCTGTTCAGACCTTAGGGTATGACTACTGCCTTGTAGTTTCTTCTTCTTCTTCACCTTTCAACTCCCAACGGAGCCCAGGTCTTCAACAAACTTCTTCCAGCTATTTCTCTTCCTTGCTATCCCTTCCAACTCTTTCCATGTTTTACCTATTCTTTTAATATAAGCCTCCAGCTCTCTTCTTCAGGTCTGTCTAGGCCTTCCTCTACTCCTCTTTTCCTGCGGGTTCCAAATCAGCGCCAGTCTTGCAATGCTTTCTGTCGGTCTTCTCAATGTATGTCATATCCATCGCCAGCATCTCTTTCTGGGCTCTTTCTCCACTGGTACCTGCTTAGTTCTTGCTATGAGTTCCTCATTTGTAATCTTATCATACCACCTCAGTCCCTCTATTCTACGTAAACACTTTTCAACTTATGAAGAAAGCTGTCTGATTCTAGTAAGCCAGGCAAACACTTGCCATGCAGAGCATAAATGATTAACAAAATAGTTGATGGATAACTGAAATTGTTTTTCTATTATGTCAGTTAATAGAAAAGAAATGTCAGTTATCCATCAACCATTTTGTTAACCATATATGCTCATATGTTCATATCATCAACCATTGCGATAATCATCTATAGTATAGAATTGGATGGGATGGCAAGAGAGAGGAAGAGCTGAAAGAAGTTTGTTGAAGACCTGTGCTCTGTTGGGAGTTGAAAGGGGAAGAAGAAGAAGATCTGTAGTATGATATACTTGCTTCCCATCCAACTTTGTCTGTTTTTTTATATTTCCAGATGTGAATTCATCAAGAACAAACAAAGGTAAGAGAAGTGAAAAAAAGCAACCTTTCTCACAATAGCTTTTGCCATTTAGTGCTATCCAAATATAGTAGTCACTGACAATGGTCAAATCAAGTTAAGTAATGTTGTATTTAATCTCTACTAATGTTTGGAGTGGCCATTGCCTGGGTGATGAGAAAATGTTGCAGGGGAGAAAATGACATCGATTGAGTAGTATGATAACTAATATTTAGATTTTGCAGATATTTTCTTGTTAAAAAACAAAGATATGCAAAGAAAAACAGACAACTTGTCATCTATAGCATCAAAAATTGGACTGCAGATAAGCTATGAAAATACTAATATAATGAAGATGCCTATGATAAGTAATGCAGATATCACACTGCAAATCAAAATAATTTAAAAAAAAATAACAGAGCATATTACCTATTTGGGTATCAATTTTGGTTTTGGCCGCAGATATTAAAAAAGAAATTATGCCGCATATTATCAAAGCAACATCAACTTAGCTTAGAATAAAATATGGAACTTCAAAGGCTCCATATTTTTACGCCTGTGTGGTGCCGGGGCCCACAAAGGAAGCAAAGAATAGCACCACTGCAACCTACAACGCATGTCATAAGAGGCGACTGATGTTGGCCCTAGGATGCTACCCTAGTAAAAAAAAAGCAGTGCAGAAATCAGATGTGCTGGCCTACTTGTGGGCGCATAACTGGCACAACATACAATCACTTTTAGGCTCAGATCACATACAAATCACAGAGTGGTTGACAAGTGGTCGATGTGGAGCGTTCGAAGAAGAAGAAGCATGTAGTTTTAAAGCTTAATTATGAATTTTTATTTCCAATTTTTATTTACAATTGATTCAATGGGATGAGAAGTACGGCTGGGGTTTCTTGGCTAAAGCGCATGGTAGGGTTATTGCAGAGCGAAGTGGGGCATACAGGACAACTACTTCTAGTATGAGAATGGAGGTTGGGGCCGTTACTGCTGCCCTCCATTGGATCTCTGGGACTATATTTACTGGGGCCGTTGTTGTATCTGACTAAGTCGATGCTTCACAAGATCCAGAAGGGCAGGTTTCGGTATGAGTGGATGTCTATAGAAGTTTCTAACCTCCAGAGGCTTGCTTGGATATACTGTCCTGGGCATGTGGGTGTTTATGGTAATGAGAGAGCGGACAGGCTTGCATCAACAACGATTGTTGGCGAGTTGAAGATGGATAAAGGGGATATTCTTTGGTCTCTTTGCGACTGTCTGTTGGATGAGGACACTAAAATCGATGTTGAATCGTTCAAGCCATTTAGGCAGTTTGGAGTTACCCGTTGTACAAGTCAAACTGGATGCCTGAGAGGCAGAGTGAGAGGTGTGTTTAATCAGCGAGCCACAGGAACCATCAGTATGCATACTCTTTGATATCTGTTGGGGAGACTGAGCACCTATGGGTCTGTCCGGAGTGCAATGACATCAGTTTAGTAACTAATAACCAATTATCAATTTTATTTTTTGTTTAAATATGCCAACAATATTTGGAAAATGACTAAAGATATAAAAAGCAAGTTGAATACATTTGAAAATATATGTCTAAGAAAATTAATGAACATAAAATGGGACGAATTCATGAGAGGTTATGAAATTATAGATATTTCTGGATTACCACTAGTAACAACTGTTATAAGAAAGAGATGACGGAGACATGTTAGACATGCTCTGAGAATAAATGATCAAAGAATAACAAAGTATTCAATGAAGTGGGAGGACAATTTTTCAAGAAAAACAGGATGCCATAAGTAGACCCTGAAACAAACTTTACTGGTAGAGATGATAAATATCTGTCTGAATTCCATAGAAGATATTGACCGAGTTGCCTAGGATAGAGCGGTATGGAGAACTTGATTGCAGGCACAATGTATCATTAAATTGGTTTGAGAGAAATAAATACAGTAGAGTTAATAATCATATAAGGGAGAAACAATACACAAAATGTTTATAATGAAATGTCAGTGAAAGCAACCTTTGTCATGACTAGTGTAAGAAAGTTGTAATTGCCTGTGTGTCCATCACAAGGTGAGCACTGTAATGTTTTACAGATATGAACATACTTCCATTTCCGTGTGGTCCTGAACACACTATTTTCTCTTCAGCTCAAACATCCATCTCTACTTGTATGACATTTAATTCCAAATGCTTTCAATTGCTGGATAGATTCAACATCAATTTTAGTGTCCTTATCTAACAGTAGGTCGCCAAGAGAACAAAGAACATCGCCTATTTCCTATACTAAATTCCAGACAATTAATAATTTTGATGCAAGCCTGGCCGCTCTCTCATTGCCGCGAACACCCACATGCCCAAGACAGTAGATCCACCAAAGGCTCAGTATATAATTATGGTTTTATAATCTAATCTAGAATTCAACAAATTTCTTTATTTTTGTAATTGAACATCCCAACAGGCACTTTAAGAAAAACAGCATCTTTTGGAGATGACCAAAGTGATCCATTTGTGCAAGGCTTAGACTTGGAGATGGACAGCATTTCAATAGCAACTATCAGCAGCATTGAAGAAGAGGATACCATGGCCTCACCTGATTCTGTAGCATCTGCATGGGACATGGATGGTCGAGATCAGTTAACTGTACGCACATTTTCACCAGAGTTGTCCTCGTCTCCTAATGACATTCTGGGTAAGTAAAATATTAAAAAGAACCTAATAATACACCTTAATCTTCTTGTTCCATTTTGACTTATTACTGGGGGCTGCTCTCGTTTGCAGGTTATAAGCTTTCACACTAAAGTTTCTGAGTTCTTTTCCACTTCTTGGGTGTCCTCCCCCTAAAAAAATAAAAATTTAAGACAAATTTGAAGCGACCTACGGTCTTAAAATAGATGAGGTAAAACATCTAGTCCTAGTGGAGGTACTAAAAAAAAACAGAGTATGCAATTAGCTCATATTAATCATTCCTTGAATCGCCAGTGTGTTGCCGGAACCCACAAGGAAAGCAAAGAATAGTACAACTGTGACCTACAAGGCATGTCGTAAGAGACGAATGATGTAGGACCTAGGGAAGTTAGCCTAGCATATAAAAAGCATCACAGAAGTAGAATGTGCTGGTCTACTTGTAGCATGCATATCTGGCACAACGTACAATCGCTCTTAGGCTCAGATCACATACAAATCACACCAAGTGGTTAACAAGTGGTCGATATGGAGCATTCTAAGAAGAAGAAGAATTCCTTGAATAGTTGCAAATTAAAATTATATTCAGCCATATGTCACTTCATGGGTAACATTTAAGTTAATAAATTATATTCAGCCATATGTCACTTCATGGGTAACATTTAAGTTAATAAATTATATTCAGCCATATGTCACTTCATGGGTAACATTTAAGTTAATAAATTATATTCAGCCATATGTCACTTCATGGGTAACATTTAAGTTAATAAATTATATTCAGCCATATGTCACTTCATGGGTAACATTTAAGTTAATAAATTATATTCAGCCATATGTCACTTCATGGGTAACATTTAAGTTAATAAATTATATTCAGCCATATGTCACTTCATGGGTAACATTTAAGTTAATAAATTATATTCAGCCATATGTCACTTCATGGGTAACATTTAAGTTAATAAATTATATTCAGCCATATGTCACTTCATGGGTAACATTTAAGTTAATACATTATATTCAGCCATATGTCACTTCATGGGTAACATTTAAGTTAATACATTATATTCAGCCATATGTCACTTCATGGGTAACATTTAAGTTAATAAATTATATTCAGCCATATGTCACTTCATGGGTAACATTTAAGTTAATAAATTATATTCAGCCATATGTCACTTCATGGGTAACATTTAAGTTAATAAATTATATTCAGCCATGTCACTTCATGGGTAACATTTAAGTTAATAAATTATATTCAGCCATATGTCACTTCATGGGTAACATTTAAGTTAATAAATTATATTCAGCCATATGTCACTTCATGGGTAACATTTAAGTTAATAAATTATATTCAGCCATATGTCACTTCATGGGTAACATTTAAGTTAATAAATTATATTCAGCCATATGTCACTTCATGGGTAACATTTAAGTTAATAAATTATATTCAGCCATATGTCACTTCATGGGTAACATTTAAGTTAATAAATTATATTCAGCCATATGTCACTTCATGGGTAACATTTAAGTTAATAAATTATATTCAGCCATATGTCACTTCATGGGTAACATTTAAGTTAATAAATTATATTCAGCCATATGTCACTTCATGGGTAACATTTAAGTTAATAAATTATATTCAGCCATATGTCACTTCATGGGTAACATTTAAGTTAATACATTATATTCAGCCATATGTCACTTCATGGGTAACATTTAAGTTAATAAATTATATTCAGCCATATGTCACTTCATGGGTAACATTTAAGTTAATAAATTATATTCAGCCATATGTCACTTCATGGGTAACATTTAAGTTAAATTTAATTCCTGCCAAATCTACCATCATAATAGAACACGGAGAACAAACCATCACAAAAAGTGCATAACGAAATTAAATGTGCTGGGTCAAAAATTTAGATTGCACATTATTATTGTAATAGTTGCTCTATATATAGTAATATACTATATATAATAATATACTATATATAATATTTGTAGATCAGGAAAAGCGTCGACCGTGTAGATAGGCACAAGTTGTGGAAAATACTAACAACCTATGGGGTTAATGAACACCTAATCAACCTTTGCAAGAACATTTATACTGACAGCCAATGTACGATTAGAACAAATACAGGATTATCAGAAAAGTTTCACGTAGGGTCAGGAGTAAGACAAGGTTGCGTACTATCCCGCTGCTATTCATCACGTATATTGACCACATCTGTAAAATAGCTAAGACCAGCGAAGGAAACAACCTCGGAGAACTCTTAAATGAATTTCTTTTGCAGACGATCAGGCAATCATATCAACAACAGAAGAACAGCTACAACAACACATCAACAGACTCCAGTTAGCATGTAACGAATACAACATGAGAATAAACATCGACAAAACAGAAGTAATGACATTCGCCAGAGAGGAAAGCACTACCAATATCTCCATCGATAATCACCTACTAAATCAAGTGAAAGATTTCACGTACCTGGGGAGCATTTTCTCAGCAAATGGAAGAATAACTAATGAAATTCAACACAGATGCAACAAAGCAAATCAAATGATA
Source organism: Arion vulgaris (assembly GCA_020796225.1). NCBI lineage: Eukaryota > Metazoa > Mollusca > Gastropoda > Stylommatophora > Arionidae > Arion > Arion vulgaris. The sequence goes on along the minus strand of CM036761.1, from coordinate 24,620,406 downwards.
GGGCAAATGGCGTCAATTTTAAGATGCAAACACGTCACCATGAACACAAAAAGAGCAATGTTCAACACAATCTTTCTCCCCACATTATGTTACCAGTGCCAAACCTGGACGCTGACAACAAACGATAGAAGAAAACTAGTCACAACAAAGGTGAAGTGTCTACGCAGAATGCTGGGTGTAACAAGAAGAGACCGGTTGAGAAATGAAGACATCAGGAAAAAAGTGGGTACAACATCAGTACTAGACTTCATCAAGAAACAACAAATTAAATGGTTCGCCACGTAAGCAGATTACCATCAGACAGTGCACCCCAAAGAGCAATGCTGCTCCGATACAATGGGTACAAAGCAAAAGGCCGGCCACGCAAAAGATGGATCTCAGAGATAACAGAGGCGACGAAAGAGACTATCTACGAAGCGCATACTAGGCCCGTTTTAGAAATCTCTTCCTGACCTGACGCTGTGAGGCAAACAGGATTCGAGAAAGAAAGAAAGACTATTTATAATAGTAGCACTATATATTATAGTAATAGTAACTTATGCTCATATGGCAAATAAAACCTATATACTACATCATCATCAAGTAGCATGTCCCTTGCAGAATGTCACTTTTATCACAGCCCACCTGAAAAACTCTATCTCTATGTCGCTAACAAGTTCTCCCACCTTGTTTCTATTTCAGGAAAGCCCTCATCTAGGAAATCATCCATTTCATCATCCCATGATGAGCGGAGTACAGAAGTTATTCTACCATTAATAGACAGACTAGCTGCAGCTCGTGGTTCAGCCAACAATGATGATACCCTTCTAAGTTCGCACCAAGATTCACTTTCTAGTAGTCCTCTTTCTTCAGGAACAGGAGAACACATCCAGTCATCTGGATCACCAAGAGCTTCTTTGTCAGCTTTGAAAGATGGGTATGTATATCATCAATGTCCGGGCAAAATTCATTAGAAAAGATTTAAAAAAACAAATTTTCAAAATATCTTCATCAATTTCAAATTACATCTCATAATTCTTCTCTATTCTTGGCCTTCCTCTGTATTGTGTTCCAGCTGTGATTCATATCTTTCACAACAGGTTACCCATACGATCATCATATCAGACTCGATGAATATGCTTCAACTGATTGAATCTGGAAGTATGCGTGTGGAATGGGTGGACAGCATTCGGAGATCACATCTCAAGAAAATGACTTGGCTGTACACACCTGGACACGCTGGAGTGTAGGGTAACGAGCGTACAGACTTTCTTGCAAACAATGCCCCGACTCAAACAGGCAGAAGTATGGACAGAGCCGATATCATCAATGCGGTACGCTCTCAATTATGTGACATGGGCACGTCTCAGACACTGGAACGAGTTCGAAAATTAGGCGTTAAGTTTGGACATGCCAGACAGTGTCGTCTTCGTGGTAGAGAGAGAAGATATAGTAATCAACTTCTCATGTGTACAGTGAGCAAATGGACTTTAGGATGGCTGCTGCAGCGGAGGACAGAGCATGCATGGGAATGCCCAATGTGCCGTGACGTCGATCGCATAACATAACATATCTTTCAGATTTTTGTTTTACTTTTCTCCTACAAGTTGTTTTGGGACTTCCACATTTTTGTTTACTCTATGGTGTCCACCTCAGTGCAGTTTTCATGATAGAGTTAGTCTTCATCTTATGAATGATCCCACTCATATTCTCTTGTTGAAACTGTGCAAGCAGTTCTTGGTTAGAGATAGTTTCCGATAAGAACACACATAAGTTCTTTCGCAGTAAAGTTGTATGGAATATGGTGAGTTTGGACTTATCTTGTTCTGTCTTTCTCCAGCATTCCGATCTGTATAGTAAAGTTGATAGCACACATCTGCAGTATATATTCATCTTGATACTAATGCTGTATTCGTTTGATTTCCAGACCGTCTGAATGGTCATGAATGTACTTTGTGCCTTACTCGATCTGTTTTAATTTTGGATCTAGCTTTTCCTTCATTGCTGATAAACCACTTCCAAGATATGTGAAAGCAGTTGTATTTGGAAAGATTTTATCTTCTAGTTTGACTGGCACTGAGGTAGCCATGTTCAGAGTCATTATTTATGCTTTCTTCTGATTGATTTTCAATTCAACCATCTGGCTGTACTGAATAAGGTGGCAAGTCTTTTCTTGGATATCTTTTTCTTGTGTGAGATAGAAGTGCAAATATCATCAGCAGAATTCAATCTGATACCATGCTGCAGTATAACTCCAGATATTGTATTTAAAAGTGGAATTTTCTGTTTGTAAAATCGTAGTTACCGCTCTGTACAAATTGTGTTATTTTGGATGCATTGGGAGGAGACAGTGGTTCTATTCTTTGCTATCCCTGAAATCACATGAGAGAGGGGTAGATATGCGTCTTTACTTCTTAAATGAAATTATACTTTTTTTTTTTTTTTTTGGTGTTTAATCCTGTTTTGACTAACAGCGTCAAGATAATAACAAATTTTAAAATTATAACAACAACAAACAAATACATAAAGAACTACTTTGTGGAATTAAAGTAAAATAGATGAGCTTAATCATTGCTGAAGACAATCTTCAGAAGACAAGGCATACATCTTAACCACTTCGCCACAGAGACCAATAAAAAGTGTCAACTGCGAAGGACTGACTTTATTGCATTTTGTTTGCCCATATGACTTGGTCATTCTTCGCAGAAATGGCAAACCATCTTCTGAGAGTATTGATCAAAGCACGAACTCCGTAGTTCCAGCAACAATCCTCATGGACCTTCAAGAAAAAAGGCACCAATGAACTGAGCAAAGTGGACCGACCACACATCAGTCAGAACACTAGGCAGGCTGTGTAACTGTTCACCACAGAGACCAATAAAAATATATGGTGTGAGAAAATATAAAATGAGCTAGGCTTATTGATCTTTCCATGTTTAAACATGCTTTAATGTTTCTCATAGACTTTCATTGAAACTGAAGACACAGACCAAGTCATTCATCAAAACATTTAAAGAGAAGAATCTTCTAACAAAATCTGCCAGCACACCAATGTTTCCAACATCACAGCAGGTAATTATATTACTACTTCGGCTTTCATATAACTTCAGATATTATACATACCGACCCACAGCTAGAACGTCGATTCATATATATATATATATACAGGGTGTTCAACTTAAAAGCAGCCCATGAATGGAGCTAATCTGGCATATATGTATGGAAATGGAAGGTTCAGTTATGACGTAGTATAGGTCAAAGTTGTGTGATGGTGTGTAATTGTAGTGCTGGAAAGGGCGATGAACAAATGTGACGTAGGACAAGCTAGTCAGAACCGGTTTAAATAGTAAATTGACGAGATGCAATGCGTACCTGGCAAATTTCTATTTATCACTGGGGCTGCTTTTAAGTTGAACACCCTGTATAAATTACTATTATGTGAAATATTGTTAATTTTTCTTTTCTGTGTTGATCTTTGTGTGCTGTTCTGATCAACAGTTATTTATATCCACTTCATATTTGACACATATGGCTTCCACAATGGATTTTCATTGCTGCTGTTCTGCCATGTTTATATTTATTGTTTCCCATATCAGGTCACAATATTTCAACTCTCTTTGAGAGGTCAAAGACGGTTTTGTTATAAGTGACTGGCATCTATCATCAACAAGGTGCGTATCCTTTATAGGACGTTGCTCTATTTGCAGTGCATCTGAAATTCCCTCTGTCTTTAGCCAGTTCACCCACTTCGTCGCTGGTCATATTCATGGTTTCTTTAATATCTTGTAGCCATATTCTTCTTGGTCTGCCTCTGCGTCCTGGGACCCTGCTCTCTAATATTGTTCTCTCCAGGCCATCATGATGCTTGATGTGACCAAAGTATGTAATTTTTCTGTATAGTATGTTGTTTATCAGCCAATTCTCTTTTAACATTTAGTTCTTTCAGGACATCAGTGTTCTTTCTTTTTTCTGTCCATGGTATTCGTAGGATCTTTCTGTAGCATTTAGTTTCGAAAGACTGGATTTTCGTTCTTGTTTTTTGTGTAATGGTCCATGATTCACAACCACTGGAAAAAATGCAGGTTCTCAATATTTTTAATTTAAATATTTTGCTGGTGCTTTACCACATGTTCTTCATTGTGTTTAACTTCTTGATTGCTATTGTCAATCTTCTTGAGATCTCTTAAGAGCAGTTGCCGTTATTAACTATTGAACCCAGGTATTCATAGCTCTCTACACTGCTTTGTCAGTTGACATGATTTTTGTTTTTTGTCTATTACAATTTAGATATTGGTCTTCACTATGTTTCTTGGTGATCATGATTAGGTTTTCCAAATCCTCTTTGCTGGTGGATAATAATACTGTATCATCTGCGTATCTAAGCTCTGGTATGGATTTTTCACCTATCGTGAAAGGGTTGTAATTCACATAGTTGGCATCTTTTACATTCCTCATGATGTTCTCCGCAAATATGTTGAATAAGTATGGGGACAAAATACATCCCTATCTTACACCCTTTTGAATCTTGAACCATTCAGCTATTTCACCTCCTATTTTAATGGTTGCCTGTTGTTCGTAGTATAGAGATTCTATGAGTTGTATTATATGTGTTGGAAAATGCATGTCTTTCATGATGTACCACATTTTCTGGTGTTGTATATGGTCGAAAGCCTTGCTATAATCTATGAAACATGCATGCAGGTCTATGTTGTATTCTCTGCATTTCTCGATAATGAGTCTCATGCTACAAATATGACATGCTGGCATCTATAGATGCTTCCAATATACAGGATCTACTGTTCTGGATATCCAGATGTTTGTTGTAATTGATTGATAGGACCCTCAACTTTGGTGAGTAACCATGTGTGCTCCGATTTCTTTCTCACACAGGAAGATCAAGATCTCAGCTGCAGTGCACGAGCTCCATAACACTGACGAGTGTTCCCGATGTAATTTGAAGATGATGAAGACATTTGTAGAAATTTTATTGTTTAGTCTTCTCTAATGAATTTTGCTCCGGCAATGGCTTTCCAGCCTGTTCTTCTCAATTTTGAACTGCCAAAGGTTCTTTTACATTTCGAATTGAACACAGGATCTACGTTTTATCATCCGTCTTCGATAAGACTAGGAACTCGATCTCACCTAAATTGAGATCAGGAATCTCTGAAAAAATATCCAGATGACTCCACGAGGGAGTGAGCCTTTGGCACGAGAGGTGAGCACCTAGCTGTTTTAATAAAAGAGCAGATAAACTTGTCTTAAAATCATTCAGTCAGAATGTTAAAGTTGGATGAGGGTGATATGATGCATCTATATCACAATTGAAGAAATGTTTAATAAACAATGCATTAGTAGAACTAGACACACAGAGGTGCCATAATAGGGCTGTGTATGACCAATGAGACACATGTACCAGAAGGTTGTGTACCCTTTAGCATCTGCTCTTTCAGACCAAGCATCTAAAGCTCTTCATGGTTCAGTCTTGTTAGTTCAGTAACCACAAACCAATATTTAGGACTGTATTATTGATTGTTTATGTATTTTTTTCTATTTATGTTTTTAATTCAGTGTTTTAATTGAGGCTACCTTTTACTTTCTCAGCTTGAGAGGTCTCAGAGGGATGTTAGTAGTCCTGATGGTCAACAGTCTGATAAAGTTGCAGAAGTAGATGAATCGAAAAGAATCATGCAATCAGCAATCACAGCTGCAAATATTACAGATCTTTACATTTCTGCTTTGAATATTCAAAAACAGCTGAGGAGTTCTTCTGCTATTGTTAGGCCAGAGATGCTTCAGAAAATCCTAAATGAGTGGGCTAAAGAACTGATTTTAGCTATGATTCGATACCATGAAGAGCTCTTGAAAAGAACAAATGAGATACAGCAGAAAGAAAATGAACTAGAACCTTCTGTGTCAGGAAATGGAGGAAATACTGAACAAATTGACAGTTTCTTAAGAACTGAGCTAATGAATGAGACAAATCATGGTGCTGATTCAACCAGTGATGTATGTCATGAATATTCTAACTCAGAAAATTCACAAGAGAACCAGATTACTACAGCAAACAACCCTACAGATGTGATTCTTGTTTCTGCGTCTGATCAAACGTCTTCAGAGTTATCTTCTCCTGTGCACAAAAGCCCTGCAGCTCCATATTGGACTAATGTTATACATTCTAGTGACCCATTTCAGTTGCCTAAGAAACATTTGGATCTGTTTAGAACACTTTCAACTATGTGTTGTGTGTGTGGAGTGACTGGAGACATTCTTAGCTATTTAAATTTCACTGAGGAAATTCATTACAAAACTTTTGTGAAAGTGGTTTTACCATCTTCTCTTTACTCAATGTTCAGCCCAGACTGTGATTGTCTCATGTCTTTACCCCATGACTCTCATATGTTACCCGCAGAACATAATCACCAACAGAACAACAGGAACAACTATAATACAGAATTTGTCGCAAAAAATACACAACAAAGTCAATCATTTATTTCCTCAGATATATCAACTGGCACAAATTATATATCTGAAGGAAATTTTGAAAGCAGCATCTTAGATTTGAATGACACTTCATTAATTCATGAAACAGAGAGCCAAAACAAGTTTGTGCATGAAGTAATATTAAAAACGTGTTCTTGCAAAATTAACTCAACAAACTGGATGGAACATGAGAAATTTAAACAAGATGTTAGCTTGGCTTTGTTTACACGTTTATTCCTCTTCTCTCTGAATTTTGAGAGAGTCAAGCAAGCAATAGATAACCATAATATGCTCATTACATGGACTAGTCTTGTGCTTTGCTCCAGAGGTAAGTCTGAAGATAAAATGTTATTTACTTGAATCAAACTTTGCCCGAGTGTTGCCGAGGCCCGCAAGGGATAAAAATATTAACTCTGCGACCTACAAGGCATGTCATAAGAGACGACTGAGGTAGGAAAGCTACCCTAGTAAATAAAAAAGGTCACTGAAATTGGATCTGCTGGCCTACTTGTAGGCGCATAACTGGAACAACGTACAATCACTCTTAGGCTCCGATCACATACAAATCTCAGAGTGGTTAACAAGTTGTCAGTATGGAGCGTTCGAAGAAGAAGAAGAATCAAACTTGGTAGCTAGACTCATCGTCTTCTGTATTCTTCTTTTGTAGTCACACTGTTACCTGGTTGTTGCCCCATGTCCTGACTTTCATCAATCATCATAAACACAATTACATTTATGTTGTTCAGGATGCTGTGACTATGTTGACCAAAGTCGTCCAGATTGTTTATCATTTCATGCATGATATTTTCTGCTCCAAGAGCTTTACCTTGTTAAATTCAATATATATTTTCTTTACTTTATTTGATCTTTCAATTTGTGAAAAAGAAACTTTTCTGTAGCTTAATTCCATTTCAAGTTAGGGGGTTGCTTGTGTGCTATTCTAGACTAAGTATCAAAGTCAGCTTGCCTTGACTGTTTCTATGAAGTGTGCAGGTTAGGCATTTGATTGTACCCCAAAAGAAAGAAAATTTGACCTCATGGTGGTTTGAACCCATGTCATCATGACTGGGGGTCTGGTGTGCTAACCACTTGACCAGCTGCTTCCAAATGTTATAAAGACAAGGTTCTGCAATATACTCCATTCGTTTAAGATTTTATCCTTCTAAAATTAGTATTCTCCATGTTTTGCTTGAAAACTAGACAGTATTGTCTGTAAGGTAAGTTTTTGCCTGGCATACCAGTATTAGATAGCTTTTTTCGGACAGTGGAAACACTGCTGAGGAACCATGCCCTTACAAGTCAAACCCTGCCTTCACATGATACAGATTGGCAACTGTGTCCATGAGGGAACAGGCTACCAGGATTCTGACAACCTGGGGATGCCCACATTTGGGGACATCTCCAGGTTTTTAATCCTGACAAATGGGCAGAATTTTCTGATGACAATCATCCTTAAGAGAAAGGAAGCTCTATTTTCAAACCCAGGCAGCTGGAGCTAGCTAACTCCCAAAGGCTAGCCATCTAGGAGAAAGAAAACTCTAGAAGAAGGTTCAATGTATGAAATGTCTTTGTCTACAATATATTTATCTACAATATATGAGGGCTGGATGAAAACTTTTGCTTCAACTTGAATAGAAAATGAACAATAAATGATATTTTCAGTGAAGAAGTTCAGTGATGATGGTCCTACTAGTTGCAATCACAAAATATGTACTACTAATATATAATTCATATAATTTGTATGTAAATTAATATATAAAAATATTTTCTTCTGTGATCAACTTCTGCTATGTGAATACTCCGGTATATGTCATAAACAGGGCAGTGCGCTTGAGGTAATCACCAGTTCTCCCATAGTGTGTTCTGATATAAAAATATCAAATCAATAGGATTAGTTTAAAGTAGATGAGCTAAAGACCATCAGTGTCAGTAAAGACAATGTATTTATCTAGTGCAACCAATGTAAAATACATTGTTAAAAAAATTAACAACATTTGTGGAAGAAAACTGCTAAATCTAAACAGATTGTCTGTTTTTAATTGTAGACCTGACCTAATATTTTCTTTTATATTAATACTCTAAAGATTTCATCATCATCAGCCTCTTTGTCTTGGAAGACAATAAGATTTGTGTCACATAGTATGTTCTGTGCTGAATGTTCTGTTGTGGCTGTAATGGCCTATTCTAGAGTGGCAATCCTTGCCACAGTTGCTGCAAGTGAAACTGGTGACTACAGCTGATGCAGAGATGGTCTCTCAGCGCCTCTTTGCCTCCACATGCTATGACGTTTCTCTTAAATTATTTTTGATTCATTGCTCATTGCAGCTCACCATGCCTGCCTGTCTCTAGTCATTTGCTCCCAATTTTCTTTGTCTATTCTGCATGATGTTAAATCGTACTTGCAGGTGTCAATAAAGTGTAGAAATGGGTGCCCATACTGTATAGTACCAGTAGCGAGTTGGCCATATAGATGTCTTTGAGATTCTACGCCACTCATGCCATCTAAGATGTCACTGACTCAGCAAGGTGTACATGCTTGGAATGCCAGCACTGTCCAGGACTTCCATATTGAAGATGTAGTCTTGCCATTGGATGTTGTATGTTCGCATAGGACAGCACATGTGGAAGGTGTTAAAGTGATGTTCTTGTCTGGCATATGTGGTTCACATCTCACTACCATACAGCAGAGTGCTGAGATTACAGGCCTCATATACTTGTGTCTTGGTGTTTCGTGTGAGTGCTCTATTTTCCCATACTATGCTTTGCTAATTCCCAATGTGGCTGCAAATTTCATCATTGAGGGAGAGGTTACTATTGATGGTAGAGCCAAGATATGCAAATGTGTTGACTACTTTGAGCATATGACTTCCAATGTTAATTGATGGGACTCCGCTAAAAGATGTGACAATCTGAATAGTGTCATCATCAAATAGCTTGTCCTGAGCAGAACTTTGCCACCCCAACAGTCTTTCGAAATTTCTCTCTCATAGGCCAGAGGCAGAGTCTCTGCATCCGTCATGTTCTGCATCCGTCATGTTCTGCATCCGTCATGTTCTGCATCCGTCATGTTCAAACCATCAGTTACATCCTGAATCCATCTTCTTCATGGTCTTCCTTTTCTCCTCAGTGCCGGGATGCCTCCTTCCATGATGGTCTTCTCCAGCCCTTCATGTAGGAAGATGTAATACTGTTTATCTTATTTTTTTATCAAATCTTTGTTTTGTGAGTTGTACTAGTGTTTTCCTTTTTTTTTTTTTTTTTTAAATTTTTTTTACAGAAATGGGCACAGGAGATATTGTGAGTAGCATTCTTGCAGACCAGCACATCAATTCTGCCATTGACCACTTGAGATCAGGCATTATACCACACCAGTCAGCTCTACTAGGGCATATTTACAGGTATGTAGACATGCTAGATAAAAGACTTAAGAGTCCCTGTGGCACCGGGCCTGCAAGGGAAGCAAAGAATAGTACCACTTCAACAAACAAGGGATGTCATAAGAGACAACTGATGTAGGACCTAGGTAAGCTACCCTAGTAAATAAAAGCATCGCAGAAATCGGATGTGCTGACCTACTTGTAGGGGCATAACTGGCACAACATACACTCTTATGCACAGATCACATACAAAGCACACTGAGTGCTTAAAAAGTGGTCGATATGGAGCGTTCAAAGAAGAAGAATGAGAAGAAAGAGAAAGACTTAAGAGATAGAGAGATGGAGTGGAGCATATTAGGTCATAGATCTTCATTTTAGGGCAGTTGGAAACTTATTGGTTGATTCTACATGCTGTGTGAGAAGTTAAATTCTTTACTTCTCTTGTATCCTTTGCTTGACAAAGGCCGTTTGTCAAAACGCTATGTATTGTTATTATTTTTATATTTTGTAAAACTACAGTACTTTGTTTTTATATATTTTGCCATTGCTAAAGTTAGGTTGAGAGATGAAAAAAATGAGTTTTGGAAGAAGGAAAGGACTGAGGAATGTTTTTAGATATGTATACATGAAGGTGGATGATCTGATGACATCCCCTATGACCAATCAGATTTGACATCATGTGGCAGTATTACTCACCAGATGTGGTATTGTAAAGTTGTATTTTTATCTTTCTAAAATCTGATCAGTAACCCATCCATATAAAAATTAAATGGGATGATAGCCATATAGAGAAAGATTGGGGTCTCTGTGGCTAAGTGGTTAAGCCCTTTGCCTTGCAAGTCGAAGGTCGTGGGTTCGAATCCGGACCACGGCCTTCTGTTCACGAGTACAGTTTTTTCCAGAGACCCTTAGGATTGTTGCTGGAGCTACGGAGTTCGTGCTTTTGTGCAATACTCTCAGCAGGTGGCATGCCATTTCTGCTGAGAGGGACCGAGCCATATGGGTAAAATCCGGTGCAATGATGTCAATGCTTTGGCTTTAAAATCCTCTATAGAGAAAGATAGTTATATAAGTAGAAAGGAAACATTAAGAGATGACCCAAAAAAAAGTGCCAAAATTTGCCCCAGTTGTAAAAGACAGATTAAGAGATCTATTGTATTTGAATGTGGGGATGACACTTGATCTGATCTGAAGATTATTGACTTAGAACAAAGGTAAAAATATTGATTAATTAACATCTAACTGGCGTGTTGAGACGCTTCTGGATTTGTTGAGGTGAAAATCGGAGCACCTATGGACATGTCCGGAGTGCTATGATGATAGACCTCATATAACTGATTACTCAAAGGTACTTTAGATTGGGAATATAATTCAGACCATCATATATTTATTCACATAGCTCACTCTCTAAGACTATCCTACAGGGAACAGTTGAGGGTGGAAGAAGGAAAGGAGGGCAGAGAAAATCCTGGTTTGACAACATCAAGATCTGGTCGGGGCAGAGTTTCTCCACACTCGCTCGAGGAGTTGAATGACAGAGATTCATGGCATGCTTTTTGTGCTGATGTCTCCACAGTGACACTCCTACGACTCTAACGGGTTATGGGCTTTATTATTATTATTATTATATTTATTCATAGTGTTGTTATAGTTATACTTACTTTATTTACTACAGGTTGTTTGAATTGATTCCAACAAAAGCAAGTGATTTTTGTGGAGAAATCTGGAAAGCTGTCACACCAGTTGATCTAGTTCAGATGTGTTCATTGTGTTCAAAACCTGCTTCAGCTTACATCCTGAGATACTTCAAGCAAGCAATGATTACCCTGGCAACAGTCATGAGGTATATTAGTGTGTAGATTAAACTAACAACAAATTTTCTTCTACTGAATGTAGTCATGCTTTTTTCAATATGTTAAAGTTTTTTTCTGTGTTATATTATTTGATCAGCATCATGCCATATTGGGCGTTCTTATGCGTGCTCTGTCCTCCGTTGCAGCAGCCATCCCAAAGTCTACTTGCTCACCATACCGATGAGAAGTTGATTAGTATATCTTCTCTCTACCACGAAGACAACACTGTCTGGCATGTCCAAACTTAACTCCTAATTCTCTCAATTTTCCAGTGTCTGAGATTCAATAATATCACATAAATGAGCGTGTACCACATTGATGACATCAGCTCTGTCCATACCTCTGCCAGCTTGAGTCAGGGCATTGTTTGCAAGAAAGTCAGCATGTTTTTTGCCCTGCACTCCTGCATGTCCAGGTGTGTACAGCCAAGTCATTGTCTTGAGATGGGACCTCTGAATGCTGCTCACCTATTTCATGTGCAGACTTCCAGATTCAATCCTTTGAAGCATAATCTAATATGATAATCGTATGAATGGCCTGTTGCTCAGCCACTATGAGAAAGCCCTGGAGGCAGTGGGGATCTCAATAGTCATGCTCGATGTTGTTTTTTCTGTGTGTTTCTTTTTGGTTTCATGTGGCTGGTTTAGGTATAAGTGGATGATATATTTAGATGATTTACACCTTCAGGATCTTACTTCCACCTGCTGTGTGGTGCGCGCCGCAAGGGAAGTAAAGAATAGTACCACTGCAACCTACAAGGCATGTTGTAAGAGTTGACTGATGTACGACCTAGGGCAGCTACCCTAGTAAATAAAAAGCATCTCTGAAATTGGATGTGCTGGTTTACTTGTAGGCGCATAACTGGTCCAACGTACAATCACTCTTAGGCTCAGATCATATACAAATCACACAGAATGGTTAACAAGTGGTCGATATGGAGTGTTTGAAGAAGAAGACAACTATATTTACCTCTGAAGTCGGAGTAAGACTCGCCTGAATAGTGAAGGACACTGTAGTAAGGACAGGTAGCCTTCACACAAAAATCAGTCAGAGCTTCATATTAGGCACCCTATTCATAAATGACTATGCCCGAATTCATAAAAAGCAAAAAAAATTTACTATATCAATTTGGTATTTTTGGGGGAAATATTTGTGGTGTCTGTTATACACTTTTACTGATAGACATCCATCAGTTTATAGTTTATTATGTTTTCTTTCATTCTGCTTGCTTCATGTCATTTGTTTTGTTGTTTAGACCAACCGTCTTCAAACAGTTATGTAAGCACAGAGATGTGAGATATTTGCTATTGGAAACCATTCTACAGCCACAAGCAACAGATGTTTCAATTGATGGAATCAGAAGGTGATTTTGTTATTTGTTCATTTATAGAATTTGTGCAGACTTGCATAAATAGTATGATAGGTCAAAATTACATATTTTACAAAGAAAATTGGATACAATTTTGAACTTGTTTAGATATAGATATTTTCTAACAGGGCTTTGATCTCATTTTCTGAGAGTGCTGTGTGGGATTCTATAGGGCTGAAAATTAAGGCCACTTGCCCGAGGCTGTCAATGCATGTACACATCGATGGTTTTATTTTCTTCCTGTAAAAAAACCCACTTGACTTTACCGAGGGATCGAACAGTTGATGTTTCCATTTAGAAACACTATTGTGTATAACCATTCAGCCACCTGCTCTCCCTTTAAATTGTTTAATAGTTGTAATATTGTAGCAAATTACAGCTTAATTGTAACATAGTAGATAATTAGTAATAACTAGCATAAGCATTTGGAGAACCAGACAACAAATATTACATTTTGAGACAAAAGATATAGTGTATAAATGAGTATAATATGGATAGCCTTATCCAGGCTGTCTTAGGAAATAAAAAGAAACAGCATGCTGCCTATTGAGAGCTGTGATAGCATAGAGGTAAGTGTACTTGCTTTGTAGGCTTGTGATCCAAGGATCAAGTTCCCCAGTTGGATTGGGATTTTCTTTTTCCATAACAGCTCTCAGGTCGAACCAACCTCAGTTCGGTACTAGAGAACATGGAGAAGTAAGCATCCTACAGAACTGTCTCCTGTACATACAGTATATAAAGGAATGTAGGTCCAACAATACAACACTGTATTAACAAATATATGGATTGGTTACTAAACTGACGTCATTGCACTCCGGGCTGATCCATAGGTGCTCAGTCTCTCCCAACAGATACCGAAGAGTATGCATACGGATGGTTCCCGTCACTCGCTGGTTAAACATACTCCTCATTCTGCCCCTCAAGCACCCAGTGGTAACATCAAACTGCTGAAATCACTGGATCTATTCAACATCTATTTTAGTGTTTTCATCCAAGAGGCAGCGCGAAGAGATCGAAGAACATCCTCCTTATCCATCTTCAACTCCCCAACAATTGATGCTTCTGGTGCAAGCCTATCTGCTCTCACAGGAGATCTATAACTAATTGGAAATAAAGAAGAGCCTCAAACAATAGTCAAGTTCATCATGAAAACTTATCCGACTGTGCAAACAGTCCAACGAAATGAAACATGGCCTCACGAACAAAACTTACAGACCAAGCTATTGGGAACTCTCGAAGAACTCCAACTGACATGCAGCTTCATAGAGGCAACCCATCTCATGATTTAGATGAGCATACGAAACCGAACGCAAAGAAGAAGAAGAAGAAGAAGAAGAAGAAGAAGAAACAATCATGCAAAAGAAAGTTCTGAATGTATTCCTGTTCTCATAAAAAACAGCAAGTGCCATTTTATATATTCTTTTCGAACCACGAGCTGCCGGGGCCCGCAAGGGAAACAAAGAATAGTACCACTGTGACCGACAAGGCATGTCATAAAAGGTGACTGATGTAGGACCTAGGGAAGCTACCCTATTTTGTTACCCTAGTTACCCTAGTAAGTAAAAAGCATTGCAGAAATCGGATGTGCTGGCCTACTTGTATGTGCATAACTGGCACAACGTACAATCCTTCTTAGGCTCAGATCAAATACAAATCACACAAAGAGGTTAACAAGTGGTCGATATGGAGCATTCGAAGAAGAAGAAGAAGTATATTCTTTTGCACACATAAGACATTAAATTGGTATAACATGTGCATTATTTCTTTTTCATCACTTCCTTAGTCTGACATCTCAGTTGAAAGCTGTCCTACCATTTGATTGGCTGAATATCCTACTTTCCTTGATTGCATCAGAGGAAGAAAGAGACAGGATTATACAATTTTGTTTTAGAAATGGGTAAGTAATGGGAATGTGATGTACATTTTCTCTTCCTGTCACCACTATGCTCCTTTTTCCATTGTGACATATCTGTTTAGTTTAAACTGAAGTGAAAGAAAAGCACTAACCTTTACTAAGTGTGAACTGAACACACAGACAAAAACATATTTTGGGAACTCTGAACAAGTTAGACAGACAAAACAAGTATTTATTTCTACAGGGTTCTCTGGGTTCTTTGTGGTGTAGAGGTTGGGTGCCTGCCTCTCATTCCAAAGATACTAGGTGCGCCCTAATGGAGTCATTGGGGTACGTTTCAAGAGATCCCTGATCTCATTGTAGGTAAGATCGAGTTCCTAGTCCTTTCAGAGAAGGACGATAAAATATAGGTCCCTTGTTCAAGTTGAGCATGTAAAAGAAACCTTGGCAGTTCAAAATCGAGAAGAGCAGGCTGGAAAGCCAAAATCGAGAAGATCAGGCTGGAAAGCCAAAATCGAGAAGATCAGGCTGGAAAGCCAAAATCGAGAAGATCAGGCTGGAAAGCCACTCTCCGGGTAAAATTCATTATTTTAAAAAAAATGATTGCTTCAAAATCTTTTCACCATCGTCTAAATTACATCGGGGACACTAGCAGATGCTACCGAGTTCGTACACTGCCACTGAGATCTTCCTGTGTAAGAAAGAGATCGGGCACACATGGTTACTCACTGAAGTGCAATGATTATGGTCCTATCAATCAATCAATAGAAACATGGTGGTTAATCTTCACTGAACTGTTGAATAAAATTAACAAAATCAAGAGATAGATACACTTACAATAGGACACTTGTTGAACAAACCATATAGTGCAAGCACATCTGTAAGAGGTACATGGGCAGAGCAATCAAACATCTATGTGTTTGTATGAATAAAACAGTAACATTGCAAGATGATATATGTTGATTTGTATAGCATGTTGCCTGATCAGATAAGCCACAAAAAATAAAAAGGACAGTAAGCATCCTCCACTGTACCTTCTTCTTCAATGATCCAGCGGTACTTGAGGTCTTGCCCTTCGGCCCAATGCTATGTAGTGGTATTTGTAAGTTGTTCTTTTGTTCCGTATAATGTGTTCCATTTATCTGGCCTTGGAGAAAGGAGGATCTTCCTGACGTCATCTAGTGCTTGACACCCAAAGAGGTGGTGGTGAATGGTTTCATGATGATGTGCACACAGCTGGCACTCTGGTGTGTGTTGTGGTTGAATTCTGTTCAAGTGGTTATTAAGTATTATGTGTTGGGTTGAAGTGTAAGGATCTTCCGCCTGCCTTGTCTAATGCGCTTTGTAAGTTTGTATTTATTTGTTGCCAGTAAATATAGTGAGAGCGTCTGCTCAAATGGATTAGATTGCGGCTCCCATGCAGGAGACTCAAGTTCAATTCACGGTAAGGCTAAGAATATTTTTTCTGTTGTTGACAAAAATGAAAAATCCTAGCCTGAACAACTTTGCGGCGACTACACTAGCTATGTGGCCATTAAATTCTCTAAGTGCACTCATCCCACCTGTCCTACACTGTCCTAAAAAGCGGTACCAACCGGAGTAACAAGTTGATTTACAAAAAAAATAATACTGAGAAATAGTAATATATTATAGCAGACTGAAGACTTAATGATTTATGAGCAGAATTGAGTTGTTGTTTTGCCATCTTGTGACTTAGATATGTCGTTGTATCATGTACATTTCAGTGATTCCACGATCTGTGTACAGTTGTTGAAAGAGACTGACCAGTGGCAAAAATTACTTCAGTTAATTATACAATTTAACAACATTAATTTGCTGAGAGGAACTTATGATGATGGTAAGCACTTATCTGTTTGACGTACTGTTAGATGTTTTGATTGATTCATTGATTGATAGGACCAGCATCATTGCACTTTGATGAGTAACCATGTGTGCTCCGATCTCTTTCTTACACAGGAAGATCTCAGCTGCAGTGCACGAACTCTGTAGCACCGGTAAGGGTCTCTGTTTTATGTCTTAAGAACTGAGAAGGATTTTATCTAGTTTCTTGATTGCTATTTGCTAGACTATACATGTGTTAATTATTAGTTCATCATCCTCATCAGGTGCCATGCCGGCTGGCGTAGGCGATCTTGGATCTCCACAAATCTCTGTCTCTGGTATTTGCTATCAACTCTGATGTTGACGCTCTACCGTGCCATGAAGTCAGGCTGTCTAAAATTTATTTTCTCTCTCTGTCTTCCTCTGTCTCGTTTTCCTTTGATATTACCGGTTGTCACAATGTGTTCTAAACCTCTCCTCCTCATCACATGTCCAAAAATGATGACTGCCTCTTTCTTATATTGATAATAAGTTTTCACTTTGTCTTGGCCTCGTTCAACACCGCCCATTCAAAAGGTGAACCTCAGAGATAACCTAGGCAACAAAAATACACTGTTTATGAAGCGCTCACAAAAGCCTGTTCTACAGGGTGTTCAACTTAAAAGCAGCCCCAGTGATAAATATAAATTTGCCAGGTACGCATTGCATCTCATCTATTTACTATTTAAATCGGTTCTGACTAGCTTGTCCTATGTCACATTTGTTCATCGCCCTTCCCGCACTACAATTACACACCATCACACAACCTTGACCTATACTACGTCATAACTGAACCTTCTCATTTCCATACATATATGCCAGATTAGCTCCATTCACAGGCTGTTTTTATCTTGAACACCCTGTATAAATCTCTTTTATCCTGATGCTGTGAGGCAAAACAGGATTAGAGAAAAGAAAAACTAAAGAAGACCAAGGCTCAGTTCCAAAGTGGGAGCGAAATATTTTAATAATATTTACTATACTCTCAGCTCAACCCAGCCTTAATTTAGTACCAGAAAAGCACTGATAAGCAAAGGTTTTTGGTGTCATGTTGACCACATCACACATCATGTGTAGATGATCAATGAAAAATATGTGCCTAACTTCTTTTATAGCTTGTCCTGAGCAGAACTTTCCAAACTAACAATTCTTTGGAATTTCTCTCTCTCATAGGCCAGATATCACACCTCGGCAGCTGTCATGCTAAAACCATCAGTTACATCCTGAATCCATCTTCTCCATGGTCTTCCTTTTTGCCAGGATGCCTCCTTCCATGGTGGTCTTCTCCAAACCATCTTGTCTCTTTGTATGTCCAAAATACTTCAATTTTCTCATTCTTATTTGTAGCATCAGCCAGTTTTATTTGATTTTGAGTTCGCTCTGGATAGATCTATTTGTTCTCTTATCTGTTTATGATATACAGAGGACTCTTCTGTAACAATTATATTCAAAAGTACAAATAATACTCCCCTATATACATTGCAATATTTATTTGTTTTGATAATGTTAAGTATTAACAAATATAATGTTACCAATACCACAGTTCTGAACATGATGTCACTAGTCAGTATTTAACATCTTCTGATTATGATGAATGAATGTTTTAATCCTTAGATGGTTATGTCCCAAGAAATGAACAAGAATGGAAGTTCTTATTGAATTGTTTTCATGAAAAATGGTCAGCTCAACTTCCTGCCCTGGACTCACAGAAGATAGCTCTTGAGGATAATGGTGAAAGTCTGGAAGCACAACATTCAAATCAGCATCACTTTGACCGCCCACTTCCTTCCTCTAGTTATCTGCAGACAGGTGTTGATACAAAGTCCAGAAAAAGCAAATTTTTGCATCAAGTTGTCACTGTGGTAGAACAAGCAGAGCCACCACTTACTGCAGGGACAAGACCCAAATCTGAAGATCTGTCTGTGAAATATGAGTCTTTTTCATCAAAGTCTAGCAAGGATGATTCTAGTAAAGACAACACTATTTCTTGGCATTCCCTGGGATATCTTCTTTTGGAACATGTTGGTGGTGCTGCTGCTATTGATCTACTAATGGAATACTTGCATGATCCAATAGTTGCTAAGAACTGTTTGAAGGCAGAGTTTCTCAATGCCTGTTACATGGATTTCAGCATTAAGATGGAACAGGAGTAAGTTGTTTACTTGTTTGTAGTTGGCTGTTGTATTGTCATATGTTTTTTGTGATAAGGCTATCTTCAAAACATTTTATGTTGTACTGTTACACTACACCTGTGACCCAGTGTATTACTTTTTAAATAGCCTTTCTGTTAGGTTTGTCTTCTTTAATCTGTGGTCTCTGTGGTCCTTGATCTGCCTGCAAGGTAACAAGTCTTCTTTGTTTTCAGCTGCCTCAATCCTTCCTACAAGACAGCATGTCTTCTTTAACTGTCTCAAGCTTCCCACAAGACAACATGTCTTCTTTAGCCTTAGGCTGTCTCAAGCCTTCCTACAAGACAGCATATCTTCTTTAGCCTTTGACTGTCTCAAGCCTTCCTACAAGGCAGGTCTTATTTAACCTTTGACTGTCACTGATCTACCTACAAGACAACATGTCTTCTATAGCCTATGACTGTCTCCTCGACATCCTTACATGGCAACAGATTTCTTTGACTGTCCTCAACCTGCCTACAAGGCAACAAGTCTCCTTTAACTATCTCCAGCTGCCAACAAAGCAACAGGTTTTCTATAGTCTTAGATTGGTCCGACCTACCTACAAGGCAACAAAGTCATTTTATGTATTCAGACTATTGATTATTCTTGATCAAGTTATCAACCTTGTCATCATGATGAAGTCCATGAAGAAGAAAGTTAGTGAATCTTAGATTAGTAAGCGATGGCAGGGTTTGTCATCATCATGGGCTATGGTGACTTGCATATTCTATCATGAATATTCACAAATGTCGGTCCTTGGTGCTGACTATCAGTTAAAATATTGGCACTCTTCCGTGTTATGAAACCAAACTGTCCATATGTTTTCCTCTGTCTTTCTCTGTCTTGTTTTCCATTGATTTTATCAGTTGTCACAATGTGTTAACTTCCTTTTCTCATCACATGACCAAAAATGATGATTATCTTTTTCTTATATTGATAATAAGTTTTCTCTGTGTCTTGACCTTTTTCAACACTTCAACATTATTGACAAGGGAAGGTAATATAAGATATTGTTGTCTTATTTTTGTGGGTTTCTGCAGCGTAGAGGATAAGTACTTGCTACTTGTTCCAAAGGTACTAGGTTCAATCCCGTGAGGAGCCATCAGGATGCTTTTCCAGTTCCAGAGATCCGGTGAGATCGAGATCCTAGTCCTACCAGAGAGGGCGATAAACATAGGTCCCACATTCCTGTTGAACGTGTGAAGGAACCCTTGGCAGTTTACAATCGAGAAGAGCAGGCATCCACTGCTCATCCAAAATCATTGGAAAGATTAAAAAATGAAATTTATGCACAAATATTTTCACTATTTTCTAAATTACTTCAGGGGCCCATGCCAGTGCTGCGGAGTTTGTGCACTACCGCTGAGATCTTCCTGTGTAAGAAAGAGATTGAAGCACACATGGTTACTCACCAAATACAATGATGATGGTCCAATCAATCAATCTTCTATGCGGTCAGTTTCATATACTCAATCTAATCTATGAGATGGATTGCCTCTATTGCCCGAGTGGTTACCGGTGCCCAAATTTGGGGTATAAAGAATAGAACCACTGTAACCTGCCACGCATGTCGTAAGAGGCGACTAAGGAGGTTTGGCTGAAATCGGATGCACATGTCCTAAATGTGTAAAGTCTGCGTTTAGGGGCCTACCAAACCAATGTGCAACGTATACACGCTTCTTGGCAAAGATCAAACATATCACAAAGAGTGATTAAAATTGGTCGAAGAACAACGCAAAGAAAAAGAAGGTTGCCTCTATGAAGCTGCATGTCAGAAAGAGTTTCTCAAGAGTTCCAATATCTTACTCTGCAAGCCTCATTTGTTAGGTAATGTTTCATTTTTAATAATGAACAATGAACAGTACAAAGAATGTACTTTGGAGTCTATGTTCCAGTCTGACAAGTACCACACTGAGAAGTCAGAAGGCTTCATTCTGTGCATGTGGTGAATGAGCCTGAGTGTCTTGTTCTGTTCTGAGATGGAAGATTGTTGTGTGCTGTTTTCTGTTGACTCTGCTGATATGATCTTGTGGTGTTTGCTGTTGGTTGTTGCCTCTATGACTGTTTGCAGCCCCTACAACTGTTTGAAGCCTCTACAACTGTTTGTAGCCTCTACGACTGTTTGTAGCATCTATGAATGTTTGTAGCCTCTATGAATGTTTGTAGCCTCTATGAATGTTTGTAGCCTCTATGAATGTTTGTAGCCTCTATGAATGTTTGTAGCCTTTACAACTGTTTGTACCCTCTATAAATGTTTGTAGCATCTACTACTGTTTGTAGCCTCTATGAATGTTTGTAGCATCTACTACTGTTTGTAGCCTCTACGACTGTTTGCAGCCCCTACAACTGTTTGTAGCCTCTATGAATGTTTGTAGCCTCTATGAATGTTTGTAGCCTCTATGAATATTTGTAGCCTCTATGAATGTTTGTAGCCTCTATGAATGTTTGTAGCCTCTATGAATGTTTGTAGCCTCTATGAATGTTTGTAGCCTTTATGAATGTTTGTAGCCTCTACTACTGTCTGTAGCCTCTACGACTGTTTGTAGCCTCTATGAATGTTTGTAGCCTCTATGAATGTTTGTAGCCTCTATGAATGTTTGTAGCCTTTACAACTGTTTGTAGCATCTATGAATGTTTGTAGCCTTTACAACTGTTTGTAGCATCTATGAATGTTTGTAGCCTCTATGAATGTTTGTAGCCTTTACAACTGTTTGTAGCATCTATGAATGTTTGTAGCCTCTATGAATGTTTGTAGCATCTATGAATGTTTGTAGCCTCTATGAATGTTTGTAGCCTTTACTACTGTTTGTAGCATCTATGAATGTTTGTAGCCTCTATGAATGTTTGTAGCCTCTATAAATGTTTGTAGCCTCTATAAATGTTTGTAGCCTTTACAACTGTTTGTCATCATCATCAAGTGCCGTCTCCACATTGAAGGTTGACTGCAATGAATCTCCGGCATCCTCTGTCTTTCGCCCTTGTGTTGCACACTGCCAGACTGTAACCTGTCCATTTCTTAAAGTTTCCTCCCACTTATCTCTCGGTCTTCCTCTTGCTCTTCTCCCCTCAACTTTCCCTCTAGTAAATGTTTTATCATGGTGTCATGTCTTTTATGTGCCCAAAATACTTTACTTGTCTGAATTTTATTTCTCTTAATAATTGTTTCTTCATGCCTAGTTTTCCTAAAACGTGTTTATTTGTCTGTTTTTCTGTCCATGAAACTCTGCCTATTCTTCTATATATCCACATCTCAAATGCATCAATTCTGTCTTCTAACTGCTTGTTCATTGTCCATGTTGTCCATTGTCCATACATTAATATAGGATATATATAGCATTTGATCATTCTCATTTTTAGCTTGTTTGTGATTTGTTTGGATGTCAGTAACTTTCTCATACTATTGAAATTATCCTTGGCCATTCCTATTCTCTTTTTAATTTCTGTTATACATCTGCCATCATCTGTTATCATCTGACCGAGATATAAGAAGCTTTTTACTTGATGTAGTAATTCTCCATGTATTTTTATATTCATTTTAGGCTCAACTGTTTGTAGCCTCTACTAATGTTTGTAGCCTCTACAACTGTTTGCATTTTTCTTTAATATGTGAGGTATTAATATAATGTTAGGTGGTTGTTGTAATGCACTTGAAACAAAATAATGACTGTTTCACTTTCACAGCCATGTCACACATGAAATCCTGGAAAAACTCTCTGTCTACATGTGGAAAAAGAAACCAGAGTTTGTGCCTCCATCAGTAAGTGCTACATGTGAAACTTACTTCCTTGGCTAATGTTTGAAATTAGTTGTGGTTTAATAATCTTAACAATAATCTTAGCAATAATCTTAACTATTATTGATGGGGGTGCTGACGGATAAAATATTCATGCTTTTTTAATCTATGTTCATGTTTTTGGTGTTGTCTTTAATTTGTTTGCTGTTATGTCTAGGTTAGATGGCTTGTTTCATATTTAGTTTGTTTTCTATTTCGTCTAGTTTGATGGCTTGTTTCATATTTAGTTTAGTCGTTTTGTCTAGTTTAGATCCTTCCTTCCTTTCGTTATTACCACTTGAAATATTGTCTATATATTCAATGTTGTCTCTTGTATAAATTTCACTGTCTTTTGTAGCTCGCACAGAGGTCCGTTTAGTTTTCTGTCAAGTGTTGTCCAGTGTAGATGACTTGTTTCATATTTAGTTGGTTTTCTGTTGTGACTAGTTTTAGGAAACTTTTACTTCATGTATAATTTCTTTGTTTGTATTCTTATTTCACTTCCTGTTATTTTTGGTGACCTTGTTTATATGAAGCACTCCATGTTTTGTTAATTTTTTTGGGACCTTGTTTAATGTTTTCTATGTATAATTATTTACCTTGTTTAAATGTTTTACATAATGTTTGTTAATTTATTTGCATTTGTTTACATGGTTTAGCTTATAGTTCTTGTCTTTGATTAATGTCATATCTAATGTTTTGTTCTTTTATTTTATACTTGACTTGACTTATTCCTCTCTGCTTCTCATGGAGCATAGGGCCTCAACAGTTTTTCGCCACTCTTCTCGGCCTCTTGCTGTTTTCTTTATGGTCACTCAGAATAGCCAAGCACTCTTCAGTTCCTCAAGAAGACTTCATCTCCAGGTCTGTTTAGGCATCCTCTTTTCATATTCCTTGCAGGTTCCACTCAAGTGCTTGTCTAGTGACACTCGACTGTGTTTTCCTTAGGTACGCCAAGCCATCACCATTTTCTTCTATTGACCTGGGTCATCATTTTATTTTACATATGCAGATAAGTTACTCCATATTTTGTATATTATTTTGTTGCTTTTTTAAAAAATAGCTTACTTTTTATTTTGTTGTTTTGTCTTGTATGTCGGACGGATTTATCGTAATGCGTAAGCGTTTGCTATCAACTTGCACTCAAGAGGGTTGTAGGTTCAATTCTACACTCAATGTTTCACACGTAAGGAAAGGAATTGGCTCTCCTACCTCCTGCACACTAGTATATAGAAACATGAAGTGACAGTTAATTCATACCTTAAGTTCTCACACTAGTATATAGAAACATGAAGTGACAGTTAATTCATACCTTAAGTTCTCACACTAGTATATAGAAACATGAAGTGACAGTTAATTCATACCTTAACTGATTCAGTACCAGGTTTTTTCACCTCTGGACGGAATTATTTTTTTAGCTTCAAAAATATTGCACACATACTTTAGTTAAATTAAAATATTGTTTCTAAATATGATTTAAAGTTGAACTTATTATATATCAAATTAAAGATAAATGATTGTACTTTCATAAAATATTTATTGTATGCGAAAATATAATGTTGTGTTGACTGTGCATGACAAATATTAGCATGTAATAAAAAATTAATTGAAATTGTGAGAACAAAATCCAACTTACCAAGGGCCTTGAGGAACAATATGGTGAATAAGTCAGTGTAACTGCTCTCTTTATATAAGTAATCCATTTATGAATACACAAAAATTAAGAAAATATTGATGGAATATATGGTTTACTAACTGTTCGCAAATTAGCAACACGACCATCTTTGAAGAAATTTCCATTAAAATTGTCAAATTGAAGATTTCACATACTAAACATTCATGTCTCATAATATATAATCACATACAGTGGAAATTATAGCAATATTTACAGGAATAAAGAACTAAAGTATATGAATAATAGTCCTAACATAGCAACTATATAACTTCTCTCCAAGTAGACTGTGTAGGTTCTGTCTGAATCCTTCTTTTTGTTGCAATCCTACTGGAACCTGACTGGGGCAACAACCCTCTCGCAGCTGGTTGGGAAACACTACTAGTATTATTTAAATTATTAATAATCGACGTATTTAAATCACAAACTTCTGTGTCATCAGAAGCTTCACTATCTTCACTATCAGTATCTACATCTTCATGCAACCAATCTCGCGCTTCTGCAGCTGTAAACGTGCAGAACGAGCTGATAACAAACCATTTCTAGACTCTGAATTGTTAGACATTATTTTTAATCACAGGGTAACTTGAAAACGAAAATTAAACTTGGTTTCACTTCTGATTCTAGTCAAAACCACGATGTTGTGATTTGGTTATCGTTAGTACTTCCTTTCTACTTAGTTCCGGTTGATATAAAACTACAATCGGAGTGAAAATTAATAAAAACTCAACGCAATAGTAGCCGTCTTTTAAAAGACGCTTGGGACACGCAGATAAGAAATATGTGCACTACAGTGTTCCACGGGACTGAATCAGTTAAGTTCTGAAAAAGACTACGGTAAATTTTTAAAATTTAGTCTTGTGGAAATTGTATACTTTATTTTTCAGTTTGCTTTTTCATTATTTTGATGGCTTGCTTCACCTTCAGTTTGTGTATTGTTGTTATCTTTTTTTTCATGCGTTGTTTAGGTTTTTCATTCCATGAAAGCTGAGAAGACGTTAGTTGAAAGGGAAGAAGGAGAGGATGATACTGTTCAAGGACTGGTATGAGACAATAGATATGCTTTGTACAAATTTCATAATGTTTGTCTTGTATCTTATTACTTGGTTAAATGTTCATATCAATGATACTACAATCAAACAAGTACAGTTTTTTAAATACTTAAGAAGCAAAAATAGACCTCACCATTTAAAAGCAATGGCAAACTACTGATTTTATATGTGGTGCCAAGAAAATCAATGACACATTTACTGTGGTTGGTCGCTCATGTAGTGCCGGGGCCCGTAAGGAAGTAAAGAATAGTACCACTGTGACCTACAATGCATGTCATAAGAGGCGACTGATGTAGGGGCCTAGGGAAGCTACCCTAGTAAATAAAAAGCGTCACTGAAATCGAATGTGCTTGCCTACTTGTAGGCACATAACTGGCACAATATACAATCGCTCTTAGGCTCAGATCACATACAAAAATCACACAGAGTGGTTAACAAATGGTCGATATGGAGCGTTTGAAGAAGAAGAATAAAACTGTGGTTGATGGCCAAGCCATGTAAAGGATATGCCATGATTTTCACTTTTTTCAAGAATAATATTACAGAAGATGGAAGACTCAATAAAGAAATATAATCTAGAGTTTAGAAGGCAAATACTGTCACTCAACAACTAGTCCCACAACTCAGACATTCAAACATCTTCCTACAAGCTAAACAACAAAGATCAAAAGCATCTTCATTCCTAATTTATACTGCCAGTGCCATACATGAATAATGAATAAAGCATAGGCACAGAAAAGAACCACATGTGAAATGTCACTGAAAGATCACCAATAACACTAGAAGAGACAGTCACAAATACCAACAATCAGAGAGAAGGTTGAAACAAGACTGAGCTTGAATTCACGTCGAAAAAAAAAGACAGAATTGGTTTAACCACCTAGTAAAATGGCAGTCAGACCACACTGTCTAAGTTTACTGCTTCAGAACGTTGAGGTGTAAGGCGAGAAAATGATTAAGAAAAAGATGGCTATAATCAATGATAAAAAATGCAGAAATCCACCAGTTGTCAGAGAAGTGCAAGACAATTCCAGAAGACCATGAGACTGAACTACAACATGGTAGTAGTGTGATGACGAAAAGAAAGAAGAAAGTAGTTAACAGATGTGTTTTGCTAAACTTGCTCTCTTTGATATTACTCTCACGGACTGAGATGGTATGATAAAATTACAAGCGATGAACTCAGAGAAAAAAACTAAGCAGATACCAGTGGAGAAAGAGCTCAGGAAGAGACGTTGGAGATGGATAGGACACACATTAAGAAGACTGACCGAAAGCATTGCAAGACAGGCAATGTTTTGGAACCAACAGGGAAAGAGGAATAGGGGATGGCCTAGAAATACCTGGAGAAGAGAACTGGAGACTGATATTAATTAAAAAGATAGGCAAGACGTGGAAAGAATTAGAAGGGATGGCATGAGAGAGAAAGAGCTGGAAGAAGTTTGTTGAAGACCTGTGCTACGTTGGGAATTGAAAGCGGAAGAAGAATAAAACTACAGTTCTTTGTTTTTAACATGTTTCAGTCTTCCCTTGTATCATGAATGTTCTACCATTATTGAGTACAGTTTTAGCATTTTGTTCATCAGCAAACTATACATTCATAGACAAATAATTAATTCATCATTTATTTATCTTTTATTTATCATTCATTTATCATTTATTTATCATTCATTTATCACTAAATTGCAGTTTAATCAGGTCAAAGCACTAGAAAGCAAAGACTTGATGTCAGAATACTTGGGTGGTCAGTGGGGTCAAGAGGTCAATATGTCAAGGTAATTTCTTTCATTGTTTGAATTAGCAGTCACAAATTTATTGTCTTGAGAAATGTACTGTTGCATTAATTTGAATAAATTTGAGAGTTCTGATAAAATAGAATAGTGTAGAAGATTTATGTTTAGAATTAAAGAATAGAATAGAATGGACAACACGCCTGTGTGTTGCCAGGGCCCACAGGTGAGAAGCAAAGAATTGTAACATTAACCTACAAGGCATGTCGTTAGAGGCAACTCAGGTAGGGTTTGGCTTGGGGCTGGTTACCTCATCTGGTAGAAAATGTTAGATACAAAAATCAAACCAATCTTGAAGAAGTCAAATGCAAGGTAAATAATAACTGTACCATTGGTTATTGGTTACTGAACTGACGTCACAGCACGCTGGGCAGACCCATAGGTACTCAAGTCTCTCCCAACAGATGTCCAAGGGTATACATACTGATGGTTCATATGGCTCGCTGGTTAAACACACTCCTCTCACTGCCCCTCAAGCATCTACTTGTACAATATAATATAACTGTACCAGCCAAGAGGAAAGGAAACTCTTCTAGAAAAGGTATGACACAATAAGTGGTGAAGAGATTTGAAGGCAAGAGAATAACAATATATGGAAGAGCTGAAAGAAGCTGCAAGAGATATCTAAAGATAGGAAGACTTGGCATGAGTTGGTTGGTTGAGGGTCTATGCCCCAACCGGGGTTAATAAGGCATAAGAGAGCAAGACAACAGCAGCTTTCCAGAAAATAATAAACATCCAGCGCAGCAAGTTCTTATCAGTGAAAGAGAGAGTAATTCAATTCAGTATTCATGTAGCCAGTTCTGTCTTGCAGAGGTAAATGATTCACATTGAATAAATAAAAGCAAAAACTTATTAAAGACCACATATTTGTTCCACATAGTAATATTAAGAATCACATGGATAGTTTATGAGACCAATCTGGGAGTGTTAGTGGAAGACAATGCGATATGGAAGTTTTATGAAAGATAATAAAGAAATACTGGTACTAGAGTTAAGGGAGGACCAAGAAAAAGAGGGATAGACAATATCAAGACCACACTACATAAACACGAATATAACACAACAAGGGTGACTCATCTGGCCCTAGAACTCAAATTAAAGCTCCCATACCTACCAGACCAGATGGAAGGAATATTTTCAAGAACTTTACAACCCTACTAAATTAACTGAATATATATACACAACAAAGGAAAGTGAAGAAACAGAACCATATATATTGATCCAAGAAATTGAAACAGCAGTAAAGAACAGACTGAACAACAAATCACCAGGTGCAGATGGCATACCCAACGAAGCAATTCAAGCATGCAAAGAAATAAGTGTAAAATGGTTAAATAGAATATTTACAGCCACTTGGACAGAAAGAAAAGTTCCAGATGACTAGCAAAAATCAGTAATAATCCCATTATGGAAAAATAAAGACAATAAAAGAGAATGCGAAACATACAGAGGCATTTCACTATTAAGACACACTGGTAAAATATGCACAAAAATATTAGAACAGCGCATAAGACACATTGCTGACCCACAAATAAGCCCCTCACAGTTTGGATTTATAAGAGGAGTGGAATGCACAGACACTTTGTGTTCACTCTGAGACAACTGAGTGAAAAAGCAATAGAAAGTTACACTTATTATTCATCGATCAAGAAAAGGCATTCAACAGAATAGATAGAAGTATTCTATGGGAAACACTAGAAAACTATGGGATCAAAGGACAACTGCTAGACAACATCAGAGCAATATATACAAATAGCCACAGTGTGGTAAGAACAACAGACGGAATGACAGACTCATTCGAAACAAAATCAGGAGTAAGACAGGGTTGTGTGCTCTCACCTCTTCTCTTCAACATATATATATATATATATATATAGACAGAATAGTGAAAGAGGCACAGTGCGAAAAAGACCTTATTCACATAGACAATGATTGCAACGACCAATTAAACAACCAAATCAACGAATTGCTTTTTGCGGACGACCAAAGTTTAATCTATGAAGATCAGCTACAACATCACATGAATTCATTGCTAATAGCATGTAGAAAGTACAACATGAAAATCAGCAAACAAAAGACCGAGACCATGAAAATCAGCAGAACACCAAGCCAAGCAAACATACAAATAGATAACATCAGAGTATCTGAATTCAAATATTTAGGCAACATTTTCACAGAGGATGGAAAACTAGATAGAGAAATAGAGACAAGGTGTCAAAAAGCAAATGCAGGGACCTACCAGCTGGCACCATTACTACAACACCCAAAGATCAAGATGGAAGTGAAAAGACAGATGATAAAAAGTATTTTCCTACCAACACTTTGTTACCAGTGCCAAACTTGGTCTCTTACAGCAACACATCACAGAAAGCTCACCACGTGGGACATGAAATGCGTGAGAAAGGCCGTGGGAGTCACCAGGAAAGACAGATTACGAAATGAGGACATCAGAAGCAGGGTGGGCATAACTTCATGCACCGAATACATTGAAAGACAACAAACGCAGTGGTTCATAATTCATAGTTCATAAGTACGGTTCAACTTCACTGCAACGGGTCACCCCATAATTCTCGTCCTGTGCCAATGAAAATCACACGAAATGCTAACAACTGTGAAATGTTTCCTGTGTGAACTAATTCCAGAATGAAACAGCGCGCATCGCCACAAAAACAACCTGCACCGCATAAAATGCATATGGCAGTCGCTAATGTAGCAACACAAAACTGTTCATCACTTGAATTGCAATTCTTGTCGAAGGAACATCAATCATGACAAAATCCAGCTTTCTGCACTCGCAATATAACTGCATACGGTAGATTGAGCTTGCTCGCATAACCGCTGTCCGCCATTTTCTGAATACACACAACAAACGCATGGTTGACACAGCAAAAGCATTCCATGTAACAGTCATAGCTCACAGCGTTGCTCAAGCACAAACTCAGTAGCTCGGCAAACGAAATCGAAAATACCCGACCAAACATGGCGAAAATGCGCTAGCAAAGTCGTGTTCAGAATCAAACAGTTCTGACTCTGAATGGTCCTCCCATATTCCGCCATTGCTGGCCAGATTTTTTTTCAGGTAACTAATATGATGTTTGATTGTCGGTAGTTAAATTGATATTTGAATTTAGGTGGCTAAGTTGAGTTTTTATCATAGGTATCATTAGGTAGGTAAACATTTGATTGTAAGTATCTTTAGGTAGTCTAATATTTGATTGTAGGTAGCTCAGGTTGATATTTAGACCCATTTTGTCTAGCTAAAACATGCACTTTCTGTTTTGTGTTTTTTTCAGTAACTGTCTGTGCTGCAATATACCACTGAAATCAATGATATCATTAACAATACAAGGTGTCAAAATATTTCCTTGTGGTGAGTTGAATAAATACATTGTCTTATATTTTTCTCTTTTTAACCAAACTGTAACAGCTAAAAAAAAAAAAATAAAATCATAAAAAAATTATGAGGTGATTTAACCACACCTACAACACTTCTGGCATTCTCACGGGAGCTCAGTCTTCCATGTGGATGTTGAAGAGCATGCATACTGATGGTTTCTATGGTTTACTGATTAACCCTTAGAACCTGAGCTCCCGATATTTCGGGATTGAGTGTAAGCACAGCATATCCCAAGCTCCCGATATATCGGTCTGGGAATTTTAAAAACTATTTTTCGGTATTTGAAAATAAATTGTGTATAAATTTGACGTAAAACAACCCAGGTGTAAAGGTGGTTTTACGAGATGGCAGACGCTTTTGTGTGATTTTATTGTACTGATAAGGTAATTAGTTAAGTATTCATGTTAAAAAGATAAGTTTAGGAAATGGTCATTGTAAAAGTATAACATAGCAAGCTGTTGAACTTGTTTTGAATGAATTTGACGATAAATTAGAATATGATTATTCTGATATGGATATAGAAAGAGAGTGAGATGATTATTCAGACAACAAAGAATTATTTTAATCGATTGATATTTAAGCTATATATCTTCAATATGGAGAAAAATCTTAATATACATGAGTATTTGCGACCATGCCCACATATTAAATCAAATAAATTTTAAAGTTTAGTATTCTGCAAACAAATGAAATATATTTGACACTTTAAGATATTTAACACTGTTGAAAACCATACTGGAAGAACCTGACCATGCCTTCTCCACCTCTTCATCCCACCAGAGTGTTTGTTCCCAGCATTCCCTTCTGCTGATGTAATTGCTATGTTTGGCATGCCTTATCCAACTTACAACATCTTGCCTTGTGCCGTTGTACTTGAAATAATGCTTTTTTGACCTGTACTTTCTAAATCTATTTTTGCTCACCAGTATGCTGCAAAGACAGTATGCGAAGATGCTAAGGACAGTATGCTGCAAGGACAGTATCTGCACTGACTGTACTAACTGCTATGGTACTGATCTACTGCACAATGTAGTGAATGAAGGAATACAAGTCTGAATCAATGATACTTCCTCATCTCTGGTTGACTACAATTCTGTGAACTGGATAGCCACAACTAATCATTATGTATGTCCTCATCTCCTGGTTGACTCACAATTCTAGTGACACTGCCGCTATTGATGCCACAACTTCATAACATTATGTATGTCCTCATCTCCTGGTTGACTCACAATTCTAGTGACACTGCCGCTATTGATGCCACAACTTCATAACATTATGTATGTCCTCATCTCCTGGTTGACTCACAATTCTAGTGACACTGCCGCTATTGATGCCACAACTTCATAACATTATGTATGTCCTCATCTCCTGGTTGACTCACAATTCTAGTGACACTGCCGCTATTGATGCCACAACTTCATAACATTATGTATGTCCTCATCTCCTGGTTGACTCACAATTCTAGTGACACTGCCGCTATTGATGCCACAACTTCATAACATTATGTATGTCCTCATCTCCTGGTTGACTCACAATTCTAGTGACACTGCCGCTATTGATGCCACAACTTCATAACATTATGTATGTCCTCATCTCCTGGTTGACTCACAATTCTAGTGACACTGCCGCTATTGATGCCACAACTTCATAACATTATGTATGTCCTCATCTCCTGGTTGACTCACAATTCTAGTGACACTGCTGCTATTGATGCCACAACTTCATAACATTATGTATGTCCTCATCTCCTGGTTGACTCACAATTCTAGTGACACTGCCGCTATTGATGCCACAACTTCATAACATTATGTATGTTATGACCTCCAATAAAAAAAGGAGAAGCTCTCAGGTAAACATAAGCAGCAGAGACATCTGGAATCGAACCACTGGCATTTCCTAATTTTGGTAGCCCAGTCGCCCATGTGGTACCCTGGGCCTGCAAGAGAAGCAAATAATAGTACCACTATGACTTACAAGGCATGTCGTAAGAGGTGACTGATGTAGGACCTAGGGAAACTGCCCTAGTAAATAAAAAACATTGCAGAAATCGGGTGTGGAGGCCTACTTGTAGGTGTATAACTGGCACACTGTACAATCGCTCTTAGGCTCAGATCACATACACATCACATCGAGTAGTTAATAAGTGGTTGATATGGAGCATTTGAAAAAGAAGGTAGCCCAGTAACTCAAAGAGTTTTCCCATAAATATTGTAATTCTCATTCCTTTGCTTTTTTGCAAGAAATTTTTTCAAATTTGATTTTATTTGTTTTTCCCAGGTCATGGATTTCACAAGACATGTGTATCTACTTCCGTATGCCCTATGACTCATTGACCAGAAGTTGTTGCAATGAAAATTGAAGGAAAATAAAATGTTGTAAATTTGTGCTGCATATTATTGCTCAATATTATTGATAAATCAGTGTTTACAGTGGAGACTTTAGATAGTTCTAAAGTAATAAGAAATAATTTTTCGGGACTAATAACTAGTTAATGTGAAAGAAAAAGAACAGAAAGAAATATACAATAATTTTATACTAGCGCAACAAATCCAAGCATAAGAATCAGTTAAAAACATTTCAATTAAAACCGAGAAACTGCTACACAGTAAATGGGAAAAAATGTTCAATTAATGCTAAATGATGTCATTTATCTCTATTGATAGGAAGTACTCATTATTGCACTTCTGTGTATAACTATGTGCTCTCTAATCTCTTTCTTACACAGGAAAATTTTAGCGGCAGTGCATGAACTCTCTAGCACTGGTGTGAGTTCCCTATTCAATTTTTAGAATGGTGTAATTTTGTGTGTAGGAATTCTATTTTTACCATTTAATGAATTAGTCTGCTCTTGTCTTTTGTGCCATTTTAAATCTGGTTTGGGTATAGATTCTCAGTCAACTCATGTTTAAGTCTGCCTATCTTTAGCTATTTCGTGCAGGTCCTTCCATTTCTTCTGTATATCATTCATCTTTGCCTTCAAATTTCTTCTCCATGTATTTCTAGACTTTCTTCTTTTTTGCTTTCCTTGCAAGTTCCAGAAAAGGGCCCTTTTTATTATATTCTCAGGTTTTTTTCAAAGTGTGTACTATCCAGCACCAGCATCTATCTGTCTGTTTACCTCTTATTTCATTGGGATCTGACTCATTTTCCCAATAAGCTTTAACACACTATTTCAGTTTCTCTATTTCTACACAAACACAAGTTGATGAATGTTGTCAGTCTATTAGTTATTGTTATTCTTCAATAAGGATAGGGGAGATTACAGTTGAACCAATACAGTTGAAGATTAAAAAGAGACAGGAATGAACACACCCTCAGGAAAATACCTAGACTGTAACCAGATATATTCTGAACTGGAACCCACAGGGATTTTATAATTATAACATATCACAATCAAGTAATATTTTGATCATTACACTAACACTTTAAATTTGTTTTTGTTTATATTTTTGCTGTGTTGTCTCCAAATATTACTTCAGAAAAATTCTTCAATGTTAAAAAAAAAAGAATTTACTACAATTTTCATTGACTTTATGAAGTCTAGAACCATGATCAAATTATTCAGAGTGCATTTTTATAAAGTCAGATTTTTAAATCACATATATTTCATTTATCATGTCAGTGTTTCTCTGAGGAGTTACTTTGCAAACACTCAAAGAATATAACTAATTCTGTATAGGAAATATAATTGTACATCTTTCCACTATTGTTTGCTGTGTTTCCATATGTATCATTTCATAGTCCACTATTGTTTGCTGTGTTTCCATATGTATCATTTCATAGTCCACTATTGTTTGTTGTGTTTCCTATATGTATCATTTCATAGTCCATTATTGTTTGTTGTGTTTCCATATATATAATTTCATAGTCCACCTATTGTTGCATTTTCAAATATGTATTTTTTTCACATTACACTATTGTTGCTGTGTTTTCATATATATATAATTTCATAGTCCACCTATTGTTGCTGTGTTTCCATATGTATCATTTCATAGTCCACCTATTGTTTGCCGTATTTCCCCATATGTATCATTTCATAGTCCACTATTGTTTGCAGTGTTTCCGTATATATCATTTCATAGTCCACTATTGTTGCATTTTCAAATATGTATCTTTTTATATTCCACTCTTGTTGCTATATTGCTATGTAAATATATCTTTTCACATTCCACTATTGTTGCTATATTGCTATGTAAATATATCTTTTCACATTCCACTATTGTTGCTGTATTGCCATATATATAATTTCTTAGTTCACTTTAATTTTTGTTTTGCCAGATATGCAGTTCATTTATTGTTTTATTGCCAGATATATACTTTCAATACCAATTATTATTGGTGTATGGCCAGCTATTTGTATCCTTTCACAGTCTACTTTTTTCCATTCGCCAGCTATAAATTCAGGCATAGTCATGATGGCTAGTATGGCATCTCTGACTTATTTTTGATCAAAGGCTTGCTTTTCTTATCACCAGTGTCACTCACCATTTAGGGAAGCCTTACTCTGACTTTAGAGGTACTTGTAATTTAGATCCCAAGTAAAGGGTCATGGCCTCCTATAGTCCAACCTCATACCGTGTGATCACCAGTAATTTTTTATCTTGGCCAAGCTGACATTGAACCCATGAACTTCCATGGTACATGGCCACTAGTCTAGAGTGCTATCAACTTCGCTGTTAAAGACTTATGTGCATCTACTGTCCTGGGAATTCAGGTGCTTGCTGCAATGAGAAAGCAGACAGGCATGTATCAACAACACTGACTGTCAGGGAGTTGAGGATGGATAAGGGGATGTTCGTTGGTCTCTTTACGACTGTCTGTTGGAAGAGGATATTAAAGTTGATGTTGAATTTATCCAGCGCTTTAAAGAGTTTTGAGTTACCCGTTGTACAAGTAGAACTGGATGTCTGAGGACAGAGTGAGGAGTGTGTTTTAACCAGCAAGCTACAGGAACCATCAGTATGCATACACTTAAACATCTATAGGGGGAGACTGAGCGCTTATAGGACTGCCCAGAGTGCAATGACGTCAGATCAGTAACCAGTAACTATTAACGCACCCTAAAATCCCACTATTGATGCTGTATTGTCATTTATAGATATTTCTACATAGTCCGCTATTGATGTTTTATTGCCGTATATGTCTCGTTGAAAAGTCAGCTATTGCTTTGTTCACTTTACTATTTGATGTGAACAAATGTCAACATATAACTGTTTGATGTTGGTAATCATTATCATATTACTGTTTTTTTATGTGATGGGAGCAACATTTGTCGTATATGCTGCTTGATGTAAGCAACATTTATTATATTACTATTTGATGTGAGCAATATTTATCATATTACTATTTGATGTGAGCAATATTTATCATATTACAGTTTGATGTGAGCAATATTTATCATGTTACAGTTTGATGTGAGCAATATTTATCATGTTACAGTTTGATGTGAGCAATATTTATCATATTACTGTTTGATGTGAGCAATATTTATCATATTACTGTTTGATGTTAACAACATTTGTCATATATGCTGTTTAATGTGAGCAACATATAAAAATACACAAATACTCCTATATTTATCTATCATTGGATCTTTGTAAATTTAATTAACATGATGTGCTTTATTTTATTCTTATTCTTCAGACGCTCCATATCGACCACTTGTTAACCACTCTATGTGATTTTTATGTGATTCGAGTCGACTAAGAATGACTGCACATTGTGCCAGTTATGCGCCTACAAGTAGGCCAGTACATTCCATTTCTGCGATGCTTTTTATTTACTAGGTAGCTTCCTAGGTCCTACATCAGTCGCCTCTACGACATGTCTTGTAGGTCGCAGTGGTACTATTCTTTGCTTCCTTGCGGGCCCTGGCACCACACGGGCATGATGTGCTTTTAGGAATGGCCATAATCTTTGCATAATTAATTATCAATTGGAGACTGTCAACTGTCTACATCATTCTCCAAGCGCATGCATGATACAAGACATATTATAACTTATGTTTGTGTTGTATTAGTTATGAAATGTTTACATTACACACTGCATAATATTCAATTGTTAACAAGGAATGGGAAATGAGTGACAGATGTTCAGTTGATTTTTTTTTACACTGTAAAACTGAATCCACAATCATCTTGTTTCTGAGTCGATAGGTGAAGGCTTATACATTTGGTTAATCCGTCATAATTATATATATATATATCTTCTTCTTTGCGTTGTTCTTTACGACCAATTTTAATCACTCTTTGTGATATGTTTGATCATTGTCAAGAACGTGTATACATTGCACATGAGTTTGGTAGGCCCCTAAACACATAGACTTCTACACGTTTAGGACATGTGCATCTGATTTCAGCCAAACCTCCTTAGTCGCCTCTTATGACATGCATGGCAGGTAACAGTGGTTCTATTCTTTACGCCCCACACTTGGGCCCTGGTAACCACTCGGGCATACACTGTAGTATAAAGCTTATTCAGGAAGAACACCATGTGATCCTCTCAAAAG
Source organism: Arion vulgaris (assembly GCA_020796225.1). Lineage (NCBI taxonomy): Eukaryota > Metazoa > Mollusca > Gastropoda > Stylommatophora > Arionidae > Arion > Arion vulgaris. Next base: position 24,583,247 of record CM036761.1, on the reverse strand, counting down.
TCTCTCGTCTCGCCCTGCTCCTGTTCATCCCTTTATTGACTGTTCTTCTTGTTTTTCACCCTTCACCCCCAGGGATGCATAGGTCCGCAACCAAGGCCTTCCAAGTCTGCCTATCCAAGGCCATCTTTTCCAGATCTCCTTCTTGCAGGGTCATTCTTCTTCCTCGGGTGGCGAACTATGAATTTTCCTGGTTGTGGTTTCTGTAGCTATCTAGTGTTTTTACGGGGTGGGGTAGCTAGCCTCACACACAACTTCCTTAGTCGCCTCTTACGGCATGCGTGGCAGGTAACAGTGGTCCTACTCTTTACACTCCAATTTGAGCCCAGGTAACCACTCGGGCGACATTGACTGTTCGAGCTGATATTATATTATAAATTCCCTAAGAAACAGAGGACGTGTACATGATTCAAATAATAATGGTGAATCTACAACACTAACCAGACTGCAAGAATTCCAAGTCAAGTGTGGTGTAGCTAGACAAGAACACTATGCTGGTAGCCAAAGAAGAATAGTAAACCAACAAAGAACCGGGGTCGTTAGTAGCCACACACTAAGAGACATACTGAGCGGGAGATCGAAGCACTTATGGACTAAGTAGTTCGACTTGCAGTGATGATGATCCGACTACTAAACTAAACTAAAATTGACTCCTTTCATTACACTATGTGTCTTCCTGAAGGTATATGTCTGTGACTCGTTGTCTCCCATGCTTGATGTGGTAATCTGCCCATTCTGCAAAGCTGCTGACACCATCATATTTTAGACTTCTTCTGGTCTGTAGTATATTAGCTTTGAAGCGTGATATATTGTCTATTCGTGTTACCCGAGCAACCTTCCTAAAATATCTCCTTTCTGAAGATTGAAACCTTGTTTTGTGATCTATTGTTGTAGATCAAGATCTACATTCATATGTGAAAACCTAAGATGCAGTAAGTAAGATAACATAAGTCATTGTTAATGAACCAGGACTGGCCATTCATATGTGAAACCTAAGATGCAGTAAGTAAGGTAACATAAGTCATTGTTAGTGAACCAGGACTGGTCAAGACACTTCTCCACCTCTAATTGGTAGCACTCGTAACAGGCTGCATCACCTAAACAAATTCACACACTCTCTAACTCAATTCACAGCAATTTCTCCAACTTTCCCTACCACAGCAACATTGAAGAAAAAAAGATTGTAGATATAAAGACAGAAGGAACCTCCACCCAGACTGAACTATCATATACAATTAGGAAAAAATGTATGATCAAATAAAACTGCAGAGATGATTCACTGCTTGACAATAGAAGAACAAGGCATAGAAGACTCAGACATAAGATCTGCCTAGGTAAAATAAGAGAAGACCAGGCATAATCAGCTGGATTCAGATCTTCATAATGTTGGAGATTGGGATGGATAGCATGTGTTCATTGTTGCTAAAGAGATTACGGCAATGGTACATGTTCTTCAGAAATGTTTACTAAACTCAAGAATAAAGAAACAGGATACTAGCCCCCACAAGATGTGGTAAAGGAGAAGCTATATGGTAATGAAGTGACCCTTTCCCAATGTATGGGGGCTGTTGCATTGGGATTTTGGTATGAGGAAGAATTCTTGCTGGAGTCATAAAACTACACTCATGCGTGCATTCTGAGTGATTAATTGAATGTGATCCGAAAGGTGGGGGCTGGTACAGTGCGCAGGTAATGGCTTGAATCACCGCAAGCATCAACAATTTGCAGAGTTACATTCATCTTCTTTCTGGAACACATGGATGTTAATAGCAATGAGAGAGCAGACAGGCTGGCTGGCTCTGCCACCATATCATGGAGTCACATAATGAATGTAGCAGACATTCTGAATGTCCATGTAGATTGTGGTCGCAAAGAGGATTTTCATTTAAACCAATCTGCCTCATCTGCTAGTTTGCAAGAGCTTCAATTGAAGATCTTCAATTGATGGAGTGGCCAGAAAAAAACAGCACAAAAGGTATATGAGTAGGCTCACCAGTCAAAATCGAACTGGTACGGTCAGTTGTTGGACGGTATTGGAGATATTTTGAAAGAGATTGGAGCACTTATGGACATGTCCAAAGTGCAATGAAGGTATTCCAAACTGAAACTGAAGAAGAATAAAGTCACACAAGCTGTCTGATCACTTCACCTGGGACAAATTTTAAATATTGACCTTCCATTAATCTCATTATCTGTTTATGCCTACTTCCGAGTGTATTCTGTTGGATGAGGACACTAAAATTGATGCTAAATCGGTCCAGCAATTTAAGGAACATGTTGTATAAGTAGAACTGTATGCTCGAGGGGCAGAGAGGAGTGTGTAGAATTAACGAACCGCAGGAACCATCACTATGCAAACCCTTCTACATCTGTTGGGGCGCGACTGATGACTAATGAGTCTATCCATATTGCTATGATGTCAGCTCAGTAATAAATAACTAATAATCACAGTGTATTCTTTGTTTATACATTATGAATTATTCACTGTGATATGACAGGATTGACTGTATACAACACTTTTGTTTTCTTTATGGTGAGCACTTAAAATGTTTACTCAACAAAACATTATCTCATGATGAACTTTGTCTGTTATTTGAAGCCTCTTCTTTTTTCCATGTAGTTATGTCTATGGAGTATATGGTGTAGTTATGTATATGGTGTTGTATTGATGTGCTAGTGATATTTGCTATACCTCCTATACACGAGACAGTTCTGTAGAACATATTCTGCAGTTTGCTCACTCATGCCACATGAGCACAGTGGGGAAGCAGGTAAACTGTGCATGTGTTTGTTTAGTTTATTTATGCCATCTTGAGGGCAAAGAACGATGTTCTGTCCCTGCTGGTCAAGAGTATAGTAATCATTATTGTGTAAATTTTATTCTTTTATTTTATGTCTTCAATAGTTTTCTTTTTCTCCAAATATGCTATTTTATTATTGTCATGCTCACATCCTCCTCCCTTTTTTTGCAAGTTTGTTTGTCTCTTCATTTCTTGGTACATCACAGTATGATCTTGGTACATCACAGTATGATCTTGGTACATCGCAGTATGATCTTGGTACATCACAGTATGATCTTGGTACATCACAGTATGATCTTGGTACATCACAGTATGATCTTGGTACATCACAGTATGATCTTGGTATGATTGAGTATAATAACTGTCGTTACTGCCTGTAGTACCGCTTTTTAGGGCAGTGTAGGACATGTGGGACGAGATCCTGAGAAATTTAATGGCCACATGGCTAGCACAGTCACCGCGAAGGTGTTCAGGTTAGAATTTTTATTTTATGCCCACAACAGAAAAAAATATGTGACCTTACCATGGATTGAGTATAATACAACAGTGTAAAACTTTATATGCAATAAATGTATATGATGGAGAGATATTTAGGAGAGCTGTTTTAAAAATCTTTTTCTCAATCCAGAAGCACTTGAACTTTTAGCTCTTCGGCTTGGTGCCATGGACATCGTAACCATTCGGTTTTGGTGCCACAAAGACCATCAATCTGGAGAACCTGTGGCTTTTCTGCCAGCCCGCGGAATTGAACCGCACTCATAGGGGGCTTATAACCCATCGTCCAACATGCTACGAACGCGCTGGACAGAAGGCGGGAGAGCTGTAAAGGACATACTTGTGATTGCTATTTTGTACATCCTTAAAAGTGCATGGTACTGTGATGAAAACCATACTGAAAGGAAAGGTTGTGAACAAACTGGCAAGTGGAAGACGTTATATACTTTGAAAGGAAACATTAAGAGATTGATCAAGAACAGTTTCACTGATTAGGCTGAAAATTTAGGACGTACCTGCACTACTCATGTTGGGGGGTCTATGAACATATGCATAACGTTTAGTTGTTCTTGGGTAAAATCAAACATATCACAAAGAGTGATTGCGTTTATTCCTTCTTGGGTAAAATCAAACATATCACAAAGAGTGATTGCATTTATTCCTTCTTGGGTAAAATCAAACATATCACAAAGAGTGATTGTGTTTATTCCTTCTTGGGTAAAACCAAACATATCACAAAGAGTGATTGCATTTATTCCTTCTTGGGTAAAATCAAACATATCACAAAGAGTGATTGCATTTATTCCTTCTTGTGTAAAATCAAACATATCACAAAGAGTGATTAAACTGTTGATAATAATAAGAAATACAAACAAAGAAGCAAACATTTTGGCAGAATATGTCACAATGACACGAGACAGAAAGTGTTGATCATTTGCAGCCAATCTCGATGTGGTGATCAGATGTTATCTAATTAATCATTTATTACACATCATATATATTGAAAATCACAGATCACATTTGATTACTTGCAAAATTAACTTGTGAGTGTGACATTTTGATAAGTCAGAACAGTTTATGGTGATTAATTATAAATACATTAGATTTTATTAGGACTTGAACACATGATGGACAGATTTACTGCAGCATCCAACGAATTCGGCCTGACCATCGACCAGAAGAAAACAAATATCATGTTCTAGGATATTAGCAGTCCCATCTTATTAACATTGGTAAGGACTGTTATGGTTGTAAAGTTCTGCTCAGAACAAGCTATTAGATGCTGATGTCTTTGTCAGTCAGTAAACTTACAACTACAAAGATACAAGTAATGAATCCTGTTAACCAAGGAAGGTTTATTTGTCCGCTCTTTATATCCTTGGTGGGTTTTGATGCTACATCTCTCTCTTCTCTCTCTTTAGCCTGTTACGCCTTTGGCGTTTAGGGCAGCAACAAACGTACACCATTCTCCCTGTTCATGGCCTTTCTCTGTATTGTGTTCCAGCTATGATTCATTTCCTTCAGTTCTTCCTCTATCGTTCTCCTCCAGGTCGTCTTGGGTCTTCCACGCTTCGCCTACCCTCTGGAGTCCATCTCAGTGTAGTTTTCGTGTCGGAGCCAGTCTCCATGCGCATCACATGTCCAATCCATCTCCACGTCATCTTCGATGATAGTGCCCATATTCTCTTGTTGGCATCATGCAAGTAATTCTTGGTTCGAGATAGTATTTGGCCAGTACACGCGTAAGATTTTTCGCAGACAAGTTGTATGAAAGGCGGAGAGTCTGGCCATATCCTGTTCTGTCATTCTCCAGCATTCTGATCCGTACAGCAATGTTGACAGCACACAGCTGTTATAGATACTAGTCTTGGTTCTGATGCTGATTGGGCAGATTTCAGGCGGTCTGAAGGGTCATGAATGCACTTCGTGCCTTACTCAGTCTGTTTTTAATGTCAGATCCAGTGCCTCCTTCATTGCTAATAACACTTCCAAGGTATGTGAAAGCGGTTGTATCTCGGAGGGTTTTACCTTCTAGTTTGACTGGTGCTGGGGTTGCTAATGCTACATCACCATCCTACTTTTCCCCATTTAAAATTGTTTATTTTTCTTCCATTCTCTATTTTTACTTCAGCAATTAAATTTGTTTAACTTTGCATAAACACTCCAGATTATTGATGTATTTAGAAATAGCCTCACATTAACTGCATTTGATTTGACAACAGCTTGTATTGATAGAAATATCTATTTTATTCTGAATTCAGCTGTTACCGCCAGTTGTTGTTTTTAATTTATTGGAAAAGTTTGCTTTTGTGCACAATTTTTCTAGTCTTTCAGTGAAATCCTAAAAGCTTATATATAAATATATATATATCCCTGTGGTATTGTCATTGATTTAACAACATGATATAATCAATAAAATAAAAATTTGTCATAGTAAACCAAATGCACATTTTGTTCTGTTTTGTCATTATTTCTCCTTACTAGAAGAGAGAACATGAGAGTCATTTTTATTTGATCTTTCTTTCTATCTTTTCTCCAACCCTGTTTTGCCTCACAGTGTCAGGATAAAAGAGATTTCTAGAACGAGCCCTTGTGTGCGCTTCATAAATAGTGTCTTTCATCGCCTCTGTTATTGCTGAGGTCCATTTTTTGCTTAGCCGGCCTTTTGCTTTGTATTCATTGTATCGGAGCAATATCTCTCTTTCAGGTGTGCTGTCTGTTGGTAATCTGCTTATATAGCTGAACCATTTAATTTGTTGTTTCTTGATGAAGTTTAGTACTGATGTTGTTCCCACTTTTTCCTGATGTCTTCATTTCTGAACCAGTCCCTTCTTGTTATTCCCAGAATTCGACGTAGACACTTCATCTCTGTCCTGACTAGTTTTCTTCTATCATTTGATGTAGGCGTCCAGGTATGGCACTGGTAGCATTTTTTATGGTATGACGGAAAGTGGAAAATGAGATGATGCTGGAGAATGATCACAGAATATGATAATTGATTCAGTTAAGCTGATGGGATCAGAATACTAAGAGTTTGCATATTCCCAGTAGCAACGTATGGGTGTAGCCATTTAACAAGACAGTGGAAAAACATATACGTGCATTTTGATATAGGTGTTAAAGAAGAGTCCTTCGTATATCGTGGACAAAGAAAAAACAAATAGATCTATCCAGAAAGAACTCAAAATCAAAGAAAACTGGCTGATGATACAAATAAGAATGAGAAAAATTGAAGTATTTTGTATTATAAAGAGACACGAAAGGTTGGAGATGACCATAATGGAAAGATGCAACCTGGCAAAGAGAAGAAGAGGCAGACCATGAAGAGGATGGATTCAGAATGTTACTGATGGTTTGAGCATGACGACTGCAGAGGCGAGATATCTTGCAGATGAGAGAGAGAAATTCCGAAGGACTGTTAGGATGGCAGAGTTCTACTCAGGACAAGCTATTTGATGATGGTAAGCTGGTGGGTATGCTTTCGTTAAATGAATATTTCAGAGACACACTTTCCATAATACATTATGAGTAGTCTAGTTTAGATTGTATTAGCATTGACCTACTCACACAGTGTTAAGGGTATTTCAGTTGCTCTCCAGAGACAATAGATGGAGCATCCATGGGGGAAGGAGGAGAATGATTTTGTTCGAGTCCCTCCTTTCTCTTGCAGTTCTTCAACCAGTGTGCCGAGACTGTCTGTCTTACTAGTTCTTCAACCAGTGTGCCGAGACTGTCTGTCTTACTAGTTCTTCAACCAGTGTGCTGAGACTGTCTGTCTTATTAGTTCTTAAACCAGTGTGCTGAGCCTGTCTGTCTAACTGGTTCCTAAACAAGTGTGCCGAAACTGTCTCTCTTACCATTTCTGAAACCAGTGTGTTGAGGCTGTCTAACCGGTTATTCAACCAGTACGCCGAGACTCTCTAACCGGTTCTTCAACCAGTGTGATGAGACTGTCTGTCTAACTGGCTCCAAAACCAATGTGCCGAGACTGTCTGTCTTACCAGTTCAGAAACCAGTGTTCCGAGACTGTCTGTCTAGCCGGTTCTTCATCCAGTGTGCAGAGACTGTCTATCTAACCGGTTCTTCAATCACTGTGATGAGACTGTCTGTCTAACTGGTTCCTAAACTAGTGTGTCGAGACTGTCTGTCTTACCAGTTCAGAAATCAGTGTGTCGAGACTGTCTGTCTTACCAGTTCAGAAATCAGTGTGTCGAGACTGTCTGTCTTACCAGTTCAGAAATCAGTGTGTCGAGACTGTCTGTCTTACCAGTTCAGAAATCAGTGTGTCGAGACTGTCTGTCTTACCAGTTCAGAAATCAGTGTGTCGAGACTGTCTGTCTTACCATTTCTGAAACCAATATATCCAGGCTGTATGTCTGGAAGGGAATTGCAAGGAGTTCGCCCAGTGTCACTACCAGAAATCAAGACACATATCAAGCAAAAGTACAAAGAGTTGTGGAGGCAACAAACCCACAACAAACACCAACAAGATCCCATCAGCAGACTAAACAGAAAATAGCACACAACATTCTTTCGCTTAAGAACAGGTCACTGCAGGCTCAACCATCACATGCACAGAATAAAGACTACTTAAATTGCACAGTGTGCACGCCAGACAGAAACACAGTCTCCGGAGCCCATCCTGCAGTCATGTCCATCATACATACACATAGCCGCTCTGAGCGAAACCAGACTCCCTGGCGAGGGCCAGATGTCAGAGATTGGTGGTGGTTACACCTTCTTTTGGAGTGGGCGAGCTAATACAGAACGTCGGGAATCTGGTGTAGGGTTTGCTGTCAAATCTCATCTTGTGCGTGGCCTCATCAGACTCCCAAAAGGTGTCAGTGACCGAGTAATGACTCTACAGATCTCACTAGGAGAAAAAAAGAGGGCCACTTTACGCAGCGTCTACGTCTACGCTCCAACAATGACCAATCCACGAGAAATCAAGAATGGTTTCTACGAGGACATTGACTCAGTCATCGCAGCGGTCCCAAGGTACGAGAAGCTCATCATCCTCGGGGATTTCAGTGCCAGAGTAGGGACAGACCATCGGGTCTGGGATGGAGTACTAGGAGTATACGGCGTGGACAAGTGCAATAGTAATGGGCTTCCGCCCGAGTGGTTACCGGGGCCCAAATTTGGGGTGCAAATAATAGAACCACTGTTACCTGCCACGCATGTCGTAAGAGGCGACTAAGGAGGTTTGGCTGAAATCGGATGCATGTGTCATAAACGTGTAGAAGTCTATACGTTTAGGGGCCTACCAAACCAATGTGCTCGTTCTTGACAAAGATCAAACATATCACAAAGAGTGATTAAAATTGGTCGTAAAGAACGAACGCAAAGAAAAAGAGGAGGTGTAATGGACTTCTATTACTCAGACTATGTGCCGCCCACGACCTAACAATCACAAACTCCTTGTTTCGTCTACCCACTCGAAACAAAAACCTCACCGATGCGCCCTGTTCTAAACAATGACATCTCATCGACTACGTCATCACAAAGAAAAGCGACAGACACAAAGTGTCAGTCTTACAAATGCTATGTGCGGAGGAGAATGTTGGACCGATCATAGATTGATAGTGTCAAAACTGAACCTCCGCCTCAAATCTAGAAAACGTCACCGGGGTCACAAACTAACACAAAAGCTGGCAGACTTCAAATTGAAAAGCTCCGCTGTCACCGAAAGTTTAGCAAGAGACCTGGACGACAAGTTAAAGGACCTTCAGTTTGGCAAGACCAACGTGGATGAGAACTGGACTACCCGCAGAGACACCATGTACTTATCTACCTCTGAGCTCGTAGGACACTCTGTACACAAGAGCAGCGGCTGGTTTGACGAAAAGGACGAAGAAATAAAGTCTATTCTCCTTGCGAAACATCAGGCATACAGAGCCCATCAAAATGACCCATCATCGTCAGATAAAAAACAGCCTTCACAGCCTCGTAGAAGGGCAAATTAAAGGTCAAGAGAAAATGAGGAAAATGCAAGACGTCTGGCTAAGCAAAACATCTGATGAAATCCAGATGTATGCAGACAGACATGATTCCATACGCTTCTATGATGCCCTGAAAACTGTTTAAGGCCCTCAACACTCTCACCCCACCCCTGTAGATACAGATTGAACAAGACTGCTAACTGACAAGCCTCAGATACTAAACCGCTGGGCAGAACACTTCCGTTCTGTCCTCAACCATATATCCACCATATATGATGAAGCCATAGAGCGCATGCCCCAGGTCCCAATCAATGCCAAGCTTGATATTCCACCTACCTTAGAAGAAGTCAAGAAGGCAACAAGTCAGATGTCCAGCGGGAGGGTGCCTGTGCGGACTCAATACCGACTGAATTGTACAAAGAGGGAGAACCCACGCTGATGCTGAAGTTGACAGATCTCTTTACGTCCATTTGGAGCAGCGAACGTGTACCATATGAACTAAAGGATGCCACTATTGTCCACATGTATAAGCGCTTAGGAAACCGCCATGCCTTCGATAATCACAGAGCGATCTCCATCCTGTCAATTGCTGGCAGGATACTGGTCAGTCCTCCTTAATCGCTTAATTGATCACCTAGAGCAGGACTTGCTTCCTCCCTGAGACTCAATGTGGCTTCAGAGCGGGTCGTAGAACAGTAGACATGATATTTTCTGCTCGCCAACTACAGGAGAAATGCCAAGAGCAGCACTGTAACCTCTAAATACTCTTTGTCGATCTGACGAAGGCTTTCGACACGGTCAACAGAGAGGGTCTAAGGAAGATCATGGAAAAGTTGAAATTCATTAAGATCGTCCAACAGTTTCACGAGGGCATGATGGTGTACGCAGTTGATAAAGGGGAGCTGTCGGAGGTCTTCCATGTCACCAACGGCGTCAAACAGGGCTGTGTACTGGCCCCAACACTCTTCAGCATGATATTTATTGCCATGCTCATGGATGTCTTTTAGGAAAGCGATGAACATGGAGTAACGATTAGATACAGGACAGACAGTAATCTATTCAATCTTCGCAGGTTAATATCCTCCACCAAGGTAAAAGAATCAACTATCAACTATCGGTAAAAGAATCAACTATCAACTATCGGTAAAAGAATCAACTATCGGTAAAAGAATCAATCGGTAAGAATCAACTATCGGTAAAAGAATCAACTATTGGTAAAAGAATCAACTATTGGTAAAAGAATCAACTATCGGTAAAAGAATCAACTAACAACTATCGGTAAAAGAATCAACTATTGGTAAAAGAATCAACTATTGGTAAAAGAATCAACTATTGGTAAAAGAATCAACTATCGGTAAAAGAATCAACTATTGGTAAAAGAATCAACTATTGGTAAAAGAATCAACTATCGGTAAAGAATCCTATTGTAAAGAATCAACTATTGAAGAATCAACTATCGGTAAGATCAATATCTCAAACTATTGTTTACTGGCTCTGTAACAACACAAGAGGAACTCGCATAGCCGAGAATCGTCGTGCCGTTGAGACACAGAGAAAACGAGCTACGCGAAAAGACAGAACACAAAACATGTGCATGTCTAACCTTGATAATGTATGCCCCACCTGTGGTAGGGGATTGTGTTCTAGGCGTAGACTCTATAGTCACATCCGCACACACCAGAGAGGTGCAGCAGAACACGTCTGAAACTATTGTCATCATCGCTTGCGATGGACGGCTGTTATTATACATACACCAACGAAACGAAACATGGCCTCATGAACAAAGTTTACAGAGCAAGCTATGGGAACTCTCGAAGAACTCCAACTGACATGCAGCTTCATATAGGCAACCCATCTCATGACTTAGACGAGCATACGAAACCTAATGAAAAGAAGAAGTATGAATGTTAAGATGAGTAATTTTGTTAGTATTTCTCATTTTCCGAGTTTTACACAATATTTAGCTGTTAATAAAAATAAGTTTTATGTCATGACAAGTTTTTGGTTATAAAAACACAATAAAATGTACAAAAGCGACATCATGAACACTCTAAGAGAAAGCATACGCTCTGAAGATTTCAACGAAGAAGATAAAGGGTATTCTCTATCTCGGTTGCTCAAGTTGTGCATACCGTTAGGTGCGGCAAGACGGGAAAACCACTAAAGAAAACCCAGTAGATACATAAATCAATACAGAACGGGAATTGTTAGCCTAAACACACTGAAATACATTGCTTGGGAGGAGACCGGAGCAATTATGGACACGTGAAGATGATCCTCAAATGAACAATAAAATGAAGCAATAAAAATAACTTGATTGCACACATTTTCTTTGTGCTAAAGTTGTACTGAAAGATTGAGTAGTCACCATCTGTCCATTGTATCTGTGACATAAAGTAAAGTGTTTCTGTGTGAAGTTTTCTTTATTAGGAAACGATGAGTGTATTAATAGGCAACACTTCAGAGTTTTGTGACGATATTTCATTCAACAGTACACGTGGGCTTTATACGGATGAAGATAGACACAAAGAGGTGAATTTTTACATTGCAGTCGTTCATTCGAAATTTCTACTATAAATTTCTAGTAAGTATTCCTGCTGCTCATAATTAAAAATTAACGTTTAAATTATTTTAACCTTACTGCAGTACCAATGTTTGATATTACCTTTAGTTGTTTTAGCTAATTGTGTTTTATTTGTTCTCACTTGTTAAACAAGTGTTAAACTCATTTGTTAAACAGTTAATTGCATATCCTTTACATGACTTTGCAAATCAACACCATCTTTTTAACGTTGTTTGTGATTTTTCTAGGCATTATTACGTTCAGTAGTTTGACATTGCTTTCTGAACGCGTGGTGCCATCGTCCTTTTGTGAAAATCCACGCGAAACAATTTCCAACCAAACTGTCCGCAGCGTGATTCGAACTCAGAACGTCGGGGTTAATAGACCGAGTCACTATCCCCTAAACTACTAGTGCTTTAATGATTAATGATTATAGTTACAACTCATCATGATGCATCCTCTTCCCTTCTTCTCATTTTCTCTAATCCTGTTTTGCCTTACAGCGTCAGGATAGGAAGAGATTTCTAGAACATGCTTTTGTATGCGCTTCATAAACAGTGTTTTTCGTCACCTCTGTTTATCTGAGGTACTAGGTCCACCGTTTGCGTGGCCAGCCTTTTGTTTTGTATCCATTGTATGGGAGTAACATTACTCTTTGAGACACACTGTCTTCTGGTAATCTGCGTATGTGGTAGAATGATTTAATTTGTTATTTTAAAATTAAATTATGAAGATTTATATTGTCTTAGACTTTTAAATTTGTAACATAATTCTCGTTTTTAGTATCTGCCATGCAGACAAAATTACTGCACAAATAGAGGAACTGCTCTGGTTTTTTTTGGTTATCATTTTGGATTCCAGCGTGATATCTTTATTACTTGTCATAGGTGTTTTAATTATACTTGTCTTTTCACTGCTTTTCTGCAGTCCAACATTTGACACTATGGATGATAAGTTGGCTGTTTTTCTTTGCATGTAATTTTTTTTTTTTACTTAGCACTGCAAAATCTTCTGCATAATACACATTTTTCAGAGTCTACAACCAACAAAATTTAATGTCTGACCTATTTATTGTTCTAATATGGTCCGTCTCTCCTTCTCTCATGAGATTATCATTGTTTTTGTTTCAAAGTTAGTGATGATCATTTATATCTTTTCGATCTTGCGTTTTCAAACTTGTAGGTTGAATTATAAATGCGCAAAAGATTTGATCGCTATTGTTACATGGTCTAGATAAGTATACAGGAAACTAATTGGCTCATCTTAAGCAGGAAACACATTCACTATATGAAAGATTGGACGTGGAGAGTAGATCAGATCAGAATATTCTAATTTAAATAGTAGCATGTCCCTTGCGGAACGTCGCATTCATCACAGCCCGCCTGAAAAGTTCTCTGTCTTGCAAGTTCTCCTGCCTCCTCCAGCGTCATGTTTAATCTCTCTTTGATGTCCTGCTGCCATCTTCGTCTTGGTCGTCCCCTGCCTCGTTTTCCAGGAACCATGCCTTCCATTACATTTCTCTCCTGACCACTGTTGCGTTTAATGGGGTCAAAATATTTAATCTTCCGAGACATGATGTTTTTTATGAGCCAATGCTCCTTGATATTCTGATCTCGTAGGATGTCTTTGTTTCTTCTCTTCTCTGTCCAAGATGTTCTAAAAACTTTTCTGCAACACCTTGTTTCAAAAGATTCAATTTTGTCTTTTAATGTTTGTGTTATGGTCCACGATTCGCATCCATATGTTGCCACAGGGAATATACAAGTTCCCAGAAATCTTACTTTTGTTTCTTTGCTTGTTTCGTGCTATAGTTTCTTCATGCTGGCCACCCTCTGAATCTTCTAATAAGGACTTAAAACAGTGCCTCATGAACGAAGCTTACAGAGCAAGCTATAGGGAACTCTCGAGGAACTCCAACTGATATACAGCTTCATAGAGGCAATCCATCTCATGGTTTAGACGAGCATACGAAACCGAACGCAAAGAATAAGAAGAAATAAGGACGTTAAGAATAACATTGACATCATTGAGATACACTCAGAAAGAATAGGTCACATACACAGCAGACAATACTATACAGACTAGACAGCTATACAAACATAGATAGGAAGGCAAATATCAAAGCTCAATCACAAAAACAGTTGAGAGACACTTGAACACACTGTGTCCATGTTATTACTCAGATACATCACAGTGAAGCACCATGTTATTTCTAACATCCAAAACAGTTAAGAACATTGTATTTATGTTGTTTCTCATATGCAAAACAGCTCTGTTATTACCCATTTGATAAAGTGTACTCTTTATTTTTCATTTTCAGTTCGAAGCTGGTATAACTCAAAACAGAAAGGATTCGATCGAAATTCATGGCCGAAATTATAAATAGATAACGACATAACGATTGATACGAATTTATCGCATGACCTGACTAAAGAGGTGGACACGAAATTAGAAGCATTTAACGACTTTAAAGAGATCAAAGCGAAATTAGAAACATTAACGACTTTAAAGAGATCAACACGAAATTAAAAGCATTTAACGACTTTAACGAGATCAACAGGAAATTAGAAACATTAACGACTTTAAAGAGATCAACAGGAAATTAGAAGCATTTAACGACTTTAAAGAGATCAACACGAGACTAGAAGCATTAACGACTTTAAAGAGATCAACAGGAAATTAGAAGCATTTAACGACTTTAACGAGATCAACAGGAAATTAGAAGCATTTAACGACTTTAAAGAGATCAACGCGAGACTAGAAGCATTAACAACTTTAAAGAGATCAACAGGAAATTAGAAGCATTTAACGACTTTAAAGAGATCAACGCGAGACTAGAAGCATTAACGACTTTAACGAGATCAACGCGAGACTAGAAGCATTAACGACTTTAACGAGATCAACGAGAGACTAGAAGCATTAACAACTTTAAAGAGATCAACGCGAGACTAGAAGCATAAACAACTTTAAAGAGATCAAGCGAATTAGAACATTAACGACTTTAAAGAGATCAACAGGAAATTTGAAGCATTTAACGACTTTAACGAGATCAACAGGAAATTAGAAACATTAACGACTTTAAAGAGATCAACAGGAAATTAGAAGCATTTAACGACTTTAAAGAGATCAACAGGAAACTAGAAGCATTTAACGACTTTGACGAGATCAACAGGAGACTGAAGCATTTAACGACTTTAAAGAGATCAACGCGAGACTAGAAGCATTAACGACTTTAAAGAGATCAACGCGAGACTAGAAGCATTAACGACTTTAAAGAGATCAACGCGAGACTAGAAGCATTAACAACTTTAAAGAGATCAACGCGAGACTAGAAACATTTAACGACTTTAAAGAGATCAACGCAAAATTGGAAGCATTTAACAACTTTAACGAGATCAACAGGAAATTAGAAGCATTTAACGACTTTAAAGATATCAACGCGAGACTAGAAGCATTAACGACTTTAAGAATCAACGCGAGATAGAAACATTAACAACTTTAAAGAGATCAACAGGAAATTCGTAATTGACAACGATACCAAAGAGATGGATGCAAAGTTAGAACTTGACGACATCAATAGAGAAAGGGACACACAGTTAGAAGTAGATAATGCCACTAATGAGAATATCAAACAAGACACCGAACAGAATGTTGACATCTCAAGTGCAGGTACTAGTGATAGGCGATACGTAAATCTCTTGACCATATGTTTTATGATACTATTGATGGGATTAACTACTACAGCGTCACTGCCAACGGAAGGGTCAAACTACAGATTCCGTTTATACGTGACCTTCAGCTTCGCAGTGATGACGTCATCTCATGCGGTTATCCTAAATCTGGAAACCATTGGATCTTTGAGGTACTGACAATGATTCTCCGTCAGAATACTAATTTCAATGAGCGGGTATATCACATTAACATGCTAGAGTTTCTGAGTCCCGATGTACAATCTGTTCTTGATGGTATTGAATCTCCAAGATGTTTGACTAGTCACCTCAGATGTCATAAGCTTCCCTTACAAGTCCCAGAGAAACGACTGAAGATTGTATATATTTTAAGAAATCCTAAGGATATTTTGTATTCAATGTACTATATGTTCAACTCTAACGGTCCACAGTACACGCAATTCAAAGGAACATTCAGCGAATTTTTTGACTTGTATATAAAAGGAGATTTCTTCTGGGGGCTATGGTTTGACCATGTTTGGTCATACGAACATTTTATCAGAGAGAATCCTGGTTATCCTGTGTTCATTCTGTCTTATGAGAAAATGAATCAGGAACCAGTTAAAGTGATCAAAGATCTGTGCTCCTTCCTTGAGAAGCCAGATATTCTAGCCGAAGACATTGCTAGAGTTACAAAATTCTCCAACATTAAGAGCTCACTGGTAAATGGAAAAATGAAGGCCATAACACAACTAGTATGTCAACAGGGCAAGGACTTCATTTTCAGAAAAGGGAAAATTAGAGATTGGGCAAATTGGCTGACTGTTGAGCAAAGTCGTGTCTTTGATCAAATGTTTGAAGAAAGAATGAGAGGTTCCAAATTAGCAGATATCGTTAGGGAATATATGTAACACTATGAGACGCAAGTCTGTGCGGTATATTTTCTCAGTATGATGCAAGTCTTCGAAATTCCGCACCGTAAATATCTTTTCTTTAATATAACCTTTATTCAGATAAACTGCACAAAATGTGTGAATACTAAAATTGTTATCAGTTATCAGTTATATGAGGACTATCATCATAGCACTCCGGACATGTCTATAGGTGCTCCGATCTCCGCCTCAGCAAATCCAGCAGCGTCCAGCGACCCAACACGCCAGTTCGATGTTGATTAATCAATCTCTTTGCATATTTAGTATGTCGTTCTTTTCGGGCTGCACCAATATTGACACCTATCTCTTTCAATCGATGTCATCTCTTTCAATATTGATGTATACTAAAATTGTATACATCAATATCGGAATAACATAAACAAATATAGAAAACTTTGCGTAAAGATTTTAAATTATTGAATGGTTCAAATTGTATTTTGATTTCGTTGCTTATGCCGCCCTCTCATGGTTCTGCCCTCTCATGGTTCCGCCCTCTCATGGTACCGCCTGATGCGGCCACTTCTCGGTATCATAACACGGCACAGTCCTGATGAGACGGATGCATTACCACAGCTGTTCATATTAATAAACATAGTTTCGGTTAGTTTATTTGCTTCATAGGCGCGGGTTCCAGGGTTCAATTCAGCAGCATGAGTGGAATAGTAGCTCCCAGGATAACCAAGCATCAGTTTAGTACCAGAGAAACACTAAGTGGTAAGGGTGGCCGTTGTAATATTGCCTACATCACACAGTGTGACGATGATCAATTAAAAAATACGAGTCTAACAGCGTAGTTCAAATATACCGCACGGTATGAAAAAATGTTTCATCTACTTTCACCTTTACTTGCAATCACTAAAATAACAAATTTGGAGTAATATTCCTACAAGACCAGCAAATAGAAGAGCATTGACTTATAAACAACATCCTGTCCAGGAAGATGAAATATTTTGACCACATTAAACGATACAGTGACTTAGAGAGAACGGTAATGGAAGGTATAGTTTCTGACGAACGAGACAAGAGACAAAGACGAAGGTGGCGGCAGACCATCAAAGAAACATTGAACATGACGCTGGCGTACGAGGCAAGATCAAAGAAACATTGAACATGACGCTGGCGTACGAGGCAAGATCAAAGAAACATTGAACATGACGCTGGCGTACGAGGCAAGATCAAAGAAACATTGAACATGACGCTGGCGTACGAGGCAAGATCAAAGAAACATTGAACATGACGCTGGCGTACGAGACAAGATCAAAGACGAAGGTGGCGGCAGACCATCAAAGAAACATTGAACATGACGCTGTCGTACGAGGCAAGATCAAAGAAACATTGAACATGACGCTGTCGTACGAGGCAAGATCAAAGAAACATTGAACATGACGCTGTCGTACGAGGCAAGATCAAAGAAACATTGAACATGACGCTGGCGTACGAGGCAAGAGACAAAGACGAAGGTGGCGGCAGACCATCAAAGAAACATTGAACATGACGCTGGCGTACGAGGCAAGATCAAAGAAACATTGAACATGACGCTGGCGTACGAGACAAGAGACAAAGACGAAGGTGGCGGCAGACCATCAAAGAAACATTGAACATGACGCTGTCGTACGAGACAAGATCAAAGAAACATTGAACATGACGCTGGCGTACGAGACAAGATAAAAGAAACATTGAACATGACTCTGTCTTACGAGACAAGATCAAGAAAATTGAACATGACGCTGTCGACGAGACAAGATCAAAGAAACATTGAACATGACGCTGCGTACGAGACAGAGACAAACAAAGTGGCGGCAGATCAAAGAAACATTGAACATGACGCTGTCGTACGAGGCAAGATCAAAGAAACATTGAACATGACGCTGGCGTACGGAGGCAAGATCAAGGAACATTGAACATGACGCTGTCGTACGAGGACAAGATCAAAGAAACATTGAACATGACGCTGCGTGCGTACGAGCAAGATCAAAGAAACATTGAACATGACGCTGGCGTACGAGCAGAGACAAAGACGAAGTGGCGCAGAATCAAAGAAACATTGAACATGACGCTGGCGTACGAGACAAGAGACAAAGGTGAAATTGGCGGCAGACCATCAAAGAAACATTGAACATGACGCTGGAAGAGGCGGGAGAACTGGCTAGAAACAGAGTTTTTCAGGCGGTCTTAGATGAAATCTGCGCGGAAGGGACATGCTACTTGATCATGAGAGTAATATTTTTGCTACTGCGATGGGAAATTTCGTTCGATTCATTGAAGCTTCTTGCACCAATCTTGTCTCACATAGCCGCCTGTGTGTTGCCAAGGCTCGCAAGGGGAGCAACGAATAGTAACACTGCGACCTACACGGCAAGTCGTAAGAGGTGACTGATGTAGGACCTATGGAAGCTACCCTAGTAAATAAAAACATCGCATAAATCGGATGTGCTATGTAGTCGAATAACTGGCACAACGTAGAATCGCTCATAGACTCGGATAACATACAAATCACACAGAGTGGTTAATAAGTGATCGAAATGGAGCGTTCAAAAATGAAGAAGAAGAAGCCAAATTGGAAAAACTAATTGAGTGGGTTATTGAACGATATGACGACTTCATTTATACAATCCATTTACGCAAACAGATGGATCATGCTGCATATCTCTCTTGTATGTGAGGAGGTGACTGTAGAGTCCAACCTTAGAACACAATCCCCTACCACAGGTGGGGCATACATAAATAATTCCTCTCGTACCGTTATACGTTTCATAGGGCCTACAAGTAATTTCTCCATACAGCTCTATCCTGGGCAACTCGCTCAATCTCCTCCATGGAACTGAGACCGATATTTCCTGGCTCTCTCAGAAAAGTTCGTTTCAGGGTCTCCTTAGGTCGACCTCTCTTTCTTAACCCTTTGCATCCCACTTCAATGCCTGCTTTGATATTCGTTGATCATTTCTCCTCAAGGTGTGCCCAACATATCTCCATCTTCTCTTTCTTATAACAGTTGTCACTAGTGGTTGACCAGACATGTCTCTGATTTCATCACTTCTCCTGAATTCATTCCATTTTCATGATCAAAGTTAAATATGTGGCTGTTGTATGTTCTGTATTTTCGCGCAGCTCGTTTTCTCTGTGCCTCAACGGCACGACGATTCTCAACTATGCGAGTTCCTCTTGTGTTATTACAGCGCCACATTTGGCGATCTTGCGCAATATATTCCCAGCACGTAGTATCTATAGCGAAGCATTTCAGAGACATTTTAAGAGTGTCTGTTAAATCGTTTTGTCTGTCCACCAGCTGAACGTCTGCCCCCTTCAAACTCGCATCAACTGTTTTGGGATGCGTTTATCAGGCATCCGAGCAACGTTACCACTAGGTACTTCTACAGCAGGGTGTTGACGTTTAGTTTCTTTGCTCTTATAAGGACTTCGGTATCTGAAATTTTGTTCTGTCAGCTTATTTTTATTAGTCTGCGTAGACATGGTAACACATTGTTCAATCCATATGACCAAATAATTAATTATCTCATGGTTAGAAAAGAATTATCATGATAGTGGATCTATTATTGTCAAAATCATCATGTAGAGCTAATTAATTGAGTGCAATTATCAAGTTTTTTCAAAGATGTTTCATCATTGAAAAAAAACTTGATAATTGCACAAAATCCATTAGCTCGAGACGACGTACTGATTGTTTCTATCAGTGTCATGAATCTGTTTACATGATAATATTAAATTGTCGATTTTCTATGTCAAATCTCAATATTTTATTCGAACTGTTCACTGAATCTGATTGTCTCATATTATTAATGTTCTATGTTAAGTCGCAGTGGCGGCTCGTGATCATTTTTGTTGGTGGAGCCAGACATTTTTTTCTGGATAAATCATGGTTTTGGGTTGCTATATTTTAATTTATAAAATAATAAATACACGTTATACATTATTTTTGGTGGGGCCAGGCCCTGCTGGCACTTAATGACTCGCCGCCACGGTTAAGTAGCATATTTGCAAATTATAAAAGACAACATATCGAAATTTAATAAAAATGTTTGAAACTAAACTGTTTTTGTTTGTTGTTCATCACACATAAGAGTTTTTTAAAAATGTTGGTAACGATGCGGTGAAAAACAACAACATCCCTCCTCTCTCTCTTTCCTCCATAAAAAAAATTTCAAACAAACCAAAAATGTGTCCCGGCTGTTATATATTTTCTGCTTTATTTATGTGTCCCGCCCATTGTGGTACATGTTGCCTGCAAGGGAAGCAAAGAATAGTACCACTGCAACCTACAAGGCATGTCATAAGAAGCGACTGCTGTAGGATCTAGGAAGCTACCGTAGTGCTCGTAAATAAAAAGTATCGCAGAAATCGGATGTGCTGGCCTACTTGTAGGCGCATAACTGGCACAACGTACAATCGCTATTAGGCTCAGATCACATACAAATCACACAGAGTGGTTAATAAGTGGTCGACGTGTAGCGTTCGAAGAAGAAGATGTACTCTCTGAAATGAATTATGTGCAAGATTAAATTAATTATTTAAACAAAATAGGCATGTATGTTGGACGTCTCTATGGCATAGATGTTAGGTACTGGACTCTCAAAATAGGCATGTATGTCGGACGTCTCTATGGCATAGAGTTTAGGTGCTGGACTCTCAAAATAGGCACGTATGTCGGACGTCTCTGTAACATAGAGTTTAGGTGCTGGACTCTCAAAATAGGCACGTATGTCGGACGTCTCTGTAACATAGAGTTTAGGTGCTGGACTCTCAAAATAGGCACGTATGTCGGACGTCTCTGTAACATAGAGTTTAGGTGCTGGACTCTCAAAATAGGCACGTATGTCGGACGTCTCTATGGCATAGAGTTTAGGTGCTGGACTCTCAAAATAGGCACGTATGTTGGACGTCTCTGTAACATAGAGTTTAGGTGTTGGACTCTCAAAATAGGCACGTATGTCGGACGTCTCTGTAACATAGAGTTTAGGTGCTGGACTCTCAAAATAGGCACGTATGTCGGACGTCTCTGTAACATAGAGTTTAGATGCTGGACTCTCAAAATAGGCACGTATGTCGGACGTCTCTATGGCATAGATGTTAGGTGCTGGACTCTCAAAATAGGCATGTATGTCGGACGTCTCTATGGCATAGAGTTTAGGTGCTGGACTCTCAAAATAGGCACGTATGTCGGACGTCTCTGTAACATAGAGTTTAGGTGCTGGACTCTCAAAATAGGCACGTATGTCGGACGTCTCTGTAACATAGAGTTTAGGTGCTGGACTCTCAAAATAGGCACGTATGTCGGACGTCTCTATGGCATAGAGTTTAGGTGCTGGACTCTCAAAATAGGCACGTATGTTGGACGTCTCTGTAACATAGAGTTTAGGTGTTGGACTCTCAAAATAGGCACGTATGTCGGACGTCTCTGTAACATAGAGTTTAGGTGCTGGACTCTCAAAATAGGCACGTATGTCGGACGTCTCTGTAACATAGAGTTTAGATGCTGGACTCTCAAAATAGGCACGTATGTCGGACGTCTCTATGGCATAGATGTTAGGTGCTGGACTCTCAAAATAGGCATGTATGTCGGACGTCTCTATGGCATAGAGTTTAGGTGCTGGACTCTCAAAATAGGCACGTATGTTGGACGTCTCTATGGCATAGAGTTTAGGTACTGGACTCTCAAAATAGGCACGTATGTTGGACGTCTCTGTAACATAGAGTTTAGGTGCTGGACTCTCAAAATAGGCACGTATGTCGGACGTCTCTATGGCATAGAGTTTAGGTGCTGGACTCTCAAAATAGGCACGTATGTTGGACGTCTCTATGGCATAGATGTTAGGTACTGGACTCTCAAAATAGGCACGTATGTTGGACGTCTCTGTAACATAGAGTTTAGGTGTTGGACTCTCAAAATAGGCACGTATGTCGGACGTCTCTGTAACATAGAGTTTAGGTGCTGGACTCTCAAAATAGGCACGTATGTCGGACGTCTCTGTAACATAGAGTTTAGATGCTGGACTCTCAAAATAGGCACGTATGTCGGACGTCTCTATGGCATAGATGTTAGGTACTGGACTCTCAAAATAGGCACGTATGTTGGACGTCTCTGTAACATAGAGTTTAGGTGCTGGACTCTCAAAATAGGCACGTATGTCGGACGTCTCTATGGCATAGAGTTTAGGTGCTGGAATCTCAAAATAGGCACGTATGTCGGACGTCTCTATGGCATAGATGTTAGGTGCTGGACTCTCAAAATAGGCACGTATGTCGGACGTCTCTATGGCATAGAGTTTAGGTGCTGGACTCTCAAAATAGGCACGTATGTCAGACGTCTCTATGGCATAGATGTTAGGTGCTGGACTCTCAAAATAGGCACGTATGTCGGACGTCTCTATGGCATAGATGTTAGGTACTGGACTCTCAAAATAGGCACGTATGTCGGACGTCTCTATGGCATAGAGGTTAGGTGCTGGACTCTCAAAATAGGCATGTATGTCGGACGTCTCTATGGCATAGATGTTAGGTGCTGGACTCTCAAAATAGGCATGTATGTCGGACGTCTCTATGGCATAGATGTTAGGTGCTGGACTCTCAAAATAGGCATGTATGTCGGACGTCTCTATGGCATAGATGTTAGGTACTGGACTCTCAAAATAGGCATGTATGTTGGACGTCTCTATGGCATAGAGTTTAGGTACTGGACTCTCAAAATAGGCACGTATGTCGGACGTCTCTATGGCATAGATGTTAGGTACTGGACTCTCACAATAGGCATGTATGTCGGACGTCTCTATGGCATAGATGTTAGGTACTGGACTCTCACAATAGGCACGTATGTCGGACGTCTCTATTGCAAAATACAGCAACGTTTCGACCAACAAGGCCTTTATCAAGCAAACGAACAAACAGGAGTGACAAATTAAAATGAAACACAAATGGACGACCAAATACAAACGTATCTAAGGAAAATCTGGAATAAAAACGAATAACGAAATAAATGTAAACAAAAACACACATAAAAACTAGAAATAGAAAGGAAAAGAAACAATGAAACATCTAGTAAATATATAACTTGAATACATGCAACATATACCCATATAGATTACAAAGCAGGGAAGAGAAAGTACTAAGAAGCATAAGAATGGAATATAACATGAATACATGCAACATATACCCATATAGATTACAAAGCATGGGAAGAGAAAGTACTAAGAAGCATAAGAATGTAATACGTTGAGCCGCGTGGTCGCAAGGTACCATACAAAGAAATCAACCGATTCTCCAGAGCAAATCGACTGCGATCATCCGAGGAACATGATCGGATGGCTGTGACCTGGACATCGTGAGCACCTAAATGGCCAGTGTCATTGAAATGGGTGGCTACAGGGTCACAGAGCATTGGCGTATGTCGCGTAAGTGTTGGGCGAATCGGTCACTGAGCCTCTTGCCTGTCTCGCCGATATAAGCCTTGTTACACCGCTTACAGATAATAGCATAGATAAGATTACGGGACTCGCATGTGAACCCATCGTCAATAAGAAACGTGCCTAAAGGAAAAGATACAGTACGCGTCTGTATCACATAAGCACACGTGTTGCAACGCCGACGACCACACTGGACAGTGCCAAAATGAGTCTGGATATTGGACTTAAGGCGACTGTGTACCAACATATCCTTAAGACTTCTGTCCCGTCTGTAAGACACCAAAGGATAGTTGGGGAAGACAGAACGGGTCTCAGGATCTGATCTAAGGAGAGACAGATGACGGAATAAAACATTTTTCACCAGGGAACTATGGGGTGGTAAGTTAAGATAAGTTTTACTCTGTCAGAGTTAGTAGTCCTATGCTGACTGGTAAGGGCCTGCTGGCGAGTGATTTTCTGAACTCGATGCATAGCCGAGACAAGCACCCTCTCCGGGTATAGCGCCTACGAAAGAAATCAAGCATCTCCGAGCTCTCTCAAGAAAATCATCGTCCTCACTACAAAGGCGACGAAGGCGTAAGAGCTGCGAGAATGGCAAAGAGTCACGACAAGACCGGGGATGGGAAGAAGTATAGAGGAGAAAACTATGTGCATCAGTAGGCTTGTAATATACTGATGTATAGATAGTGGATAGGCGTAAGGTGATAGTAATGTCAAGAAAGTTGACACAAGAGGTGGAGATGTGAGAAGTAAAACGAATAGAAGGGTTGAAAACATTAATGAAATTAATGAAGCGTGACAAATCGGCTTCAGGCATATCAGTGATGCCAATACAGTCATCAATGTATCTGTGATAGACAGACGGAAGGGGCCATCATATGTAGTCCATACTAGGTGTTCAAGATAGCCCATGAAAAGACAAGCATAACTAGGTCCCATTTTAGTACCCATGGCAACCCCATAGCATCTTGATAGCATCTTTAATCCCATAGTCACCACACTCCCGTCATTTTTGAAGGATACAAACCACGCTTTGTCTGTCTTTTCTACCATTGAGTTGCTACCCGAGAGAACCTACCGTCTCTTCCTCCTTGATGTGTGCTCATTGTACACTTCTATACCTCATCCTGACGGCCTTATAGCTCTCAGTTCTTTCTCAATAGGAGAACTAATCCACTTGTGTCAACTTCTGCTCTCCTTCGTCTTGCGGAACTAGTTCTCACTCTTAACTCCTTTCAGTTTAATGACCAATTCTTTGAGCAGATCAGTGGGGTTGCCATGGGTACTAAAATGGGACCTAGTTATGCTTGTCTTTTCATGTGCACAAAGCACGAACTCCGTAGCTCCGGCAACAATCCTAGGGTCTCTGGAAAAAACTGCACTCGTGAACAGAAGGCCGCGATTCGAACCTACGACCTTCGACTCGCAAGGCAAAGGGCTTAACCACTCAGCCACCTAATGATGGTGCGTCTTGTTCAAGGCAGAAGGAAACCTATTTCTATTTCTTAAAATGGTAAATTACAGATATTGTTTACTATTGTAAACTACAGGTAATTCATTCTGTACTTTTTCATATATAGAAAATTTGGGAATCCCGGTAGCATAATGTATTTACAAGGGGTCCATGGAAATGCAAATTTTGAGAACCGTTGTTCTAGCAGATAGTACGATTAAGACAAAGGGACAATATGTAATATTACATGGAACAGAAGAAAGTTGAAATTCTTTCCATTTCAAGCTCTTCATATTTGTACTAGTGTATGAATTAAGCACTTACTTCATCCACGGGCTGTTGTTGTTGCTGTTGTTATAGATGAAAACATCGCCATCAACATCCCCAAAGAAACGATATAAATGTACAGCAAAGAAGATACCAAAGGGAGTAGGGGCAAGACCACAGGTCTGCTTCTCCACTTTGAACGTCGACGCTATCAGATGTTTTTCATGTTCTTATGTAAGGAGATGATCAATTGGAGCACTTTTGAGGGACATCCAGTATTTTTCAGTTAATTAGGAAGTTCTGGTCTGCTGACCGTGTCAAATGCCGTTGTTAGATCAGAGCCAACTATAAGTTATAGTTATCTAGAGTTGGCTGTGGTTAGATCAACGAAAGCAATTAATAATGCTTTATCTGCTCTATACATTTCTCTTGCAGTTGTCGAAGAGTAAATATCATGTTAGTTGTTGACCCCGTTCATCTCTGACTCCCCATTGTGACGCTGGGATAACACCATCTCCCAGTTTATTAGTATTTTTGAAGAAAAAAAATCGATTGCAAAAACCTTACCTGTCGCACTTAAAAGGGAGATGACTGTAGTGGTTACAGTTCCCATTGTCTCCTTTATTATTATAGTGTCACTATCTTTGCATCCATTATGTCCTGAGGAATTTCGTCTTCTTCGGCCCTGGACGAGGAGATTTTAAAAGTGAGACTGGAGGACATCCTTGTTATATTTGAGGATTTCTAAAGGAATGTTGTCTAGTCTTGACGCCTGGCCATTTGAAAAGTATGTTGATTGCTTCAGAGAGTTCCAACTGTGTTGGTTCGCCCAGCTTGATTAATTCGTGATATTTCGATATGATCTAATCTAGGACAACAGATGGAAGCATGATGAACTATCTCAACGTTATCATTACTCTTGGAAGAGAATGTAGAGATTGGGGCAACATGAAGGCTGATCTCGCAGTTAAGCAGCTGATAGAAGATAATGCAAGGGATGATGATGTTGTTGTATATACCGATGGGTCGGTTCAACGTGGTGAGAAATCCGGCTGGGGTTTCTTGGCTAATGCGCATGGTAGGGTTGTTGCAGAGCGAAGTGGGGCATACAGGACAACTACTTCTAGTATGAGGATGGAGGTTGAGGCCGTTACTGCTGCCTCCATTGGATTTCTGGGACTTCATTTACTGGGGCAGTTGTTGTATCTGACTCTCAGTCGATGCTTCACAAGATCCAGAAGGGCAGGTTTCGGTATGAGTGGATGTCGTCTATAGAAGTTTCTAACCTCCAGCGGCTTACGTGGATATACTGTCCTGGGCATGCGGGTGTTTACGGTAATGAGAGAGCGGACAGGCTTGCATCAACAGCATCGATTGTTGGGGAGTTGAAGATGGATAAGGGGATATTCTTCGGTCTCTTCGAGACTCTCTGTTGGATGAGGACACTAAAATCGATGTTGAATCGATCAAGCGATTTAAGCAGTTTGGAATTACCCTTTGTTCAAGTCGAACTGGATGCCTGAGAGGCAGAGTGAGAGGTGTGTTTAATCAGCGAGCCACAGGAACCATCAGTATGCATACTCTTCGATATCTGTTGGGGAGACTGAGCACCCATGGGTTTGCCCGGAGTGCAATGACGTCAGTTTAGTAACCAATAACCAATAACCAATAGGACAAGGTTTGCTGGTTTATCAACAGAGTAAAGATAAGAGTAGTGTTCCACCCACATTTTGAACTGTTTGTGTACATATCTATTGTTGGCTCGCACGTTTCCGATTTTAGTGAATTTTTGGACATAGTAAAGAAAGGAAAAATAACTTAAAAATACTTCTTCTTCTTCGAACGCTCCATATCCGCTACTTGTTAAACCACTCTGTGATTTGTATGTGATCTGAGCCTAAGAACGATTGCATTTTGCGCCAGTTATGCGCCTACAAGTAGGCCAGCATATCCGATTTCTGAGACACTTTCTATTTACAAGGATATTTTTCCTAGGCCCTACCTCAGTCGACTCCTATGACAGGATTTGTAGGTCTCAGTGTCACTATTCTTTGTTCCTAATTCTAGCTCCGGCAATACACATGCGAAAAGCAACCTTTCTAATACATTAAGGTTTTTGTGGAATAGGCTTTAGGTTCGTACTTTTCATTGATAGATGGAGGTAGACCTAGCCTCATGTGGGTATCAGAAAAGCACTGGTAAGTAAATAGAGCCGATGTGGATCCCATATCACGTTCTGATGGTCAATGGAAAACACGGGCCTAACACCGTACTCTCTAATATACCTTATGGTATTAAAAAAACAGTTATTATTTTATGTCAACTGCACACAAACTCTTCTAAAGTGTGTCTAAAATGTGTAAGTCAGGGTTTAACTATTATTCTGTCTCATTTAGGTTGCTGTAAGTCAGGGTTTTGCTAACGATGATTTGATCTCATTCAGGTTGCAGATTTTGAGATTTAATTTACGGAGAAACACGTAAAAACAAAGTACAGTAGTTTTACAAAGTACAAAAACAATAACAATACACAGCGACGCTTCAATCAAAGGTCTTTATCAAGCAAAGAATACATCAGAAGGGAAACAATTCACTTCTTATATGGCAGACGTAACATATACAATTAAACAATACATCCTTAACGGTCCTAACAAGATTTAAATAACAAATAACCCTGAAGTCAAAGTTAAAAGATTTAAATAACAAATAACCCTGAAGTCAAAGTTAAAAGATTTAAATAACAAATAACCCTGAAGTCAAAGTTAAAAGATTTAAATAACAAATAACCCTGAAGTCAAAGTTAAAAGATTTAAATAACAAATAACCATGAAGTCGAAGTTAAAAGATTTAAATAACAAATAACCCTGAAGTCAAAGTTAAAAGATTTAAATAACAAATATCCCTGAAGTCAAAGTTAAAAGATTTAAATAACAAATAACCCTGAAGTCAAAGTTAAAAGATTTAAATAACAAATAACCCTGAAGTCAAAGTTAAAAGATTTAAATAACAAATAACCCTGAAGTCAAAGTTAAAAGATTTAAATAACAAATAACCCTGAAGTCAAAGTTAAAAGATTTAAATAACAAATATCCCTGAAGTCGAAGTTAAAAGATTTAAATAACAAATAACCCTGAAGTCGAAGTTAAAAGATTTAAATAACAAATAACCCTGAAGTTAAAGTTAAAAGATTTAAATAACAAATAACCCTGAAGTCAAAGTTAAAAGATTTAAATTACAAATATCCCTGAAGTCAAAGTTAAAAGATTTAAATAACAAATATCCCTGAAGTCGAAGTTAAAAGATTTAAATAACAAATAACCCTGAAGTCGAAGTTAAAAGATTTAAATAACAAATAACCCTGAAGTCGAAGTTAAAAGATTTAAATAACAAATAACCCTGAAGTCAAAGTTAAAAATTTAAATAACAAATATCCCTGAAGTCGAAGTTAAAAGATTTAAATAACAAATAACCCTGAAGTCGAAGTTAAAAGATTTAAATTACAAACAACCCTGAAATCAAAGTTAAAAGATTTAAATAACAAATAACCCTGAAGTCAAAGTTAAAAGATTTAAATAACAAATAACCCTGAAGTCAAAGTTAAAAGATTTAAATAACAAATAACCCTGAAGTCAAAGTTAAAAGATTTAAATAACAAATATCCCTGAAGTCAAAGTTAAAAGATTTAAATAACAAATAACCCTGAAGTCAAAGTTAAAAGATTTAAATAACAAATAATCCTGAAGTCAAAGTTAAAAGATTTAAATAACAAATAACCCTGAAGTCAAAGTTAAAAGATTTAAATAACAAATAACCCTGAAGTCAAAGTTAAAAGATTTAAATAACAAATATCCCTGAAGTCGAAGTTAAAAGATTTAAATAACAAATAACCCTGAAGTCGAAGTTAAAAGATTTAAATTACAAATAACCCTGAAGTCAAAGTTAAAAGATTTAAATAACAAATAACCCTGAAGTCAAAGTTAAAAGATTTAAATAACAAATATCCCTGAAGTCAAAGTTAAAAGAATTAAATAACAAATAACCCTGAAGTCGAAGTTAAAAGATTTAAATAACAAATAACCCTGAAGTCAAAGTTAAAAGATTTAAATAACAAATAACCCTGAAGTCGAAGTTAAAAGATTTAAATTACAAGTACGTCTAAATCGGAGTAAGGTTCGCATGAATATAACACAGTTGATAAGGATAGCAAATCTTCACGTAAAAATAATTTAGAAGCGCAATATTATGAACCATGATTACAAATTAAATTCATAACTGGTGAAGAAAAAAGTTTGTAGATACTTCTTCCAGTTTCGACAGGATTTATACATTAGGTATCATAAACGTTAGGCGTTTGTGTGAAAGGCAGGGGAAGTGGCGTATTATTGTAAATCAAGACCAAGGTTCTCTTAGCTCGCTCTGTACTTGAAACTAGTCAATAATGAGGCGGTTATATTTACTGTTTCACTAGAAAATTAACTTTATTTTGCTTGCTCCGCTCACACTTCTGAGTTGAGAGAAGTTTCGTTTCTTTTGACAGCAAAAATGGAACACTGACGATGCTTTCAATGTGTAAAGATGCTCATGAATTGTCAGGTTGTGCAGGTATGAGTTAATTTTCTTACATGATACTTCATTCACTAACAGTTTAAAAAGCCATTGTCAAGATTAGGAAAAAAAGGAACATCCACGTTTGTGAGATTTTATAAAACGTATATACACGTTTGCGATATTTTACAAAAGAAATATACACGTTTGCGAGATTTTATAAAACGAATATACACGTTTTTGAGATTTTATAAAAGATTTTATAAATACACGTTTGCGAGATCTTACAAAAAAATATATACACGTTTGCGAGATTTTATAAAAGATACATACTTTTTTGCAGGATTTCATAAAAGGAACGTTTGCGAGATTTTATAAAAGGAATTTACCCTTTTGAGAGATTTATACTTTCACTGGTTTTAGTTACACAAAACGAATATTTTCCATATTTTAGTTACACAATACATTATATTTTAAAATGTTTTTAGTTACACAATACTTAT
This sequence comes from Arion vulgaris, assembly GCA_020796225.1. NCBI lineage: Eukaryota > Metazoa > Mollusca > Gastropoda > Stylommatophora > Arionidae > Arion > Arion vulgaris. The sequence continues at coordinate 24,552,667 of CM036761.1, read as the reverse complement.
ATATTTTCATGTTTTAGTTGCACAATACTTATAATTTTATGTTTTAGTTATACAATACTTATATATTTTTATGTTTTAGTTACACAATACTTATAATTTTTATGTTTTAGTTACACAATACTTATAATTTTTAATGTTTTTGTAACATATTAATTATACGTTTTCTGGTATTAGCCACATTTGTACCGTTGAGCAGGTATGTTTTTATGTTTAGTTACACAATACTTATAATTTTTATGTTTTAGTTACACAATACTTATAATTTTTAATGTTTTTGTAACATATTAATTATACGTTTTTCTGGTATTAGCCACATTTGTACCCGTTGAGCAGGATATCTAGAAGAGGGAGCAATAATACTCGTAACAATAATTCCTCTCGTACTGTTATACGTTACATAGGTCCTGCAAGGGATTTCTCAAATGATCAAATGCATTAGCGCACGGGCTCACATTCTGGAGATCTGGGTTCAATCCCCGGTAAGGTCAAGGATTTTATTCTATCGAGTGGCATAAAGAAAACATCCTAGCCTGAACAGTTTGGCGACAACTTCCCTAGCCATTAAATTTCACAGGCTCATGTCCCCTCTCCTACCTTCCCAGTCATACATCGCCTTAAAAGCGGTATTACAGGTAATAAAAACAGTTTTCTTGTTTTTCATGTTTGTTGGTATACGCACTCGAATAGAACCAAAATAAAGTCTCATCCTTACTTTGAAAAAGGCGTGCCTTATCTTAAAGCGGCTTTAATCCCTATCTAACAAGCAAAAAGATACAAGAAAGCAAAGCTAAAGAAGAGATTATCCTATGTATGGGAACAAATCAACTTGATAGTCAATTTTGATCTGCATAAAAGTCAAAAACTAGGTCAAGAGCAATGGTCAAGAACTAGATGAATAGCAATGGTCAAGAACTAGACGAAGAGCAATGGTCAAAAACTAGATGAAGAGCAATGGTCAAGAACTAGATCAAGAGCAATGGTCAAGAGCTGGATCAAGAGCAATGGTCAAGAACTAGATCAAGAGCAATGGTCAAGAACTAGATCAAGAGCAGTGGGCAAGAACTAGATCAAGAGCAATGGTCAAGAACTAGATGAAGAACAATGGTCAAGAACTAGATCAAGAGCAATGGTCAAGAACTATATGAAGAGCAATGGTCAAGAACTAGATCAAGAGCAATGGTCAAGAACTAGATCAAGAGCAGTGGGCAAGGACTAGATCAAGAGCAATGGTCAAGAACTAGATCAAGAGCAATGGTCAAGAACTAGATCAAGAGCAGTGGGCAAGAACTAGATCAAGAGCAATGGTCAAGAACTAGATCAAGAGCAGTGGGCAAGAACTAGATCAAGAGCAATGGTCAAAACTAGATCAAGAGCAATGGTCAAGAACTAGATCAAGAGCAATGGTCAAGAACTAGATCAAGAGCAATGGTCAAGAACTAGATCAAGAGCAATGGTCAAGAACTAGATCAAGAGCAATGGTCAAGAACTAGATGAAGAACAATGGTCAAGAACTAGATCAAGAGCAATGGTCAAGAACTAGATCAAGAGCAATGGTCAAGAACTAGAGAATTTTCCGTCGGAAGTGTATTCTTATTTTGAAATGTTGAATAAAATATTTGTTGGTGGTCACTGGGACAAAGTGGTTCACCTTGTGTTCCAAAGGTCTTGTGTTCCAGTCCGGGCCCTCGCTGTTATGTTCACGAATGCAGTTTATTCCAGAGACCACTGGGATTGAAACATAGCAATATTCTATCTATGAAAAAAGAGAAGGTTGTAAACAGAAAGTTAATTTTTGAAATTGTCATTTTCATGTGCAAACTGGAATCTAACCAGTATTTGGTAAGTTCCTGGTACTTTGTCATCTGTCGTTGCTATAGAATCCAGAAAATAGATGAGACTACAGTAAAACTATTTGATTGGCAAAACACGTAATCACAAATTACTGTAGTTTTACAAATTACAAAAACAATGACAAAATACAGCAATGTTTCGACCAACAAGGCCTTTATCAAGCAAACGAACAACAGGAGTAACAAATTAAAAAAACACCAAATGGACGACCAAATACAAACATTTCTAATCATTCATTACTTTGTGATTACGTGTTTATAGAATTCAGCCACTTCGTGGTATTTAAGTAACGGATAGTAACTATTCGCGCTTCACTAATATACATGGAATTTCGATACTCAGTATTTGTATTTACCTTCCTCACTACAACCAAATATTTGTATGTACCTGCCATTATTAATTGTTTAGCAATTTGCAAAAAGCATTGTTGCCTTTTTCCTAATGGTTTCCACTTTTAGTTTCCACTATTCCCTTCTCATTATTTATCTTTTATTATCCTTTCTATACAGAGGTATCTGTGACGTAGAGGTTAGGTGCTTGCTTCTAGTTCCAAAGGTACTCGTTTCGCTCCCGTATGGGATATTTTTCCAAAGATCTCTGATATCAGTGTAGGTGAGATCGAGTTCCTAGTTTTTCTGAGTCGGACGATAAAACGTAGGTCTCGTGCTCAAATTGAGTACGTAAAAAACCCTTGGCAGTTCAAAATCGATAAGAGCAGATTGGAAAACCGCTGCCCTGGATTCCATTAGATTAAAAAAAAATTCCAACAAAATATTTCTATCATCTTCTAAATGACATCCAGGACCCTCTCATGTGCTTCGCAGTTCATGCACCCGCTGATATCTTCATGTGTAAGAAAGAGATTAGGATACACATGGTTACTCACCGAAGTACAATGAGGATGATCCTATCAATCAATCAATCAATCAATCAATCAATCAATCAATGTTGACAGTCATTATTTGTCATATATGAATGAAAATAGTGGCATATCCTTTTTACAGGACGTAGCATCAACAACAGTAAACGAGTAGTCGATTTTCTAGTTTCCACTTATACGGTCAGTAGTTTGCTATTGCTTTCTGAACGGTGAGGTCTATTTTCAAGAGTACTCGCTTGCTTCCAAACTTGCCCACCGCGGAGTTTGAACCAAGTACGCTTGGGCTGTGATTGAGCTCACTTCCCCTTAAGCTACAGACACCTCTTCTAAATTCTCTATAACAAATTTGATTATTATTTTTGTCGATTCTCTTCTCAATTTTCTATACCCTATTTGATTACACATGCTATCACCAGAAACGTGAGCAAACATACGTTAGAAGAAAAATGGGGTAGCTGTCATTGGTAAAACTAAATTATAAATAATGGAAAAGAAATAATCGATGGAATTCTAACACGAATTACATACAATGCATGCTATTTATCGCAAGTCGAACAATTGATGTTGTGTAATGTTTAACATGACAAATCCACACACTCGAGTTATACAACTCAAGGCAGTGTCAACATCATCATTGAAATAAAAATATGGAGAAACTGTTAGATCGTACACCGATTTTGAGCATGGTCGACAGTGTACTCGTTCACCGGCACTCTCACAGAATATATACGGAGAAACTTGAATACATTCACGTAATGATGCGGCTTTGTGTTTGTTTCATTCATACAAAGCATGCATTAGTAAGTTGGAGTTTTTTAATTTGGCGTATTGCTAGTCACCGCTGAACTGTCTATGCATTTATATTGTATTGCATTTATATTGTATTGCATTTATGTTGTAATGCATTCTTATTTCTGTTATACGTTACGCAAGGCCTACAAGCAATGCCTCCGTACCTCTCTATCCCTTGCAGCTTGTTCAATCCTTTCTATAGAATTGAGTTTGATATTCGCCCGTGTTGTGTCGTGGCTCACAACGGCAGTAAAGACTAGTAACACTGCGACCTACAAGGCATGTCGTAAGAGACGACTGAGGTGTGGGGGGCGTAGGAAGCTACCTAGTAAATAAAAAGCGTTGCAGAAATCGGATGTGCTGGCCTACGTGTAGGCACACAACTGGCACAATGTGCAATCGCTCTTAGGCTTAGATCACATATAAATCATACAGAGTGGTTTTTCCTGATCCAGAAGCACTTGAGCTTTTCAGCTCTTCGGCTCGGTGCCATGGACATCGTAACCCTTTGGTTCGGTGCCACGAACACCGTAAATCTGGGGAATCTGTGGCTTTTTCTGCCATCCCGCGGAATTGAACCCGCACACACAGAGGGATAGTCACCTGTAGTCCAACGCGCTACGAACACGCTGGGCAGACGGGCATATATACAGAGTGGTTAACAAATGGTCGATATGGAGCGTTAGAAGAAGAAGAAAATTCTGATATTTATCCCTTATCTCAGAATTGAATTCGTTTCAGAGTTTCCCTAGGGAATCTTATCTTCTTCGAAACATTTAAATGGAGAAACTGAACAAAGAAAAACAACTAAGTATGCCCTTTGAAGGGACAATGAATTCAATATTTTATAGGATTTAGTTGATCTACAGACGAGATAATTCAGTCACCATCAAGCACTGATGAAAAAATATATCTTTCACTAAATATCTGCTCTGATATATGCAAATAAGCTCTGTTTAAAGTTTACTAAATATCTGCTCTGATATATGCAAATAAGCTCTGTTTAAAGTTTACTAAATATCTGCTCTGATATATGCAAATAAGCTCTGTTTAAAGTTTACTAAATATCTGCTCTGATATATCTAAATAAGCTCTGTTTAAAGTTTACTAAATATCTGCTCTGATATATCTAAATAAGCTCTGTTTAAAGTTTACTAAATATCTGCTCTGATATATGCAAATAAGCTCTGTTTAAAGTCTACTAAATATCTGCTCTGATATATGCAAATAAGCTCTGTTTAAAGTTTATAAATATCTGTCTGATATATCTAAATAAGCTCTGTTTAAAGTTTACTAAATATCTGCTCTGATATATCTAAATAAGCTCTGTTTAAAGTTTACTAAATATCTGTCTGATATACTAAATAAGCCGTTTAAAGTTATAAATATCTGCTCTGATATATCTAAATAAGCTCTGTTTAAAGTTTACTAAATATCTGCTCTAATATATCTAAATAAGCTCTGTTTAAAGTTTACTAAATATCTGCCCTGATATATCTAAATAAGCTCTGTTTAAAGTTTACTAAATATCTGCTCTGATATATCTAAATAAACTCTGTTTAAAGTTTACTAAATATCTGCTCTGATATATGCAAATAAGCTCTGTTTAAAGTTTACTAAATATCTGCTCTGATATATCTAAATAAACTCTGTTTAAAGTTTACTAAATATCTGCTCTGATATATGCAAATAAGCTCTGTTTAAAGTTTACTAAATATCTGCTCTGATATATGCAAATAAGCTCTGTTTAAAGTCTACTAAATATCTGCCCTGATATATCTAAATAAGCTCTGTTTAAAGTTTACTAAATATCTGCTCTGATATATGCAAATAAGCTCTGTTTAAAGTTTACTAAATATCTGCTCTGATATATGCAAATAAGCTCTGTTTAAAGTTTACTAAATATCTGCCCTGATATATCTAAATAAACTCTGTTTAAAGTTTACTAAATATCTGCTCTGATATATGCAAATAAGCTCTGTTTAAAGTTTACTAAATATCTGCTCTGATATATGCAAATAAGCTCTGTTTAAAGTTTACTAAATATTTGCTCTGATATATCTAAATAAGCTCTGTTTAAAGTTTACTAAATATCTGATCTGATATATCTAAATAGGCTCTGTTTAAAGTTTACTAAATATCTGATCTGATATATCTAAATAAGCTCTGTTTAAAGTTTTTCTCCTACATTTATAAGATGGGGAAAAGAGAGAGAAGTAGACAGTTGTGATAAAAAAACACATAATTTCTGGCAACTGATTTGTCATTACATACAATGAGAATGGAAAGGCCGATAGTTTTATGACGAGAAAACGAAGGGAGTGGGGTTGGGTGGTGGGGGTGAGGAAAGTAACTGGACCAGTCCAAAGCAAGAATTATACAGGACGTTCAATATAAAAGCAGCCCCATTGACAAATCAAAGCCGAGTGGATTGCCCAATTTGGTGTAAAAATGAACCAAATTTTGCACTGCCATTGCATGTCGTAAGAGGCGACAAGGAGGTTTGATGAAATCGGAGACATGTCCTAAATGTAGAAATTATGCCTTTAGGGGCCTACCAAACAATGTAACGTTACACGTTCTGCAAAGATTAAACATATCACAAAGAGTGATTAAAATTGGTCGTAAAGAACGAACGCAAAGGAGAAGAACAAGAAGACAAATCAAAAGTTTCCAGGTACGAATTGAATTTTGTCTATTTACTGTTTAAATATGCCAAATTATCTCCCTTGACGAGGCTGCTCTCATCTTGTACACCCTGTATGTGATGAGGCAAAGAAGTTTATAAGGAGACAGACAGTGCAGGAACAAATGCAGTAAAAAGGGCAGGAGAAAGTTAAAGAAAATGTTCACATTAGTACTGGCCACCAAAATCATTATGACTTTTACCAGTTCATCACGTATGATGTTCCTTTATAAGGCTCACATGTCACGCATAACATATTGCGGTACGTCTTGTTCAGTATTATATAAATGCAGACTTTGGACCAGATAACTATGCAACAGATGACATGATGTATGAAGATATATTGCAAAAGTCTCGGACGATATGACTAGCAGAGAGAACTTATGCTTTCGTTGCTAGTACCATCAGCAAAACTAGTCACCAGTGTCATCAGCCGGTCAATCCCAAGGGACAAATCAATCACTAGTCATCAGCACAACCAATCACCAGAACCATCAGCAAAATCAGTCACCAGTGTTATCAATCCCCAGGGACAAATCAATAACCAGTGTTATCAGTCCCCAGGGACAAATCAATCACCAAGGTGTTGTGGGTTATTGCATATATGTTGTGTCTATTTGTATATACGTGCAAAAATGTTATCATATTAATAGTATTAACAACGCTAGAGATGCGATTAAAGTACCAACGGGGAAATTCTGTCACAACTATGATGCAGAAATTCAGGCAATCAAGGTGGCAACTGAAAAACTGTTGAATACCAGACCCGATCCTCAACCTGTTGTATTTTTGACTGATGCAAAATCAGCACTCCAAGCACTTCAGTCCAGAAAATTGCCAGGTCTACAGACCCTACTGTCTAAATTGTCCAAGCATAGCAGGGTCGTCTTGCAGTGGATACCATCTCACTGTGGAATACCAGGAAATGAAACAGCAGACCGATTGGCCAAGGAAGGTGCTGCAGGAGAGCAGCCGGATGTGCCAGTTACCTACCATCAAAAGAAAAGGATGATTAAATCGATGAGAAAGCCACAAATACCAACACAAGACGATTACTATAATATGAGCAGATTGGAATAAGTTGTTATTCTGCGCCTTAGAACAGAACACAATCGGCTCCGCAGCCACATGTATACAAAATTCAAGATTGGCAATTCAGCCATGTGTACATGTGGACAGGCAAACCAGACTGCAGAGCACATACTTCAAGACTGCCCGAATATGATACACTGAGGCAAACTCACTGACCTAACGAAACAACACTCGACATAAAACTACACGGACCTCTGTGTGAGCTACAAAAGACAGTGAAGTTCATACAAGAGACAACATTGAATATATAGACATATTTCAAGCGAACGAAAGGAAGGAAGGAATAGTATTAAAAGTTAGGGTCAAAGGGGAGTCAAAGGGACAACGTCCTGCCAGGTTTAGTAAGCTGGCATTAAACAATATCCTACCCACCCAGGTGGTCACCTGGATTTTCCTTTCCGTTCCATTCTAAACTGTTTTTATTTGTTCAAGTCCTTATAAAGCTATGTTTATTCTTCCTTTAATTTCCTTCATTTAATTTCATATTTTGAATAATAAGTGAACCAAGATATTAAAAAACCGTTCAAATTTTCCTTTGTCTCTCCCTTGATTAAAATATCTTTTATCATGCTTGTTTTATCAGTTGTCATTATTTTTGTACCTAGCCGCTGATAGTTGTTTCAATAAATTTGTCGGACAAACACTCACTTTCCCTCAAATATCCTTGCCTAATCCAACAACATCGGATTAGAAATGTTATAAATCTCACAACAGCGTAGTCGGTAAGAACAATCTGCAATTACTTAAAACATAAACAAGTTTACGATTGTTTTCTTGTTGGTGATATTTTATACTGATTGTATCAGTAATGTAGACCGCAAGCAGAACGCCCTGCTACATTGATTGATTGATTGATTTGACCATCATCATTGCACTTCGGTGTGTAACCATGTGTGCTCCGATCTCTTTCTTACACAAGCGAGGGTCCCCGATGTAATTTTGAAGATATTAAGAAAATTTGTAAAAATTTTATTTAAAATCTTTTTTAATGAATTTTTCCCGGAAGCAGCTCACTGCTCACTTCGATTTTGAACTGACAATGTCTTTTATATGCTCAAATTTAACACGGGACTTACGTTTTATCCTCTGTCTCCGATCGGACTAGACACTCGATCTCATCTACACTGAGAATAAGGATTTCTAGAAAAATATCCAGATGGCTCCACGGCTACTGCTGCCTTGTAGTTTGATTGGGGACAATCAAAGCCTAGCGGAGCAAACCGTACACAAAACTGGACGGGCGGCAAACCATGGAGTCCACAAAACGACCGGTTTGCTGGGAAGATGACGCTCATCAGCCCGCGAGGGCAGGTCGTCTACGGGTCGCTGCCCTGAAAGACAATAGCAACCTGCTGCCTTGTGGGTTTTGGCTGGGGACAGCAAAAGGCTAGCGGAGAGTGAACCGTACACAAACGCTGGTTGAAATCGAACACACCACCCAAGGATAAGCGCTTGAGCTCCAATTGGTACTGAAGGCTGTGCACGTACATTCCGTTCTGATGTTTGGCTGTTTATATATCACAATAGAATGATAAAAAACGGCTTGAGAACGATCACGAGAGAGAGAGAGAGAGATAGAGATGGCTCAACGAGGGAGCTAACGTAGTATCTTTGACACGAGAGACGAGGACCTAACCTCTATGTCACAGAGACCCCTGACATGTCACATTGATACGTGCTTCGATTAGAAACGTTGTACATTGCTTAATGAACATGATTCATGGTCTATCATTATTAATTTACAAATTTAACATACATATTTAAACGACCAGGTACTCGTTGTAATCATATACTATGTATGTGTTCAATATGGTTATGCTATACGTACTCGCTGTAATCATATGCTTTGTATGTGTTCAATATGGTCCAGTGTATGTGTCTAGTCTTCTTCTGATCTCTTCATTTCTAATTTTGTCTCTTATTGTCATACCTGCAGCTCTTCTAAGACACGACGTCTTTGTCGTTACGATTTTCCGCTCATTAGCTGCTGTTATTGGCCATGTTTGACATAGTGTTGGCCAGAATATTGTTCTTATGCGATTTGCTTTAGTTTTTAGCGGTATCTCTTTATGTGACAACAGCGGTGTTAACTGTCCCATCTGTTTCCACATCTATCATGATAAAATAATCAGTCACATCTTGAATCCATCTTCTCTGTGACTTTTCTCTCATTCTCTTTGTCAGGACGTCTCCCTTCATAATTGTCTTCTCCTTCCCTTCATTTACTTGTTTATATGTCCTAAATACAACTTCAATTTTCTCAGTATTATTTGTAAGATTAGTCCTTATCTTTAATTTTTTATAATTTGATATATTTGTTCTCATCTCTATCCATGATATACCAAGTATTATTCTGTTATCCATATATTCAAAAGCACACACAGACACACACACACACACATATATATATATATATATATATATATTTTATATATCTTTTCCACTGCTGTGTTAAATGTCATGTTGCACACTCCCAGTTTACCACTGGGAATATGCATGCTCTTAGTATTTACCACTGGGAATATGCATGCTCTTAGTATTTACCACTGGGAATATGATCTTAGTATTGTGATCTGTGACCTGAATAATACTTACATAATGTCAAAAGTAAAAAAAGTTATAGAATAAAAAATAGAAAATACATACTTCGAGTAGAACGCTTACAAACTACACAATGGTGTCAGAAGTAAAATAAATACATAATTGGAATCAAAAGTAGAAACGTAACTACTCGTCACAGGGAACAGCATCGCATTTTTATTCTCTCTCGGGCATCAAAATAATAACCGTAAAAATGGATATAAAATAAGGATACATTTCACATTTTGAGTGAAGAACTGAACCAGTTATGTTGAGTTAGACATATTGACTTTTACGGAATACCAATGTTTTAACATTTTAGATTGATAGATTATACGTTTTGATAAGAGAACCAAAAGTTTAATTTTTACTGTATTATTTCAGGAAACTCACTCATGTTTGTAATAACATTGCACATCAAGTGAGGATCAGAAAATATAAGACAACAAAAATATCACTTTGAGACAAAGTTACAAGGCGATATTAATATTTTTAGTCTGATAACTATTTTACTAAACAGTATTCAACCGGGTGTCTGAAAACTTAAGAATAAAAAACTGATAATCTGAAATTGATCGTTTTTCATTTGACTTGAAACTTGATCCTAGAAATCTTATGGAATTTTGTAAAAGATACATATTCCTGATTCTGGCGTTTGCCGGCCATATTTCTCAATCTATGGAACAAACTTACGAAGACGTTCTAGACCTTTATAACGATAAAATGAGCAGTGACAAGTATAACATTGATATACGTCCAGTAAAGGATCAATCTCGTGTCTTGTATGTTGGCGTGAGTTTCGAGTTATTGGCTATTATTGATTTGGATGAAGTTTCACAGAGTTTCAACTGCAATGGGTTTGTTACGTTCTATTGGATTGACGAGGTGAGTAAAACACCAGAAATAGATAAACATTATTAGAAATAGAATTGAAAACACATTTTTAAAATGTGCGTCTTTACTACTACTACTGTCACTACTACTACTACTACTAATACTATTACTACTACTGCTACTACAACTACTACTACTATTACTACTACTACAACTACTACTGCTACTAATACTTCTACTACTACTACGACTGAACACATGAAGCCAAAGAGGATTGTCTTATTTAAGCGCAAGAACGAGATCTTCAATCCTGCGCTCAGACAATCCTTTCCTCTCCAGTCCCATGCGATTCATCCCTGGCACACAGTTTGCTGCAGTCTTCCCTTGCGTCGACACAGGATAGACAGTTACATCAGTAAATTACAGAGTTTTTCGAAACCAGGCAATTCTGGTACATCCGACCAGCTTGACTAAATGGGACGTGATTTTACACTTGCAAATGGGTTCTTTGGTACGGTTTCCTTAACAAGTGTATCTGTCACTTGAACTACATATGTGCCTGTTATTCCTATCAAATCGTCGGCCCGGAGACTTGTGTAGACATTTTAGGACAAGAAAATTAGCAAATATTAACAAACACGCCGACATGTCAGTTCTAGGAATGACAAACCGATGATTGCTTTCATCTCGCTTCGTAAATACGGAGATCAATATGATGGTGGATGTTGATGCTGTGATCTACACTGAAAGTCCAGTGATTCGAGGAAAGCAGAGTGCATGGTTATTTACTGCGAATTTGATATGCTAATCATCATCAGGTACCGTGTCGACTGACGTAGGCGATCATGAATCTCCACAAATCTCTGTCGCTGGTGTTTACTATCATCTCAGATGTTTACGCTCTTCCTTGCCGTGACGTCAGGCTATCCACAATTTTCTCTGTCTTCCTCTGTCTCGTCTCCTCTCGATTTTACAAGTTGTTACAATGTGTTCTAAACCTTCCTTACTTTTCACATGCCCGAAAAATGATTGCCTCTTTCTTATATTGATGATATGTTTTCTCTGTGTCTTGATCTCATATTCAGCTACCTTGATATGCTAAACTGTCAAAAAGGACAGCGGGAATCTTTCTTTAACTATAAGAAGCCTCACAATGGAGATACAAGAACGTTACCATGTCTTTGAAGGGATTGAGTACACAAGAATTCACACATTCGTGTATACTAAGAGACAATGAATGCGCTCTAGAAAATTCTGGCTGGTTGTTAAAGGAAAGAATAGGTTATCACATTGAGTACATCCTTAATGATCCATTTAGCCGTTAATTTTGTACCAGAGCATGGGGGAGTACAAGACGATGAGGTAGCAGATCAACTGGCTGATTCAACAGTGGTTAACTAAGGAAGGGTAGTCAGTGGATAGTGCAGATATCTTCAATGTCATAATGGCAGGAGATCGTGAAGATGACTATGAAAAGATTGATAAATCTGCATCCCTACCTAGAATGAAGTACATAGAAGTGGAACTGGGAATAGACATACATCAAAATTATGTTAGAGGCACGAGATATTTCATTAGTCAAAACAGACCGGGCGTGATTAGTCGTATATGCTGGTAAATGTATTAAGTAGGAGATCGTGGCACTTATAAACCTATCCAAAGTACTGTGAGGAAGATCCTCACTAAACACTAAACCTTAGGTCTGTGACCCCATGCATTCAACTTCAGCTAGAATTTCTACCAGAGTTGCTTTATTTACAGTTTATTGTTTCCAAATCTATTCTAGATGTCTAAATAAATTAAATATTAGGTATCTGAGAAAAAAATGAACATAAAATGGAACGAATTCAGGAGAAGTGATGTAATCGGAGAAATGTCTGGTCAACCACTATTAACAACTGTCATAAGAATGAGAAGATGGAGATATGTTGGGTATACCTTGAGGAGAAATGATCAAAGAATATCAAAGGAGGCATTGATGTGGGATGCAAGGGTTCAAGAAAGAGAGGACGACCTAAGGAGACCCTGAAACAAACTTGGCCGAGAGAGGCAAGAAATATCGGTCTCAATTCCAAGGAAGAGATTGAGCGAGTTGTCTCGGATAGAGCGGTATGGAGATATTACTTGCAGACCCTATGTTACGCATAACGGTACGAGATGAATTATTTTCATTATCCTCATTAAATCAAACGTTTATAAGACTTTGAGAAAAAAGGAAAACCCAACACAAAAAAATGAAATAATTGATAATAAGTATATAATACAGCTTGAATATAAAATTAAAAAAATGAATATAAAATGGAACGAATTCAGGAGAAGTGATAAAATCAGAGACATGTCTGGTCAACCACTAGTGACAACTGTTATAAGAAAGAGAAGATGGAGATATATTGGACACACCTTGAGGAGAAATGATCAACGAATATCAAAGCAGGCGTTGAAGTGGGATGCAAAGGGTACAAGAAAGAGAGGACAACTTAAGGAGACCCTGAAACGAACTTTGTTGAGAGAGGCAAGAAATTTCGTTCTCAGTTCCATGGAGGAGATTGAGCGAGTTGCCTAGGATAAAGCGGTATGGAGAAATTACTTGCAGGGGTCTTTGTGGCTGAGTGGTTAAGCCCTTTGCCTTGCCAGTCGAAGGTCGGGGATTCGAATCCGGACCGCGGCCTTCTGTTCACGAGTGCATTTTTTCCAGACCCCTAGGATTGTTGCCGGAGCTACGGAGTTAGTACTTTGTGCAATACTCTCGACAGGTGGCGTGCCATTTCTGCGGAGAAGGACCGAGCCATATGGGGTAAAATCCGGTGCAATGAAGTAAACCCTTCGGCTTTAAATCCTTCGGCTTTACTTGCAGGCCCTATGTAACGTATAACAGTACGAGAATTATTATTTGTATTATTATTATAATATAATACAGCATTGAAGCAAGATAATTTATGCATAACACATAATAGCAAGTATTTTATGAATCTATTACAGTATAACAATAGAGAAACATGCAAGTATTCTATGAATCTATTACAGTATAACAATAGAGAAACATGCAAGTATTCTATGAATCTATTACAGTATAACAATAGAGAAACATGCAAGTATTCTATGAATCTATTACAGTATAACAATAGAGAAACATGCAAGTATTCTATGAATCTATTACAGTATAACAATAGAGAAACATGCAAGTATTCTATGAATCTATTACAGTATAACAACAGAGAAACATGCAAGTATTCTATGAATCTATTACAGTATAACAATAGAGAAACATGCAAGTATTCTATGAATCTATTACAGTATAACAACAGAGAAACATGCAACAAACACAATACATTGCAAGTATTCTATGAATCTATTACAGTATAACAACAGAGAAACATGCAAGTATTCTATGAATCTATTACAGTATAACAATAGAGAAACATGCAACAAACAAAATACATTGCAAGTATTCTATGAATCTATTACAGTATAACAATAGAGAAACATGCAACAAACACAATACATTGCAAGTATTCTATGAATCTATTACAGTATAACAATAGAGAAACATGCAAGTATTCTATGAATCTATTACAGTATAACAACAGAGAAACATGCAAGTATTCTATGAATCTATTACAGTATAACAACAGAGAAACATGCAACAAACACAATACATTGCAAGTATTCTATGAATCTATTACAGTATAACAATAGAGAAACATGCAAGTATTCTATGAATCTATTACAGTATAACAACAGAGAAACATGCAACAAACACACTACATTGCAAGTATTCTATGAATCTATTACAGTATAACAACAGAGAAACATGCAACAAACACAATACATTGTTAGTCATCATCATCAAATAGACTGTCATGAGCAGAACTTTGCCATCTCAAAAGTCCTCCGAATTTCTTTCTTTCATAGACCAGATGTCCGTCTCTGCAGCCGTCATGTTCAAACCATCAGTTACATCCTGAATCCATCTTTTCCGTGGTCTTCTCTTCTTCTCTTTGCCGGTATGCCTCCTTCCATTATGGTCTTCTCCAGCTCTTCGTGTCTTTTTATATGTCCAAAATAACTGACTTTTCTCTTTCTTATTTGTAGCATCAGCCAGTTTTCTTTGATTTTGATATCTTTCTGGCTAGATCTATTTGTTCTCTTTTCTGTCCAAGATATACGGATGACTCTTCTGTAACACGTATATTCATTGCCAGTAATGAAGAAAAATAAAGATGAATACACATACAAAAAATGATGAAACATTTTCACAGCTTCTATCATGGAATCATACTAGTTATGGAGGACATACTACGATCCATCCCCAAGCAAAGAATATATGGAGACCCAAAATCATATTTGCAAACACTTTGGAAGATCGAGACATATTTGGCGAGGATGACGCGTAAGTGCTAGCATGTACTTACTTTTTGATAACATTTTACTGTCTTTGTTGATATATTTTATAGTTGCTTGATCTTTCATCCTCAGAGCTAGTCTTTGTTTTGGCAATAGCATAGCGTGGAGGCCAGTAAACAAAAATGCATTAACTTCTTACAGGACACTTGTCATTTGGATATGTAACAATTTTTAAGAGGCGACTGATGTAGGACCTAGGGAAGCTACCCTATTAAATAAAAATCGGATGTGTTAGGCCTACTTGTAGGCGCATAACTGGCACAACGTACAATCGCTCTTAGACTCAAGTCACCTACAAATCACACAAAGCAAAAGGCCGGCCACGCAAAAGATGGACCTCAGAGATAAAAGATCGACGAAAGAGACTATCTACGAAGCGCATACAATGGGCCCTTTTAGAAATCTCTTCTTGACCTGACACTGTGAGGCAAACAAGATTCGAGAAAGAAAGAAAGAACAATATCAAATTCTTAATATATTTGTTTTCTTTACTTTATACGACACGTTTGGTGTCGAGGTCTTCAAGGGAAGCAAAGAATAGTACCATTTCAGGATCTATTTGTCATTCAGGATCTTGTCATTCAGACTATTTGTCATTCAGGATCTATTTGTCATTCCTTCTCTGTCCATGATATACGGATGATTCTTCTTTATCACTTATATTCAAAAGCACATATATGTTTTTCCACTGCATTGTTCAATGTCCATGCTTCACACCCATACGTTGCCACTGGGAATATGCATGCTTTTAGTATTCTGATATTTGCTCTCTTATCAGTTCCATTCCATACTATTTTTAGTTGTTTACTATTTTTATTCTCTCTCTCTCGCTGTCTGTTTGAACCGGATTGGGACATGAAAATGAAAATCGTGGCATATCCTAAAGGACGTAGCCATCAACCACGGATTGGGACATAGGCCCCCCATTCAACTCATACCAAGTCTTCCTATCTCTAGCTATCCCCTGCAGCTATCTCCAGCTCTTCTTTATATTCTTTATCTCTGCCTCCAAATCTCATCTCCATGTATATCTCGACCTCCCCTTCTTTCGCTGTCCCTGTAGGTTCCAGGAAAGGACCCTTCTTGTTATATTCCCCTCAGATTTTCGCAGTGTGTCCTATCCAGCGCTATCGTCTTTTTTTAACCTCTTGGTTCACTAGATATGTCTTGTTCTCTCCATAAGTTTCTCATTTACTATTTTTATTAGGTCATATTTACTCTTCTTTTAATTTCCTTCATCCCATTTCCATCACTTGTTAACAGTGAAACAAGATATTCAAAACTCTTCACATTTTCTAGTTTTTCTCTGTTGATACAAATATATTTTCTCATGCTTGGTTTATCCGATGTCATTATTTTTTGTTTTGCAATATTGGCATAACGATTTTGTTTTTGTTGTTTTTCTCTTGCACTTTCATTATTAATTTCCCAATCCCTTTTTGAGATGTTGACAGCAACACTGTATCTGTCTTCATATTACTGTTATGTTAATACAGATATTTTCTTGGAAGATAATCTGCCATTGATTTCCTTCCTGGCAGCGACCACACTGGTCCATGGCTGGAGTCATTGTCTCTTTTATAGAGATCATCTGCATATCCCATTGAGTTGTGAGCTCATAACCATTAACACTCTGACGGCTGATGCCACACTCATCCATCACCTACTTCCATGGCTTCAAGTTACTGGGCTAAACGGTTACTCTACCTTGCACAAGGGTATCCGTAGACTAGCAAGAAAGAGGCACCTTCCATTTCCTTTGATAGATGTTTACCTCTACCCTGCTATCTTCTGATCTATTCCACAACTTGTATAAGAGAACGCGATTATCGTTAACATGTCGAATAACAAAATCCAAAATTTTAAAATCATCTTTAAAATTGCACATGGAGTCTAATCTCATCAATCAATCAATCAATCAATCAATCAATCAATCAATCAATCAATCAATCAATCAATCAATCAATCAATCAATCAATCAATCAATCAATCAATCAATCAATCAATCAATTAATCAACCAAATACAATCAATCAATACAATCAATCCAATGCAATCAATCAATACAATACAATGCAATAAATCAATTCAATCAATCAATTCAATCAATCAATCAACCATTCAATCAAATCAATCAATCAATCAATCAATACAATCAATCAATCAATCAAACAATCAATCAATGACTAAATATGTTTGTCCTATGTGTAGTCACTATTCGAAATTGTTTTTATCCATTAAACTCGTCTATACACTTTTTTTGTGGTTCATTTCATATTTCATTTCCCAACAATCCCGTATCTTCTAGAGACAAACATCTTGACATTTTACGTCTATAGTAGAAAGTCAAATTAACCAATAAATTGAAGCATTGTACCAGAAGTGCTAAACAATAGTTCACATATTAGACGTGCAGTTTTATATATTGACAATGTATATATTTTTGTGTCTGTTGAGAGTACGCATTTGCTTAATATTGATACCGTTGTTCACAGACCACTCACAGTGTATTCCAATGGTACTGTATTATGGTTCCCAGGCAGCACTTTCCCATCAGCATGTGCTCTCAACATGACCAAATATCCATTCGATGAACAAATCTGTACTATTCAGGTAACAGAGTCAAGAGTTCTTACACATTAATTAGTTCACGTGACTCAGTTCACCTAACTAGGTTCACGTTACAAAGTTCACGTTACAAAGTTCACGTTACTAAGTTCACGTTACAAAGTTCACGTGATTAAGTTCACGTAACAAGGTTCACGTTAGTAAGTTCACATAACTAAGTCCACGTTACATAGTTCACGTTACTAAGCTTATTTTTCTACGTATACGTTACTAAGTTCACGTTACTAACTTCACGGTAGTAAGTTCACGGTACTAAGTGGGACCACAGGCGCTGTCATAGGGATAACATCGCGGAAGGTCAATAGGGCTGGCACTGATCCAAACCCTACCGATCCATCGTGGTGGCCCTGGAAACAGACAAAAGCTCTTGTCTTGCTAAGTGGGTTGGGATAGAGGAAGAGCTACTCTGGTATAAGTAGTAATGCAAGCGCAGTTACTTTTTTTTATATGAGATCTACTTGCAATATAGATTAGCAGAATCCCAGAGTAAATGCGTTTGCACGTCTGTCCTGGCAGATGGGAAAAGTTGAATAAATGCAAAACAATTATAAGAAATACCAAGGTACGAGTCGTCTGAAAACGTAAACTCGCGTCCCAATGAGTCAATGGTCGCTCCATAATTGAGATATCTCGGCAAGACTCGTTGAAAACGATGTAACGTCGCGTAGCAACACAAGGGAATATTTGTGTAAACTCTGTACTGGGGACAAGAGCAGGTGGATTGGTTAGATTTGTTTGTTTTTCCGATCCAGAAGCACTTGAGCTTTTCAGCTCTTCGGCTCGGTGCCACGAACACCGTAAATCTGGGGAATCTGTGGCTTTTTCTGCCATCCCGCGGAATTGAACCCGCACACATAGAGGGATAGTCACCAGTAGTCCAACACGCTACGAACACGCTGGGCAGATGGGCGAACTGGTTGGATAAGGTTGGCGGAGCGTAAAACCTAAAGTTGCGTTTTGTGGGCATTCTTCATTTAGGAAGCTGGAGTGACTGTCCATCGTAGCACTCTGTTCTGTTCCTCCGTGCTGACTGATTCTCCCCTCCCTGTCTCAATATGTACTGTTGGTCAGTTTCAGCTCTTCAATTGTTTTATTCTGGCACATACTTTATGAGATATCACCTTTAAGTAGGTCTGAAGTCTATTAAAAAATTTGTTGGCACTAGTAGATAAAATTGCTTTCTTTTCAGTCCCACAAATACGACTAATTATTTTATGTCTGGAACCCATGATGATTAGGTTAAGAGAAGAAACTGGCGAGTTGGGCATACCCAACGGAAGAACCGTCAAGTGTCACTAGATAAGCCATTGAGCGGAGCTCGCAAGGAAAACTGAAAAGAAAACGCCCTAATCAGACCTGGAGACGGCGTCTTCTTGAGGAACTTAAGGGTGCTTAAATATCATAGAAGACCATAAAGAAAACGGTCAGTAACCGAAAACAATGGCGAATAACTGTTGAGGCTCTGTGCTCCACGAGGAGCGGATAGATATAAGTCAAGTAAGTCATTTTCTGTCCGTCTCTTAATGTAGTCCCACTTAGATTTCTCAGCAATGCTAACATTTTCCTGGTCAATGCTGTTGCTTTGTTGATGTGCCTTCTCTATGCCTGTCTATAATTTATTGTAACACCGAGAAAAATTAAGCTTGTTTCTCTTCTCATATCAGTTCTCCATCTCCATGGCAAAGGACATAATTTGTTGGAGAATCACTACAGAAAATCTTTGATGTGAAGACACAGCACAATAGTGAATGCTTGAAATCGAGTGAAAAACATTAAGCTTTAAACACTTTACACATGATCACATTCAATTTTGACTACTTTACTCAAAATCTTGACTTGACACTCTTTACACAAAATATTGACTTTCGAAACTTTACGCAAAACCTTGACTTTGACTGCTTTACAAAAAACCTTTGCTTGATACTCATTACACAAAACATTGGCTTGATACTCTTTACACAAAACATTGACTGGATACTATTTACACAAAACATTGACTGGATACTATTTACACAAAAAATTGACTTGATACTCTTTAGCAATAAAACATTGGCTTGATACTATTTACACAAAACATTGACTGTATTCTCTTTACACAAAACATTGACTTGGTCTACTTTACACAAAACATTGACTTGGTCTACTTTACACAAAACATTGACTTGGTCTACTTTACACAAAACATTGACATGGTCTACTTTACACAAAACATTGACTTGGTCTACTTTACACAAAACATTGACTTGGTCTACTTTACACAAAACATTGACTTGGTCTACTTTACACAAAACATTGACTTGATACTAATTGCACAGACACACCCTTCACTTGGAACATTTTACCCAGGCAAATCTTTGACTTGACAAATAAATCTAAAGAGGAATCTAACATTCCAAAAATAAAATAAATGACATTTTTATCTATAGTCTTACCTGCATAAATTGTGTCAACATACAGTCAATAGTTATAGAGAGTAACTGCATTTTGAAACTGAATTCAGCCTGCAATGTGAATTTGTATTTTCCAGTTTTTGTCAATGGGTTTCACTTTACGAGAAGTTCAGTTCTTACCTGTAACAGATATAGTTGGACTGAATTTTTACATAAAAAATGGAGAATGGCAACTGACAAGCACACAAATCATCAGTGTGAACGTTTCAGATGACTTTGCTGTATCCTTATCAGGCATATTGGTAAAATTTGGAAATAATTTCTGTATATTGTTGGTAAATCTGTAAGCTTATATAACTTTGTTTTTGTCTGTCTTGTCTTGTCTAGAGCTTATGCAGTGAACCACCATGTGATACATTTTGATATATACGTATTCAAGTCAAGTTATTGAAGTAGCTGCACGTCTCTTGCGGAACGTCACTTTCATCCTAGCTCGTCTGAAAAACTCTCTGTCTCTAGCAAGCTCTCCCGCCTCCTCCAGCGTCATGTTCATGGTATCTTTGATGTCCTTCTGCAATCTTTATTTTGATAGTTGCCTGCCTCGTAGTCCAGGAACTATGCCATCCATTACCGTTCTTTCCAAACCACTGTAACCTTTAACGTGCCCAAAATATTTCATCTTCTGGGACAGGATGATATTTATGAACAAATGCTCCTCGATATGAAGGTCTTGTAGAATGTCTTTGTTTATATATATATATATGTATATGTATGTATATATGTATATAGCACAGAGAAAATTAATATAATATTTCTGAGACAGTCAATATTCAAGAAAATGAAAGTCCTGGCATGCAACATATGCATATTTTTTTCAAACGTCAGAAAGAGTTCTTCCTGGTTGCATAGATCCAATATTGGTATATGGAAATGAATCTAAAATAGTCACAAATAGACAAGGCACAGTATGGAAGTCATCGAGATGCTGTTTTACAGAAAAACTTTAAAAATCAATCGACCTGCTTAAAATACTAATCTAAATGTGCTGAAAATGCGTCATTCTCAGATCGTCAATGAAATCCTGCACCCATCGTCTTCCAGGTCTTCCTCTCGCTCTTCTTCCAGGCACATTACTTCCAGAATTATCTTCCCCAGGCAATCATGCCATGTAATGTGTCTGAAATATTTAATTTTTCTTGTTTTTATGTTATTTAATAACCAAATCTCCTTAATATAATGCTGTTGCAGACAAGAAGTATTTCTTCTCTTCCTTGTCCTTGATATTCTAAGTACTAAACATAAACTATGAGTGTTAAATAGCTCTACCAGTGTCAACAGGCAGAACAGACATTGGAGCACGCCTGGAAAGACTGCGGAAACTGAGGAATTCTTGAAGAAGTTGAGAAGAAACATGTGGTCACACACATTTGACTTGAAAACTATGTTTTGGGGAAATCCAACAGACCTCAAGCTGACTACCCAGTTTGTTGCCCTTAGTGAATTACGCACGCTCATAAATCGTTGAAAAAGTATAACTCTCGCATAGCCACTTATATTGGGAATCGTCCTGTGAAAATTATCGTTATATTGAATCAATTGTATCGTAGCTTGTGCTATAAGATAAAAGCTGTTATATTATACTCATATCTAGGCGTTCTCAAACCAGATCTACTACCATTGTAACAGTAAAATAGTAGTGTACTAATTTGTATTCTTACAACATGGTCAAACTAGTGTCTGTACCTTCACATTTCTTACGACAGATGAGGTTTCTATAATATATCTCTATCCACGTGACTCGTTCTATCACTTCTGAATTTTTTAATAAATTTTCTCAAGAACTTTATCTCACACACTAACACATTTTTAGGATATTTTTCTGCTTGTGTCACCAACAATTTGGAGTTGCTCCTCCCATTTCTACTTTCTCTTCAAGGAAACAGAAATGTTGGACACAACATAAAAACAATATAACGAGAAAAACAAAGGTGCGCAGTTTTAATATATACAAGAACAAGGCTTTTGGTCTTTACACTCAGAAAATCCAGCCCAACACACTCCCTTGTGTTTCGTCTGGAAGTCTTTTGACGTCATGAATAAAGCTCCTTTTTCCCGTCCCCCCGTTTCTAGATTTTGGAATCGGTCTTCCATTGGATGAAATACCATACACTAGTACGTTTTTTCAGTGTCATTACTGTTGTGTCTTGAGAGCCGCTGTAGCGTAGTTGTTAGTGAACTCGCTCCGCAAAGGCTGGTGGTCTGGGTTCAGCTCCCGCAATGTGCGTGGAATTTTCCCGACCACGACGGCTCTCAGGTCGACCCAGCCTCAACTGGGTACCAGACATGCTCTGGGAAAGTAAAGGCGGCCGGCGTGATGCTGACCACATCACCCATCGTGTGCCGAAGGTCAATGAAAAATACAGGCCTAACACTGTATTGACCTATATACCACGAGGTATGAAAGGGTTCCTTTACTTTTTTTTACTTTTACTGTTGTGTCTTATCAGCCAATCAACAAATCAATCAATCAATCAATAAATCAATCAGTCAATCAGTCAGTCATATATATGGTTTGATAATACAAATTATGATTGTTTATGCCTATCGTCCTTTTTTTCTTTAGTTTTCCGAGTCGTTGAGGTTCATTGTTGCATATATCACTGTTTGCATTCAACTCTTTTATTACTTCCCAATTGTGGACTCTAACTTTCTACAGCATCTATGGTATTGGTATAACCAAGTATTCTTGATGTTTCATCAACAGTACCATTTTCCTGTATCTCTCTTATTATTTTATCAATGGCTATGTTAAAAGAATTGGGGACATGATATGACTTTGTTTAAACCCATTTGAAATGGGTCTCATTTTCTTCTTTTATAAATATTGATTGTTCTTATTTTTATCTTATATATATATATATATATATATATATATATATATATATATAATTCATCTCGTACCTTTGCACGTTACATAGGGTCTGCAAGCAATTTCTCCATACCGCTCTATCCTGAGCAACACGCTTAATCTCTTCCATGGAACTAAGATCTATATTTCTGACCTCTCTCAGCAACGTTCGTTTCAGGGTCTCCTTAGGTCGTCCTCTCTTTCTTGAACCCGTTGCATCCGACTTCAATGCATGCTGTGATATTCTTTGATCATTTCTTCTCAAGGTGTGTCCAACACATCTTCATCTTCTCTTTCTTATAACAAATGTTACTAGCGATATAAGTATATATATATATACATATAATTTTTATTTCTTCAACTAGATAAGTTTTAACTTGAGAAGAAATCCAGTTGGCATCCTGATTAATCTTATTCTTCCCATTGTATTTATATCATTTCTGAACCTGTGGGTATTTGTTATACCCGTCGAGTCTGGAGAGAAGATCAGCTACGGTAAAAATGTTGTTATTGTGTCCAGTTATTGTTATTATTACATGTAGCGCAAATTCTAATGTCACTGTTTCCTGACCACTCTAGGTATCATATAGAGTTCTTGCAAACATTTGAAGTAGGGGGTGGTCATATTATTGTAGGGGGTGGTATTGTAGTGATGATTGTGGTATTTAATGATGGTATACTTGGACGATAATATAGACAAACACTGTCTTTCAGACTTCATATATATTTATTTTTGTGATGTTCATCATGAGTAGACACACGTTCGTCCATCTGTCTCTATGTTTTCTAATTCGTTCTTACACTGTCGCTACCCAACTACGTAGTTTTTATTACGTCAAGAATGTCTCGTTGTTATGTGTTGCGCCTCTGCTTAGAGAGTGCAACACATAGTCTCAACTATTAAATATCTAATTACATACTACACTAACTATATGGCTAACTGTCCATTCCTCTGCAGTATTGCAGCACACAATACCCTTTCGCAGCAAAGAACGGTTGGATTCAAAAATGACCTGCCGACCCATACTAATCCCACCTTTAACTCGAACCCACACCACTCCCAATGAACTAGCTTTAATATGCGATTTCTTTCCCTTAGCAGACCAAATAAAGGCTGGAAGAGAAGACGGTGCCACTTTCTCAGGTACGGACTGGATAGAAGGACCTAGAATTGGTCGAAATAACCGCAGGCGACTAAGGATATTAGTACCGATGATAACCGGATAATCACTATCACCAATAGATAAAGTTTCCTTAAAAATATAAAAACCGCAATCCTTGAGAAAAGTATTATAGAGCTCTATGTTAACAACAACATAGCCCAAGTAAGGAATTTGAAGACCATTTGCAGCTGTTAGCTGCACCCAATTATCCTCGTTTAAAATAGACTGCGGAAAATAAGTGCGAAAGCAACCTCTGTGAGCCGAGATCTGGGAGCCCGTGTCAATCAGACCTCTAAAGACATTACCCCCAATCCAAACATCTTTTAATAGATGATCCCCTACAAATGTCGATTTCGGGCACTGTCCTCCGTCACCCAGGGTCGTGCCCCTCTCCCTGAGTGGCGTACGTTTAACAAGTTACACCTACATTCCCGTTCCCATTTTGCATCGGGAGCAGCTAAACCGAGCCCCAGGCCGTCCGATTTGCGTTGGTGGGAAGCGAGCATGGTAGTCATTTTTACCCGTATTGCGCCCATTCGAGTTATTCATAGGCCTGACCTCCAAATTCTGGACTCTACGCCGAAGTGCCCTCACCTGGGAAGACATTTCATATGCGTGTGGTGAAACCGGTTTGTTCTCCCATCGCATGGCAGCTTCACGACAAAGGAGGAAGGAGATGGAAGGATCCTCCACCACTTTCTCCAACAACATCCTGGAACATAGTCGATCCCCCACCGAATTTATAAACCGATCCCTCAACACGCAAACATCCATGGTTACTTGCCTTTCCCTTATCTGGGCAGCAGTAATCTTTTTGTACAAATCCATCAGCCGATGTGAGAAGTCACGGATAGATTCCCCCCCTTGTTGCTCCGCCTTATAAAGTATGGAAAGGAGATCATGAGCGGACCTATTATCTCCATATTCCATTACTAATCGATCCAATAACAAGTCGGGATCCTGAATGGTCAACGATAGGATCTCTATCTCGGAACGTATTGAATCAGATACATGATCCAATATGGCATCCCTTTTATCCCGACCTGTCAGTCCATACGACCTCCAGTAGAGACGAATATCTCTAGCAAACTCGTCGACTGTAGGGCCATCTCGGACTCCAAAATTCCTGACCGGCCTGCTGGGAATACGTGGACCATTCCTGCCCCAATACCTGCCTGATCAGTTCGTTCAATACCCTCATCTTGGATTGAAGGACCTGACAAGGTAGCAGCAGTAATTGACACATCCCGAGTAGTAACCTCCAACATGGCATCTTCACATATTTTGCCGCCCCTGGTAGCCCGATGAGTCATTGTAAAATCGGACCGTTGAATTAAAAAACTTAGTATTACAACCCTAGCGTCGTAATGTGTAAAGCGCTACGAATATAAAACCAGAAATATATTGATGCAAAGTTGTCAATCACACAATCATAATCTATAGCTGTAGACACAATATTTTGAACAATATGGACAGTTAGTAAAATATGCCATAATAATATGAAAATATACTTACATCAGTAAAAAAATGTCATGGACAAATTTCATTGTTGCACAGCTATAATGTGATTAGTCACCTAACCAGCAAAACTGTCCAATATAAAGCAATCCAACCGATGTAGAGACCAATCAACACTGTACTCCGTTAGCGACCAGCACCAACACACATCAAAGGATGGGCATGAAGGACATGCGCTGGATCCTGAGATATGAATAAATGAGGTTTGATTACCGGTGGGTAATCACGCTGGTCTCCTTCAGGGATTGAAGGAAGAAAAGGACAAGCGTTGGGTCCTTTATATAAATTTGAATAAATAAGAACAATAGCCTGACCGGTGGGTAATCACGCCGGTCACCTTCAAGGATTGAAGGACAAAAAGGACAAGCGTTGGGTCCTTTAAATAAATTTGAATAAATAAGAACAATAGCCTGACCGGTGGGTAATCACGCCGGTCACCTTCAAGATTGAAGGACAAAAGGACAAGCGTTGGGTCCTTTAAATAAATTTGAATAAATAAGAACAATAGCCTGACCGGTGGGTAATCACGCCGGTCACCTTCAAGATTGAAGGACAAAAGGACAAGCGTTGGGTCCTTTATATAAATTCGAATAAATAAGAACAATAGCCTGACCGGTGGGTAATCACGCCGGTCACCTTCAAGGATTGAAGGACAAAAAGGACAAGCGTTGGGTCCTTTATATAAATTCGAATAAATAAGAACAATAGCCTGACCGGTGGGTAATCACGCCGGTCACCTTCAAGATTGAAGGACAAAAGGACAAGCGTTGGGTCCTTTATATAAATTCGAATAAATAAGAACATTAGCCTGACCGGTGGGTAATCACGCCGGTCACCTTCAAGATTGAAGGACAAAAGGACAAGCGTTGGGTCCTTTATATAGATTTGAAGAAATTACACATATATAAAAGTGGGTCCAGCGAGTGGAGATAGACCGATGGCTGCAGAACGTGAAGATACAAACGACAGTAGTAAATAGCTATATAAAATATGACACTCACGTAATTTCTGGTCCACGACTGTTATTAGGGCAGATCTTTTTATTCATCTTGACACCAATTGAAGTAGGGGGTCATATTATTGTAGGGGGTGGTATTGTAGTGATGATTGTGGTATTTAATGATGGTATACTTGGACGATAATATAGACAAACACTGTCTTTCAGACTTCATATATATTTATTTTTGTGATGTTCATCATGAGTAGACACACGTTCGTCCATCTGTCTCTATGTTTTCTAATTCGTTCTTACACTGTCGCTACCCAACTACGTAGTTTTTATTACGTCAAGAATGTCTCGTTGTTATGTGTTGCGCCTCTGCTTAGAGAGTGCAACACATAGTCTCAACTATTAAATATCTAATTACATACTACACTAACTATATGGCTAACTGTCCATTCCTCCGCTGCCATCTGGGGAACTATGACACATTAACCATTGTTTCATGACCACTCTAGGTATCATATAGAGTTCTTGCGAACATTAACCATTGTTTCATGACCACTCTAGGTATCATATAGAGTTCTTGCGAACATTAACCATTGTTTCATGACCACTCTATGTATCATATAGAGTTCTTGCGAACATTAACCATTGTTTCATGACCACTCTATGTATCATATAGAGTTCTTGCGAACATTAACCATTGTTTCATGACCACTCTATGTATCATATAGAGTTCTTGCGAACATTAACCATTGTTTCATGACCACTCTAGGTATCATATAGAGTTCTTGCGAACATTAACCATTGTTTCATGACCACTCTATGTATCATATAGAGTTCTTGCAAACATTAACCATTGTTTCATGATAACTCTA
This sequence comes from Arion vulgaris, assembly GCA_020796225.1. Lineage (NCBI taxonomy): Eukaryota > Metazoa > Mollusca > Gastropoda > Stylommatophora > Arionidae > Arion > Arion vulgaris. Next base: position 24,525,121 of record CM036761.1, on the reverse strand, counting down.
TGTATCATATAGAGTTCTTGCGAACATTAACCATTGTTTCATGACCACTCTATGTATCATATAGAGTTCTTGCGAACATTAACCATTGTTTCATGACCACTATAGGTATCATATAGAGTTCTTGCGAACATTAACCATTGTTTCATAACCACTCTATGCATCATATAGAGTTCTTGCAAACATTAACCATTGTTTCATGACCACTCTAGGTATCATATAGAGTTCTTGCGAACATTAACCATTGTTTCATGACCACTCTATGTATCATATAGAGTTCTTGCAAACATTAACCATTGTTTCATGACCACTCTAGGTATCATATAGAGTTCTTGCAAACATTAACCATTGTTTCATGACCACTCTAGGTATCATATAGAGTTCTTGCAAACATTAACCATTGTTTCATGACCACTCTAGGTATCATATAGAGTTCTTGCAAACATTAACCATTGTTTCATGACCACTCTATGTATCATATAGAGTTCTTGCGAACATTAACCATTGTTTCATGACCACTCTAGGTATCATATAGAGTTCTTGCGAACATTAACCATTGTTTCATGACCACTCTAGGTATCATATAGAGTTCTTGCAAACATTAACCATTGTTTCATGACCACTCTAGGTATCATATAGAGTTCTTGCGAACATTAACCATTGTTTCATGACCACTCTAGGTATCATATAGAGTTCTTGCTAACATTAACCATTGTTTCATGACCACTCTAGGTATCATATAGAGTTCTTGCGAACATTAACCATTGTTTCATGACCACTCTAGGTATCATATAGAGTTCTTGCTAACATTAACCATTGTTTCATGACCACTCTATGTATCATATAGAGTTCTTGCGAACATTAACCATTGTTTCATGACCACTCTATGTATCATATAGAGTTCTTGCTAACATTAACCATTGTTTCATGACCACTCTATGTATCATATAGAGTTCTTGCGAACATTAACCATTGTTTCATGACCACTCTAGGTATCATATAGAGTTCTTGCGAACATTAACCATTGTTTCATGACCACTCTATGTATCATATAGAGTTCTTGCAAACATTAACCATTGTTTCATGATAACTCTATGTATCATATAGAGTTCTTGCGAACATTAACCATTGTTTCATGACCACTCTATGTATCATATAGAGTTCTTGCGAACATTAACCATTGTTTCATGACCACTATAGGTATCATATAGAGTTCTTGCGAACATTAACCATTGTTTCATAACCACTCTATGCATCATATAGAGTTCTTGCAAACATTAACCATTGTTTCATGACCACTCTAGGTATCATATAGAGTTCTTGCGAACATTAACCATTGTTTCATGACCACTCTATGTATCATATAGAGTTCTTGCAAACATTAACCATTGTTTCATGACCACTCTAGGTATCATATAGAGTTCTTGCAAACATTAACCATTGTTTCATGACCACTCTAGGTATCATATAGAGTTCTTGCAAACATTAACCATTGTTTCATGACCACTCTAGGTATCATATAGAGTTCTTGCAAACATTAACCATTGTTTCATGACCACTCTATGTATCATATAGAGTTCTTGCGAACATTAACCATTGTTTCATGACCACTCTAGGTATCATATAGAGTTCTTGCGAACATTAACCATTGTTTCATGACCACTCTAGGTATCATATAGAGTTCTTGCAAACATTAACCATTGTTTCATGACCACTCTAGGTATCATATAGAGTTCTTGCGAACATTAACCATTGTTTCATGACCACTCTAGGTATCATATAGAGTTCTTGCGAACATTAACCATTGTTTCATGACCACTCTAGGTATCATATAGAGTTCTTGCGAACATTAACCATTGTTTCATGACCACTCTAGGTATCATATAGAGTTCTTGCGAACATTAACCATTGTTTCATGACCACTCTATGTATCATATAGAGTTCTTGCGAACATTAACCATTGTTTCATGACCACTCTAGGTATCATATAGAGTTCTTGCTAACATTAACCATTGTTTCATGACCACTCTAGGTATCATATAGAGTTCTTGCGAACATTAACCATTGTTTCATGACCACTCTAGGTATCATATAGAGTTCTTGCAAACATTAACCATTGTTTCATGACCACTCTAGGTATCATATAGAGTTCTTGCAAACATTAACCATTGTTTCATGACCACTCTATGTATCATATAGAGTTCTTGCAAACATTAACCATTGTTTCATGACCACTCTATGTATCATATAGAGTTCTTGCAAACATTAACCATTGTTTCATGACCACTCTATGTATCATATAGAGTTCTTGCGAACATTAACCATTGTTTCATGACCACTCTAGGTATCATATAGAGTTCTTGCGAACATTAACCATTGTTTCATGACCACTCTAGGTATCATATAGAGTTCTTGCAAACATTAACCATTGTTTCATGACCACTCTAGGTATCATATAGAGTTCTTGCGAACATTAACCATTGTTTCATGACCACTCTATGTATCATATAGAGTTCTTGCGAACATTAACCATTGTTTCATGACCACTCTAGGTATCATATAGAGTTCTTGCAAACATTAACCATTGTTTCATGACCACTCTAGGTATCATATAGAGTTCTTGCAAACATTAACCATTGTTTCATGACCACTCTATGTATCATATAGAGTTCTTGCAAACATTAACCATTGTTTCATGACCACTCTATGTATCATATAGAGTTCTTGCAAACATTAACCATTGTTTCATGACCACTCTATGTATCATATAGAGTTCTTGCAAACATTAACCATTGTTTCATGACCACTCTAGGTATCATATAGAGTTCTTGCAAACATTAACCATTGTTTCATGACCACTCTAGGTATCATATAGAGTTCTTGCAAACATTAACCATTGTTTCATGACCACTCTAGGTATCATATAGAGTTCTTGCAAACATTAACCATTGTTTCATGACCACTCTATGTATCATATAGAGTTCTTGCGAACATTAACCATTGTTTCATGACCACTCTAGGTATCATATAGAGTTCTTGCGAACATTAACCATTGTTTCATGACCACTCTAGGTATCATATAAAGTTCTTGCAAACATTAACCATTGTTTCATGACCACTCTAGGTATCATATAGAGTTCTTGCGAACATTAACCATTGTTTCATGACCACTCTATGTATCATATAGAGTTCTTGCAAACATTAACCATTGTTTCATGACCACTCTAGGTATCATATAGAGTTCTTGCGAACATTAACCATTGTTTCATGACCACTCTAGGTATCATATAGAGTTCTTGCAAACATTAACCATTGTTTCATGACCACTCTAGGTATCATATAGAGTTCTTGCGAACATTAACACTTTCATCCAAACGAGGCGTTGAAAATGTAAAGGACACGTGTTCAGCTAAAAAACTAACTGTCATAAAAACTGCACTAATATGGACACCAGAGGGTAAACAAAAACGTGGAAAAACCCAATATAACATAGAGGAGAACAGTAGGACAGAAACTGAAAGTAATTTAATCACAATAGAAGCACAATTCAAAGTACGGCTAAGAAAAGAAAAGAATGGCGTGCACTTATTGATGCCCTAAACACCAAAGACGTTACTTTGCATATTACCCGTGGCAACGTATGGATGTGAAGCATGGACATTTAACACAGAAGTGAAAATCATATATCTGCTTTTGAATATAAGTGTTACAGAAGAGTTCTCTTTAAACAAAGACCAACGAAGAGAACAAATATATTTATTAAGAAAGAACTCAAAATCAAAGAAAACTGGCTGATGCTATAAATAAGAAGGAGAAAGTTATTTCGAATCTATAAGATCGAAGACATGAAGTGTTGGAAGAAGACATTCCGACAAAGAGGAATAGAGGAAGACAACGAAAAGATGGCTTCAGGATGGTGACTGCTGATTTGAGCATGATCAAGCAGATGGGGACATCTGGTTTATGAGAGAACCACGACAATCTATTGGATGATGAAGCACCCAGTTATTAAACTTTCATTGTTTTCCTAGTCTTTGTTGTCGTTCTTCAAGTATAAGGACTGGTTTTACATTTGTACAATTATATTAATATTTAAAATGAGACGAATTCAGGAAACGTGATGAAATCGGAGAAATGTCTGGTCAACACATGGTAGACACTGTTATAAGAAAGAGAAGATAGAGTTATGTTGGACATACTCTCAGAAGAAATGATACAAAAATACAACGCAAAACATTGATGGGAAGAAGGCTAACGGTTCAAGAATGGACTCCTTAGGGAAACTGTGAAACAAACTTTACTAAGAGAAGCGACACATGGCGGACTCAATTTCATAGACGAGACTGAACGAGTTGTCCAGGATAGAGGGGTATGGAGAAATTACTTACATGCCCTATGTTAACCCATTCATCCTTCGGAGCCGATGTATAGGCTCGAGGTACTTTCTAAGATGACCCAAAGGTAATTTACTGTCTTATTTAGTTTACATTGCAATATTAATGCGTCTGAAGGTTAAATAAATTACCGAGGGAAAGGGTTAAGTACAACGGTACGATAATATTATATATATATATATATATATATATATATATATTCATTCAGTAGCCTATTTGTCTCAGGAAACAATATGTTTTTCTTCACGTAGTTTGTTCTACGCTGAATCACAACGTTTCTTGTGGCTGTAATGGGTTATTCTGGAGTGACAATTCTTGCCACAGTTGCTGCGTGTGAAACTAGAAACGAGCTGACAATAGGATGTTCTCTCTGCACTCTTCGCTATCTTTTGCCTCCATATGTGATGGTGTTTTTCTTCTTTTCTTTTTGAGCCACTGCCGCTCGCCATGCTTGCCTGTCTTTGTCCAGCCGCTCCCAATGTTCTTTGTTTAAATATTGTAAATTAAATTAATATAAATATTAATTAACCTAATTAAGGATACATCGTCTTTTAATGAAGTCAAACGCAATTATTTTGCTGTCAGCTTCTTTCAGCCATTAATATGTGTTTCAGTAAGTGCAATTAATAAATATTATTTTGAATTCAAACTTAGGAACAACTGTATTGATGGCTCTGTCTGTGTTTATGACAAACATGAGCGCGTTGCTTCCAGTATCATCTGATCAACTACCTTTATTGGTTCTCTATATCTTCATCTTGCTTATTATTTCTCTTCTGACGGTTGTTACCAGCATAATCATTGTCTTCTTGCACCACAAAGAAGAGGTAATTATCAATTCTTTTTATTTCACTAGGCAAAGATGTAATTATAATTGTTTTTTTGTTGTACCACTAAAAGATGTAATTATAATTGTCTCCTTGTTATACCAGGAAAAGATGTAAATATAATTGTCTCCTTGCTGTACTAGAAAAATATAATTATAATTGTCTCCTTGCTGTACCAGCAAAAGATGTAATTATAATTGTCTCCTTGTTGTACCAGGAAAATATAATTATAATTGTCTCTTTTTTGTACCAGGAGAAGATGTAATTATAATTGTCTCCTTGTTGTACCAGGAACAGATGTAATTATAATTGTCTCCTTGTTGTACCAGGAACAGATGTAATTATAATTGTCTCCTTGTACAAAAAAATATAATAATAAATGTCTGCTTATTTCACTAGGAAAAAAATAATTGTCTTATTGTTCGACCAGGAGTAGATAATTATAATTGTCTTATTGTTTGACCAGGAGTAGGTAATTATAATTATCTTATTGTTCGATCAGGAGTAGATAATTATAATTATCTTATTGTTCGATCAGGAGTAGATAATTATAATTATCTTATTGTTCGACCAGGAATAGATAATTATAATTATCTTATTGTTCGATCAGGAGTAGATAATTATAATTATCTTATTGTTCGATCAGGAGTAGATAATTATAATTATCTTATTGTTCGATCAGGAGTAGATAATTATAATTATCTTATTGTTCGATCAGGAGTAGATAATTATAATTATCTTATTGTTCGATCAGGAGTAGATAATTATAATTATCTTATTGTTCGATCAGGAGTAGATAATTATAATTATCTTACTGTTCGACCAGGAGTATATAATTATAATTGTCTTATCGTTTGACCAGGAGTAGATAATTATAATTGTCTTACTGTTCGACCAGGAGTAGATAATTATAATTATCTTACTGTTCGATCAGGAGTAGATAATTATAATTATCTTATTGTTCGATCAGGAGTAGATAATTATAATTATCTTATTGTTCGACCAGGAGTAGATAATTATAGTTTTCTTATTGTTCGACCAGGAGTAGATAATTATAATTGTGTTACTGTTCGATCAGGAGTAGATCTTCTTCTTCTTTGCGTTCGTTCTTTACGACCAATTTTAATCACTCTTTGTGATATGTTTGATATTTGCCAAGAACGTGTACACGTTGCACATTGGTTTTGTAGGCCCTAAACGCATAGACTTCTACACGTTTAGGACACATGCATCCGATTGGCAGGTAACAGTGGTTCTATTCTTAACACCCCAAATTTGGGCCCTGGTAACCACTCGGGCGGAGGACAAGCTATTTGATGATGATGATGCTTAGCTTTAGTACGTCTCTCTCTCTCTCTCTCTCTCTCTCTCTCTCTCTATATATATATATATATGAATATCTAGAGAACAATAGAAAAGTAGACGTTTTAGACTGCCATGATTTCATGCAACATGTCTCCAAATAATTATCAGAAATATTTGGCCAAATAAAATCAGAAACCAACTCAAGAAATATAATCAAGTATACGTGTACACGGTGATGAAAAGTACACAGGAGTTGTAGGATCTGCTGTTTGCAAATACTTAACAGAGATTCTTGAACATCCATATGAATTGTCGTGTAGTGGACTCTAGAGAGACGGAGGAATAGATTTAGACCAAATACAACCTGGCGAAGAAGAGCGTGTACAGAAAATGACCGCCTGTGTCAGAATTGGGACACCCTTCAATGGATGGCCAAGGACTGAGAAAGATGGAGATATTATTTTGTCTATGAACAAGATACTACACGGCGTGTTGGCACTGACTGATTTTTTCAGTTCATGCCTAAGTCAAAGTATAATATAGTGCAGTTTTTTTAAAAGTTCACAAATGAACATTGCAGACTAAGATTCAAATATATCGAGCTTGCGTAATTAGCTTTTTACTACATGGCTCAGAAACATGGACAGCCTAACTCAAGACTCGAGATGAGACTTACCATGTTTCACATTCGGTTACTACATGGCTCAGAAACATGGACAGCCTAACTCAAGACTCGAGATGAGACTTACCATGTTTCACATTCGGTTACTACATGGCTCAGAAACATGGACAGCCTAACTCAAGACTCGAGATGAGACTTACCATCTTTCACATTCGGTTACTACATGGCTCAGAAACATGGACAGCCTAACTCAAGACTCGAGATGAGACTTACCATCTTTCACATTCGGTTACTACATGGCTCAGAAACATGGACAGCCTAACTCAAGACTCGAGATGAGACTTACCATCTTTCACATTCGGTTACTACATGGCTCAGAAACATGGACAGCCTAACTCAAGACTCGAGATGAGACTTACCATCTTTCACATTCGGTTACTACATGGCTCAGAAACATGGACAGCCTACTCAAGACACGAGATGAGACTTACCATCTTTCACATTCGGTTACTACATGGCTCAGAAATATGGACAGCCTAACTCAAGACACGAGATGAGACTTACCATCTTCCTTCGTTACTTGCAAACATGGACAGCTAACTCAACGAGACTTACCATCTCATCGTTATGGCTCAGAAACATGGACAGCCTAACTCAAGACACGAGATGAGACTTACCATCTTTCACATTCGGTTACTACATGGCTCAGAAACATGGACAGCCTACTCAAGACACGAGATGAGACTTACCATCTTTCACATTCGGTGTTCTCATCAAGGTTATGAACAGCAGGTGGTACGACAAGATACCTATCCCTGACTGCCTTCAGCGTGCAAACTTGTCTTCCATCTGGACATGTTCTGCAGTAGACGACTAAGATGACTAGGGCATGTGAGAAGAATGGATAATATTCACATACCACAACAAATGTTATTCTGTGAACTTTTGGGAGGGAAGAGGCACCAAGGCAGACCACTGCTCAGATATAATGATGTCATAATCTTTTGAAAAGAGACTTAGAGATGAGCTGAAATGCAAGAGAGACAAGCGCAAACTCAGAAGTTGTCACAGAAAACCACATGCCAATTGACCATCTGTAAAGAGGAAAAAGGCAAAATATACACCTCTGCAAGATACATGCAGTGTGGAAGATACATTACAGCCGACACTCGATGGGGAGAGGGCACAATATCTGATTTGCAATGATAACGGTGTTGGCAAGTGATTTGTTTGCATGGAAGAATTTTTACTATTTATAGTATCGGTTTTCTGCCTGTACAGTTTCTATCAATATAGTTGACATGAGAGTTACATAACTCATTCCTCCACATTCCCTCCTCACCCGTGTTCTTAGTGAAACATGTGACGACTCTTCACTGATACATGTTTTAGACATCACCGTGAGCTTCGACAAAGAGTCTGCGGTTTCTATTTCCCAAAATTGTACTGTCATCCAACAGATATTCATCAATCTGCATATTGTTCTCCTACCTCGAAGATGTACAACAGATCAATACATGTTTAGTTACATTTACAACAATTTGCTGATGATGTGCCCAGTACTTTCTATATCTGTGTCCGACATTTAACAATATACTATTTATTTACGAAACTATATTTGTAATCATGCTGTCAAATAAATGTATAGTAGTAACATATTGTGGTCGTCTGTAGCTTAGGCGTTAGTGAGCTTGATCATAATTCAAGTGTACATGGTTAAAAAACCGCAGCGGGAAGTTTGGAAGCAAATTTGCTTGCGTGGGTTTTACAAATAGTGAACATAGACCATTGCAAGACAGGCACTGTTTTTTAACCCGCAGGGAAAGAGAAGTAGTGGAAGGCCTAGCCATACCCGGTGAAGAGAGCTTGAGGCTGATATTAAAAGGTTGCCTGTAAAGGATATGCCACGATTTGTAATCATTTTCAGTACCAAATTAGATGAAGTATTATTGAAGTGTTTGTAACAATTATAAATGTCATACCTCAAATAGTTATACTTGTTTGTTTTACAGCAACAGGACAATCATCTTCGAGCAAAGACAAAATTAAACAACATCTTCCACAAGGTGACACTTGTCAACCGTGCTGTTAGTGCCATCGACAATGGGAAGAATTCAAAAAGCACTAATAAAGTTCAACCTTTATCAACAGTATCCGAAGATTCTGACCAATCTCCATCCTTTGCCGATGACCATCAGACGACACACAGTCAAGTACACCCTCAGTCTAACAGATACAAAATGATTGGAAAATATATCGACCTGGTGTCGCTAATAATCTTCTTTACTGTTTGGTTAAGTATAACAGTTGGGTTCATGTACTATATTTCCAGTTAAAAATTGATGATCAGTCATTGTTGATTGAAACTGGAAGCTGAATATGTGTACTGTTTTTATTTCTCATTATCATGTGCAATTCTTCTGTGGTAGACAATCATGGGTCTTCACAAACGTATGTCTTGAAGATAGACTTTCCAGTATCTTCTCACTCTGGTAAGGAAATGTCTGTCTTTGTTTAATTTGCCCATTTACTCTTGGTGTTTATTATGGCGTGGGCACTCCTGGATCTCCACAAACGTCTGACTTGAAGCTAGACCGTCCAGTATCTTCTCACTCTGGAAAGGAAATGCCGGTCTTTGTCCAAATTTGTTCACTTACGCTGGTAACCAATGCCGCTACTGACTTATTCGTCTTTTTCTTATGTTGATAATGCGTAATAAAAAATATGTAATATAATTACATCAACATTTTTAAAAACTGTATCCATAATATCTTAAATTGTTTACTAATTTACTTACCTATTTAGCTTTATGATGTTTTTATTTCCACAATTTCCGGGCACAATCTTTGATTTTTAATATGCCAATTGTTTACATCTACATGTTTAAATTTGTTACCAAGAATGAGACAAATTACTGCGGAAGACCGTATTCTGATTAAACGAGTGGCGTCGATGCTTAGAAAAATTGAACATGATTTCTGATTAGCTAAATACTTGGCAAACAAAATTACATGAAACAATATAATTAAATTAAATAACATTTCTAAATAACGCGTATGTTACGCGATGTTCTCATTTTGTTTTGACCCACCCTGTAGAACTGGCGAAATTTCGAATTTCAATAGACGACCACTTTCTTTCTTTCTTTCTCGAATCCTGTATGCCTCACAGCGTCAGGTCAGGAAGAGATTTCTAAAACGGGCCCTAGTATGCGCTTCGTAGATAGTCTCTTTCGTCGCCTCTGTTATCTCTGAGGTCCATCTTTGCGTGGCCGGCCTTTTGCTTTGTACCCATTGTATCGGAGCAGCATTGCTCTTTAAGGTGCACTGTCTGATGGTAATCTGCTTACGTGACCGAACCATTTAATTTGTTGTTTCTTGATGAAGTCTAGTACTGATGTTGTACCCACTTTTTCCTGATGTCTTCATTTCTCAACCGGTCTCTTCTTGTTACACCCAGCATTCTGCGTAGACACTTCATCTCTGTTGTGACTAGTTTTCTTCTATCGTTTGTTGTCAGCGTCCAGGTTTGCGACCACTTTCTGCATATAATTCACTTCATTTATATTTGAGAATGCTTTCGTGTGTTACTTATTCTGTTTGTTATTTCTGAACTACATCTGTCATTTGATGTTCTTCCACAACATTGTTACTATTAAGCACAGGCCGAAAGTCCGCAATGAATAGGCATGAATAAGAGAGATGCAACTATCATTCAAAGGACGTGTTCGATTAACACTTATGTAGCAATGGCGAAACACGTAAAAACAAAGCACTATGGTTTTCCAGAGTACAAAAAGAATATACCGCGACGTAACTTTTAGTATATCACACTGAAACCAAGTTTTAACGTATGACGTTTTGTAATAAATCATTTAGTGGGGGTGTTTTAACAAAATCTATTGTACCTTTTTACACTAAGCACCAGAACACTATTTCATATATCCTAATGCGCATAATTGAAAGCTATATTTTATAAATTCAGCTATTGCATTCTACAAAGCATTCTAAACGAATAGCATTAAATGAATCTTGTGAATAATTTTGTTTATATTTAATGTTTTGCTTTTGCGGGAGTTTGCTGGAAACTTGATACTTCTAGAACGGTTTGCTAGGTAGTTTGACATATTATAAAAATTACAAATTTCTTTTTCCTGAATTATCTTCTTTGTTGCTATTTGTATTGTTCACCTATTATTTTTAATACATTTTCGTTACTAAAAAAATATTTACATTAGACAGGAAATTGAAATAATGATTTACAATCACGTTTACTTTGGACGTTTCGTTCATCTTTGGAAACTGTTGTTGTATTCATGTCTCTGGTGTTTCGTTAATGGCTCAGTTACTGTCAAAATTTGATTATATATATTCGGTCTACATTTACTTACATATCCATACAATTATTTCTAATAGCTTCACATCTTCATAATCATACAATTCAACAGCTTCACATCATATCATAATCATACAATCCTCAACAACAAGATTGTAATAGTACAATAGTCAACACAATTTTTATTTACTGAAGTGAATTAGGACGATATAATCAATCAATCAATCAATCAATCATTCAATCAATCAATCAATCACTAAACTAACCAATTCATAAATTAAAATAAAATTAATCAACATCAATACATCACTAAATCAATAATCAGATCAATCAATCAGTCAACTAATCAGTGTTTGCTGGAGTGTGTTATAGAATTCAAGTTTTGTAGCTTGGTCTGCTTTTTTTTTGTTTGAGAGTTTGAATAATGGTAATATTTTTTCCTTTTGAAATTATTCCAGTTTTTGTTACAGGCGATATGGGTTCCCATTCTTTGAAAGCCTTCTTTGTTTCTGGAGTTGGTATAAAAATGTTACAAACCTTCTCTGCACATGTTCTTGGTTTTCATGCTCTGAATAAGTTATGCTTTTCCTTGCCAAGTTATTTTCTCTTATGCTCCATTACAACTTATACGTGCGAACGTTCTAGTATTGTATCGTCACACTTATCTAGTAACTAAAACATATTTCATCATCATCATCTTCATGTGTCGTCTCCGCATTGAAGGTTGGCTGCAATGAATTTCCAGAATCCTCTTTCTTTCGCCTTGGTGTTGTACTCTGCCAGACCACAGTCAACTCTAGATAACTAGGCCAGACAACTGACTGGGGGTTCCCTGACTTAGATCAGAAAAGGGGACCGGAAAATATAGATGTTTGATAGAACACTGCTCGCTTTTTTGCAATTTTACTCTATTCTGTGAGTCATGGTTATTTATTGGTGAAAATTATTCATAATATTGATATTCCTTATTGTTAAACTTAACTTGTTGGATAATATAACTTTAATTTAGCATTTTGTGTTGATTTTAAAATAAATTCATCTGTATACATCAATACTGGAATGCGAGGTCACATGGTGTAGTTAGGGTCTCTATCTCTCGCGATTCCGGCCTAGATTGATGAACCAACTTTTATCATGAATTTTACCGTGGTTGTAAGGGACTCCGTTCCTCCGTACAGCTTTTCCGAAGCTCTGTGTTTGTGGCCAGGTTTTGTTTCTTAAACCTGCTATCCGTTGACAATCCAGCAGAACGTGTTCTGCCGTCATGTCTGCTATTTTGCATGGACACAGGCTAGTTGTGCCTATTTTTAACTTGTTGTACATGTGGGCGCGTAACTTGTTGCGGCCGGTACGGAGGCGAAGTATGGCAACTTGTTCACTACGGGACAGACCATTGTATCCGTCACTGTTGGAGTGCTGGGGATGGTATTTTGTCCATTTGTTTCTGTAGTGCGAAACGATGGTTGTTCGGGCTTCCTCATAACTGATCTCGTGATCAGTCTGAGGTAGTCTCCTGCCTTCATTAGCTAGTTTGTTGGCACGTTCGTTTCCCCTTATATTACAATGTGATGGAATCCACTGAATGACAGTGCGTTTGAGTGAGCGCGTTAGTTCATCGAGGGTCGCTTTGAGCTCATTCAGCTCTGTTTTGCCTACACTTTTGAGCGCCGTGATGACCATAGATGCATCGGTGAATATCACGACCTTGTTACGAGAGGTACCTCTTCTGTCTAGGATTATTTCGGCCGCTGATCTTATTGCTTCCGCTTCTGCACGGTAGTTATTCGAGTATTTGCCTGTGGCAATCGATTTTGTGACCGTCACTTTCTTTGATAGTTTAAGCACTGTTCCTCCTCGACCATCGATACTTGGCCGTAACGAACCAGTAGCTTTTTCCCATGGGCCTCGCTCGCTGCTTTGCCGAGTTGGAGGGCGGGGACCGTCGGTAGCATAAAACGGGCCCCTTCGTTGTAGTGTCACTTTGTCGTTTGATCTCAATTCGAAGTCAATTAACTGTCGAATTGTTACTAATTTTAGCTTTTGGGGTACTAAAGTCTTGGCCGACTGTCGTCAGTTCGCGATCTTCGAGGAATTTATCGTGGCCTGTGACGTAATAACAAAGAGATGCGTGGGCAGGGAGATATATATACCCTGGTCAAGCCACAGCCAGGCTATAGCCCAGGCCAGACACCTCGCCAGGTATTCCCTGACCTAGATAAGAAAAGGGGGCTGACTATATTCTTAAGATCTCTTTACGAAATCCATTACTGTACAGACATGCATTTAATGACAAACATCGTAAATGGATTATATATAATAATAAACTTGAGATATGGTCATAAAATGCATTTTATTTTAATCAAATGATCATGGTTTTATTCATATTTGGTTTTATTCATATTTAACACAGCTTTAAGAAAATTCAATGTAGAAGCTCAAAATGATTAACAAAGTATTGCAGAACAACAGTTGCATTATAATGTAATACATAGTTGTATAATAAGGTATAATATACATTTCTAACATACACAAAAGTTGCTTTAACTGTAGCACACTTTGTTGTGCTTTTATAAATGTCCATCTTACTTAGATCATTGATATGTAATGATAAATATTGTAAACAATTGACTATAAACAATTACTTGCTAGTGAAGTTTGAAGTACCCTTCCAAGTTTATACATTTTATGGACATTTGAAGCACATACAGCAAATTATATCAGATGAACTGAAAAAAAAAACGCCAGTCATGCAAACATTGCAAATTAGCTTATACACATTGTTTCTTAAAGTTTGCCTTGAGATATTTGATGTGTAAACTGAAGGTTGTTGCAAAGTGTTAATTGATGAAACTTAATGTGAAAATTTGGCCAATTTTCTCTTGTTAGAAGAACTGACTGTTTTATCATTATGCATTTTTCTGTAATTGTTTAATAATACATTAGACAGTGGGGATAATGCTTTTGAAATAATGCTTGCCTTTGGACATCCATTAGCACACATACCACTAAATTCATCAACACAATGTTTCACAATACTACATGTAACAATATGGATAAGGAGCTTCTTATGCTGTTTACAAGCCATAAATTTTGCCACCATCTCCAAATGACCTCAATGAAATCTGCTGTTTCTTGACTTCCTAGGAACCTCAAAGCTGCAATATTGTACTCACTGAAAATTGCAAGAGCTAGTGAAACTTTCTGCCTCTCTATACTTGATGGGCAAAGGGCTTTACTAGTTAAAGTTGGTGCCAACTTCACAATACTCAGACGCTCATTTTGATACAGTTTTTTCAAATGTGAAAAAGAAGCTTGGCTAGAATTAGTACAATTTGAGATTGATGTTTGGAGAAGTAACAGGATCAGTATCTTTGTAGTGGATCAGTAAATTTTCCAGCTGTGACCACCTCTCAAGTTTACTGTTAATTAAAATCCAATCAAGATATTTACCAGACACTTGTTTATTTTCTACATAAACTTGTACACTCATGTCTGGTAAAACATTGACACTTACAGAAATGGATGGTGCACTGTTTGCTTTCACACTGATAGTATACAAAACAAGACAAGTAAATATATCCTCTGTGACTGTATGCATTCTCCAGTTTTTATCTAACAAGTCTTTTAACTTTGCTGTTATCTCACACTTTAAAGTTGGAAAATCTTGTAGAATATCTGCAGACAACCACTCAGCTGTTCTATTGTCATGTTTGCTGACGATTTCTGCTACTCTTATTTCTGGATAAATAAGATGGCAATTCAGGAAACAGAGATGGATAAGCAGTTTTTTTTAAAACCAGGATGCTTTCGAGGAAGTTCATGTTTAATTCCACATTTATCTATAAATGTATCAGACAATATAATGTCACATGGATGAAAATGTTTACGACACACAACGCTTGATTTAACTGGTGACCAGTCTTTTCGTGGAATGCATTTCATCCTTCACTCTGTCTCTATCAAACTGTAATTAAATCACTCATCAATTCAGTCGATCTAGTTCATTTCATCCAAACAAATGCCCATTAAGAGAACAAACGAAATCACTTACCTACTCTCTTCAGTAATCAACAATTGATTGCTTGATCAAATATCAGGACTCTCAGTATACAAGACACCTGATCGGTCATGTTTACCACCAAATGTCGAGTGAAGCTTTATCAGAACACAACACTGCCATTTAAGATGAAACAATAGCACAAATTCAATTTAACACTCTGAATATCAGTAAACAACAATTTGTCCAGATAAATATCAAGACTCAAAATCGAAATAACAAGACGCCTGACGTTCTATCGTTTACCTGTACACTACCAAAATCAGACCACTTTCTGGAATAGAGAAACACAGTTCTCATTGACGCGATCGGTGATGCAACAACAGCATCAACATTCACTTGCACTTCTCACAGCTGTAAGCAGAGATCATTGTGATTAATCTTCAAGAGAGAATGATTCATCGTTAAACGATCCATGTCAGGCCAACTTACGGAAGAGAGAAATCATTATCTGGCTGGCTGACCCTGTACAGACAATGAGTGACTTCAACTGGACTCTCAACACTTACAGAGGTAGAGTGCGAAGTATGTAACCAGAAACTTGTCACTGATCAAGATACGTCGATTATACAAGAGACGAAGCAAGAAGGGAAAGGCAGAGAAACTTAGAAGCAGACCTAGTACTCAGAAAGCAAGGAAATGGAGAACTCAGAACTATAAGTCTGGTCCTAGTAGAAACAGGATTATAAGCAGAATCTTAGAACTTATGAAGCAGAGAATGAAGAACCAGGGACCATAAATCTGATCTTATAGAATACAGAATTATAAGCAGAATCAGCAACAGACGAAAGACCAGAGATCAAAACCCAAAAACCAGAAGAGAACCAGACAGATGAAAAATAAGACACCAGCAGAGAACTCTAGCCAGAGATATACATCAGAATAGCACTGGGACATATTGTCTCCCAAATGACTTTGAAGTCTTCATAATCAGTAATACTAGAAACTTAGACCTTCGTGAGAACATCGCTGAGACATACTGTTCCCAATGACTTTGAAGTCTTTATCATCATCATCTTCAGAGACCTCTCAGTACTAGACACATAGACTTGCATGGGAGTAGATCAATCAAGTTGTGTTTATATTTCTTATGGATATAAGCCCGAATGGAAACGTTAAGTACGTTATAGTAGAAGGGAATAGATATTGGGGAGGAAACATATTCTTTAGGTGTTAAATGTTTGTGCTTTTGATGTATAAATTTTGCTGTGTTTATATGTTGCTTTGTTATAAAAAAACTGTATTCTTTGAGGAAGAATATTTAAATAAACAATATATTTTAATATCGACTTGAGTAAGACAGAGGGAGAGAATGTGGATATGAATGACTGAGGTATATTAGTGACATCGACAAAGACTTCTTTCTGGTTGCACCGTACCCAGTAATGGCACGACTACACACACTAATCACAGTGTGCCAGAAGATAAGTATGCAAGTAAGAAAATGGGATAAAACATGACACTAGAACGGGTCCCAGTGACTAAACTAGGAATTTCTCCATTTTCTTACTTGCATTCTTATCTTCTGCACGTTATCGTCTGGTATACATATCTGTGGGACACTTACAGGGTGATACTGTTAAACCCCTCCCCGGGAACATTGGAATACATACCCGCCTTTGTTATCGGAGTGTATGCAATCCATATTAGCAAGAAACAAAGTATGAAGCGGTTCTGCCACTTAATAAGAGTGCTACCAAATTCCGCCGTATACATAGTCATTTACAGCAGAACATCAGGAAATAAGGCGATAGGAATACTACTAAAACGATGGATTTGTTGCATAGCTGAATTCTGTCAAAGAGCCATAATAACTATCACCCAAGCCACTAAATCATCGCTGAAAAACCCCAGAAAACCATGACTCTGGGCAACAAACTGGTAACATTGTAACGACAAAATAAGAAAAGAAAGAAGAAGACAT
The DNA here is from genome assembly GCA_020796225.1 of Arion vulgaris. Classification (NCBI taxonomy): domain Eukaryota; kingdom Metazoa; phylum Mollusca; class Gastropoda; order Stylommatophora; family Arionidae; genus Arion; species Arion vulgaris. The sequence goes on along the minus strand of CM036761.1, from coordinate 24,507,660 downwards.
AATCCAACTTACTACAACTGATGGAAGGTGTTTTAAGTTATCTTAATTATAAACTGATTGTCTGTTTATGTGTCGCATGAAACACTTAAGAACGTCAAACTACAGAATCATGGAATTTCGACAGTTGATTCTTGTAAAAATTTGTAGAGCTCAACGCACCATTTTCAATTTTTTGCGACTTTTTTCCCCCCTACACTGCAGACTCACTACGCACTTATATAGACTAGGAATAAGTCAAACAGTTCTCTACCAGTGTCAGCATGCGAAACAGATACCGGGGCATATCCTGCAAGACCGTCCTCTCCTGGATAAGCTGAGAAGTAACATATGGTAACACCCAGTCGAAATTAAAACTAAGTTTCAAGAAAACCTGACAGACCTGAAGCTAACTGTCCAGTTTGTGGTACACAGTGGACTAACTAATGACCAGATATTGAGAAGAACAGTTAGAACAGGTAGAACAGTGGCAACAGGACAACAGTGGGTCAGAGGTACAATATTATGACAAGAGTGCGATAGTGATGTGTGATCATAATACCACTTCACTTTTTTTTACCCTTTGCTTGATAAATGCCTTTTGTTCGAAACGTTGATGTCTATTGTTACTGTTTTTGTAATTTGTAAAACTACAGTACTTTGTTTATGTGTTTCGCTAGTTACATAGTTTTACTGCAGTGTTCCCTTATATCGATATGACCATAATACAGCGGTATTACCATTGCACAATGGGATGGTAAAACACGTAATCACAAAATACTGTAGTTTTACAAATTACAAAAACAATGACAAAATACAGCAACGTTTCGACCAACAAGTCCTTTATCAAGCAAACGAAAACAGGAGTGACAAATTGAAAAAAACATATGGACGACTACATACAAACGTTTCTAATGAAAATCTGGGAATAAAAACGAATAACGAAATAAATGTAACACAAAAACACACATAAAAACTAGAAATAGAAAGGAAGAGAAACAATGAAAATCTAGTAAATATATAACTTGAATACATGCAACATATGCCCATATAGATTACAAGGCATGGGAAGAGAAAGTACTAAGAAGCATAGGCATGTAATACGTTGAGCCCACGTGGTCGCAAGGTACCATACAACGAAATCAAACCGATTCTCCAGAGCAAATCGACTGTGATCATCCGAGGAACACGATCGGATGGCTCTGACCTGGACATCGTGAGCTCCTAAATGGCCAGTATCATTAAAATTGTCTGTGACCCCTGTAGCCACCCATTTCAATGATACTGGCCATTTAGGAGCTCACGATGTCCAGGTCACAGCTATCCGATCATGTTCCTCGGATGATTGGTGCCATTTGTCCTATGGTATAATTTGCTATATTGCTATGTTGGATTTCATTATTTATTCTTCAATTTGCTGAAAAAATGCTCCTTAAGTATGTAATGTCTTTGACTTGTTTTAATTGATGACTGTAGTGTCCAATTCGGGAGTAACCAGTCTTTGTCACAGTTCTCACACCTATACAATAAAGCAGTTCTATCAGATGGTATTGCATCCTAAAGTAAAGCCTTTTCCTTCTGTTTGTTTGATCAGACTGTATTTGAAAATGCAAGATACCACATTGGATATCCTTTCTTCAGGTGCATCTGTCTGTATCGACTCATTTTCATGTGTATGTCTATATATCAAGATCCTTCAAATCTTGCTTAACGTATCTCTTTATCACATTTGTCGACTTTCGGACTCGTCCCAGAGATCAATTCTCCATTAAAAAGCGTCTTTGAGGCGTTAACCACCTTCCATGTGCAAGACGTGCCCCAGACAAAGTGGGCATCCCTGTTTGAGAAGAGTTTACAAAGTGGAAAGTTCTGATCAATCAAGAACCAATTTGTTGGTTATATTATCACTTCATGATATACCAACTATACGCCTAAAGCAGCGCATACGAAAAACAATGAGCTTTCATTCCTGTTGAGATTAAAGAGACCAGGATTCGGACCAATAGTGTACTCACCACACTAACCCTATAGATCTGCGTTTTCTGTACGCTCAGTCAAACAACAGTACACATCTCTGTGACAATATTATTTCAACAGTAGATCATATGTATCGAATACATTGACAAACAATAACTGCAGTGTTTTGGACATTAAATGAGAATGGAAGAGACCAACCATCCAATGGCGGCTCGTGGTCATTTTTGTTGGTGGGGACAGACATTTTCGGAAAAATCATGGTTTCGGTTAGGATATATTTTAATGTATAAAATAATAAATACAAATTACACTTTATTTATTGTGGGCCCGGCCCCACTGGCCCTTAATGACGAGCCGCCGCTGCAACCACCAATAACAGCATACAATAAAACGAGATCGGGTACTAGATGTAAGGGAAGACAAAGAAAAGATGGATAGACCATATCAAGACCACAATAAATAAACACGGATATAACACAACTACGTCGACTCATCTGACCCTGGAACACAAATTAAAGCTTCCTCCCCTACGCTTAACTACAAGAGAGGACAACCAATTCCATCATCCACCTGGTGAAAGACAAAAGACAAAGTAGATCACAACGCAGAAAACAAAACTTGAACGATGTCGTTGAAAATGAACGTTTGATAATAATATTCTTAAATAACCTAGCGGCGATTGGACTCTTGCCCTTTGGCCCAGCACAGTTGGTGGTAATTTTATACTTACTGTGCTATTTATCTTGTACACAAAACTGCAACTTAATTTTAAATCGATCTATTATATATCTACTCAAATGTCAGTGCCCATCCATCGAGCTTGTCATAGCTTTCGAAATTGTTATCTTTTATCTATTGCAGTACAGGGACATTGAAAGTATAAGCAATTAAAGAAGTATTGACATAAACGTTTATAATTTGCAAGTAATATTTGCACATGGCATCCATTATACTAGCACTTAATATTGTAGTGCTGTTAATAAACTGATGTTTTTTTTACTGGGAAACATGTTGAACATTTGCTCTAGTATTTGACCGGTACTTGGGGATCAAAGTCTACACTTAAATATGTCAATACTGCTTTTGTGTTGACACTATTCTTCTGTTGCAGTATGTTTGAAATACTGAAATGTTTAATTTAAACAATGAGCAAATACATTACGTTTGATGTCTGATGACGATAGACAAGTATTTTGTGGATTCATTTTTTGTTAGATCAAAGTGTATAGGTTTAGTTTTGTGTCACTTTAGTTAAAGATAGTTGAAATGCAGAAAGTACACTTGCTCCAAAGACTAGGGGTTCTAGGTTCGAAATCTTCAGATGGATTGAGATCTTTTCCCATTCTATTATTAGATTGCAGGAAGACACAATTTTTATCTACATTTCCTCTCTATTTCTCTTCTAATGCCCATATTGACCATTTGTTAACCACTTTTTGTGATTTGTATGTGATCCGAGCCTAAGAGCGATTGTACGTTGTGCCAGTTATGCGCCTACAATTAGACCAGCACATCCGATTTCTGCGACGCTTTTTTATTTACTAGGGTAGCTTCCCTAGACCACTACCTCAGTCGTCTCTTACGACATGTCTTGTAGGTCGCAGTCTTACTATTCTTTGCTCCCCTCGCAAGCCCTGGCAACACATGAACGATCACATCTAAATTCAAAATAATTCAACTTGTCAACTTGTCAACTATGTAGTGCAGGTTTAAACTGGTCAAGATTCTTGGTGTCATGATGATTATTCGTAACACCAAAGCTATCATTGGCACCTTAGCAAGTTAGAATGCACAGGTTGTTTAAAAACTTATATTCATATATGTAGACAATTAGTCAACTTTGACTGCCACATAGACTGTGCTTCATTGCACCGGGTTTTACCCCATATGGCTCGGTCCTCTCCGCAGAAATGGCACGCCACCTGCCGAAAGTATTGCACAAAGCACGAACTCCGTAGCTTCGGCAACAATCCTAGGACTCTCTGAAAAAATTGCACTCGTGAACAGAAGGCCGTGGTCCGGATTCGAACCCACGACCTTCGACTTGCAAGGCAAAGGACTTAACCACTCAGCCACAGATATATTCACATATATAGACAATTAGTCAGCTTTGACTGCCACATAGACAGTCAGATCTGATACCGCTCGAGTGGTTACCAAGGCCCAAATTTGGGGTGTAAAGAATAGAACCACTGTTACCTGCCATAAACTGCATGTCGTAAGAGCGACTAAGGAGGTTTGGCTGAAATCGGATGCACCTGTCCGCTAGGGAATGCTAACCCGATACAAATGCTTGCAGAAAACGGATGCACCAGGTCGTACGACACATAACATGGTGCAACGACCCCTCACAATGAGAAATGGGATAACGGATTCAACGGTCGCCAATCTGCCTCGGAGATTTAGCCACGCAGTAAGAATGTCAGACCTACCATCACGTGGGTGGCCAAAAATTACTGCTGGAAGAGGTCTGCACAAACGGGGAAGCAGAAATCATAGGAATTATATCCTACAGAACTGCCCCCAGTATGCAGACTTGAGAAGAAAGTGGTGGCCCACTTACACTAGCGTCCAAGACAAACTGTATGGCGTGGCTGATAATCTGAGGCAGACGGCTGTCTTTATTAGAGAATCCGAAATTCCAATCTAGTAAGAACGCAGAAGATGAAGAAGATCTGATACCATGCTACAATATAACTCTAGATGTAGTTTAAAATGGGATTTGTGTGTGTGTGTGTGTATAAAATCTTAGTTACTCGTCTGTACAAAGCTACCTATGGGTCTGCCCGGAGTGCAATGACGTCAGTTTAGTAACCAATAACCAATAACTGTACACAGCTGTGTCCTGTTGGATAATATACAGGGTGTTCAAGATACAAGTAGTCCGATTGATAAATCAAAAGTTGTCAGTTACGTATTGAGCTTTGTCTTTTTACTATTTAAGCCGGTTCTGACTAGCTCGTCCAACGCTACATTGATTCATCGCCCCTTCCCGCACCATAATCACACATCACAAAAATACTCGCGTACTTGACCTATACTACGTCATAATTAAACCTTCTCATTTTCATTAATATATGCCAGATTGGTTTCCTTGACAGGCTACTTTTATCTTGAACACCCTGTACATACAATGTGGCCGAAAATCGAATGTCCATGTCGTAGAAGTCTTACTCTGGCCCACCCTACTCTTGTTCTCGGTGCAAACCACACAGATTCCAAAGCGTTTTTAACTTGGTTGTTAAGAACGAACGCAAATAACATATACATATATATATATTTATATTTAACTAGACCTGTATATATATATATATATATATATATATATATATATATATAAATATATATAATGTTCTTCCAGTACAAATAAGTCATGCAAACACGAGCGACAGCAAAAGTGAGAAGTTTGTTCATTGTTTGTTTCTAGATCACACAGATGCAAACAACGACTGGGTATCTGCACAGAAGAGTGGTAAAAAATTACAATTCCTTTGCTGTGTAGCTTCCATTTGGTATAGATCTCTTCAAACCATTTATGAGTGAGTATACGAGTTATTATTACAAATAAGTTAACAAAAAAAGTTAAAGTGAAGGAATTAGTTCACATTTTTCCTTACGTTAATTCCAGAGAAAGTTACATTAAGATATTGTGTTATTTTTCTTCCTTAAATATTGTTGAACTTATATTTGCCGTTAGATAACAGTATTAAAAATATAACACTCATAATACTTTCTTTACTGTTTAAACTGTACTTAAATTGTTGAACACTTGTGCATTTAGATATTAACCAGATAGTCTGTGATGAAATGTAGATTATTTTTGTATTTACAAGTTATAAACAAGGATATGCCACTAGTGAACAGTAGTGTAAATAAAAACACATAATACCACCATTACTGTTTAAATTGTATTTAATTCATTCACAAACTTATGTGCTCTTTCTTCTTCTTCTTCTCGAATCCTGTTTTGTTCACAGCGTCAGGATAAGTAGAGATTTCTGGAACGGGCTTTGTGTGCGCTTCATAAATAGGGTATTTGACTGCATCTGTTATTTCTGAGGTCTACCTTTTTCAGGGGCGGATTGTTGCATTGTATTCACTGTATCATAATAACATTGCTCTTTAAGGTGCACTGTCTGTTGGTAATCTGTTTATGTGGCCGAACCATTTAACGTGTTTTTTTCTTGATAAAGTTCAGTACTACTGTTGTACCAACTTTTCCCCCCCGATATCTTTATTTCTAAACCGGTTTCTTCTTGATACTTCCCACATTCTGCGTAAACACTTCATCTCTGTCGTGACTAGTTTTCTTATATCGTTTGATGTCAGCTTCCAGGTTTGGCACCGATAGCATAATGTTGGAAAAAAAGACAAACTTTTGTGCATTTCGATATAAAAAAAGTAGTCAGTTGTCAATCTTTGTTTATTTTCTTGTACTACTTTTTCATTTGTTTCCTCATATGTAAACGATATACATTAAAACATTGAAAGCTTAATGCTTTCTTTTCTTAAAAGATTAAATCAAGTAGAAAGTTCTCATTTGTAAAATATTTAGAAGCGTTGTTTACTTTATTTGCTATCAGTAATTATTCTGCAAATTACGTCATTTCTGTAGCATAATTTTTGAGAATTTACTTACTAAATACGCTTTATAATTCGTGATTTCTGTAGCATAATTTGTGAGAATTACTACTAAATACGCTTTATAACTCGTGATTTCGTAGCATAATTTGTGAAATTTGTAACAGTAAATTGTACGTTTGTGATTTTATTGCACACTTGTGAACCTTAACTCATTCGCTCTTCCGAGTTAATCTACCGGAGTTTTTTTTAGAAGACTCAATGCTTGCATTCAGTATATATTTATTCATTATACAGTGCAATATGTGTCTTTGGATGTAAAAATTAATTCGGGAGTAAAAGGGTTAATTAAAAAAGAAATTAAATGAACCCATTTTCATATTGGGGAATAGATACGTATTTTACATTAACCATCGACACACGACAAGTTATGAAGTGATGTAATCAACATCATGTTGACGATCTTTACTTGACAGTGCATTTCTACTACCCAATATAGGTTTAGTCGCATCGGAGAGTCCTTACTGTCAGAAAAAATTATACTTCCACTGTTGAATTGAACTTGGATCACACGCACAAGAAACGAGTGCATTAACAACTACACTACCGAGGCTCTCATGTAAAACTGGAATAAAATTACATTATTAGATACATATTCTATAATTAATCATAATAACGAGACATATATCTCACTAATAAGATAATTATAACCATTTCATTTAGATTTACTACTAACATTTCCCAGAAATATGCTAATAATGAATTCATGTGTACAATTATGGATAACAACTTCGATACTCATTTGTCAAACTCATGGACAGACTTATGCTCAAACAAAAGCAATCTTCGAAGACAAATTAAATCCAGAAATTTATCACAGAAATGTACGCCCGCTGTTGAATCAGTCAAAGGTCATCAACATTGGTGTGGCTTTTGAACTGATATCCATTGTAGAAGTAAACGATGTCTTTCAAAGTTTCATTTGCAATGGATTCGCCTGGTTATTTTGGAAGGATGAGGTAAGTTCATTGTACACTTGAGAATCATCTTCATCGTACATAGGCGATGTCGATAATTGATGTGGTAGGTACACATATCTTTATAAATTTTGCTCCCATTGACTATGTATTGATTTGACACCATCGTTATTGCACTTCGGTGAATAATCATGTGTGATTCGATCTCTTTCTTATTCAGGAAGATCTCGGCAGCAGTACACGCACTCTGTTGCACCGGCGAAAATCTCCAATGTAATTTTGAAGATTAAGATATTTTATAGGAATTTTATTAAAAAAATATTTCTAATGAATTTTTCAAAGACAGCGGCTTTCCAGACTGCTTTTCTTGATTTTTATCTGTAAAGAGTTGTTTTAGTGCTCAAATTTAACACAGGACCTACGTTTTATCGTCCGTCTCCGATATGACTAGGAACTCGATCTCCCTACACTCAGATCAGGGATCTCTGACACATTTTTGATTACTCCACGGGGAGAAAATATCTTGATAGCTCCCATTGATTATGATAGATGACAGTACATTTTTAAATAGTATGCTTGCGAGACATTCGAGATATGCTGCTATCGTCGGTTTGTCATCGTATTCTACAGTATTGCAGTTTGAAATTGACATCAAACCTTGAACTAGTAGTACTGGGCACTTGCTAGATAGCATATGGAGTTTATTACGATAGCCACTAGTTCGAAGGAGGAGACCAAGCAGATCAAAGAAAACTTGGAGGAAAGTGGAGAGATAAATAAAAGCGAGTGTACTGACATTGGATACATTGGAAACAGTGAGGTCAAGTTGCACGGATGCCCGATAAACGCATCCCAAAACAGTTGATGTATGGCGAGTTTGAAGGAGGCAGACGCTCTGCTGGTGGATAGAAAAAAAGCGATTTTAAAGACACTCGTAAAGTGTCTTTGAAATGCTTCGATATAGACACCACGTGCTGGGCTGCATGGCGCAAGATCGCCAAATGTGGCTCTGTAACAACACACGAGGCCCGCCTGCCCAGCGTGTTCGTAGCACGTTGGACGACGGGTGACAAGCTCACTGTGAGTGCGGGTTCAATTCCGCGTGCTGGCAGAAAAGCCACAGGTTCTCCAGATTTACGGTTTCCGTGGCACCGAACCGAAGGGTTACAATGTCCATGGCACCGAGCCGAAGAGCTGAAAGCTCAAGCGCTTCTGGATCGAAAAAAGAAAAAACACAATAGGAACCCTAATAGCTGAAAATCATCGTGCTGTTGAGGCACAGAGAAAACGAGCTGCGCGAAAAGACAATACACAACACCCACATGTCTAACTTTGATCATTTATGCCCCACCTGTGGTAGGATATTGTGTTCTAGGATTGGACTCTACAGTCACCTCCGCACTCACCAGAGAGATGCAGCATCACTCGTCTGAGGTTGTTGTCATCATCGCTTGCGGTGGACGGCTATTATAGTTATAGTGACTAGACGACAGCAGACCGACGGCAATGAGGATCACTGTGAGTTTCTTGTGCGATGGACATTGACATAAAGTGTGTATAGATAAAAACAAAATATTTGAAACTCTCTTATATGGTACAATATTTTATTTATATATTAACTAAAAAGTCAATCTCGTAACTCTCCACCCACAATACTTTATAACGATAAAAAAAAACACAAAATAATCTACACATATATTTTACATATTGCTTAAAAATATAGTAGATTTTCTAAAACAGGTTTAATATAAAGACATGAAACGAAACAAATAAAAATTTGTATATAAAAAATAAAATAAAAATTGTGAACTAAAGCTAACTTAGTAATTTCAGATGCTGAAGTGGAATCCTGCAGATTACGGGGGTCAGACTATAATTAATCCACAACCTGAAGAAATCTGGAAACCCAGGGTTGCTCTCATGAATACTATTGGAGAACGAGATTTGTTCAAGGACGACTCTGCGTAAGTTGTTTTATGTTTGTCTTGTGTGTGCAAACATCAATAAATAGACAATGTACAGGTAATATGGGCCTCCGGAAACACAACAAATTAGCCCTCAAAAGAAGGGTTAGCTGGCTGGGTTCTTAAAAATTCTCATATTGTTGGCCTAGGCAATGGATGCCTTAAAGAAAAGGTGAGTGGATCGAAAGGTGTGTTTGGTAATTTGTTTGTTTCCGTAGCTCCATAATACCTATACATTATCTATTTATTGATCATATTTATTGACTCCGTTGCTTCCCTATGGGTTCACAAAACCTCGTTACTTTCTTCTGTATGCACACATGCGTGTTGATAGGGAGAGCACATTTATGTATGTGACATAGCATTATTCTAGAACACATCTCCGTATGTGAGTAAAATATAATAGCATTCTGGTATACTTGACTATAATAATAATAATAATAATAATAATAATTCCTCTCGTACCGTTATACGTTACATAGGGCCTGCAAATAATTTCTCCATACCGCTCTATCCTTGTTTTTGGTAAATTTATTCTGCTTTTTGAGATTAAGATTATTCTCTTGAGCACTGCTGCACAATGTTTGTGCACGTTATTGATTTCTGGACAATGTTCACGGAATTCTTGTAGTAAGAACAACCCTGAGATATTCTTCATCTAATGTGCTACAAAATCTCATCAGATTTTACATCACTGTTTCTTTGCGTGGGTAGCTTTTCTCTTGGATCCCTGCCAGTTTTGTCCTCTCTTCGTGTCCCGAGTACCACATAAGGCTTACACAAGAGACTCCCACTGTTGCCGTTCTGATGACTTTCTACCAACCGTCTCCCACGTCAGGTAACACTCCTTCAAATCTCTCTCCACAGTTCTTCTCCATGTTTCCTTTGGAGTCCAGGCTTTCTCTTTCCATCCTCTGTCTATCTGAGAGCTGTCCTATCCCAAAGCCGTTTGTCATACTACAAAGTGCAATCTGTTTCCAAGGCCACCACGTGGAGACATAGGTCTTTAACAATACAAGTTCACTGAACCTGGTACTGCCCTTGTTTAATCGCGCGTATGACCCAAAAATTGAAAATTAAATTCATGCAAACTTTTTCGGTCCGAAAACTTACAATTACATAGATGATCCTTGTCCGGGAAACGTAGTTTTTACAATAAATGGGATATTATTGTTAACAACAGAAGTATACTGTTATGTGAAGAACTAGTGTTCTTTTATTGTTAAGCAGAGGAAGATGCAACAAGGATAGAGATTAGTGTGATAAAGATTCCAAAAAGGTTGCAGCTAGTGTTTCATTATTGCTAACACAAATTATTATATTCCAAAGTCGTGTACGTATTGTCTACGATGGCGCAGCTCATTGGGTTCCAGGCAGTTTGTTTCCAGCATCTTGTAAACTGGATTTAACAAATTTCCCATTTGATCAGCAAATCTGTTTTCTTCAGGTAAATATTCACCATCACTACCACCGCCGATATCACCATCATCATCATCAGCATCCTCATAACCATCATCGTAATCCTTACCACGAATGGATTTTTTTCCGACCGTAACGGCTCTAAAGTTGACCCAGCTTCAATTTAGTACCATCAAACTCTGAGAAGTAGAGGCGACCGAAGGGATGTTGTTCACATCACCCATCGTGTGCCGATGCTCATCGAAAAGAACTAGCAGTGTATTCTCCAATATACCTAATGATATAAAAAAGGATCTCTTTATCTTGATAATTGTCATACTTTACAACTATAAGAAATGGGAAAATAAAACTCCCCAATGAATATTTTTAACAGTATACTTCTAGTTACAAAGGAATCCTTTTTAAAACTTTTCTTCTTCTTCTTCAAACGCTCCATATCGACCACTTGTTTAACCACTTTGTGTGATTTGTATTTAATCTGAGCTTAAGAGCAATTTTACGTCGTGCCAGTTATGCGCCTACAAGTAGACCAGCACATCTAATTTCTGCGATGCTTTTTAATTTTGTCTAGGTATCTTCCTAGGTCCATACCCCAGTCGCCTCTTACGACATGCCTTGTAGTTCGTAGTGTTACTATTCTTTGCTCCTTGCTAGCCCCGGCAACACACGGGGGAGGGACCGATTAAATGATAGTTTAAACTCTTTCCATACCATGAGTGTTACTGATGTTTGACAGTAATCGTTCTTTAATACCTTAACTTTTATCATACAGCCTTTTTGTGTATGTGCTTTTTTGTAGTAGTTGTCAAGTTAATATATAGAGATATCTATCTATTCTCTAATCCTGTTTGCCTTGCAGCGTCAGGTCGAAAAAGAGACATCCGGAGCGAACCAGATATAGATATATCATACAATATATTATTTACATATGCATTGAATGTGCTATATATATCACTGATAAGTACTTTTAAGGGCTTGATACAAGGACAAACATCTGCGATGATAGCACAAAGAGACAGAGATTTGTGGAACTCCATGATCACCTACGCCAGCCGGCACGGCACCTTATGATGATGACAAGAAGAAAGAATGTACTCTATGTGAAAATTCACTATAGTGGCTGGAAGTGTGATTGGACTACATTTGTACTCCACTGTAGCAGTTAGTGGTATGGAATGAGTTATATGATGCAGGACCACTCTTTAGGTGCTGTATTTGTGTTAGAATTGTTATGTACAAACTTTTGATTCTTCTCATAATTTTTGTTGATACTAATCATGTTTTCCATGATAAAATGATATATGTAGTAACACAAATAAATGATGACTTTTCAGATGGCTGCACTTTACTACTCTGCAACTGAGCTGACATTTTTTACTCGCAATGATACTGTTGGTACTATGTTCTACACAATCAATGGTGAATGGGAACTTCATAGATCGAAAATCACAACATTCACCCAAGACATTCGGATAGAACTTTTGCCTACAATACAGGTATGTGTTAGATTTATTGCGGCTGATATATTACAATGTTAAATGTTTTGTAAGACTGTTGTTAGTCTTTTTTCTTTCTCCAATCTTGTTTTGCCTCACAGTGTCAGGATAAGAAGAGATGTCTAGAACGAGCCCCAGTATGCGCTTCATAAATAGTGTCTTTATTCGACTCTAATATCTCTGAGATCCACCTTTAGCTTGGCCTGACTTTTGCTTTGTATTCATTGTATCAGAGCAACATTGCTCTTTGAGGAGCACTGTCGGTTGGTAATCTGCTTATGTTGCCGAACAATTTAATTTGTTGATTCTTGATGAAGTTCAGTACTGATGTTGTACCCACTTTTTTCCTGATTTCATCATTTCTAAACCAGTATCGTCTTGTTAGTCCCAGCATTCTGCGTAGACACTTCATTTCTGTCGTTACTAGTTTTCCTCTATCATTTAATGTCAGCGTTCAGGTTTGGCACTGTTGTTAGTGTTGCTTTAATAGAACACTGATTGATTTATTGATTGACTATTATACAGCTAGGATCATTATTATTGCACTTCGGTAAATAACTACTTGTGCTCCGATCTATATCGTAAATAAAGAGATCCACCCGTGCTGTGCCCGGACCCGCAAAAGAAGCAAAGAATAGTACCACTGCGACCTACAAAGCATGTCGTAAGAGGCAACGGAGATAGGGGCCTATGGAAGCTACCCTAGTAAATCTTCTTCTTTAGCCATCTCTGGTCATGCGCTTAATTTACTGTGGACCACAAACTGGACAGTCAGCTTCAGGTCTGTCAGGTTTCCCCAAAGTTTAATTTTCAGGTCGACTGGTTGTGGCCACATGTTGCTTATCAGCTCACACAGGAGAGGACAGTCTTGCAGAACATGCCCCGGTGTCCGTTCCGACTTCTGACACTGGCAGAGAGCTGTTTGACTTATTCCTAATCTGTATAAGTGACCCTAGTAAATTAAAAGCATCGCAGCAATCGAATGTGATGACCTACTTGTAGGCGCACAACTGGCACAACGTACAATCGCTCTTAAGCTCATATCACATACAATTCACGAAGAGTGGTTAACAAGTGGTCGATGTGGCGAAACAGAAGGCATACAACTAGGACCATTATCATTGCCCTTCGGTGATTAACTGCGTGTGCTCCGATCTATTTCTTATATAAAGAGATCTTATAGGAATTCAGTAGAACCTGCAAGAGTGCCCAATGTAATTTTGAAGATGTACATTTTGTAGAATTTTTATTTGAATATTTTGACATCACTTTTGTTCGTTTCTACTCTTATCGATTTTTCAAATGCAAATGGTTCTCTTACGGGCTAACAATGAACACATGATCTATATGGTATCGTGCGTCTCTGATAGGACTAAGAACTCAATCCCACCAGCATTGAAATCAGGAATCTGTAGAAAACTATCCTAAACAATACACATTGAATATCACGCAGAAAGATGATTGTGAAATTGATGCAAGTACAGATGCTATAGTAAAATTGAATGATTGTGAGACTATGTTAGTAAGGCTATAGGAAATTGTTTGTTTATTAGTTTGTTCCCAGCACAGTCTTTGTTGTTCTTTACTGGTCCGTGTGTGTTTGTCTATTAGTTTGTTCCTAGCACATTCTTTGTTGGTCTTTACTGTGCCGTGTGTGTTTGTTTAAAATTAATTTTTATGTTACTCAGATAACTTTCTGGCTGCAAAGACGTCCAACATTTTTTCTTCTCAACATTGTACTACCCGTAGTCCTGTTATCACTACTCAACATCATGGTCTTTCTGATTCCTGTCGATTCGGGGGAAAAAGTCAGCTATGGTAGGTATCTTTAACGAATAGTATACTCAAATTATTAGTAATAATATTAACTTATTTTTATTGATGGGTAGTGCTATCATCATTACACTTCGATGAACAACTATTTGTGCTTCGATCAATTTATTACACTGGATGAAGATCTCATCGATAGTGCACGAACTTCGGAGCACCGGCAAGCGTCCCCGATATAATGTTGTACATGTTAAACAATTTGTATTGGAATTTTAATGTAACATTTAAATTAATTTTGCCCGTGAGCAGATTTTTAACGCATTCGTTTCGATGTTCAACTGCAAAGAGTTCTTTTATGCGCTACATTTGAACACAAGACTAATGTTTTATTTAGTATAAATGTTTATTTGAAATTTTATAACAACTACCATTAATGTTTACTTGCAATTTTATAACAACTACTATTAATGTTTATTTGCAGGCATTACAGTGCTGTTGGCCCTGGCAGTGTTCTTGAGTATAGTAAGTGAGATTCTGCCACAGAGTGCTGAAGTCATGCCACTAATTATGGTCTATCTGATAATACTTTTTATCTTCTCTGTCCTGACCGTGATAGACACAATCATCATCGTCTTTATTTATCATAAAGAAGTGGTGAGTGCTATGTGCAGCTACATGATAGTTTTATATAGAGAGTTCACGAACGCGTGTATGCTGTAAACATTACTTTTTTAAAGTTTAGAATTGTATACTTTGCTAATCTACGAAGTCGGAGAAAGCACTCATGTATGGTGGTTTCACTGATAATAATGAAAGTTGGCCTTCACTCAAAAATGTGTCAGAAGCGCCATATCAGGCACCCTGACTACGCTTGAATTCATATTGAGCGAACGCAGATGATGATAAAGATAAATACTTTGACGATGAAAGAAGAAATGTGGTCTATTGAAATAATCAACATTTATTCTGAAAACAAATAAAACTAAGATTATGTCAACTGACAAAAGGAAAAGCCCACCCACAATTGCCTCCAAAAATAAAGGCATTGAAAACGTTATCACATGTAGTAAGAATATATTGAGTCCGTAATTAACAGCATGGTGCCAGAGTAAACAACAGATTGACAATACCACCTTCCTTCGCTTAAAGTTGTAATTCCGTCGAAGGAAACAACATCATTACAAAACCATCGGTCTGCGTATGCATTACTGCGCTAGATCGCTTCGACCAATTATATTCCATTTCCATTGACATTGATCCCGGTGAAGAATGGATACCAGTGCCAAGAGGAATCGCTACATCCTTTTCTGTATGCATCGAACTTGATAAAGAATGCAGGCAACATAACCCACTTGTTGTGGAGGCAGAGGTTCAGGCATTAATTTCTGAGAACGCATCTGAGCATGATGTAATCATTTATACGGATGGTTCGGTGATTCGACATGTGCGGAGCTCGTGGGCTTTCACTGCTCAGGTCGGAGGTGATGTTGTGAAGGAAGACAGTGGTGGTTTTGCCGTGACTACAAGCAGTCTCACTATGGAAATCATGGCGGTTACCAAAGCGATGATTTGGCTAGAATCACAAACTTTTATCCATGCATGTTTTCTCAGTGACTCAATGAGTATGCTCAGGAAGATTGAAACAGGATGGGCTAGGAGACATTGGATAGAATCGCTGGGGAGGTCTATGCTGACAAAGATCAGTTTTATTTTTGTGCCAGGGCATGCAGGTGTAAGGGGAATGAACGTGCGGATAGGCTTGCAGGTATGGCTGCTGTCCAAAGCGGACGAGCAATGGACCAGGCTGATATTATAAATTCCCTAAGGGAGAGAGGTCGTGTACATGATTCACGTAATAGCGGTGGATCCACAACACTAACCAGACTGCAAGAACTCAAAGTTAAGTGTGGTGTCGCTCGACAAGAACGCTATGCTGGCAGACAAAGAAGAATTGTAAACCAACAAAGAACCGGTGTCGTTAGTCGCCACACGCTGATGGACATACTGAGGGAGAGATCGGAGCACTTATGGACTAATTTGTTCGACGTGCAGTGATGGTGATCCGACGACTAGACTAGACATATTCCATTTTCTTAATATGCATTTCAAAATACGAACCACCAAGGGTCCTAGAAGAGAGCATGCCTAAAGAAATTTACAGCTTACAGTGTCGCTCCATGAACTAAACTCAGTGACGAAACCGTTTCCCACGGGTCTAAACATGAGGAAAAAATTCCCAAACAACCGCACCCAGAAGGAAACAACGATTTCCGTTTTATTGACCAAGTACGATATAAGTAATGGATACTTATTGCGTGAGAATCTAATGAGAATGGAAATACATTTACTATCATCACGTGCCTACAATAATCGACACTCAGGGCGCAGAGCACGAGGCAGGCCAAGGACACGATGGATAAATAACATCTCAGAGTCCCTGCGAAAGCATGGACTGACAACGTCAAGCGCAACACGCATGACACAAGGTAGAAAACTAACTCTCCCCACTGCGCTTCACGGCAAATGTGGTTAAGATAAGATAATAATACTTATTGCGTTCTTCTATAAAATAGTACTGTGCACTTATATTGAACAGATAAATGTTAAGATATATTCTGACAAATATAAAATGTAAAGAACAGAGATAAAAGATCAGAACTATGAAATAAATGCAACAATTCAACATAACGTGATGATGACAAGTCAACAACAAAAATAAATAAAACAAGTAAAAATAATAAAGATAAGAGACATGTTCTGGATACAAAAAATGTACATGACAAAGCTAAGACAAATCTGGAAGGAAAGTGTGCTACACCGACATATGTGGAGTGTGGGTGGAAACATGCGAGGAGAATAAACTCTTTTTTTTAATCGATTATTATTAAGGAGGTGTGGTGAGGATGGGGTGTTCGTCATAGTTTGGAGCTAAGATGATGTCCCCGTTCAGCATGGACGCTTCTTGGCTTCTTTCGCCTTCTACGAAGAAAAACAAATATTTAGAAAAACCCACAGCATCGATCACTGACCTCCTGGTATGTCAGACAAGCGTAGAGTTCTGTCGGATTCTATAATTGAACTCATAGTAAAACATCTTGAAGATTTCCTTCAAAGAAGACTTGCTATTAACACATTCACTACAAAGAGCCACTTAGAACGCCAACGAATTTAAACTTTGTTTGCTTGTAATAACAGAAAGGTTATTTATCTGCAACATGCGATATGATTCAACAAAACATCTTAAATAAGAAGAAAACTAGTTTTATTTGTAGACAATTTTACACTTGTAGATTATAGAAATGAAGGTGTTTCAATGACGAGGTGGTTTAGACATTTGTCTATAGTTGTGAAGATTGTTGGTTCAAATCCAGAGCGAGTCACATATGCAATTTTCCCATACGATTTCTAAGATTGTTACTGGGGCTACGGAGTTTGCGCTTTGTGCAACACTCTCGACATTTCAGCCGACATGGACGGAGCCTAATTAGGAACACGTTGCAATTAAGTTAATTCATTATCATTGAGACCGTTTAGTATAGAAATGAACAGAATTATTTTGACTACAGTCAGTTCTTCATTCTGCTATGAAGTGAATATGTCAAGTCGTGGTCCCGGCAACATACGGCCAACTAGCTCAGACGGCAAAACCAAAATTTCTGTTTAATAGGGGCTGATTTTTATAAGTGGTTGATAGAACACCGTAAGGTTCTCTGCAATTTTACACACTTCTATGTAAAAAAGTAAAGGAACCCTTTCATACCTCGTGGTATATAGGTCAATACAGTGTTAGGCCTGTATTTTTCATTGACCGTCGGCACACGATGGGTGATGTGGTCAGCATCACGCCGGCCGCCTTTACTTTCCCAGAGCATGTCTGGTACCCAGTTGAGGCTGGGTCGACCTGAGAGCCGTCGTGGTTGAGAAAAATTCCACGCACATTGCGGAGCTGAACCCAGACCACCAGCCTTGCGAAGCGAGTTCACTAACAACTACTCTACAGCGGCTCTCACACTTCTATGAGTCCATGGTTATTTATTGATTAAAAGTATTAATAATATTGATACTACTGAGTGTTAAACTTCATTTGTAATAATAACATCACCTTGATTTAGGATGTTGTGGTATTTTAAAAATGAAATTGTATTTATTTAACAATACTGGAATGCGAGGTTTCGTGATGGTTGTGTTCTGATTTCGAGAATTTTACATGAGCCCACCGGCCGTGTGTTATCGGAGGCCATAGTTTAAAGTTGTTCTGTAACGTGTGTTTCAGTCTCATATGTTACACTAATAAAAAAAAAAGTAAAGGAACCCTTTCATACTTTGGGGTATATAGGGCAATACAGTGTTAGGCATCTATTTTTCATTGACCGTCGGCACACGATGGGTGATGTGGTCAGCATCACACCGGCCGCCTTTACTTCCCAGAGCATGTCTGGTACCCAGTTGAGGCTGGGTCGACCTGAAGCCGTCGCGGTCGGGATAAATTCCACGCCCACTATAGGAGCTGAACCCGGACCACCAGCCTTGAGAAACGAGTTCACTAACAACTACACTACCGCGGCTCTCATATGTTACATTATTTTATGGGACCACCAGCCTTGAGAAACGAATTCACTAACAACTACGCTACCGCGGCTCTCATATGTTACATTATTTTATGGGACCACCAGCCTTGAGAAACGAATTCACTAACAACTACGCTACCGCGGCTCTCATATGTTACATTATTTTATGGGACCACCAGCCTTGAGAAACGAATTCACTAACAACTACGCTACCGCGGCTCTCATATGTTACATTATTTTATGGGACCACCAGCCTTGAGAAACGAATTCACTAACAACTACGCTACCGCGGCTCTCATATGTTACATTATTTTATGGGACCACCAGCCTTGAGAAACGAATTCACTAACAACTACGCTACCGCGGCTCTCATATGTTACATTATTTTATGGGACCACCAGCCTTGAGAAACGAATTCACTAACAACTACGCTACCGCGGCTCTCATATGTTACATTATTTTATGGGACCACCAGCCTTGAGAAACGAGTTCACTAACAACTACACTACCGCGGCTCTCATATGTTACATTATTTTATGGGACCACCAGCCTTGAGAAACGAATTCACTAACAACTACGCTACCGCGGCTCTCATATGTTACATTATTTTATGGGACCACCAGCCTTGAGAAACGAATTCACTAACAACTACGCTACCGCGGCTCTCATATGTTACATTATTTTATGGGACCACCAGTCTTGAGAAACGAATTCACTAACAACTACGCTACCGCGGCTCTCATATGTTACATTATTTTATGGGACCACCAGCCTTGAGAAACGAATTCACTAACAACTACGCTACCGCTGCTCTCATATGTTACATTATTTTATGGGACCACCAGTCTTGAGAAACGAATTCACTAACAACTACGCTACCGCGGCTCTCATATGTTACATTATTTTATGGGACCACCAGCCTTGAGAAACGAATTCACTAACAACTACGCTACCGCGGCTCTCATATGTTACATTATTTTATGGGACCACCAGCCTTGAGAAACGAATTCACTAACAACTACGTACCGCGCTCTCATATGTTACATTATTTTATGGGACCACCAGCCTTGAGAAACGAGTTCACTAACAACTACACTACCGCGGCTCTCATATGTTACATTATTTTATGGGACCACCAGCCTTGAGAAACGAATTCACTAACAACTACGCTACCGCTGCTCTCATATGTTACATTATTTTATGGGACCACCAGCCTTGAGAAACGAATTCACTAACAACTACGCTACCGCGGCTCTCATATGTTACATTATTTTATGGGACCACCAGTCTTGAGAAACGAATTCACTAACAACTACGCTACCGCGGCTCTCATATGTTACATTATTTTATGGGACCACCAGCCTTGAGAAACGAATTCACTAACAACTACGCTACCGCTGCTCTCATATGTTACATTATTTTATGGGACCACCAGTCTTGAGAAACGAATTCACTAACAACTACGCTACCGCGGCTCTCATATGTTACATTATTTTATGGGACCACCAGCCTTGAGAAACGAATTCACTAACAACTACGCTACCGCGGCTCTCATATGTTACATTATTTTATGGGACCACCAGCCTTGAGAAACGAGTTCACTAACAACTACACTACCGCGGCTCTCATATGTTACATTATTTTATGGGACCACCAGCCTTGAGAAACGAATTCACTAACAACTACGCTACCGCGGCTCTCATATGTTACATTATTTTATGGGACCACCAGCCTTGAGAAACGAATTCACTAACAACTACGCTACCGAGCTCTCATATGTTACATTATTTTATGGGACCACCAGTCTTGAGAAACGAATTCACTAACAACTACGCTACCAGGCTCTCATATGTTACATTATTTTATGGGACCACCAGTCTTGAGAAACGAATTCACTAACAACTACGCTACCGCGGCTCTCATATGTTACATTATTTTATGGGACCACCAGCCTTGAGAACGATTCACTAACAACTACGCTACCGCTGCTCTCATATGTTACATTATTTTATGGGACCACCAGTCTTGAGAAACGAATTCACTAACAACTACGCTACCGCGGCTCTCATATGTTACATTATTTTATGGGACCACCAGCCTTGAGAAACGAATTCACTAACAACTACGCTACCGCGGCTCTCATATGTTACATTATTTTATGCGTAATTCCACATTTTATATTCCCAGAAGGAAGACAATGCAAGAAAAGAACGAGATACTGCAAGAAAAGAACGAGATACTGCAAGAAAAGAACGAGATACTGCAAGAAAAGTCAACCCCAGCGCATCAAACCAGAACAATGCTCAAGAGAAAAGTGTTAATAATAATCAAGTAACAACAATAAAGAACAATGTAACAAAGAACGCATTTCAGTATCCTGAGAATACAGTAAATCAAGAAAGTAACGTTAAGGAGGAACTATGGTCAAACAAATACAAAGTTATAGGAAAATATATTGATCTTGTATCGTTCGTAGTTTTCTTTGTGATATGGTTGGGGCTGACAATGGGATTCTTGATGAAAATATCATCAAATCATGCGCTTTACTAGCTTGACACAAAATACAACATAAACAAGTAGATATTAATTTAAAGATATTGACAAGCAAATGTAAATGATGAATTGATTAGGTATTAGTTTTAACATATTCCACCTTTTGAGTACTGGCCCCAAGTACTTTGTAATATAACGCAAAGCCAATATACCTGCTAGTTCAGTAGTAGTTCATCCTTCACCCCTACGGAGGCATACGTCCCCAACCAAGGCTTTCCAAACCCTACTACCCAAGGCCATCTTTTTCAGATCTCTCCACATTTCTTGTATTCCGTTTCCACCTTCCACCTCCAGGTGTCTCTCTGGGTCTTCCCTTACCTCTGTTACCCTGTGGGTTCCTACGGAGGGCCTGTCACATGATGTTATCAGGACTTTTCCTCAGTGTGTGTCATATTCATCGTCACTTTCTACCACTTATCTCTTGTTCTCTTGTTCCACCTACTGTTGTCCAGCTCTATCCCATAGCTACCTGTTTATGCTGCTGTTATACCATCGCAGATGGAGGCATCTATTAATGTATTTATTGATTGATTGATGATGCTCGTCCATCACGGGTGATGATGACCACACACATTTTCCTCCAAGGGAATGTAGTTGCGCTATGTTTGTCTGTGTGTGCGTAGATGACTAGTGAGCCCGATGCGGGCTTGAAATGTTCTTGTACAGTGTGGGCAAGGTATACTTGCACTTGTGGAAGTTTTACTGCCTTTCTGTTTTGACGTTTTTGCTCCATCCGTGCTGTTTTACCTGCCTCGCAGGCCGAGGAACCGTGTCGAAGAAGTGTGCGCCAGGCTGATTTGTCTTGAGATGCATTCTCCCAGTTGTTGACATCTATGCCAAAGATTTCATCGAGTTCTTGAGTGTATCTTTGAATCGCTTTTTCTGGCCATCCTGTGAGCGTTTACCGCTATGCAGCTCACCATAAAAGAGTCGTTTGGGTATTCTGCAATCTGGCATTCGAGCCACATGTCCTGCCCATCTTGTCTGGGACTGCATCAAGATTGTGTAGATGCTGGGGAGAGCAGCTCTTTTTAGGACCTCTGGATCTGGAATCATAGCCATTTGATGTTCATTATTTTTCGAAGGCAGACTGTGTGAAAGTGGTTTAGCTTCCTTGCGTGTCTCTGATATACAGTCCAAGTTTCGCATGCGTGAAGAAGGACTGGGAGCACGACAGTTCGATAAATTTTGTGGCTTGGTCAATACCACATCTGTGCCAGACATTTCTATGTAGTCTGCCAAAGGTGCTGCTAGCTTTAGAGATTTTGGTATTTATTTCATCATCTATGGTGACATTTTGGGACAGTGTGCTTCCAAGATAAGTAAATCTGTCTACTACTTTCAGTTTCCTGCCGCTTGTTGTAATATTTGGTTCGGCATATACTTTTCCAGGAGCTGGTTGGTACATGACTTCAGATTTCTCGGTATTGATGGTAAGACCAAAGTTGGAGCAGGCTTGTGAGAATCTGTTCTTGCTAGTCTGGAGATCTGCCTCAGTGTTGGCAGTGAGGGCGCAGTCGTCAGCAAATAAGAGATCTCTGATGGTATAATTCTAAGGTTGAGTGCAAAGTTTCGCTACTGTGGAACTGATGGTTTTGCTACAATTCGCATTGGACTGTGGCATGAGTTGTTGAACGGACTATAACACATGTATAACTATTGCATCTGATGCATATTCCCAGTGGCAAGGTATGTGTGTGAAGCTTGCTCTTTTGAAAAAGCAGTGAAAAAACATAACATGCTTTTGAATATAAGTGTTACAGAAGTGTTCTCTGTATACCACGAACAGAGAAGAGAACAAATAGATATATCCAAAAAGTACCCATAAACAAAGAAAACTGGCCAATGCCATAAAAAAGTGTGAGAAAATTGCAGTATTTTGGAAATAAAAACAGTATCGTAGGGTTGGAGAAATGCAATATGGAAAGGACGCATCCGGAGAAAGAGAAGTTAAGACAGATCACGAAGAAGTTGGATTCAGCATGTAACTGATGATATGAGCATGACCCCTTGCAGAAACGGGACATCTGGCCTAGGAGAGAGAGATTCCGAAGGACTGTTAGGGTACAACATTCTGATCAGAAAAAGCTATTTGATAATGTTGATTACTCTATGCAATAAAGTTGGTTTTTATTTTCCTTGGAACATTTCCCATCGAAAAAAATTTAACAACAATATAATAATAAATGTAAAAAAAATTGTGTGCAATGATTTATTCTATATATTAAAGTTGCTGACCAAATATTTTGTTTATTCTTGCTAAATTTGTTGCAAATAAAGAGATCTCAACTACTTCTTGTTAACTATTACTACTAAAGCTATTACTGTTTGTATGAATATTTTATGAATATAATATATACTGCAGCAAGAACAATTTCTACCACAATATTATATCTATTATAGCAAATACCGGACTATTGCACTAATGCTAGAACATGAGAACTACTGATATAAAATCTATCTATTAATAATGATGCTAAAATAATTACTACTACTACTACTACTATTATTACTACAACAACTACTACTTCTACTACTACTATTACTTCTACTACTACTATTACTACTACTATTACTTTTACTACTAGTTCTACTACTACTACTACTACTACTACCGCTAATACTACTATTACTACTATTACTACTACTTCTACTACTACTACTACTACTATTACTACTATTACTACTACTTCTACTACTTCTACTACTTCTACTAATTCTACTACTACTACTACTACTACTGCTACTTCTACTACTACTAATACTACTACTACTACTATTATTACTATTACTACTAGTTCTACTATTACTACTACTACTACTTCTACTACTACTACTACTACTACTACTACTTCTACTACTACTACTACTACTACTACTACTACTATTACTACTAGTTCTACTATTACTACTACTACTACTACAACTTCTGTTACTACTATTACTACTGCTGCAGCTACTAATACAACTGCAACGACAACTACTACTGTCACTTGCGCTGCTATTGCTACTAATACTTTTGCTGCTCCTATTACTACTATTTTTACTACTATCACTACTATCATTACTTCTTTAATAACTGCTACTACTACCACCACTGATACTAACTGGGCTTATAATACTTCTACTACTAATTCTACTATACTACTACTACTACTACTATTACTACTACTACTACTACTACTATTACTTCTACTACTACTACTACTAATACTGCTGCTACTGCTAATTCTGCTACTGCTACAGCTGCTTCTGCTGCTATGCTGCTGATGCTACTACTACTACCACTACTACTGCTATTACCACCACCACCACCACCACCACCACTACTACTACTACTACTACTATTACTACTACTACTACTACTACTACTGCTTATCTCTGAACTAATAGTACACAAGATATTATTGCTAAACAAAATCATCTTCCTCTACTACCTCATATAAAATAGATGGTCCTGAGCAGAACTTTGTCAACCTAATAGTCTTTCGAAATTTCTCTATCTGATATGCAATATAACCTCTGGAGTCGTCACGCTAAAATCATGTTACGTCATGAATCCATCTTATGTGCGACCAATATGATATATCAGAGTTTACCAAGCTGGAGTCTGCGAGATACTTACAGGGGGTTCTCAGACGTTTGAAGAAATATTATGATCTTTGACATTTCAAACAGAAAAATAAGTCTTAAAAACATATATAATTACAATGGTGAACTAGATCCGTTGGGAAATCAAAGCACCCGGACA
Organism: Arion vulgaris; assembly: GCA_020796225.1. NCBI lineage: Eukaryota > Metazoa > Mollusca > Gastropoda > Stylommatophora > Arionidae > Arion > Arion vulgaris. Next base: position 24,482,628 of record CM036761.1, on the reverse strand, counting down.
AAACTGAACTCAAATTGTCCGACAGGCCAAAATGAAAAATCATTTTAAGTTTCCCGCAGTCTGAAAAATTGGAGCCATTTGATCACTAAAAGCTTTTTTCTGATCTGTATTAAGAGTAATGGAAATCCCATTTATTTAATTATCTTTCACAATTCATGATCTACTACCTACACAAAGGAATAACACATAACTCTTAGCGCCCTCGTAGAGTGTGGCAGTAAAATCGAAACCTATCCACTTCAGCTGCTAAATTGCAAAAGCCTAGATTGAAGATTGGAGTGGCCAAAAAAGAACAGCACAACAGACGTATGAGTAAGCCCATCAATCAACATCGATCTGATACGTTTAGCCGCGTACCAGAGTCAAACATGGACAACGAGCAAAGCGCAGTCGCAAAAATAACAACATGTGAAATGCGTTGCCTGTGAAAATTACAAACAACACCAGAAAAACAGAGTCACCAACATCAGCATAAGAAAGAAAGTTGGCACAGAACTTTGTTTGAATTACATTAAGAAAAAAAGAATGTTTGGCCACTTAATATGAATGCACCCACACTCCACAGTACACAGAGTCTTCTACAATAGAACACCAGGAAAAAGGACGAGAGTAAGACCACGAAAAAGATGATTAGATGGCATTGCAGAATCATGCCAAAGAGCAAAAATAACAATCACCTAAGCCACCAGAACAGCGCAGGACAAAAAAAAACCCAGAAAATCACGACACTGGACAACAACCCGGTAGCAGTAAGACAACAAAAGAAGACACTTTTACTATATTTTGTCTAGAAACATTACTTGCATGGCTAGTCTTAACTAGACAAGTTCGTATAAAATAGTGCTACAAACACGATAGAGCAGTTATCAGAAAATTGATTACGAAACAAGACACAGCTGTAAGACAATATAACCGAATAATTTTATATTTTTACTATACAATAATTGGGATGTAATAGCTTAATTCATAGAAAGTTTGATTATCGAACCATACCATAAGAAGGTTGTAGGTTAAAACCCTCACTCGACGTTTCTAAACGTGAGGAAAGGAACTGGTTCTCATATCTCCTGCACACATTACCTAGAAATGTCAGGTGTGGAGTTTTAGAGTGGAGTTTTAATCTGACAGTAATTGCTCTCATGTCAACTCAGCCTCCATTAGGTACACACAAAAAACAACACACACACTTGGAAGTAAAGATGGAAAGCTTGATGTTGACAAAATCACCCAATACTATGAAAATGCTCAATGAAAAAACGAGATTCACTCCACACTCCACCATATACCTAATTGTGCGATAATGGGATTCTTTATTTCCGTTTCAATAGTTTAGTAATTCCCTAATTGTTGATGTTCAAATCGATGAAATCAATTGATCTTGAATGTTGTTAACATTAACGAAGCAACCATACAGATAATCTATATAAAATGTGTACATTTGCTTACCAACACACGGCAACATTCTATGTATAAATAGTTCTCTACCGTGATCATTAACCCTCTAATGATATCACACGATTCGTTATCAGGTCAACTAAGTCAATAACGGCAATGAACACAATTTCCCCCACAACCTATATTTTGTAAATATAAACATCAGTTATACATTTAGTATTATATGCTATCAGGGCGGCTCTCATTAAGGGCCAGTGGGGCCCGGTCCCACCAAAAATCGAAAAAGGAAATAACTTCCCCAAATAGACAAATAATAGAAAATACTTCAAAACCCATGATTTTTCCGAAAATTTGTGTCTGGCCCCACCAAAAAAAAAAAAAATGACCACGAGCCGCCACTGTATGTTATAAAATATTTGCACTAGTAGCAAATATTTGCCAATTCATTAGTTGGCTATAGTAGAACTATTGAGACCATTGTCGTGTTTGACAGAATTATGTTAGTTTAACTGGGTCCAATTGAGGATAATTGATTTCACAGTGTTGATATAGCTACTCATGACGTTGAACATTTGTGAACCTTAATGAAGTTCTATATAAGTTCTTTCAAAGATCTATAGATATTTACAATTTTTGTCACCAGCAGGTTAAGAATGGAAAAAGAAAGAAATTAACCGGACATTGAATTTCAAAATTGCTTAGTCCTGTCATCTTTTTTGTTTCTCTTTTTACTAGCGCACAAAACTAGTGCTTATTGTGGTGGATGATAAACTAATTGCTTCAACCAGATTATCATGTGCCATTGTCACGTAATAGTCAATAGTTGGTGCTCTTCTAAATCTTTGCATGAATTACTTGTTAAATTAACTTAAATGCTACATATATAATTATAATCGTAATTTGATCTACATTTTGGTACACATCACTTACTAGCTAGGCATCGTTATTTTGTTGTTATGTTTATAACACTGACAACAGTTATGTTTACTGAAGAAGGTACTTGTTAAATTAACTTATATTATACATATATAATTACAATCGTAATTTGATCTACATTTTGGTACACAGCACTTAATAAGCATCGTTATTTTGTTGTTATGTTTACTAAAGAAGTCAGTTTGAGTCCGTATGTTTACTAAAATGTCCATATGTTGGGTCGCTGGACGCTGCTGGATTTGCTGAGGCGGAGATCGAGCACCTATGGACATGTCCGGAGTGCTATGATGATAGTCCTCATATAATTGATAACTGATAACTTGTCTCGTAGATGGGTAATCACTGTCTCAAATACTTCAGCTAAGTGGAGATTTAGTCAATCGTATAGGCTCTAAAATCTAACCAGCCTCAGTTTGCTATAGAAACTCTGAGAAGTAAAGTCGATGTGTCTCATGATGTCCCCACATTACCCATCTTGTATAGCTGGTTGAATAAAAGTATGGTTTTAACACGATATGTCTCCTGGCATGAACACTAGTTCTTTACTGTTACCTCTATCATACATCATTCGACAATAACGTATTGGCTTTCCTCATCCTGATTACTCATGTTTGACTATTGAGGGTGCCATGACCATATTTTGTGTACTCAAACAGCGTATACTTCCATACGATTTTAGTTGTTTTATATCCGTGTTTCCATGGAAACCAGTATTTATTGTGTGTTGCTATAGTGTTTTTTTTCTATAACTTATAAATATAGTTCACTAAACTGTAAAGTGAATTTCTGTGTTTGTTATCAGAACAGTTTTAACATGATATCAAAAACATTGAACAGCTGCGTGAGATTTCACGTGTAACATATGACTGACATTTTGTATACATGGATCATCGATTTAATAGACTTAAAAGTAAACATAACAGGGGGAATAGACGGACACAATACGTCTGTATGCTATACAATATGTTATACAATATGTTATACAATATGTTATACAATATGTTATACAATATGTTATACAATATGTTATACAATATGTTATACAATATGTTATACAATATGTTATACAATATGTTATATAATATGTTATACAATATGTTATACAATATGTTATACAATATGTTATAAATATGTTATACAATATGTTATACAATATGTTATACAATATGTTATACAATATGTTATACAATATGTTATACAATATGTTATACAATATGTTATACAATATGTTATACAATATGTTATACAATATTTATAAATATGTTATACAATATGTTATACAATATGTTATACAATATGTTATACAATATGTTATACAATATGTTATACAATATGTTATACAATATGTTATAGAATATGTTATATAATATGTTATACAATAATACCGTGTACTTAATTTAGTGGAACGAATTAACGTAACACATACAAAAATTTTACTACTGGTCCACCTGTCACTCACACAATTGGGTTTAGAAATGTGAAGTAGCAGGTATTTCACATTTTGTTGTCGGCAAAAGATAACAGACCTTTGCATTTGCAATGAGGATTAAATGAGATTTTTTTCAATGTGTATTTCAGCGTGCTTTTTCAGTGAGATTTCATAGAAGATTGTTCAGTGAGATTTTTCATTAAGTTGGTTCAGGCAGATTTAGCTTGACGATTATTCAGCTCTACATCCCCATCATCATCGTTACGTGTCCAACATGGTGGAAAGATTAGTGAGCTGTTAACATCTTGGTGTATTTAGTGATTCTGGGTACGTTTGCTATTACATTTTCCTTCATGTTCGACTTGTAGAACCCGGTATCGTCGTTCAGCTAGTAAGGAGGGTGATTTGATTCATTGTTTCTATCTTACTGTGGCTTTACAGAGTGCCGATGTTTCAGCTGCCAAGGGTATTTTTCGTGCTCAACTTGAACACGAGACCTAAGTTCAATGGTAGGTCTCTGATAGAACTAAGAACTCGATCAGGACACATTGAGATCAGGCATCTAAAAAATGATCCCGATCACTCAACAATGGGGGACAGTAACCTTCAGAACGAGAGGCGAGCACATTACCACTACGCCATAGAGACATGCTTTTTTATACTTCCGCCCTTGTGGTACGGGGGCCATAACGGAAGCAGAGAATAGTAAAATTCCGACCTAATAGACATGTCGTAAGAGGCGATTGATGTAGGACTTAGAGAAGCTACCCTAGTAAATAAAAGGCATCGCAGAAATCGGATGGGCTGGCCTACTTGTAGGTGCATAACTGGCTGAACGTACAATGGCTATTAGGCACATACAAATCACAAATCACACAGAATAATTAACAAGTAGTCGATATGGAGCTTTCGAAGAAGTAGAAGAAGAAAAAGAAGATGAAGATGAAATACTTCAGGTACACAGTCTTACCTGAACAATAATTGATTACATTTTTTTCTAAACACTGTAAAGATTCGTCATTATTTAACATCCCTTGGATTTTTACGAACGATAAAAATAGACCTCACCGTTCAGAAAGCAATGACAAACTACTGAACATATAAGTGGTGCATAGAAAATCGACGACTCGTTTACTGTTGTTGATGACTAAGTACTGTAAAGGATATTCAGAGATTTTCATTAATTTTTGTCATGAATCATAGATCGTTGCAGAAGCATTGAAAAGTGGTGTTCTCTGTGGCGTAGAGGTTAGATGCTCGACTCTCGTTCAAAAAGTACTCAGTTCGCTTCCTCATGTAGCAATCGTGATATTTTCCCAGAGATCCTTGATTTCAGTGTAGATAAAATCAATGGGCGAGTCGCTCACCCGTCCTACAAGTAATACACATTTTGTGATCCCAGAATGTTATGCTTGTATATGGCAAGTTCAAGCACTATCACTTAACTAGGACTTGACGTTTCTAAAAAAAAAAACCCGCACGTATTTGCGCAACATTGTTCAAATATTATATGATACACATTAGCATTAATATGCAATCTACCAGCAAATAAAACAACACTTGGAAACATCGAATACTTGCTCACGAAATGGCAAATATTAATACTCGTATTTATATATGAATACCGATTTCAATGCTACTGTTAGAGTAGAGATGATAACCAGAGAAGCTGTTTTTCTTTTCGAAAGAATTTCATGAAGTATTAGTCACTTACTTATATGTCTTTTTCTGAGAGGATTCAAGAAGTAGATAACGAGTTAATGTGTCTTCAGATATAAGGTATTCAAGACAAACAACATCAAACATCTAGGTACTACTGTATTGTATTATTTTTCCCTTTTATATTGTTTGTATGAGATATTGCAGACAAGAAATTAGAAAGAGAAAGTTGACATCAAACATCTAGGTACTACTGTATTGTATTAGTTTTCCTTTTATATTGTATGTAAAAGATAGCGCAGACAAGAAATTAGAAAGAGAAAGTTGAGATATTTTGGACATACAAAAAAACACGAAGGGCTACGGAAGAAGACCATCATGGAAACAGCCATACCAGCAACGAGGAAAAGAGGAAGACCACGGAGAAGATGGCTTCAGGATGTAACTGATGGTTTGAACAATGACGGCTGGAGAGGTGGGACATCTGGGCTACGAGAGAGAGATAATTTTTGAAGGACTGTTGGGGTGGCAAAGTTATGCTTAGGACAAACTATTTGATGATGATGATGATAAGATAGCACAGATTGAGTAGTAGTTCTAAGACAGAATTGTTAAAAAATCTTGTTCAGACATATATTAATGCTATTCTACTGAAACAGGTAGTGTGTTTGATTATATATATTTGTAATCGTTACATTTGAGCGTCTGTAGTGTGTAGTAGTCTGTAGTAGTCTGTAGTAAACAGGTAGTGTGTAGTAGTATGTAGTAGTCTGTAGTAAACAGGTAGTGTGTAGTAGTCTGTAGAAGTCTGTAGTAAACAGGTAGTGTGTAGTAGTCTGTAGTAGTCTGTAGTAAACAGGTAGTGTGTAGTAGTCTGATTATATATATTTGTAATCGTTACATTTGACGTCGTAGGTGTAGTAGTCTGTAAGAAGATGTTAAAACTGTGTGTAGTATATGTAAGTCTGTAGTAAACAGGTAGTGTGTAGTAGTCTGTTTGAAGTATGTAAAGTAAAAGTGTGTGTGTAGTAGTATGTAGAAGTCTGTAGTAAACAGGTAGTGTGTAGTAGTATGTAGTAGTCTGTAGTAAACAGGTATTGTGTAGTAGTCTGTAGTAGTCTGTAGTAAACAGGTAGTGTGTAGTAGTCTGATTATATATATATTTGTAATCGTTACATTTGAGCATCTGTAGCTTTACCGGTAGTGAGTTTGATCACAACCCAAGCGTAGCTGGTTCAAGCTCCGCGGCGGGCAAGTCTGGAAGCAAATTAGTTCCCTTGGATTTTTACGAACGATAAAAATAGACATCACAATTCCGAAAGCAATGTAAAACTACTGAACATTTAAGTGGTGCCCAGAAAATCGACGATTCGTTTACTGTTGTTGATGGCTAAGTCATGTAAAGGATATTCCGCAATATTTCTTCATTTTTTTCTCAGGAATCATAGACCTTTGCAAAAGCATTGAAAAGTGGTGGTCTCTGTAACGTCGAGGTTATTCGTTCGACTCTCGTTCAAAAGCATTGAAAAGCGGTGGTCTCTGTGACGTCGAGGTTATTTGTTCGACTCTCGTTCAAAAGCTTGAAAGCGGTGGCTCTGTAACGTCGAGGTTATTTGTTCGACTTCGTTCAAGCATTGAATAGTGGTAGTCTGTAACGTCGAGGTTATTTGCTCGACTCTCGTTGAAAAGCATTGAAAAGCGTGGTCTCTGTGACGTCGAGGTTATTTGCTGACCTCGTTGAAAAGGTACTGGTCGTTTTCTCAAGAAGAGAAGACTGAAAATCTGACGTCAAGAAAGAAAATATTCCCTAGAGAAACCCTGAAACGAACTTTAAAAATATCGGACTAAGTTTCATAGAAGAGATTGAACGAATTGTCCAGGATAGAGCGCTATGAATACATTTTTTACAAGCCCTGTATAACGTATAAACGGTACGAAAGGTATTGAATGCATTCAATTAATGTGTGTCTGAATACAGGTATGATCTGTACTGGAGTACATCTGTGCTTCTCTGCAATGTTTCTCATGGCACTGGTTCACTATGGTGCAGGACAAACATATAGAAACATAAAATCTATCTACCAAGACATCCTAAACTCAGACAGATACCATAGTGAAGTTCGTCCCGTCCTGAACCAGTCACAAGTCATCTACGTTAGTGTTGTCTTCGAAACTGTTGCCATCCTTGAGGTTAATGAAGTATCTCAAAGTTTCATCTGTAATGGATTTGTCATGTTTACCTGGAAGGATGAGGTAGGTACCACTTTTTAAAAAAGTAGAAAAGTAAATACAGGGTGTTCAAGATAATAGCAGCCTGTGAATGGAGTCAATCTGGCATATATGTATGAAAATGAGAAGCTTCAGTTATGACGTAGAATAGGTCAAGGTTATGTGACGGTATGTAATTGTAGTGCAGGAAGGGCGGTGAACAAATGTGACGTAAAACGCTAGTCAGAACCGGTTTAAATAGTACATAAACATAACGCGATAGATTATCTGGCAACAATTCGATTTGTCAATGGGGCTGCTTTAATCTTGAACACCCTGTATATTACGGTGGGATGGATTAGCACTATGCGTAGATGTTCACCTATCGACTCGCATTCAAGAGTGTTGTGAGTTCAATTTCACATTCGACGTTCCACAGCAGAGCAAAGGAATTGGCCCTTCTACTTCCTGCACACCAGGGTGAGGAAATAGGAAGTTAAGGGCACTTCATACCCTGAGGTCTGAAAGTGGGACGAGACATTTAAAAAAGTTGATATATAACGTATAATGACAAGAAAATGAACACAAAACTGTTATTCGAAAAACAACGTAAATATAACTTTCATTTGAAAGAAGATGTAGGTAGAACGTTTAAATTAAAAAAAAAGATTATAAACTCGATATAATTTTATATATATATATATAAATACTAAATTTATTAGGCAGAAGAGGTAGGTATAACATTTAGTATAAAGAACAGATATGTGTAATTTTTATTGAAACGTAGAGATAGTTATAAATTGTGTTGGAAAAAAGATATAAATATAATTTGTAATAGAAAGAGAAGATAGCTATAACTTGGTTTAATCACCATAATAAGATACTGCCTCCGTGCCCTCCGTCCTCGAATCAATAATTTTAGAATGTGAACATAACAATATTTATAATGTAAACTAATAACATCTGACTTGAAGTTTTGTTGAAAACTTCAACTATACAAACCATGAAATCTGTTCATTGTTTAACATATCAATGATGAGCATTACGCTTGTCTCTAGAGATAATGAATGGATAGTCAAACATGACATTTATTTGATTATTTCCCTTGGCATACTCTACATTAAATACATTTTAAAAAACCTGTCGTTACTGCTTGTTGTACCGCTTTTTTGGGCGGTGTAGGACAAGTGGGACGATAGTCTGAGTAAGTTAATGGCTGCATGACGAGTGCAGTCTCCGTGAAGCTGTTCAGGTTAGGATTTTTATTTATGCCCACAACAGAAAAAAAATCCTTGGTCTTACCGTGAACTGAACACGGATCTCCCGCATGGGAGCTACGTTCTAATCCATTCTGCCAGAAGCTTCTCTCTACATTAAATACTTTGGTATAATTTCACTAGCTCTCTAACCACTGCATGTTTCTAGTTGCACACGGGATATCACTTGCTAACTCCTCCCAGTGGTGTGATCATATCCAACATCGTACTGTTCTGTCTTCTACAATTTTGTAATTAAAAAAACACATGTGATCAGTTAAATATCAAAAACAACCAGTTGTTACATAAGAAGGGCTTGTTTCACAGTTGATCTACTAGAATCCATACAGCATGTCCATAGTGTTCTTATTTCTCTTAGATTTGACACATTTCAGTAAACTTTAGCTACACTTCTATACTAGTTGATCTACTAGAATCCATACAGCATGTCCATAGTGTTCTTATTTCTCTTAGATCTGACATATTTCATTAAACTTTAGCTACACTTCTATACTAGTTGATCTACTAGAATCCATACAGCATGTCCATAATGTTCTTATTTCTCTTAGATCTGACATATTTCATTAAACTTTAGCCACACTTCTATACTAGTTGATCTACTAGAATCCATACAACATGTCCATAATGTTCTTATTTCTCTTAGATCTGACATATTTCATTAAACTTTAGCCACACTTCTATACTAGTTGATCTACTAGAATCCATACAACATGTCCATAATGTTCTTATTTCTCTTAGATCTGACATATTTCATTAAACTTTAGCCACACTTCTATACTAGTTGATCTACTAGAATCCATACAACATGTCCATAATGTTCTTATTTCTCTTAGATCTGACATATTTCATTAAACTTTAGCTACACTTCTATACTAGTTGATCTACTAGAATCCATACAACATGTCCATAGTGTTCTTATTTCTCTTAGATCTGACACATTTCTGTAAGCTTTATCTACTCTTCTATACCTTTCTTCATTTATCTTCTCTGATCCCGTTCTGCATCACAGCGTCAGATTGAGAAGAGATTTCTAGAACCGTACTTCGTGTGCGCTTCATAAATATTATTTTCACTGTCTCTGTTATATTTAGACCCCCACTTTTTTGGGAAGGACAACCTTTGCTTTGTATCCACTGTATGGGAATAGCATTACTCTGTGATGTCTGTTAGTAATCTGTGTATGTTGCTGAACCGTTGAATTGTTTGTTTCTTAATGAAGTTCAGTACTGATATTGTAAACACTTTTATCTTGATGTCATTTCTAAAGTTGTCATTCTACTATTCTATCACAACAGCATTTAAAAATATGTTAGTGTCAGTGGTACCGCTTTTTAGGGCAGTGTAAGACAGGTAGGACGTCATAAGGAGGTCGTTAGGGTTAACTCATGCCAACTTTTGATGTTGAGACGGCACTTGATTGATTAATGAGTACCGAACAATATAGATACCATACTGTCTTACTAGTTATCAGTAGAAGAAAATACATACTATTTGATGCGATTACATTACACTTTAGATCTAGTAACCAGCAAGTTATCCATTGTTAAACTTTCTGATTACATTACACCTTTGAGATCATAATAACCAGCATGTTATCCATTGTTAAACTTTCTGATTACATTACACCTTTGAGATCATGATAACCAGCATGTTATCCATTGTTAATCTTTCTGATTACATTACAAGTTATCCATTGTTAGACTTTCTGATTACATTACACATTTGAGATCATGATAACCAGCATGTTATCCATTGTTAAACTTTCTAATTACATGGTACCAATACTTCAGATGCTAGTATGGGATCCTGAACAATACAGGGTCAGACTGTCATACCAGTTACGCCATTTGAAATATGGAGGCCAGAAATTGCTGTTATGAACACACTTAGGTGAAAGGGATCTTTAAGATGACATTTGCGTGAGTCAGACACTGTTGTTTTCTTACTTCATTTTCTTTTTCTTTGAATAATTTTAGACAATACCTTGTACACTTCTAAAGTAGTTAGTAATCAGATAAAGTATGTGTACATATCCATATAGCTTGTTTGTATACTTCTAAAGTAGTTAGTAGTCAGATAAAGTATGTGTACATATCCATATAGCTTGTTTGTACACTTCTAAAGTAGTTAGTAGTCAGATAAAGTATGTGTACATATCCATATAGCTTGTTTGTACACTTCTAAAGTAGTTAGTAGTCAGATAAAGTATGTGTACATATCCATATAGCTTGTTTGTTTACTTCTAAAGTAGTTAGTGGTCAGCTGGAGTATGTGTACATCTCCATATAGCTTGTCTTGGACTGACATTGACTTGTATACTTCTTAAGTAGTTAGTGGTCAGCAGGAGTATGTGTACTTCTCCATAAAGTTTGTCTTAGATTGACATTGACTTGTATACTTCTAAGTAATTAGTGGTCAGACGTTGTTGGGGTGTGGGGTGGGGGTGGGGTTGTTATTGATAATTGATACAAATGACGGATTAAGGGTTCTCAGACTTCAGCCTGTTTATTGAGGGTATGGCAAATAATGACGAATCTTTGCAGCGTTTAAAGAAAATGGAATCAATCGTTGACTGATTGACAGATTAATAAAACCATCAACATCGCACTTCGGTAAGTAATCATATGTGTTCCGATCTCTTTCTTACACAAGAAGATCTCAGTGGCAGTGCACGAACCCCGTGCTCCGGCAAAGGTTCCCCTGAAATGAATTGTTATTCGGGTAAGACTGGGTCAAACTAGTGCCGTGCCTGCCGGCGTAGGCGATCATGTCTCTCCATAACTCTCTTTGCTTGGTGCATGTAATCAGTTCTGACGTCGATATTTTGTCGAACCATGATGTCAGACCATCCAACATCTTCTCCTCTGTCTTCCACGATCTCTCCTTCCCTGAATTTTACCTGTTAGTCACCAAATGTTCTAAACCTTCTCTTCGCATTATATGCCCGAAGAACCTTGATTGTCGGATTATTATTCTTTTGATAAGGTTTTTTGTGTGCAAGCCTGATTTAAAACTTCTGCATTTGTTTCCTTTGCTATCGATTGCATTTTCAGCATTCTTCTGTAAAACACCACATCTCTGAGGCTTCCAATGATCGTATTGATTGTTTGTTCATTGTCCATGATTCGCTGCCATACATAAGTATTGGTTCAATATAACACTACAGTACTCGTTTTCGCAATGTCAGTGGTATTGAGTTCACGCATATAGTGTTCTTCATTTTCATAAAAGTTTCTTTCGTTTGAGCTATTGGGTACTTGAAGTATATAATAACGCAGGTCTCTATGACGTGATGGTAATGCGCTCGCCTCTCGATCTGAAGGTTCTAGTTCCCCTCGTTGAGCGATCGGAATAATTTTTGAGATGTTCCTGATCTCAGTGTGTCCTGATCGAATTCTTAGTTCTATCAGAGACCTACGATTGAACTTAGGCCCTGTGTTCAAGTTGAGCACGAAAAAGGACCATTATTCAGCTGAAAATAGTTAAAAGTAGTTCAAGTAGTGCTAGCAGTTACAAAACCACGGTTGTAGCAATATTGACTTAAAATAACATAGACCTGCAGACGAGAAGTCTATGCAATGAGTGTCATAAGATGTAAGGTTGTAGTTCGAATCCTGTTTTTGGTAAATTGTTTTTTCCAGAGGCCATTATTATTTGTTTACTATCTTTTTATTTACCATATGCAGATTAATACGGTAACGGTTATAGAGAGATTACATACATTTATCACATTATTAAGATTATTTACCATATGCAGATTAATACGGTAACGGTTATAGAGAGATTACATACATTTATCACATTATTAAGATTATTTACCATATGCAGATTAATACGGTAACGGTTATAGAGAGATTACATGCATTTATCACATTATTAAGATTATTTACCATATGCAGATTAATACGGTAACGGTTATAGAGAGATTACATGCATTTATCAAATTATTAAAATTTTAATGAAAACGGACCGATTATTACGTGTCCAAAGAAAAGAAACCCCTGAGAATGAAGAGACTACTGTTATTTATCCTAGAGACTTGAAGTAATGGGAATGAGAAAGTTGCATAACTATAATCACAACATGCCAACTATATTAGCGCTACTACCAAGTTTCGCAAGGGATTTACGTAAGAAATTTGCTCAAACTGTAACAGTTTTCATGTCAACCCAGTCTCATTTAAGTACCACAAATAAACACTGACAAGTAAAGGTGACCGGCGTGATGTTGATCACATCACCCACCATCTGTTGCAGATCACAGAAAAATATGGGCCCTAATACCGTATTCCCCAATATATCTCATGGTATGAAAATTGGTTCCTTAATATTTTGTATCAATAAATTATATACTACGTTATATTTTACTGCAATGAAATCTAAAAAAATATTGATCTTTGCATGAAAACAAAATGAAAACAAAATTTGTCTCGTAAGTTTTGTAAACAAACAGTTATGACAAATTTTTAAAATTGATATTTCCTTTAAAAATACTTTAAGCCATGATTTGTTTATTCTCAGTTTGTCCCTACACGAGCTAACTTACCTAGTATAATGGCTGACTAAACACGATATGAAATGTATATATTTTAAAAACAACATAACCAACTTATAACTCTGTAAAGAATGCACGTTGAAAAATGATACGTGGATCTGCACATTTCTGAAAAACAAATAATAGCTGTCAGGTTTTTATTATTCCAGAGATTTGAGTTCACAAGCTCTTTTTATGACACATAAACAGACAATTAGTTTTATAATTAAGATTAAATATGTAATTTATTCTTAATAATGACATTAATTGAAATCTCTCTCAACAGACACTTACGAGTGAGAAACGATGGAATTGTTACATGGATACCAGGAAGTCTTTTCCCTACTTCTTGTAAACTGGATCTGACGAACTATCCCTTCGATGTGCAAATTTGTGACATCATGGTCATGCATTTATTTTCTTACAACTTTAGTAACACGCTTTGTCATTTTAGAAATTATGCTATCGATCCTGAGAATATAATAAAACGTTGACTTAGTAGCTTCTGTTCCTTTTTCTCTTCTTACTTTGCTGTACAGCAACCACTTGTTAAGCTACTAGTTGTGATCTGTATGTGATGTTTGCTTCTTGGAGCAGGAGTTCGTTGTGCAAGTTAGGCGCTTAAAGACCCGTATGGCAGCACATCCTATTTATGCATGTTTTTAAATCGGTCTCGTCTTCCTAAGTCGCGGGTTGAGGAAAACAATAACCCAAAACAAAGATTGCTTAGGGAAGTCCATGTCCTTTGACTAGCCAGTGTCCCGTTAGCCTTGGACCTCGCGGTCAAATTTCTCTGTCTACATCACTGGGAGGTGGGGTTGGCATGTGTGTTGTATGAATCATCACTGGCCACTCATTTTCACATTTTCACCTTTCCTAAGAAAGGCCAGCCTATTTTAACTCTTCTGGTTGCAGAGCAAGGCGCGAAAAAACCGCAATTTAAACATGTGCCGGTTGCAGCTGTACTGCTTCCCGGCGAATATAATACTAAGATTTGCTTGTTAACTTAGTAAACTATACCGCTATCTTTGAAAATATAGTAACCATATTTATCAATTTAACTATTACATTGTATTCCCGAAATAATAAGTATCAGGTTTTGTCAGTTTGAGAGCCATACTGTCTTGTTTGAGACAAGTCATTCTCACCATTTCGTAGTAAATATTCAATCTTTTTCTGTACTTGCAAGAACTCGTTACTGATAGCGTCCTATTAGTTGTCAGAGACAAGATATAACCATTGTTGGGATTTGTATTAGATGTTCATCATAATCTAGTAGCTTGTCATGATCAGAAATTTGACACCATGGACTGTTCTTTAGAACTTCTCTTCCTAAAATATCAATATTACTCGTCAATTTGAGACGTTATACATCTCTTTAGATGTTCTATCTCTGCTGTCGTCATGCCCAACTCATCAATTACATCAACGACCTGAATGGTATTTTCCAACCCTTGGTGTTTCTTTATATGTTCAAAATATTTCAATTTCTCATTCTTATATGTAGCATCAGACAGTTTTCGTTTATTTTAAGTTCATTTTGGACTTATCTATTTATGCTTTTCTCTGTCCATAACTCTTCTGTAACACTTATATTCAAAAGCACATATATGTTTTTCCACTGAATGGTTAAATGTTCTTGATTCATACAAATACGTTGCCACTGAATATAAGCATGCTCTTAGTATTATGATCTTTGTTTTCCTATCACTTTCATTCTAAATTGTATTACCATATACCATTTTTTGTAAGGAATATTTGTTCATTTTTTAAATTTTTCTTCGTCGCATTTCAATTTCTTGTTAGCTAAAATATTCAAAATTTTTCACAATTTCTATTTTCTCTCTCTCGATAAAAAATATATGTTGTCATGCTAGTCTTAATTTGTAATATATAATTGTTGTCATCCGTTGTCAATATTTATGTTTTTTGTTACATTGAGATATATATTTTGATTTTTTTTTGTTGTTTTACTCTTGCACTTCCAATTAAATTATTAATTTATCAATCCTCTTTTGCGATGTTGACAGTAACACTGTATATTCAGCATATCTTAGCTCAGGTATTTCTCTTCCTCCGATTATAAATGTATCGTACTGTTCTTTTCCTCGATCTTATTTAACATTCCTCGTAATGTTTTCAGCATATATATTAAACACAGAAGAAAACAGAATGCAGCCATATTTTACTCTGGCCCTTATCCCAAAACAAATCTGATCATCGCATATTCTCCCAGCCGCCATTTCATCATTATAAAGTTCTCTTATTAAATGTAATGAAAATTCCATTTCTTCCATTTTCCCCCACAATTCCTGATGTTCTAAGCCATAGATTCCCAAACGTTTTCGACTCACCGCCCACTTTGCACAACTTAAACTTTGTAACGCTCCCTTCCACATTATAACAGTTTGACAACGCCCTCCTCCCACATATATACATGCTCTGTTTTCTCTCTGACATATAAAATTGATATATTTTTCTGTCGTACTGGTCAATTTTCAAATGATTATATGCATGAAATAGAAAACGGATGAAAAAATGGATCGTGCAAGATGGGCATAAGATGAATTTAAATGCATAATTCAAATTTGTAACGATTATTCAATCACAAAATCCTGAAAAAACTCCCCAAATGCCTCTGAACCCACTATCGCCCCCTGGAAGGCTTCACGCCCACTGCGTACCCCACTTTGGGAAACGCTGTTCTAAACAATTAAATAAATGTAAGCAGTCAATAAAGCATTAGTATAAATAAATGTAAGCAGTCAATAAAGCATTAGTATAAATAAATGTAAGCAGTCAATAAAGCATTAGTATAAATAAATGTAAGCAGTCAATAAAGTATTAGTATAAATAAATGTAAGCAGTCAATAAAGCATTAGTATAAATAAATGTAAGCAGTCAATAAAGCATTAGTATAAATAAATGTAAGCAGTCAATAAAGCATTAGTATAAATAAATGTAAGCAAATAAAGTATTAGTATAAATAAATGTAAGCATAAAAAAGCATTAGTATAAATAAATGTAAGCAGTCAATAAAGCATTAGTATAAATAAATGTAAGCAGTCAATAAAGCATTAGTATAAATAAATGTAAGCAGTCAATAAAGCATTAGTATAAATAAATGTAAGCAGTCAATAAAGCATTAGTATAAATAAATGTAAGCAGTCAATAAAGCATTAGTATAAATAAATTAAGCAGTCAATAAGCATTAGTATAAATAAATGTAGCAGTCAATAAAGCATTAGTATAAAACATACCAGAAATAAATATTAGTTAACATTTGTTAATGAAACAGCATAAAAAGCTATTTAGTTGCATTGTGAAATGTTTTGTCTTCTGTTATGAAATTTTCACGACCATCAATGGACATAAGTTATTGTACACTTTTTTAGATGGACTCTCTCTTTCATTCATCAAGTGAACTACAGTTTGTGGCCATTTTTAAGGAGGTTGGAACTTTGTTTTATTCACCAAACGGAGAGTGGGATTTGATCAGTTCCGAAATTGTAACATTTGACAAGGATGTTCAAATAGAACTGTTACCTATTGTCCAGGTACCTGTGTAATTCTAGAAAGAAAACAAAACAAAAACAATAAACCCAACAACAACAACAACAAATAAACATACAACAAACACACATGTATTTATATGTATATATATATTTGTATAACACAATAAGTATAGGTTAGACAAAGTTAGAGAAACCGACCAGAAGCATTGCAGGACAGGCACTGTTTTTGGAATTCCCAAGAGGAGAGGAGTAGGGAGAAGCCTGGGCATACCTGGAGAAGATATTAAAAGGAAAGGTAAAACGTAGAAAGAACTGACTGGGATGGAAGGAGAGAGGAAGAGCTGGAAGAAGTTTGTTGAAGACGTGCTCCGTTGGGAGTTGAAAAGTGAAGAGAAATAAGTAGAAGAAGATAGAATAAAGATATAATTAATTTCTCTGATATGTGGATATGCAGAAGAATATGTCCTATTTTATGGGAAGAAGATCATACACATTAATGAGTTCTGGAAAACAAAACAAGTAATGAAGCAAGAATTACTGCAGGAAACAAATATCAGAGTAAAAATGTCATACATAAAGAGTGATAACACAGTAATCAACATCTTATAGATGAGAAAAAATGAAGGACAACGAGCAAAAGGAAAACAGAGACACACGTGAGAGGAAAACATCAAGAAATTACAGCATGGTAAAGTACAATATTAAGGCAAGATACAGTGGATGTTGACGGTTCAGTGCACTCAATCATCGACGGAAGACGGAACGAATTAAAAAAACGATCGGTTATATATTCGTTAACTAATATAATCTAACACAACCAGCGAGCGATGGGAACAATCAACAGGCATACTCTTCATCTGATGGGGGAGATTGAGCTCTGATCGATCTGCACAAAGTGCTGGGACGTTGGTTCCCTAACCAATAAGCAGTAACTAATGTATATTTAGTTTTAGATATGCAAACCGAAGTTATCTCGTTTTGGTCAATGAATGATTGTCTTTATTTCCAGGTTAGATTTCATCTACAAAGGAGACCAACACTATTTCTTCTAAACATCGTTCTTCCCGTAGTTTTTCTGATGTTTTTGAACATCCTTGTTTTCTTGATACCTGTAGATTCTGGAGAAAAGTCAGCTTTGTAAGTCTCAAGGCTCAACGATAAGTGGCATGTTTCAAAATATTAGTAAAGAAAATCAGCTACGGTAAGTCTCTTGGTTCAATGGTAAGTAGCATGGTTCAATGTAAAGTCCTGAAAAACAGTTTCTTTGAATGATATGTTTGAATGCAATAGTAAAGTGTGGACAACCAGTTTCTTTAAGTGACATAGTTGAATGCAATAGTAAAGTATGGACGCCAGTTTCTTTAAGTGACATAGTTGAATGCAATAGTAAAGTATGGACGCCAGTTTCTTTAAGTGACATAGTTGAATCCAATAGTAAAGTATGGACAACCAGTTTCTTTAAGTGACATGGTTGAATGCAATAGTAAAGTATGGACAACCAGTTTCTATGACATAGTTCAATGCAATAGTAAAGTATGGACGGCCAGTTTCTTAGTGACATGGTTAATGCAATAGTAAAGTATATATATTCAGCTTCGTTCATTGTTCATTGATCATTTGATCATCTTCATCGCACATCGGACATGTCCATAATTGCTCCGATCTCCTCCCAAGCATGTATCTCAGTGTGTTCAGGTTGTGCTCAGTATGAACAACTACCGTTCTCTGTGGATTGATGTATCAACATGGTTTTCTCTCTTGGTTTTCCCCTCTTGCCCCACCTATCGTTATGCACAACTTGCGGACCGAGATAGAGAATACCCTTTATCTTCGCCGTTGAAATCTTCAGAGCGTATGTTTTCTCTGAGAGCGTCCACGATGTCGCTTCTGTCCATAGAAAACCCATCGTTTAGAGGGTTCAATGATAGGTGACATGGTTTAATGATAAGTGACATGGTTCAATGATAAGTGACATGATTCAATGATAAGTGACATGATGCAATGATAAGTGACATGATTCACTGATAAGTGACATGATTCAATGATAAGTGACATAGTTCATTGATAAGTGACATGATGCAATGATAAGTGACATGATTCACTGATAAGTGACATGATGCAATGATAAGTGACATGATTCAATGATAAGTGACATGATTCAATGATAAGTGACATGATTCAATGATAAGTGACATGGTTCAATGATAAGTGACATGATTCAATGATAAGTGACATGGTTCAATGATAAGTGACATGATGCAATGATAAGTGACATGATTCAATGATAAGTGACATGATTCAATGATAAGTGACATGGTTCAATGATAAGTGACATGATTCAATGATAAGTGACATGATTCAATGATAAGTGACATGATTCAATGATAAGTGACATGGTTCAATGATAAGTGACATAGTTCAATGATAAGTGACATGATGCAATGATAAGTGACATGATTCACTGATAAGTGACATGGTTCATTGATAAGTGACATGATTCAATGATAAGTGACATGATTCAATGATAAGTGACATGATTCAATGATAAGTGACATGATGCAATGATAAGTGACATGTTCATGATAAGTGAAGTTCAATGATAAGTGACATGGTTCAATGATAAGTGACATGATTCAATGATAAGTTACATGATTCAATGATAAGTGACATGATGCAATGATAAGTGACATGATTCAATGATAAGTGACATGTTCATGATAAGTGACATATTCATGATAAGTGACATGATGCAATGATAAGTGACATAGTTCAATGATAAGTGACATGATTCAATGATAAGTGACATGATTCAATGATAAGTGACATGATTCAATGATAAGTGACATGATGCAATGATAAGTGACATGATTCAATGATAAGTGACATAGTTCAATGATAAGTGACATGATGCAATGATAAGTGACATGTTCAATGATAAGTGACATGATCAATGATAAGTGAATGATTCAATGATAAGTGACATGATTCAATGATAAGTGACATGATTCAATGATAAGTGACATGATTCAATGATAAGTGACATGATTCAATGATAAGTGACATGATCAATGATAAGTGACATAGGGTTCAATGATATGACATGATTCAATGATAAGTGACATAGTTCAATGATAAGTGACATGATTCAATGATAAGTGACATAGTTCATTGATAAGTGACATGATTCAATGATAAGTGACATGATTCAATGATAAGTGACATGATTCAATGATAAGTGACATGATTCAATGATAAGTGACATGATCAATGATAATGACATGATTCAATGATAGTGACATGTTCATGATAAGTGACATGATTCAATGATAAGTGACATGATTCAATGATAAGTGACATGATTCAATGATAATGACATGATTTCAATGATAAGTGACATAGTTCATTGATAGGTGACATGATTCAATGATAAGTGACATAGTTCAATACACTAGTGACATATAGAAAGTTAGCTTCGGTAAATGTCATGGTTCAGTTACACCAGCATATTCTGGAGAGAGAAAGATGTATCAAAGAGGTTAAGCAGCTAAAGCAGCTACAGTACATGGCATGTTTCTATTATGCAATCTAACCAGTATGCTACACATACACACACACACATATATATATATATTTAAATACGTGAGATTTACGAAATCACAGCAGTTAGTGCACTTGCATCGTTGGTACTTCGTAGTAGGTTCAAATTCCCCAACTAAAGTGTATTTTTTTCACGCAAAACAGTTTTTAAGATAAGACCCAGTTTTCAATGTGTACAAGAAAAACTTCAAGGCGGAAAGCGTGATGCTGACCACATTACTCATCGTGCGCTGCTTGTGAAAGACAAACATATTGATATAAAACCGCGTTACGAAATATACATTTTGGTTTGAAATAGACTCTTTACTTTAGTACTATATATATATATATATATATATGTATAAATATAAATATATGAAAACAAAAAGTCGTTACTGCCTGTTATACCTCTTTTTTAGGACGGAGTAGTACAGCAGGACATGGGCCTGTGGAAGGTAATGGCCGAATAGCTAGTACAGTCACTGTGAAACTGTTCAGGTTATAATTTACATTAAAATACATTATCCATATATCACTTCCGTACAACAGAGTAGTGAGCACTACAACCTTGTAAAATTTCACCTGTACATATTACTATTACACGGATGTTGCTATAGAAGATACAGTACTAAAAATAACCTGAGCATCTCATTGTCATTTTTTCCACAGGCATCACAGTCCAGTTGGCATTGACAGTATTTCTGAGTGTTGTCAGTGAAATGTTGCCTAGGGTATCAGATCGAATACCGAATGTCATGATCTACCTCTTCGTTATTTTCATCCTCTCTGTCCTCACTGTCATCGATACCATAATAATCGTGTATCTTCATAACAGAGACTACGGGAAGGTAATGTATTCATTAGAAGTACTGTCTGTTTCAGTGAACTTGAGAAATAATGTTGCTAAATGAAAGGTGAACTTGAGAAATAATGTTGCTAAATGAAAGGTGAACTTGAGAAATAATGTTGCTAAATGAAAGGTGAACTTGAGAAATAATGTTGCTAAATGAAAGGTGAACTTGAGAAATAATGTTGCTAAATGAAAGGTGAACTTGAGAAATAATGTTGCTAAATGAAAGGTGAACTTGAGAAATAATGTTGCTAAATGAAAGGTGAACTTGAGAAATAATGTTGCTAAATGAAAGGTGAACTTGAGAAATAATGTTGCTAAATGAAAGGTGAACTTGAGAAATAATGTTGCTAAATGAAAGGTGAACTTGAGAAATAATGTTGCTAAATGAAAGGTGAACTTGAGAAATAATGTTGCTAAATGAAAGGTGAACTTGAGAAATAATGTTGCTAAATGAAAGGTGAACTTGAGAAATAATGTTGCTAAATGAAAGGTGAACTTGAGAAATAATGTTGCTAAATGAAAGGTGAACTTGAGAAATAATGTTGCTAAATGAAAGGTGAACTTGAGAAATAATGTTGCTAAATGAAAGGTGAACTTGAGAAATAATGTTGCTAAATGAAAGGTGAACTTGAGAAATAATGTTGCTAAATGAAAGGTGAACTTGAGAAATAATGTTGCTAAATGAAAGGTGAACTTGAGAAATAATGTTGCTAAATGAAAGGTGAACTTGAGAAATAATGTTGCTAAATGAAAGGTGAACTTGAGAAATAATGTTGCTAAATGAAAGGTGAACTTGAGAAATAATGTTGCTAAATGAAAGGTGAACTTGAGAAATAAGTGTAATTGACTTAAAAATTGAAAGAAGAGATCGATTGATTAATTTGATAGGACCATCATCATTACACTTCGGTGTGTAACAATGTGTGCTCCGATCTCTTTCTTACACAGGAAGATCTCAAATTTAGTGCTCGAATTTCCGTAACACTGACGAGGATCCCGGCAATTTTGAATATGGTGAAAATATTTTTGTAGGAATTCTATTTTTAATCTTTTCTAATGATTTTGCCCTGGCATCAGCTTCCAGGCTGCTCTTTTCGATTTTGAACTGCCAATGTTTCTTTTACGTACTCAAATTGAACACGGGACCTACGTTTTATCGTTTGTCTCCGATATGACTAGGAACTTGATCTCACCCACACTGAGATCAGTGATCTTTGGAAAAATATACAGATGGCGTCACGAGGGTGCGAACTAATTTCTGAAAGAGAGATAACTATACTTATGTAAATACCCTTATTTATTGTGATGGTTACGTCCCTTGTGAATCATTTTTATCGTTTATCCGAAACGAAATGAAAGAGCTAATGCATTCTTTAAATTATCTTAATTAATAATTGATCTCGTATCATCGTTATACATTACATAAGGGCATGCAAGCAATTTCTCCATATCGCTCTATCCGGGGCAACCCGTTCAATTTTTTCCATAGAACAGTGACTGATATTTCTTGCCCCTCTCAGCCAAGTTCGTTTCAGGGTCTCTTTAGGTCGTCCTCTCTTTCTTGAACAATCTGAATCCCACTTCAATGCCAGTTTTGATATTCATTGATAATTTCTTCTCAAGGTGTGTGTAACGTATCTCCATCTTCTCTTTCTTATAACAGTTGTCACTAGTGGTTGACCAGACATGTCTCTGATTTCATCACTTCTCCTGAATTCGTTCCATTTTATATTCATTATTTTTGGCAGACATCTATTTTCAAATGCATTCAACTTGCTTTCTATATCTTTAGTCATTTTCCAACTCTCGCTGGAATATGTTAGGATTGATACAAAATTTGAATTGAAATTGAATTTTGGTTTTAATACTATATAACTTGCAGTTCCTTATTTTATTTAGACTTTTAAATCTGATGTTGCTTTTGCCAATTCGTATCATAATTTCTTTTTAACATTTCCTGTGCAATCAAAATTGCTACCTAAATAAGTGAACCGCTCAGTTTTTTTTAATCATTTTAGATTCCCGGATGATATCTGCATTACCTGCCATAAGTGTCTTCATTATATTCGTCTTTTCATAGCTTAGCTGTAGTTCAACTTTTGATGCTGTAGATGACGTTATCTGTTTTTCTTGGCACTTCTTGGTAAAATTATATTATTACTTCAATCACAATGATATTAAATTTACTAAGGACGATTCTATTACAAACTAAAAAGTAGAATATTGAAAAAAGCAAATAATTAGAAGATCTTGAACAAAAATAACTTGATAAATAACTTGATAAATAACTTGATAAATAACTTGATAAATGTAACATCCACAGAATGACGAGATTCAAAATACAAAGAACATCAATAATTCACCACTCGTCTTAAAAAAAGTATATCTACCCAGTAATTCTGTAGCACCTTCAAGTACGCCCAACTGTTTGGTAGAAGATATCACAGATTCAAACGACACGTTCAAGATGTCATATGGCAGCAAGCAGAACAATTTAAAGATACAGGAAAAATGTCCTGGAACTGTTCATAAATCAAACAAGCGCAGAAATATCAGCAAATGTATTAATACTATTTCGTTGTACGTGTTTCTTTTAGCTTGGGCTGCTTTAACATTAGGTTTCTTGTTGCATTCGTCAAGAACAGTTCATTTGTTGTAAACATTCACTTCATACTCACTCGTTCTTTTATATATATATATATATATAAATATATGTGTGTTTTCTGATTCCTTAAATATTTAACGTTTATATTTCCATGGTAAGTATGACTCCAAGTTGGAGCATGTAATCATGAATACTACATACACGTTGGGGAATGTAATCATGAATACTACATCCATGTTGTGGCATGTAATCATGAATACTACATCCATGTTGGGGCATGTAATCATGAATACTACATCCATGTTGGGGCATGTAATCATGAATACTACATCCATGTTGTGGCAATGTAATCATAAATACTACATCCATGTTGTGGCATGTAATCATGAATACTACATCCCAGTTGTGACATGTAATCATAAATACTACATCCATGTTGTGGCATGTAATCATAAATACTACATCCATGTTGTGGCATGTAATCATGAATACTACATCCATGTTGTGGCATGTAATCATGAATACGACATCCCAGTTGTGACATGTAATCATAAATACTACATCCATGTTGTGGCAATGTAATCATAAATACTACATCCATGTTGTGGCAATGTAATCATAAGTACTACATCCATGTTGCGACATGTATAGTCTGTCCATTAATTCGTGAGCACGTTTGAAATTGATTTTCTCGAAAACTACCTGTTGGATCTCAGTGATTTTTGCATGCAGCCTTAGAATATCCATGACGCTAAAATAAAGTTAACCAGTAGTTCATAGATGCTACGGATTTTGCACATAGGCGAATTCCTTTGATCTTTTATGACAATTGCAAATACGGGGCTCAAATTTTAGATTTTACAGTAATCCCTAGAATTTGTCCATGTCAATTCTATTCATAGGTGTATCTCCATATTAACTTGATAGGTCAAGTAATTAATTGTGTTGCCCTTTATGTGCAATCGTGAACTTGGATACAATATGCAACAGTTAGTCCTCCCCTTCGGTCATCATTAGACCCCAGGGTGTCTTAACTTCACCACAAATTGTATGATGGTAGACGCATTTGGATATGGAAATGTATACGTTGCTATTTCTCAGTCTGTAATCAAAATATGATTTGTATCATCCCGAATCTGACGATTCCATGAGGTTGATAATTGTTACTGGCTGGACAAATTGTAATCCATCTCGGTGCCAGTACTCGTCTTCCTCTCGGAGCACATGTTCAACACACTTCTTCCAGAACTGCATGTCTATCATTGAAAAGGACTCACGTGTCAGAACTTCAACATCACACATTTTAAACGTCCTGTTCTGTTCGGCAACTTGTCCTTTTACTTTAGCCCAGACAAGCTCTATCGGATTGAGGTGAGCATGATATGGAGGTAGTCGCAAAGACGTATGGCCGTATTCCGCAATGATTTTGTCAATATGAAACACCTTTGTCTTATTTGTCATCCTCACCAGGTGCAACAACTCGGGTTTCAAATATGTATCATCGAAGCTGACATTTTCCTTAGCAAGCCAAGTCCTAATTTGATCTTTTGTATTTGATGCAGTTGGTACTTTGTCTTCCGCTGATACTGCGTTGTGATAGGATGCATTATCCATTACCAAGCATGATGGTCTGTTTATAATTGGAAGTAGATCTTTCTCCATCCAGTGCCTGAAAATATGTCCATTCATTTCTGTGTGGTAGTCCCTACCGTCGGTACTTTTGATTGGAAAATAAGTCCAGCGTCATGGACAAGACCTTCTTCACTGCTTCCTGCATGTGTTAGTATAATACGCTGGCCTTTGCTTCTTCTTCTTTTGTCGTCACACTGCTACCGGGTTGTTGCCCAGTGTCGTGGTTTTCTGTTTTTGTCTTGCGCTGTTCTGGTGGCTTGTGTGATTGTTATCTTTGCTCTTTCACAGGATGCTGCCACGCCATCTAACCATCTTTTCCGTGGTCTTCCTCTTGCCTTCTTTCCCGATGTTCTGTTGTAGAAGACTCTGTATACTGTGGAGTTTGGATGCATTCTTATTAAGTGGCCAAACCACTTCATTCTTTGTTTATCTATATAATTCAAGCACGGTTTTGTGCCAACTTTATTTCTTATGCTGATGTTGGTGATTCTGTCTTTTCTTGTGTTGTTGGTAACTTTTCTCAGGCAACGCATTTCACATGTAGTTATTTTTGTGACTGCGCTTTGCTCAATGTCCATGTTTGGCTCTGGTAACACAAAGTAGGTATAAAAATGCTGTTGATCATTTGTTTCTTAGCTGCCTGTGAAATTTTTGGGTGCCTTAACAATGGGGCTAGCTGGTAGGTTACAGCATTTGCTTTTGTACTCTAGCCTCTATCTCTCTATCTAGTTTCCGTCTTCTGTGAATATGCTTCCTAAGTATTTGAATTCTTTCACTTGGTTTATTTTAGTGCATTGACATGGATGTCTAGATTATTATGTTTTCTTCCCATATTCATTATTTCTGTTTTAGTGTTGTTGATTTTCATGTCATGTTTCACACAATTATTGTTCAAAGTGTCAATATGATGTTGTAGATCTTGTTCATTTTGATGTATCAGGCACTGATCATCTGCAAAAAGCAGTTCATTTATTTCATCATTATCTGAATTCGACTCTTGAGTTATTTTATCCATATATGCGATAAAGAGTAGTGGTGAAAGGACACAACCTTGTCTAACACCTGATGTAATGGAGAACCAGTCGGTCATTCCTTCTGTAGTTCTTACTGTACTCTGGCTATCTTGATATAAGGCCATGATGTTACCTAATAGTTGTCCTTGGACGCCATATTCTTCAAGGATCTTCCATAGTTTGCACCTGTTTACTCTATCAAATGCCTTTTCTTGGTCTATAAATATAAGCTGTTTACTTTGATTGTATTCAATTGTTTGTTCTCAGATCTGTCTTAGTGTAAATATTGCGTCTGTGCAGCTCTTACCCCTCCTAAACCCAAACTGGCTATTGCTTAACTGGGGCTCTAATATATGTCTTGCTCTTCGCTCCAATATTTTTGCAAACATTTTTCCTATTTGGCTCAAAAGAGAGATACCCTGTATGTTTCACATTCTCTTTTGTCTCCTTTGTTCTTCCATATTGGGACTATAATAGCTCTCTGCCAGTCATCTGGAACCTCTTGTGCCTCCCAGGCTATGTTAAAAATTCTGGTCAGCCATGTTATTGCTGTTGTCTTACACGCAAGTAACATTTCTGTTGTTATACCATCTATCCCTGCTGCCTTCCTTCTTTGCTTTGATTTAGTGCCATTTCAACTTCGGATTCTAAGATATTCAATTGTTGGTATTTTCCATGTTTCAATTGAAATGTTTCTGTACCTTGTGTTTCGCAGTTTAACAGTTCCGTAAAATATTCTTTCCATCTGTCTTTAATATCTTTGCTGTTGGTAAGAGGTTTCCTAGACTTGTTATTTATAATGGTGACTGGATTGAATTGTTCTTCTCTTAGCCTCATTGCCTTAATGCTTCTGTAAAATGTTCTTGGTGCCTTAGTGCATAGTTCAGCTAAATGTTCTCCATATTTTGCCCAAGATTCTGATTTTGATGACTTTACTTTATTTTTACTATACATTCTTGCTTTTCTGTATTTGGTGTAGTCTTCATCTAATTTTGACTTTTGCCACCTGTGAAAACATTTTTCTTTTCTTGTATAGACCTTTTAACTGCTGCATTCCACCATGCTGTGTGTTTTCTGTGCTTATTTAACTTTTTAAGTCCACAATTTTCTTTCACTATTTCCATTTGTTCCCTTTGCTGCTTGGTATTTTTCTTTTCTGTTCACCGTCTACTGATTGCCATTCTTTAGCATTGGTGTGGTGAGCATTGACCCAGGATTCGTCCAAATATACAATATCATAGCATTGCCTCCGCCGCTCACGGATCTGCCTCAGGTATTTACTTCGGGCAGCAATTAAATGTGGCTTTTCACAAATAATATTCCTGCCGCCTATAGTTTTTCTGAAGGTGAAGCCGGCGGCTCTTACAATTTTCCATAGAGTACTTTTAGAAATGTCTATGCTGCAATCTGATTGCAGTTTTAATTTCAGTTTCCTGAGAGTAACAAGTTGATTTGTCGCAAACATTTTCAAGAGCTCCCGTCTTATGACATCTATGTCAAAGTCGTCAATTGTTCTTTTCCTTCCTTGCTTGACATTAGTGCACTTTGTGTCCTGTTTAATCCATCGGGAAAAGGATTCTCTATTCAGACCAAGCGCCAGTTGCGTTCGTTTCTCAGGGTTATGAATATCGCAATATAGATGACCTCTCTTAGATTCCCTACGGAAGTGTTGGTATAGTAAAACTGTAACCTTCTGCATTGTTATAAATGTGCACTTCAGACTCATTATGAATGTGATATCAATGTCAGTTTTGATAAGCCAACAAATATGATACAATAGCTTCATACAAATAGCGAGATACACCAATAACTATACAACGGTATCCCAATTATAACGTCATATGCTTTCCGCTTTCAAAGTCGACTGGGTTCGGTGCACGGGAATTCCCGTGAAATTGTTGTTTACTCACGATATTTCAATGTTACCATAATGTATTTTTAGAACAACGCGTCTGTGTACCGTAGATCTGTTACTATTGTGTACAATCCGGTGAGGTTGATTTTAATATAACCTGAAGAAGAAATATTTCAAACTACATCAAATTTTCTTGGAAAAAATATTTCTCTAGCGTCATGGATATTCTAAGGCTGCTTGCAAAAATCACTGAGATCCAACAGGTAGTTTTCGAGAAAATCAATTTCAAACGTGCTCACGAATTAATGGACAGACTATAATAATGAATACTACATCCAAGTTGGGGAATGTAATCATGAATACTGCATCCATGCAAGGGAATGTAATCATGAATAATACATCCATGTTGGGGAATGTAATCATGAATACTGCATCCAAGTTGCAGACATTGACCAACAGGTGTCTGTCGCACACTCGATATCAGAGAGTCAGCATTGATAATAAATATAGAATTGTGGAGAAGAGCAGGTTAGGTCAGAAGCCGATGCTAGAATATTATTTAATAATAGTATAAATGAAAGTTAATGAAAACGGTGGTAAAATGGACACACAATCAGGAAACAACCGAACAACATAACGATATATGCATTTGACTTTAACCCACCGGGGACTAAAGAGTAAGGAAACCAAAAACTACATTACGAAAAATTATGAAAAAATCCCAAAACGGTTGATGTTTCGTGGACAGAACTGAAGAAACTAGTCCAAAATAGAGTTCGGGTAAAAGCAACAGTTGCAGCCCTATGTTCCACTGGGAACAAGACATTTCGTATTAGTAATTTCAGTTTTCTATAAAGGTGATAAGAAGAAGAAGAAGTAATTTCGGTGTTAAGCATTTAGTTTTCAGTCTTATAGTTTCAACAGATATACGCTCTTTAATAGTTATATGTCTGTTATGTACGGATATAGTATTTAACAATAAACGTGTTTAGCAACTTGTCTTTGCTATGTATTTTGTTCCACACGCTTATTTAGTTTGTTGTTGTTGTTTGTTGTTATATGCAGTAAAACTATCTTACTTCGGGTTTTGATATTTCGCATGCATTTGTTATATATAGTTTGTGGTTGATGGGATAGGGTAATGCGTAACCGTTCGACTATCAACTTAGACTCAAGAGAGTTGTGAGTTAAATCCAACGCTCAACGTTCCACACATGAGGAAAGGAATTGGCACTCCTACCTCCTGCACACTAACGTCTAGAAATATTAAGTGCCAGGCACTTCATATCCTAAGATCTGAAAAGGTTACACGAATTTTAATTTTATTATTTATAGTTTCACAATATAACATCAGGAAAGAAGGCAAGAGGAAGACCACGAAAAAGATGGCTAGATGGCGTAGCAGAATCATGTAAAGAGCAAAAATAACAATCACCCAAACCACCAGAAAAGCGCAAGAAGAAAATAGAAAACCACGCCATTTGGCAACAACCCGGTGGCAGTGTGACGAAAAAAGAAGAAGAAGATATATAGTTTGTGGGGGTGGGGGGACGGAATAGCGTAATGCGTGAGCATTCGCCTATCGATTCGAACTCACGAAAAAAATTGACATTTCTACCTCCTGCACACTAGGGTTTAGAAAAATACCCTAAGATCCGAAAAGGCTACAGAAAATGTTACTTGTATTAAATATAGTCTTACTTTAATCATTAATATTATTGATAGTTGATTGAGATGACCATCATTCCTGCACTTCTATAAATAACCATGTGTGTCTCAATCTCTTTCACACACATGAATTTTATTTTAACCTTTTTTAAATGAAAAATTTAGATTTTGTCTTTCAACTTTGATAATCGTCATGTGATATGCAAGTTGATATCTATATTTCTATCGTACGCTGACAATTGTTTGACAAATAAAAAAAGGTATTATAATAAAGTGTGCAGCGCATAGAGTACGCAGACTTGGCTGGCTTCGTTCATACTATTGGTATCCATACATGGAGGCTCTCTTAGTATTGAAAACATGAAAATCGTGCCTAACAAGCCTACATAAGATCACTACACCCCCTCCCCCTCCCCAACACTTCTATAAAAAGTAAATGATGGAATAGAAGAAGAAGGAGAAGATTGAAAGATTCTCAATGCAGCAAAAAAGACCACTAGAATCCCAAGAGGGAATAAAAACATTTGAAACAAAACGTTGTAAACGGAAACAGTAAATCTATATTAACAAATGTAGTCAAGAAACAATGATAATAGAAGATCTTCTAGAAATAATACGTAGAAAAATGTACAGAGCAGATTATAGAAATTCTTTAATTAAACCGCAAAAAACTCAAAATACAAGCATTAATAACACATTGTGTGACTAAAACTCTATTAACGAAATAATGAAAAAGTAAATAAGATACGGAAAAAGGACAGATTAATGAAAAAAACACATGAAGAGAACGAGAAAGAAAGAATAAAGAATAGTCATGCAAACTTTAAAGCGACGAATTGAAGCTGAAAAAAAGAAAGAATCAATTCTGAAAATTGTAAGGATAGAAAGTCATAATAAAAGAACGCTTTATTTCAATAGTTCAGAAACGATTGACAGCAACCCTATAACAAGGAGTTATTAAAGGAACTTTGATAACAAAGAGTTATTAAAATTGATACAGTTTGGAAGAAGATGAATTGTTTCTAAAAGTAAACATTTATCTACATGCATGCATTGTGATCAAGTATATAGAAAATAAATTCAGCTTTAATGACGTTGTTTCTTCTTCTTCTTCAAATATCTTCAGAAACCGACGTGTATAATTCTAATGTAGCTAGTGGGTCAACCGTAGTCTGTGTACATATCCATAAAGCTTGTCTTGGACTGACAAACGGGTTGGCTATGTGTGTTTCTTCTGTTCATTGTATGTTGGACACTCGTACACTATGTGTCTCCGTAACATGCTGGTGCAACATTTGCATATGTCAGTAAGGCTTATCATGTATGTGGTAACACACAGTACCTGAGCATATTGTGCCCAGGTCGTAGCCGGAAGATGGCAACCTGTTCTTTTCTATTGGTAGATATTATTTCAATTCCTCCTTTTCTGCCAAAAGAAATATAACACCAGTTTTACTACTCAACTTCGCATGGGATTTACTTTTGGATTGTTTTCCAACCGTAATGGTTCCCAAGTTGGCCGAGTTTAAATCGGGATCAAGAGAAACATTGGAAAATTAGGTAGACCACCTTGTTATTGACCAACGTCAACAGCTGTGTGACGTATATCATAGAAAAACAAATGGGACTAGCATGGTATTCATTAATATACTTCATGGTTTGAACACAGATTAATTGATTTTTTGAATTTCTAAATTATATATTCCATTATAAATTGCAGCAAAAAAGTAAAATAAAAAGAAACACAGAAAATGGATTATTGACTGTATAGCACCTGTAATATTAGTCAATAGGTTATGAATTGCGAAATAAATAAGTATGGAGGATGTGAAACTGTAGATGAATATTGATAGATCGTGGTACAGCTCTATAGGGGCGGACTGATACATGAAATCAGTATTCCTGGTGTTAATCAGGACACCACGAAAGAAGGAGAGAGGAAAAAGCACGAAAAAAATGGATAGTTGATAAGCAGAAATTCAGAGATAGTCAAAAGCAAAAATTACTATCACTCAAGCCACTAGAGCAGCTAAAAGACAAAAACAGAAAACCACGACTCTGTGCAACAACCCGTTTACATTGTGACGACAACAGAAGAAGAAGAAGAATGGTAAGACCAAACATATCACAAGCTATAGAAAACCTATCCAGGTAGATTTGCATATTTTTCTTTCGAGTTGTCAGCTAGGGCACAGTCATCAACAAATAACAGGATTGAAATGACTGTATTCTTCACTTTAGAGGTGTAATTTAATCTTCTGAGATTGAATAGATACATGTATCTAATGTTTACTCAAGATATGTTGCTTTTTGTGACGGTCCGGCTGTTTCTTTCTGGAATTAGTTCACACAGGAGACAGTTGTTAGCATTTAATGTGTGATTTTCGTTGTCGCAGGAACGGAGCAATTATGGGGCGACCCGTTGCAGTGAAGTTGAAATCATACATATGAACTATGAGCTATGAAAATACCGGAAAGATATGCTTGAGCATGGCAGAACACATCATGTTGAAGAGTGTTGGGGCCAACACGTAGACCGGTTTGAGTCGTTAGTGGAAGGTCTCTGACAGATCCCAATTATAAAGTACATGCGTCAGTGTGTCCTAGTGATATTTTAGCACTTTTTTTGCAGAATATGACTGAACAGTCAAGTTGTCCGCGATATTCTACACACCCTCATTGATGACCGTGTCGATCGTTATCGTCAAATCGAAAAAGATCATATAAATATTGCATGATCGTATACTCTGTGTTGACCGTGTCTAAAGCCATGGTCGGATCGATAAAAATTATAGAGATTGCATTGCTGTTTCTGACATATCTAATGTAGTAGACGATCTGTAGATATCATGTCCTATGTCCTGCGACGCACTCTGAATCACTTTGGGTCTCAAGGAATAAATCGTGTTCCAGGTGACCGCTTAAACGATTGAGGAGGACTGTATTCAATATCTTGTCAACAATTGACATGAGGGAGATCATCCTGTGGTTATCGCTGGCATAGCGATTTTCATTGCGCTTATACATTTAGACAATAATGGTATTCTTTAATTTCTTTTGGAACGTGCCCATTGTTCCAGATTGACGTGGAGAGGGATTTCCACTTCAGCTTCAGCATGAGGCCACATGTAAATTTAGATCGATATTTAGCCATCAGAAGGTGTCTTCTCACTGGGCATCTTTCTGATTTCTTGACGTTTTCTAAGTTAGGTAGACAATACAACTTGGTATGCGCTTTATGACTTCATTACATGGGGTGGATGGATGGTTGAGGACAGGACGGAAGGGTTCTGTTCAGAGTTTTAAATTCTGAAGTTTATTAGTTAACAACGTTATGTTCCATCTGCATCCTGTACAGGTGTAAAGCAAGAAAATTGAAGAAAATTTAGTTCCCATGTTATTATCATAAAAGTATTTAGAGTCATATTTGTTTGCATGTATCTGAATCTCATATTTGTTTTGATCATATGTATTCTGAATCTCATATTTGTTTGCATGTATCTGAATCTCATATTTGTTTGCATGTATCTGAATCTCATATTTGTTTGCATGTATCTGAATCTCATATTTGTTTGCATGTATCTGAATCTCATATTTGTTTGCATGTATCTGAATCTCATATTTGTTTGCTTTATCGTATTTTCTGAAAATCTCATATTTGTTTGCATGTATCTGAATCTCATATTTGTTTGCATGTATCTGAATCTCATATTTGTTTGCATGTATCTGAATCTCATATTTGTTTGCATGTATCTGAATCTCATATTAGTTTGCATGTATCTGAATCATTGTTTGCATGTATCTGAATCTCATATTTGTTTGCATGTATCTGAATCTCATATTTGTATGCATGTATCTGAATCTCATATTTGTTTGCATGTATCTGAATCTCATATTTGTATGCATGTATCTGAATCTCATATTTGTTTGCATGTATCTGAATCTCATATTTGTATGCATGTATCTGAATCTCATATTTGTTTGCATGTATCTGAATCTCATATTTGTTTGCATGTATCTGAATCTCATATTTGTATGCATGTATCTGAATCTCATAGAATATAGAAGAAGACTTGTTTGTAATGGTTTACTGTATCTCTAATGTACGCATATGATGGGAATACAGTTACAATGATACTGGGGCATGTTTCTATTGCTGGTGGTAGGAGGCAATGTTCGCTTTCTACAATGATACTGGGGCATGTTTCTATTGCTTGTGGTAGGAGCCAATGTTCGCTTTCATAACATAATAATGTTCCACAGGGCATTTAAAAAACGTGAAATATTAATACGACTTCATCTGACCTGTTTTTATTTAATCCATTCATTGTCTTTTATTTATTTCTTCAACTCTTCTTCTCTTCTACAGGTCCTTCAGTTTATCATTTTCTCCGTTCATTATTCATTTCTTTTTACTATTTCTCTTAAGTTGTCATTGTTTACTCGACACGATATTTCAATGCACATTTTCATGATATTCATTGATTTCATATTTTCTTTAGTGTAGTTTTCTGTTCCATTCTGAACTTTTTTGTTGCTTGTCCTGTTCATGACAACGATCTTTTGTTAATATCTCTAAACATTTATAATGGAAATGGGAGTGTACTGATATTGGTTTTGGTTCACCACACACAGTTGCTAGCATTGAGTGATACAGATCTCCTCCACCTTAGACAAGCAGAATCTGCAATTATCATTTTCATTTCTGTTTACTCTCTGTTTCTTCATTTGTCGCAAAGCGTCATGAGAGAGCTTACGATTTCGGCCCTAACTCAAGTGTGTCATATTGATTGTTGCAATACATTGCTGGGAAGAGAGATGAAAGATGAGAAGTACGAGATTCTGAGCTGCTTGGAATCGTGTAGTGAGATAGCGAAAACTACTGAATAAACACTATGTTTAATGTATTGTGGAAACCAATTGATCCGGACGACTGTATACACATCACCTGATAAATGATGTTGATGATAATGATGATGGATATATATATATATCCAAGCCCTCACTTGGACACCAGAGGGAAAGAGAAAGAAAGGCAGACCACGGACAACATGGAGGCGCATGATGGAAGAGGAACTGGACACCGCATCTCTGACGTGGGGCTCTGCGCTGAAGGTTGCACAGGACAGGAGAGCATGGAAAGTCCTTTCTGAAGCCCCATGTGTCACTAGGCATGACGGGATTAAGTAAGTAAGTAATATATATATATATATATATATATATATATATATATATATATATATATATATGACCGTTTTCGTCTTTACAGACGGTCAATTGACAAGTCGCGCTGGTCTCTTTTGCCTTTCAGCTCATCCCTAAATCTCTTTTCAAAATATTCTGCGCTTTTCCGTAATGTTGTTTTCTATTTAATTCGATCATCAGTTAGTTTTTCCTATTTGTTGGGAACCGATAGAAAGTTCTTCATGGAGGCCTTGCACACATCCTTGTATCTGAGCAATTGTCTGCTTCATGCTACTTCTCCTTCGAAAGTTCACAGAACAATAAATGTTATGGTTTGCGGCTATTGTCTATTCTTCTCACAATCCCTAGCCATATATATATACATGACTTGAGACAAATTCATTGAAATGACTGAAATAAAGATTCCTACGAAACATTTAACCATTTTCAAAAGTACATTGCTGTCCCTTGTAGGTGTTGCGAAATTCGCGCATTACCGTTGTGTAAGAAAGAGAATATAGCAAATATTGTTGTTAATCAAAAGTCAATGCTAATTGTCATATAAATCAATCAATCAATCTATCAACCAACCAATAAACATGTTTTTAAAAATATGTCTAATGCAACCACAAGATGTGAAACCACAATATGTCTAATGCAACCACACGATGTGAAACCACAATATGTCTAATGCAACCACACGATGTGAAACCACAATATGTATTATTTTCTTCCAACAGAGAATACTTATTTCTAGGTTTAGATCAACTATAACTTTGTTTATGCTTTTACAGAATGAACTAGTCTTTGAACTCTAAGGTATGTTCCTAGTGAAACAACATTAGAAAGAAAATTACAAGGACAAATAAGCGAACTACAGAAGACCGAGAAGTTTACACAGAATTATGTCGACAATCTTTCAAGGGGAACAAAAGAAGGAGTAAACTTCAAGGTTAACAACCTTGCTAGTTGTAAATGCGCCCCCGTCCATCCGGTTTGTTGATGATATCTCCAGATTAAAACATAGTAATCTCAAGATCAAATGTCATCTAGAACTAAATAGTTCAAAGTAATACCAGGGGGTCAACATCATCCTTTTGATCTCAGAGATTCTCCCACTGCCCTTAAAACTGTGTACGATTCTGGTGATCAAAAGTGCAGAATCATTTCCTTTTTTTTGCTGGTAATAAATCCCTGTGGACCGGAACTACTTTTATAGTTTGTTTTTGAAAGGTACAAAAAATACATGACTCAATGTCGAACTGACCCGGATAAACAGTGAGACCGATATTGTTCATTATATAATCTATTTTTACATATGCTGGAAGTATAGAAAATAGAAAGGATGAAACACACCCCGAATGGAAATACCGGAGCACGGAAACAGAACAGTGCATACTTATTTATTATTTTGGATAGAGTAAGTTGGATACACGTCCCTGGTCCTTAGAACTGTAGAAGTATAAGAATATTATAAGGTCATTGATTTCTAGTCTAGCAAATTGGTTTCTCAGTTAATGACGAAAGGGAAGAGTACTGTAGATTTCGAAGCTTCTTGTTACACAATTCTCACCCTTCTTGTGGCAATTGTTGGTTACTACTATCTTCTTCTTGCAATCGTTGGTTACTAATTCTTTCTTCTTGCAATAGTTGGTTACTTCTACCTTCTTCTTGCAATCATTGGTTACTACTACTTTCTTCTTGCAATCATGGTTACTACTACTTCTTCTTGCAATCATTGGTTACTACTACTTTCTTCTTGCAATCATTGGTTACTACTACTTTCTTCTTGCAATCATTGGTTACTACTACTTTCTTCTTGCAATCATTGGTTACTACTACTTTCTTCTTGCAATCGTTTGTTACTACTACTTTCTTCTTGCAATAGTTGGTTACTCTACTTCTTCTTGCAATCATTGGTTACTACTACTTTATTCTTGCAATCATTAGTTACTACTACTTTCTTCTTGCAATCATTAGTTACTACTACTTTCTTCTTGCAATCATTGGTTACTACTACTTTCTTCTTGCAATCGTTGGTTACTTCTACCTTCTTCTTGCAATCATTGGTTACTACTACTTTCTTCTTGCAATCATTGGTTACTACTACTTTCTTCTTGCAATCATTGGTTACTACTACTTTCTTCTTGCAATCGTTGGTTACTTCTACCTTCTTCTTCTCGTTGCAAATCATTGGTTACTACTACTTTCTTCTTGCAATCATTGGTTACTACTACTTTCTTCTTGCAATCATTGGTTACTACTACTTTCTTCTTGCAATCATTGAGTACTTCTACTTTCTTCTTGCAATCGTTGGTTACTACTACTTTCTTCTTGCAATCATTGGTTACTACTACTTTCTTCTTGCAATCATTGAGTACTTCTACTTTCTTCTTGCAATCGTTGGTTACTACTACTTTCTTCTTGCAATCGTTGGTTACTACTACTTTCTTCTTGCAATCGTTGGTTACTAATACTTTCTTCTTGCAATCATTGAGTACTTCTACTTTCTTCTTGCAATCGTTGGTTACTACTACTTTCTTCTTGCAATCATTGGTTACTACTACTTTCTTCTTGCAATTGTTGGTTACTAATGCCATCAACTTGATGATACATTTCTTTAATAAAAGTTATATTTTTAGTTTGCAAAATATTTGTGTTTCCTATTATTATTAATCGGTTCATGATGTTTATTTAGAGTGTGTGTGTGTATTGAATGATTGTCCTTTGTTTGATTTCTAGAAACATCATTATTGCACTTCAGTGAATAACCATGTGAGCTTCAATCTATTTCTTACACAGGAAGATCTCAACGACGATACACGATCTCAGTAGCACCGGTGAGAGCCGCAGATATAATTTTGAATACAAAAACATATTTCTGCAAAAATCTTTATGTTGCGAATACAGGAACGATGACACACAAACAAGGATGAAAACATGCATATGCATGTCCAGTTTTACTGTCTATCTTTATCTAGACACATATCCCCTGATACACACAAACCTAGCACATACACGTAAGCACACTTATTATTTTATTCACTCTGGACTCGCATGTAATATTTCTTGCTCTAACATTGTCTCCACTTTATCACACTGTTTCACGACCGACAACTGCGTCAAGAAATTAAGTGATGTCCCTTGAACTGTTTCTAATATATCACATGAGTATTTGCTTCCCTTTGACATGGACAGTGATATGTGAGTGTTTTAATGTCTAATATCCACGTAAGCCTCAAAGTTGTAAATTGTCCAAGAGCAGTATCATAAGACGATTACTTGTGGGGTCTATCACTTTCTGGTCTGTCATCGTAAACGAGTTTGTCAGTGAAAAATGACTAGCAATTACTATCTTACTATGGCATTATGTGAGACTTCAGCTAAGGAACGAAGTCTGGTTGTCCCATATTCTTCACTTTTGACAGCCTTAATGCCTGTTATTATTGCTGGGAACTATTATGCACTTAAGGTTGTTCTTATTTGTAACAACACAATCGCAACAGAAATAAGACATAGAGTATTTTTAGCGGTTCTCAAACACGTTCGTCGAATAGAGGATAGATTATTAAGTATAAGATTCAAACCAAGTTCCTTCAAGTGGTTCCTTTCAAGTCCCTTCAAGAGACAGGAATCTTTAGAATGTCAGTCGTGTCAACATCCTCTGAAAACATGACAATTTAACGATTATATAATTTGCATCACGGCGATTTCAAGACTACAAAGGTATTAATTCTATTTCAGGTTAATAATTCCTCGGGCACCTTTATACGTTACATAGGGTCTGCAAGCAATTTATCCATACCGCTCTATCCTGGGACACTCGCTCAATATTCTTCATGGAAATGAAACCGAAAAGTTTCTTGCTTCTTTCAGCAAAGTTCGTTTCATGGTTTCCTTAGGTTGTCCTCTCTTTCTTGAACCATTTGCACCCCACTTCAATGCCTGCTTTGATATTCTTTAATTATTTTTTCTGCAGGTGTGTCCAACATACCTCTATCATCTCTTTATTATAACTGTCGTTACTAGTGGTTGACCAGATATTACTATGGTTTCATCACTTCCCTTGAATACGTTATATTTGATGTTGATTATTTTTCGCAGAAAAACCTGAGAAGAATATAACAAGACGCGTCCTTCCTGAAACCCACAGAGACAACTAAAGTAGTGGAGGCCAAGACATACATGTAGCCGGGATTTGGAGGCATAGATCAACAATATAAAGAAGAGCTGGAGGGAGCTGCAGTTGATAGCTAGAAATAGGAGGACGTACCATGCGATGGTTGAGGGCCTATGCCCAAGACGGGTTAAAAAGGCAGAGATAGAGAGAGAAAGAGAGAGAGAGAGAGAGGGGAGAGAGAGAGAAAGATAGAGATTTTTCGCAGACATCTATTTTCAAATGTATTCCACTTTCTTTCTATATCTGTATTCGCATGTGTGGTGCTGAGGCCTATAAAGGAAGCAAAGAATAGTACGTCTGCGACCTGCAAGGCATGTCGTAAAAGGCGACTGATGTGTGACCTATGGAAGCAACTCTAGTAAATAAAAAGCATCGCATAAATCTGATGTGCTGTCCTACTTGTCTTGCAAAGCTGACACAACGTACAATCGCTTTTAAGCTCAGATCACATACAAATAACACAGAGTGGTTAACAAGTGGTCGATATGAACCGTTCGAAGAAGAACATCTTTAGTTATTTTCCAACCCCGCTGGCAAATGTTATTATTGATACAATATTTGAATTGAAAATTCATAATTTATAATCTATTTCAGGATATCCATTACTTAATTTATTAATGCACAATTCATGCCAATTTGTAAGCACATATTTTTCTAAATTTCTTGCGTATTCGACTAGGACATCATTATCACTAGAACAACATTATCACTAGAACAGCATTATCACTAGAACAGCATTATCACTAGAACAACATTATCACTAGAACAGCATTATCACTAGAACAGCATTATCACTAGAACAGCATTATCACTAGAACAGCATTATCAGCGACAAGGAGTTCATTGCAGTAGTCTTTTTCTTGTCTATTAAACGAGGCAAGTTCTACAGAATACTAAGAGAAATTTCAAAATTTCTATTACAGATTTCACAGTTCCTTGTCACATTTCCGTGCCACAGATTTATGCCAAGTTCATTGCAACAGTTCCTTGCATCACTTCCTTGCCACAGTGTCTTGCCACAGTGTCTTGCCACAGTGTCTTGCCACAGTGTCTTGCCACAGTGTCTTGCCACAGTGTCTTGCCACAGTGTCTTGCCACAGTGTCTTGCCACAGTGTCTTGCCATAGTACCGTTCCACAGTTCGTTGCCACAGTTCATTGTCACAGTTAATTGCCACAGTTTCTTGTCCCAGTTCATTGCTACGGTTCCATGCCACAGTTCCTTGCCATAGTTTCTTGCCACAGTTTCTTGCCACAGCTCCTTGCCACAGTTCCTTGCCACAGTTCATTGCTACGGTTCCATGCCACAGTTCCTTGCCATAGTTTCTTGCCACAGTTTCTTGCCACAGCTCCTTGCCACAGTTCCTTGCCACAGTTCATTGCTACGGCTCCATGCCACAGTTCCTTGCCATAGTTCCTTGTCACAGTTCCTTGCCACAGTTCCTTGCCACAGTATCTTGCCACAGTTCATTGCCACAGTTCCTTTCACAGTTCCTTGCACAGTTCCATGCCCATTCTTGCACATTTCTTGCACAGTTCCTTGCCCCAGTTCCTGCCAGAGTTCCATGTCACAGTTCCTTGCCACAGTTTCTTGCCAGTTTCTTACCACAGTTTCTTGCCCCGGTTCATTGCCACAGTTCCTTGTCACAGTTGCGTGCCCCAGTTCCTGCCAGAGTTCCTTGCCACAGTATCTTGCCACAATTCATTGCCCCAGTATCATGCCCCAGTTCGTTGCCACAGTTCATTGTCATAGTTAATTGCCACAGTTAC
Organism: Arion vulgaris; assembly: GCA_020796225.1. Classification (NCBI taxonomy): domain Eukaryota; kingdom Metazoa; phylum Mollusca; class Gastropoda; order Stylommatophora; family Arionidae; genus Arion; species Arion vulgaris. Next base: position 24,441,342 of record CM036761.1, on the reverse strand, counting down.
TTGCCACAGTTCCTTGCCCCAGTTCATTGCCCCAGTTCATTGCCCCAGTTCATTGCCCCAGTTCATTGCCCCAGTTCATTGCCCCAGTTCATTGCCCCAGTTCATTGCCCCAGTTCATTGCCCCAGTTCATTGCCCCAGTTCATTGCCACAGTTCATTGCCACATTTACTTGCCCCAGTTCCTTGCCCCAGCTAGTGCCAGAGTTCCTGCCACAGTTCATTGCCCCAGTTCCTGCCAGAATTCATTGCCCCAGTTCCTTCCAGAATTCATTACCCCAGTTCCTTCCAGAATTCATTGCCACAGTTCCTTCCAGAATTCATTGCCCCAGTTCCTTCCAGAATTCATTGCCACAGTTCCTTCCAGAATTCATTGCCCCAGTTCCTTCCAGAATTCATTGCCCCAGTTCCTTCCAGAATTCATTGCCACAGTTATAGAAATATTGGTCTCTGTAGCGTAGATGTTACGTGCTCACCTCTCTGCCAAAAGTAACCAGTTCACTCCCTCATTGAGACATCAGGATATTCATACATATATCCCTCATATTTCTATCTTTAGACCAACTATAGTAGATGAGATCCAGTTTCAGGTCCTATCGGAGACTGACGATAGAACGTTGGTCCGTGTTCAATTTGAGCACGTAATTTATGGCAGTTCAAAAATCGAGAAGAGCAGGCTGGAAAGCCGCTGCCCTGGCAAAAGTGATTAGAAAAAGATTACAAATAAAATTCATGCAAAATATCTTCACATCTTTAAAAAATTACATCGGGGACCCTCGCCTGTGCTGCGGAGTTCGTGCACTGCAGCTGAGATTTTCCTGTGTAAGAAAGAAATGGGAGCACACATGGTTACTCACCGACGTGTTTCGTCTTGTTTCTTCTTCTTATTCTTCTTCTTCTTCTTCTTCGAACGCTCCATAACGACAACTTGTTAAACCACTCTTTGTGATCTTATCGGATCTGAGCCTAAGAGCAGAGAATAGTACCAAGGAAGCAAATAATAGTACCACTGTGACCTACAAGGCATGTCGTAAGAGACGATTGATAAAGGACCAGGAAGCTGCGCTAGTAAATAAGAAGCATCGCAGAAATCGGTTGTGCTGGCTTACTTGTAGGCGCACAACTGGCGCAACGCACAATCGCTCTTAGGATCAGATCACATACAAATCACAGATAGTGGTTAACAAGTAGTCGATATGGAGCGGTCGAAGAAGAAGAAATAGTAGAAGAACCGACTATATTTGCATCAAACTTTGATATTTTTCAGGAAACAAGAAACTGAGTGAAGAAGAATTAGTTTTAAGAAAATAAAATGTCACCGAAATGATCCCAGTCTTCGTTAGAACTAAAATAGAAATGTCGCCGCTAGTGGGTCACCTAGTTCCAGTATTGTTACATTAATAGCAGTTGTTGCTTACTAGCGGCGAAGATGTCTAGATAGTGCTAACTACTTCAACCTGTAGACGTGACCTGAGACCACAATCACATAAACAATTCTAGCACCAGACCATATCCAGGAATAACTATTATTGAGCTTCAGATGGAAATTCTTACACTTGTCATTATCTGTAGACTCCGATAGTCAGTCTTGCTCAGTTACTGTGATTAGATTATTGATAGTAGATCGGAATTCAATTTATTCTATTCTCACGTTGTTACTAGTGTCTTGCTCAATATCCTGTGTTTGTTAATTTAGCGTTGACAACGTTTATTGTTTGTGAGTGATTGATTGATTGATAGAACCATCATTGAGTGATTGATTGATTGATAGAACCATCATTGAGTCAATCATTGAGTGATTGATTGATAGAACCATCATTGAGTCAATCATTGAGTCATTGATTGATTGATAGAAACATCATTGAGTCAATCATTGAGTGATTGATTGATTGATAGAACCATCATTGAGTCAATCATTGAGTCATTGATTGATTGATAGAACCATCATTGAGTCAATCATTGAGTCATTGATTGATTGATAGAATCATCATTGAGTCAATCATTGAGTGATTGATTGATTGATAGAAACATCATTGAGTCAATCATTGAGTGATTGATTGATTGATAGAACCATCATTGAGTCAATCATTGAGTGATTGATTGATTGATAGAACCATCATTGAGTCAATCATTGAGTGATTGATTGATTGATAGAACCATCATTGAGTCAATCATTTAGTGATTGATTGATTGATAGAACCATCATTGAGTCAATCATTGAGTCATTGATTGATTGATAGAACCATCATTGAGTCAATCATTGAGTGATTGATTGATTGATAGAACCATCATTGAGTCAATCATTGAGTGATTGATTGATTGATAGAACCATCATTGAGTCAATCATTGAGTCATTGATTGATTGATAGAACCATCATTGAGTCAATCATTGAGTGATTGATTGATTGATAGAACCATCATTGAGTCAATCATTGAGTCATTGATTGATTGATAGAAACATCATCATTGTATTTCAGTGAGTAACCATGTATGCTCCTATCTTTTTCTTACACATGTAGATCTCAGCGGCAGTGCATGAACTCCGTAGCACTACCGATTGTCTCCGATGTAATTTAGAAGATAGTAGAAATATTTTTGTAGAAGTTTGTGTAATTTTTCTAGCGAATTATACCAGGGCAGCGGTTTTCCAGCCCGTTTTTTTCGATTTTGAACTATCAATGGTTCTTTTAAGTGCTCAACTTGAACAGAGGACTTACGTTTTATCGTTCATCTTCGATAGGACTTGGAACGAGATCTCACCTACATTGAGATAACAAATCTCTGGAAAAATGTCCCGATGTCTTCACGGGCTATTTTTGATTGACTTGATAGAATTAAAGAGATACAAAAATAATGATGAAGGTGAATTGGACATATCCCAAGGATGTGAAAAAAACAAAGTCGGATAAGAAATGCAATGAAGTGAACACCTCAGGAACAGCGGAAATAAGGAAAGCCTAGTGAGACATAGAGAACTTTTAAAGAATATCTTATGATTAGGACTAGGTCTTAACCCTTTAGCTGCTAAAGACGTATATATACGTTTTTTCCATTCACTTCTAAAGACGTATTAACACGTCTGTTATTATCTCTCCTCTGTGGGCTAAAGACGCGTTAACACGTTATACATTTCTACTGTCACTGCTATAGGCGTACTATCCCGTTTGTGACCTAGAAACAAAGAGTATATATTTTTAGCCCAGCCTTCGGAAAGTATGTAGCAGCGAAAGGGTTACGAGTCTAAAGTTAAAGGATTGACATTATTGTATCGGGTTTTACCCCATATGGCTCCGTCCCTCTCCACATAAATGACACGCCAACTGCTGAGAGTATTGAACACAGTACGAACTTTGTAGTTCCAGCAACAATCATAGGCGTCGCTGTAAAAAGTGCACTCGCAAACAGAATGGTGCCGTTCGGATTCGGACCCATGCTCTTCGGAACACAAGGCAAAGGCTTATCGTGGGGTATCTGTGGTGTAGAGGTTATATGCTATCTCTCGTGTCAATGGTTCCAGGTTCGCTCCCTCGTGGAGCCATATTGATATTTTTCAGAGATCCCTGATCTCAGTGTAGGTGAGATCGAGTTCCTAGTCCTTTCGGAGTCGGACGATAAATCGGAGAACCCGTGTTCAATTTGAGCACGTAAAAGAACCCTTGGCAGTTTAAAATCTAATCTAAAATAGCAGGCTGGAAAATCGCAGCCCGGGTAAATTCACTACAACAGATTAAAAATAAAATTTATACAAAAATATCTTCATCTTCAAAATAACATCGGGGACCCTCGCCGGTGGTAAGGAGTTCGTGCACTTCAGCTGAGATCTTCCTGTGTAAGAAAGAGATCGGAGTACACATTGTTACTCACCGAAGTACAACGATGATGGTTCTATCAATCAATCAATCAATCATGTAACAACAGCAGAATATCAAAGTAAATGAACATTTTTCTCCTGCTTCGTGTGCCTTTATTGGCGACGAAAATTTATGATGTTGACAAAATTGAACAGAACATTTTAAGCGAACAAACCATATAAAATATGAACAACGAGGCTTCAAGAGAATATAATCATATATCTACTGTATGTTTCAATGTTTACTTGATCTGGAAGCAAGAGAATATCTACATGTCTGGAACATGTTTCAACGTTATTATTTGATCACTGTGACGTGGAGATATGAAGATAAAGTATTTCTACATTAACCGACAGATAACAAGATGAACTTGATGGTATCAAGCAAATACAGAAATCATTTTCAGAGAAACACAACTAAATAAATGAAAACCATTGAAAATAATCAATATAATAAATGTAATTCAAGAGAACATTTTATCTGAAGAATTTAGACTATGAATTATTTTTGCAGAAGAAACGAATGTAAGATAATTTGTTGAACACTACAAACATCGTATTTCTCAAACGTCTGGGGTAGAGACAATTCAGTCAATAGCAAAGTTTACAAACACAAAAATACAAAGCTAAAAAAACAAAGTATGGGCTGAAGAAAACTCATCTAGCACATCTTGCCTCTCTCTCTCTCTCTCTCTCTCTCTCTCACGTACACACACAGATTCACACATACATAAATACACACACGGATGACACACACACAGGGTACACACACATACACACACATACAACACACAAACATACACACACACAGACTCACACGCTCATGCACACACACGCAGCACAACAGACCCCACAACATATACACACACAGACAGACAGAGAATGATAAATGATACGAACAAGACGTAGAAGGGCCATAAAACAAGAACAAGATTTGGATCAAGTTTGTAAGAATTAAAATAAATTATGTATAGTATTAAAATCATATTGCGATATTTTATATTTATATTAACAGATACAGCCGTTCTTCCCACTGAAAATCATAGTTTAGTTCCAGTTTTAAGTGTAAATTACTTATGCATTTCCATTCACACACCGATTCACACACATATATACCCACGTATCATCGGATACCTCCTTGTCCAAACCAAAACTTTGTCACTCTAACAGTGCTTCAAAATTTCTCTCTCATAGGCCAGATGTGCTGCTGCTTGTAGTCATGCTCATGGTGTGTGGAGGATTCTTCTGTAACACTTATATTATATTATATTATATTATATTATATTATATTATATTATATTATATTATATTATATTATATTATATTATATTATATTATATTATATTATATTATATTATATTATTATTGTATTGTATTGTATTGTATTGTATTGTATTGTATTGTATTGTATTGATTGCATTGCATTGCATTGCATTGCATTGCATTATATTATATTATATTATATTATATTATATTATATTATATTATATTATATTATATTATATTATATTATATTATATTATATTCATTATATATATATATTATATTCAAAACACACATATATGTTTTTCCACAGTGGTGTTACATGTCCATACTTCACACATTGAAATCCTATTTCTTCCTTTATTTTACACAATCAGTTGCGGCTCGTGATCATTTTTGTTGGTGGGGCCAGACAGAAATGTTCGAAAAAATCATGGTTTTAGGTTAGGTTATATTTTAATGTATAAAATAATAAATACACGTTACACTTTATTTTTGGTGAGGCACGGCCCCACTGGCCCTTAATGACGAGCCGTCACTGATTAATGTTCTACGCAATTAAATGCCTTTTAGCAGAAAATAAAAAATGAGTATAGATTTACTTTCTTCTCTTTAGAATTTGTTATGCTTGTTCTTCTACTAAGTACGTGTGCACGTACACCTCTGTTAGTCTAAATCCAGCTTATGTTATGTAGATTTTTTGCTTCTAGTCTTGTATAGTCTTCCCCTAAATAAATTTAGTAAAATTTTACTTGCATTAATGCCACTGTTCTACAGTTAGAACATAGTTTGGACTCTCCTTTTAAGTATTGGTATAAATATTGATCTTTTCATTGCTTTGACCATATTCATGTTCATATACCTTTTTACATATTGTGTGATACATTTTTATACTTTGTCCTTCTCAGCTTTTATGAACTCTGCTGAAATATTATCACATCTGATGGTTTTTGACTTAATTTATTTTAGTGCATTTTAAACTTTTTCTAAAGATGGTTTGGGGTATTTTGTTTAGATTATTTCAGGGTTTGTTCTATTGTCCCTTTCGTTTCTGTTTACATACATTTCGTTGTAGCATTCTTTCCACCTGTTAAGAACTTCTCCTTGTTCTGTGAGATCTCTTCCCATCCTTTCATTTATTGCATTTAGAATTGTTTTGAAAGGTATGATCCTTGCTTTTATTTCTTTGAATATTTCATGTTCTATCTATTTCTTCTGCTTTTCTTCTAACCTTGCACAAGGTCGTTAAATGCGTTGTTTAAAGAAAAATAGATTCTTATTTCCTTTCTTCTTTTTTAATTTATATTGTAGGTTATCTTATTGTATGCTATGTTATTGTAAGCTATGTTATTGTAGGCTATGTTATTGTAGGCTATGTTATTGTAGGCTATGTTATTGTAGGCTATGTTATTGTAAGCTATGTTATTGTAGGCTATGTTATTGTAGGCTATGTTATTGTAGGCTATGTTATTGTAGGCATCTTATTGTAGGCTATGTTATTGTAAGCTATGTTATTGTAGGCTATGTTATTGTAGGCTATGTTATTGTAGGCTATGTTATTGTAGGCTATCTTATTGTAGGCTATGTTATTGTAGGCTATGTTATTGTAAGCTATGTTATTGTAGGCTATGTTATTGTAGGCTATGTTATTGTATGCTATGCTATTGTAGGCTATGTTATTGTATGCTATGTTATTGTATGCTATGTTATTGTAGGCTATGTTATTGTAGGTTATCTTATTGTAGGCTATGTTATTGTAGGCTATGTTATTGTAGGTTATCTTATTGTAGGCTATGTTATTGTAGGTTATGTTATTGTAGGTTATCTTATTGTAGGCTATGTATTGTAGGTTATGTTATTGTAGGCTATGTTATTGTAAGGCTATGTTATTGTAGCTAGTATTGTAGGTTATGTTATTGTAGGCTATGTTATTGTAGGTTATGATTATGTAGGCTATGTTATTGTAGGCTATGTTATTGTATGCTATGTTATTGTAGGCTATGTTATTGTATGCTATGTTATTGTAGGCTATGTTATTGTAGGCTATGTTATTGTAGGTTATCTTATTGTAGGCTATGTTATTGTAGGTTATGTTATTGTAGGTTATCTTATTGTAGGTTATCTTATTGTAGGTTATGTTATTGTAGGTTATGTTATTGTAGGCTATGTTATTGTAGGCTATGTATTGTAGCTATGTTATTGTAGGTTATGTTATTGTAGGCTATGTTATTGTAGGTTATGTTATTGTAGGCTATGTTATTGTAGGCTATGTTATTGTATGCTATGTTATTGTAGGCTAGTATTGTATGTATGTATTGTAGGCTATGTTATTGTAGGCTATGTTATTGTAGGTTATCTTATTGTAGGCTATGTTATTGTAGGTTATGTTATTGTAGGTTATCTTATTGTAGGTTATCTTATTGTAGGCTATGTTATTGGATGCTATCTTATTTTCTTCCTTTGTTGTTTCCTGTGCTTTTTCATAATTTCTCTGTGTATTAACTGTAATGTATACACATACATATGTAAGCACATAAGCATACTCATTGATAAATAAATATACCCACGCATGCTTCACATCTACTGCTTCTTGTGGTATTATGTATTATTTCGTGAGTGAATGTTTCTTCCTGCACAAATATCACTACTGTGTTACTATTAACTAGTTTCAGTTGATGAATAATAATTCATTCCCAAGAACTGGAAAGCCGTCCATATATGTTTTCATATTTCTTTTCCCGATCCAGAAACACTTGAGTTTATTTGCTCTTCGGCTCGGTGCCATGGACATTGTAACTCTTCGGTTCGGTGCCACAAACACCTTAAATCTGGAGAACCTTTGGCTTTTCTGCCAGCTAGCGGAATTGAACCGCACTCACAGTGTGCTTGTCACACGTCTTCCAACGCGCTATGAACACACTGGACAGGCGGGTATATGTTTTCATTCAAGAACTGTAAACATTGATTTTGTAGATAGTATGAATACAACAAGAAGTAACTTAGAAGCTTGAATGTATCTGATTCACTTCTTCTAACATACTGTACCATCAACTATCATTTCCTGGAGACTAAATCTAAATCAAGAGTGATTCAGAAATACATGCCACATTTGGTTTTGATAACGGCTAAAGTAAATTCGGTATGAGAAACGAACGTGTCAGATAAAACTAATATTTTATAGTGAAGCCAAATGTATTTCAGGAACTATTATAATAAATACTTAATGAACAAGTGAGGAATGAATGATATGAAGAAAATGTTGAAAGTACATACACGAATAAAGTGAAAGAGATGTGATCCAAGATAAAAACAAAACAACATACAATTATAATAACTATTTTAAACTAAGACATTCAAGATGATACCTTGGTTATGGAATAACATCATCAAAAGTTGCCTCTTCCGCATCGATTGACTGCAACATCTCCTGTCTCTTGCCTTTGTTTTACACTGGAGTCTGTCTTGTGTACATCTCTTGATGTTTCTTTCCTTCTTGTGTCTCAGTCTTCGTTTTGCTTGTCGTCCTTCAACTTGCCCTTCCAATAAGGTTTTGATCAATGTGTCCAAAATATTTTATTTGTTTGATTTTTATTTCTAGTAGCATTTATTTCTTCGTTACTAAGTTTTCTAAACATACTATATTTGTCTTCTTCTTCTTCTTCTCTCGATCATTCTTCACGGCCAATTTTATCATTCTTTTTGTGATGTATAATCGGTCCTTTGACAAGAACGGGTGATTTACGTTGAGACGATTGTGCGCCCATGGTGACTAGGCTCGCCCGTCCGGTTTCAGCCAGCTTTTGATTTACTACGGTGAACTTTCCCTAGGGTACGATCCTTTCTATCGACTATGTCGGCCCGGATCTTCGCCTTTTCGATCAGCTTTGCGGTATAATTGGGCTTTGTGATCTACGCCAAGACAGTGAGTTACGCTATTATGCTCTTTCTGGCTGTGAGGTCGTTCCGGGTTGGAAACATTTCTCAGAGCTTATAAGTTTGTCCTCGGACGGCGTCTTACTCGTATAAAACACCTTGTAAAGTATTGGCATTCGCCAATGTTCGACCGGACAGCCTGTCCTATCTTTACATTGTCGACCTTACTTTACCGTTCACCTTTGAGTTTGATCCGGAGTAGGAACATTCTCAGCCTTTTCTAGACGCGTGTCGGTACGTGGCAATTTGCAGTTAACCTTGGAAGACACTGTCCTGCGGCCAACACAAATAATGTAGAGAGTCGTTTCAATCTGCGCTAACAACGCAACTGAGGATTTTGCGCTCGCCACCATCACCCGCCCAGTTCTTCCGGGGATGTTAGTTGTGACTGCAATAGTACCTTGCCCGGTTGCCGCAAGGCTGGCAGTTCCGTTAGGCATCACCCTCCTCAGTTCTTCCGGGGATGTTAATTGTTATCGCAACAGTACCTTGCACGGTTTTCTCAGGGAGGGTAGTTTCGTTATGCACTAAAACGCAACTTTTTGTTTTGTGCTCGACAAACCATGCCCAGTACATGTATCTGCACCAGGCCACTGATGCGGAGTCAGCTGCAATCTTACCTCGTACCGACACGAGGGTAGACTTTTATTCTTTACGCATCTGACTTATTTATTCTTGCCCCGAGCTGGCAATGTTTGCCCCCTCCTCAGAGCTTCGAGTATCGCCCTATGTGGGCACACGTTTCGTCACTGGATGCACCTCTCATCCTTTCATGTTTACTAGTCTCCCCATTGGCAGAGAAACTGGTAATTTGTGGCATGGCCTTTGACTTACACGTCGAGCTTGTGTGTGGAGTCTCCTGCTCCGGAGATTACGATTTGCGTTCGACCCTTACTCCGGGGAGTGGGGCTTATGTCAGAGACGTTTCGCTGCTGTTTCGTTTTGTTCGAGAACTTCTGCAATATTTTGTTGGACGTCGGCCAAGAGATTTGGTCATTTTGCTCGTATGGCCCTGCATTTCTTTTCGTACTTGCCTCCTACCACTACCAGTAGTTCTCCCCGATCCCTGCCCCATTAGCCAGACCGGAACCAAAGTCTGTTTTCAGGGTCACCACGTGGCGGTAGGGGGCAGGGTCTTGGTTAACACGCCCCTTCGCTAACCCTGGCACATGTTGCCGCCCTGAGCCTTTGACCCCCTATATTTGTCTGTATTTCCATGAAATAGGACTTATTTTCTGTATATATACATCTTAAAGTGCATTAATTTTGTCTTTCACGACGGTCTTCCAAAAAGAGCATTCACACTCCCTCCAACGGCAACAGATCCAGAGGACGACAAGGTAAACGATGAGTCGGTAGAGTATTCGAGGAACTGAATTCCACATTGTTCAATGAAATAGGGAGGCTCGCTCTAATGCGTGCCTCTTTTTCGATCTGATGCTGGAAAGCAATACATGAACAACGAATAGATGTTATGTTATGTTATGCGATCGGCGTCATGGCACATTGGACATTTCATTCGTGCTCTGTCCTCCGATTCAGCAGCCATCCCAAAGTTCATTTGTTCACCGTACCCATGAGAAGTTGATTATTTTATCTTCTCTCTCACCACGAAGACGACACTGTCTGGCATGTCCAAACTTAATGCCTAATTCTCGAACTGATTTCAGTGTCTGAGAATTGCTCCTGTCACATAATTGAGAGCATACCGCATTGATGATATCGGCTCTGTTCCTACTTCTACCCGCTTGAGTCGGAGTAATGTTTGCAAGAAAGTCAGCACGCTCTTTACCCTGCACTTCAGCATGCCCAGGTGTGTACAGCCAAATCATTTTCTTGAGATGTGATCTAAGAATGATGTTCACCTATTCCACACGCAGACTTCCAGATTCAATCATTTGAAGCATATTCATCGAGTCTGATATTCAATATATAGATAAATAGATAGATTATTGTATTTCTATTGTACCGTGACCAATTGTGGGATAAGATAGTATAGACAGTAACATTGTCTATAAGTGCTTAACCATCATAATTAAATAGCTTGTCCTGAGCAGAACATTGCCACCCCAATAGTCCTTCGAAATTTCTCTCTCTCATAGGCCATATGTCCTGCCTCTGCAGCGTTTATGTTCAAACCATCAGTTACATAATGAATCCATCTTCTCCGTGGTCTGTTTCTTCTCCTCTTTGCCGAGATGCTCCTTTAATGATGGTTTTTTCCAGCCTTTCGTGTCTCTTTATATGTCCACAATACTATCATTTTCTCATTCTTATTTGTAGCATCAGCTAGTTTTCTTTGATTTTGAGTTCTTTCTGGATAGATCTATTTGTTCTCTTCTCTGTCCATGATATACGGTGGACTCTTTCTATTTTGTTGTATTCCACATCACTGTTCAGGTTATCTAGGCATTTTCTTGGAACGTAGTTTGCCATTGATTTCCTTCCTGGCAGTGATCATATTCCACATCACTGTTCAGGTTATCTAGACATTTTCTTGGAAGGTAGTCTGCCATTGATTTCCTTCCTGACAGTGATCATATTGGCCCATGACCGTTGCCATTGTCACTATTACAGAGATCCTCTGCCTACCGTCGTGAGTGTTGAGACCATAACTATTGACACTCTGTCGGCTGCTTCCTCACAAATCCACCCCTGCTCCCATGGCTTGATGTTACCCTGCCCAGAGTGGCTGGGGAACTAAACGGTTACTTCACCATGCCCAAGGGTGTCCCGTAGACTAGGGAAGGAGGCACGTGCCTTACATCTGCTTTGATAGAGGTTAACCTCAACCCCGTTACCATAGTGTTTTACCACAAGAAGATATGAATCAGTTTCTTCTGTATGAGAATATGTTTTAAAAAAGCACAAAATAAATCACATGATTATAGTTAGAGATGACTGGTTCACGCACTCAAAGACGACATTACATAATCGATTTTGACATTCAGGAAATACGTTTATTTGTTTTTCAATTGAAACAGATCGAATTATACAACCTAGTCAATACGAGATTCAGTTCGTCACATCATTCAAATGACGCGCTGTGAAGCTAAACCACTTTAAGCTAATCTAATTGTATCCGTCAATGTATCTGGTAATGTCACATAATCCTGCGTTATCTTCCAATAACAGCATCCACTTATCAACTAAAGTCTGTCTTCGTCTTGTATGACATTATATTCCATGTTTTAATAATTCATAACTTTTAGTACTATCCAGTTATGAGCTTCATATTATATATACTTACAGGGGTCTCTATCCAGTTATGAGCTTCATATTATATATACTTACAGGGGTCTCTATCCAGTTATCAGCTTCATATTATATATACTTACAGGGGTCTCTATCCAGTTATCAGCTTCATATTATATATACTTACAGGGGTCTCTATCCAGTTATCAGCTTCATATTATATATACTAATGTAGACGCAATTATTAGTTTATCCTTGGTCACAAATTCGGTTTGTAATTTGCTATAAGAATCATAGAGCGTTTCAGTCGATATATTATCTACTCGTATTTTATCTAAGTCTTATCAAATGTTTAGTAGTGTGGATTCTAATTATAGAAGAGATGTCCAACTCGGTTTTTGCGGGTGCCATTACGCTCGTGTTATACATCACTGGCGCCCTGTTTTATTTCTTTGGCTGGAACGTTCATAATAATTTCAATTAAAAATGTGTTTCTAAGTAACTTTACGTTTCAGCTTTTATTTGTGAGACCAATATATACCAAAATTGAACTTGTTGTCAGTATTCAGTTTTCATCTGTTATTATTTTGATTCATGATTAATGTTACGTTATTATTATTATTATTATTACTGCAACTGTCACAAGGCACCCTCGCCTCCCAAGTCATTAGTTAGATGCGCCCCAATAAATCACAACATTGGATAGCACTGATTTACATTTACCTTGCATTGATCTCAAATGTCATTACAGTCGAATTGTATTGCAAAAGTTTTAGGCGATTACGGCACCTTTCACTATAACAACTCCACAAATGAATCCTTGCTAAAATTGCAGCAATCATGCTTTAAATTTAGCATCTATGTAGATACAGTTTATAAGTACGTCGATTTATGTTTGGCGGGAATGATCTGGAATGAACTAAACTCGCTTGATGCGTTCTGAATCAAAGAGAGTGTTAAGAAACGTACAAGGAGAATATAAAGAGTTTTTAAAACTGTTTATCACTGTATTCATTGCTATTCTGACAACTTCATCGACTTCACTGTCGACAAACTGTATCGACCTTTTCGTTTCTTTGGATTTGTTAGCTGTGTGGAGAGGAGGGAACTGATGCACAATCCACGAGCAGCATCAATCCTCTATGTTAGCATACCCAGATAACTTTTTATAGGGAAAATCCACCATGGACGTTACAGTTTTTGTCTATAGAGACAAACATGATAAGCTTCATCTAATATATTTCATGTAGGATAGAAAACATGAAAGAGTTCAAATAACTAATCAACTATGTAGGGATGTAAGAAAGAAGACATGAAAGAGTTCAAATAACTAATCAACTATGTAGGGATGTAAGAAAGAAGACATGCAAGAGTTCAAATAACTAATCAGCTATGTTGGAATGTAGGATAGAAAACATGAAAGAGTTCAAATAACTAATCAACTATGTAGGGATGTAAGAAAGAAGACATGAAAGAGTTCAAATAACTAATCAACTATGTAGGGATGTAGGAAAGAAGACATGAAAGAGTTCAAATAACTAATCAACTATGTAGGGATGTAAGAAAGAAGACATGAAAGAGTTCAAATAACTAATCAGCTATGTAGGGATGTAAGAAAGAAGACATGAAAGAGTTCAAATAACTAATCAGCTATGTAGGGATGTAAGAAAGAAGACATGAAAGAGTTCAAATAACTAATCAGCTATGTAGGGATGTAAGAAAGAAGACATGAAAGAGTTCAAATAACTAATCAACTATGTAGGGATGTAAGAAAGAAGACATGCAAGAGTTCAAATAACTAATCAGCTATGTTGGAATGTAGGATAGAAAACATGAAAGAGTTCAAATAACTAATCAACTATGTAGGGATGTAAGAAAGAAGACATGAAAGAGTTCAAATAACTAATCAACTATGTAGGGATGTAAGAAAGAAGACATGAAAGAGTTCAAATAACTAATCAACTATGTAGGGATGTAAGAAAGAAGACATGAAAGAGTTCAAATAACTAATCAACTATGTAGGGATGTAAGAAAGAAGACATGAAAGAGTTCAAATAACTAATCAACTATGTAGGGATGTAAGAAAGAAGACATGAAAGTGTTCAAATAACTAATCAACTATGTAGGAATGTAGGAAAGAAGACATGAAAGAGTTCAGATAACTAATCAACTATGTAGGGATGTAAGAAAGAAGACATGAAAGAGTTCAAATAACTAATCAGCTATGTAGGAATGTAGGATAGAAAACATGAAAGAGTTCAAATAACTAATCAACCATGTTGGAATGTAGGTAAGAAAACATGCAAGAGTTCAGATAACTAATCAACTATGTAGGGATGTAGGAACAGAAAACGATACACTAAATTGGAACGGTAACTGTTGCAATCAGATCACCTGTAAACATATGGATGTCATCAGTATTATCATCCAATAACATGTCCTACGCAGAACTTTGTCCCTCTAAAAAATCCATCAAAATGTATCTCTCTCATAGGCAAGATGTCCAGTTTCTGCAGCCGTTGTGCTCAAATCATCAGTTGCGCCATGAATCCGCTTGCTGTGACATATGCAACAGGTGAAGATCATAACTTCCTACTTATATCCTATGCTAGTAGAGACCTTGGCTAGGGCAGATCTCCGATGAACAGAGGATGGGAAGAAAATGGGACGTTGAAAGGATGGGACGTCGGATGGGATGTTGAAAGGATGGGACGTCGGATGGGATGTTGAAAGGATGGGACGTCGGATGGGATGTTGAAAGGATGGGACGTCGGATGGGATGTTGAAAGGAAAGATGCCGAAAGAAGGTGGAAAGGTAGATGAAAGATGCTAGCTTGACGTGGGAAATAAACCAAATAATAGAAAGGTGACACAGCACAACAATGGACATCTTTTGAGGAGGTTTATGGAAATAAGACATGAAGATGATATATATATATATATATATATATATATATATATATATATATATATAGGTAGAATATATTATCTAGATGCGTGCTTTATTATTTGTTATTGTATCTTTGGTTGATAAACCAATTTGATTAAACACATCATGTTGACTGTGGGGATGTATAGAAGGAGCTCGATCTCACATACACACATATATCGGTGAAACAGGCAGAGTGCTTAGTGACCGTTGCGGTCAATATACACCAATGCTCTGTGACCCCTGTAGCCACTCATTTCAATGGAACTAACCTGCCGCCTTACATGTCGGCTAGGGACAGCCAAAGGCTGACGGAGAGCGAACCAAGTAAACGCTGGTTGAAATCGGACACATCGCCGAAGGATAAGCACTAGAGCTCCAAATGGCGCTTAATGATGTGACGTTAAAAACCATTCTTGGCAAAGGCTGTTTATATATCACAATAAGAATGATCAAAATGGCGGAAAAAACCGATTGAGGAAGAAGAAGACATTTCAATGGAACTGACCATTTGGAAGCTAGCGATGTCCAGGTCACAGCCATCCAATTATTTTCCTCTGATGATCGAAGTCGATTTGCTCTAGAGAATCGTTTTATTTCGTTATATGGTATCTTGCGACCTCATGGTCTCAATGTACTTCATTCCTATGCTTCTTAGTACCTTCTCTTCTCATGCTCCATATTCTATAAGTGTATATGTTAAATGTATATAAGTTATATATTTACTTGATTTTTTTATGTTTCTCTTCTTTTTCCACTTCTAGTTTTTTGCAATTTAATTTGTTATTCGTTTTTAGTCACAGATTTTAATGTTAGGACTTTTATTACGTTTCTGTCGTAGTCTATATGTAGTGTACTGTGAAAGAAGTGATATTCGTCACTTCTGTTGTATCCTTTACTTGATAAAGGCCTTTTGATAGAATCGTTGCTGAGTATTGTTATTGTTTTTGTATTTTGTAAAATTACAGTACTTTGTTATTACGTTTGTTATTTGTTATCACTTTACGGATGTTTTAGTCCTTTCCCAATATCTCCATTGTCAATCTGTCAGATGTATTATTGACTGAGCTGTTGCATCTGACCAGTGGCGGCTCGTCATTAGGGACTAGTGGGACCGGGCCCGACCAAAAATAATGTGAAACGTGTATTTTTTTTTTTATAAATTAAAATATAAACTAACCCAAAACCATGATTTTCAGAAAAATTGTGTCTGGCCCACAAACAAAAACGATCACGAGCCGCCACTGCATCTGACATACTGGTGCTTGATTTCTCTAATGAAGTTATCAGTAAATATGTATACGAAATTGATATTCTGTTTAGTGAACTATAAATGAATTGCTTCTTCTTTTTTCTTTTGTCTTGGCACTGCTACCGGATTGTATGCCAGTGTCGTGATCTTCTGTGTATGTCTTGCACTTCTCGTAAGGCTTGATTGATTGATATGACCATCATCACTGCATTTCGGTGAGTAACCATGTGTGGTCTGATCTCTTTCTTACACTTGAATATTTCAACAGCTGTGAACGAACTTCGTAGCACCGGCGAGGGTCCCGATGTAATTTTGAAGATGGTAAAGATATTTTTGCAGGAATTTTAATTTTAATCTTTTAATTAAAATTTTGGTTTAATAAAATTTGCCCGTGCAGCGGCTTTCCAGTCTGCTCTTTTCGATTTTGAACTGCCAAAGGGTTCTTTTACGTGCTCAAATTGACCATGGGACCAACGTTTTATCGATCGTCTCCGATAGGACTAGAAACTCTATCTCACCTACTCTGAGATCAGGGATCGTAAGACTTGAGTGATGGATCTCTGCATCTGTTGGCATGATATAGGCCATCTATTTATGATTCTCTTGATTCTACCATCGCATTTTGCTTTGATATGCTGCTTTAATAAACTTTATGGACATTGTGGAATTGCTGCATTCTTACTAGGGGGACACATAATTTCATTCTCTAATTTTAATGTAATTCAAACACAAGAATCCGAAACTGTTATTTCTTTCTCTGTCTCC
The DNA here is from genome assembly GCA_020796225.1 of Arion vulgaris. Classification (NCBI taxonomy): domain Eukaryota; kingdom Metazoa; phylum Mollusca; class Gastropoda; order Stylommatophora; family Arionidae; genus Arion; species Arion vulgaris. The sequence goes on along the minus strand of CM036761.1, from coordinate 24,424,159 downwards.
ATATACGTCATGCTATTTGATATTTAGTGTCTTCTCTACTTTATTTACAAATAAACCACTATCTGACATTGCCCGTTGTTTCAGTGTTTGTTGACATATACATTTCCTGATTTCATTTCAGTGCAAATATTTGAACTTATTTCTGTGATTTCTGTAATGTCAATTCATGAACTAACGAACAATTATCCCTTATTATAATGACATTTGACATATCAAACAGTTCCTGTTCTACAGGTGTTCTTGGGTATAGGAATACATACATTATTGTTTGAATGAGTGATATGAAAATGAGTGACACTGCACTTTGGTGAACAATCATGTGTGCTCTGAGCTATTTCATACACACATAAGTTCTCTGATCACGCTACAAAGTGCACGAGCTCCGCAGCACAGCTTGGGTTTCCGATATAATTTTAGAGAAATGTGAGATGTTTTTTAAATTGTATTTTAAACTGTTATTAAAAATGATGGTCCGGACAGCGACTTTCCAACATGTTTTTAAAAAATTATTGACATAGTCAGTTGTTCATCTAAGTTCACAACGTGAACATGGGAACTACATTTTATTGTCGGTCTTGAATATAACTTGGAACACAATTCCACCTTCATTGATATCAGTGATCGCTGGAAAAATAATTCGTTCGATGCTAATAAAGAAAGGATTCGAATACTTTTGAAGAGAGAGAGAGAGAGAGAGAGACGAAACTCGTACATCAGCGTTATATAGGACCCTTCTATTAAGACATTATGAGCCATGATTACTGCGCCATTCACTTGAATTCATTAAGGAGAAACAACAAAATTAGCATAAATAATCTGAAGGGTCTCTTGTCCTTATTGCACCATTGTTCCCCATATTGCTTCGTCCATGTCGGCAGAATGGGCACTCTGCTTGCCAAAAGTGTTGCGCAACACGCGAACTCCGTAGTTCCAACAATAACCATAATGATCTCATGACAAAATTGCACATATTTTAATACACAATAACGTACATTGTTCTTACCAATTTAATAACTGCTAACTGCTTATTACGCATGCCAATGACTTAATTAGATTTCTATTTTTTAGTATTTACTTTACTTGTTCGCATAACATGTCATATTGTAGAAATTCTCTCTCACATCACATTCTCACTAAAAGATTCTCAACATTTAGCCAGTTCCTGCCCTCCTCATTGTCTTGTTCCAGATTTCTGAATTCTGTTCTGCTGAAACAATCGTCTTTGCCATTCTTGTCTTGTCTTCCAGGAACCATACCCTCCATTTTGACTCTCTCTAAACTACCACTACATTTAATATGGTTAAATTATTTCTCTTTCCGAGATAATATTGTTTATGAACCAATGTTGTTTTTCGTTGTTCAGGTCTTGTAATAGGTTTATGTTTTCCCTATTTTCCCCCTATTATTTCACAGTTGTTATTTCGCGTGGTTGAGTTGCTGCAGAGTGATGTGGAGCTTACAGGACAACTACTTCCAGTATGAGGATGGAAGATGTGGTGGTTACTTCTGCTCTCTATTCTCTCTCTGGGATCTATTTACTGGGACCGTTGTTGTATCTGACTCTCAGTCGATGCTTTACAAGGTCCAAAATGGCAGGTTTCGGTATGAGTGGATGTCGCTATAGAAGTTTCTAACCTCCAAAGGCTTACGTGGATCTACTGTCCCGGGAATGCGGGTGTTTTCGGCAATGAGAGGGCGGACCGGCTTGAACCAAGAATGTCGATTGTTGGAATGTTGAAGATGGATAAGGGCGATGTTCTTCGGTCTCTTCGCGACTGTCTGTTGGATAAAGACACTAAAATAAATGTTGAATCCATCCAGCAATTCAAGCAGTTTGGAGTTGCCCGCTGTACAAGTAGAACTGGGTACCTGAGGGACAGAGTGAGAAGTGTGTTTAATTAGCGAGCCACGGGAACCATCGGTATGCATACTCTTTGATATCTGTTGGGGAAGTGAGCACCTATGGGTCTGCCCCAAGTGCAATGACGTCAGTTTAGTAACCAATAACTAATAACCAATCCCTATTCTTTGGGAGAGAATTTCTTAAAATATTCCCCCAGCAATTTATTTCACAAGATTTTGTTCTTTTCCTTAAAAACGCTAATTATTTACATCCATATGAAGTATTTCCTTAGTTCTAAGATATTTTATTGTCAATATGTTTGAAACACTGCAAAAGTTCTATTGTTATTTTTTCTCTTTCTATTCCGTTAAGTATGTTTCTTTGATCGTTATGTTCTCCGCTTCTGTAGCTATTTAAATCTGGAATATTTCTGTCAAACTACATTTCGCATAATGTCACCTTTGATCAATGTTGTTCTTGCAATTTCCTGTTGCAGTAAGCAATTGTTGTTATTAGTGCCGCTACATTGCAATAAAAATTGTACAGAAAGGTAATTATTTGCAGATTTATTATTTTTGAGTGGTGTAATTGAAAAGAAAAAAAAATATTGATTGCAAATCGTTCATTATTGAGACACTTTTTTTTATGGTCGAATGTTTCTAGTCATATTTTTTTGATTGTACTATTTTCTTCGCACGAATAATAAAAAAAGACAAATCAAACCTTTACAATGTTTAGAAACAAAGAAATCTCAAGAATTTGGTTTGAAAAAGCAAAAAAAAAAAAAAAAAAAAAGAAATAAAGAAGTATTATTCTCGAATTATTAATATGCAATAGCAAGCGAGTACTGTAAAATGACGCCCAAGCATAACATGTACATTAGATAGCAAGCGAGTACTGTAAAATGACGCCCAAGCATAACATGTACATTAGAAACTGAGTGTCTCTTTGACTACTAAGTAGTTAAGCTGTTGCCTTGCGCTCCGAAGATTGTGGGTTGAACTCGGGACAGTTCTGATCACGAGTGTATATTTTGTCAGAGAACCATAGGATTTTTTCCGGTGCTACGGAGTTCGTGCTTCGTGCAATACTTTCGGCAGGTGGCGTGTAATTTCTGTGTAAAGGGACCGGACACTACGGGATATAAATATTACGCAAGGGGAATAACTATTCCCGTGAACAATTAGAATTGAGAACAATTGCGTTCTTTTTTGCTTTGAATTGAAACTGCAGAAACATATTTCTCTATTTGAGAGTCAATATCTATACTTTAAAAAAAAATACGTATTGTCAATTCTCGATGTTAAGGTTAGAATTAAAATATAGTCCCCAGCACGATCTCGTCTAGAATTTGATATTTCATCACTGCAACAGACTACCTAAACGGCACATATTAAATTCTGGATCAGATCTCTCCGTAAGAGTGAGACAGACGGGGAAAATATTTAAGCAGTTATCTCTGTAGAATAAGATACTTGGCTCATCGGGTTTCTCCGTGGAAGCACATCCGGGAAGGGAACAATACAAAATTATTCACCTTGTTAACATTCCCGAGCACACGGTCGGCATCAGGTGTGAAAATCAGACAAACATCTTGGATTTCTACATAAGACGCGTGGTCACCCACCACGAGTAGTTTTTTGTCCAGGTAACGATATTAAAGATATTAAAGACAGATGGAAAGAATATTTTACGGAACTGTTAAACTGTGAAACACAAGGTACAGAAACATTTCAATTGAAACATGGAAAATACCAACAATTGAATATCTTAGAATCCCAAGTTGAAATGGCACTAAATCAAAGCAAAAGAAGGAAGGCAGCAAGGATAGATGGTATAACAACAGAAATGTTACTTGCGTGTAAGACAACAGCAATAACATGGCTGACCATAATTTTTAACATAGCCTGGGAGGCACAAGAGGTTCCAGATGACTGGCAGAGAGCTATTATAGTCCCAATATGGAAGAACAAAGGAGACAAAGAGAATGTGAAACATACAGGGTATCTCTTTTTAGCCAAATAGGAAAAATGTTTGCAAAATATTGGAGCGAAGAGCAAGACATATATTAGAGCCCCAGTTAAGCAATAGCCAGTTTGGGTTTAGGAGGGTAAGAGCTGCACAGACGCAATATTTACACTAAGACAGATCTGCGAACAAACAATTGAATACAATCAAAGTAAACAGCTTATATTTATAGACCAAGAAAAGGCATTTGATAGAGTAAACAGGTGCAAACTATGGAAGATCCTTGAAGAATATGGCGTCCAAGGACAACTATTAGGTAACATCATGGCCTTATATCAAGATAGCCAGAGTACAGTAAGAACTACAGAAGGAATGACCGACTGGTTCTCCATTACATCAGGTGTTAGACAAGGTTGTGTCCTTTCACCACTACTCTTTATCGCATATATGGATAAAATAACTCAAGAGTCGAATTCAGATAATGATGAAATAAATGAACTGCTTTTTGCAGATGATCAGTGCCTGATACATCAAAATGAACAAGATCTACAACATCATATTGACACTTTGAACAATAATTGTGTGAAACATGACATGAAAATCAACAACACTAAAACAGAAATAATGAATATGGGAAGAAAACATAATAATCTAGACATCCATGTCAATGGCACTAAAATAAACCAAGTGAAAGAATTCAAATACTTAGGAAGCATATTCACAGAAGACGGAAAACTAGATAGAGAGATAGAGGCTAGAGTACAAAAGCAAATGCTGTAACCTACCAGCTAGCCCCATTGTTAAGGCACCCAAAAATTTCACAGGCAGCTTAGAAACAAATGATCAACAGCATTTTTATACCTACTTTGTGTTACAGAGCCAAACATGGACATTGAGCAAAGCGCAGTCACAAAAATAACTACATGTGAAATGCGTTGCCTGAGAAAAGTTACCAACAACACAAGAAAAGACAGAATCACCAACATCAGCATAAGAAGAAAGTTGGCACAAAACCGTGCTTGAATTATATAGATAAACAAAGAATGAAGTGGTTTGGCCACTTAATAAGAATGCATCCAAACTCCACAGTATACAGAGTCTTCTACAACAGAACATCGGGAAAGAAGGCAAGAGGAAGACCACGGAAAAGATGGTTAGATGGCGTGGCAGCATCCTGTGAAAGAGCAAAGATAACAATCACACAAGCCACCAGAACAGCGCAAGACAAAACAGAAAACCACGACACTGGGCAACAACCCGGTAGCAGTGTGACGACAAAAGAAGAAGAAGAACGAACTGAACAATACATCATCCTCTATGTTCGTTTACTGTATACACTTATTACTAGAACTAATATATAAAGATGTGTTCGAAATCTGGTAAACCTGTTGGTATATACATGTATTTGAATGATTGTCTGATTGATTGATGGTACCATCATCATTGCACTTCGGTGACTAGCCATGTGTGCTCCGATCTCTTTCTTACACAGGATGCTTTCAGCTGTAGTGCAAATATTTCGAAGTACAACAAAGGTCCCGGATATCATTTTGAAGATGGTGAGGTTTTTTTTGTAGACCTTTTATTTTTAATCTTTTCTAAAGAATTTTGCCCGGACATCTTCTTTCCAGCTTGCTCTTCTCGATTTTGAAATGTTAAGGGTTCTTTTACTGCTCAAATTGAACACGGGACCAACGTTTTATCGTCCATCTTCGATAGGCTTAGGAACTCGATCTCACTTACATTGAGATCTCATAACAAATATTCAGATAGCTCCTGACATTTGACTGGATAAATATATAGAGATATTTTACTGATGTGAATGCTTAATGATTCTCTCTCTTTCTCTCTGCCTTTTAACGCCGGATTGGGGCATAGGCCCTCAACCAACTAATGCCAAGTTTTCCTATCTCTAACTATCTCCTGCATCTCCCTCCACTCTTCTTTATATTGTTGATTTCTGCCTCAAAAACTCGTCTCCCTGTATTTCTCGCTCTCCTATTCTTTCGCTGTCCCTGAGGGTTCTAGGAAAGGACCCTTTTTGTTTTATTCCACTCGGGTTTTCGCAAAGTATGTCCTATCTAGCGTCAGCGTCTTTTTTTAACCTCTTAGTTTACTTGAATATGTCTTGTTCTCTCCATAAGTTCCTCAATTGTGACACTATTATGCCATCTTAGTGCCTCTATTCTGCGCAGAGATCAGTTGATGAATGTTTGCAATTTATATGTTATTATTTAAGTAATCCTCCATGTTTCTGTCCCATACAGCAACTGCTGTATACCCAACTGCTTTAACTTGAGTTAAATATCCGAATTGTTGTTCTAGATTTGATTTCTTTAGACTTCCATATGTTTCACAGTGCAATGACAGCTCCTCTTGCGCTTAATGGTTAGTGGACTGTTATGTGCGTGGTTTACAGAGCGGCAATTACATTTTTGTTAACAGTAACGGCTCTATACTATAAGGTATATTGTGGTATACAGTGTTATATCCGTATTTTTCAGTGACCAAAGACACATGATGTGCGATGTGATCACCATTACGTCCGTTAACTTTACGTCACATTGCTTTTCTGGTACCCATTATAGGATAGGTTGACCTTACAAAAAACTCCTTATAGATAATTTAAAGTGTTTCATATCTTGTTCAGGCCTTAAGATAGGAAGTTCATATCACTTCACATTACTAGACTCTAGTTAGCAGGATATCGTGGACCTTTTCCTTTTCTTACATGTGGAACGTCGAGTGTGGGATTGAGAACACAACCATCGTGTGTCCGAGTGGATAGACCATGTCTTATATATATATATAGAGATAAGAGAAATATTTATATCTATATATAAATATTGAAAAGATACTAATGTGGAATGAGCTGAAAGGCAAGAGAGAAAAGCGCAAACTCAGAAGATGTCAAAGTTAAACATTTGCCAATTGGCAGTCTGCGGAGAAGGGTTTTAAAGGTTATAAAGCCGAAGGATTGACTTCATTGCAGCGGGTTTTACCCCATATGGCTCGGTCCCTCTCCACAGAAATGGCGTGTCACCTGCCGAGAGTATTGCACAAAGCACGAACTCCGTAGCCCAGCAACAATCCTAGGAGTCTCTGGAAAAACTGCACTCGTGAACAGAAAAAAGTCATACATATATATATATATATATATATATATATATATATATATATATATATATATATATATATATATGACATTGCACATCGACTCGGACACCTTCTGATTTAGAGACTCGGACACCTTCTGAGTTTGCGACTCGGACACCTTATGAGTTTGAGAATCGGACATCTTCTGAGTTTGCATCTCGGATACCTTCTGAGTTTGCGACTCGGACACCTTATGAGTTTGAGAATCGGATACCTTCTGAGTTTGCGTCTCGGACACCTTCTGAGTTTGCGACTCGGACACCTTATGAGTTTGAGAATCGGATACCTTCTGAGTTTGCGTCTCGGACACCTTCTGTGTTTGCGACTCGGACACCTTCTGAGTTTGCGACTCGGACACCTTATGAGTTTGAGAATCGGATACCTTCTGAGTTTGCGTCTCGGACACCTTCTGAGTTTGCGTCTCGGACACCTTATGAGTTTGAGAATCGGATACCTTCTGAGTTTGCGTCTCGGACACCTTCTGAGTTTGCGACTCGGACACCTTATGAGTTTGAGAATCGGATACCTTCTGAGTTTGCGTCTCGGACACCTTCTGAGTTTGCGTCTCGGACACCTTCTGAGTTTGCGTCTCGGACACCTTATGAGTTTGAGAATCTGACACTTTCTGAGTTTGAGACTCGGACACATTTGACATACTCTGAGTTTGAGCTTATCTCTCTTGCCTTTCAGCTTATAGCTTAGTATCTTTTCAATATATGTATGTATGTATGTATATATATATATATATATATATATATATATATATATATAATAATAATAATAATTCCTCTCGTACCGTTATACGTTACATTGGGCCTGCAAGTAATTTCTCCATACCGCTCTATCCTGGGCAGCTCGCTCAATATCCTCCATGGAACTGAGACCGATTTTTCCTGTCTCTCTCCGCAAAGTTCGTTTCAGGGTCTCCTTGGGTCGACCTTTCTTTCTTGAACCCTTTGCATCCCACTTCAATGCCTGCTTTGATATTCGTTGATCATATCTCTTCAAGGTGTGCCCAACATATCTCCATCTTCTCTTTCTTATAACAGTTGTCACTAGTGGTTGACCAGACATGTCTCTGATTTCAAAACTTCTCGTGAACTCGTTCCATTTATATTCATTATTTTTCGCAGACATCTATTTTCAAATGCATTCAACTTGCTTTCTCTATCTTTAGTCATTTTCCAACTCTCGCTGGCATATCTTATAATTGATACAACATTTGAATTGAAAATTCGTAATTTAGTTTTAATACTATATAACTTGCAGTTCCATATTTTATTTAGACTTTTAAAAACTGATGTTGCTTTGCCAATTCGTATCATAATTTCTTTTTAACATTTCCTGTGCAATCAAAATTTGCTACCTAAATAGGTGAACTGCTCTGTTATTTTTATCATTTTTGATTCCAGTGTGATATCTGCATTACTTGCCATAGGTGTGTTGTAGGAGGGGGCTGTCTCTCCTACGAAGAATTATAGTGATGGTGGATGATGATGTTACATTGTGTAGTATACACTATAACTACAACACAGTTATAATTGACTTCGATGTATATTTATTTATGATATCACATCTAGATATACGAAACACGTCTTCCCAGTCCAAGGGTTCATTGTCGAATTTCTATGTTTGTTTACTAACTAGCAACAGTTACTCAATCGTCACTCCCTAACTACACAAAAGCGTCATTGTCTCGTAGTTATGTGTTGCACTTCTACTTAGAGAGTGCAACACATAGTCTCAACTATATAATATCTAATTATACTACACTAACTATCTGGCTAACTGTCCGTTCCTGAGCTGCCACCTGGGGAACTATGACACTCCCCTGGAGACCTCGCCATCGTCCCGACGGCGAAATCCCAACCACAATCTGCACATTAGTATAGTCCTTCAGGGTCATTAGCGGTGCGAGAGCTAAATGGGAACACGTCTCCACACATTGTTGTAGGAGGGGGCTGTCCTCCCTCCTACGAAGAATTATAGTGATGGTGGATGATGATGTTACATTGTGTAGTATACACTATAACTACAACACAGTTATAATTGACTTCGATGTATATTTATTTATGATATCACATCTAGATATACTGAAACTACGTCTTCCCAGTCCAAGGGTTCATTGTCGAATTTCTATGTTTGTTTACTAACTAGCAACAGTTACTCAATCGTCACTCCTAACTACACAAAAGCGTCATTGTTCAGTTATGTGTGCACTTCTACTTTAGAGAGTGCAACACATAGTCTCAACTATATAATATCTAATTATACTACACTAACTATCTGGCTAACTGTCCGTTCTGAGCTGCCACCTGGGGACTATGACAGGTGTCTTCATTATATTTGTTTTTTCATGCTTATCTGCAGTCCAACTTTTGATGCTATAGATGACAAGTTGTCTGTCTTTCTTTGCATATCTTGGTTGTTTCTACTTAACAAGGCAATATCATCTGCAAAATCCAAATCTTCTAGTTGACTATTTTCTACCCAATCGATGCCAGTTTCGCTCCTGCAACATTTTTGCATCACCCAGTCAATGACCACTCCAAACAATAGCGGAGATAGAATACAGCCTTGCTTTGCTCCGGTTTCAACCATGAACCAGTCGCTGTGTCCACCATCAGTGCGAACTGCACACTGTGAACCATCATAGAGGCTCTTAATAATGTTTATTATTTTGTCTGGTATTCCATAGCATCTCAGAATATTCCACAGAGAGATTCTGTGTAGACTATCAAAGGCTTTTTAAAATCGATGAAATTTAGTATAAGTGGTTGTTGCTTCTCAATATGTTCCTCCAAAATTAGTCGTAGGGTAATTATTTGGTCTAAGCAGCTTCTCCCAGGTATAAAACCAGCTTGTTCTTCTCTCAGGGTTGTGTCCACTGCTCCTTTGATTTTATTAAGAATGATTTTGCAGAAAGTCTTGGTCATTATTGATAATAATTTGATCCCTCTCCAGTTGTTGTAATCTTTGAGATATATATACAGTGTGTGAAATGAAAGCACACACAATGCATTCTCATACAAACAATTACAAACCACATTGATAAAAAAAGATAAGACAGTGAATGTTTGGGATAAATGTAATTGCATCTAACTCATAGAACAAACATGTTGTCAAAGAAATAAATAATTTGGAAAGAAAGAAGAACACTTTTGGATTTACTTTTGGTGTTAGTTTAAAAATAAAACGTTAAATGATGCTTATGTCTTTGCATTTTCTGTAACAAACGGTGACCCCAAAATCAATCCTACAGGTTAAGATCTTTGTGTTTCCAGACCGTCTGAGAACCTTTTAAGTGTCATCTTGCATATCAGAGTCTGCGAGCGTTTCTCTTTATCAGCACTTTTGATAAAAACAGATTGTTTTCATCAATCTGCAAAGAAATCAATAAATATTTATTGCTTTTTTATAGGTTAATATATGTTTGAAAAAAAATTATAAACTACAGCTGTGGACAAAGTATCACCATTACATCTACTTTATGTATTTGTGTAAGTCAATCTGTAGATAAATATCCATTTCTGATGTCATTTATATGGTTAATATTTTGTTGCTTGGGATTGCATTCTTGTATTGTAGAAACAAATATGTCTTTGATGTTTCATAGAACAGAAATGACAAATAAAGTCGAGTCATCGATCATAAGTTTACAAACTGTACGGCCACTGGAGACCACAAACAATGTTTTTGTTTTAACAAAGGAGTACTAGGAATAACATAGCGTGCTAAGAGAATGATATTGAAAGATGTAACAAAATGAGGTAAATGCAGAAAAAGCTCATTATCTAAAAAAAAAGGAGCGATGCTACTTGGTTAGGCAGACTGAGAGCGAAAGATGGTTGAAACACTTTGTGACAACATGCAAAATCTGTGGGAGATGAGACCGAGAATGACAGAGAATGTAACTGAACCCTTGAGGCTTTAAAACGATCTTAGTTAACAGATACATGGTAACAGTTAATAACAACGTAGAATGCTGGTAGTATGAAGAAGGTAGGTTTAGAAATGAAGGTATCAAAAAACTAAGTGGATACAACATCAGTGCTGAACTTCGTCAAGAAAAAACAAGCTAAATAGCTCAACCATAAAAGCAAATTATTAGCAGATAATACGCATCAGAGAACAATTCTAATCCGATACAGTGGATACACATCACAAAGTCGTCCAAGCAAAAGGTGGACCACAGAAATAACAGAGAAAGTAAAAGACACTCTTTATAAATCACACACAAAAGCCAGTTCTTGAAATCTCTTCATATCCACACTCTGTGAGATCAAAGAGGATTAAATAAAAAAAGAAAATCAGTAACTAGTCTTTGATCCCTTAATGTTTATAAATGTTACTTTGTGTCATCGATAGCTGTTTAGGAAAACCCCCTTTTATATGCTCCCAAAATTCATAAACTGAACAATCCGGGTAGGCCCATCGTTTCTGCTTGCTCTTGTCCTACGGAACATATCTCCGAATTTCTTGATAGTATCTTCAATCCTATAGTCACCACACTACCTTCATTCTTGAAAGATACGAACCACACCTTGTCTGTTTTTCGTCTATTAGTTGTTGCCTGGCAGGACTTACCGTCTCTTCCTCCTTGATGTGTTCTCATTGTACACCTCCATACCTCATTCCGACGGACTTCAAGCTCTCCAGTTCTTTCTCGACAGGAGAACTAACCCACTTGTCTCCACCTCGGCTCTCCTTCGTCTTGCAGAACTAGTTCTAATTCTCAACTCCTTTCAGTTCAATGACCAGTTCTTTGAGCAGATCAGTGGGGTCTCCATGGGTACTAAAATGGGACCCAGTTATGCTTGTCTATTCATGGGTCATCTTGAGCACCTAGTATGGAATTCCTATGATGGCCCTCTTCCGTCTGTGTATCATAGATACATTGATGATTGTATTGGCATTACCGATATGCCTGAAGCCGATTTGTCACGCTTCATAAATTTCATTAATGTCTTCAATCCGGCTATTCGGTTTACATCTCACATCTCTACCTCTTGTGTCAACTTTCTTGACATCACTATCACTATCAGCCTATCCACCATCACTACATCAGTCTACTACAAGCCTACTGATGCACATAGTTTTCTTCTTTATACCTCTTCCCATTCCCAGGCTTGTCGTGACTCTTTACCATTCTCTCAACTCTGCGCCTTCGTCGCCTCTGTAGCGAGGACGACGATTTTCTCGATAAAGCTCACGAGATGCTGGATTTCTTTCGTAAGCGCTTATACCCGGATAAGGTGCTTGCTTCTGCTATGCGGCGCGTTCAGCAAATTTCTCGCCAGGAGGCTCTCTCTAACCAGCATAGAACTTCCAATTCTGACAGGGTGAAACTTGTCTTAACTTTCCACCCTCATAGTTCCCTTGTGAAGAAAGTCTTATTCCGTCATCTCTCCATTCTTCAGTCTGATCCTGAGACACGTTCAATCTTCCAACACTATCCTTTGGTGGCGTACAGACGGGACAGAAGCCTTAGGAATATGTTGGTTCACAGTCGCCTCAAGCCTAACATCCATAGTTATTTTGGCACCATCCAGTGTGGCCGTCGGCGCTGCAACACTTGTGCTTATGTAATACAGACCCGCACGGTGTCTTTTCCTAAAGCCACGTTCGTTGTTGAAGACAGTTTCACGTGCGAGTCCGTAATATTATCTATGCCATTATCTGCAAGCGGTGCAACAAGGCCTATATTGGGAAACCGGCAGGAGACTCAGTGACCGATTCGCCCAACATTTGCGCGATATACGCCAATGCTCTGTGACCCTGTAGCTACCCATTTCAATGATACTGGCCATTCAGGAGCTTGCGATGTCCAGGTCACAGCCATCCGATCATGTTCCTCTGATGATCGTAGTAGATTTGCTCTGGAGAATCGGTTGATTTCTTTGTATGGTACCTTGCGACCACGCGGGCTCAACGTATTACATTCCTATGCTTCTTAGTACTTTCTCTTCCCATGCTTTGTAATCTATATGGGTTTATGTTGCATGTATTACATTCTTATGCTTCTTAGTACTTTCTCTTCCCATGCTTTGTAATCTATATGGGTATATGTTGCATGTATTCAAGTTATATATTTACTAGATGTTTCATTGTTTCTTTTCCGTTCTATTCCTGTTTTTGTGTTACATTTATTTCGTTATTCGTTTTTATTCCAGATTTTCCTAAATACGTTTGTATTTGGTCGTCCATTTGTGTTTCATTTTAATTTGTCACTCCTGTTTGTTCGTTTGCTTGATAAAGGCCTTGTTGGTCGAAACGTTGCTGTTTATCGTCACTGTTTCTGTATTTTGTAAAACTATAGTACTTTGTTTGTACGTGTTTCACTAAATGTTACCTGACGTTCATTCTATTACTATCATATAAAATATGCTTTCTTACCCCCATCTCCACTTGTGCTGTCATATTCTAATTAAAGTATGGCAGGTAATGGTATCAGCATATTACAAACAAAGATAAGTCTCAAATCTTCGCAGAACTGATAGGCACGTAAGTACTCATATGATATGTAAAGATTATGTAGTAGTTGACAATCATAATGTTGGTACATCAGAGAGATTTATCAACTTGTTTTCTATCACTATTCTCGGCTGATAATGAATTCCATGTAGTTATAAGTATTGTGATAGTTTGTAATTCGTGGTGTATACAATTGTGGGATCGAATTATATCTAGATATTAATAGTGTGTCTGTAAGTGAGCATCTGAAGTGATAGTGAGCTCAATCACAATCCAAGCGTACCTGGTTCAAACTCCGCGGTGGCAAGTTTGGAAGCAAATTCGTTTCCGTGGGATTTTTTCAAAAGGTAAAAATAGACCTCACCATTCAGAAAGCAATGACAATCTACTGAACGTATAAGGGGTGCCTAGAAAATCAACGACTCGTTTACCGAGGTTGATAGCTACTGCTTTTTTTTCCTCCGATCCAGAAGCACTTGAGCTTTTAGCTTTTCGACTCGGTGCCATGGACATCGTAACCCTTTGGTTCGGTGCCACGAACACGGTAAATCTGAAGAACCTGTGGCTTTCTACCAGCCTGCGAAATTAAACTGGCGCTCACAGGAGCTTGTCACCCGTCGTCCAACGCGCTACGAACACGCTGGGCAGACGGGCAAAATACTGCTTTAATTAACTACCGTAAAGACAATAAATACAATCAAATGTTAGTGTCATGAAGGAACAAGAAAACAGGCTAGATTATCAACAATGAAGTGTGTATGTCTGGAATTATGAATTATACACGCTGTACAACTAGAGAAATGGAAATTCATATTAAGATAGGACATGAAGCACTCAACCACGATGACCTCGTCAGAAATCAGGAAAATCGAATTCCCAACACGATGTCACATGAATTAATAATAACATACATATCTAAATAACCATTTTATATTATATGTTTGTTTTTTGTGTGTCTTTCGACAAGTATACAATTGCTCTTGTTATTTTGTTGTTCCATCTTTTGACTATGCAATATTTACTGTGTAAATGTTAATGAAGAAATGGGATGTCTGTGGATTGTTTTCTTATCTCGGTCAGAAGCCAGAACTGGATTACACCAGTACTAGGGGACGATTAGGATCTTTGGGCTACTCAATAATACAGCAGCCATGGTAAGATTTGATGTGTTCATTTTCCGTCACAGAAATGTCTGCTGGTCATTCTAAGATCAATATAATCTTCGTATCCAGTTTTTTTACACAAACGGTTTCCACAAGACATTTTGATTTCTGCAGTTCTGCCGCCTTTCAACTAATTGTTTACCCTGTCAGGTCACAATATTTTAACTCTCTTTCCACAGTTATTATCCATCTTACTTTTGGAAGCAGATGGCATCTTTTCCCTTTCGCTTTCTATCGGAGAGCTTTACCAGCCAATGTCCCAACTAGCATACGCCATATATGACCAATCCATCTATATCTTCGTGATTTATTGATGGTCGGCAATGTTGCACAATTTGTTCGTTTTTAAAGCTGCTTTTCATTTGCTATTGTATAGATATCGCAATTTTGATCGCTAAAATTTGAAAATGACTAAAGATTTAGCAAGTAAGTTGAATACGTTTGAGAATATATGTCTTCGAAAAACAATGAACATAAAATGGGACGGAATCAGAAGTAATGATGAAATCACAGAAATGTCTCGTCAACTCTCAGAAACAACCGATATAAGACAAGAACAGATGGAGTTATGTTGTACACACTCTGTAAATAAATGAACAAAGAATAACAAAGCAAACATATGAAGCCGGAAGCAATGGTTGAAGAAAGATAGACGAACTAGGAAAACGATAACCAAATTTTAAGGGCGAGAAAAATACTACTCATTTTCATAGAAGATATTGCACGAGTTGAACAGGATAGAGCGACATGATTTTCTGGAGATTATTCTGAAATTTATAATACCGGACTGGTGAAGGAGAAGATCAAGTTGAAGATGTGTGTACAATGTCATAGACGAGTTGAGTATGACTGCGGCAGATGCCGAACACCTCACGAAGGATATGGGATTATTTAGAACTCCTGTCATGACAGCCACGTTCCCACAAGGATAAGCTAAATGATGATGAGGAGTGTGAAGCTAAAATAAAGTTAAGAAGCGAACCAATAATAAACTAAAAAAGGCTGCTTATGCTCATGTTCTTGTCAACAAAGAGATAAAGCGTGTTAGCTCTCTCATATTTTGTACTTAGCCTAGATTTATCATGTCTATAAACTGTACTTGTTGGCGGGTTGATGCTAATCCTGTCTGGTCCCATGGGTCCAAATTATAGCTATCAATTTTAGAATGAAATGAATAACCACTTGCTGGTAATAATAATCTGGTAAGTGAGTCTTCATGATTACTTGCTACTCACGCTCAAATCAACGAGCGTTTGCTTTTTACAATGATTGACCTGTTAGCTGATCATGCTGGGAGTATCAAGAAGAGACTGGATGTGATGGGAAAGAAGTGAAATTCTTCACTTCTGTTTATACTTTTCTTGATAAAAGCCTTTTTGTCTAAACGCTGCTGAGTATTGTTATTGTTTTTGTATATTGTAAAACTACAATTACTTTGTTTTACGTGTTTCGCCATTGCTACATAGTTTTACTGCAGTCTTCTTGTTATCGTTAAGAAATAATGACATCAGAAAATATATAGGTATAACATCATCAGTACTGAACTTCATCAAGAAACAACATATAAAAGGGTTCTGCCGCATAAGCAGATTACCAACAGACAGTGCTCCTCAAAGAGCAATGTTACGCCGATACAAAGCAATAGTCCACGCAAAACGGTTAGCCTTAAATATAACAGATGCGACGAAAAACACTGTTTATGAAGCGCATACAACATCTCGTACTAAAAATCGCTTCTTTTCCCTGATGCTGTGAGGCAGAACAAGATTAATGAACAAGAAGAAAAAGAAGAGTACCTGTTGGCCGCAACAATCTATGAATTATATAAGTCATAAAGGGTTTTTTTCAGAATATTTTGCAAGCGTAAATAAGGTACTGAGACAGATATCACCACACATTTAGCAAACATAAACTAGATACTGAGACAGATATCACAACATATTTAGCAAACGTAAACTAGATACTGAGACAGATATCACAACATATTTAGCAAACGTAAACTAGGTACTAAGACAGATATCACCACAGATTTAGCAAACATAAACTAGATACTGAGACAGATATCACCACATATTTAGCAAACGTAAACTAGATACTGAGACAGATATCACAACATATTTAGCAAAAAGTAAACTAGGTACTAAGACATATATCACCACAGATTTAGCAAACGTAAACTAGGTACTGAGACAGATATCACCACATATTTAGCAAACATAAACTAGATACTGAGACAGATATCACCACATATTTAGCAAACGTAAACTAGATACTGAGACAGATATCACAACATATTTAGCAAAAAGTAAACTAGGTACTAAGACAGATATCACCACAGATTTAGCAAACGTAAACTAGGTACTGAGACAGATATCCCCACAGATTTAGCAAACGTAAACTAGGTACTGAGACAGATATCACCACAGATTTAGCAAACGTAAACTAGGTACTGAGACAGATATCACCACAGATTTAGCAAACATAAACTAGGTACTGAGAGAGATATCACAACATATTTAGCAAACGTAAACTAGGTACTAAGACAGATATCCCTACAGATTTAGCAAACGTGAAGTAGGTACTGAGAGAGATATCACCACAGATTTAGCAAACGTAAACTAGGTACTAAGACAGATATCCCCACAGATTTAGCAAACATAAACTAGGTACTAAGACAGATATCCCCACAGATTTAGCAAACATTAAATTAGGTACTAAGACAGATATCCCCACAGCTTTAGCAAACGTGAAGTAGGTACTGAGAGAGATATCCCCACAGATTTAGCAAACATAAACTAGGTACTGAGAGAGATATCCCCACAGATTTAGCAAACGTAAACTAGGTACTGAGAGAGATATCCCCACAGATTTAGCAAACGTAAACTAGGTACTGAGACAGCTATCCCAACATATATTGCAAACGTAAACCAGGTACTGAGATATCTATCGCCACCGCTATAGCAAACGGAAACTATGTACAGAGACAGCTATCACAACAGATCTTGCAAATGTAAACTAAGTACAACGACAGCTATAACAACAGATATTGCAAACGTAAACTAGCAAACCACGTAATCACAAAGTACTGTAGTTTTACAAATTACAAAAACAATGACAGAATACAGCAACGTTTCGACCAACAATGCCTTTATCAAGCAAACGAACAACAGGAGTGATAAATTTTAAAAAAACAAATGGACGACTAAATACAAACGTTTCTAATGAAAATCTGGGAATAAAAACCAAATTGTATTTAGTCGTAAATTTTTTTTTTAAATTTGTCACTCTTGTTGTTCATGTGCTTGATAAAGGTCTTGTTGGTCGAAACGTTGCTGTATTTTGTCATTGTTTTTGTAATTGTAAAACTACAGTACGTTGTGATTACGTGTTTTGCCAATAAAATAGTTTTACTGCAGTCTCATCTATTTTGTAAACGTAAACTAGGTACAGAGAGAGCTATCACAACAGATATTGCATGCACATGTAAACTAGGTACAGAGACAGCTGTCACAACAGATATTTCAAATGTAAACTAGGTACAAAGACAGCTATCACAACATATATTTCAAATGTAAACTAGGTACAAAGACAGCTATCACAACATATATTTCAAATGTAAACTAGGTACAGAGACAGCTATCACAACAGATATTTCAAATGTAAACTAGGTACAAAGACAGCTATCACAACATATATTTCAAATGTAAACTAGGTACAAAGACAGCTATCACAACATATATTTCAAATGTAAACTAGGTACAAAGACAGCTATCACAACATATATTTCAAACGTAAACTAGGTACAGAGACAGCTGTCACAACATATATTGCATGCAAATGTAAACTAGGTACAGAGACAGCTGTCACAACATATATTTCAAATGAAAACTAGGTACAAAGACAGCTATCACAACATATATTTCAAACGTAAACTAGGTACAGAGACAGCTGTCACAACATATATTTCAAATGTAAACTAGGTACAAAGACAGCTATCACAACATATATTTCAAATGTAAATTAGGTACAAAGACAGCTATCACAACAGATATTTCAAACGTAAATCAGGTAGTGAGACAGCTATCACAACAGATATTGCATGCAAATGTAAACTAGGTACAGAGACAGCTGTCACAACATATATTTCAAATGAAAACTAGGTACAAAGACAGCTATCACAACATATATTTCAAACGTAAACTAGGTACAGAGACAGCTGTCACAACATATATTTCAAATGTAAACTAGGTACAAAGACAGCTATCACAACATATATTTCAAACGTAAACTAGGTACAGAGACAGCTGTCACAACATATATTTCAAATGTAAACTAGGTACAAAGACAGCTATCACAACAGATATTTCAAATGTAAATTAGGTACAAAGACAGCTATCACAACAGATATTTCAAACGTAAATCAGGTAGTGAGACAGCTATCACAACAGATATTGCAAACGTAAACTAGGTATAGAGACAACTATCTCCAAAGCTATTGCAAAAGTAAACCAGGTAGTGAGACAGCTATCGCAACAGATATTGCAAACGTAAACCATGTACTGAGCTATCACCCCATCTATTTCTTTTTTTTTTTGAATACCTCTAAACTATGTATGATATAATTGGCTCATTCATTAATTACTATTTTGTATTAATTAATGAATATGTTACTATTTCTACTACTTGAACATTTCCGTACTTGTTATTAATATCTATGACTCATATGTGAATACACATTTCTTATTGATAACCTTTAAGCTAATATCTAAACTACATGTTCGCTGCCCACGGCTCTGCATTAAATATAGATCATAGAATAATTTAAAAAAAACTGAGTATACATTTGAAGAGAAAGATATTGATATCAATATATGTATAAATAAAAAACATAAAACGTGAATCGTTAAATTATATTTATATTCATCAATAATGTATTATGTAAAACATCGCCACGAACAAGCATCTAGAAAATATGAGTGTTTTTCTGTCTGATGTATGGACATACAGATGAATTGATGTGCGTCGTATCATCATTAAAATTAAGTTTGTATAGAGATATATACAAATATATGTTTGTTGAAATAGACAAATGAAATATCGTAGAATATCTTTAGCACTTTTTTCACGGTTCGAATAAATTGAACGCCATAAAAGAGAGAATGTATTAATAAACCCAAAATATTTTCAGTTTAATTTGTATTTTAATATGTTATACGTATATAAATTAAAAGCTTTTAACTGAACCATCAGTAACAGCATAAAATAAAAAGAGATCAGGTATCTAAACATCAATATAAATACCTTGAAACATTGATAATATTAGGGTTGTAAATGCAGATCAGAAATAAAAAGTAGAATAGGTCATGCAAAAGGAGCATTTCAGAAAAGGGAAGACATTATATGCAATATGTCATTGTTATTTCAAGTCAGAAAGAGAGAGTTCTTTAGTGCTACATAGAGCCAATACTGACATGTAGATGCGAATCGAGAGTTCTTTAGTGCTACATAGAGCTAATACTGACATGTAGATGCGAATCGAGAGTTCTTTAGTGCTACATAGAGCCAATACTGACATGTAGATGCGAATCGAGAGTTCTTTAGTGCTACATAGAGCTAATACTGACATGTAGATGCGAATCGAGAGTTCTTTAGTGCTACATAGAGCCAATACTGACATGTAGATGCGAATCATGACAGATAAATAAACAGATAGTAAATTCTCTGGAGGTCACAGAGATGTAGTTTTACAGGAGAGTTCCATGAACTGCAACAATAGCTGATGCAGATGTGTTAACATGGGTAATATATGCACAGAGATAACTTATTACCAATATAAGAAAGAAGGAGTCAGCCTTTTACGGGAATATAATGAGAAAGGGAGGATTGTCCCTAATTGTGATAACGGTAAAAACACTAGGAAACGAGGCAGAGTAAGACAGAAAGAGACCAATCTATAGAGTCTGGTTTCATAGTACAGAGGAGTGTCACATTCGAAATGGTAGTCAGCGGTAAGGGGCAGATGTTTGTGGATATCCATGATTGCCTACACCAGACGGCATGGCACATGATGGCGATGAATTAGGTTCGCATTTGCAGGATTGGCGCAGGGACGTAAAAAATATCTTTCTGTCCGGTTAAGAGGGAAAATGAGAAACTTAATAACGAGATTCCACTGTATATTGTTCATATACATTATACAGAGATACATAATTCTATTTCGAACACTGCATATCGACCACTTGTTAAACCACTCTTTTGTGATCTGTATGTGATCTGAGCCTAAGAGCGATTGTGCGTTGTGCGTCTACAAGTAGGCCAGCACATCCGATTTCTGTGACGCAGTTTATTTACTAGGGTAGCTTCCCTAGGCTGCTACCTCAGTCGCCTCTTACATGCCTTGTAGGTGGCAGTATTACTATTCTTTGCTCCCCTTACGAGACCCGACAACATACGGGCGAGATCAAGAATAGCACTGAAAAACAAGACGTTCTTCACGTAACAAACCAATTTACAGAAAATGGCTTCAATGGTTCTTAGCATCAACAGAAAAGAATACTTGATATGATTGGATAAGGTCAGAAACGGTCAACAATCACTAAGAACAGACAAGAACAGAGAACTTAATCTTGACAAAACTTAGCTGTAACCTGTAATGATCTCAAATTTGAATATTATATTCCTTATTTTTTGTATTTTGTTGTTTTCCCATTCCACTATTTTACATTTTATCCGTTGTTACTCATTGTCTTCCTGGCTGCCGTATTCTTAACATTCTCTTCATATGGCATGGCTTTTCCAGAGCGCCGGTCTCCTCACAAAACGTCTAACAGACTCTCGATTTCTTCCAGCTTTCCTCTTCCTTCACCATTATGTACATCTTTTTACAAATGTTCTGTTGCCACCGTCTTTTTGGCGTCCCTGCTTCATCTTCAAGGAATCATTCCTTCCATTATTGCTCTCCATAAACTGACGTAACGTTCTTAGCGTTTCTCTCTTCTGTTTTTCATTCATTTAGAATGTGTCAAGTGTTAGAGAACCGACACGTTTGCGTGCCGGGCAATCACATAGTTACCTAGTCACTCTCAGAAGATGGCGAATATGCTAAATGACGAATGTCATGTAATAGGCTGGCTACTCCAAAACGTACCATATATCGTCCCTGCCTACTCGTGACAAGCTTTTGTGTTCCGTTGCCCTTACCTGTATTCAGTTTCTCGTTGTTCTGTGTTGTCATTGTGTCTATCCGTAGTTGAGTGAATGATTAATTGATATGATTGTCATTATTGCACTTCGTTGAATGTCTGACCCAATCCCCTCTTTCACAAGCAGATTTTAACGGCAGTGCATCGACTCCGCAGGGCCGGCAAGGTATACCAATATAATTTTTATGATTGTAAAATATTTAGCAGAAAGTTTGAACGAAAAACTGAAATAAATGATACCCGCCACACTCTTGTGTCCGAGTCGACAGGAGAACTCTTAGGAATTACGCTGGTCCGTCCAACACGGTCACATCATATAATTTACACACCTACACACACCTACATATATACATACACACATACACACGTACATACATACATACACACATACATACATACCAAGACTTACATACATACATATTACATGCACACATAGAAAAACATACTCAGTTCAACTGTATAAATATTTATCACAAATCTGTCGCCCCACCTCCCTCCCTTGTCTTACACTCAGAACCTATTTCTGTTTCTCTTACCCGTATCGATATAATCCATCGCCATCTCAGTGTAAATATGAACAAATTGTGGATTCATAACGAATGACAAGTAGGAAATAACTCGTGTAAATTGAACCCCCAATCCAAATGGAAACACGACCGAGTAACACCGTTCCGCCGAAGCTAAGATAGTCTGATTTCCTGACTGGTCGCAATTCAATAAACATTGATCTTAAACGAGTAATAAATCATTATTTATCTCACAGATAATTTGATAGATATCAGTTGTATATTCGGTAATTCCCCGACATAAAGATTCATTTCAGCTTAGATTGATTGCTGATTTATCTATATAAGTAGCTAGTAACCAATATAAAGGATATATAAATATGAAATGTAGTAGACTGGCAAAACAGTGGTCATATATATATATATATATATATATATATACGTTAAGGCAGGAGACTCACACAGAACAAGTCTTGTCTTTTTTAAAATTAAGGAAAAAAAACAAACTAACAAACATGTTGTCATACAATTTGGCCACATGTTGAGAAGACATTGTTTTTGATGATAACCAACGATTAGTGTATGCATTGTTTAGTGTATGCATTGATTAGTGTATGCATTGATTAGTGTATGCATTGTTTAGTGTATGCATTGTTTAGTGTATGCATTGTTTAGTGTATGCATTGTTTAGTGTATGCATTGTTTAGTGTTTACATTGTAATTATTTATTGAAAATATATTTAATTTTCTTTAAAATATGTTGTAACACCCACCCCCCGACCTCCTTCACCGTGTAGTGGATTTCACGAATATAAACGTGCAAAGAATGCCAAAATTGCATATGATGTACATATCACCCATAATGGTAGCATGAACCTCCACGTTTTATCTAAACTGTATATAAGCAGATATATTGCTGTTTTAATTTGACATTTTTGTTTCTATTTTAAAGGGTTATATTGCAAAAGCCATATTCTACAAAACCAACTGGGTTAGACATTTCATATAAAAAATATTGAATATTAAATAATAATACATAATAAAGTAATCAATAAAAATGAGGGGACAAGCAAATACTTTTTCATATTACTCGACGAAGCAACAAACAAAAACTGGATTTGCCTAAGGGTAGTGTGGCTAGTTCGAGATGAAAAAGGGATGAAGATAAAAATGTTATGGAAAGACCCTAAACACGTCAAACACAAGGTAAACTAACTGGTCACCCACTCTAATCCAGCGGGTAATAATTCTTTCCCGTTTCCCTAAAGAAGGATAACCAGGTCATTCCAGAGTTTGAAGACTCCACGGGTCAGCGTTGAAGAGTTGTTGAGATCGTCGCCCAGGAGATGTAAAGGGTTAAATGAGTTGAGCAAAGGACTGGCAATTCTGAAATCTTTTGTTGATATACATTTTCTAGAATTCCTCTATCTGAACGTTTATTCTATTTCCATAAGCGATGAAAAACATGGAGAGTTTACAACAAATGAAGAAATAATTACGTGGGTTGAAAGATTTGCGTCAGTGATAGTTTAGCATCAATCTGAAGTTATTACAAATGTGTTATTGCTAACATTTTCACTGTCATCATTGCGATGGATGTACATACATATATAGATAAAGTGCTCTCTCTCTCTCTCTCTCTCTCTCTCTCTCTCTCTATTATGTCTTATTTCTTTCCACTGCCAGTAGAATATAGGATGCAACATATCTCAGTAGAATATAGGATGCAACATATCTCTAACATTTACATTATATTTTCAATTCAAGGTTGCTAATGGAATATCGTACATATATTGTGTCACATTTTCATTTCTCTTGTTTTTTTGGTTTTTTCCAATCCTGTTTTGCCGTACTGCGTTAGGATAAGAAGAGATTTCTAGAACGAACCCTTGTATGCACTTCATAAATAGTGTCTTTCGTCGCCTCTGCTTTCTCTGATGTCCATCTTTTGTGTGGCCGGTCTTTTGCTTTGTATCCGTTGTATCGGTGCAACATTGCTCTTTGAAGTGCACTGTTGGTAATCTGCTCATGTGGCCAAACCATTTAATTTGTTGCCTCTTGATGAAGTTCAGTGCTGATGTTGTACCCACTTTTTTCTGATGTCTTCATTTCTCAACCGGTCTTTTCTTGTTACCCCTAGCATTCTGCGTAGACACTTCATCTTTGTCGTGACTAGTTTTCTTCTATCATTTGATGTCGGTGTCCAAGTTTGGCACAGATAGCATAAAGTGGGGAGAAAGATTGTGTTGAACACATTTACATTGCAGTTTCTATTAGCTGGTTCCAAGTTAAAGAGAAACAATATAGAAAAAATACAACTTTGAAAATAGCAAGAGAAAATACAAAAATTAAGAGATAAATGAAATAAACAGCAAATGTGTTATACCCGCTAAGAGAATCCGAATGTGGGGACCTTGCCGGTGATACGGAGTTTGTGCACAGTCGCTGAGATCTTTCTGTCTAAGAAAGAGATCGGAGCACACATGGTTACTCACTTGAGTGCAATGATGATGGCCCCAATCAATCAATCAATCAATCAATCAATCAATCAATCAATCAATTACTCAATCAATCACTCAATCAATCAATCAATCGAGATAATAAACTATACAAGGCGTATATTCGAACACACACATACATACGTACGCATACACAAATACACGTACACGTCCAGAACCGTACAACACATATATTTCATGATATATATCTTGCAGCAACACAGATAAATATGAAGAAATATATAAGAATATCAAGCAATGTATTTAAAAAAATGCGATATAGATATAGACATTAAATGCATTTGGAAATATATGGAAATCTAAAGAAATCAAATCTTACATGAAACTAAGAATCTTTAATTGAAATGTCAAATTAATTCTTATATACGGCTCTGAGATATGAGAAGCAACATTACAGACTACAAAAAACACATGCTTTTATGAATGAGTGCTTGTTCAGAATAGAAGAGCTGAGATTGTATGACAAAACTACTAATTAGGAACATATGAAAAGTATCAAACAATTACAAGTAGAAATAGAACTTAATGAAGACAATGGTCCGCCTGCCCAGCATGTTCGTAGCGCGTTGGACTGCGGGTAACTAGCTCTCTGTGAGTGCGGGTTCAATTTCGCGAGATGGTAGAAAAGCCACAGGTTCCCCAGATTCACGGTGTTCGCGGCACCGAACCGAAGGGTTACGATGTCCATGGCACTGAGCCGAAGAGCTGAAAGCTCAAGTGCTTCTGGATAGAAAAAAAAAATGAAGACGATAGATTTTGATCCCTCAAGTGCCATGGATGCCAGGGTAGGCTATCATGTCTCTCCCCAACTCTCTTTGCTTGGTGCATGTAATCAGTTCTGATGTCGATATTTTGTCGAACCACTATGTCAGACCATCCAACATCTTCTACCTCTGTCTTCCATGATCTCTTCTTTCCTGAGTGTTACATGTTGTCACCAAATGTTCAAACCTTCTCTTCGCTCTATATGCCCAAACAACCTTGAATGTCCTGATTCTTATTCCGTTGATAAGTTTTCTTTGTGTGCAGACCTGATTTAAAACCTCCTCATTTGTTTTCTTCGCTGTCCATATAATTTTCAGCATTCTTCTGTTAAATCCAATCTCTGTTGCTTCCAATGATCTTATCGATCATTTGTTCCTTGTCCATGATTCGCTGCCATACATAAGTATTTGTTAATATAGCACTGGAGTAGTCGTTTTCGCAATGTCATTTGTAATGAGTTCACGCATAGTTTGTTCTTCATTTTCATAAAAGTTGCTTTCGCTTGAGCTATTCTACTTCTAATCTCTGTTGTACATCTTCCATCTGATGTTAGAAATGTTCCCAGATACTTGAATAGTTGGACGTGTATCAATGTTGTGGATTTTGATAGAAAACATATTAAGAAGATCAGCTAATAGAATAGAAAGTTGGATTTAGTTCTAGATATCTCAGGGAAATAAAAACAAAATACGGTAAAACAAAATCCAGATAAAAAAACTGGACATATCTATTAACCCATTTGTACTTATGAGACAATACACTGCCTTGTAGTATTTTGGAAGAACGACGCAAGGCCGGTGTACTGGCTAATTCAGTGCATATAAATGCGTCGGGAAGTTAGAAACAAATTACTGAATAACAGTGTTAGTTTTTTGTGTTTAACCGCTTTACTCAGTATAAAAACCTCAGTTTTTAAAACCTCCGAACTTCTTTGTATATTGATGTATACTGACTTATCCAGTGTACTGGCTTTGCTTTATGCTAAAATATTCATCTAGTTAGTATATCGACTAAAAAAGAGCGCAAAGGTTACGGTGAATGTGAGAAACATGAATTGGTTATGACATATAACACACGACATACACGAATGCTATTATATTTGATATGGGCCACAGAAAACTTCTCATGGCTAGGCGGTGATGTCGAGAGGCATACAGAGTTGGCAACAATTTCAGTGTTTCACATTTGTCTCCCTTATTTCATTTATGAAATAAATTGTTTTCGGGCAGCGGCTTTGCAGCCTATTCTTATCGTTGTTCAACTACCATGGGTTATTTGATAATATCAACAACAAAATCAAATCAAAGTCAATGAATTGTTTCTTGGAAACTACAGCTTCGGAATATTTTCGATATTTCCAGATGAATATAGTACTCCTTTCATTTCCAGATGAATATAGTACTCCTTTCATTTCCAGATGAATATAGTACACCTTTCATTTCCAGATGAATATAGTACTCCTTTCATTTCCAGATGAATATAGTACTCCTTTCATTTCCAGATGAATATAGTACTCCTTTCATTTCCAGATGAATATAGTACTCCTTTCATTTCCAGATGAATATAGTACACCTTTCATTTCCAGATGAATATAGTACTCCTTTCATTTCCAGATGAATATAGTACTCCTTTCATTTCCAGATGAATATAGTACTCCTTTCATTTCCAGATGAATATAGTACTCCTTTCATAAATGAAATAGCTTAGTCTTCTTCTTCTTCTTATACTTCGAACGATCCATATCGAGCCCTTGTTAACCACTCTGTGTATGTGATCTGAGCCTAAGAGCGATTGTACATTGTGCAGCAGTTATGCGCCTACAATTAGGCCAGTACATCCGATTTCTGAGACGCAGTTATTTACTAGGGTAGCTTACCTAGGCTCCTAGATTAGTTGCCTCTTACAACCTGCCTTGTAGTTCACATTGATACTATTCTTTGCTCCCATTGTGAGCCCCGACACCATAATGCGATTAAACTCAGTGATATATGTGTACAGAGACAAACAACCACCCTGATTTAACTCAGTGATATATATGTGTACAGAGACAAACAACCACCCTGATTTAACACAGTGATATATGTGTACAGAGACAAACAACCATCCTGATTTAACTCAGTGATATATATGTGTACAGAGACAAACAACCATCCTGATTTAACTCAGTGATATATGTGTACAAAGACAAACAACCATCCTGATTTAACTCAGTGATGTGTGTACAGAGACAAACAACCACCCTGATTTAACTCAGTGATATATGTGTACAAACAACCACCCTGATTTAACTCAGTGATATATGTGTACAGAGACAAACAACCACCCTGATTTAACTCAGTGATATATGTGTACAGAGACAAACAACCAACCTGATTTAACTCAGTGGTATATGTGTACAGAGACAAACAACCATCCTGATTTAACTCAGTGATATATGTGTACAGAGACAAACAACCATCCTGATTTAACTCAGTGATATATGTGTACAGAGACAAACAACCATCCTGATTTAACTCAGTGATGTGTGTGTACAGAGACAAACAACCATCCTGATTTAACTCAGTGGTATATGTGTACAGAGACAAACAACCATCCTGATTTAACTCAGTGATATATGTGTACAGAGACAAACAACCATCCTGATTTAACTCAGTGATATATGTGTACAGAGACAAACAACCAACCTGATTTAACTCAGTGGTATATGTGTACAGAGACAAACAACCATCCTGATTTAACTCAGTGATATATGTGTACAGAGACAAACAACCATCCTGATTTAACTCAGTGATATATGTGTACAGAGACAAACAACCATCCTGATTTAACTCAGTGATGTGTGTGTACAGAGACAAACAACCATCCTGATTTAACTCAGTGGTATATGTGTACAGAGACAAACAACCATCCTGATTTAACTCAGTGATATATGTGTACAGAGACAAACAACCATCCTGATTTAACTCAGTGATATATGTGTACAGAGACAAACAACCATCCTGATTTAACTCATGTTTGGAGAATAAACATCTTCAAAATTAGTTTTGAAGATGCATATTATAAAGAAGAGACGATGAGGAATAAAGAAGAGAAGAAGAGAAATGTTGGGCACACTCTGAGAGAAAGTGATCAAAGAATTACGAAGCAAGCATTGAAGTGTGCGGCAAATAGTTCAGAAATACAGGGATACCATATAACACACATTACTGAAACAGGCAAGAAATACTGAACCCATTTCTATAGAAAAGATTGAATTAGTTGCCCAGGATAGAGCCGTATGGATAAATTGCGATGCAGGCCCAATGTAGCACAGACAAACATTTGTATGCATCCTTTATCTTTCTATGTAACACAGTGAATGGTGTAGCTATCGCTGGTCATCTAGTTACAATTATGATAGTCATAATTTTATGTTATGTGATCGACGTCATGGCACATTGGACA
Organism: Arion vulgaris; assembly: GCA_020796225.1. Taxonomy (NCBI): domain Eukaryota; kingdom Metazoa; phylum Mollusca; class Gastropoda; order Stylommatophora; family Arionidae; genus Arion; species Arion vulgaris. The sequence continues at coordinate 24,395,119 of CM036761.1, read as the reverse complement.
TTTCCATTCGTGCTCTGTCCTCCGCTGCAGCAGCCATACCAAAGTCCATTTGCTAACCGTACCCATGAGACGTTGATTAGCATATCTTCTCTCTCTACCACGAATGGCATGTCCAAAATTAACGCCTAATTCTCGAACTCGTTCCAGTGTCTGAGACCCGCCCGTGTCAAACAATTGAGAGCGTATCGCATTGATGATATCGGCTCTGTCCATACTTCTGCCCACTTGAGTCAGAGCACTGTTTGCAAGAGAGTCAGCGCGCTCGTTACCCCGCACTCCAGCATGTCCAGGCGTGTACAGCCAAGTAATTTTCTTGAGATGTGATCTCCGCCCCGATACAGTCGATACAAAGCAATAGACCGTCCACTCAAAAGGTGGACCTCAGAGATAACAGAGGCTGCAAAAAACACTGTTTCTGAAGTGCACTCTAAGTCCCGTTCTAGATATCTCTTCTTATCCTGACGCTGTAATACAAAACAGGATTCTAGAAAGAAAGAAATACAATATGAGGAAAAATCAGAAGGAATAACCAAGGTTATCAAGTAAAAGAATAAACATAATAGATAATATTACACAGATGTATGTGGTTCACGGAGAACATAAATGTCAAACAATAAAAGTATATACAAAGAATGAAGATAAAATGTACAAATGGAAAAAAAAAGAAAACGTTTGCACTGAAATAACATTTTGTTTAGTAGTTATGTTAGTTTTAAAACCCCGCCCATTTCTTATCTACTCAATAAACTCTTGACATTTGGTGGGACAACACTCTGCCATGTTGTAAGTCAGGAAATAGTTCACGCTGAAAGAAGTTATGAAATAGTTCACGCTGAAAAAAGACATGAAATAGTTCACGCTGAAAGAAGTTATGAAATAGTTCGCCCTGAAAGAAGTCATGAAATAGTTCACGTTGAAAGAAGTTATGAAATAGTTCACGTTGAAAGAAGTCATGAAATAGTTCGCCCTGAAAGAAGTTATGAAATAGTTCCCCTTTGAAAGAAGTCATGAAATAGTTCACGTTGAAAGAAGTCATGAAATAGTTCGCCCTGAAAGAAGTTATGAAATAGTTCCCCTTTGAAAGAAGTCATGAAATAGTTCACGCTGAAAGAAGTCATGAAATAGTTCACGTTGAAAGAAGTCATGAAATAGTTCACGCTGAAAGAAGTCATGAAATAGTTCACGTTGAAAGAAGTTATTAAATGTTCACGCTGAAAGAAGTTATGAAATAGTTCACGCTGAAAGAAGTCATGAAATAGTTCACGTTGAAAGAAGTTATTAAATGTTCACGCTGAAAGAAGTCATGAAATAGTTCACGTTGAAAGAAGTTATTAAATGTTCACGCTGAAAGAAGTCATGAAATAGTTCACGCTGAAAGAAGTTATGAAATAGTTCACGTTGAAAGAAGTTATTAAATGTTCACGCTGAAAGAAGTCATGAAATAGTTCACGTTGAAAGAAGTTATTAAATGTTCACGCTGAAAGAAGTCATGAAATAGTTCACGTTGAAAGAAGTTATGAAATAGTTCACGTTGAAAGAAGTCATTAAATGTTCACGCTGAAAGAAGTTATGAAATAGTTCACGTGAAAGAAGTCATTAAATGTTCACGTTGAAAGAAGTCATGAAATAGTTCACGTTGAAAGAAGTTATTAAATAGTTCACGCTGAAAGAAGTTATGAAATAGTTCAGCTGAAAGAAGTCATGTAAAAGTTATCGCTGAAAGAAGTCATGAAATAGTTCACGCTGAAGAAGTCAGAAATAGTTAACGCTGAAAGAAGTCATTAAAAAGTTATCGCTGAAGAAGTTATGAAATAGTTCAGGCTGAAAAAGCATAAAAATTTCGTGAGGGGTTTTAATGAAATAGTATTACGCTCGAAATCGAAGATAACGTGACCGTACGTCATTATAGTTTATCGTTGACAGATTATTATATTAGTGAACTCATGTCGATGCAAAGGGGTTTTTAAACAATTATGTATTAGTCTCGAAATCGACTAGACAAAATCCGACCGTACCCATTTTAGTTTGGCATTCGTTACATTTCTTATATTAGTGAACTCCAGTGTACGATGAAGAGCGGTTAAAAAATATTTATTTTCAAGAAAACTAACTATTTTTTAAATAAATAATTACAATGCATAAACTAAATGTTCTTTAGCACCAGCAAAAATGTCGTTTGCAACATGTGGTCAAATTGTATGACAATATATCTGTTAGTTGTTTTTCTGTTAATTTTTAAATGAGACAACCTTTGTTCTGGGTGGGTCTCTCGCCTTGATCAACTTAAAAAAATGGTGTCTCGGTTTTCTCTCCGTTACTGCAAGGCAGGTCTTCTGTCACTTAGATCGTTTTTGTGCAAGAAATAGATCGTTACACATATGATTTCATCGTAATGTTGTGATGATGAAACATATTATTAACAAATCAATCAATCAATCAATCACCAAATCAATCAATCAATCAATCAAACATGAGTTGTCGGCCAAAGGAAAAAGATTCAGCTATCTTTGGTAATGAGATTCTAAGATGACACATCTTTTTCTTCAGTCACCAAATATCAAGAATTCAAATGTTGATTTAATTCCACGTCATGTCTGTGTTCGTTACTACTTCACATGTTTACTAGAACATTAAACTTTGTGCGTGATTCACGTCGAGTTTAAGATTTATCTTCACTGCTAAGTTGTAGCTGTGTAGTAATACATACATTTGACACAATAAATTAATATAGAACCAGCTCACCAAAAATATATGGCATAGCCTTGTTTAAAATATGCTAGTCTAATGACCACGGGCGTCCATACGCTAAGGCAAGTGGGTGGGCAGGGGACAAGATCACCCTCCCTGAAAAGTACATTTCATAAAACAGTTTTAAGCGAATCTGGTCTTCTCCATTTCCGGATAGTAAACTACCAACTAATTGTTTTTAAACATTTCCCTAGGAACAAGTATGTGGACATCCATGCTAATGACTGCAATTATTTATCAAGAACACGACACAAGCAGATGTGGGTTGGTATTTATTTTTAAAAGAAGCCACGGTATGCCATACTGGATCAAAAGTTAGTTAGGAGCTAATTTTCTAATAATTTCAATGTATAAATACCAGCATGACTACAAATAAACTGGTAAATGAATGTGGATTGTTTAAATCTTTGAAACATCCTTGTATTAAATTTGATAAAATGTTTGTATAAAGGTTATACATCGGTAGCAAAAGAAAGACAGAGAGAAAACATATTGAACAGTCTGACTTTCTGTTACGAAAAAAGTATCAATATCCTGCTATAATAGTCGGCACTAAGGACAGAAGTTTGTAGATATCCATGGTAGTCTTCGTAGGCAGCCGGCATGGCACATGATAATGAAAATTCGGTGGCACACAAAAACAAACTCATACCGTAAAAAGAGTAGTATATTTTCGGTAAAAGAACACACAAAAATCTCACAAAAACAAAACTAGAGTATTTTATTGTTAGCTGCCAATCTCAGTTATTTACAATTCCCTGGGAATTTGTCCACATGAAAGATACAGTGATAACGGGGGCATGAGAATTAATGTACAAATGATTCGTAACTGTGAGGATGTGGCGATTTGTTACAAAATTAATGTGCAAATGATCTACGCTGAATCTTGTGGAATGGATTGATATAACGGTGATTAGACGTTAGGCTACACATACACCAATGTTGATGTAGATAATAGAAAATCTTGTTGTAAGTGTTGTTTGTAAAGAAGGCTGTTGTTGATAATTGATAATAGAATACTAAGCTGTGGATGTTGTATAATAGAATAGCCAGCTGTTTATGTTGGATAATAGAACACCCGGCTGTGATTGCTGTGTAATAGAATACCCAGCTGTAGATGTTGGATAATAGAATAGCCAGCTGTGTATGTTGGATAATAGAATACTAAGCTGTGTATGTTGGATAATAGAATACTAAGCTGTGTATGTTGGATAATAGAACACCCGGCTGTGATTGTTGTGTAATAGAATACCCAGCTGTAGATGTTGGATGATAGATTACCCAACTGTGATTGTTGTGTAATAGAATACATAACTGTGGAACATCTTCAATATTGTGAAGATGTGGCAAGTGTTACAGATAGACGATATGATGTATTAGACTACGGAAAAAAGAAACATTATGAATACTGAAACTGTCGCATGCCATCGTATTGAATTATGAAATGAAAATTGATGTATGCGCTACACTGAAGCAATATGAAATTCAACATTGAATAAGTAGGATGGGACACCTAAATGGTCAGATATGGAATATGAATTGATACATAAACCATGAAGTTTATTTCTTGTACGTGCTCCATTCAATAATCGTCAAAATAATCTTCAAATCTATTTGACAACATATGAACACTATCGATCAACAGCATTTTCGTACTTACTTTGTGTTACCAGAACAAAACATGGACAATGAGCAAAGAGCAATCGCAAAAAAAAACTACATGTGAAATGCGTTGCCTGCAAATAGTTACCAACAACACCAGATAAAGACAGAGTCACTAACATCAGCATCAGAAGGAAAACAGGAACATAACCTTGCATGAATTATATTGAGAAACAAAAATGAAGTGGTTTGGCCACTTAATAAGAATGCATCCAAACTCTAAAGTATAGAGTATTCTGCAACAAAACATCAGGAAGGAAGACGAGAAGAAGACCACGAATAAGATGGTAAGATAGCATAGCAGAATCCTGGGAAAGAGAAAAATAACAATCACCCAAGCCACCAGAACAACGCAAGACAAAAACAGAAAAGCACGACACTGGGCAACAACCCGGTAGCAGTGTGGCGACAAAAGAAGAAGAAGAACACTATTAAATTAACATGAACTTTGTTGTAGTTGTCAGTTATGAACAGAATTACATAAAAAGCAGACTTCAAGACGCAGAACTAATGAATTCATGTACATAAAGAGTTATCTCAACCCTAGTGTACCTGGTACAAACTCAACGGTAGGAAATTTGGAAGCAAATTTGTTTCCTTGGAATGTTCAATCAACCAAGTGTCATGTCTTCTATTCTAGTGTAGGCGATCATTTCTCTCCACAACTCTCCTTGCTTGGGGTAAGTAACCGAGAGCGTTGGAGGAAAACATCTAGACACTTTATAGCATGACAGAGTGAAATATGAATACAAGAGAGAGAGAGAGAGAGAGAGAGACGCCATTTACAGTTAAACTTCGATGCCAAGACTTTACCCTGATGCTGATGATAGAAGAAAACTAGTCACAAAAGAGATAACGTATCTAGGCAGAATGCAGGAATTATAAAATAGTAACCGGTTTAAAAATGATGACTTCAGAAAAATAAGTGGGTACAACATCGGCACTGCATTTCCTCAAAGAAATGACAAATTAAATGTTTCGGTCCCATAAGCAGATTACCAACAGACATTGCTTCTCGAAGAGCAACGTTGCCCTGATATGTTATGTTATGTTATGTTATGCGATCGACGTTATGGCACATTGAGCATTCCCATTCGTGCTCTGTCCTCCGTTGCAGCAGCCATCCCAAAGTCCATTTGCTCACAGTACCCATGAGAAGTTGATTACTATATCTTCTCTCTCTACCACGAAGACGACACTGTCTGGCATGTCCAAACTTAACGCCTAATTATCGAACTCGTTCCAGTGTCTGAGACCCGCACGTGCTACACAATTGAGAGCGTACCGCATTGATGATATCGGCTCTGTATATACTTCTGCCCACTCGAGTCAGAGCACTGTTTGCAAGAGAGTCAGCACGCTCGTTACCCCGCACTCCAGCATGTCCAGGCGTGTACAGTCAAGTCATTTTCTTGAGATGTGATCTCCACCCCGATACAGTCGATACAAAGCAATAGACCGTCCACTCAAAAAGGTGGACCTCAGAGATAACAGAGGCTGCAAAAAAGCACTGTTTCTGAAGTGCACTCTAAATCCCGTTCTAGATATCTCTTCTTATCCTGACGCTGTGAGACAAAACAGGATTCTAGAAAAGAAAGAAATACAATATGAGGAAAAAATCAGAAGGGAATAACCAAGGTTATCAAGTAAAAGAATAAACATAATAGATAATATTACACAGATGTATGTGGTTCACGGAGAACATAAATGTCAAACAATAAAAGTATATACAAAGAATGAAGATAAAATGTAAAAATTGAAGAAAAAAAAGAAAACGTTTGCACTGAAATAACATTTTGTTTAGTAGTTATGTTAGTTTTAAAACCCCGCCCATTTCTTATCTACTCAATAAACTCTTGACATTTGGTGGGACAACACTCTGCCATGTTGTTATCACAGGTTGTAATTTTAGAAACAAATACATTCAGGATCAGGTTTTGTTACAGTCTGCGTTTGTAGTCAGATTAATGACTAATGTTTAATGTGTGTGGGTGTATTAGTTATGTGTCTGTGTTTGTATGCTTAGTGTGTGGATGTTTGTATGAGGGAGTTGTTGAATCTTGGAAGGCTGTTGGTAATATATTCAGTACCAAATTTATCTAATCACGAAATCTGGTTTGTATTTATTGCAATAAAGAAAGAAAGCATAGACTATATGAAAAAAACGAAGGTTTCTTCATGAGTTGAGAATTTTGTAGAATTGCTCAAGAGAATCTTTTTTTCTCTTATTTCGATCACCCGCTGTTAATTCAGGCGTAAAGTCATGACGCCTGGTATTGCGCTTCTGACTGATTTTTGCGTGGGCCCATATTACCCTTTTACAGGCATCCCTCAACCATATGGACAACCTCGCCGACTTCCGAGGTACTTGAAACTTAGATCCTTCAAGAGTGATCGTTGCAAGAGACCTAATGTCCGTGTAATTCTTTCTCGGACAGAGCTAGTTTTAGTGAGGGCATATCGGGTGCCTTCTCTAACGGCTTTCCTGCCTCTGTTGAGGTCGTTCCATACACAACGCAAGATACCACTCCTTAATGATCTTTTAGTGTCGTAAATTTGGGCTTAGATCTACGCCAAGAAGGATTAGCTTACATGCGTTGACAGGGTGAGGTTGCTAAGGTAAAGACCGAACGATCTCGACCTTCACCGGCTAGTCACAGGAAGTATCACCTTTTGTGTTGTTTTAGTCAAACAAACGATCATATGTTGGCAGTATACTTAGCCTTTATGTGATCTGAGCCATGACACTAGGATGTCATTTTGTGTAGGAATGATCGGCGTCCGAAAAGTATTGCCCTTATTCAATGCTTGGGGTTGTACCAGTCAATCCTTTGCATTATCGGCCATACTTTTTTTTATCCACGATGAGTTTGTTCCTGAGTAGGAGTATTCTCAGCCGCTTCGGGGCACGCGTCGTTACTTGGCAATTTGCAAGGATTTTACCCCGTATTTTCCCTTGTTTCCGGGAAACACTGGTCTGGGGCTGCACACAGATATTCTAGAGGGTCATTTCAATCGGCGCTATCAACGCAACTGAGGTTTTGCGCTCGCCACTATCACCCACCTCAGTTCTTTCGGGGATGTTAGTTGTTATTGCAACAGTACCCTGCCCGGTTGTCCCAGGGAGGGCAGTTTCATTAGGCACTAAAAACGCAACTTTCAAGACAATCTGAATTCTTCTACTTCTTTCTCGAAGCTCCATAACAACCACATGTTCAACCACTCTTTGTGATGTGTATATCATCCGAGCGTAAGAGCGGTTGTACGCTGGGCCAGTTATGTGCCTACAAGTAAGCTAGACATCCAATTTTGTGATGTTTTTATTTACTAGGTAGCTTCCTAGACCCCATCCTTAGTCGCCTTCTACGAATGCCGTGTAGGTCACAGTGTTACTATTCTTTGCTCCCTATGAGATCCGCGGTAACACACGGGCGTAATTGAATTCTGATTCTGCGTGATGTTTGGTTCCACTGAAAAAAATTGTTTAGACCTCCGGACGGATTTATTGTGCAAATTTTACTGACTTAACTATTAATCTGACTTTACGTCTTCTTAAATAATACCATTAGCCAGTATTTTGGATCAGAAGGACGAAGGGGTTAAATGTATCTTGAAACTGAGATATTATATCAACTCAAAACTGTGTCACCAAATGATACATATTGTTGTATATACGAACACGACTCCCATGACAGTTCGAACTACCACGATAGAATGTGTGAAGTCTCCGATGTCTAGCTGAGTTACACTCAACTCGTTTATGACATTCTGTATCCATTTTCTCCTGGGTCTTCCTCTCCTTCGTCTGTCCTACATGGAGATGTTTCCAGAGAATCATGTCTTTGCACATGCTCAAAATATTTTATTTGTACTCATTGTTACCGTGTTTGTCAACATTTACAATTTTACATATATGTTGCAAAACTGGTATATTTGTTATGTTTCAAGTCCTTGTAATTCAGAGTACTCTTTTGTGAATATCATGGCATATCCTTTACAGGACCAGGCCACCAAACACAGTAAATGAGCCGTTGATTTTCTAGGCACCCCTTATACGTTCAGTAGTTTGCCATTGATTTCTCAACGGTGAGGACTATTTTTACCTTTCAGAAAAATCCCACGGAAACGAATTTGCTTCCAAACTGCCGGCTGAAGGGTTTGAACCAGATATGCTTTGCGCTTTGATCGAGCTCACTACCGACTAAGCTACAGACGCCCTCGCTTTTGTAGCACTTAAATTCAAAGCCATTACTGGATTATTCAAACATGTTATCATTAACCCACGTGTCACAGTCTGACGTTGTGATGAGAATAATACATGCTCTTAAACAAACATTCGTTTTAACATGATATGATTTCCTTCATAAAGGTTGTGTAATTTTAATTTATATACAATAAGAACATAAAAACCAATGGAAAATATATGAAAAACATTATTCTGGATGTCAAAGTCTCATCAGGATCACCTTTCGGTGTATCGTCTTCTTCTCTTCCGCCAGTGCACATAAATGAGATTATGGAAGGAGGGGGGGGATCTAATTGATGTGCTTTTTCTAATATGATTTGTATGTTGATATCCTGGTAAACGTGAGTTCATGAACGTTATCTATGTCATCATTTGCTAGCGTTGCAGCATGACTTACATAGGAGAACTTGACAAGTGTGTTGGTGATTGTTTTTGTAATGTAAATTTTAGGTGATAAATGCCTTTCAGTTAAAGCATCGTTTTATTTTGTTGCTATACTTTGCAAAATTAACTTCACATTTCCTTATCATATTTGTAAAACATATTTCTCAAAGTTATAAAATAACAATGACCTAATAATATGGATAATCATTTGATAATTTGGTAGCGTTATAAATGTAAGACCTTCATTTATTACGGAAAACAATACGAAGAAATATTATAGTTTTATAATATGGTGTCTAGATATCTCCTTTACCAGATACAATCATAAAAGGATGCAATCGTACCCTTTGAGAATGATATTAAAAGCAGTTTAGTTTGTTGTATTAAGTATTGTATTTAAATAAGATGTCCATTTTTGAAAACTATATTCGCAGTGGTAAACAAATAAAAAAAAGAAATCATTCGGTAACAAAAAATAAAAATAATTGTCACAAGAACAAGTTCATCGCGGAGATCAAGAAGAAAAACGAAAATTTCAAGGTTAAGATACATGCAACAGATAATAGCATGAGATAAGATAACACACAAGCAACGAGTTAAAGATACATTCAATTTTGACATATGCATTCGCTACATAACTTTACAGACAACAGTAACTGGGGTACGTATATGTTGCTTATATAAATTGATACTTTACTCGCATTTTGGTTTTGTTCGTCCACTTCGAATTCAGACGTAGTCGTAACATCTAATATGACGCCTCTAAATAATGTTTTTCGTTAAAGCTTGCTTTCACGAGTGTCTCTCAACAATCAGGCGAGCTTTACTACGAGTTTAGAGGCACTTGTAATTTAAATCTCTAAATAAACAATGAGAGTCTCCAGTAGTTCAACCGGGTACCGTAAGCAAACAGAGAAACTTTGTTTGCTTCCATTAGTCAATCTGATCTCGAGCAATGGATTTTCAACGCATGTATTCAAGAATTTTATCATTTTCGATATCGGTGACATTATTTTGCATTATGAATTACTAAACACTGACTATCATCATAAGAAAGAAAGTATACGCAGAATTTTGCTTGAACAACATAGAGAAACACAGATTGAAGTGGTTTAGCCACTTAATAAGAATGCATCTAAACTCTACAGTATACGGAGTCTTCTACAACAGAACATCAGGAAAGAAGGTGAGAGGAAGAGCATGAAAAAGATGGTTAGATGGCATGACAGACTCCTGTCAAAGAGCAAAAATAACATTCACCCAAGCCACCAGAACAGCGCAAGACGAAAAACAGAAAAACACGACACTGGACAACGAACCAGTAGCAGTATGATAACAAAAGAAGAAACACTCATTTTATTTCATTGATATGTACAACTAAAGCTAACAACATTTAGATTCGTCATTTCGTTTCTATTTTTTTGTATTTTGTGATTTTTTGTTGATTATTTTTTTTCCGCATTACTTTTCTTCGATTAGTCTTCTTGTCTAAATGTTCATACAGCTTATTTCTCTTTGTTGCAGAAATCAGATGTGCTAGCCTACTTGTAGAAGCATAACTGACGCAACGTACAATCGTTCTTAGGCTCAGATCACATAGCAATCACAAAGAGTGGTAAACAAGTTGTCGATATGAAGCGTTCGTCGAAGAAGAAGAAGAAGAGAACTGTAAGGACAATAACAAAAATGTCCAGCTCTACTTCTTGATTATATTCTTAATAAATCACTTTTAAAGTTAACGTCACTTCGTCTTCACCTTTCAACTCCCAACGGAGCATAGGTCTTCAACAAACTTCTTCCAGCTCTTCCTCTCTCTTGCCATTCCTTCGAATTATTTCCATGTTTTACCTATCCTTTTAATATCAGCCTCCAGCTATCTTCTCCGAGGTCTGTGTAGGTCTTTTCTTACTCCTCTTTCTCTGCGGGCTTCAAAACAGTGCCTGTCTTGCAATTCTTTCGATCGGTCTTCTCAATGTATGTCCTATCCCTCGCCAGCGTCTCTCACTGATGTCTCACCCAAACAATTTAATTGGATTGGATATAGTCTGCTATTTTGTCTTGAGTAATATTCCAAATTAATCTTTTATTTCATTTAATTGTTTATTTTCATTTAATATTATCACAATTATCTTAGTGAAACTTTCACATTTGTCAGAAATCTGAGTAAGTTGAGATCACCCTACTGATCACACTTTATTTTGTATCACATCGTATCCTTTGTTATATCTAATATTATTTTCATCCGTTTGTTTTTTCTATCACGATGATTTATATATATTTATTTATTCCCTGCGTAAGAATGTACTAGTTTATGAAAGGGATTTTTTGGGATCCAGAAGCACTTGAGCCTTTAGCTCTTCGGCTCGGTGCCATGGACATCGTAACTCTTCGGTTCGGTGTCCCGAACACCGTAAATCTGGAGAACATGTGGCTTTTCTGCCAGCCCACGGAATTGAACCCGAACTCACAAGGAGCTTGTCACCCGTCACCAACGCGCTACGAACACGTTGGGCAGGCGGACAATTATGTAAGGGATTAAAACCACGTTAAGCATGTGCACACCACTTTCAACGTAAGAACGCGATTTTTATGGTTATAGCATGTAGGCCAACACATAAAAAATGGGGACCGGATGGTAGGTGGTGTCTCTGTGGCTGAATGGCTATGTCCTCGCCTTGTGTTCCGAAGGACGGGGGTCTTAACCCGGTCCACGTCGTTCTGTTCACGGGTGAAATTTTTCCAGAGACCCCAAGGATTGTTGTCGGAACTACGGTGTTCGTGCTTTGTGCAATAATCTCAGCAGGTGGCGTGCCATTTCTGCGGAGAGGGACTGAGCCATATGGATTAAATCTGGTGTAGTGAAGTCATTTCTTCGACTGTAGAACCTCAAACATGAAAAATAAGAAAGAACTCTATTCGAAGTATCTAAGTTGATCTGAATATTAATAACATAGTTGAACATAAATTTTGCGTTAGAAGAACCCATACTACTACATTTATTTGTGAAAACATCGGTTTATTTCTTTTAAATTATCGAGAAGCTCTAAACATTTGAAACGTGCTCTTGGATTTAATTCACATTTTGTAGATTACTGATATCGGTCAATTGAATAAGCAAGTGAAGAAGTGTCTTGTTGCAAAGTTGTGACATTTTTCATCTCTCTTGGACATTTATTCAGATTCCATTTATTTACACATCAAAAACATAATCCAAATGTCAAAAATCCGTACCTTTTTCCATGATTCTATTTGTTTACATAATTTCTTTCTTTTTCTTTTCTCCAACCCTGTTTTGCCTGACAACGTCAGGATACATAGAGATTTCTAGAACGGGCTTTTGTTTGCGTTTTATAAATAGTGTCTTTTGTCGCCTCTGTTATCACTGAGGTAATTTGTATGACAGCCTTTTGCTTTGTATGTTTACATACTGGTTTGTGAGAATAATAACACTTTCGGCAATTATAAATTCATTGTTAATGAAGAGGTCAGTAGCTTTGACGGACACACTTTGACTAATCAGATCTGATATTTTGCTACAGTGTAACTTCAGTAGCTTTGACGGACACACTTTGACTAATCAGATCTGATACTTTGCTACAGTATAACTTTAGTAGCTCTGACGGACACACTTTGACTAATCAGATCTGATACTTTGCTACAGTATAACTTTAGTAGCTCTGACGGACACACTTTGACTAATCAGATCTGATACTTTGCTACAGTGTAACTTCAGTAGCTTTGACGGACACATTAGTCAGATCTGATACTTTGCTACAGTATAACTTCAGTAGCTTTGACGGACACATTAGTCAGATCTGATACTTTGCTACAGTATAACTTCAGTAGCTCTGACGGACACATTAGTCAGATATGATACTTTGCTACAGTGTAACTTCAGTAGCTTTGACGGACACACTTTGACTAATCAGATCTGATACTTTGCTACAGTATAACTTTAGTAGCTCTGACGGACACACTTTGACTAATCAGATCTGATACTTTCCTACAGTGTAACTTCAGTAGCTTTGACGGACACATTAGTCAGATCTGATACTTTGCTACAGTATAACTTCAGTAGCTTTGACGGACACATTAGTCAGATCTGATACTTTGCTACAGTATAACTTCAGTAGCTCTGACGGACACATTAGTCAGATCTGATACTTTGCTACAGTATAACTTCAGTAGCTCTGACGGACACACTATGACTAATCAGATCTCATACCTTGCTACAGTATAACTTCAAATGTGGTACCTCAAAGTAGGCTTATTCTGTTTGTAGAATCTTACAGTTATTAGTATGTACAAACTCAAGTCCTGTTGGATAATTTGTTTACACTTTGATGGAAATTCGAATGTTCCTATCTAACATGCCGTAGAGGCTTAACGGGGGCGAGACCTACTAAGCATTCTCGCTGCAAACCACACATATAATAAAGAATGATTAACATAGCAGTACACACAAAATAAACAACTGCAAACAGTATAACATGGAAGTTACAGGAAAACAATGCTCAGAACGCTATCAACATGCATATTCCTAGTGATAGGTTATTGACATTTAACAAGACAGTGTAGAAACATATGTGCTTTAGAATATAAGTGTTACAGAGAAGTCCTCCGTATATCATGGACAGAGAAAAGAACAAATATATATATACCCAGAAAGAACTGAATATCAAAGCAAACTGGCTGATGCTACGAATTAGAATGATACAAGTAAAGTATTTGGACATATAAACAGACACGAAGGGTTAGAGACAACCATTATGGAAGGTGGTATCCAGGAAAAAAGAAAGAGGAAGACCACGGCTAAGATGGATTCAGGGTGTATTTACGATGAAGACGGGTTAAGGATGTAACTGATGATGTAAGCAAGGCAACTGCAGGGAGTAGCATCTTGTGTATATGAGAAAGAGAAATGTGGAGGGAATGATTGTTAGACGGTAAAGTTCTGGTTAAAGATGTAACTGATGATGTAAGCACGGCAACTGCAGGGAGTAGCATCTTGTGTATATGAGAAAGAGAAATGTGGAGGGAATGATTGTTAGACGGTAAAGTTCTGGTTCAGGATGTAACTGATGATGTAAGCAAGGCAGGGAGTAGCATCTTGTGTATATGAGAAAGAGAAATGTGGAGGGAATGATTGTTAGACGGTAAAGTTCTGCTCATGACAAGCTAATTGATGATGATAACTTATTATAAGAATGAACACAAACAAACATACAACAAATAAACAAGAATTAATTCTTAAATATCGTTTACTTTCCAATCTTCTTCTCTTGTCCTTAGGATACGAATCCATGATAATGAAACTACAAAAATAATTGAAATATCGCCATATTCTATAAAAGCCGGAATATATACACTGAACACTTACTACTAATTAGTTGGTATGCCACTAATTATCTGTCAATATCTGACCTAGCTGGAGACTACGTCAATAGACAACTCATTTGATAGCTTTAATTGACATATAATGATATGTCTTTAGTTTGGTTAGAAAAGAATGAAATTAAGAAAAAACAAAAGACATAATGAATTGCGTAAAAACTTCGTCATTAAAGTAACATAGGACTGGATGTCACGAATGAGAAACGTGTAGTGCTAACGAGCAACGTTAATTATCTTGACTTGATACATTGAGCTCATTTCAAATAGTAAATTTAACCTTTTTTTTTGTTCCATGCAGAAGTAAAAGGCCATTTGCTTTGCGAGTCAAAGGTCGTGGGTTCGAATCCGGACCGCGCCGTTCTGTTCACTAGTGCAGTTTTTTTCCATAGACCCCTAGGAATGTTGCTGGAGCTACGGAGCTCGTGCTTTGGGCAATACAGGTGGTGTGCCATTTTTGTGGAGAGGTACAGAGCCATATGGGGTAAAACCCGGTGCAATGAATTCAATCCTTCGACTTTGAAACCCTTTTGTTTAAAAAGCCAGCATATCACATGACGACTGATAAAGCAGTGAATGAGGATGGACTGTAAATGGATAATGCAGACGAATATTAATCTAACGTAAAAGATGAAATATTAAGTTAACAAGAAGAAACACATATCAGATAAAATAATAATAAACTAGTTAAACAAAACAAAATCAACAAACGCTGTAGTGGAATACATAATAATCTCTAACAACGAGAAAATAAGCAAACAAAACAGAAGTCAATGAAAATAAACTGTTTGACTGCTATCTCCGTTCACAAGGAGAACAAAAACAAACAAAAGCGCAATCAGATAATGATTACATGGATCAGTTACCAAGCAAAACAGGCTTTAAAATGAAGTCATTTATTGATAATTATTTGTGAATGCAAAGTTTGTTAGTTTAATTATTAATTCTGTTTGTAGTGATTGTCTCAGCGTTGTTGATAAATATTTGTTGCTTTAATTCTAGAATATTAGAGCATTACGTTCACGTAACTGTGATCCACATATCTGATCTGTATTTGTTCAAACATTCATGAATATAAACAGACATTCACAAGACATTCACATTACAACATGTCATATGTAGATTGATAGATGAAAGAAAAACACCTGTCCTTATTGCCTGTAATATGGAGCCGCAGTAGTTAAATTGTTAGTGAAATCGCTTCAGCGGAATAGTGGAACAGTGACATTTTTCCCACCGTAGCGGCTCTCAGGTCGAATCATCCTCAATTGGGTACCAGCAAAGTACTGGGAATAAAAAGCGTCTGACGAGATGCTGAAAACATCACCCATCGTGTGCCAATGTTCAATGAAAAATATGGATCTAACACCGTATTACCCAGTATACCTGGTGGTATACAAAGTGTTCCTTGACTTTCTTTTAACTACTTGTAACACCGCTTGTTTGGTTGGTAAGTACTTGTAACACCGCTTGTTTGGTTGGTAGGGGGAAATGACCTGTAGAATTTAATGGCCGCATGGCTAGTGCAGTCACCGCAAAACTGTTCAGGTTAGGATTTTTCTTTATGCCCCCGACAGAAAAAAACTCATTGCCCTTACCGTGGAATGAATCCAGGTCTTCTGCATGGGAGCAGCGCTCTAATTCGTTCGGCCAGACGATACACCATTGATAGAAGAACGTGCACACGCATATATATATTTTTTTTCCGATCCAGAAGCACTTGAGCTTTCCAGCTCTT
Source organism: Arion vulgaris (assembly GCA_020796225.1). Classification (NCBI taxonomy): domain Eukaryota; kingdom Metazoa; phylum Mollusca; class Gastropoda; order Stylommatophora; family Arionidae; genus Arion; species Arion vulgaris. The sequence continues at coordinate 24,378,950 of CM036761.1, read as the reverse complement.
CGGCTCGGTGCCATGGACATCGTAACCCTTCGGTTCGGTGTCAAGAACATCGTAAATCTGGGGAATCTGTGGCTTTTTCTGCCATCCCGCGGAATTGAACCCCACACACAGAGGGATAGTCACCCGCAGTCCAACGCACTACGAACACGCTGAGCAGACGTCCATATATAAATACACATAGTAAGCAACCTATTTTATTATCAAGCAGTGCAATGTGAAATACATTGATAGGCTGGAATATTTATTTGATTCATTGATTGATAATATCATCATCATTGCACTTTGGTGAGTTGGATGTGTGCTCCAATCTCTTTCTTACACAGGAAGATCTCAACTGCAGTGTACAAACTTCGTAGCAGCGGCGAGGGTCCCATATATAATTTTGAGGATGGTAGAGAGATTTTGTAGGAATTTTATTTTTAATCTCTTCTAATGAATTTTGCCTGGGCAGCGGCTTTCCAGCCTGCTCTTCTTGATTTTGAACTGCCAAATGTTCTTTTACGTGCTCAAATTGAACACGGGACCTAGGTTTTATCGCCCTTCTCCGATAAGACTAGGAACTCGATCTCATCTACACTGAGATCAGGGACCGCTGAAAAGATATCCAGATAGCTCCACGAGGGAGCGAACCTAGCACCTTTGACACGAGATAATTTTTATTTTACTAACGGCCCACTAAGGGTGATGTGATCATGTGGCCAGAATCACGCCGGATCCACTTGTGGGACTCAATTTTTTTCCAGAACCAAATTGAGGCTTCGTCGATCTGTGAGCGGTTTCATTCAAAAGAAATCCCACTTCACTGGGGAATTTTACTCTGCCATAAAGCGTGCATGAATCAAGCACTCTGATATATATATATATATATATATATATATATATATATATATCACCTTTCTACGGAAGTCATGCCAGCAAGTATAACAGTCCGGTCATTGCTATCTACAGCAGTATGCCTAAACACAGAAATAAAACAAATTTTGCCAACCTAGATTTTCTCGGATAACTGTAATATTGCCTTCAAGTTACCCGTCTCGTTCATACTGAGCGTTCTCAGTGAGTCATAGAGAAAGCATGGTAAAAGTTTGTGACTCCAGACAGATCATTGCTTAAGTTACTGCCATAAACTCCATAGTCAGACTACTCGTAGCCATGGCAAAATCACGAATGCTTTCTCACACAATATCCCCTCCGTCCCCTCAATATGAAACCCGCGTGTGCCGAACCAGTGATCTTCAGAAGGGTTCTCAGAAATTATTTACTGAACCTCTGCCCCCACGACCACCGTATTTTCTTGTTTGCATTCTTTAGCCAGTCTGAAAAAAATATATATATATATACTGAAAAAGTTGTATTGCTCCCTGATGTCACTCATATCCACTATTCCCCATGTTTAATGTCCTCAAATAAACGTGTCCGTTAAATAAAGTCACAATATTAGTAAATTGTAGCAACAAAAACTTGGTGGCGTCTGTGTCTTAGGGGATAGTGACTCGGTCTATTAGCCACGACGTCCTGAGTTCGAATCAAGCTGCGGACCGTGTGGTTGCAAATTGTTTCAAGTGGATTTTTACTAAAGGATGATGGCATCACCCGTTCAGAAAGCAATGACAAACTACTGAACGTAATAATGCCTAGAAAAATCATAAACAACGTTACAAAGCTGCGGTTGATTCGCAAAGTCATGTAAAGGATATGCAATTAACTAGCAAAAAAAAACCAATGGGCAATGTACAGTGTATAAGAACACAGTAATCATCAGCAAAATGAGAGTTGCAATTATAAGAGTAACACTTTCAGGACACACTCAATAAGAAATAACCACTAGATACCGACTATTCCTCTTCTTTGCAGTAATAGATTATCAAAATAGGAAGACTGCAGTAAAAACTTGATAAATAGTGAAACACGTACAAACAAAGTACTATAGTTTTACAAAATACATAAACAGTGACGATAAACAGCAACGTTTCGACCAACATACGTTGGTATTTGGTCGTCCATTTGTGTTTCATTTTAATTTGTCACTCCTGTTTGTTCGTTTGCTTGATAAAGGCCTTGTTGGTCGAAACGTTGCTGTTTATCGTCACTGTTTATGTATTTTGTAAAACTATAGTACTTTGTTTGTACGTGTTTCACTAATAGATTATCACATAATTACATAAACAAATATGTAAGGCAATCAAAGGATGGTAAAACAAAATTAAACTAACCAAGTGTCATGCCATTTGAAGTGCAAACCTATTCAAACAAACAATTGCATTTGAAATTGTGAACCATCTTTTCTTCCAAATTTGACATACAGAGACAGCGAAAATATAATGAAACAAAGGTAAATTAGAAAGATGTCTAAAATGGGTTCACAGAAGGCTATAAATAAAGAAAAATTATTCTACACTAAATGTCAAGTAAACTACTGGCTGGCAACATCATACAAATACACTCAAGATCAGAAGATCCGAATCTAAGTAGTAATTAAGCAGGAATAACACTAGCAGCTAATTTCACATGTAGTTATTTTTGCGACTGTGCTATGTTCATTGTTCATGTTTTGGTAACCCAGAGTACGTATAAAAATGCTATTGATCTTCTGTTGTTTAGATATGCTGGTTTGTTTAGTGTTTATTTTGTTTCTATGTCTCATTGATAAAGATCCAATATCGAAACGTAGGATTGTTTATAGCTTTATATTTAATTAAATGTTTGCTTACTTATGGGATACTATACACATAGGTTTTTGTCCTTAAACGACAGTTTACTTAGTATCAATGCAGTCTACCCACGGTTGTCTCCAGATCTGACCATGGTTGTCAATTTGGCATTTTAAAGGCCAGAGTCGAGAAATTTGGCCTTTTTTGAAAGTATCTGGCTTAAAAAAAAGCGCTTGGACTATTGGCCGATTTTATGCCTTTTTTCGTCCGCCTGCCCAGCGTGTTCGTAGCGCTTTGGACGAGGAATGATAATCCCCATGTGAGTGCGGTTTAATTCTGCGGCTGGTAGAAAAGCCACAGGTTCTTCCAGATTTACGGTGTTCGTGTCACCGAACCGAAGGGTTACGATGTCCATGGCACCAGACCGAAGAGTTGAAAGCTTAAGATCGAAAACAAAAATGCCTTTTTTCATATGCCAAAAATTTGGTTCTAAAAAATGTGTATAATTCTAAAGAGCAAATTGTGTAAATATACTTAATAAAGAGTTTTTATTGATTTTCTTTGATATTGTTACAAAATATGTTTAGTGCAATAGAAGACCACTACACAAAATAATTTGTGTTGATTGGAAAGAAGTTCATTTTACAAAAGATGTATTTTTAACCACAGGAAACGTTTTGAATTGGCGTTCTTCAACACATGTCATTTAAAGAGCTTGCCACCCTTGCTCTGACTTGCTTAATAACTCCAGTTAGTAATTCTATAATTGAGAGGGTATTCTCTCTTGTATCATCAGTCAAAACAAAAGCTAGAAATAGAACGTAGCTGCAGCTTCTTGAGACGATAGTGAGAATAAGAATAGAACTGCTCTTATCAAGCAAGTGTTGCAAGGATTTTACTGCCTCCCCTAATATGGTAAAGAGCTTATCTACTGACAAAGTGTTTAGTACTGGTTTCAGTGGTGATGATAGTCATGATCTTTATTTGTAGCTCTTCTTATCATGTGAGTATGAAATAGCATTGTCTTTCCTCCTTCCTTTTTTTTGGCCTATTCCGGCCAGTGTTTGGCCGATTTTCTCAATTTTTAGTTGGCAACTCTGTTCTGACCACCTTAGATCTGTAGATTTCCGTACATTGGTTTAGCCGTCAGGGAAACAATGTGCCTAGCTGGTGTAAAAGTATGTCATTCTACAATGATCATACATAAAAACAAACTTGTCAGCTAGCATCAGAAAATGCTTTTCATACATAGACATCATAGAAACATCGGATGTGAAAACAGGATAGATAGTCAAGAACAAAATTTCCAAACGCTAAAATGAGGTATGGAAAAGTGGGAAGTTACAACCAAACATAACATTACGATCAATATATATTACAAATGTCAAGTTAATTAATCATCATCAAATAGTTTGTCCTGAGCAGAACTTTGCCACCCCAACAGTCCTTCGAAATTTCTCTCATAGGCCAGATGTCCTGCCTCTGCAGCTGTCATGTTCAAACCATCAGTTACATCCTGAATCCATCTTCTCCGTGGTCTTCCTCTTCTTCCCTTTGCCGGTATGCCTCCTTCCATGATAATTTTTCAAACCCTTCGTGTCTTTTTTTTTTTGTATGTCCAAAAAACCTCAATTTTCACTTTCCTATTTGTAGCGTCAGCAAGTTTTCTTTGATTTTGAGTTATTTCTGAATATATCTATTTTATCTTCTCTGTCCATGATATACGGAGAATTCTTATGTAACACTTATATTCAAAAGCACTTATATGTTTTTCCACTGCCTTATTAAATGTCCATGCTTCACACGCATACGTTGACAATGGAAAAATGCGTGCTATTAGTATTCTGATCTCTATTTTCCTATCAGTTCCGTTCCATACTGTTTTTAATTGTTTAATTTGTTTTGTAAAGCCATGTTTCTTCTTCTTTTAAGTTCTTTTTTTCAATTTCCATCTGTTTGTTAGCAGTGAACCAAGATATTCCAAATTGTTCACATTTTCTACTTTCTCTCTGTTGATAAACTATCTTTTGCCATGTTCGTTTTATCCGTTGTCATTATTTTGTTTTTGCCACATTGAGATATAGATTTTGTTGTCGCTTTTATCTTGCACTTCCCCTAATAATTTCTCAATTAAAAAAAAATTAATTAATACCAGACAAAATAAAACATAGACAGATACTAAAAGTGGGGAGTTACTACGGACAACGTAAAATGAGACACAGTAAAAGTGCGAATTAAATATTCTAACATTTACCAACTATAACATACATTACTATATAGAGTGACATACTATAAAAGAGAGCAGTACTAAAAATATGAAAGTTCATACCATAAGTAATATAAAATAGAGAATTAAAAAGTGAAGTAAATCCTAGGCATAGCATTAAATAGATACTTAAAGTGAAAAGCTAATACCCAAAATAAAAATAAAATTGATAGCTATAATAAATTTAACCCCTCGCTTTTGAATTTTTATTTGTATTTTTATTTTAGATTTTCAGAATATAGTGTCGGTTTATATGAGCAGTACATTAACCAAATGATAACTCTTTTCTTTCTCATCTATGCTCCCTGTCTCAGATAAAAAAAAGACCACAAGGAAATGAAGACAATTGATAGCTGTAAAGTACATACATATTCTCCGTCCCACCGAATATATGCTTGTCCAGTACACACACTGACGTAAACCAAACGCGGGTCATAGTGAATTGTCAACAATTGATTGTTCTCGAGCGATCGCGGAAAAAGGCTTGTTAGTCAACACACATACATATTTGCGTAGTGCGGCGAAAAAGTTGTATTTCTAGAGAGCTTACTGCTCCAGAACCAAGGGATTACTCCAGTGATCACCCATAGTCCCAACATGAAACTGAGCCTCCTCAACTCACAGCATAACCTTACACATCAAGAGCTGTTAGCTGCACGGCTTAACACTACACACCAAGAGTTGCTGGCTGCAAGGAATATCACTATAAAGTTAGAGCTTTTAGCTGCACTGCATAACACTACACACCAAGAGCTGCTAGCTACACGGCATAACACTATACACCACCAGCTACTAGCTGCATGTCATAACACTACACACCAAGAGCTACGAACTGTACGTCATAACACGACACACCAAGAGCTGTTAGCTGCATGTCAACACTACACACCTAGAGCTGTTAGCTGCACGTCATAACACAACACACCAAGAGCTGTTAGCTGCATGTCATAACACTACACACCTAGAGCTGCGAACTGCACGGCATAACACTACACACCATTAACTGTTGGAAGCTTCAGGCTCTGCAAAAAGTCCGGTAATATTTCCGTCTCCAAAGAGGAAAACAAATGAGTGAAAACTCACATTTCTTAGAGGTTTAAAGAAAAATAAAGAACTGATTAGAGGAATCTAAAATGTGTCCAGAAACAAGAACAAAGAAGTTATAGAAATTACTCTTCAGCTAAAACAAATATCAATATTTTCTGAGTTACTGAAAAACCTGCCGGCAAATTAAACAATTCGAATAGAGAAGTCGCCCGTGCCCGCAAGGGAAGCAAAGAATAGTACCACTGCAACCTACAAGGCATGTTGTAATAGACCACTGATGAAGGACCTAGGGAAGCTACCCTAGTAAATAAATATCATCGCAGAAATCGGATGTGCTGGCCTACTTCTAGGCAGAGCCGGATTAGGCTAGCGCGGGGCCCGTAGCAAATTTTAGCGCGGGCCCTAAGTTTTGTATGATAATAAATAATAAAACATAAATTTTACAAACAAACTTGTCTCGATTTAATGTGAGCAAATTTAGAGATAATACTAGACAAATCAATTTCTCTAAGTAAATTACATTCAATGTTCATTAAGGTGAGGTTATTTAGACGATCTTGTCCCATCATGTTTCTTAACTCACTTTTATACGCTTTAATGTTGAAAAAGAACGTTCTCCGCTGCAGTTAGTAATCATTAAAGACAAGTAAATTCGTAAGACTATTTCTACATTTGGAAACACGACTCTAATGAATTTACATTATAAGTTTATAAAATTGCAGTTCAAGGGCCTCATTCTTTTCGTTGCTAATAGCAGCAGCTACATTAGTTTTGAGAAGTTCAGCGAACTGCACAAGTTCGTCGCCTAGGCTTTCTTCCAAATCCTCTTGGTAAGAGCTGACAATATTTGGAGTTCTTTTCAAGATCTCTTCTGCTGTAAGAGATTTTAACTGCCGAAATGTTCCAAATACATCAGTCACTCTATGGTACGCTTCCATGCGTTTAGCTAAGGCAGAGAGTACATTATCAATTATGACAATAAACACCTGACTTTCAAATTTTGTTTGGGTGTTTGATTTTCTACAACTTCATCGAGCGTAGTAGAGCCACTAAAATCGTCGTACTTAGTATTTCGCTTGCGTCGTCGTGAAGTTTGTTGCTGATATTCTTGACAGTGAGTCAGGATTTTGGCTTTGGCCTCAATATCTGAAAATGTAGGCCGCATTGCTTGAACGTACCCGTGTAACGATTCATAAAGAGCATATCCCGTGTTAAGGTCTTGATCAGGTGACTGTAATGAAGCGCTAGACGCTTGCAAGCGTTCTAGAATTCCGTTCCATAAAATGCTAACTATTCCCGTTCCAACTTACTCATCTCCAAAACTAGCCCATACGCTTGATTACAACCTTTTGATCCATGTTATTTGAGATGTCATCCAAAACTTGTTTGATAATGGTAAAACCACATAAAAGTGCTTTTGTCGCCCACTTGCATTTATTTTAAACTAAGTTTCGCGCAAAAACTACTGAACGAACAGAGACTTGAACTGGGTTATGAGTCAAATTTAATTGTTCTTTTGTTCAAGCTTTCAAGTTTTCGTTTATTAGAAGCGTGTGCACACAAGAGACACTCCTATACAAAAAAACTGTTACGTTGTTAATGAGCTCAGTGTGACCGCCCAATTAAGTCCGAAATTGAGTAAACATGACCTTGGCCCTAACCTCAATAAAAAAAATGAAAGGGGAAATTATTACCCACCTCCCAAACTTGGTTCCTTGTTTATGACTAGTGACAACTTAGCTCCAGAGGCGCGGGGCGCCCCCAAAGCGCGGGGCCCGTAGCATTTGCTACTTCTGCTACTATGCTAATCCGGCTCTGCTTCTAGGTACATAACTGATACAACGTACAATCACTCTTATGCTCAGATCACATACAAATCACAAAAAGTGGTTAACAAGTGGTCGGTATGGAGCGCTCGAAGAAGAAGAAGAATATAGAAGTGTATTATCTTTCTTTTCAGTACAATTTAATCAAAATATTAATCTCCGAGATTAGGTGTAACAGAAAAAAAGGTTTAAAAATGAAATAATGTACATAAACGTGTGGTAACGAGCCAACTTCATTTACACAGAACTGCTGATTAAGCTATTAAGACAATCTTTCACTTGTTTTTTTATGTACTTTACTGAGAACAGATACCGTTGTTTTGTTGTAATTGACATCATAATTTGCATGAAAAAATTTTAAGTAGTTAAAATGTATGTCCATAAAACCGGGATAATATTATAACAGAACTATCGTTTGGAGCAGACTTGACATTTTGTAACTGTTATATTTTTGGTCACACAACGATAAAAATGTATTCATCTATTTGATTTTTTTAAAAACTCGAGATAGAGCAAACCGTTTTTTTTAAAAACAAATACCTGAAGGTGATCATTAATGCGAGTAATAATTTCAATTAGAAGACCGACTGGAAACATAGCAAGACAGGCACTGTTTTTGGAACCCGCAGGTAAAAAGGAGTAGGGGAAGGCCAAGACATAACTGGAAGAGAGAGCTGGAGACTGGTATTAAAAGGATAGGTAAAACATGGAAACGAATTGGAAGGGGTGGTAGGAGAGAGGAAGAGCTGGAAGATGTTTATTGAAGACCTGTGCTCCGTTGGAAGTAAAAAAGGTGAAGAATTTCAGTTGAATTAAAATACGGAATTTACTATTTTTGATGCACCCAAAGTACTCGTATTTAACTTTTTTTAAAGAAATAAATTAATATAGATGAAAATGAAATAGGCTTTTCATTGATCATTTTTAAAGAACTGTCTTGTGCTTAACTAATAGCAAAGATGTGAAGAGTCTGTAGCTTAACCGGCAGTGAGCTCGATCTTAATCCAAAGCGTAGCTGGTTCAAACTCCGCGGCGGGCAAGTTTGGAAGAAAATTAGTTCCTTGGATTTTACGAACAATAAATATAGACAATGGCAAACTACTGAATGTATAAGTAGTACCTAGAAAATCGATGACTTGTTTACTGTTGTTGAGGGCTAAGTACTGTAAAGGATATGCCACAATTTTCGGTTTTCAATAGTAAAGGAAAAATAAAAAAAAAAAGAACACAGAGAGTGTTCCTTGACTAACAAGCTCCAAATAAAAAAAACAAAAACGAAAAAACTACACGAAGCAGAAATATTTACACATTATTGTCATTAGGTGCTGTTGTTGCTGGCGTTGACGATCATGGAACTTCGTAACTATTTTTTATCACACTGACAATCAATTCAAATCTAGTGCCATGTCATGCTGTCAGTCCACCGATTATCTTCTATCTTTGTCATGCTGTATCGTGATTTCGAGCAATTTGTTCAATTGTCTCAATATATCTTCCACTCCGAAATTATAGTTTGCTTTGAATGTTTATCACACCCGTGTGATGCTGGGGCCAGCAAATGAAGGAAAGAATAGTACCACTGCAACCTACAAGGCATATTGTAAGAGGCGACTAATGTATGACCTAGGGAAGCTATCCTAGTAAATAAAAAGCATCGCAGAAATCGGATGTAGTGACCTACTTGTAGGCGCATAACTGGCACAACGTACAATATCTCCTAGACTCAGATCACATACACGTTACAAAAAGTGGTCGATATGGAGCGCTCGAAGAAGAAGAAGAAGAAGTTTGCTTGTTTTCATGACCACTCTTATGATATATCTACATGAACTCTTTTATCAGTCTGTAAGATTTATTAGTATTCTTATCCATCTCAGGTATCTTCATTGTCTGTTTTTTGTGCAATATTTTCTAGGATAAGTGTCAGTTTTCAATGAATGTACTATATAAGAACACCCCCTTTCATCTCAGTAGATATGAATCTATTACAGGATACTCCCTATATTTTTTTGATGCAACCTTTCCTTGTCGTATTCTAGTCCTGACCTATATTCTGTATCTTTCATCTGATAATTATTTGTTCGTTCCAGAAGCACTTGAGCTTTCAGCTCTTCGACTTGGTGCCATGAACATCGTAACCCTTCGGTTCGGTGCACCGTAAATCTGGAGAACTTGTGGCATTTCTGCCAGCCCGCGGAATTGAACCGTACTCACACGGAGCTTGTCACCCGTCGTCCAAAGCGCTACGAACACGCTAGGCAGGCGGGTGTCATCTGATGATACCAGGGCACTTGAGTATTTAAATATCTTTACCCGATTTAATAGCTTTTGTTTTTGAATACAGTAGATTCCAAATTTTGCCTTTACGTCGATCCCCTTTAAATACATTTTGTTTCCTGCAGACCACAAAAGTTGCTATATATGAAAATCTTCTAGCGATGGATTTATTATTACACCACATCAACAGTCAAGCTGGCTCTAATATCTCATACTGCTGGAAACCTCAAATAATCTTTCATTTTATCCTGTCAGACATTTAGACTCTGGTCTGGTCAGGGTCGTTTGATTTCGAAAGCGGAACTAGTTTATCACTCTTGTTATACATGTTTTAAAAATGTATTTTTCTGTTTGAAATGTCAAAGATCATAATATTTCTTCAAGCGCTTAAAGGACCCCATGTGAGTACCTCGCGGACTACCCGTAGTTCACGGACCCCAGCTAGGAAACGCTGATTTAATAGCTTTCGGTATTGCATCATTCCCTGCTATGTGTAACTCATAAAACTGTTGTAAACATGGCAATCACTTTCCTACTTTCACTTTCCTACTTTTGCTATTCAAACTGAAATATTGGCATTTATATTGCACTTTTATCTATTCTATTTTTAATAATTTCTAGAAGGTTTGTTTCATATTTTGCTGTTCATATAGATTTTTATATTAATACCGTTGAGATGTTTCTGTCGTAGTTTATATGTAGTCTGCTGTAAAATTCGTCACTCCCGTTGTATCGTTTGCTTGATAAAGGCCTTTTGGTCGAAACGTTGATGTCTATTGTTAATGTTGAGGTATTTTGTAAAACTACAGAACTTTGTTATTCCGTGTTTCGCCATCGTTACATAGTTTTACTGCAGTCTTCCCCAATATTGTTAATATAATAGAAACTATCATCAGAATATCTTAATATGTTTATATTGTGTTTCTCCCTCCTTCTCCCACCACTTATATTCTGGGTATTTCTTCTAAAAAAAACCACAGTCGTTAGTACCTGTAGTACCGCTTTTTAGGACGGTGTAGGACATGTGGGAAGGGACTGTGGAATTTAATTGCCTCATAGCTAGTGCAGTTGTATTGCGAAGCTGTTCATGTTATGATTTTTTATTTATGGCGACAACAGAAAAAAATATCTAGGCCTTACCGTGAATTGAACACAGATCTCCAGTACGGGAGCCGCGCTCTAATCCATTCGGCCAGACGCTACACTGAGGCTATTTATAAGAGGATATTTCTTCTAAACATGACAAAATATCTTCACATCACAATACACAGAGAACATCTCAGGGGTTAGTAATCTGTGGCGGAGTGGATAAGCCGTTAAGCTTGAGTTCCGAACGTTGTGTGTTTAAATCGAGAATGCATTGTGTTCTTCACAAGTGCATCTTTTCCCCACAATTGCATACCTTTACAGAAGAGTCCTCCGTATACCATGAACAGAGAAGAGAACAAATAGATTTATCCAGTAAGAACGCAAAGTCAAAGAAAACTGGCTGATGCTGCGATCTTTGTTTTTATGAGAAAATTGAAGTATTTTGGACACATAAGAAGACACGAAAACTTAGAGAAGACCATTATGGAAGAAGACATGCAAGCAGAGATTAGTAGGATAAGACCAAGGTGAAGGTGGATTCAGGATGTAACTGATGATTTAAGAAAGACATCTACAGAAGCCGGACATTTGTCATATTACAGGTAGACATTCCTAAGGACTGTAGGGTGGCAACGTTCTGCTTGGGTAACAATAAGAATATGGAATAACAAAATGAAGAGAAACAAAAAATGAAGTAGGTAATACAACATCATCGAGAAATCATAATGAATAGAGCATACAATTATGAAATTAAACATTAAGAAAAGGTAATATAAATCTGAAAATAGCCATCAAGATTTTAAATTCAAAACTGAATTTTAAAATTCCAATATTTTAAAAATGAAAATTGAAAAAAAACTATAAATATTATAAAATATATAAATGATTAAAACTACTAAATTTATAAATAATTTGTAACTAAAGAAAAACTATCAACATTTTAAAATGTAATATTTGGAACACATAAAGAGGCAAAATAATCTGCAGAAAACCATATTGGAACAATAGATTTTCGATGCACGTAAGATATCGGTATAATTAGAGGGAATTAATAAGATACAGACACAGACAAAAGTTGGCAGAATTAATCAGCAAGGAAATAAACAGGAAATGTTATATATTAACTGAAGTTGACATTTGATGTCTAAATGACAACTAATCAATCCATTAATCAACATATCAATCAATCGTCATGCAAAGGAAGTCTCGCAAGAGTTGATCTAATATATGCAGTATGTATCTACATTATTTTGCAATGTGAGAGCACGATATTTTCTGAAACATACTTCATGCAAAAAATAAAAAAATGAAGCTTTAATATTACTGCTCTGTGACAGTTAGCATGGGAATTATAAAAAGAAGGGTCTAAAGTAAAATGATGGACAGCGAATAGGAAAAGAAGGAGTCGACGTTCAAGAGGAACACGGAGCAGAACAGTGGAAAGAGAGCCGAAAGATTGTGGTCTGAGATGGGAAATAATAAAGAGAAATGCATCAGAACGGCAACTATGGACATATTTTTTGAAGCCTTATATGTCAAACGAAAAACGAAGCAGATATAAATAGAGAAGCGAATTATTGAATTCATTTCATTGGATTTACCAATATGACTCAGCCCTTTTCCAAACAGAAGACATACCTCCTGCTAATAGTATTTCACAAAGCATGAACTACGTATTTTCAGCAACAGTCCAATATGTTCTCCAGAAAAAATGTTTTCCTGAACGAAACGAAGCTGTTTGGATGCGGACTCACGATCTTCAAGAATTCAAGGCAAACGTCCAAACCCCTTTGCCATATATCCATCCTCTCCATCGTCTTCTTCGAACGCTCCATATCGACCACATGTTAACCACTCTCTGTGATTTGTATTTGATCTCAGCCTATGAGCAAATGTACGTTGTGCAAGTTATGCGCATACAAGAACATCCGATATCTGCGATGCTTTTATTTACTAGGTAGCTTCCTAAGTCCTACTTCAGTCGTCTCTTACGACATTCTTTGAAGGTCACAGTGGTACTATTCATTGCTTCCTTTACGGGCCCCGCCACTCACATGGCGACTCCTCTACCATTTCGTTAATAGGAAACGTGTCAGATGAAGTCATGTCTTGTTATTGTATACATTGTGATAGCAACAAATATATATTCTTTAACGTACACAAGAAAGTACTTGACTGAAGTATACGGTCATGCACCTTGATTGAGAGAATCAACGATAATCAATATGCAGGCACGTTCATTGAAATCAACAGAGTCGTGATTTGACAGAAGAATGTAAAAAATGCATGCTTTGTAAAAAAAACAGACTAATGAAAATCTGATGAGTGAGATCCAGACACAAAGTAGGCTTTTTACTAGCTCAATGTGCGGGCGTGGATTTACACCGGGCATATACACTCACTTACATACATGAACATTCACATATTTCATACACTTGGACACGCGCATACATGTTTTCACTCAATTTTTCCCCTCAACCGCATCGTATACGTACACAGACGTACTCACTGGTGAATACGCACGTAAACACACACACTTATTCGTACGCGTATATATAGATATATATATATATATACATGTATAGCGAAATCAGCAATCGATACACAAAAGCTAACCAAGTACAGTGACAGTTAACACCACTGTTGTCACATAAAGAAATACTGCTAAAAACTAAAGCAAATCTTACAAGAATGATTTTTATGCCAACACTATGTTATCAGTGTCAAACATGGCCAATAACAGCAGCTAATTAGCGGAAAATCATAACGACAGAGATGAGATGTCTTAGAAGATCTGCAGGTGTGACAATAAGAGACAAAATTAGAAATTTTGAAATCAGAAGAGGACTGGATGTGAAACCAGTCTGGCAATTCAGAAAAGAACAACAGATTAAATGTTTTGGACTCCTGACCATAATGCCTTGGTATTGCCTACCACAGAGAGCCACACAGAAACAGTATAATGCGTTCAAAGCAAGAGGAAAACCCCGCAAAAGATGGAGTGACGGCATCAGCATCAAGAACAGCCTTGTGAAAATGAATATCAGCTTACAAAGTGCCTTAAAACAAGCACACACAAGATCACAACCCCCTCACTTCTATAAAAAAGTAAATGGTGGAAGAGAAGAATGAGGCACAAACATTCTCCCTCGTGCACAGATACACTCATACTCGCAAATGTACTCATACACACCCATTCACGCATAGACACTCGCTAACTCGTATATGCACATACGCAAAAATACTCATTCAATCCTCCACGCACACAAAATCAAACTAAAACCCATTTTACACGCACACGCAAACTCGGATATACTCAAGTTATCATTCTCGTGTTCCTTCGTTAGTAGTTCCTGCGTAAGCAATTAATAGATAACCCAAGACAATAAAAATGAAGCTATGAAAGTAGAACCACTGTTTACATACGGATGCGAGCCATGGACAATAAGAAACAGATCGATCAATTTATGAGGGCCTTAGAAATTTGGTTTTAAAAAAAGAATGGTGAGAATCACATGAACTGCTAAAATGACTAATATGGAGGTGTTGAATGAGATCAAGACACAGAGAAAGCTTATAATCAATGTAAGAAAGAGGCAGTCATCATTCTTCAGAAATGTGATGAGAAAGGGTGTCTTAGAACACAATGTGGCATCCGGTAAAAATCGAAGGTAAACGAAACAGAGGAAGACAGAGAGAAAAAGACAAATTTGCTAGCCTGACTTCATGGCATGGAAGAGCTTCAACATCTGAGATGATAGTAAACACCAGAGACAGAAATTTGTTGAGATCCATGATCGTCTTCATCCGCCGGCACGGCACCTGATGATAATGATGAACTATTGTAACAGTTTCACTGTTATCCTAATTAGGGGTACAGTCGGGGTCAACCCACGACCCTTATTTTTGCACGGGACGTCCTTGAATACTATTAGTATTACATTGTTTACCAGTCCAGTTGCTGACCAGTAGGGTTAAATTCATGAAAAGGGTTCTAACCGAGATAGGCGAGGACTCTCGTAAAAATCGAGGATCTCGAACCAGAGAAGGGACAATTGGGAGCTTTTGGTTTGAACAGTAGGATAGTTACAACTTGAGAAGTGAGGAGGTCGGACGGATACATTGAAGTACAAGAGAAATACCGTCGAGTTAGTGAGGTTTTCAGAGGAATATTCTGTTATTTGGGAGTTGAGAAGTTTACATTTGAGCAGCAGAGAAAGACAGACTGACTAGAGAAGTTGAGTAGAACGGATCATAATAATGTTTAAGTAGCAAGTAGATACGACTTTGATTTTTGAGAGAGAGAAACTAGAATGCCTTTAACAGTGATTTTAAATTGATTGGAACTGCTAAGAGCAACACTTAAAGTCAAAGAGAGATAGAGCGGTGAACTAACATGAAGTTGTTAACTAGTACACATCAATAAACAGCCATTTACCAGAGAAGAACAGCGAGGTTTTATATATGTACTATGAACCAAGACGACGAGATGCCGACCAGATAACTGACGCCTAGATGAACCGATGCCAGACTAACCGATGACCAGTGCCTGACGACCAGAGGACTGATGCCTGAAGACTATAGAAGCAGATGAGTAAGCGACCCGCTGACTGTGAAGACTAGCTTTCCGCAACCAAAGACGAGACCAGTAAAGTGCCAGAAGCATCCTATTTTTCCCTGAGATTGAAGGGAATTGTGAACGACCATAGTATCTCGAACATCAACGCCAGGTAATGAACTGTTATAAGTTAATGAACTATTTTACAGTGTGGACTGAATTCCTAAAAGGGACATCGGCGAAAAACTAACTTTATTAATATAGACCGGCGAGCACAGAAGATAAGACATAATATTTCAGAAGGATTCAAGGAATTTGATAGTGCAAGTGTTGTTATTCACTCTCCAAGACAGAGAGAGATTGATATTACAAGTGGTTAAATATACTTATGAATTTTCTAATCAGTTATCTGTTGTAATTCCTTATACCTGTGATCATAGTCTGTTACAAGCGTCATTTTTGTTGTTGTTGTTATTCACTCTCCAAGACAGAGAGAGATTGATATTACAAGTGATTAAATATACTTATGAATTTTCTAATCAGTTATCTGTTGTAATTCTTTATACCTGTGATCATAGTCTGTTACACTATTCAAGTTTCTAACTTGTTTTGCAAGTCATCATTCTCATGCGCTCCTATTGATAGTTCCTACCATAACAATTGTTAGTTAACTTCTCCCGTGTGGTACCGGGGCCTGCAAGGGAAGCAAAGAATAGTACCACTGCAACCTACAAGGCAAAGGCGACTGAGGTAGATCTAGGAAGCTATCCTAGTAAATAAAAAGCCTCACAGAAATCGGTTGTCCTGGCCTACGTGTAGGCGCATAACTGGCACAACGTACTCGTACAATTGCTGAAGAATTCTTTGAAGAAGAGCTAGTTAACTCAAGATTTTAACAAGGTAACTATGCTAGTGTCTAACCTGTCCATGTAAGTCATCATTCTCTTGTTCTCTCATTGATAGTTCCTACTTTAAGTTAACTCAAGATTTCAATAATGTAATTATGCTAGTGTCTAACCTGTTCTTGCAATTCAGCATTCTCTTGTTCTCTTATTGATAGTTCCTACTTTAAGTTAACTCAAGATTTCAGTAATGTAACTATGATAGTGTCTAACTTGTCCTTGTAAGTCATCATTCTCTTGTTCTCTTATTGATAGTTCCTACTTTAAGTTAACTCAAGATTTCAATAATGTTACTATGAAAGTGTCTAACCTGTTCTTGCAATTCAGCATTCTCTTGTTCTCTTGATAGAATCTCCTGGTTTAACAAATGTTGCAAGTTTTTAGATGAACGCCAACTTCCCGAATCTTGATTTCTGAAAATATCAATAATTTGGGATAAGTTAATTTTGAAATTAATAAATATTGAATAAAATAGAATGTTACTCATTCAAAAAGCAGCAAAAGATGTGATGAAAAACATTGCGATGTGGATATAAACAATAATGTGTCGAACTTTATGTAAACAAACTCAACAAATAAAAAAGTACTGAACAAATTCCTAATGAAAAAAGAAAGAATTTAAGAGATCTAGTTCCCATATCTACTGTATGTCTACTATGTTCAGGGCGTTACCTACTGTATGTCTACTATGTTCAGGGGCGTTACCTACTGTATGTCTACTATGTTCAGGGAAGTTACCTACTGTGTGTCTACTATGTTCAGGGGCGTTACCTACTGTATGTCTACTATGTTCAGGGCGTTACCTACTGTATGTCTACTATGTTCAGGCCGTTACCTACTGTATGTCTACTATGTTCAGGGCGTTACCTACTGTATGTCTACTATGTTCAGGGGGCGTTACCTACTGTATGTCTACTATGTTCAGGGGCGTTACCTACTGTATGTCTACTATGTTCAGGGAAGTTACCTATTGTATGTCTACTATGTTCAGGGGCGTTACCTACTGTATGTCTACTATGTTCAGGGCGTTACCTACTGTATGTCTACTATGTTCAGGGGCGTTACCTACTGTATGTCTACTATGTTCAGGAAGTTACCTATTGTATGTCTACTATGTTCAGGGCGTTACCTACTGTATGTCTACTATGTTCAGGGCCGTTACCTACTGTATGTCTACTATGTTCAGGGCCGTTACCTACTGTATGTCTACTATGTTCAGGGAAGTTACCTACTGTATGTCTACTATGTTCAGGGCGTTACCTACTGTATGTCTACTATGTTCAGGGCCAGTTACCTACTGTATGTCTACTATGTTCAGGAAGTTATTACTGATGTCTACTATGTTCAGGAATTACCTACTGTATGTCTACTATGTTCAGGGCCGTTACCTACTGTATGTCTACTATGTTCAGGGAAGTTACCTACTGTATGTCTACTATGTTCAGGGCGTTACCTACTGTATGTCTACTATGTTCAGGGCCGTTACCTACTGTATGTCTACTATGTTCAGGAAGTTATTACTGTATGTCTACTATGTTCAGGAAGTTACCACTGTATGTCTACTATGTTCAGGGAAGTTACCTACTGTATGTCTACTATGTTCAGGGGCGTTACCTACTGTATGTCTACTATGTTCAGGGCCGTTACCTACTGTATGTCTACTATGTTCAGGGAAGTTATTACTGTATGTCTACTATGTTCAGGGAAGTTACCTACTGTATGTCTACTATGTTCAGGGAAGTTACCTACTGTATGTCTACTATGTTCAGGGGCGTTACCTACTGTGTGTCTACTATGTTCAGGGCAGTTATGAATTGTTGTCATATTCGATATGTTCAGTGCCGTGTAAGAAGATAATCTCTTCACTTCTCTTGTATCCTTTGCTTGATAAATGCCTTTTGGTCGAAACGTTGTTGTGTATTGTTATTGTTTTTATACTCTGTAAAACTACAATACTTTATTTGTACGTATGTCGACATTTACTATGTTCAGTGAAATTAAATGTTGCAAAGGAAAGACATTTTGATGACAGTTTAAAAAAAGGTGGACAGATTTATTATTGGGGAATAGAGACATCAACAAAGGAGCAAATAACAGTGGGAATGGACAGTGACAACAAGCAGACAGAGACAGTTGAAAACTACATACTGCCACATTTTGTATAGAGACTGAAGTTAACATGAGACGAACTATATATAATTGAAATAATTGATTGATTGATACTACCATCATTATTACACGTCGGTGAGTAACAATGTGTGATTCGATTTATTCCTTAAATAGAAAGATCTCAACTGCAGTGCACGAAATCCGTAGCACCGGCGAGGGTCCCCGATGCAATTTTGAAGATGGTGAAGATATTTTTTTGTAGGAACGTTTTAAATATTTTTAATGTTTTCTAATGAATTTTGAACGGGAAGCGAATTTCCAGCCTGCTCTTCTCGATTTTGAACAGCCAAAGGATTCTTTTACATGCTCAAATTGAACACGGGACCTACATTTTATCGTCCGTCTCCGATATGACTAGGAACTCGACCTCACCTACACTGAGATCGGGGATCACTGGAACAATATCCAGATGACTCCACGAGGGTACGAACCTGGTACGTGTGGCACGAAAGACGAGCACTTAACCTCTACGTCACAGTGACCCATAATATATTGTATTGTACTCTTCTCGTACATTTATACGTTATATAAAAATGCAATCAATTTCTCCATTCCGCTCTAAAAGGTCTAAAGCCGAATGATTTACTTCATTTCAATGTGTTTTACCCCATATTGCTCCGTTTCCGTATAAATGGCACGCTACTTGACGAGAGTATTGCAAAAATACCGAAACTCTCCGCAGCTCCGGCAACAATCCTAGGGATCTCTGGAAAAAATGCGCTAGTGAACAGAACGGCGTTTTCCGGATTCGAACCCACGATCTTCTGAATGCAAGGCACGATTTAACCACTTAGCCACAGAGACCTCATCTACAACACGTCGTGTTGACAAACAGTCACACATTTAACCACTTAGCCACAGAGAACCTCATCTACAACACGTCGTGTTGACAAACAGTCACACATTTAAGTACCAACAGTACCGCTTTATCCTGGACAACCCTTTCAATCCCTCCCGTTAATTAAATTACGTCCAATATTTCTCGCCGTCTCAGCAAATTGTGATTCAGGAGTTCCTTAATGCTTACAATTTAAACAAATATAAGTTTTTTTAAAATTTATTTATAATCTTCTCGTACCGTTACACATGATCTGCAAGTAATTCCTCCATACTGCTCTGTCCTGGAAAACACACTAATTCTCTTCTACAGATCTGAGTCAGATATTTCTCGCTTTTCTCAGTAAAGATCATTTCAGGGTTTCTCTAGGGCGTTCTTTCTTTCTTAAACCTCTTGACTCCCACTTTAATACATGCTTTGTGATTCTTTTATTCATTTCTTCTCATAATATTCACATCTTATCTCTTTCTCTTTCATATAACAGTTGTTTATCAGAGGTTTCTCTGGTTTCATCACTTTTTCTGAATTCATCCCATTTTATGTTCATTATTATACGAATTGTTCAAATCTCAGACATTGTATTTAAAATGCATTCAACTCACTTTATATATCTTTAGTGGTTACCGGCGCCCAAATTTGGGATGTAAAGAATAGAAGCACTGTTACCTACCACGCATGTCGTAAGAGGCGACTAAGGAGGTTTGGATGAAATCGGATGCACATGTCCTAAATGTGAAAAGTCTATGCGTTTAGGGCCTACAAACCAATGTGCAACGTATACACCTTCTTGGCAAAGATCAAACATATCACAAAAAGTGATTAAAATTGGTGGTAAAGAACGAACGCAAAGAAGAAGAAGATATCTTTAGTAATTTTCAACTCTCACCCATTGATTAGAACATTGCAATTGAAAATTCAGTTTAACCTCCGCGGCAGGCAGTTTGAAAGCAAATTATTTTCCGTGGATTTTTACAAAGGTAAATTAGACCTCCTCGTTCAGAAAGCAATGGAAAACTACTGAACGTATAAGTGGTTCCTAGAAAATCAACGACTCGTTTACTATGGTTGATGGCTACGTCCTGTAAAGGATATGCCACGATTTTCATTTTCATATTTCCAGCGATAAGATTAAACATGCTGACACATATTTCAGCTTAATATCTTTCAACATATTTTCTTATAGAATGTGAAACAGCAACAGAACAAATTTACAAAATGCGTTAAAAAACCCAACAATAAACCACATAAGAATTCACAAACCTGATTGAAGACAGAACGCTTCTAGAAACGGATTCTTCAAAATTGTCAGATGCTGGTATGCTTTCATCAGTATTTGTGATTTTTATAGCATTCCGTTTGGCTGACACGCCTCTGCATTTTGGAGCAAAAACATATCGCCTGCAAAACATAGATTAAGTTTAATAAATATAAGAAAACAAAATCAATACAAATTAATCTATGCTATTGTTAATAGATACACCTTATATCAAATTTGGCTTGAGTGTTTCATATGTATTAGAAATGTGTTAGAACATGTGTCTTGGTTGTAAATACTACTTCTGAGAACTGTAGGAAAAATATATTTACGTGTTATACTAAACAGGTTTTATGTCAGAAAAGTAACACATCAACAAATATCATTTTAAATGGTGACCATCTAACACCTGTTCAAAAATTCTGCTATCTTGAGTCCAAAGTCACTGCCAGCTTTTCACTTGATGAAGAAATCAACGCTCGAATAGGCAGCGCGGCTACTACATTCGGCAAACTATCAAAGAGAGCGCTTACAACACAAATCAACATTGCAGACGAAGATTCAAATATATCGAGCATTTGTGATTAACTCGTTACTATATGGCTCAGAAACATTGACAGCCTACTCAAGGCACGAGAGGAAACTTAACTTCTTTCACCTTTGATGTCTCCGCAAGATTATGAACATCAGGTAACGACAAGATAACCAACTCTGAAGTACTGCAACGTGCAAACTTGCCTTCCATCATGGGCATGCTCAGCAGTAGAATACTTAGATGGCTAGGGCATGTGCGAAGAATGGACGTTTGCTGCATACCAAAACAAATGTTATTCTGTGAACTTTCGAAGGGGAAGAGGTACCAGGGAAGAAAACTGCTCAGATATAAATATGTCTGCAAAGCCTCAGTGATTAACTGTTCCATCGGTCCCAGCAAATGAGAACAACTAACTGATGATCGAGTTATTTAGAAAACAATATAACGCAAAGTTGTAGAATCTTTTGAAAAGAGTCTTAGGATAAGCTGAAAGACAAGAGAGACAAGCTGAAAACTCAAAAGTTGTCACAGCAAAACACTTGGAATTAACGTCTGTAAAGACGAAAAGGCATATATATGTATATATATATGTATATATATATATATATATATATATATATATATATATATATATATATATATACATATATATGCTTTTCGTCTTTACAGACGGAATATATATATGGGTATATTGAGGGTAGACGAGACAGAGGAAAACAAAGAGAAAAAATTAAGACAGAGAGAACACATTTTGATAGCCTGACTTCATGGCGCGGTAGAGCGTCAACATCTGAGTTGATAGCAAACACCAACGACAGAGATTTGTGGAGATCCACGATCGCCTACGGCAGCCGGCACGGCACCTGATATATTTATACATAGGTTTATAAAATTCGATGACAGTGTGTGCATGAAAGGTTCCGTGCAAACATTGGACTTTAGATTTAATCTTCCTTTCGAGTCAGCAACTAAAAATATGCAGAGAACTTCACATCTCACACTATCTCAGAGTCTAAAACCGAAGAAATGACTTTATTGCACTGTGTTTGCCCGCGTGCCCAGCGTGGTCGTAGCGCGTTGGACTTTGGGTGACTAGCCCTCTGTGTACGGTTCAATTCCGTGGGCTGGCAGAAAAGCCACAGATTCTCCAGATTCACGGTGTTCCTGGCACCGAACCGAAGGGTTACGATGTCCATGGCACCGAGCAGAAGAGCTGAAAAGCTCAGTGCTTCTGGATCGGAAAAAATAAAAAATTGCATGTGTTTCACCCAATATGCCTCTATGCCTCTCCGCAGAAATGGTATTGTCACCTTCAGAGAGTATTGCACAAAACGTAAACTCCGTAGCTCCGGCAACAGTACTAGAGGTATCTGGAAAAAGATGCCCCCGTGAACAGAACGGCGTGGCTCGGATTAAAATCCATGACCTTCGGAACGCAAAGCAAAGGCTTAACCACTAAATCCCCAAGTGGTCACACTATCTTGCAAAGCAAAGGCTTAACCACTAAATCCCCAAGTGGTCACACTATCTTGCAAAGCAAAGGCTTAACCACTAAATCCCCAAGTGGTCACACTATCTTGCAAAGCAAAGGCTTAACCACTAAATCCCCAAGTGGTCACACTATCTTGCAAAGCAAAGGCTTAACCACTAAATCCCTAAGTGGTCACACTATCTTGCAAAGCAAAGGCTTAACCACTAAATCCCCAAGTGGTCACACTATCTTGCAAAGCAAAGGCTTAACCACTAAATCCCCAAGTGGTCACACTATCTTGCAAAGCAAAGGCTTAACCACTAAATCCCCAAGTGGTCACACTATCTTGATTCCACCTACATTAGCAAAGCATTGTAATTTTTCATCTCTTTCACACGGGAAGAGATGGGTGTCAATATTGGTGCAGCCCGAAAAGAACGACATACTAAATATGCAAAGAGATTGATTAATCAACATCGAACTGGCGTGTTGGGTCGCTGGACGTTGCTGGATTTGCTGAGGCGGAGATCGGAGCACCTATGGACATGTCCGGAGTGCTATGATGATAGTCCTCATATAACTGATAACTGTATTTTTTCAAAATTGATGCACAGAAGAATCTCTGTGGCAAAGCGGTAAGGTATTTGTCAAAAGTTCTGAACGCGGTCCGAATGGACTAAAGCGTGGATTCTCTCTGTCTCTCTCTCGATCACCTAAAAGACTGTTGTACCAAATCTCTCCATAAATTAATTCATATAGAAATCTGATTAATAAAGCCTTAACATGGGTGGGTTTCATCACATCTTCAACGCCATTTGGAGCTCTGGTGCTTATCCTTCGGCGATGTGTCCGGATTCAGCCAGCGTTTACTGGGTTTGCTCTCCGTTAGCCTTTGGATGTCCGTAGCCGTCCTGCAAGGCAACAGGTTGACTTCTACACATTTAGGACACGTGCATCCGATTTCATCCAAACCTCCTTAGTCGACTCTTATGACATGCATGGCAGGTAACAGTGCTTCTATTCTATGACACCCCAAATTTTGACCCCGATAACCACTCGGGCAAAGCGTGGACTCCATGCCGGAGACCCGTGTTTAATTCACGGTAAGGCCATAGATTGTTTTCCTGTGGTGGGCACAAATGAAAAATCCTAACATGAATAACTTCGCGGAGACTGTACTAGCAATAAGATTCCTCAAGCTCTCGTCCGGCCAGTTCTACACCGCTGCTCTAAAAGCGATACTACATGGAGTAACCATATATTTGTTTATTTCGAACCGCTGTGGGTTTATGAGTGGTTTCTCTTAAAATTCCTTAGGATTGTTTCCAGAACTACAAAGTTCTTCCTTTGAGCATTATTCTCGGAAGGTGTTTTGTCATTTCTGCGGAAAGTAGCCGAGGCGTATGTGGAAACCCAATAGACCTATACAGAAACACTGTCATAGATCTTATGTCTTAGATGTTTGAAGCAGATTGGTTTGTTTTTTTCTTCTTTTTTATCTATGTAATTACACTGTTTGTCGGTTGTATCATATTGTCATGCTCTTCTGTATTTGTTTGTTTTATTCCTAGTTGTCTTGAGTGACTGATTTCTGCTTCTTTTATTATGATTCTAGCTCACAATCTATTCATCATTTTCTTTGTATATGTGTCGGGGTCTCTATGTCTAAATTGTTTAACCCTGACCTGGCGTTCAGAAGGTTGTGAGTTCCAATCCGGACCGCCGGAGTGGTTACCGGAGCCCAAATTGGGATATAATGAATAGAACCACTGTTACCTGCCACGTATCTTGTAAGACCGCCGGAGTAGTTACCGGAGCCCAAATTGGGATATAATGAATAGAACCACTGTTATCTGCCACGTATCTTGTAAGACCGCCGGAGTAGTTACCGGAGCCCAAATTGGGATATAATGAATAGAACCACTGTTACCTGCCACGTATCTTGTAAGACCGCCGGAGTAGTTACCGGAGCCCAAATTGGGATATAATGAATAGAACCACTGTTATCTGCCACGTATCTTGTAAGACCGCCGGAGTGGTTACCGGAGCCCAAATTGGGATATAATGAATAGAACCACTGTTACCTGCCACGTATCTTGTAAGACCGCCGGAGTGGTTACCGGAGCCCAAATTGGGATATAATGAATAGAACCACTGTTACCTGCCACGTATCTTGTAAGACCGCCGGAGTGGTTACCGGAGCCCAAATTGGGATATAATGAATAGAACCACTGTTACCTGCCACGTATCTTGTAAGACCGCCGGAGTGGTTACCGGAGCCCAAATTGGGATATAATGAATAGAACCACTGTTACCTGCCACGTATCTTGTAAGACCGCCGGAGTGGTTACCGGAGCCCAAATTGGGATATAATGAATAGAACCACTGTTACCTGCCACGTATCTTGTAAGACCGCCGGAGTGGTTACCGGAGCCCAAATTGGGATATAATGAATAGAACCACTGTTATCTGCCACGTATCTTGTAAGACCGCCGGAGTGGTTACCGGAGCCCAAATTGGGATTTAATGAATAGAACCACTGTT
The DNA here is from genome assembly GCA_020796225.1 of Arion vulgaris. Classification (NCBI taxonomy): domain Eukaryota; kingdom Metazoa; phylum Mollusca; class Gastropoda; order Stylommatophora; family Arionidae; genus Arion; species Arion vulgaris. The sequence goes on along the minus strand of CM036761.1, from coordinate 24,353,522 downwards.
ACCTGCCACGTATCTTGTAAGACCGCCGGAGTGGTTACCGGAGCCCAAATTGGGATATAATGAATAGAACCACTGTTATCTGCCACGTATCTTGTAAGACCGCCGGAGTGGTTACCGGAGCCCAAATTGGGATATAATGAATAGAACCACTGTTACCTGCCACGTATCTTGTAAGACCGCCGGAGTGGTTACCGGAGCCCAAATTGGGATATAATGAATAGAACCACTGTTATCTGCCACGTATCTTGTAAGACCGCCGGAGTGGTTACCGGAGCCCAAATTGGGATATAATGAATAGAACCACTGTTACCTGCCACGTATCTTGTAAGACCGCCGGAGTGGTTACCGGAGCCCAAATTGGGATATAATGAATAGAACCACTGTTACCTGCCACGTATCTTGTAAGACCGCCGGAGTGGTTACCGGAGCCCAAATTGGGATATAATGAATAGAACCACTGTTATCTGCCACGTATCTTGTAAGACCGCCGGAGTGGTTACCGGAGCCCAAATTGGGATATAATGAATAGAACCACTGTTACCTGCCACGTATCTTGTAAGACCGCCGGAGTGGTTACCGGAGCCCAAATTGGGATATAATGAATAGAACCACTGTTACCTGCCACGTATCTTGTAAGACCGCCGGAGTGGTTACCGGAGCCCAAATTGGGATATAATGAATAGAACCACTGTTACCTGCCACGTATCTTGTAAGACCGCCGGAGTGGTTACCGGAGCCCAAATTGGGATATAATGAATAGAACCACTGTTACCTGCCACGTATCTTGTAAGACCGCCGGAGTGGTTACCGGAGCCCAAATTGGGATATAATGAATAGAACCACTGTTACCTGCCACGTATCTTGTAAGACCGCCGGAGTGGTTACCGGAGCCCAAATTGGGATATAATGAATAGAACCACTGTTACCTGCCACGTATCTTGTAAGACCGCCGGAGTGGTTACCGGAGCCCAAATTGGGATATAATGAATAGAACCACTGTTATCTGCCACGTATCTTGTAAGACCGCCGGAGTGGTTACCGGAGCCCAAATTGGGATTTAATGAATAGAACCACTGTTACCTGCCACGTATCTTGTAAGACCGCCGGAGTGGTTACCGGAGCCCAAATTGGGATATAATGAATAGAACCACTGTTACCTGCCACGTATCTTGTAAGACCGCCGGAGTGGTTACCGGAGCCCAAATTGGGATATAATGAATAGAACCACTGTTACCTGCCACGTATCTTGTAAGACCGCTGGAGTGGTTACCGGAGCCCAAATTGGGATATAATGAATAGAACCACTGTTACCTGCCACGTATCTTGTAAGACCGCCGGAGTGGTTACCGGAGCCCAAATTGGGATATAATGAATAGAACCACTGTTACCTGCCACGTATCTTGTAAGACCGCCGGAGTGGTTACCGGAGCCCAAATTGGGATATAATGAATAGAACCACTGTTACCTGCCACGTATCTTGTAAGACCGCCGGAGTGGTTACCGGAGTCCAAATTGGGATATAATGAATAGAACCACTGTTATCTGCCACGTATCTTGTAAGACCGCCGGAGTGGTTACCGGAGCCCAAATTGGGATATAGTGAATAGAACCACTGTTACCTGCCACGTATCTTGTAAGACCGCCGGAGTGGTTACCGGAGTCCAAATTGGGATATAATGAATAGAACCACTGTTATCTGCCACGTATCTTGTAAGACCGCCGGAGTGGTTACCGGAGCCCAAATTGGGATATAATGAATAGAACCACTGTTACCTGCCACGTATCTTGTAAGACCGCCGGAGTGGTTACCGGAGCCCAAATTGGGATATAATGAATAGAACCACTGTTATCTGCCACGTATCTTGTAAGACCGCCGGAGTGGTTACCGGAGCCCAAATTGGGATATAATGAATAGAACCACTGTTACCTGCCACGTATCTTCTAAGACCGCCGGAGTGGTTACCGGAGCCCAAATTGGGATATAATGAATAGAACCACTGTTATCTGCCACGTATCTTGTAAGACCGCCGGAGTGGTTACCGGAGCCCAAATTGGGATATAATGAATAGAACCACTGTTACCTGCCACGTATCTTGTAAGACCGCCGGAGTGGTTACCGGAGCACAAATTGGGATATAATGAATAGAACCACTGTTACCTGCCACGTATCTTGTAAGACCGCCGGAGTGGTTACCGGAGCCCAAATTGGGATATAATGAATAGAACCACTGTTACCTGCCACGTATCTTGTAAGACCGCCGGAGTGGTTACCGGAGCCCAAATTGGGATATAATGAATAGAACCACTGTTACCTGCCACGTATCTTGTAAGACCGCTGGAGTGGTTACCGGAGCCCAAATTGGGATATAATGAATAGAACCACTGTTACCTGCCACGTATCTTGTAAGACCGCCGGAGTGGTTACCGGAGCCCAAATTGGGATATAATGAATAGAACCACTGTTACCTGCCACGTATCTTGTAAGACCGCCGGAGTGGTTACCGGAGCCCAAATTGGGATATAATGAATAGAACCACTGTTACCTGCCACGTATCTTGTAAGACCGCCGGAGTGGTTACCGGAGTCCAAATTGGGATATAATGAATAGAACCACTGTTATCTGCCACGTATCTTGTAAGACCGCCGGAGTGGTTACCGGAGCCCAAATTGGGATATAGTGAATAGAACCACTGTTACCTGCCACGTATCTTGTAAGACCGCCGGAGTGGTTACCGGAGCCCAAATTGGGATATAATGAATAGAACCACTGTTATCTGCCACGTATCTTGTAAGACCGCCGGAGTGGTTACCGGAGCCCAAATTGGGATATAATGAATAGAACCACTGTTACCTGCCACGTATCTTGTAAGACCGCCGGAGTGGTTACCGGAGCCCAAATTGGGATATAATGAATAGAACCACTGTTATCTGCCACGTATCTTGTAAGACCGCCGGAGTGGTTACCGGAGCCCAAATTGGGATATAATGAATAGAACCACTGTTACCTGCCACGTATCTTGTAAGACCGCCGGAGTGGTTACCGGAGCCCAAATTGGGATATAATGAATAGAACCACTGTTACCTGCCACGTATCTTGTAAGACCGCCGGAGTGGTTACCGGAGCCCAAATTGGGATATAATGAATAGAACCACTGTTACCTGCCACGTATCTTGTAAGACCGCCGGAGTGGTTACCGGAGCCCAAATTGGGATATAATGAATAGAACCACTGTTACCTGCCACGTATCTTGTAAGACCGCCGGAGTGGTTACCGGAGCCCAAATTGGGATATAATGAATAGAACCACTGTTACCTGCCACGTATCTTGTAAGACCGCCGGAGTGGTTACCAGAGCCCAAATTGGGATATAATGAATTGAACCACTGTTACCTGCCACGTATCGTGTAAGACCGCCGGAGTGGTTACCGGAGCCCAAATTGGGATATAATGAACAGAACCACTGTTATCTGCCACGTATCTTGTAAGACCGCCGGAGTGGTTACCGGAGCCCAAATTGGGATATAATGAATAGAACCACTGTTACCTGCCACGTATCTTGTAAGACCGCCGGAGTGGTTACCGGAGCCCAAATTGGGATATAATGAATAGAACCACTGTTACCTGCCACGTATCGTGTAAGACCGCCGGAGTGGTTACCGGAGCCCAAATTGGGATATAATGAACAGAACCACTGTTATCTGCCACGTATCTTGTAAGACCGCCGGAGTGGTTACCGGAGCCCAAATTGGGATATAATGAATAGAACCACTGTTACCTGCCACGTATCTTGTAAGACCGCCGGAGTGGTTACCGGAGCCCAAATTGGGATATAATGAATAGAACCACTGTTATCTGCCACGTATCTTGTAAGACCGCCGGAGTGGTTACCGGAGCCCAAATTGGGATATAATGAATAGAACCACTGTTACCTGCCACGTAACTTGTAAGACCGCCGGAGTGGTTACCGGAGCCCAAATTGGGATATAATGAATAGAACCACTGTTATCTGCCACGTATCTTGTAAGACCGCCGGAGTGGTTACCGGAGCCCAAATTGGGATATAATGAATAGAACCACTGTTATCTGCCACGTATCTTGTAAGACCGCCGGAGTGGTTACCGGAGCCCAAATTGGGATATAATGAATAGAACCACTGTTACCTGCCACGTATCTTGTAAGACCGCCGGAGTGGTTACCGGAGCCCAAATTGGGATATAATGAATAGAACCACTGTTATCTGCCACGTATCTTGTAAGACCGCCGGAGTGGTTACCGGAGCCCAAATTGGGATATAATGAATAGAACCACTGTTATCTGCCACGTATCTTGTAAGACCGCCGGAGTGGTTACCGGAGCCCAAATTGGGATATAATGAATAGAACCACTGTTATCTGCCACGTATCTTGTAAGACCGCCGGAGTGGTTACCGGAGCCCAAATTGGGATATAATGAATAGAACCACTGTTACCTGCCACGTATCTTGTAAGACCGCCGGAGTGGTTACCGGAGCCCAAATTGGGATATAATTAATAGAACCACTGTTACCTGCCACGTATCTTGTAAGACCGCCGGAGTGGTTACCGGAGCCCAAATTGGGATATAATGAATAGAACCACTGTTACCTGCCACGTATCTTGTAAGACCGCCGGAGTGGTTACCGGAGCCCAAATTGGGATATAATGAATAGAACCACTGTTACCTGCCACGTATCTTGTAAGACCGCCGGAGTGGTTACCGGAGCCCAAATTGGGATATAATGAATAGAACCACTGTTACCTGCCACGTATCTTGTAAGACCGCCGGAGTGGTTACCGGAGCCCAAATTGGGATATAATGAATAGAACCACTGTTACCTGCCACGTATCTTGTAAGACCGCCGGAGTGGTTACCGGAGCCCAAATTGGGATATAATGAATAGAACCACTGTTACCTGCCACGTATCTCGTAAGACCGCCGGAGTGGTTACCGGAGCCCAAATTGGGATATAATGAATAGAACCACTGTTACCTGCCACGTATCTTGTAAGACCGCCGGAGTGGTTACCGGAGCCCAAATTGGGATATAATGAATAGAACCACTGTTACCTGCCACGTATCTTGTAAGACCGCCGGAGTGGTTACCGGAGCCCAAATTGGGATATAATGAATAGAACCACTGTTACCTGCCACGTATCTCGTAAGACCGCCGGAGTGGTTACCGGAGCCCAAATTGGGATATAATGAATAGAACCACTGTTACCTGCCACGTATCTTGTAAGACCGCCGGAGTGGTTACCGGAGCCCAAATTGGGATATAATGAATAGAACCACTGTTATCTGCCACGTATCTTGTAAGACCGCCGGAGTGGTTACCGGAGCCCAAATTGGGATATAATGAATAGAACCACTGTTATCTGCCACGTATCTTGTAAGAGGCGTAAGAGGAGGTTGGGCGTGGGGCTAGCTACCCCACACCGTAACAAACACTAGATGGCTACAGAACGAAGAGCAAACCAAGTAAACGCTGGCTGAAACCGGAATCATGACCGAAGGATAAGCACTAGAGCTCCAAATGGTGCTGAACATGTGACGTAGAACACACCAATGCAAAGATTGCTTGAATCAAATCTCCACATGAATGAATTTATGGAGAGATTTGGTACATCAGTCTGGGCGGTGATCACGAGAGAGAGAGAGAATCGGGACAGCAAGTTCTGTTCACTAGTATATTTTATCAGAGACCCCTATGATTATTTCCAGAGCTACGGAGGTCGTGCTATGTGTAATACTTTTGGCAGATGGCATGCAATTTCTGCGGCAGGGAGAGACCGCGCTATATGGAGTAAGACCCGGTGCATTGAAGTCGATCCTTCGGCTTTAAACCGCTTTATTTTATTTGTTTTCCTCTCGTTTCTTCAGCGATATGGTTAATGTAGACGGCTTTACGGACAATGTGCTTTATCTTCATTGTTAGCAAGTGAACAAACAATTTCATAGTGGTTACACAAATGTAATTCAAGTACCGTTTTGTTTTAACCTTCTATATGATGCTCACTTCTCGTGTCAAAGGTACCAGGTTCCCTCCCTCGTGGAGCCATCTGAATATTTTTCCAGAGATTCCCTGATCTCAGTGTAGGTAAGATCGAGTTCCTAGTCCTATCGGAGACGGACTATAAAACGTAGGTCACGTGTTCAATTTGAGCACGTCAATGAACAATTGGAAGTTCAATATCGAAAAGAAAAGCCGTTCTCCCGACAAAATTATTTAGAAAAAGATTTAAAATAAAATTTCTAAATAGTTTCTTCACTATAATCAAAATTACACCGGGAACCCTCGCTGGTGCTACGGAGTTTGTACACTGCATCTGAGATCTTCATGTGTAAGAAACAAATCGGAGCACACATGGTTACTCACCGAAGTGCAACGATGATTTCCCTTTAAATCACTCAAACAGAAATATAATGCTAGTATATGCGACTTTCTTTCTACCCTTGTGCTATTGGTGACCTTTCGGTTACATCGCATTTCACATGTGGTAGACCTTAGTTTCTCAATCATTAATTCCTATTTCTTTACTTACTATTCACCACCTCTAGTGATCTTTAACAATCCCTATATTTGCTCACAAACCATAATATTATATTATGTTGTTTTGTTTAATGTCAGCGTACCACCTACTTCACGCATTTATAAGTTAAAATGTCGTATTTACATTTTACCACTTTGTTTTCTCTGCAAAAAATGACACCTATACATTATCTATTTATCAAATCGATATGTGCATTTTAGTTTTTTCTTTTATCTTAACATGTCTTAGAGCCAGATTTTGTTTCGACATGCTTTTATTTGATTCCTTATTCTTGTCATTTATTGCTTATTGTAAGATAATTACTAGTTTTGTTACCGATGTGAAACCGATAGCGCTTTATATTTGCAGAAGAATGTTGCGACATTGAAAGACGCTGTTTCTATTTATAAGTAGGTGTGTCCTATAAACATCGTAACATATACAGTGTAGGAGTTGATATATGAGTTGGAATTATTGCATATGCGCATACGCAACTGTACGCATGTCTGTGAGTTGCAATATAGAATAATGTAGTCATATGGAAATGTAGTAATAGTATTGTAATTGTAGTATCATGTTGGTTTCTTAGAGAAATAATAATAATATTCATTTAGTGTGTGTTCGTGTGTATATGTGTGTGTGTGTGTGTGTGTACCTGATATAATAATATCCATTTAATGTGTGTGTGTGTGTCTATGGAGCGGTACCTGATATAATAATATTCATTTAATGTATGTGTGTGTTCATGTGTGTGGGCGTGTGTGTACCGGATATAATAATATTCACTTAATGTATGTGTGTTTGTGTGATATAGTAATTTTCATTTAATGTGTGTGTGAGTGTGTACCGGATATAATAATATTCATTTAATGTATGTGTGTGTGTGATATAGTAATTTTCATTTAATATGTGTGTGAGTGTGAAAAAAAGAAGAACATTGTGGCATATCCTTTACAGGACGAAGCCATCAACCACGTTAAACGAGTCATGTATTTTCTATACACCACTTATACGTTCAGTAGTTTACCATTGCTTCCTCAACGGTAAAGTCTATTTTTAACTTTCGTAAAAATCATGCGGAAACAAATTTGCTTTCAAATTGCCTGTCTCGAAGTTTGAACCAGGTACGCTTGGGTTCTGATCGAACTCCCTACCGCTTGACGTAAAGACACGTGTGTTTGTGTGTATGTGTGTGATATAGCAATCTTCATTGATTGTGTGTGTATGAGTATGATATAATAATCTTTATTTAATGTGTGTGTGTGTGTGTGATTGTGTTCCTGATATAATACTATTCATTTAATGTGCGTGTGTGTGTGATATAACAATCTTCATTTATTGTATGTGTGAGTGAGTGTGTGTACCTGATTATTCTTCTTCTTTTCGAACGCTCCAAATCGACAACTTGTTAGCAACTCTGTATGATTTGTATGTGATCTGAGCCTAAGAGCGATTGCACGTTGTGCCAGTTATGCGCCTACAAGTAGGCTAGCACATCCGATTTCTACGATGCTTTTTATTTACTAGTGTAGCTTCCTTAGGACCTAAATTAGTCGCCTCTTGTCAAGACATACCTTGTAGGTGGCAGTGGTACTATTCTTTGCTTCCCTTGCAGACCCCGGCAAAACCCAAGCAAATTGACATCTCGAACCCGTTATTATAATTTGGTACCAGTGATTTCATTGTTTGTATGTTCATTATGACAGCGGTCTGCAGTAAACTTGATAATTTAAATTTAAATTTTAGTCTGACAGCAGTACACATTACATTAGAAAGTAGCAGTGGCGGCTCGTAATCCTTTTTGTTGGTGGGGCCAGACTCAAATTTTCGGGAAAAATCATGATTTTGGGTTAGGTTATATTTTAATTTATTCAAGTTACACATTATTTTTGGTGGGGCCTGGCCCCACTGGCCCTTAATGACGAGCCGCCACTGGAAAGTAGTGAATAATATCAAAAATGGTACTCACGTGCAATCTATTGTTCTAGTAGCCACACTATGCTCATCATCACACGAACCTGGCACGAGAATACATGCAAGAACTACAAGCATCGTTATGTATACGGTCTGATACATCATTCTACAGATCTGAAAAATACAACCAGTACAACAGTTTTTTAAATATTTATTATGCAAACACAGTTATACAAAAATATGTAAAACTTATTAAGTATACGTATTTACAATATATATATATATTGATCATCCCCAAGACAAGATCAGCTGAGACACAACTCAGTTTGATACAAGCTGGAGACTCACAACCAGTTTGATACAAGCTGAGACCAATATCTCTGTTTGATCAAGCTGAGACACAAATCTCAGTTTGATACAAGCTGGAGACCACAAATCTCAGTTTGATACAAGCTGGAGACCACAATCTCGTTTGATACAAGCTGAACCAAATCTCAGTTTGATCAAGCTGAACCAAATATCTCAGTTTGATACAAGCTGGAGACCACATATCTCAGTTTGATACAAGCTGGAGACCACATATCTCGTTTGATCAAGCTGGAGACCACAACTCATATCGTGAGACACCAAATCTCAGTTTGATACAAGCTGGAACCAATTCAGTTATCACTGACCAAATCTCAGTTTGATGCAAGCTGGACACCAAATATCTCAGTTTGATGCAAGCTGGAACCAAAATTAGTTATCCTCCAGTCCATTTGATACAAGCTGGAGACCACATATCTCTTTGATACAAGCTGGAAGCCACATTTTCTGTTTGATCAAGCTACAAACCAGTTTGAAAAGCGACATACAGTTTGACACTGAACACAACTCTTTATGTGAACCACATATCCTGTTTGATGCTGACAGAAACCAGTTGATACAAGCTGAAACATATCCTTGATAATGAAGCATACTCAGTTGACAAGTGAGACAATTCAGTTTGAACAAGCTGAACCACATATCTGTTTGATACAACTGAGACCATTCTGTTGATGCAAGTGACACAGAAATCTCAGTTTATATGAGACACATATCACTTTGATAAGCTGAAGCATATCTCAGTTGAAAAGCTGAGAATATTCATTTATAGCTGACCAACTCCTGATGGAGACCACATATCTCGTTTGATACAAGCTGGAGACCTATTTCTTTGATACAAGACTGAAGTACACTTTATCTATTCGTTTAACAAGAGAGCGGTTTGTCTCCAGTAAGTGAACTAGTGCGGGGTCTCTGTGGAAGAGTGGTTAAGCCCTTTGCGTTGTGAGTCGAAGGTCATGACTTTGAATCCAGACTGCGCCGTTCTGTTCATGAGTGCAGTTATTTCCAGAGACCCCTAGGATTGTTGCCAGAGGTACAGAGTTCGTCTTTGTGCAATACTCTCTGCAGATGGCGTGCCATTTCTGCGGAGAGGGACCGATCCATATGAGGTAAAACCCGGTGCAATGAAGTCAATCCTTCGGCTTTAAAACCCTTAAAAACCCTTTAAGTGAACTATTCGTTTTGAACAAGAGAGCGGTTTTGTCTGAAGTAAGCAAACTATTCGTATTGAGCAAGTGAGCGGTATGGCTCAAGTAAGCAAACTATTCGTACTTAGCAAGTGAGCGATTTCTTTGAAGTCAACGAACTATTCATCTTGAGTAAGTTAGCGGTGTGTCTGAATAAAGTTAGTCCTGCATTTCAAGTAAGGGAATTGCTCTAAAGGGTCTTAAACAACCTTGTCGCCCGCGTGCCCAGCGTGTTCGTAGCGCTTTGGACTTCGGGTGAGTAGTCCTCTGTAAGTGCGGGTTCAACTCCGCGGACTTGCAGAAAAGCTACAGGTTCCCAGATTTACGGTGTTCGTGGCACCGAGCCGAAGGGTTACGATATCCATGACACCGAGCGGAAGAGATTTCAGCTCAAGTGCTTCTGGAACGAAAAAAAAAAAAAAAAAAATTCTTTGTCAAAATTTGTAGTCGCCATTGTACGCTTTGATTCAGTTTTGTGACGCTATTTGACTTTTCCGGCTTTTCAGAGTTGAATAAAAAAGTATTTGTGAATAACAATATGTTTCATTCTTCGCAAGTATAATATCTTTGTTGATGAAACTTTTAGTCAAGATTAAGTTTGCAAACGTTATTACCTTGTATTGATTTTACTAAAAATGTTACTTTATTCTTCTTCTTTACCTGTTAACGCCACAACGGAGCACAGGTCTTCAACAAACTTTTTCCAGCTCTTCCTGTTTCTTTCATCCCTTCCAATTCGTTCCATGTTTTACCTATCCTTTTAATATCAGCCTCCATCTCTCTTCTCCAGATCTATCTAGACCAGCGTTTCCCAAAGTGGACGGTACCGCCCCCAGTGGGCGCTGAAGCGTTCTAGGAGGGCGAGTGTGGGTTTAGAAGAATTGGGGGTTGTTCTGACGATTAGGTCGGTGACTTCAAAGAAGAAATTAATAATAACTATTTTAAAATAAATTGTTTTCGTGATTTTGCGATTGAATAATCATTAAAATTTGAATTCTGCGTTTTAATTCATCTTATGCCCATCCTACACGATCCATTTTTTCATCAATTTTCTTTTTCATGCGTATAATCATTTGAAAATTGACCACGTATTACAGAAATAAATATCAATTTTCTATGTCAATGTGAAAATAGAGCATGTATATGTGGGGAGGGGGCGTTGGCAAACTGTTATAATGTGGAGAGGGGCGTTACAAAGTTTATGTCATGCAAAGTGGGCGGTGAGCCGAAAAAGTTTGGGAATCTATGATCTAGACTAGACCTTCCCTTACTCATATTTTCCTGCGGGTTCCAAAACAGTGTCTGTCTTGCAATGCTTCCGGTCGGTCTTCTCAATGTGTGTCCTATCCATCGCCAGCGTCTCTTCCTTAACTATTTCTCCACTGGTATTTGCTAGTTTCAGTTTTTCTCTTAACTTCTTCGTTCGTAATCTTATCATACCACTTATAGTATTATTTGTGTTAGTATTATTATTATTATTGCATTCGCCAACGGCGCCCGCGGATCCACATTTGACGACTGTCAGATGGCCCAAATAACATGTTGACAGCACTGGACTAAAGCGTCTAAAGATGAAGAATTGTCTTCCTTGACGCAAGACACCGACCGGGTTCCCATTTTCTTCATTTCTATCAGCAGAACTGACAAGACACCGCCCGGAAATTTCGCCATTTGTCTTCATCATCACTACGAATTTTGGAAAAGGACCAGACTTACATTGTCAATCATTTCTAAACTAGAACAAGGAAGACACGCACCGTTCACCCATTAGTTTCTTTCTATAAGCAGAACCATGGCCTCAAACACACAGGTTTCCCATTTGTCTTCATTTCTATCAGCAAAACTGACAAGACACAGACCGGGTTTTCCCCATTTGTCTTCGTTTCTCTCAGCAAAACTGACAAGACACGGACCAGGTTTCCCATTTTTTTTCGTTTCTATCAGCAAAACTGACAAGACACGGAACGGGTTTCCAATTTGTCTTCGTTTCTCTCAGAAAACTGACAAGACACCTGTCGAAAATCTTGACAAGACCACGATTTCCGTAACTCCAGCCACACTACTAGCGATCTCTAGAAAAAAGGTACGTGAACTAAACGTCGCAATACGGATTCGAAACTAAAACCTTTAGAACGAAAGGCAAACGTCTTAACCACTGCACCACATTGACGTGTTCTTTTCTGGTAAGCAAGACCATGGCCTCCAACAACAAAAGGCCGACTAGCTCAGACAGGGGAAAAACTAATTTTTAATAGGAGCTTGTTTTTATATATGTTTGATAGAACACTGTACCCTTTTCGCAATTTTACTCAATTCTATGAGTCTATGGTTGTTTATTGATGAAAAATGTTAATAATACTAATATATTCCTTAATATTCCTTAGCTTTAAGCTTAATTTGTAACATAATATAACCTTGGTTTAACATTCTGTATCGTTTTTAAAATGAATTAATTTATATACAACAATTCTGGAATGTGAGAATCACGTGACAGCTGTGGTCTTATTTCCTAGAATTTTTACCTGAGCCCGCCAGACGTATGTTATTGCAGACCACGACCACCAGACATACGTTTCAAGTAAGCTCTCATTACCGTTATATTATCAAACAAGTACAAACAAAGGGAAGCCATCCTGTTACCCCCAGATGTCACGATTTCATTATGTTCTCAATTAAACTCTGACTAATTATCTTCTCCTGACCGCTTTTCAGATATCCCAAAAGATAATCCTTATAACTGGGTCACTGACGTGATGGACGTAATGACGGTCCCACCGGAAACGACCTTGCAGCAGTGGCCATTGAGGTATGAAGTCATTATTCCAAACAAAAATGAATTCTCTCTAGGGAAAATGACATTATTACTGGTTTGGTGGTGTTCTTGGTGGTGTTCTTCGTGGTGTTCTTGCTGGTGATTGAAATGACGCGTTTTGGATCAATTTAGACAGACTGTCTTGGACTAAGTGTCACATCAGGATGAGTACAAAAAATGAAAGTTTGTATAGTGAAGTAAGCGTTAGGAAAGAAACTTTGAAAAGTAAAGAAAGAGGGAGGAAAGAAACGTTTAAGAGTAAAAGAAGAGCGAGGAATCAACTTTGAAGAATGAAGGAAGAGTAAGTAAAGAAACTTTGAAGAGTGAAAGAACAGTAAGTAAAGAAACGTTTAAGAGTAAAAGAAGAACGAGTGATAAACTTTGAAGAGTGAAAGAAGAGTAAGTAAAGAAACTTTGAAAAGTGAAAGAACAGTAAGTAAAGAAACGTTGAAGAGTGAAAGAACAGTAAGTAAAGAAACGTTGAATAGTAAAAGAAGAGCGAGGAATCAACTTTGAAGAGTGAAAGAACAGTAAGTAAAGAAACGTTTAAGAGTAAAAGAAGAACGAGTAATAAACTTTGAAGAGTGAAAGAAGAGTAAGTAAACAAACGTTGAAGAGTGAAAGAACAGTAAGTAAACAAACGTTGAAGAGTGAAAGAACAGTAAGTAAAGAAACGTTGAAAAGTGAAAGAACAGTAAGTAAAGAAACGTTGAAAAGTGAAAGAACAGTAAGTAAAGAAACGTTGAAGAGCGAAAGAAGAGTAAGGAAAGAAATTTTGAAGAGTGAAAGAAGAGCGAGTGTTACAGGAGGGGGACGGGGGTGTCGTCCTAATGAGGTAGGGGGATCCGGTGTCCCTTGAGGGTTGATGGTATTTGCTAATTGTAATAGTTGGTGCTACGGTAGTAATCAATATTGAGCAGTAGTAATACCATCATTGTTTTGGTAGTTCCATCATTATTTGTAGTAATTCCATCATTGTTATACTTCTTTGGTTCGTTGCCCTTTCTAGTGCTTCCAACTCTTTTTGTAGTTCCAGGCAGTAATTTCCTTGGGTTGTCATATATATTTATTATTTACAAATTTTGATGTTGTTCCTTATCGATGGTGGCTCCTTCCTTTACACATGGCTTTCATACGACCACAATATATTAAATGACCATAGTGTATTCATGTAAACATGTTTATTTTGATGTTACAAGTGCTGACAACACACAAACACGTCTCTCATGTCCGCCGTTCAGGTTCGTTTCTCCTCGTCTTCTAAATCGTTACTAACTGACAGTCACTACACACCTACGTAGTTCTCATTACGTCAAAATGACTTGTTGTTATGTGTTGCGCCTCTGCTTAGAGAGTGCAACACATAGTCTCAACTATTAAATATCTAATTATACTACCTATCTATCTGACTAACTGTCCATTCCTCCGCTGCCATCTGGGGAACTATGACACGAGGAATCAAATTTGAAGAGTGAAGATTGAGCGAGGAATAAACGTTGAAGAGTAAAAGAACAGTAAGTAAAGAAACGTTGAAGAGTGATAGAAGAGTAAGTAAAGAAACGTTGAAGAGTGAAAAAGAGAGATGAATATAGAAAGTTTGGAGAGTGAAAGATGAGAGAGAAATATAAGAAGTTTGAAGAGGACAATAACAGTGAAGAATATATAACATTTCCAGAGAGCAGGAAGATTGAAGACTACTGGAAGTGTTAACAAAATCAAATAGAGTAATTAACAACAAAATGCTACTGTCAAATTCTTAGAACGCTCATAGCAGAGAAGAGAGAAATAATAAAGACATCACAAAAGGCATGCATATCTAGAAACGTCGGCTCATAAACAACATCGTGTCTCGTAAACTTCAATATTTTGGTCCAATTAAACGATACAGAAATTTGAGAAAAACGGTAATGAAGTGTATATTTTTAGAAGACGGGGCACGGGAAGATCACGATGATGGTGGCAACATGTCATTAAAGAAGCATCAAATACGACAATGAAGAAGATGGGAGATCTTTCTATAGACCGAGGAAGCTATTGATGTAGTTAGTATAACAACAAATAGCATGACAATGGAAGTAATAGTAGTGATCAAGGTACTACTCTGACTGGAGTCACAAAACTACATTCCCGATTGTATTCTGAGTGATTCACTGAGTATGATTCGGAAGGTGGAGACTTGTTCTTTGCGCGGACAATGAACTGAATAACTACACTCGTCAACAATTTGCAGAATTACATTCATCGTTGTTCCGGGGAACATGAGTGTCGATGCCAGTGAGAGAGCAGACATGTTGACTGGTTCTGCCATCATATCGGAAAGTCAACTAATAAACAGAACTCACAATTTGCTAGCTCTCATAAATGTGGCGCATATGGAACTTTCATCTAATATCTAAACCAATCCACATTCTCTGCTAAATTACAAGAGCTTGGATTGGAGAGGAAAGAAAAGAACAGCACAACTGACGTATGAATAAACTCAACAATCAACATCGAACTGATAAGGCTAATCACTGGACCATGTTGGAGATATTGCAAAGGCGATCGGAGCACCTAAGGACATTTCATGAGAGCAATGATGATCTAGTGTCAAACATGGCCAATAACAGCAGCTAATGAGCGGAAAATCATAACGACAGAGATGAGGTCTCTTAGAAGAGCTGCATGTGTGACAATAAGAGACAAAATTAGAAATGAAGAAATCAGAAGAAGACTGGATGTGAAACCAATTAAATTAAATGGTTTGAACACCTGACAAGAATGCCCTGGTATCGCCTACCACAGAGAGCCACACAGAAAAGTATAATGAGTACAAATCAAGAGGAAGACCACGCAAAAGATGGAGCGACGGCATCAACAACAGCCTTACGAACACGAATATCTGCTTACAAAGTGCCTTAAAACAAGCACACACATATCACTACGTTTCACCTCCAACACTTCTATAAAGAAGTCAATGGTGGAAGAGAAAAACAAGCACACACAAGATCACTACGTTTCACCTCCAACACTTCTATAAAGAAGTAAATGGTGGAAGAGAAGAACAAGCACACACAAGGTTTCACCTGCATAACCTTTGCTAAAGAAGCCACCAGAAAGTAAAGAGACAAACAAGAGGACCACAAAGATGCACTACGTTTCACTCCAACACCTTACGAAACGAATATGGTGGAAAGGAAAACAACACACACAAGATCACTACGTTTCACCTCCAACACTTCTATAAAGAAGTCAATGGTGGAAGAGAAGAAAAACACACACAGATCACTACGTTTCACCTCCAACACTTCTATAAAGAAGTAAATGGTGGAAGAGAAGAACAAGCACACACAAGATCACTACGTTTCACCTCCAACACTTCTATAAAGAAGTAAATGGTGGAAGAGAAGAACAAGCACAAACAAGATCACTACGTTTCACCTCCAACACTTCTATAAAGAAGTCAATGGTGGAAGAGAAGACAAGCACACACCAGATCACTACGTTTCACCTCCAACACTTCTATAAAGAAGTAAATGGTGGAAGAGAAGAACAAGCACACACAAGATCACTACGTTTCACCTCCAACACTTCTGTAAAGAAGTAAATGGTGGAAGAGAAGAACAAGCACACACAAGGTCACTACGTTTCACCTCCAACACTTCTATAAAGAAGTAAATGGTGGAAGAGAAGATGAAGAAGAAGAAGACTGAAACAGGTCAGAGATACGCAACCTCCATTCAGAAACGTTGATAATAAATTGTGTAGAGCTACGAGTGGATTATAAACACGCTCGTAAACAGAACAAAATAAAAACATAATTAACACACCAATCATTGACTGAGACATCCAAACATAAGCCAGGATACATTTATCTGTTATTGTAATTAATATATGACCCATTTCTGTCCTTCACTATGAACATCCAAACATTAAATATTTTATTTATCCACTTCAGAAGGAACGCTATCACATCTCCACTATCATTATTAACTTGTTACATACCACAAACCACTTAACTGGCGTACACAAATGAACTAAACATATCAGAAACCAGTTATAATTACTTGTCACTGAGTGTACTGTCTTGTGTTCTGCACTAAAAACTTCACGTTTCTATCGTAGATATAAATAGTAAAACAAAAACGTCTATTTCTTTTCTCCTGGTTATAAATCTAATATACATTGTGGATACGAGACATTTCCTAACTTAATATAACTGACATTTTATCAAAATGTTAGTCTAAGTATACAGCTCTGTTCAATGTCTATATTTTCGATTTTATTTTCTCCTCCATTTTGATGATGATTGACGATTACTATTGATATTGATAATGCTTAGTTTATTTCTACCAACGTTTTAATTTGAAGAAGACAAAGGTTTGCATTCTTTTGTTTACGTCTTGGTAACACCAGTATTATGGAAATATAAAAAGTAACGCTGCAGATATGGACATTATGTGTGACTTCAGCAATGCTTGAGGAATCAGATGCTTGAAAACAGCGGTAAATAAAACAAGAAAATACCATATAAGAAATGAGAAAATTAGAAGAGCATTATTAAATTAATGGAAAAACAGAGACTCAAATTGTATGGCCACTTGGTGAAAATGAACTCGAATACACCAGCTGTAAGAGCGTACAACCTGAAAAGGGAATCATCAAGAGGAAGGGGCAGACAAAGATGGATTTAAGGAGTTGCAGACATCGTAAATCGTCACAATATCACAGCGTATGAAGCGACCGAGCGTGCACTATCTCGGAAACCAATTATCAGTTAAATGTGCTACACCTAACGGCAAAAAAAGGAGAGAAGGACAAAAGGCAGAAAAGAAAGACTATAACACGTGAATATTTGCACATACAACACTTCTATAACACGTGGACATTTGTACACATATTTCTAAAATATATAAAAATTTGTATCACTTCTGTAAACTGTGAACATTTATACACATATCATTTCTAAAAAATGTAAACATTTGTATCACTTCTGTAAACTGTGAACATTTGTACATATATTCCTTCTATACCATGTGAACATGTGTACACATATGCCATTAGTAGCAGTTGAACATATGTACATACTTTAAAGTAATACAATTTAAGCACATGTACACATGTTCACATGTACAAATGTGGAGGTGTTGAATGATGTTAAGACACAGAGAAAGCTTACCATCAATATAAGAAAGAGGCAATCATCGCTTTCCGGACATGTGATGAAGAGGGGAGGTTTAGAACATACTCTAACAACCGATAAGATCGAGGGAGACGAGACAGAGGAAGACAGAGAGAGAGAAAATTTTGGATAGCCTGACTTTATGGCACGGAAGAGCGTCAACATTCGAGATGATAACAAACACTAGAGACAGTGATTTTTGGAGATCCATGATCGCGTACGCCAGCCGGCACGGCACCTGATGATGACACATGTTCTATTTATAACCAGCAAACATTTGTTCACATATAGTGTCAATACTACGTGAACACTTCGCATATATAACACTTGAGTATATCGTTGACATATATTGTGGAATAACGACTAAGTACGACACGATTTACAAGAATGACGTTTCAAACAAAAGATGGTTGTTATTGATGGTTTCTTGCTGTGTAGTAACGTCATCAAATACATTGAATATCTACCAGAAACGTGACAGTAATTATACATTATGTCTCCAGTACAAAGTGCCCAGGATAAAGCCAAACTTCTTCTCTTGGAATCTTAGAATGGGAAGAAAAGATTAAAAGCAACATCCACGTATTCTCTTAAAATAATGTTGACCACTGTTGTATAAAAAAGAGACAAATAGCCAATTAGGATTATCTACATGGGATTAAATAGAATTCCCAATCTCATGTTTGTCTGCACGATTCTTTGCTATTATTTATTTCGTGAAGTCGGAATATCTTCAAGTAGAAACACAAAACAACAACCATAAAACAGCAAAAATATAATAAAAGTAAAGGCTTTGCAGAGTAAAAAGTGTATATCACTTTACTTTTCTAGGTTCAAGTATCCAGGCGGTAGATAGGCAAATTTCTGCTCTCAATTGTGAGAAGTCTGGTACTGAAAATAATCTGACAATTCCATTATGTCTGATTTGGTTATCGGACGCATACTATTGCTCAGATATGTCACACAACAAACATACTATGCTCAGATATGTCACACAACAAACATACTCATTGCTCAGATATGTCACACAACAAACATACTCATTGCTCAGATATGTCACACAACAAACATACTCATTGCTCAGATATGTCACACAACAAACATATATTGCTCAGATATGTCACACAACAAACATACTCATTGCTCAGATATGTCACACAACAAACATACTCATTGCTCAGATATGCCACACAACAAACATACTCATTGCTCAGATATGTCACACAACAAACATACTCATTACTCAGATATGTCACACAACAAACATATCATCATCATCAAATAGCTTACCCAGAGCAGAGTTTTCTAACCCTAACAGTCCTTCAGAATTTCTCTCTCTCATAGCTCATATATCCCGCCCATGCTGCTGCTATCATGCTCAAATCATCAGTTACATCTTGGATCTAATCTTTCATGATGTCCTTCTATTCTTCTCTTTGCCGCGATGTTTTCTTTCAAAATGGTTTTCCCAACCCTTTGGGACCTTTTACATGTCAAAAATACTTTAATGTTCTCCTTTTTATTTGTATCATCAGTGAATTTTCTTGAATTCTGAGTGCTTTATGGATTGATCTATGTGTTAACGTCTTTGTTCGTTGCATAAGGAGAACTCTTTTACAAGACATATTTTCTTGAATTCTGAGTGCTTTATGGATTGATCTATGTGTTAACGTCTTTGTTTGTTGTATAAGGAGAACTCTTTTACAAGACACATTTTCTTGAATTCTGAGTGCTTTATGGATTGATCTATGTGTTAACGTCTTTGTTCGTTGCATAAGGAGAACTCTTTTACAAGACATATTTTCTTGAATTCTGAGTGCTTTATGGATTGATCTATGTGTTAACGTCTTTGTTCGTTGCATAAGGAGAACTCTTTTACAAGACATATTTTCTTGAATTCTGAGTGCTTTATGGATTGATCTATGTGTTAACGTCTTTGTTCGTTGCATAAGGAGAACTCTTTTACAAGACACATTTTCTTGAATTCTGAGTGCTTTATGGATTGATCTATGTGTTAACGTCTTTGTTCGTTGCATAAGGAGAACTCTTTTACAAGACATATTTTTCTTGAATTCTGAGTGCTTTATGGATTGATCTATGTGTTAACGTCTTTGTTCGTTGTATAAGGAGAACTCTTTTACAAGACATATTTTTCTTGAATTCTGAGTGCTTTATGGATTGATCTATGTGTTAACGTCTTTGTTCGTTGTATAAGGAGAACTCTTTTACAAGACATATTTTCTTGAATTCTGAGTGATTTATGGATTGATCTATGTGTTAACGTCTTTGTTCGTTGCATAAGGAGAACTCTTTTACAAGACATATTTTCTTGAATTCTGAGTGCTTTATGGATTGATCTATGTGTTAACGTCTTTGTTCGTTGCATAAGGAGAACTCTTTTACAAGACACATTTTCTTGAATTCTGAGTGCTTTATGGATTGATCTATGTGTTACGTCTTTGTTCGTTGCATAAGGAGAACTCTTTACAAGACATATTTTCTTGAATCTGAGTGCTTTATGGATTGATCTATGATTTACAGTCTCTTTAGTTCTGTTTTTTATAGGGAACTCTTTCAAGATAATTTTTCTTGAATTCTGAGTGCTTTATGGATTGATCTATGTGTTAACGTCTTTGTTCGTTGTATAAGTAGAACTCTTTTACAAGACATATTTTCTTGAATTCTGAGTGCTTTATGGATTGATCTATGTGTTAACGTCTTTGTTCGTTGTATAAGGAGAACTCTTTTACAAGACACATTTTTCTTGAATTCTGAGTGCTTTATGGATTGATCTATGTGTTAACGTCTTTGTTCGTTGTATAAGGAGAACTCTTTTACAAGACACATTTTTCTTGAATTCTGAGTGCTTTATGGATTGATCTATGTGTTAACGTCTTTGTTCGTTGTATAAGGAGAACTCTTTTACAAGACACATTTTTCTTGAATTCTGAGTGCTTTATGGATTGATCTATGTGTTAACGTCTTTGTTCGTTGCATAAGGAGAACTCTTTTACAAGACACATTTTCTTGAATTCTGAGTGCTTTATGGATTGATCTATGTGTTAACGTCTTTGTTCGTTGCATAAGGAGAACTCTTTTACAAGACACATTTTCTTGAATTCTGAGTGCTTTATAGATTGATCTATGTGTTAACGTCTTTGTTTGTTGTATAAGGAGAACTCTTTTACAAGACATATTTTTCTTCTTCATCTTCGAACGCTCCATATCGACCACATGTTAAACCACTCCTTGTTGTTTGCACGTAATCTGAGCTTAAGAGCGATTGCATGTTGTGCCAGTTAAGCACATAGAAGCACATCCGTTTTATGTGACGCTGTTTATTTACTAGGGTAGCTTCCTTAGTCCCCTACCCCAGTTGACTCTTGCGAAAGTGCTTGTAGGTTACTATTCTTTGTTCCACCTGACGACCCTGGCAACTCACGTGAGCAACAGATTCTAATTCACGTATATACTTTTCCACCTTCTTATTGAATGTTCATACGTTTCACACCATACGTTGCTACAGGAAATATGTCAGCTCTTTTTATTCATGTTAACATTTTCATTATATACATTTTTAGTTTTAAATTTATCTAAGGCTATGTTATTTTTTTCCTACCATTTCCATCTCTTGTTAGCAGTGAACCGAAATATTCAAAAAACTGTTCACATTTGAGTAAAATATACATTTATGAAAACGACATTATGATATGACTAGTTATTTCTTCTTCTTTCTTCTTTTGTGTTTCTCTTCTTTTTGCCGTTAGGCGTCGCAGGTCTGATAATCATTTCCGAGATAGTGCACGCTCGGTCGCTTGATATGCTGTGGTATTGTGGAGTTTTAATATGTCTGTAACGTCATCAATCAATCTTTTTCTTGGTCTGACCCTTTCTCTTGATGATTCAATTTTCAGGTTGTACTCTCTTGCAACTGGTGTCATCTTCTTTTGTTGTCACACCGGGTTGTTGTCCAGTGTTGTGGTTTTATGTTTTTGTCTGGCTCTGTTCTCGTGGCTTGGGTGACTTATTTGTGTTCTATGCCATCTAACCATCTTTTTCGCTGTTTTCCTCTTCTTTATAATCGTCGTTAATGAGGATGTTTTTATTTAACGGTGAATCTGATTTAAATATGTATCCAGTAGATGGATCTCTAACGGAATTGAATAATATTCCGCATTTTAACGTTTATAATTTTTCTCCACTTTTCGTAATGAATCCAATGTTATCTACAAATTCGTACAGTAACAAAAGAGACAATACTATGTATTGACACGTAGATGTTTTAGTGAGAATTTGAGTCAGCAGAATATAATGACAATGCAGTGGACACGGCAAGGACAGTGGAAAAAAAGTTTCATAAGAGTGCACGGAGGAGAACGTTTGAATCAGAGCTCAAAGACATGCCAGAAAAAAGCAACAGTTTAGTTAGTTAGTCTTCCTCTTGGGCCTGTGGGCATGGCAGAGTCATAGTTCTCCATGTCTCGCGGTTCGTTGCTATCTGTTTTAGGTCTTTAATGTTACTAGGCCCATCGTTGAGCCTTCTCTGTGATGGTTCTACGCAGAGTTCTTGGTCTTCCTCGTTCTTTTCTCTAGGTTTGACAAAGAAAGGACACAATCGATTATGGACATTATTTGTCTTATATGCCATTTGGCTTGACACGGACTGACATTGTTTGTCTTTGTCTTATATGTCATTTGGCATGACACGGACTGACATTGTTTGTCTTTGTCTTATATGTCATTTGGCATGACACGGACTGACATTGTTTGTCTTTGTCTTATATGCCATTTGGCATGACACGGACTGACATTGTTTGTCTTATATGCCATTTGGCATGACACGAACTGACATTGTTTCTCTTTGTCTTATATGCCATTTGGTATGACACGGACTGACATTGTTTGTCTTTGTCTTAAATGTCATTTGGCATGACACAGACTGACATTGTTTGTCTTATATGCCATTTGGCATGACATGGACTGACATTGTTTGTCTTTGTCTTAAATGTCATTTGGCTTGACACGCACTGATGAGGATGCTGTAATAGTACAGTGACCTACTAATTTAGACAAATATTACAATGACCTACTTATTTAGGTACATATTACGATGACCTATTTATTTAGTCAAATAGTACCATGATATACTTATTTAAACAAATAGTACAATGACCTATTTATTTAGGCAAATAGTACAGTGACCTACGTATTTAGTCAATCATCCTAAACCCTGAATTGTATAGAGGCTTGACTGAGGTAATCCCATATATAACAGTAACGTTTAAGATCGAAATCTGCCAATAGAATGACATCATGACAGATGAAGTGAGATGGGTGTCAACATTGGTACAGTCCAAAAAAGAACGACATACCAAAAAGAAAAGCAAATAGACTGATTTATCAACATTGAACAATCGTGTTGGACCGCTTGACACAGCTGGATTTATTGGGGTGTGGATCTGAGCACATTTGGACAGATCTCTCTCTTTCTCGCGATCGTTCTTAAGCCGTTTTTATCATTCTATTGTGATATACAGGGTGTTCAAGATTAAAGCAGCCCCATTGACAAATCGAAAGTTGCCAGTTACATATTGTGTGGTGTGTATTTACTATTTAAACCGGTTCTGACTAGCTCGCGTACGTCACGTTTGTTTATCGCCCCTTCCCGCACTACAATTACATACCTTGACGTTTACTAGGTCATAATTGAACCTTCTCATTTTCATGAATATATGCCAGATGGCTCCAATCACAGGCCGCTTTTATATTGTATAAACAGCCAAACATCAGAACGCGATGCACGTGCACAAGCCTTGAGTACCAATTGGAGTTTAGGTGCTTATCCTTCGGTGGTGTTTTCGATTTCAACCAGCGTTTGTGTACGATTAGCTCTCCGTTAGCCTTTGCTGTCCCCAGCCAAAACCCACAAGGCAGCATGTTGCTATAGTCTTTCAGGGCAGCGACCTGTAGACGACCTGCCCTTCCGGGCTGATGAGCGTCATCTGCCCAGTGGACAGATCTAGTGTGCTTTGATTATAGTCTTCATATAAGTTAATATAACAGAATGCCACGAAAATGTTTGACTTTGAATATAGTCAACAGAATAGTACGGTGTAGTATCGTCTGAGATGTTTTATAGTCGATAACATAAAACATGGAACATGGGTGTTTGAATTGAGATGTACACAGAAATTTGAAGGCTCTCAATGGCGAAATGGTTATGTAGTTTGTATCTAGTACTGAAGGTTGTGAGTTCGAATCCAAACCGAGATATATAGCAATTTTTTGTCATGAGATTCTTAGGTTTGTTGACAAGCTACCAAGTTCGTGCTTTGTGCTATTCTCTCGACAGATGACATGCCATCTCCGCCGACATGGACGGAGCCATATGGGCAAACCTGAAGCAATGAAATCAATGCCTTCAACTTTGAACCTTTAAATTTAAGATTGAATATAGACATACTTGACCTTGATTATCATCAGTAATTGATGTATACCCACTTTTCCCTCACTACTCACTCATTGATGTTGGTCGACTCACAGAAAGACATAACTATAGCTCGTTACAAAATTCGTGAACATCTTTACCGACCGATATAAAATTATTGACTTGATAGAAATTGTTGCATTTTACAGTCTTAACCTTCGTAAAGTATTGTTTGCACGACCTAACCTTTAGAACTATAAGATTTTACTTATTTGTTATTAGTAAAATAACAGCAATGTTGATTTGGTATACATGTATAACTTTAACAGTACGGTAGTCATGTATTTCTATAATTATGCATTTGCGCGCCTCAGAATACAATTCATTGCCAGTAAAATCGGAAATCCGTGGAACTTATCATTTCATACTATGTCTGAACTATTGTCATTGGCGTATGCACACACCATTTATTGTCGTTGATAGAAGTAGAAGTTCTCATTTGTTCACTATGTCACATGCCTTGTTTTAATATGTTATAATGATACGCCTTTGCAAACATTTGTCGCCATGTTGTGTATTACTGTAAATTCTAAACGTTGATGATCATTTTGTTGTGTTTATGTAAAATTTTATAGCACAAAAAAACGCTCTGTGCATCAGCCAAGCTACCTACCAATTAGATAAACATGAATTCGTAAGGTCGTGAGTTATATAAGTCTGCCTGCAAAAAATTCCTGTTATACGTCCGTTAGATTTCGTTCAAATTAAACCTTAGTGTGTTCACGAATTTTGGAACGAACTATAGAGCATTTTTAGACTGTTGTAGCATTTATTGCTGTAAAAAACCAAACATGTTAAAGTTGTTAGCACCCTACAATATTCACAACTAGTGGGTCGCAGGGATCACATACTTGCCATCAAACTGGTAGCTCGTGAATATACTGACATGGCTTGTTAATATCATATAATTATTTTACAATCAATTCATAGACACGTTTGTTCCAATAAATTTCTCTCAGTTGTAAAGCAGCTAATAACACAAATATATATTTAGTAAAAACATTCATAATTGGGTGACTTCAAGTGCCGGGTTCAACTCGTAACTGTTACTCAGATTCCCCTGTTCGTGACTATATTTTAACTTGTTTCAACACATAGTCAATTTAATTGTACCTGAAGTCGAGTATCAATGTCATGAAATTGCTGAAAATTATGTTGTCTCTAAATCTGTCGAAGGTTGGTTATTCAATTTTGTGCACGAAATTATACACGTCATTTTCTCTCTGTGCACGCGCGTCAATATTAAGACGTAAACCAATAAAGTTGTGATATGAAACAGCCAATGAGAAGCAATGAAATGAAAATCGTGGCATATGCTTTACAGGACTTAGCCACCAATAATAGTAAAGGAGTCGTCGATTTTCTAGGCACCACTTATACGTTCAGTAGGTTGCCATTGCTTTCTGAACGGTGAAGTCGACTTTTAACGTTCGTAAAAATCAAAGGGAACTATTTTGCTTCCAAACTTGCCCGGCTCGCGGAGTCTGAACCAGGTACTCTTGGATTGTGATCGAGCTGATTACCGCTTGAACTACAGACGCTCACAGAAGCAATATTACTGTTAAATACTTCAGATATGCTACGACGGGATGTTCAAGCGGTCCCGCGGGCGCCAAGTCCCCAGCGTTATACATTTCTGTCGCCCTAAGCTACTCCGTCGAGTTTAATGATAATCAGAAATTTAAGGGGAACAAAAAGCATTTCTGAATAGCAGATTGTTATATTTTTTGTCAAAGGATTCTCTATAACATCGTCTTAACTCATTTACAACTGGATATTTTTTTTTCAGAGATCCATGGTCTCATTTTAGGTGAGATCGAGTTCCAAGTCCTATCGGAGATGGACGATAAAACGCAGGTTCCGTGTTCAATTTGAGCACGTAAAAGAACCCATGGCAGTTCAAAATCGAGAAGAGCAGGCTGTAAAGTCGCTGTCCAGACAAAATTCATGAGAAAACATAAACAGTAAAATTCCTACAAAAATATCTTCAACATTTTCAAAATTACATCGGGTACTTTCGCTGGTGCTACGCAGTTCGTGTACTGCTGCTGAGAACTTCCTGTGTAAGAAAGAGATCGGAGCACATATGGTTACTCACCGAAGTGCAATGATGATGGTCCTATCAATCAATCAATGAATACATCAAATCAACCGCATTTACAATTTTGTTTTATTTTGTAACCACTCTATTATTCTTACCACACCTTCATTTTGCTTTTTTTATTTTTTACATGTAAGAAGCACAAAAAGTGTTTTTAAATTGTTTTGCAGTGTATTTTTATCATTTCACACTATGTTAAATGTACGTACAATATTTTTTCAGAAATAAACGTCATAATTATAAGTTAGGATTAACTTTTCATATGTTATTAATATGTTTTAATATTACCGTTAATATCACTAGATTACTATAATAATATTCGTATTATTATTTCGAGCGCCATTTGACACCGCTCCTCCCCACTCATCAGGTAGATGCGCCCCAGTATACAACAACGTTGTACAGCACTGTGCTACGATGTCTGCTATAACTTGACATGCTCTGTACCCCTAAACATGGAACATGCTAGATCTTAATCGTGACGTATCCTTTACATGACGTAGCCATCAACCAAAGTAAACGCGTCGTCGATTTTCTAGGCACCAATTATACGTTCAGTAATTTGCTATTGCTTTCTGAACGTTGAGGTCTTTTTTTTACATTTCGCAAAAATCCCACGGAAAGGAATTTGCTCCGAAACTGCCAGCCATGGAGTTTGAAAGAATTACTATTGGGTTGTGATCCAGCTCAGTACCGCTTAAGCTACAGACGCCCACTACAGATAGCAGATCTAGCAGACATAAATATCCAGTATTAGAAAAATAGGACTAAAACGATTCGGGTAAATACATAGTCAGTAAACATGTATTTAAGGATTTCGGAAAACAAACAATTATCAAATACTGAAATCAAACCAGAAACCTGATGTATATCTTCGATCATTTCTCTGTATAGAGAGATAGCTATTCGTTGTCTTAAAGAAGCTCGTCCTTAGAGCTAGGCAATTGGCGATGAGAGAAATACGGTTTGTGATTCTATTTCACCATTTTTTTCTATTATTTTTGTGTATATTTTTGTGAGCGTCTGTAGCTTAAGCGGTAGTGTGCTTGATTACATCCTAAGCGTACCGGGCTCAAACTCCGCGGTGTGCAAAATTGAAAGCAAATTAGTTGCCTTGAATATTTACAAATGGTAAAAGTAGATCTCAAATTATACACTCAAATTCAAATTATTTACAATGCAAAGAATTTGAAGAAGGTTTTTATTTTTGATGTCCTGCTCTATATTTAGCAACCATGCAAATTCCTTGCATTATAAATAGGCATGTTATATATGGTTGGAAAGCTAATTGGATGGACTATCAGGATATTTGGTTTTAACATAAGTGTGATGTAATATATGATATCCGTGACCTTCTTATGAAAAGTTTAAAAATAGATTATTCTACAAATAACAAATAATTTTAGTCACAAAGAAGGAAAAAAAAGTATGACGGATATAACGAAATCTTTTATGACAGTCGTTTAAAATCTTCATATTTGCAAAACATATACAAATTTAAACATGTTTGGAAAATATGAAAGGCAGTAATCATGAAATTTATAATATATGAATATTTTCATATTTTAAAGAACAAATTTAATAAATATGACCTTCAAGAGAAAATGATGCTGGATTGGTCTAGTGAGCAGCCCATAAAGAACTAACACTTATAGTAGCATACATAAAAATTAAATAGGTATATAATTTCGAAATATTTCCATTAAATGATATTATTGATAAAAAATATGAGTGCGCAATGATATTTGATAGACAACATAATCAGGAAAAAAGTTATCTGGCATCTTGCAAACAGTCTCAAAGTGACCCAAGCACAGAATGTTCATCTGACCCAAGCACAGATATTTGAAGAATCACTGTTGTCTTCATAAGGACAGTAATCTGAGCTATTATAATTCATTTTATCACATAATTGTGATTTTTGCTAGAACAATTTGGACATTTCTACAAAATGGCAAGTGGGAAATGAGGTGTGCCTCAGTGAACGAGATTAGACATCTAAAAATATATAATTATCTATTAGATTTCCATATGTTCTGCATTAGTTAACATAAATTTTACCAACTTAAATGCAAAATGAATAAAAAATTACGGCCACATAAATAGGCATGCTGCATCGATCATAAATGATCCAAATCACAGTATCCCAATGTTTAAGAGTCAATATATTTGTAGAACAAATCATGAGAAATATCAAGTTGGATGGAAACCACAAACATTCGAATTTGTTTACAGTTGCTATAAATATGATTACACAGTTTAGAGCTGACATCTAACATTAATTCTACTACTTTTCAATTGTATTAACACATTTTGTACAACTCAATTGTGAGTGTGTTTAAAACACTTTGAAGACCATACGTTTGTTTGTGAATACAGAGAAAGTTTTGTCCACTGATAGATGCAAAATTTGTACAAATGTAACATCAGCACAACATTAACGTCAGTACAAAATTAACATCAATACAAAATTAACGTCAATACAAAATTAACATCAATACAAAATTAACGCCTACACAAAATTTACGTCTACACAAAATTAACACCAGTACAAAATTAACGTCAATACAAAATTAAAGTCAATACAAAATTCACACTCAGTACAAAATTAACATCAATACAAAATTAACATCTAGAAAACATTTACATCTGCAGAAATCTAGCATGTAATTAACATTTAAACAAAATTAATAATAACGCAAAATTAACATCTACACAAAATTATCATCCCAAGCTATATATAATCATGTCCTAGCTAAGACAGCGAAAAAAGTCTAAATTGTGGACCTGTAACTTCATCATTATCATCATCGTAGCTTGTCCCATCAGGAACTTGGCTCCCATGACAACATTCTGAAAAACTCTCTGTTCTTACAAGTTGGCCGGCGTCAGAAGCAGTCATTCTCAGATCGTCAATGACATTCTGCACCCATCCTCTTCTAGGTCTTCCCCTCGTTCTTCTTCTCGTACTTGTACCTTCATCATCAACATCATCAGGTGCCGTGCCGGCTGTCGTAGGCGATCATGGATCTCCACAAATCTCTGTCGCTGATGTTTGCTATCAACTGATATGTTGACGCTCTACCGTGACATGAAGTCAAGCCATCCAACATTTTCTCTCTGTCTTTCCCTGTCTCGTCTACCCTCGATTTTACCGGTTGTCACGATGTGTTCTAAACCTCCCTCCTCATCACATGCCTCAAAAAATGATGACTGCCTCTTTCTTATATTGATGATAAGCTTTCTCTGTGTCCTGATCTCATTCAAAACCTCAACATTAGTCATTTTAGCAGTCCATGGGATTCTCATCATTCTTCTATAAAACCACATTTTTGTGGCCCTCAGAGATTTTTCGATCTGTGTGTTCATTGTCCACGACTCGCATCCGTATGTCAGTATTGGTTCTATGTAGCACTGAATAACTCGCATTCTGATCGGGATTGACAAGGACTTGTTGCAGATAATGCTTCTCATTTTCAGGAATTATGTTTTCGCTTGTCCTGTTCTGCTCTTTATTTCTGATCGGTATCTGCCATCTAATGTTACCAGGACTCCGAGGTATTTAAATTGCTGCACTTGTCTTAGATCAGTCCCATTTACTGTGATGGTGCATTTTGGTAACTCTGCTTTTTTGATATTATCATAACTTCTGTCTACTTAATATTCAAACTGAGTCCTTTGTTGCTACGTTCTGTCACAACCTTATCAACTAATTTATGTAGCTCCATTTCATTTCTTGATATTAAGACAGTATCATCTGCGTATCTCAGGTTATTTATGATATGTCCTCTCACAGCTATTCCAAGAAAATCTTTTGTAGACCTAAAAATGCTTTCACAATACAATGAGAACAGGTCTGGTGATAATACACATCCCTGTCTAACACCTTTTTTGATCTTCTGTAAAGTTCCAATCTTTTTGTCTATTCTTATAGCTGCTGTTTGCTGCCAATATATGTTCTGAATGATTCTTAGATCTTTGCTGTCGATGTTTAAGCTCTCTAACATTTTGGAAAGTTCTTGATGGCGTACATTGTCGAACGCCTTGGTGTAGTCTACAAAGCACAAGTATAGATCTGCTTTTACTTCTATTGATCTTTCTATTAGTGTTCTTAGGATATATATAGCGTTGCTAGTACCCTTGCCTTCAACAAATCCTCACTGCTCATCACTGATTTCTGGTCTTATTCTGCTTCTTATCCTTCTCATCATTATACTCAGTAGTATCTTTGTCACATGACTCATACGACTGATAGTGCGGTGATCTTCACGTTCCACTGCTCTTGATTACACTTGTACCTTACATAATGATAATTACAGATCCTATACTAAGAGACTAGAAGACTAAACAAAAGTTCAGACGTGAAACAAGCTGTACCAGAATTCTATATTGTCGAGAACACAGAGAAACACAGAAACCAAGACAGAGTGACTTAAGAGACAGACTAGAAGAGACAGTCGTCTCACAACGTTAAACAGTCTCACAGCTAAGAAACATTCAGACTAGAAGAGACTAGCACATCTCACATTGGTAATCAGTCTCACAGCTAAGAGACAGTCAGATTAAAAACTAGACAGCCTCACATTGTTAATCAGTCTCCAGCTAGAGACAGTCTCACAGCTAGAGACAGTCTCACAGCAAGAACAGTATACACTGAGCAGTCTCACGCTAACAGACAGTCTCACAGCTAGAGACAGTCTCACAGCTAGAACAGTCTCAAGCAGAACAGTCTCACAGCTAAGAGACAGTCTCGCAGAGACAGTCTCACAGCTAAGAGTCTACAGCTAAGAGACAGTCTCACAGCTAAGAGACAGTCAGATTAGAAGAAACTAGACAGCCTCTCACATTGTTAATCAGTCTCACAGCTAAGAGACAGTCAGATTAGAAGAAACTAGACAGCCTCTCACATTGTTAATCAGTCTCACAGCTAAGAGACAGTCTCACAGCTAAGAGACAGTCCAGCAGAGACAGTATCACAGCTAGAGACAGTTCACGCTAGAACATTCACAGCTGAGACATTCACAGCAAAGACAGTCTCACAGCTAAGAGACATCTACAGCTAGAGACAGTCTCACAGCTAGAGACAGTCACGCTAGAGACAGTCTCACAGCTAGAGACAGTCTACAGCTAAGAGACAGTCTCACAGAACTAGACAGAGAGTACTGCACAGACTAAGACAGTCTCACAGCGTAACAGTCTCACAGCTAAGAGACAGTCTCACAGCTAAGAGACAGTCTCACAGCTAAGAGACAGTCTCACAGCTAACAGACAGTCTCACAGCTAAGAGACAGTCTCACAGCTAAGAGACAGTCAGGCTAGAAGAAGGGGGTACAGTCTAGGGACAACGCTGCGCCAGGTTTAGTGAGCTGGCTCTATTCAAGATCCTACCGCACCTCCACGTGGTGACCTTGGAAATCAACAATGGTTCTTGTCTGGCTAAGCGGGTTGGGATCGAGGGAAAGCTGCAGGTAGTGGTAGTAGTGCAAGCACGGAAACGTAATGCAAGTCTATAATCCCTGAACATAATGCACATATCTCCTGTCCGATGAAAAATTGCCCAAATAGTTGCTGAAACGTTAGAAACAGTCTGCGAACGAATCTCAACTTCCCGGAGTAAATGGCGCAAATAAATTTGCCAGCTGTGGGGCAAGAATCAATGAGAACAAAGTGTAACAAGTCAAAGGCCTCGGCAATGGTCTCTGAAAACAATTCAGGACGTAACTGGTGGTTTGAACATAACAGCTGCAGAGGCAGAACATCTGGCTTATGAAAGAGAGAAATTCGGAAGACTGTTGGGGTGGCAAAGTTCTGCTCAGGACAAGCTATTTGATGATGAAAAGTAGACCACACCGTTCAGAAAGCAATGGCAAACTACTAAAAAGATAAGTGGTGCCCAGAAATTGACGACTAGTTTACTGTTGTTGGTGGTTCTTCTTTCTTCTTCTTTTGTCGTCACACTGCTACCGTGTTGTTGCCCATTGTCGTGGTTTTCTGTTTTTATCATGTGCTGTTCAAGTGGCTTGGGGGTGTTAGTGTGGTTGCACGTGTCCATGTAAATGGATACAGAGCATCATTTTGTGGGACTGAATATTATCAAACTAAAGCACAGTTGTGTAAAATAATGATAATATTTCAAACTAAAGCAGAGTTTGGTGTATAAGATTTATAATGCATTGAATTTCGATAAAGACGGAAATTGAGAGAGAACATATTCGATTGAAATAAAGGTCTTTGCAAATGAGAATGTTACAGTTTGGGTGCAAAAGTAGAACTTTGCTGAGATACATAGTTATTTTCATAAATCGCGTCGTTCTGCAAATGATAATATCATACAGCTTTGTCATGCCTCAATCACATCACTACTATTTTCAATATTTTCACTTTTCATAATAATCTTTAGCATGTCCATACATGTTTGTAACTAAAATTATAATATCTGTTGTTCCTTTTGTAAATGCCATAATCCATGAATCAATTTTAATGTTTTTTTTATCAGACCCTTCTGGTATTAGCAGAGGTTTTAACAAAGTCAGCTAACTAAAGATAATGTACTGCTTAAAACCAAATATTACATGTTAAGTTTGTAAATACAGGAGAAGAATAGACGTCATGAGAGCTAATTAGTCAATGGTTTTTGATGTGTATAGAGACTGAGAAAGGCATGAGCTTAGCCATGCATGGCATTAGTTTGATTGATTTTTTAAAAATGTTTGAAATTAAATCTGATAAAATATTCAATATGTTTTAAAAAAAATATTATTAGTTTAAATAAAAAGTGAGTGATGAACTTACATGATAAAGTAGTTATGTAAGCTTAAATATAAGTGATGTTGAGCTTAACATTATAAGGAGTGTATGTAACTTAACATATATAAAGTGATGATGTAACTTAACATATAAGTGAGGTATGTAACTTAACATTATAAAGTGAGTGATGTAGTTAACATATATAAAGTGAGTGTATGTAACTTAAATATTTTAAATATGTTGTATTAACATATATAAAGTGAGTGTATGTAACTTAACATATATAAAGTGAGTGTATGTAACTTAACATATATAAAGTGAGTGTATGTAACTTAACATATATAAAGTGAGTGTATGTAACTTAACATATATAAAGTGAGTGTATGTAACTTAACATATATAAAGTGAGTGTATGTAACTTAACATATATAAAGTGAGTGTATGTAACTTAACATATATAAAGTGAGTGTATGTAACTTAACATATATAAAGTGAGTGTATGTAACTTAACATATATAAAGTGAGTGTATGTAGCTTAACATATAAAAGGAGGAGTAATTTATAAAATAATGTGTTGTAATTTATATAAAGAGGTAGTAACATCATACTTTAGAAAGAATGACAAATTAATAAAGTGAGTGTATGTAACTTAACATATATAAAGTGAGTGTATGTAACTTAACATATATAAAGTGAGTGTATGTAACTTAACATATATAAAGTGAGTGTATGTAACTTAACATATATAAAGTGAGTGTATGTAGCTTAACATATATAAAGTGAGTGTATGTAACTTAACATATATAAAGTGAGTGTATGTAACTTAACATATATAAAGTGAGTGTATGTAACTTAACATATATAAAGTGAGTGTATGTAACTTAACATATATAAAGTGAGTGTATGTAGCTTAACATATATAAAGTGAGTGTATGTAGCTTAACATATATAAAGTGAGTGTATGTAGCTTAACATATATAAAGTGAGTGTATGTAGCTTAACATATATAAAGTGAGTGTATGTAACTTAACATATATAAAGTGAGTGTATGTAACTTAACATATATAAAGTGAGTGTATGTAACTTAACATATATAAAGTGAGTGTATGTAGCTTAACATATATAAAGTGAGTGTATGTAACTTAACATATATAAAGTGAGTGTATGTAACTTAACATATATAAAGTTAGTGTATGTAACTTAACATATATAAAGTGAGTGTATGTAACTTAACATATATAAAGTGAGTGTATGTAGCTTAACATATATAAAGTGAGTGTATGTAACTTAACATATATAAAGTGAGTGTATGTAACTTAACATATATAAAGTGAGTGTATGTAGTTTAAAGTGGTAGTGAGCTCGATCACATCCTAAGCTTATTTGTTCAAAAAGCACGGCGGGCAATTTATAAGCAAATTCGTTCCCGTAGATTTTTACTAACGGTAAAACAGTCATCACTGTTCAGAAAGCAATGACAAATTAATAAACGTATAAGTGGTGCATAGAAAATCGGGGACTCGTGTACTATGATTGATGGCTAAGGACAGTCCTGTAAAGAATATGCCGCGATGTTCGTTTTTCTTCAGGTGTATAAGAAATCGAGGAACGTATACATATCGGTTTTAGCTAAGCCCTTTAAAAGAATACCGCATCATCGTTTTTCTTTTCACTCCGTACATAAGAAGAACCTTGAGAAAGTAATACACATCATCGGTTTTCTCATGAACTGTTTAATCAAAAGCATGAAATGTATATACAATATTTATCGAAGATTATAATATACATAATCATGCGATTTAAACATATGTTTTATTCAACATAATCTTCATAAACATGAACTGCTTTATGCCAGCGCGAAACAAGGACATGTAGCATAACCTCGACCAGATTTTGTCTTGATCATGTAGCTATTTATTCGCTGCATGAATTACTCTCTCACCATCTTTGAACCTTGTCTAGAACAGTGCGTCTTTAAGTGGACTAAACTAATGGAAATCAGAGGGTACCAAATTGGGACGATAGAGTGGATATTCAACCTAATTTGGTGATTGCTTTTCGTGTTGCCTGACTTGTGTGAGAGCGCGCCTTGTTGTGAAATAGAAGCAGGTCTATTATATTCTTATGTGGTCAAACGCTGCGGAAACGTCGATTTAGCTGTTTCAATGTTGAAATTCGCACAAAATAAAAATAATTCACAATTTATAATGATAAATATGTCGGTTGTATGTTTCTTGGTTATTATAAAATGGGATCGATGCATAAAAAAAAATTAAAAAAAATTAATAAAATCGCTGCTCTAGATTGTACGTCGATCCTCTAGAATGCCATATCGATCCTACGCAGTGTCATATTGATCATAAACTGGCATATCGTTCACAAATATTATTATGATGATCATACCGATCGTCGTATCGATTATTGTATTCCTTTGTACCGTAATACCGTAAATTAAGAAGGTATCTGTAGCTACTTCATAAGACATTACCTTGCGTTTCATAGGACATGGGTTCAAATATGGACTACATCGTTCTGTTCACTAGTTCATTTTTCTAGAAATCTCTATGATTGTTGCTGGAGCAACGAAGTTTGTGCCTTTGTGCACGATGAGAACAAGGAGTTTCATTGCAAGAACCCCAGAGGAAGCAACGGAAGAAAATAATATGATCAACAAATAAACAGTGTACAAGTTTTAAAAGAGCTTCCGAATAAACAAATTGACAAACAGAGGATTTGAACCACTTACCCTCATTTCTTACGACACCCATCGCCTATGCTAGCAATGCGAGCTATAACGAAGAGTTTGTGAAAGACACTCCTCAGTGAGTCATTTTTTTAGAATGGCTTGTTGGTTGTGTTCGTAAGGACGCTTGTATAGCTTTTTTGCTCTTACTAGATGGCATTCAATGTCTCCACAGAGGGACCAAGATATATAGAGTAAAACCCATGCAATGAAGTCAAAATATCTTTTTTTTAGACCTTTTAGACGTCTGAGTTGTTACCGGGGCCCAAATTTGGGGTGTAAAGAATAGAACCACTGTTACCTGCCACGCATGTCGTAAGAGGCGACTAAGGAGGTTTGGCTGAAATCGGATGTACATGTCCTAAACGTGTAGAAGTCTATGCGTTTAGGGTCTACTAAACCAATGTGCAACCTATAACGTTCTTGGCAAAGATCAAACACATCACAAAGAGTGATTAAAATTGGTCGTAAAGAACGAACGCAAAGAAGAAGAAGAAGAGGAGAAGACCTTTTAGGCAGTCTTACGTTGTATATGTTCTTTAAGCAATTTCTTAATTTCTACATAACAAGTATTTCTTAATACAACTCGCTCAATCTCTTGCATTAAAATGAGAACGATATTTCTTGCCTCTCTGAGCAAAGTTTGTTTCAGTGTTTCCATAAGGCTTTCTCTCTTTCTTATTATCTCACACAACAATGTCTGTTTGTGTATTCTTTGATCATTTCTTCACAAAGTATGCCTAACATATCTCCATCTTCTCCTACCTATGACTGTTGTTACTATCTTATAACAGTTATCATCTATTGTCATATACTAACAAAATATTGTTTTTTTTCTTTCATTCGCTTGTAATTTTGTCTGAATTTTCAATGTTGTCACGTGTTTAAACATCACTTTAACTCACACAGAGGTCTGTATAGTTGTCTTGACAGTGTTGTTTCACTAGGTCAGTGAGTTTGCATTAGTATTTCTAATTCGAGGCAGTCTTGAAGTATGTGCTCTGCAGTTTGTGGTGTCTGTCTTCAATAACGCATGGCGAAATTACCAATCTTGAATGTAGTATAAATCTGGTTGTGGAGTCGATTGTGTCCAGTTTTGAGATATATGTTGTTAAATCCAATACATTTATTGTCCCATCTACCATTTGTTATTAGTCCACATCTACCATATTTATTGTCCCATCTACCATATTTATTGTCCCAATCTACCATATTTATTGTCCCATCTACCTATTTATTGCCCCATCTACCATATTTATTGTCCATCTACCATATTTATGTCCCATCTACCATATTCCCAATTGTGCCCATCTACCATATTTATTGTCCCATCTACCATATTTATTGTCCCATCTACCATATTTATTGTCCCATCTACCATATTTATTGTCCCAACTACCATATTTATGTCCCATCTACCATATTCATTGTCCATCTACCATATTTATGGTTACTTACACCATATTTATTTTTACTTACCATATATATTGTTTACGAAGCAATTTTGATTGCACAGGAAATGTTAAAAAGAAATTATGATACGAATTGGCAAAGCAACATCAGCTTTTAAAATTCTAAATAAAATATGGAACTGCAAGTTATATAGTATTAAAACTAAATTATGAATTTTCAATTCAAATGTTGTATCAATCCTTACATATGCCAACGAGATTTGGAAAATGACTAAAGATATAGAAAGCAATTTGAATGCATTTGAAAATAGATGTCTGCGAAGAATAATGAATATAAAATGGAACGAATTCAGAAGAAGTGATGAAATCAGAGAACATGTCTGGTCAACCACTAGTGACAACTGTTATAAGAAAGAGAAGATGGAGATATGTTGGGCACACCTTGAAGAGAAATGATCAACGAATATCAAAGCTGGCATTGAAGTGGGATGCAAAGGGTTCAAGAAGAGAGGTCGACCTAAAGAGACCCTGAAACGAACTTTGCTGAGAGAGGCGGGAAATATCGGTCTCAGTTCCATGGAGGAGATTGAGCGAGTTGCCCAGGATAGAGCGGTATGGAGAAATTACTTGCAGGCCCTATGTAACGTACGAGAGGAATTATTATTTATATATATTGTTAACGTCAAATCTCGTACAAACCTAGCGTTCCAATAGGTAAATCTTGTCCATTGCTGACTGTATTTTGAGAATGTCAGTACGATATTTGAGATTTATCTCCCTTAGTAACTCATATACCTACCCAAATAATATCTTCTACATATTTCAATATTTATTGATTTATTCCCCTTTTTGATGTCGCTACACAGTTGTCTTTCTTCTTTATATATACAGTATTTTTGTCTTCTTACAAGTTCAGTAACGATTTAACTGTTACTGTATTGTCTTGCAGTATTATTTAAAGTAATTACTATTCTTTGTTCAGGAAGAACCCACATTGTAATCACATATGATATGTATGTTGCTTGAAGAGAATTGACTAAACGTATATTCTTTATTTACGAATCATCTCTTCGCTAGACATTTTTTAAACAGAACAGTTATTTCAAACGAGTTTTTTCCTTTCCCACTTCGTATGGTATTTAAGAAGAAATATTTTCCCCAACAGTAATGGTTTGAGAGGTCGATCTAGCTTGAGTACTAGAGAAATACTGGTAAGTAAATGTGGTTCTATGGGATGTTGGTCCCATCCTCCACCGTTTCTCAATGAGGAGGTCTCAATTGGGAAGTTGTTAAGTCGTTTGTCTGTCGTACTGAAGGTTGTTGGTTCGAATCTGGACCGAGGCAAGCGTGAAATGTTTTCTTGAGTTCCATAGGAGTTGTTGCCGGAGCTACAGAGTTAGTGCTTTTTGGAATGATCTCGACCATCTCTGCCGACAGGGATGGAGCCATATGGGGAAACCCGATGCAATGAAGTCAATCCTCCGCCTTTGGGCCCTTTTTGGCTCACCGTGTGCCTTTGGTCAAAGAAAAATACAGAGAGAACTCCATATCCTCTAGTATACTTTATCGTATGAATACGGGTTCTTGAAATATTACGAAAATATAAATAGTATATTCTATTATATTTTACAGAATATAATAATAATAATAATAATTCCTCCCCTACCTTTATACGTTACATAGGGCTGCAAGTAATTTCTCCATACCACTCTATCCTGAACAACCCGCTCAGTCTCCTCCATGGAACCGAGACCGATATTTCTTGCCTCTCTCAGCAAAGTTCGTTTCAGGGTCTCCTTAGGTCGTCCTCTCTTTCTTGAACCTCTGCATCCCACTTCAATGCCTGCTTTGATATTCTTTGAACATTTCTTCTCAAGGTGTGCCCAATATATCTCCATCTTCTCTTTCTTATAACAGTTATTACTGGTGGTTGACCAGACATTTCTCTGACTTCATTTACAGAACATATCTACAAAAACTAATATTTTCAATATTCAAAAAAAGTGGAAACTAAATTTGTCTCCAGTATTTTGATAAGTAAAGAAATGTTAATCCTATTTAAAATTTAAAATTGATACTTTCCGTTCATAAATAATGCAACTATTTTTTTGTACGTTCAACAATGAGCAGGAACAATAACCGAGTATAATGAGTGACTGAACACAAGGATATGAAGTGTATAAATTTGTATAGCAAATTCACATAATTTATAACTCGGTAAAGAAAGAACGTAAACGGTTGAAAATAGTCTCGTTGACCTAAACATTTTTGCATCAACAAGTTTTATGATTCAAGAGTTTTGTGTTTCATGTTTTATCATTTTATACATAAACACATACAGCCTGTTTTATAACTAAGGTCGAATTATATCTGACCTATATTTATAGAATTATAGAGATGTGTGTAGGTGGTTGTCGGGGAGAGGAAGTCTTGGTTGTGAAACAGTAAGCAGTTTGATTGGTCGTTTGTTTCAATCGGGGGAAGGAGAGGGAGATGGGTGGGG
The DNA here is from genome assembly GCA_020796225.1 of Arion vulgaris. NCBI lineage: Eukaryota > Metazoa > Mollusca > Gastropoda > Stylommatophora > Arionidae > Arion > Arion vulgaris. The sequence goes on along the minus strand of CM036761.1, from coordinate 24,313,542 downwards.
GAAGATCATTCGATTCCCTGGGGCATTTTTTTTGATATTCTAGGATTGTTACTGGGGCTACTATCGGCAGATGGCGAGATGTTTCGGCGGAGAGGGAACAAACCATATGGGAAAACCATACAATGAAGTCAATCTTTTGTCTTTTTAAACCTAACAATTACATCAAATGATACCATACATCACTAAGTGACTTGTAACTACAACTGATAACAAATATTACTAATAGAACTTCAAAGCATAACTTTTCATCTCATTGATGATCATAGAGGAACGTTGACTGACCCAAGAGATGGCTGTCTGCTATACATGGACACATTGAAACATTTATTTCTTCTATGCTTGTAATTTGATAAATAGAATTAAGAATAATTGACATTAGTGTATTAAGTAACTAGTAATATGAATAACAAATAAAAAGAAAAAACTAGTAATAATGAATAATAATGATTGATAAGAAAATCATAACTGCATTTTTATTAATAGTCATCCATGTTCAATATATTTTTGAATTCATTATGAATTGCAAGTGAACGAACTCAGTAGATCCAACAGGGTTTCCCAATTTAATTTTTAATAAATTCAAAATGTGTGTAGAAATTGTATTTGTCTTTATAATGAGTTTTGTCTGGGCAGCGACTGCGCAGCATTCTCTTATCGTTTTTCAGCAGCCATAATTATTCTAAGGGCTCAATTTTAAAAAAGGACATCCTTGTTATCGTCCATCTCCGATAGAACTATGATCTAGATTTTAATATTGAGATATCATGAACCATTGGAAACATATTTGATCGCTTCACACTGGAAAAGAACCAAATACCGTTGGACGATAGATGAATGTAGACACATGCATCAGTGCTTGCAATAGAACACATCATCATGTGTGCAGTAATAGAACACATGCATCATGTAGTGACAGTGCAATAGAACACATGCATCATGTAGTGACAGTGCAATAGAACACATGCATCATGTAGTGACAGTGCAATAGAACACATGCATCATGTAGTGACAGTGCAATAGAACACATGCATCATGTAGTGACAGTGCAATAGAACACATGCATCATGTAGTGACAGCACAAAATGACTCGGTTGCCACTGAAACCTTCATCTGAAAGTCACTGAGCATTCAGAGCATAGACAATATACTCGTATCAGTCAAGTGTGAATAGAAAATTTGAAAGCCGTGAGCGAGAAGACATTGCGAGATCCCTGAAAGAATACATCCGGGGACTGCCTTTGAGCATAAACATTGTGTTCGTCTTTGGTGAAAAAGTTACCAGATTCGCTCACTCGTACATTTACATCTGGATATTTTCCCCTGATCTCAGTGTACGTAAGATCGAGTTCCTAGTCCTATCGGAGACGGAGGATAAAGGGTAGGTACCGTATTCAATTTGATCATGTAAAAGAACCATTGGCAGTTCAGAATCGAGAAAAGCAGGCTGAAACGCGCAGCCCGGGACAATTCATTAGAAAATATTTTTAAAAAAACATTCCTACACAAATATCTTCGAAATTACATCCGAGGCCCTCGCCGGTGCTACGGTGTTTGTGCACGGCAGCTGAGATCTTCCTGTATAAGAAAGAGATTGGAGCACAGATGGTTACTCACCGAAGTGTAATGATGATGGTCCAATCAATCAATCAATCGATCAAGCAATCAATCAATCAACCAATCAATCAATAATAGACAATGTGTATGTCATGAGATAAACAACAATATTAGTGCACTAAAGCAATATTAGTGCACTGAAGCAATATTGGTGTACTGAAGCAATATTGGTGCACTGAGAGGGATGACAATTTGGACGCTATCAAATTGCAGCATACATTGTGCCCATATAGATGTTATAAATAAACATTTTTTAGTTTTCTTCAGTTTTCGAGATCGTCTATTTGTCTATTGTCTTTTCAGGTGGAGGAGGGAATTTATTATCCACGCTTGCCGTTAAGCGTAGGGGTGGGAACTTTAATTTGAGTTCCAGCGCCAGATGAGTCGCCACTGTTTGGTTATATCCGTGTTTATTTAGTGTGTTCTTGATGTTGTCTATTCATCTTTTCTTGGTCTTTCTTTGGCTTTAGTACCTGCTCTGTTTTTAATATATGCTGTTGGTGGTAGTTGGTTGTATTTCATTCTCATTAAATCTCCGAAACACTGCATTTGTTGTCTTTCACTGTATTCGGTGCATGAAGTTATGCCCACTCTGCTTATTATGTCCTAGTTTCGTAGGCTATCTGTCCTGGGTGAAATAGTTCAGGGGAGGATATGAAGTAGTTCGCTTAAAGTAGTATCCCCATGTTTGTCCTCATCTCTTCGGTAGTACGGGTGGGGTTTCACAAGTCCTCTCCTTTTTCTCTTTCCAAATTGGTCGTACTGGATAGTGTTAGTCTTCACTTGGTCCTTTTTGGAATTCTCTTTATTACATATTTATATTTTACTCGTCTCCTGTCCTCACAGAATTTTTTTATATATATTATATATATATAAAATGTATGTTTCATATTTTGGGATGTTATTGATACACTAAGTCTCTATAATATATCTTACCAACTATACTATAAACTAAAGCTACTTGTCTGTTCCTCAGCTGCCACCTGGGAGGGGGGGGACTGGCTATACACTACATGGGGACCCTTATAGCTACCTCAAGCATTTAATTTCATGATATGGTTTATATGTGCATTTCGAGATTTATATGTTTTAAAACAATTCCTTTCCGGAATAGGAAATTTATGTTTACATTCTAAATATAAAATATCAGTGCAACATTCCATTATGAAAATACAATTGCAGTTTAACATTTCATTGCGTCTTTATATTTATGTCTAGAATCCTACTGTGAAGATACAGCATCATCATCAACATCAACTAGCATGTCCTGAGCAGAACTTTGCCACCCCAACAGACCTCCGGAATTTCTCTTTCTCATATGCCAGAAGTCCCGCCTCTGCAGCCGTCATGTTCAAACCACCATTTACATCCTTAATCCATCTTCCCCGTGGTCTTCCTTTTCTTCTCTTTGCCGGTATACCTCCTTCCATTCTGGTCTTCTCCAGCCCTTTGTGTTTCTTTATATGTCCAAAATACCTCCATTTTCGCTTTCTTATTTGTATCATTAACCAATTTTATTTGATTTTGAGTTCTTTCTGGATATATCTATTTGTTCTCTTCTCTGTCCATGATATACGAAGGACTCTTCTGTAGTACTTATATTCAAAATCACATATATGTTTTTCAACTGCCTTATTAACTTTTAGTGGGCCAGGTCAAAAGCCATGTTTTTACAAGCAATTTTTAGAATGAAAAACCCCCTTTAATGTGGCTCCCGGTAAGATTGTGTCCAACCCAAAGCAACGTAGTGCGGCGTTTGGTCAGCAAAGTGTTAAATGTCCATGCTTCACACCCATACCATGGAGATACAACAGTTTATTTGGAATGTTCAATTTGTAATATGAGTCAATCTTTTGACTATCCAGACTGGTCGTTTCCCAACAGTTTATAGTGAGAGTCTTACACATTTCAGAATATATGATCTTTAGTACACAGACTGGTCGTTTCAACAGTTTATAGAGAGTCTTACATATTTAGTAATATATGATCTTTAGTACACAGATTGTCAGTTTCCAACAGATTTATTATACTGCGACAAACAGTTGAACTGTTCAGGCAAACATGAATGTCTTCAAGTAATTCATTCATTTCACAAGACGACAGAATGGACAACCAGCGCTGGCTAAAAAATATTTAGTGCGATAAATTCTGACGGCTAAAGCAGCAATCATAATTCAGATTCGCTGACATGCACACACGTCAAAGAGCATACGTTATAACTCATAGATTCGCTGACATGCACACACGTCAAAGAGCATACGTTATAACTCATGTAAATGTTCATAAATAGGAATTCCATGTTGCCCTGACTAGGTCGTCATGATTCTATTTGCAAAATTGATATTTCATGTACGTGCTCATCTCACGGCGGTTGATGGACTGCATGTTTGACCCTTCACAATGTCATCAAAATCTGAGCAGTAGGAGGTTAGAGGATATGACGTTAGAACATGACGTAACACGTTAAAGAAAGGAAATATGAGGATGAGAGAAAGGATTGTTTCAGAGAGGAAATATAAGGATGAGAGAAAGGATTGTTTCAGAGAGGAAATAGGAGGATGAGAGAAAGGATTATTTCAGAGAGGAAATATGAGGATGAGAGAAAGGATTGTTTCAGAGAGGAAATATGAGGATGAGAGAAAGGATTGTTTCAGAAAGGAAATAGGAGGATGAGAGAAAGGATTGTTTCAGAGAGGAAATATAAGGATGAGAGAAAGGATTGTTTCAGAAAGGAAATAGGAGGATGAGAGAAAGGATTGTTTCAGAGAGGAAATATGAGGATGAGAGAAAGGATGGTTTCAGAGAGGAAATTTGAGGATGTGAGAAAGGATGGTTTAAGAGAGGAAATATGGGAATGAAAGAAAGGATTGTTTAAGAGAGGAAATATGAGGATGAGAGAAAGGATTGTTTAAGATAGGAAATATGGGAATGAGAGAAAGGATGGTTTAAGATAGGAAATATGGGAATGAGAGAAAGGATGGTTTAAGAGAGGAAATATGAGAATGAGAGAAAGGATGGTTTAAGAGAGGAAATATGAGAATGAGAGAAAGGATGGTTTCAGAGAGGAAATATGAGAATGAGAGAAAGGATGGTTTCAGAGATAAGTATCAAGAAAATGACTGATTGATTAATTGACTGATATGACTATCATTATTGCACTTCGGTGAGAAACCATGTGTGCTACGATCTATTTCTTACACATGAAAATCTCAGCTGCAGTGCTTGAACTCCGAAGCACCGGCGAGGAGTCCCCATGTAAGTTTTGAAGACGGTGAAGATATTTTTGTAGTAACTTTTAATTTTAATCTTTTTTCATGAATTTTGCTTGGGAATATAAAATTACTGAATTATAAAATACAAATATAGTAGGAAAAAATATAGAAGAGACAAAAACAGCTTAATTATAAACACAATGAAAGTCAATGATCTGGAGTGGTATGCCAATGAACATTCTTCAGTACCCGATATAGTTAATTTTTCAATAAAAAGTTTACTGTTTCATGCCATGTGGCTTATTGTGATAGGTACATTTGTCAGCATGGCCTATCCTAACAAACTGGTTTCAACAGATAGTACCTCAGCCTATTGTGCTCCCTATTTATACCCAAAAAAATAATGTGTCCTCCTCTATTGAGTTTGTAATGTCTGCTTGCCCAGCGTGTTCGTAGCACGTTGGACGACGGGTGACAAACCCCCTGTGAGGGCGGTTCAATTCCGCGGGCTGGCAGAAAAGCCACATGTTCTCTAGGTTTACGGTGTTCGTGGCACCGAACCGAAGGATTACGATGTCCATGGCACCGAGCCGAAGAGCTGAAAGCTCAAGTGCATCTGGATCGAAAAAAAAATGTAGTTTGTTGTAGGCATTACATTTTTCATGACCTGGGTGACCTCTCACTCATTTGAACTTCTAAACCATTTTTATCCGTACATTCGTTTTATCATATGTTATGCAACAATTCTTTGTATACATTTTGTGGTATGTTTATTTTACACAGACTATCTGTGTGGACTCACAGGAAGCTGATGTTTATTCACGTCAATATCTTACAATCATTGTCTCTTTGACCTTAGCTCATCCTCACATGACCTTAAGTCAGGCTGTCAACATCAAAGAGAATAACGAAAACATTACAAGTTGCGACCGAGTTCCAGTCACAAGTCAAAGAAATATGTTTGTGTTTGAAATTGCCTGAAGATCAGTTGTTTTCATGTGACTACAAGTCTTGGACGGTTTCCCAGCGGTGTGATGATTTATTGTGTAGCTTAATGAAAATACAAGAACACTTTTTAAGTTCCCGTAACAAACATTAAAAAGCATTGTGTTTTTACTTTTTAGCAGGGCATTGTCTATGTGCTTTGTGGATTTCAGTCTCACTTCAAATTGATGATGAAAATGAAACAGTTTATAAGTACAGCAAGTACATATACAACAGCAATCAAAGGCCATCTAGGCGATCATGTCTCTTCACAACTCTCTCTCTCTTTCGTGCAAGTAATCAGTTCTGATGTCGATCTTTTGTTGAACCAAGAATTCAGACCATTCAACGCCCGAGTGGTTACCGGAGCCCAAATTTGGGGTGTAAAATATAGAACCACCGTTACCTGCCACTAATGTCGTAAGAGGCGACTAAGGAGGTTCGGCTGAAATCGGATGCACATGTCCTAAAGTGTAGAAGTCTATGCGTTTAGGGCCTACCAAACCAATGTGCAACGTATACACGTTCTTGGCGAAGATCAAACATATCACAAAGAGTGATTAAAATTGGTGGTAAAGAACGAACGCAAAGAAGAAGAAGAAGGAGACCATTCAACATCCTATCCCTCTGTCTTCCATGATCTCTCCTTCCCTGAATTTTACCTGTTGTCACCAAATGTTCTAAACCTCCGCTTCGCATTATATATCCGAAGAAACTTGCTTGTCTGATTCTCATTGTTTTGATAATGTTTCTTTGTGTGTAGGCTCGATTTAAAACCTCACCATTTGTTTTCTTTGCTGTCCAGGAAATTTTCAGCATTCTTCTGTAAAACCACATCTATGTGGCTTCCAGTGATCGTATTGACTGTTTGTTCATTGTCTATGATTCGCTACCAGACATAAGTATTGACTGTTTGTTCATTGTCCATGATTCGCTACCAGACATAAGTATTGACTGTTTGTTCATTGTCCATGATTCGCTACCAGACATAAGTATTGACTGTTTGTTCATTGTCCATGATTCGCTACCAGACATAAGTATTGACTGTTTGTTCATTGTCCATGATTCGCTACCAGACATACGTATTGACTGTTTGTTCATTGTCCATGATTCGCTACCAGACATAAGTATTGACTGTTTGTTCATTGTCCATGATTCGCTACCATACATAAGTATTGACTGTTTGTTCATTGTCCATGATTCGCTACCAGACATAAGTATTGACTGTTTGTTCATTGTCCATGATTCGCTACCATACATAAGTATTGACTGTTTGTTCATTGTCCATGATTCGCTGCCAGACATAAGTATTGACTGTTTGTTCATTGTCCATGATTCGCTACCATACATAAGTATTGACTGTTTGTTCGTTGTCCATGATTCGCTGCCAGACATAAGTATTGACTGTTTGTTCATTGTCCATGATTCGCTACCATACATACGTATTGACTGTTTGTTCGTTGTCCATGATTCGCTGCCAGACATAAGTATTGACTGTTTGTTCATCGTCCATGATTCGCACCATACATAAGTATTGACTGTTTTTCTTGTCCATGAATTCCAGCAGAATAAGTATTGACTGTTTTTCATGTCCATGATTCTGCACCAGACATAGTATTGCCCTGTTTGTTCATTGTCATGATTGACCGACATACCGTTGACTATTTGTTCATTGTCCGATGAGTTCGGCTGAACATGAGCATTGACTGTTTGTTAGTTTGTCCATGATTGCCTACCAAACCATAAGTATTACTTTTGCGTCTACTGATTCACACAGACAAGTATTGACTGTTTGTCATTGTCAAGATTGCAAACAGGAGACATAAGTATTGACTGTTTGTTCGTTGTCCATGATTCCTACCAGACAAATATTGACTGTTTGTTCGTTGTCCATGATTCGTAAACCAACTAAGTATTATTTTGTTCGTTGTCCATGATTCCTACTGATAAGTATTGCTGTTGTTCTGATTGTCCATGATCTCCTACCAGACATAAGTATTGACTGTTTGTTCGTTGTCCATGATTCCACCAACATTAGTTTGACTTTTGATTACTGTTGTTCTATGATTCCTACCAGACATAAGTATTGGCTCAATATAGTACTAGTACTGTTTTCGCAATGTCATTGGTATACGACATAGTTATACAATAATGATTGATTGATTGATTGATTGATTGATAGATATGTTTATCATCATTGCACTTCGACGAATAACCATATGTTCTCAGATTTCTTTCTTACTCGAGAATAAAGAAATTACTTGCAAAATACTGGCATGTACACACAGAGAGTGAAAATAGCAGGAAAAGATGAAAATAGCAAGTGAAAATAGCAAGTGAAAATAGCAAGTGAAAATAGCAAGTGAAAATAGCAAGTGAAAATAGCAAGTGAAAATAGCAAGTGAAAATACAAGAAAAAATTTAATTAATGCAAATTAAAAAAAAAAGTTAATTTGTTTGGGCAAGTGATATTTGAGATGGTATGACAAGACCACAAACAGAGAACTGTGGGATAGGGCAGGACAAGGGCAGGTGAAACAGGAGATAATGAGCAGAAGGTGCCGATGGATAGGACACACACTGAGGAAACCCCTGACAGCATCGCGAGACAGGCTCTCCGATGGAACCCCAGGGCAATAGAAGTAAGGGAAGACCCAGAAACACCTGGAGACGGGAGTTAGAGATGGAACGCAAGAGGACGGGGAGAGAGTGGCGAGATCTGGAAAGGATGGCCTTGGATAGGCGCTGAAGGCCCTTGGAAGGCCTTTGAGTATGCAAAGGATCTCTAGTGTTCTTAGGAGGCGAGGGTAGTGACTGGATTAAGACGTGATTCGAACCCCTCTTTGCTTGCAAAGTATGCTATTAAGCAAAAATCCACGTTGAATGCAATAAAATTGAAAATATAATTGTAAAATCAAGACTTGAGTGGTTGATCAGTTTACTAGCGATTTTATTAGTATACATGTGTAAGAAAAAAATTGTGACATTTTCTATTGTAATTGCGACAGGAATACGTTTCTGTTCTACGTTACGTACATGTGCTGAGATCTGATGTTAAGTATGGTAAAAAATAAGGCACTAGATGTTTGTGCAACTCTGGCTGTTCGATACTAAGTACACCACTTGCTGTTTGTTCAAGTCATGCAGTCTTATACGAAACTAATTGTTAGTGTATGTCTGGCCTTCTGGTACAAGAAGAGATGTTAGACTAAGTCTCGACTAGTGGTTAAACAAATTCGAAACTATTTCTTATGGTAATCCTGGCCGTCTATAACACAGTAAGGGACGACACAATTTGTTAGTGTAAGGCTACACTTTATATGTCATATTCTTAATCACATCAACTCTATACAGAAGAAAATTGATACTCGAACTTTTAGAATTGGGTAAAATAACTTAGTGTCGCAACTGTAGCTACTTATCAGTGTTCTGCTAATATTGCCATTGTCAGCTAGCTAAAAGGGACCGAGCCCATTCGTCAGTGTCCTGACTGTGCTTACGCTTACGAAATTCAGCTGCAATTGATAAAGTAATGAATTTTTGAGTATTAAATTATGAATAATTATGTACTTATTTCTGTTTCCTCTTTCGTTTCTCTAATCTTGTTTAGTCTCTCAGTGTCAGGATAAGAAGAGATTTATAGAACTGGTTTTTGTGTGCGCTTCATAAACAGTGTTTTTTTCACTGCCTCTGTTATTTCTGAGGTACACCTTTGTTACGTAGACAGCCTTCTGCTTGGTATCCCCTGTATCGGAGTAGAATTGCTCTTCTGAGGCGCAGTCCGTTGGTAATCTGCTTATGTGGACGAACCAATATTTTGTTTTTTGAAAAGTTCAGTAAGGATGTTGTACCCAATTGTATCCTGATGTCTTCATTTCTAAGCCGGTCTCGTCTTGATATTCGTCGCATTGTGCGTAGATACATCATCTCTGTTATGACTAGTTTTCTTCGATCGTTTGATGTAAGATTGCTCACTGATTGCATAATGATGGGGAAAAGGTTGCGCTTTACAATGCTCTTTTAGTGTTTCTTGTGACATGTGTGCATTTCGCAATTGATGCCATTTGTCGTATGATTTGTTTTGTTTTATTGCATCTGTTTGTCGAATCTGTACTTATTTTTAAACGCTAACTATCTACTTTTATGTTTTCAAACCGAAGGCATGAAATCTCAATATTTGAATGAGAAATGTGAAAAAGTCCTGAAACGAATTTACTGAGAGAATCGAAAAATAACAGATAACGTAGAAGATGAAACGAATTTCCCAGGATAGAGCGGTAGGAAAAATTGCTTGCAGTCGTTATATAACGTATATATCAGTACGAGAAATGCATACACATACAATAGTTTGCTTAATGTACCTGTCCTGAAATATAATAGTATAATAGTAAGTCATCATTCAATACCATGTCTCTGAGCAGAACTTTGCCAACCTAACATTTCTTCCGAATGTCTATCTCATAAGCTAACTGTCCATACCACAGTTTGATTGCGTGATTGATATAACCATCGTCATTGCACTTCGGGAAATAACCATGTGAGACCCGATCTCTTTCTGACAAAGTAAGATCTCAGCTGCAGTTCACGAATTCCGCAGCACTGGCGAGGGTACCCGATGTAATTTTCTTTGAGGATGCAGATGGTTTTTGTAGGAAATTTATTTTTTATTTTTTTCCCAATGAATTTTTCCCGGGCTTTCCAGCCTGCTCTTCTCGATTTTGAACTGCCAATGTCTTTTTTAAGTGCTCAAATTGAACACGGAAACTACGCGTTATCGCCCGGGACTAGGAACTCGATCTCACCTATACTGAGATCGGGATCTCGAACTCGATCTCCTATCTGAGATCGGATTCTCAGATTGCTCCACGTGGGAACGAGTCTGGTACATTTGACACGAGCGACGAGCACGTGACCTCAATGACATAGAGATCCCACTTAATACAATCAATTAGATAAATAAGAATAACAATACCAAGTCATTATAGGGATCGCCCGAGTGGTTACCGAGGCCCAAATTTATGGTGTAAAGAATAGAACCACTGTTACCTGCCACGCATGTCGTAAGAGGCGACTAAGGAGGTTTGGCTGAAATGGGATGCACATGTCCTAAACGTGTAGAAGTCTATGCGTTTAGGGGCCTACCAAACCAATGTGCAACGTATACACGTTCTTGGCAAAGATCAAACATATCACAAAGAGTGATTAAAATTGGTCGTAAAGAACGAACGCAAAGAAGAAGAAGAAGATTATAAGGATCCCACTTAAAACAGTCAATTAGATAAATAGGAATAACAATACCAAGTCATTAGTAAAAAAGAAATTACTATTGACTTCATATTTCTGTATTTATTTAACTCTGTTGTTATAATTGTATAATTATGTTTTGTAAACACCGTTTATTGCGTTGATGTTTTCACTGTCAGGAATGACCGTGTGTTTCAGGGACCGTCAATGGCAGCAAAGAATGGTAACACTGCCACCTACTCAGTATATCGTATAACCCTGACTGAGGTAGGGACCTAGGGAAGTTACCTAGTAAATAAAAAGCGTTGCAGAAATCGGATGTGCTAGCCTACTTGTAGAAGCATAACTGAGGCAACGTACAATCGTTCTGAGGTTTGTATCACATAGCAATCACAAAGAGTGGTTAACAAGTTGTCGATATGAAGCGTTCGTCGAAGAAGAAGAAGAAGAGAACTGTAAGGACAATAACAAAAATGTCCAGCTCTACTTCTTGATTATATTCTTAATAAATCACTTTTAACGAAAACCATCACTTCGTCTTCACATTTCAACTCCCAACGGAGCATAGGTCTTCAACAAACTTCTTCCAGCTCTTCAACTCTCCTGCCATCCCTTCTAGTTCTTTCCATGTCTTACCTATCCTTTTAATATCAGCCTCCAGCTATCTTCTCTAGGTCTGTCTAGGCTTTCCCTACTCCTCTTTCCCCATGGATTAAAAACAGTGCCTGTCTTGCAATGCTTTCGGTCTGTCTAACGCCATCACTACTTCACACAATATTACTCTCTAAAACTAAGGTTTTACGGTACACATGTATGTGTATTTTCTAAATTCAGGATGGCTGATTCATGGAAGACACTATTATATATATTAAAACATACAGCTATTCAAGCACATTCGATCCGTACACGCATGATTTCATGTGATTAGTGTGTTATTGCTAGTTCACTGGCTGGAACACCTCCTAATTCAAACAATTATCTGATCCAGGTACACTTCATGATCTTTCTTGTACTAAATGAGCTTTTCTGCCCTGATCTGTATTAATATTCAAATTCCGAACGGTAGCATCGGCTGCGATCACATAATTATTCATTTTAGCGGTCTGCAATATTACGCTATACATAAATGAGAAGCATTATATGTAACACGTTATTGTCAATTTGAAATCAGGATAAAAGTTGTACAGTGCGACATAGAACCAATACTGACATACGGATGCAAGTCATGGAGAATAAACAAATAGATCCAAAATCTCTCAGGGCAATAGAAATGTGGTTTTATAGAAGAATAATTAGAATCCCATGGACTGCTAAAATTACTAATGTGGAAGTGTTGAATGAGGTCAAGAAAAAGAGAAAGATTATCATGAATATAAGAAAGAGAAATATTATCATGAATATAAGAAAGAGAAAGATTATCATGAATATAAGAAAGAGAAAGATTATCATGAATATAAGAAAGAGAAAGATTATCATGAATATAAGAAAGAGAAAGAGTATCATGAATATAAGAAAGAGAAAGATTATCATGAATATAAGAAAGAGGAAGATTATCATGAATATAAGAATGAGAAAGGTATCAATTTAGGGACCTGTGATGAGAAAAGTATGTTTAGAACACACTTTAACAGCCTGTAAAATCGAGGGTAGCCTAGACAGAGTAAGACAGAGAGAGAAAATTTTGGATAGCCTGACTTCATGGCACGAAAGAGCGTCAACATCTGAGATGACAGCAACCACCAGAGGCAGAGATTTGTAGTGATTCATGAACGCTAACAGGCACGGTACCTGATGATGATGACCTCTAGATCCTTGACACTTTCCCATATTACTATTGTCCTTCTTGCTTGTGGTTTCCTTTATTGTTATGTATTGTATAGAATATTATTATTTATACAAGGAAATCAGTAGCATAATTACTACAAGGGAAATCGGTAGCATAATTACCTACAAGGAAATCGGTAGCATAATTACCTACAAGGAAATCGGTAGCATAATTACCTACAAGGAAATCGGTAGCATAATTACCTACAAGGAAATCGTAGCATAATTACCTACAAAGACAAAATACTACAACATAAGTTAAGATGATTTTACCACGTCCAAAAACAAGCTCTAGCGACGTTTCGTCCGCAATGTGTTCATGAAGAAAATGATAACGGGCAAAAGGAAATGCAGACGATGGACCCATGCAAAAGATATAATGGACACATTTACGGAAACATGTTAGCAGTTTATCGTATGTGTCACTGTGTCTACGCTTGACCTCCGATAACTTCCGGCCGGCGGGCTCAGGTAAAAATTCTAGGAAATAAGGCCACAAACGTCGAGTAACCTTACATTCCAGTGTTGTTGTATAAATACGAATTCATTTGAAAAACAACACAACATACTAAATCAACTTTATATTATGTTACAAGTTCAGTTTAAAACATTAATATCAGTATTTTATATATTATGTTACAAGTTCAGTTTAAAACATTAATATCAGTATTTTATATATTTTTCACCAATAAACACCCATAGAATTGAGTAAAATTACAAACAAATCTTACAGTGCTGTATCAAACATATACAAAAACCAGCCCCCATTAAACATGAATTTTGGTTTCCCCGTCGAACTAATCAGTCTTATGTTGCCTGGGGTCACGGACTATGCTATATGTTGTACACGAGCATGCAAGTGCGGTGCCGGACCCGCAAGGGAAGCAAAGAATAGTACCACTGCAACCTGCATGTCGTAAGAGGTGACTGATGTAGGCCCTAGGGATGCTACCTAGTAAATAAAAAGCAGCGCAGAAATCGGATGTGCTGGCCTGCTTGTAGACGCATAACTGGCACAGCGTACAATCGCTCTTAGGCTCAGATCACATACAAATCAGAGTGGTTAACAAGTGTTCGATATGGAGCGTAAGAAGAAGAAGAAGAAGAAGTACACTAGCTTCGTCTGTATTTCATTTGTTTTGTTTCCTTTATTTGATCAATACATTTTGGTCAAAACGACGTCGTATCTTGTTTGTATACTTGTTAGAAGTACTCTATCTCAGTGTTACGTGTTTCTTCTGTTGTAGCTAATACACCACGAAACAATGTTACATGTTTCTTCTGTTGTAGCTAATACACCACGAAACAATGTTACATGTTTCTTCTGTTAGTTATATAACACAACACAATGTTACGTGTTTCTTCTGTTGTAGCTAATATACCACAACACAATGTTACGTGTTTCTTCTGTTGTAGCTAATATACCACAACACAATATTATGTGTTTCTTCTGTTGTAGCTATAACACAACACAATGTTATTTCTTCTGTTTAGCTATATACACAACACAATGTTACACGTTTCTTCTGTTGTAGCTAATATAACACAACACAATGTTACGTGTTTCTTCTGTTGTAGCTAATATAACACAACACAATGTTACATGTTTCTTCTGTTGTAACTAATATAACACAACACAATGTTACATGTTTCTTCTGTTGTAGCTAATATAACACAACACAATGTTACATGTTTCTTCTGTTGTAGCTAATATAACACAACACAATGTTACGTGTTTCTTCTGTTGTAGCTAATATACCACACCACAATGTTACATGTTTATTCTGTTGTAGCTAATATAACACAACACAATGTTACGTGTTTCTTCTGTTGTAGCTAATATACCACACCACAATGTTACATGTTTCTTCTGTTGTAGCTAATATAACACAACACAATGTTACGTGTTTCTTCTGTTGTAGCTAATATACCACACCACAATGTTACATGTTTCTTCTGTTGTAGCTAATATAACACAACACAATGTTACGTGTTTCTTCTGTTGTAGCTAATATACCACACCACAATGTTACATGTTTCTTCTGTTGTAGCTAATATAACATAACACAATGTTACATGTTTCTTCTGTTGTAACTATATACACAACACAATGTAGTGTTTCTTCTGTTGTAGCTAATATAACACAACACAATGTTACGTGTTTCTTCTGTTGTAGCTAATATAACACAACACAATGTTACGTGTTTCTTCTGTTGTAGCTAATATACCACAACACAATGTTACGTGTTTCTTCTGTTGTAGCTATATACACAACACAATATATCGTTCTTCTGTTGTAGCTAATTACACAACACAATGTTACTGTTTCTTCTGTTGTAGCTAATATAACATAACACAATATTATGTGTTTCTTCTGTTGTAGCTAATATACCACAACACAATGTTACATGTTTCTTCTGTTGTAGCTAATATAACACAACACAATGTTACGTGTTTCTTCTGTTGTAGCTAATATACCACAACACAATGTTACTGTTTCTTCTTTGTAGCTAATATACCACAACACAATGTTACGTGTTTCTTCTGTTGTAGCTAATATACCACAACACAATGTTACGTGTTTCTTCTTTTGTAGCTAATATACCACAACACAATATTATGCGTTTCTTCTGTTGTAGCTAATATACCACATTACAACATAATGGTATTCCCACAGACGAGAAATTGAAAAACATGACTAGTATGTGAAATACTTATTCTAAAATAAATTAACAATACAATATTTTTAACAGTTATCTAAAACTGGCAGGATTGATATATTTACAATCTCTGTAAACTGTATGTACCAGCACGACAAATGATAAATATCCACAAACGGTAGAGAGAATACATTATTTTTAGAGCCTGTAGCTAAATTGTTTCCTCAAATTTCTATTGTTCACGTTTAGTCGTGATGCAACGTGGTTGAAAACAAAACAGGTGTAACTGTGTAGTTTTGTTTTAATGAGATCATGTGTAGCACCTTTTAACTTTTCATTTGAAGCCATCACATCTTCTTTTTCTTCTTCAATTTTCCTAGACTTTGGGGTTCATTGCTATATAAATCACCTCATTCATTCATCTCTGTTCTTTCTCTCTTTCCAATTGTCTCTTTCCAAATTGTTGACTCCTAGTAATTTTCGATCTACTTCAATATTATCTCGCCATCATTTTCTTTATCTGCTTTGTGGTCCTTCCCTCTTCTTATTTGTAAATGTATATTTATTCTACAGGGTGTTCAAGAGAAAAGCAGCCTGTGAATGGAGCTAATGTAGCATATATGTATGAAAATGAGAGGTTCAGTTATGACGTGGTATAGTTCAAGGTTGTATGACGGTGTGTAATTGTAGTGTGTGAAGGGGCGACGAACAAATGTGACGTTGGACGAGCTAGTCAGAACCGGTTTAAATAGTAAATAGACACAACGGAATAGGCTAACTGGCATCTTTCGATTTGACAATGGGGCTGCATTTATCTTGAACACCCTGTATATGTTCTCTGATATTCTTTCAAAATAACATAACAACCGTATTCTATAAACTTTCTACTTGGTGATAATTATTGTTGATTTAAATAAATTGATTGATTGATTGACAGGGCCATCATCATTGCACTTCGGCGAGAAACCATGCTTTCCAATATTTTCTTTACACAGGAAAATCCCAGCAACAGTTTGTGAACTCCATAGCACCGGCGAGGGTCCCTGATGTAAATAGTAAATGGTTACAATATTTGGTAGGAATTTTCATTATAATTAATTAAACAAATTATAAATAACCTTCTACTCATTCTCCATTTTTCAATATTTCATCAACATGTTTGGCTCACAGATTCATTTAACAAATTATAAATAACCTTCTATTCATTATCCATTTTTCAGTATTTCATCAACATGTTTGGCTCACAGATTCGTCTTAAGATTCTGTTTACAAAGATCGGTTGTAAGGTTCCATCTTGTTTTGTTGTACTTTAGCTTTTGGGTTCATATAGAACAATTTGTCTCATCTTGCTTTTGTATATTGTCATCTTTGCGTTAAGGGACACTCAACTTTAGCACGTATTGTGAAACAAAGTCTACGTTATTTCATGATTGTATTCCAAGCTTTATATTTCTCCTCTCGTCCATGTTTTGTCGGGACTCTCAAGGGAGCAAAGAATAGTAACACTGCGACCTACATGGCATGTCGTAAGAGGCGACTGAGGTAGGGATCTAGGGAAGCTATCCTAGTAAAATAATTAACGCAGAATCGGATGTGTTGGCCTACTTGTAGGCGCATAACTAGTACAACGTACACTCGCTCTGAGGCACAGATCACATACAAATCACAAAGTGTGGTTTAGCAAGTGGGTCGATATTGAACGTTCGAAGAAGACTCAATATTCTCCTTGTATTATGTTTCAGTTATTGACGCTCGTTCCCCAGTACTCACAATTGTATTTTTATTTTAGATATGCATCTTATCTATATGTATCAATTCAGCTTTCCTTTTATTTTCTGTTTTATCCAAATTCTGTATTATCAAATATTCTGTTTTATCAAATATTCTGTGTTGTCTAGATTGACAGTTAGTTCCATTTTATTTTATTTTATAAAGTGTTTAAACATTTTCAAAGTTTCTTATTCTTATCTTCTATCATATCTATGTCATCCGTATAATTAAGTAATCGAAAAGGGTGGAGACTGCAGTAAAACTTGGAAAAATAGGTAAACACGTAAAACAAAGTACTACAGTTTTACAAAATACATAAACAGTGACGATAAACAGCAACGTTTCGACCAAAAGGCCTTTATCAAGCAAACAATACAACAAGAATGACGAATTTCGAGGAACACTACAAATGGACGATTACATGTTGAAACATAAACCTATCTGATGAAAATCTGGGAATAAAAACGAACAACGAAATGAGTGCAACACAAAAACCGAAAGTGGAAAAGGAGAGGAACAATAAACAATATAGTGAATAAATGACACATATATGGAGCAAACACACATATAGATAACAAGGCACGAGATAAGACAGTACTAAGAAGAATAGGAATGTAATGCGTTGAGTCCAAGAGGTCGCAAAGTGCCATAGAATGAAATAAAACGGTTCTCCGGGGCGAATCGACTACGATCATCGGAGGAACATGATCGGATGGCTGTGACCTTGACATCGTCAACTCCTGAATGGCCAGTATCATTGAAATGAGTGGCCACAGGAGTCACAGAGCATTGGCGAATATCGCGTAAGTGTTGGGCGAATCGGTCACTGAGCCTCTTACCGGTTTCACCAATATAGGCCTTATGGCATCGTTTGCAGGTGATAGCATAGATGATATTGCGGACTCACACGTGAAACTGTCTTGAATGGTATAGGTAGCTTTTGAAAAGAGACAGTACGGGTCTGTATTACATATGCACATGTATTACAGCGCCGACGGCCAAACCCGCATTCTATATGCTCCCAAAATTCATAAACTTCACAATCCTGGTAGGCCTATTGTTTCTGCTTGCTCTTGTCCTACGGAACATATCTCCGCATTCCTTGACAGTATCTTCAACCCTATAGTCACACACTACCTTCATTCTTGAAAGATACTAACCACACTTTGTCTGTTTTTTCTTCTATTAAGTTGTTGCCTGGCAGGACTTATCGCCTCTTCCTCCTTGATGTCTGCTCACTGTATACCTCTATACCTCATTCTGACGGACTTCAAGCTCTCCAGTTTTTCTCGACAGGAGAACTAACCCTCTTGTCTCCACCTCGACTCTCCTTCGTCTTGTAGAACTAGTTCTCACTCTCAACTCCTTTCAGTTCAATGACCAGTTCTTCGAACAGATTAGTGGGGTCGCCATGGGTACTAAAATGGGACCCAGCTATGCTTGTCTATTCATGGGCCATCTTGAACACTTAGTATGGAACACCTATGATGGCCTTCTTCCGTCCGTGTATCATAGATACATCGATGATTGTATTTGAGTTACCGATATGTCTGAAGCCGATTTGTCACGCTTCATTACCTTCATCAATGCCTTCAATCCTGCTATTCGGTTCACCTCTCACATCTCTACCTCCTGTATCAATTTTCTTGACATCACTATCACCATCAGCCTATCCACTATCACTACATCAGTATACTACAAGCCTACTGATACACATAGCTTTCTTCTGTATACCTCTTCCCATCCCCAGGCTTGTCGTGACTCTTTACCTTTCTCTCAACTCTTACGCCTTCGTCGCCTCTGCAGCGAGGACGACGATTTTCTTGATAGAGCTCATGAGATGCTTGATTTCTTCCGCCAGCGCCTATACCCGGAGAATGTGCTTACATCTGCCATGCATCGGGTTCAGCTAATTGCTCGCCAGGAGGCCCTCTCTCACATACTTAGAAACCCCAAGTCTGACAGGGTTAAACTTATCTTAACTTTCCACCTTATAGTTCCCTGGTGAAAAGGTCTTATTCCGTCATCTCCTATTCTTCAGTCTGATCCTGAGACACGTTCAGTCTTCCAACACTATCCTTTGGTGGCGTACAGACGTGACAGAAGCCCCAAGGATTTGTTGGTACACAGTCGCCTCAAGCCTAACATCCAGAGTCACTTTGGCACCATCCAATGTGGCCGTCGGCGCTGTAATACATGATGTAGTGATAGTGGATAGGCTGATGGTGATAGTGATGTCAAGAAAATTGATACAGGAGGTAGAGATGTGAGAGGTGAACCGAATAGCAGGATTGAAGGCATTGATGAAGGTAATGAAGCGTGACAAATCGGCTTCAGACATATCGGTAACTCCAATACAATCATCGATGTATCTATGATACACGGACGGAAGAAGGCCATCATAGGTGTTCCATACTAAGTGTTCAAGATGGCCCATGAATAGACAAGCATAGCTGGGTCCCATTTTAGTACCCATGGCGACCCCACTAATCTGTTCGAAGAACTGGTCATTGAACTGAAAGGAGTTGAGAGTGAGAACTAGTTCTGCAAGACGAAGGAGAGTCGAGTGGAGACAAGAGGGTTAGTTCTCCTGTCGAGAAAACTGAGAGCTTGAAGTCCGTCAGAATGAGGTATAGAGGGATACAGTGAGCAGACATCAAGGAGGAAGAGGCGATAAGTCCTGCCAGGCAACAACTTAATAGAAGAAAAACAGACAAAGTGTGGTTAGTATCTTTCAAGAATGAAGGTAGTGTGGTGACTATAGGGTTGAAGATACTGTCAAGGAATTTGGAGATATGTTCCGTAGGACAAGAGCAAGCAGAAACAATAGGCCTACCAGGATTGTGAAGTTTATGAATTTTGGGAGCATATAGAATGCGGGTTTGCTGTCGGCGCTGTAATACATGTGCATATGTAATACAGACCCGTACTGTCTCTTTTCCAAAGCTACCTATACCATTCAAGACAGTTTCACGTGTGAGTCCCGCAATATCATCTATGCTATCACCTGCAAACGATGCCATAAGGCCTATATTGGTGAAACCGGTAAGAGGCTCAGTGACCGATTCGCCCAACACTTACGCGATATTCGCCAATGCTCTGTGACTCATGTGGCCACTCATTTCAATGATACTGGCCATTCAGGAGTTGACGATGTCCAGGTCACAGCCATCCGATCATGTTCCTCCGATGATCGTAGTCGATTCGCCCCGGAGAACCGTTTTATTTCATTCTATGGCACTTTGCGACCTCTGGACTCAACGCATTACATTCCTATTCTTCTTAGTACTGTCTTATCTCGTGCCTTGTTATCTATATGTGTGTTTGCTCCATATATGTGTCATTTATCCACTATATTGTTTATTGTTCCTCTCCTTTTCCACTTTCGGTTTTTGTGTTGCACTCATTTCGTTGTTCGTTTTTATTCCCAGATTTTCATCAGATAGGTTTATGTTTCCACATGTAATCGTCCATTTGTAGTGTTCTCGAAATTCGTCATTCTTGTTGTATTGTTTGCTTGATAAAGGCCTTTGGTCGAAACGTTGCTGTTTATCGTCACTGTTTATGTATTTTGTAAAACTGTAGTACTTTATTTTTACGTGTTTACCTATAATTAAGTATTATTATTGCCTCATCTATAAATCCAATTTCTTGTTCCTTCCTAAATTATTTCTTCCAGGGCTATGTTGAAATGTCTACTGACAGACATTGTCTTATTTTAAACTCTTCTTTATTTGAAAAAAAAGTAATCGCATACGGTTTAATGTTTGTATAAAAATTCTGCAAACTTATGAATAAGTTGTTTAAGAAAAATCGGGAGCAGTTAAAATAAGAACAGAATTTGTTTAGAATCCGATTGTCAGGTTTTCATTGCTAAGAAGGGACAAGAATGCTATAAACTAGATAAATAGAAGAATAACAGTGATTTTGAATAAATTAAAAGAACTACAATATATATATAGAAAGGAATCGATAGGAATACAATACTTACACTTTTAAGAGCAAATATTTTTCTCATAGCAACATATAGCTGTGATGCATTGATTATTGATAAAGCAGTTTTTAAAATCGATCTATGCATATTAAACGCGATATAGAAGACAACGCGATACAGAAGGCTACCCAGAATATGATAGACAAAAGAGAACGAATATGTACATTTTGTAGCAGCTACAGTTGAAGAGAAGTGGTTGATCAGAAAGATAATAATGAGAAACATTAAATATTTTAGACATTTGAAACGACACAATTATCCGGAGAAGATGAATCTGAAAGGCATTATATCGAGAAGAAGAAGAAGGAGATGAGGACCAAGGAGAAGATGGGAACAAGATATCTTATACGAGCTGAGCACTACTGTTGTAGACGATGGAAATTTTACACAGGACAGTGAGTAATTTAGAACTGCTATCATCGAAGCCAAGTTTCGACGAGGACAAGCTAGAGGATGATAATGATCGTCAGTTTTATCAAGTGCACGCTTACGAATGTTTGGTTATTGGTTGCTGGATGGACGTCACAGGAAAGATGTAGATGTGCTTAGTTTTCTCAATCATTTATCAGTTATATATATGAGAACTATCATCAATGCACTCCGGACACGTCCATAGGTGCTCAGATCTCCGCCACAACAAATGTAGCAGCATCCAGCGGCCTAAAACGCCAGTTCGATGTTGACTAATCAATCTCTTTGCTATTTGGTATGTCGTTCCTTTCGATCTGCATCAATGTTGACACCCATATCTCTCAATCTGATCAGGGAGTGGGACTCACAGCACTGAAGCTCGTCTGCTCGGAAAGACTCTCTCAACGTTAAGAATTCATGGTGGTCCATGGCAGCTTCCTCTGATATTGTAGCCAAGCCAGCAAATCTTTTAACTCCTTCATTATCACTAACTCCTTCGTGTTCAGGGACAAAAATGAAGTTTCACAAGAAGACGCGAAGGATTATCCCGCTGATTAAACTTTCCCTAATTCCACGTCCATTTCTACTAATACGGTGCAATTCCGAATATAAATAACGTTCGAAGAAACAAAAACAACAACAGCTGGTAAGATTTCAGCAATCAATATCATGTAAATTTCAGCAAATCAATATCATGTAAGATTTCTAGTAAACAATATTTTAACAACAGGAAAAATACACAAAAAAGATTAAGTTTCTATAAGGATAAAGGAATGCTGTCGTAAAATGGAACGCATTCGATTTCATGTAGAAGTTCACTAGCCTTACACTTTCCTGTCCATTCTATCCCTATAAGATACTCACCCTGAGACAACACGTGCGTGGAGACATGTACGTATGCTAGTATCAATTTCTTGACATCCTTAGTTAGAATTATGTCTTAATTTATTAATTATTCTATGTATATTTGTTCTTGATAAAGGTCTATGACCGAAACGTCGAGTGCTGTTTATGTCCATATTTAATCATTCATTTGTCATTACTTATGTAATACTGTATATACCTGTCTGTGTTCAATCACCATATATTTTGTCTTCAATCTATGTAATATTTTCTACAATTACATCATGAATCCTCCACTATATTCATCTTTGTTCTATTTTCCATATCAATTTTTAAAATGTTCAATTAGAACAATTGTCTGCTTCAGGATTTAAACATCTCATAAGAGGCTGGTCTGCAGAAGCTCTGGTGACAACCCCGCAAGTTGATTGTACTGTAGTACACATTTATTAAATATATCCACAATCTATATAGCCAACTGTATCATTGGAGCACGCAAATCCCCCTGTTACTACAAAGTAGTGTCCTCATGGGATAGATTTGGTAGAATGTAGTAACATATTGTTTCCATCTTAATTTGAATTCTATGACCAGCGGAATTCAAGATCAAATGTCAAAAAAATAACACAATTAATTTCCTGAATAGTTTTCTGAAAAGCTTATACTGATGGATGTAATTAAATAATAAAGAATATAATCAAAGACAGGGGAAAGGGCGGGTGAATGTAATTAATCTTTGATGTAGATCATAGACAACATCAACAACGTTGGTTATGATATGTCTCCAAAATGTAATGTCTCTTGCAATATTTCTCAAGCCTATAGAACTGTTATGTTTTCATTTATTAATGTGGTTAACCGACTTTTACCATTATCTTTCTCTGGTCAATTTGCTAATAGAATTTTCATGTAGTCCAATGTGATATAGACTACATCTTGTAACGCATGTCACTGGCCCAAATATAATCATAATTATCTTAATAGATTGTTCTAAATAGAACTTTGTCATCGTAATATTCCTTTGGAATTTATGTCTCACTCAAAGTACAGATGACATTCTCTGTTACTTTCTTGCTCAAATCATCAATCACATTCTGAATCAATCTTGTACATTGTCATCCCCTTATCCTTTTGTCGAGATAACCCTTCCTAGAATGGTCGTTTCCAACCCATCGTGTCTTTTTAAATGTCCAAAATACTTCAAATTTTAATTTATAGAAAATAGCAAATATAAATTTTTTGCATCAAAATATTCCAAATTTAATAATTTTTAGCATCAGCTAAATATGTCCAAAATACTTAAAATTTTTAAATTTTTTAGCATCAGCTAAAAATGTCAAAAATTCTTCAAATTTTCTTATTTTAATTGTTAACATGAGGCTAAATATGTCCAAAATACTTCAAATTTTAATTGTTAGCATCAGTTAGGTTTGCTTCATTATGAGTTACTTCTGGATATATCTATTTATCAAATGTAGAAATATCAAGAGTGTTGAAGAAGAAGAATTGCCTTCTTTGTTCAAGTGTTGTCTACGTGGCTGGGTACATTTCGGTAGAAATGACACGTCACCTGATGATATTGCAAAGAAATACGTTTTCTAAAATAGATCCCAGCATGGCCAAGATGCAGTCTCATAGTTATAAACAATACCATCATTGTTATATGCACTATAGCCCGTGTTTTCCGCATCGGGAGCAAAGATTAGTAGCGCAGTGACCTACAAGGCGAATGAGAGTAAGAGCCTACGGAAACTACACTAGTAAATAAAAGCATTGCAGAAATCGGATATGCTTGCCTACTTGTAGGCGAACAACTGGTACAATGTACAGTCGCTCTTAGACTCAGATCACATATACATCACAAAGAGTGGTTTCACAAATGGTCGATATGGAGAGTTCGTAGAAGAAGAAGAAGAAATATTTGTTATCTTCTATCAGATGCTCAACTGTGACTTCAGCTTTCATATTACTTTACTTTCTACTTTAGTATAGCTACTATACTCAACTGTGACTTCAGCTTTCATATTACTTTACTTTCTACTTTAGTATAGCTACTATACTCAACTGTGACTTCAGCTTTCATATTACTTTACTTTCTACTTTAGTATAGCTACTATACTCAACTGTGACTTCAGCTTTCATATTACTTTACTTTCTACTTTAGTATAGCTACTGATGCTCAACTGTGACTTCAGCTTTCATATTACTTTACTTTCTACTTTAGTATAGCTACTATGCTCAACTATGACTTCAGCTTTCATATTACTTTACTTTCTACTTTAGTATAGCTACTATGCTCAACTGTGACTTCAGCCTTCATATTACTTTACTTTCTACTTTAGTATAGCTACTTTACAATGTAATTTAGTATTTCATTTAGTGTCAACACTATTTTATATACTGTAATATCTATCATAGTGCAGTCATATGTGCGCAGCTCCACTTATTATATCAGTTTACAGCAACATATCTAATCATTAATAGCTTGTCTGAGCAGCACTTTGCCACGATCAGTCCTGGGAATTTCTCTCTCATAGGTCAGATGTCCCGTCATGTTCAAACGATCAGTTACATCTTGAATCCATCGTCTCCGTGGACTTCCTCTTCTTCTCTTTGCCAGTATATCCCTTCCATGATAGTCTTCATCATCCCTTCGTGTCTTTTTATATGTTCAAAATATCTCAATTTTCTCGAACTTATTTGTAGCATCAGCCAGTTTTCTTTGATTCTGAGTTCTTTCTGGATAGATCTATTTGTTCTCTTCTCTGTCTAAGATATACGAAGGACTCTTCTATAACACTTATATTCAAAAGCACATATATGTTTTCCCACTGTCTTATTAAATGTCCATGCTTCATGCCCATACGTTGACACTGGGAATATGCAAATTATCTGGATTCCAGAAATCACGTATTAGAAACAAAAACATGCAACACTCTGGCAGCTGTTTGTATCATTCTGTCAGGTACTGTTTATGTATTCTTGCATATTAGATTCCTTTCCCATCCATGATGATTCGATAATTTACACGTGTACGGGTTCTGGTTCTAGAGCACGGAATTAAATTATAATAATTTCTGACCAAATATTCGTACTTGACCTAATTTGATGATAGTTTTCTGAAAGTTATCAATACTGGAATATATTAATATCTTTCTTATTTTCCAATTAACATATGTCTTCTTATTTATATTCTTCATCCTATTTTGAACATTAATTTAGATTTTTCTTCAGTTCATCGTAAAATTGAATTTCTACTTTAGAATATTCTTGTTTCTCTACAAATAATTCGATAGTGTTCTGGTTTTTATAAACACTTGTTTGCAAAGGAACTAAATTCGTGAATTCATTGAACCTGGACGAAACACGTAAAAACGAAGTAAGGAAGTTTTACGATGTACTAAAAAAAAAAGACAAAGCGACGTTTTGATCAAAGTACATTTATCTAGCACATGATATAGAACACACGAAGGAATTTATGTCTTATACACTAGACATCCCATAGCATACAACTAGTGAGGTATAAACAAAATGATAATACACACTAGACATCCCATACCATACAACTAGTGAGGTATAAACAAAATGATAATATACACTAGACATCCAATAGCATACAACTAGTGAGGTATAAACAAAATGATAATACAACGAATAATTGCAATATGTAGTTGATATTGTTATCAATGTAAAGTCAGTTAATGATCTATCTTCTTACTGTGTCTGTGATGTTTAGTGTATAAGAGATCTCTGGAACAAATCTATCTTCTTACTGTGTCTGTGATGTTTAGTGTATAAGAGATCTCTGGAACAAATCTATCTTCTTACTGTGTCTGTGATGTTTAGTATATAAGATATCTCTGGAACAAATCTATCTTCTTACTGTGTCTGTGATGTTTAGTGTATAAGAGATCTCCGGAACAAATCTATCTTCTTACTATGTATGTGATGTTTAGTGTATAAGAGATCTACGGAACAAATCTATCTTCTTACTGTGTATGTGATGTTTAGTGTATAAGAGATCTCCGGATCAAATCTATCTTCTTACTGTGTATGTGATGTTTAGTGTATAAGAGATCTCTGGAACAAATCTATCTTCTTACTGTGTCTGTGATGTTTAGTGTATAAGAGATCTCTGGAACAAATCTATCTTCTTACTGTGTCTGTGATGTTTAGTGTATAAGAGATCTCCGGAACAAATCTATCTTCTTACTACGTATGTGATGTTTAGTGTATAAGAGATCTACGGAACAAATCTATCTTCTTACTGTGTATGTGATGTTTAGTGTATAAGAGATCTCCGGATCAAATCTATCTTCTTACTGTGTATGTGATGTTTAGTGTATAAGAGATCTCCGGAACAAATCTATCTTCTTACTGTGTATGTGATGTTTAGTGTATAAGAGATCTCTGGAACAAATCTATCTTCTTACTGTGTCTGTGATGTTTAGTATATAAGAGATCTCTGGAACAAATCTATCTTCTTACTGTGTCTGTGATGTTTAGTGTATAAGAGATCTCTGGAACAAATCTATCTTCTTACTGTGTCTGTGATGTTTAGTGTATAAGAGATCTCTGGAACAAATATATCTTCTTACTGTGTCTGTGATGTTTAGTATATAAGAGATCTCTGGAACAAATCTATCTTCTTACTGTGTCTGTGATGTTTAGTGTATAAGAGATCTCTGGAACAAATCTATCTTCTTACTGTGTCTGTGATGTTTAGTGTATAAGAGATCTCCGGAACAAATCTATCTTCTTACTGTGTATGTGATGTTTAGTGTATAAGAGATCTCCGGATCAAATCTATCTTCTTACTGTGTATGTGATGTTTAGTGTATAAGAGATCTCCGGAACAAATCTATCTTCTTACTGTGTATGTGATGTTTAGTGTATAAGAGATCTACGGAACAAATTTATCTTCTTACTGTATGTGATGTTTAGTGTATAGAGATCTCGGATCAAATCTATCTTCTTACTGTGTATGTGATGTTTAGTGTATAAGAGATCTCCGGAACAAATCTATCTTCTTACTGTGTATGTGATGTTTAGTGTATAAGAGATCTACGGAACAAATCTATCTTCTTACTGTGTATGTGATGTTTAGTGTATAAGAGATCTCCGGATCAAATCTATCTTCTTACTGTGTATGTGATGTTTAGTGTATAAGAGATCTCCGGAACAAATCTATCTTCTTACTGTGTATGTGATGTTTAGTGTATAAGAGATCTACGGAACAAATCTATCTTCTTACTGTGTATGTGATGTTTAGTGTATAAGAGATCTCCGGATCAAATCTATCTTCTTACTGTGTATGTGATGTTTAGTGTATAAGAGATCTCCGGAACAAATCTATCTTCTTACTGTGTATGTGATGTTTAGTGTATAAGAGATCTCCGGAAGAAATGCACATGAGAACTGAATGGTGAGATCCGAATTGACACACAATCATCAGGACGAACGGCAAACATCTCAACCACTTAGTCACATAGACAGGTAATGAAAACATCTCAACCACTTAGTCACATAGACAGGTAATGAAAACATCTCAACCACTTAGTCACATAGACAGGTAATGAAAACATCTCAACCACTTAGTCACATAGACAGGTAATGAAAACATCTCAACCACTTAGTCACATAGACAGGTAATGAAAACATCTCAACCACTTAGTCACATAGACAGGTAATGAAAACATCTCAACCACTTAGTCACATAGACAGGTAATGAAAACATCTCAACCACTTAGTCACATAGACAGGTAATGAAAACATCTCAACCACTTAGTCACATAGACAGGTAATGAAAACATCTCAACCACTTAGTCACATAGACAGGTAATGAAAACATCTCAACCACTTAGTCACATAGACAGGTAATGAAAACATCTCAACCACTTAGTCACATAGACAGGTAATGAAAACAAAACCAAAGTAACATCCAGAAACCTTTCACATTTTATTTGTTTCCTTTCTTGTCTATATACTCGAGGCATTTATAACGATCATAGACTGTTTTGAAGAGGATGTTTTGAAGAGGATGTTTTGAAGAGAGTGTTTTGAAGAGAGTGTTTTGAATGGGTTGACTTTCAGAACCCCCCAAAAAGTATAACATATAATTCTTTAAGACCTGGAGATCGAGAATCATTTTCTTCTAAACAAAATTATGCTCTAGAAGTTGAAATATTTGAATCACATTAAACTTCGTATGGATTTCGAGAGAAAAATAATATATACCATACTTACTAGAGGAAGAAGTAAGGAGCGATCAAGACGACGGTGGCAACATAATATTACAGAAACTTGACGTTGTAGTGGATTTACTGTCTTGGGCATTCAGATGTTTGCGACACTGAGAGCAGGGACATGTTTTCATCGACGCCAGCATTTTTGAGGAGTTTAGGATGGATAAGTGGGATGTTCTTCGGTCTCTTGGAGACCTACTATTGGATGAGTACACTATTGATGTTGAATCTGTCCAGCGAGTTAAGGAGTTTGTAATTACATATTGTAGAAGTGAAATTCGATATCTAATGAACAGACTGAGCCGTGTTGGATATCTAATGAACAGAGTGAGCCGTGTTGGATATCTAATGAACAGAGTGAGCCGTGTTGGATATCTAATGAACAGAGTGAGCCGTGTTGGATATCTAATGAACAGAGTGAGCCGTGTTGGATATCTAATGAACAGAGTGAGCCGTGTTGGATATCTAATGAACAGAGTGAGCCGTGTTGGATATCTAATGAACAGAGTGAGCCGTGTTGGATATCTAATGAACAGAGTGAGTTGTGTTGGATGTCTAATGAACAGAGTGAGCAGTGTTGGATATCTAATGAACAGAGTGAGCCGTGTTGGATATCTAATGAACAGAGTGAGCCGTGTTGGATATCTAATGAACAGAGTGAGCCGTGTTGGATATCTAATGAACAGAGTGAGCCGTGTTGGATATCTAATGAACAGAGTGAGTTGTGTTGGATATCTAATGAACAGAGTGAGCAGTGTTGGATATCTAATGAACAGAGTGAGCCGTGTTGGATATCTAATGAACAGAGTGAGTTGTGTTCGATATCTAATGAACAGAGTGAGCAGTGTTGGATATCTAATGAACAGAGTGAGCCGTGTTGGATATCTAATGAACAGAGTGAGTTGTGTTGGATGTCTAATGAACAGAGTGAGCCGTGTTGGATATCTAATGAACAGAGTGAGTTGTGTTGGATATCTAATGAACAGAGTGAGTTGTGTTGGATATCTAATGAACAGAGTGAGTTGTGTTGGATATCTAATGAACAGAGTGAGTTGTGTTGGATGTCTAATGAACAGAGTGAGCAGTGTTGGATATCTAATGAACAGAGTGAGTTGTGTTGGATATCTAATGAACAGAGTGAGTTGTGTTGGATATCTAATGAACAGAGTGAGCCGTGAGTTACAGTAACCATCAGTATGCATACACCTCGACATCTGTTTGGGAAGACTGAGCATATATTGGTCTGTCTGGCGTGCTATAATGTCGTTTCAGAAAATAATTTAAAAAAAACAAGACGTAGGAGGAGGCGGGAGAACATTTCAATATACATAATGTTCTTCAGGTGTGCTGTGATGAGAGCAACGTTCTGTATAAAATATAAAATACACATAAATCAATGACAATACGCAGCAACATTTCGTCAAAAAGGCATTTATCAAGCAAAGAATACAACAGAATGCCTTTTCGTCGAAAAGTTGCTGTGTATTTTCATTGTGTTTTGTAAAACTACAGTACTCTGTTTTTACATGTTTCGCCATTGCTACATAGCTTTACTGCAGTCTTCCCTTATATTGTAAAAAAAGAAAATACTACACGACAGGAGAATGTTTAATTGTTGTTATAGTTAACCCTCGATAGTGCTCGTTATAGAGCAGTTCACATGTTAATAGGTAGGTATAACGTTTACTCTTCTTCTATTGAACAAGATTATTGATCATACTACCAATGTGATATTTACACATAGCTATAAATTCGTTCTTGTTGTGAAACTGCAATTGGTATATCGTTACAGATACTAGTGAACATCACGTCTTCTCAAAGATCAAACCGTTAAGTTTGAAGGTCTCAGTTAGGGTTCATGTTTGAGAACTTAATCGTTTCTTGCACAATTAATGACGTAAGATGTAAGATATATTTGTACGCCAGGTTTTGCAACTTTTTTATGTAAACAAAGATATCGTTTGCATTTGAATTATCTGGCTTAACCTTGGCATAGTTTAACTAGTACAGTAAATTAGAATGTACTGACACTTATGTATTGCTGAAAGAAGAAACAAAACACAAGTGTAAACTTAAATATAGAGCAAAAGAAAATCGTGAAATAGCGAGTTAAATATATACGCAAGCAGTGTAACGTATATATTTTACAAAAATAAATCGCTATCCATGTTCCCTATATTGATTCTCCTTGTTCGACAGTTAGTCGTAAGACCCCTTGACTTACCCTGACAACATTGCTGTTTTGTAATCTTTATTGAATTCTCCTTGTTCGACAGTTAGTCGTAAGTCCCTTCCTTGACTTACTCTGACAACATTGCTGTTTGTAATCTTTCATTGATTCTCCTTGTTCGACAGTTAGTCGAAGACCTGATTACCCTGACAACATTGCTGTTTTGTAATCTACATTTTACATAATATCGTGTTTTAATATTCTATTCTCTTAGTGTCCCGTTTGATACATAATGTTTCCCCAAGAGATTTCCATTGTTGTCGTTCTACATGTCTACCAATTGTGTCTCATGTCAGGCCCTAATCTTTCAATTCTTTCCACATTCCGTCTCCATATTTCATTTGAATGCACATGTCTACTTTCCACATCTACTATCCATCAAAGAGAGAACTTGCAGCCAATGTCCCTACTGACATACAACATTCATGCAAATTTACCTTCATCTTCGTCTTTTCATGGTGGGCTCCAGTGATGTGCAGTTTCTTCGTTTTAAAAGCTCTTGATTTGCTATTGTATTTGGCAAGAATGTTCGCAGGATTATTCTTAACCATTTATTTTGAAAGTTTGTCTGCGAAAATCTTACGTGTGTTCTGGCCAAATACTATCTCTAACCAAGAACTGCTCGCACGATGTCAGCAAGATAATATGAGCACCATCACCCGAAGATGACGTCTGAGATGGATCGGGCATGTGATGCGCGTCGAAACTGTATCTGACACGAAAACTGCACTGAGATGGACTCCAGAAGATAAAAGAAAACGTGGAAGACCCAAGGAAACCTGGAGGAGAACGACAGAGCAAGAACTGAAAGAAAAGTATCATAGCTGTAACAGAGGAAGGACATGAATAGAGAAGAATAGTGTGTGTCTGTTGCTGCCTAAACGCCAAGGAGTAACAGGCTAAAGAGAGAAGAGTGAGACATTTTTTGAAATGTCACTGGGAAACGTGGATGAGTTCTGGATAAAGCACTCGAGATTCAGGCTGTCAATAGAGGAAGGACATGAATAGAGAAGAATGGTGTGTGTCTGTTGCTGCTCTAAACGCCAAGGGCGTAACAGGTTAAAGAGAGAGAGAGAGTGAGACATTTTTTTAAAATACCTCGAACTTGTGTGTATGATGTTTTGGCTTATTTTTCAGCACTCAGTATTGCAGGGCTGTCAAACGTGGCACCAGCGGACTCTATGTCGTTCGTGTCATACATTAATAATAGCACCATATGTTTACTGTCGACTTAAACGTTAATTGGATTACAAGAAACAATTTTCTTTGCTCTCCCGTAAACACGATCTTTCGACTTTTGCAAACTGGTAATTTTGGTTACCATTCCACTGCCCGCTACACCAACTCTTAGATTCATCACTCGGGAAAGAGTCGACATCTCAGTTATATTAATTTATTACTATTATTATTTCGAAGGAAAGTTAGGGTGGCAACGTTCTGCTCAGTTTAAGATATATGATGATGATGATTAGTAGTAGTATTTCAATATTCACATGGCCCCCTCACAT
This sequence comes from Arion vulgaris, assembly GCA_020796225.1. NCBI lineage: Eukaryota > Metazoa > Mollusca > Gastropoda > Stylommatophora > Arionidae > Arion > Arion vulgaris. Next base: position 24,281,003 of record CM036761.1, on the reverse strand, counting down.
CCACAACCATCAATCAGATGCGCCCCGATATATATAAAAACGTTGGACAGTACTGCATTACTTTATAAAAACACTCCCAGGACATTGCTTCTATTGAAGAGAGGCCGATCATGGATGGCCGAGGCAGAGGATGTTATTAAACAGATCTGTACTCTAGACGAGTCGAGGCATGGGAAGAATGGATGCCTATATCAGAGGACATGATTGATTACACTCGGGTTGTCAGTACACTTTTATTCTGCTGTAGAGAATGGGCCCCGGGGTTCGTCAGTGCGGAGATTCTAGCACTTGTGAATCAACACTCCCATCAAGGTGATATAATTATTTACACCGATGGCTCTGTCAGAAGCAGAACCAGATCATCGTGGGCATATCCAGCACAAGAAAATGGTAGCACACTTCATGAGGACTGCGGCGCTTTTGAGACATCGAAATCGAGCGTGACTATGGAGATCACCGCTGCCTCCAGGGTTCTGTCATGGGTGGCTGAGCAACAGGTAACACATACGATTATCTGGATTACGATAAAGATTGAATCTGGAAGTATGCGTGTGGAATGAGTGGACATCATTCGGAGATCACATCTCAAGAAAATGACTTGGCTGTACTAGTCTGGACATGCTGGAGTACAGGGTAACGAACGTGCTCACTTTCTTGCAAACAATGCCCCAACTCAAGCGGGCAGAAGTATAGGCAGAGCCGATATCATCAATGCGGTACGCTTCCATTTATTTGACATTGGCAAGTCTCAAACACTGGAACGAGTTCGAGAATTGCTCGTTAAGTTTGGACATGCCAGACAATGTCGTCTTCGTGATAGAGAGAGAAGATATACTAATCAACTTCTCATGGGTACGGTGAGCAAATGGACTTTGGGATGGCTGTTGCAGCGGAGGACAGAGCACGAATAGAAATGTCCAATGTGCCATGACGTCGATCGCATAACATAACGTAACATTGCTTCTATATATTTTAAACTCCATTTAAAGTTTTCATCCTAAACTCAGGTAGCAGACCGAAAGAAAGAGAGAACAAAAGAAAAGTCGAGAAGTAGGGTTCTAAAGAAATAAACAAGCAGTGTTAAGCAGAGATTAAATAAACAAAAACAAAAACAACCTGACCTGCTACCCAAGTTCATTTTTAGTAACTCTCATTGTTCAACTGTTTGCCATAAGACAACTTGAGTGACTTTGACAAATAGCTTTTTTGTTATGTCAATTTGACGTAATATGTTATTTTAATATCGACTGGATAATTCTTGGATTCTAAAGTTAAGGTCAGTATAATTAAATACCACATGGGCTAGACATTATGTTTTTTTAAACAGTATTTGTTTTACTTTTTCTATACTATTGATATTACTATAGTCCGTTCAACAACTCATGTCCACAGTCAAATTTGAATTGTAGCAAAACCATCAATTCTACAGTAGCGAAACTATGCACCCAATCTTAGAATTATACCGACGCAAATGTCTGATGAAAGAAATTGCTATAGGAAACCTGGATTTTGTAATATAACAGTTTCCTTTGTTGTTGGCGGCATATTTGGCGAGTCTGATACAGAATTTTAGGTTTTACAGTAAACGCACCAATATGACATTTGATGACAAGTCTCATGCAAAAGCGTATCATCCCAGCTTATATATGGGGGCCAATGTTGATATTTGCAATAGAGTCATGAAATAAACAAGAAATGTAGACATAGTTGTATTATTGTTTTTAAATAATTTACAGTTAAAGTTAACTTCCATGCCATAATACCATCCCCCTGTCACGTCCAGGCTGGGACTGGCAATGGCGGAGCTACTTTGAGATATCGCTATAATAAAATAGCTCTTTTTTCTAATTCTTGTATACTGTGAAACAGATGACCCATATGTGCCTCTTTGCGGAAATGCAGTATAGTATTACTTACACTTTTACATTGTAACATCAAACTAATTAGAAATGTTATATCGGTATCTGTTTTGAAAAGTCAACAATATGACCAAATAGCTTCACATTAATTTTAATATACGCCTTTAACTAAAAGTCCGTGTCACACTTATGACTTCATTTGTTTACCACGGTCAACGACGTTTTGAATTGGAGCGGGGGAAATGCAAGAATCGTTCTAAAAAACATGGATTTCGTCCTGAATGTAGCTATTTTTGTCATCAATGTATTAAATGGCTGTAAACATTAGTTTTCTTCAACCAAGCCAATGGAGGAGTTAAAAATATAGCACAAAGAAGAAACTTCTAGATGGTATGATTGTTTGAATGGCAAAAATATTTTGTAGCGTCGGGAACATGTGTAGTTCACATACAAGTTTTCAAGTTATGCAATCAAATGGTTACAAAGATACAACTTTTTTTTCTGTGGGCATGACAAGTTGAACGGAGTATAGAGTTCTAACCATCATTATTTTTTAAACATTAGCATTTTGTATCACACAAACTTCTCAGGCTTACTTTGTTTGTAGTAAATATTACATTAATTAATATATATTATCCGACACACACACATACACACAAAATATATATATATGCGCATTTATTTTCCGATGTGGTGTTGAGCACACCACTTATAGTGTGCCGACCATCAGTGAACAATTCTGGTCTAACACCGTATTACCCAATTAAATTTGAAATATTAAATCGGTTCCTTTACTTTTTCTTACTTTATGTATTTATTTTACTATTATAGCTACAATTGCATTGTGAACGGGTTAGTACCAACAAAAGGAGATGCTATATTAGTGTTGGTGCACTATTGTATCTCCAATATAGTGGTTAAAGGCATGGAGTGAATTAAAACATGATTTATGTTTATTTTTCATTTTTGCAATAATTTATTTGAAATTTTGTAGTCTCAGTTACTGATATTGCTAGTTTGGAACAAGTTTGACAAACCGTGTACACAAGATCGATTGTCTTCATCGAGATGAGTTCATACAAGATAATACAATGGAAGACAGTAGGCGAGTCTAATGAACATATAATAGGCACCATTTGTCCTGAAGGGCTGTGGTATGTCGATTTAACAACAAAATTGACAAATCTCTGCTACTTTATGCTCATCATTTTACTTACATTGTTAACACAGCCTAACATTTGCTAGTGCTGTTAACATTTTTATAAAGGTCATACATTTGTTTTTAATTTAATATATAATTTTCGACCTTTTGATATACTTTTTAGAACTCTATAAGATTATGTATGTGTACACTTTAGTGGTCTACGAAAAAAACATGCAAATTTTGTAAATTGATGTACTAATTGACTGGTTAAAATGAGACATGACTAAACAAATCAATTCATCAAAGAGGGAGAACCAGAGAGAAAGACAGAGATAAAGAAAGAGAGAGAGAAGGAAGGAGGGAGAGAAAGTGATAGTTACTTAAAACAAATACATTATTTATGGTTTTGTAAAATGTTACAGAGTAAACAAAAAGTGAAAGATGATAAATAAACTTGTGAAGAAATTATATTGACTGCACAAGAACTAGAATTACCGTGAGAAGAAGATTATGTAGTTGAAATAAAATGTTCCATCTAGCACACACTGTTACAACATAAACCAGTATGAGGTCTCTCTCTTGCTAAGTGGTTAAGCTATTGCTTTGCGTTCCGAAGATCACGGGTTCGAATCCAGGTGTTTGCCTTGCGTTCCAAATTGAGCTGCCGTGGGTTCGAATCCGGGCTGCTCTTTTCACGAGTGCATTGTTTCAGAGACCTCTATGATTGTTGCTGAAGCTCCGGAATTCTTGATTTGTGCAATACCCTAGGCCGATAACAAGTTATTTGTGTGGAGAGCGACCGAGCCATATAGTGTAAAACTCGGTGCAATGTGGTCAATTCTACAGCTTTAAATCATTTGTACCAATATGTTACTATCGTTATTTTATCTTATTCTTCTTCTTCAATGATTCAGCGGCGTTTGAGTTATTGCCCTTCGGCCCAATGATATGTATTGGTATTTGCCTGTGTTTGTAAGTTGTTCTTTTGTTCCGTATAATGTGTTCCATTTGTCTGGTCTTGGATGAAGGACGGTTATTTTATCCGATAACATTAGAATCTATGCACAGTTTTGTGAATCGACATTTCGATCTATAACAACAGATCATCGAAATAACATTCTTATCGTACTGAGATTATTTCCCAACAGAGAATTTTCAGGGATGTCAATCCCAGTCGCTGAGCAGATTGAGAGAAAGATGAGTTTCGATATTGGTGCAGTCCAAAAAGAACGACAAACCGAATATGCAAACATATTAATTAATCAACATCGAACTGGCGAGTTCTGCCACTGGACGCTGTTGAATTTGTTGAGAAGGGGATCGAATCACCTATGTCTGGAGCGTCGTGATGAAAGTGATAACTGATAACTGATTCAAAAACTATACAAGTGTCTACAACGTCATGCTAGATTCTCTTATGCATATTTAAGAGTAAAAATGGCTGTTCACATCCATTCGATATTCTTTCGCAATCTCTGTGCAATCGTATTACTACTACTAAAACTTGTGCGGCATTGATTCACCAGAGATAATTGCCAACAACTGCGTTTAACACTGTTTAAAGAGTCATTCGATTTTTGACATTATTTTAAATATTTTTGCTATCCGTGGTGCATTCTTATTAAGTAAGTTTGTTTACTGTAGAAGTTCCCATAGAGTTGCAATTGGCATATGACCTTTTTGTGGGAGGTAATAATGAAAAACGTGCTTTAGAAAACATCTTTTTAATCTGCAAAATTATTGAAAAAAGAGACACGGGTCAACAAAGATTAAAGATCATAAATTCTGCTTAACATCATGGCAACGACGACATCAATAACAAATTTGATTAATAACACTATTGAAAGGTTTAAGTATTACATACCCGCCTACACGTGCTGGTATGGCCCTATTTATCAAATACTCTCCACCTATATATATATATATTTATATAGAGATAGAGAGAGAGACATACATATGTCTGTTACAAATAATGAACATAAAATGGGACGAAATTAAGAGAAATAACGAAAACAAAGTTATGTCTGGTCAACCACTGGTAACAACTGTTATAAGAAGGAGATGACAGAAAAATATTCGGCATACCTTGAGAAGAAATGATCAAAGTTTACTAAAAAAAAGGCATTGAAGTGGGAGACAAATGGTTGAAGAAAGAGATGACGAACCAGAGAAACCAAGAAACGAATTTTGATGAGAGAAGCATAAAAAATATGACTCAATTCAATTGCAGAGATTAATCGTGATGCCCAGGATAGAGCGGTATGGATAAATTACTTACACGCCCAATGTAGCGTACAACGGCAGGTGAGACATATATACATATATCTATTTCCGGAACAACAGTTTGATACAAAGCGTGCACATGAGATTTATATTGCTGTCGCTCGGCGACTCTTCCTACCAATTGTTTCTCACGTAAGACTTTCAAGTCTTACACTATTCACTATCCGTATCCCCCGGCAACATAAGACCCACTAGCTAAGACGGGAAAACGAACATTCATGTTTAATGGGGCTGATTTTTGTATATAAACACTGTAAGCTTTTTTTGCAATTTTACTCAGTTCTATGAGTCCATGGTTATTTATTGATGACAAATATTAATAATACTAATATTTCTTTAACTGAATTGCAATTAAACTGAACTTGCACATCAAAATGAATGCACATAACAAACCTTAATCATGTTGTGTTGTTTTTAAAATGAATTCATCTTTATACAACAATACTGGAATGCGTGGTTGTGATCTTATTTACTATCATTTTTAACTGAGCATATGTATGTGGGCCGTATGCTATTTAGACCATGACACTATCCAAGTCTCATTGGTCTAGACAGAGTAGGGTCATCATGGCCAGGTATATTTAGTATACATAAACAACTTTCAGCTGGACCTTTCTTTAAGTGCTTCCAATTTGTACATATATATATATATATATATATGGGATGTCACAGTATAATGAATAAATAAAAATATATATATATATATGGGATGTCACAATATAATATAAATATATATATATGTATATGGGACGTCACAGTATAATTTATAAATATATATATGTATATGGACGTCACAGTATAATTTATAAATATATATATATGTATATGGGACGCCACAGTATAATTTATAAATATATATATATGTATATGGGACGTCACTATAATGGATAATGAACGTCTAGTATAATGGATAATATATATATATGTATATGGAACGTCATAGTATAATGGATAAGCCTTTGTCTATCTACTCGGACACAAGAGAGTTATGGGTTAAACCCCACACACGACGATACCACACGCCTGGAAAGGAATTGACCCTCCTGTCTCCTGCATAATAGGTTCTAAAATGTGAAGTGAAGTGACTTAATACCATAAGGTCTGAAAAAGCTACAAAATAAAATTATATCTATTATATATTCAAAGCGTATATATATATAAAGTTCAACGCATTCACGTTCTATTTTAGAAAAAAATAATTTTGTTTTAAATAACAACAAATGTATTGATATACAACATTGATGATTGATAGACCATCACTATTGCATGATAGCATTAGAGAGGACCATCACTATTGCATGATAGCATCAGAGAGGACCATCACTATTGCATGATAGCATTAGAGAGGACCATCACTATTGCATGATAGCATCAGAGAGGACCATCACTATTGCATGATAGCATCAGAGAGGACCATCACTATTGCATGATAGCATCAGAGAGGACCAACACTATTGCATGATAGCATCAGAGAGGAACAACACTATTGCATGATAGCATCAGAGAGGACCATCACTATTGCATGATAGCATCAGAGAGGACTAACAATGCAATTTTGAAGATCATGAAGATATTTTGTTGGAATTTTATTTTTAATCTTTTCTAATGACTTTTTCCAGGGCAGCGGATTTCCAGACTGCTCAAATCGATTTTTGAACTACCAAGGGTTCTTTTACGTGCTCAAATTGATCCCGGGAACTACGTTTTATCCTCCGTCTCCGATAGGACTAGGAACTAGATCTGTTTCTTTCTACACTGACATCATGGATCTCTGAAAGAATATCCAGATGGCTCCACGAGGGAGTGTACCTGGTACCTTTGGCACTAGAGACGATCACCTAGCCTCTACGCCATATAGACCACTAACTACACACTAATACTAGACATTATCATACGCACACTAATACTAGACATTATCATACGCACACTAATACTAGACATTATCATACGCACACTAATACTAGACATTATCAAACGCACACTAATACTAGACATTATCATACGCACACTAATACTAGATTATCATACGCACATTATATGACATTATCATACGCACACTAATACTAGACATTATCAAACGAAAAATACATATTAAAACTGAGTTAACAAGAAGCTTAGAGTCACGTCAAATGATAGAGTGATTAGGCATATATGAAAAGCATTTTACTGATCATGTTACACCCACCTCCGCCGTCACATAGAAATAGATGCATGTGTCCTGACCCTTAATTTAACGTATGCATCTAATATGGTAATACACAATCAAGAATGATCCTAGACATTTAAAAAAACACATACAAGTTTAATGTTATTTCTCAAAAAATGTGTACAGGACATTTCTCGATATTTCATGAACATATACAACAAGATAATTACGAGAACACAAGCAAAACTGTCAGCACAAGAAAATATTATAACTGATTTAGAGAAGGAAACAAAATTCATGCTCACAAATATAACCTGCATTTTTTGGTTGAACGTGACAGTCTTACAAATGCTGGGTAAATTATGGAAAAATAAGAAGATTTTTTCTACGTTAATTGTAATGTTGTTGGCTGTTAATTTTTTTTCAATTTGTAAATTGGGTCCGTTGTGTAGAGAGGAATATACTTGGAGAGTGAGTGGGAAGAGAAAAATGAGAGCTTGCGCACAATATAGATAAGTAGTTGACGAAATGCGAACATGCGAAATAAGCTCTACAAAATAAGTCAAAAACAATGATATACTTGTCGAGATCATTGATTCCCAACAACTTATATTGTCATATTGTAGCATCTACGGCTAAGTGGTTAAGCCCTTGCCTTGAGTATCGTAGGTCGTGGGTTCCAATCCGGACCGCACCGTTCTATTTACGAGTGCGTTTTTCCCAGAGAGCTCTAGGATTGTTGTCGGAGCTACAGAGTCGTGCCTTCTGCAATGCTCTCTGCAGATGGTGTGCCATTTCTGCGGAAAGGGACAGAGCCATATGGGGTAAAATTCGGTGCATAAAGTCAATCCTTCGGCTTTAGACTCTTTTTTCACTATGAAGGTTTTGATACAAAACAATAACATTATAGTCATTTTGTTTGTTAGATTTGTGGACACCCTGTGGTCATGCAGAGAACTAAAGAAAGGGTCCCGAGTTGTAAATCATTAATAATAATAATAATAATAATAATTCCTCTCGTACCGTTATATGTTACATAGGGCCTGCAAGTAATTTCTCCATACCGCTCTATCCTGGGCAACTCGATCAATCTCCTCCATGGAACTGAGACCGATATTTCCTGCCTCTCTCAGCAAAGTTCGCTTCACGGTCTCCTTAGGTCGACCTCTCTTTCTTGAACCCTTTGCATCCCACTTCACTGCCTGCTTTGATATTCGTTGATCATTTCTCCTCAAGGTGTGCCCAACATATCTCCATCTTCTCTTTCTTATAACAGTTGTCACTAGTGGTTGACCAGACATGTCTCTGATTTCATAACTTCTCCTGAATTCGTTCCATTTTATATTCATTATTTTTCGCAGACATCTATTTTCAAATGCATTCAACTTGCTTTCTATATTGTAAATCATTGCTAAAGAAAATTTCTATATGCCTGCATCACTTTGGGGACTTCAGATTTTTTCCCCGAATTTCTCTTACTGTTATTGACATTGTTACTCGATTTTAAATCGAAAAAAATAAATTAAATAGTCGCTGATAAAGACATATTGTTTATTTTTCTGTTTAAGAGAGGTGACTCTTCTCAAAGTGTATTTGTGGAATAAATTCGAATAAACAGCATCAATTACTCATCCGATAACTGCTATAATTTGTGACTATTTTGAAGGGTACGTACATGTATATTGATCAAATATCGATTGATTGAGACTGCAACTGATAATGAGTAATACTATATTGTACGATTAATCAATTCGGCTTCTTAATCATTAACTCTTCGATCTACTCTTAAATATGCTCAAAGAAGCCAAAGTTCAGAATCATGTTGTTAAGATCTCCAAATAGTTTGTCATGCAATGACACTTATACAAGGTGTTTATAAACTCGCTGTACAGTGAAATTTACGCCCGGGCGAGACGACGTCACGAGATGTGTGGTTTTCAATTGTAGCTTTGAAGACGCCAAAAAAAACCATTATAACATAGATTGTTATTATTCATTAAGATACTGCATTTAGATTTAGCAAGTTGTATCTACAGCACCTGTTGAAAATGTCTACCATGGGCTTCAAGATATGTTTTGACTCGCCTCTGCATATTTTTCACCAAAAATATCATGTTTTTAATGGCTAAAATCATTTCATGTCAGCAATGAAATCAAGAATAAACAACGGCTTATTGTGTACTGCTGCATACAGGACTGTGTAACTCAGAATATCATGACATCATTTTCCATAATTCGTGACGTAATTACTAAAGTATTTTCACAATTTACTGCTCATCGACTTTATCAATACCATGTACTAATGTATTATTAATTTCTATTGAATATATATTCCGCTCGTATCATTATACGTTACATGGTAGCTGCAAGTAACGTATTTGTTTCACTGTTACAAAAGCTAAACATTTATCGTAACATTTTCTGATTGTCACCGAAATTTATTTTATTCTTCCACAATCTGTTAGCTTGTGATGAACATACATTTTTCTTATATACGAGTGACTTATGACTTGTAAGTCATTCAACTTCTTCTTCTTCCTTTTCTTCTTCGAATGTTCCGAAGTCGACCACTTGTTAACCACTCTTTGTGATTTGTATGTGATCTGAGCCTTTGAAGGATTGTACGTTATGCCAGTTATGCGCTAAAAAGCACATCCAGTTTCTGCGATCCTTTTTATTTATTAGGGTAGCTTCCCTAGACCCCTTCTTCAATCGCCTCTTACGACATGCTTTGTAGATCGCAGTGTTTCTATTCTTTGCTCTCATGTAATTCACGGCAACACTATGACATGTCATTCAACAAATATATTAAATAAGAACTGCAATATGTATAAATAAATAAATAAATTGCAACAATAGTATAAAAAAAAATAAAAGAACTGCAACTTAATATGTATAAATAAATAAATAAGAGAATTGCAACTTAATATGTAGATAAATAAATAAAATTGCAACTAATATGTATAATAATAAATAAACTGCAACAATATGTAAAATAAATAAATAAGACTGCAACTAATATATAAATAAATAAAAGAACTGCAACAATATAATAAATAAAAAGAACTGCAACTAATATGTATAATAAATAATAAGAACTGCAACTTATAAAACTTCCAGATTGAAACAATGAACATAAATTAATTCAACTACAGCGTGATTTTCAGTGCGATAGATATTGTGTTAAAAACCATGACAACAGTGAACCGACCGACTCGACTCCCTGCCATTGTATACTATGAAATTGTTTAAACTGCCCCAGGCTATAGATTGAGCTTTTAACGTTTTTAAGATGCAGAGTAATCGCTTACAGTAAATATACTTGAACATCCTTGACTGAAATAGAGATAACATCAAATGTAAGGATGCGGTATATGTTTGACTTCTGTGAATACAATCCTGATAATATGCACTGTCACGGTCTCAGTATGTATGTAATTTCATTGGACATACAATTGACAAAATATACTACATACATTTTTGATACAAGATGTTGAAGATAAAAGTGATAGTAACAACTGAAGAAAGCAAACGTACTTCTGTCTACTCTATGTATAAGATGTTGAAGATAAAAGTGATAGTAACAACTGAAGAAAGCAAACGTACTTCTGTCTACTCTATGTATAAGATGTTGAAGATAAAAGTGATAGTAACAACTGAAGAAAGCAAACGTACTTCTGTCTACTCTATGTATAAGATGTTGAAGATAAAAGTGATAGTAACCTGATAAATGCACTGTACTTGCTGCTATTATGTAATTTGAAGTAAAATGATATAACAATGGAAACAAACTATTCTCTACTTTTGTACAAGATGTTGAAGATAAAAGTGATAGTAACAACTGAATAAAGCAAACGTACTTCTGTCTACTCTATGTACAAGATGTTGCAGATAAAAGTGATAGTAACAACTGAATAAAGCAAACGTACTTCTGTCTACTCTATGTACAAGATGTTGAAGATAAAAGTGATAGTAACAACTGAAGAAAGCAAACGTACTTCTGTCTACTCTATGTACAAGATGTTGCAGATAAAAGTGATAGTAACAACTGAATAAAGCAAACGTACTTCTGTCTACTCTATGTACAAGATGTTGAAGATAAAAGTGATAGTAACAACTGAAGAAAGCAAACGTACTTCTGTCTACTCTATGTATAAGATGTTGAAGATAAAAGTGATAGTAACAACTGAATAAAGCAAACGTACTTCTGTCTACTCTATGTACAAGATGTTGAAGATAAAAGTGATAGTAACAACTGAATAAAGCAAACGTACTTCTGTCTACTCTATGTACAAGATGTTGCAGATAAAAGTGATAGTAACAACTGAATAAAGCAAACGTACTTCTGCCTACTCTATGTATAATCTCTACTGTACATGATAAAATAAATAGAACTGATACGATCTGCTGCCTACTCGTCGTATCATCACTACACTGTAAATTAAAAGTATAGCTAGCGAGCACGTATACTAACAAAGAAAGTAATATTAAGTTATATCTAATCTAACACACAAAACCAAATGTTACAATAACAACAAATAAAATATAACATAATAACTTTGATTTAATCTTCCAGCAAAGAGTTTAACGTCTCTTTTTTTGTTTGTATTTGAAAAGGAAGAAAAATAATTGAAAAAAACATACATATTTGAGAAGATCTCAGATTGACTGTCCAGCACACGTAATGTTGTACTGATGATATATTGCAACTAGGAATGTCAATACTGCAAAGTTATAAGCCTTTTGTTACGTGACAACAGCAATGTTACACTGAAATGTGTGCCAAGATCAAATGAATTTCTCTGTTAAAGACGACATAAGGAAATGAATTCATTTGCTCGTTCTAATAGAAAACCAGATTTGAATTATATATAAACAAAGATCAAACAAATCGTGAATGTCGTCAGGTAGAGGTGGAATTACATCAATTGTCATGCGGAACATTTATAAGTAGCTATTTTTGCTGAAAATAATGACTGTGACTATTGTATTGCATACTTTATTTACTATAGCGACTATCACTATTGTAGTTAATGTGTTACTTATTATATCATCTACCACTATTGTAGTTGAGGTGTTACTTATATTATAGCATCTGTCACTATTGTAGTTGAGATTTCACTTATTATTGCAGATGCCCCTATTGTAGTTGATCGTTTACTTACTATAGCATACGTAACTATTGTAGATGAGGTTTTACGTATTATAGAATCTGCCACTTTTGTAGTAAAGTTTTACTTATTATAGCGTCTGTCACCATTGTAGTGAAGTTTTACTTATTTTAGCATCTGTCACTATTGTAGTGAAGTTTTACTTATTATAGCATCTGTCACTATTGTAGTGAAGTTTTACTTATTATAGCATCTGTCACTATTGTAGTGAAGTTTTACTTATTATAGCATCTGTCACTATTGTAGTGAAGTTTTACTTATTATAGCATATGTTACTATTGTAGTGAAGTTTTACTTATTATAGCATCTGTCACTATTGCAGTGAAGTTTTACTTATTATAGCATCTGTCACTATTGTAGTGAAGTTTTACTTATTTTAGCGTCTGTCACCATTGTAGTGAAGTTTTACTTACTATAGCGTCTGTTACCATTGTAGTGAAGTTTTACTTATTATAGCATCTGTCACTATTGTAGTGAAGTTTTACTTATTATAGCATCTGTTACTATTGTAGTGAAGTTTTACTTATTTTAGCGTCTGTCACCATTGTAGTGAAGTTTTACTTATTATAGCGTCTGTTACCATTGTAGTGAAGTTTTACTTATTATAGCATCTGTCACTATTGTAGTGAAGTTTTACTTATTATACATCTGTCACATTGAGGAACATTTTATAATAGCTTTTTTGATGAAAATATGATCTGTACTATTGTAGTTGCATACTTTATTATATAGCACTGTCACTATTGTAGTAATGTTTACTTATTATATCATCTTTCCCCATTGTAGTTTAGTTTTACTTATTATAGCATCTGTCACTATTGTAGTTGAAGTTTTACTTATTATGTGCGATTCCTATTGTAGTTGATGTTTACTTATTATAGCTTGTACATTGTAGATGAGTTTTACTTATTATAGCATCTGTCACTATTGTAGTGAAGTTTTACTTATTATAGCATCTGTCACTATTGTAGTGAAGTTTTACTTATTATAGCATCTGTCACATTGTAGTAAGTTTTACTTATTATAGCATCTGTCACTAGTTGTACTGTAAGTTTTACTTGATTATAGCAGTCTGTTACCATTGTAGTGAAGTTTTACTTATTATAGCATCTGTTACCATTGTAGTGAAGTTTTACTTATTATAGCATCTGTCACTATTGTAGTGAAGTTTTACTTATTATAGCATCTGTCACCATTGTATAAGTTTTACTTATTATAGCATCTGTCACTATTGTAGTGAAGTTTTACTTATTATAGCATCTGTACCATTGTAGTAAGTTTTACTTATTATAGCATCTGTCACATTGTACTTGAAGTTTTACTTATTATAGCATCTGTCACTATTGTATGAAGTTTTACTTTTATAGTCTGTTACCATTGTAGTGAAGTTTTACTTATTATAGCATCTGTTACTATTGTAGTGAAGTTTTACTTATTATAGCATATGTCACTATTGTAGTGAAGTTTTACTTATTATAGCATCTGTCACTATTGTAGTGAAGTTTTACTTATTATAGCATCTGTCACTATTGTACTTAAGTTTTACTTATTATAGCATCTGTCACTATTGTAGTGAAGTTTTACTTATTATAGCATCTGTCACTATTGTAGTGAAGTTTTACTTATTATAGCATCTGTCACTATTTCACTTAAGTTTTACTTATTATAGTGTCTGTCACTATTGTAGGTGAATGTTTTATGTACGTAAATATCGTATTTAATTATTGCATTGACATTGTTACTCGTTATAGTGTGATTCACTACTGTAGAATTATATTTTTTTACACATCTGTGCTTCAGTGAGAAACATTACTTAACTTATACTGGTCTTATAGAGTGTGGTTGCAAAGAAGATATTCATCTGAACCAATCCACGACAACTACTAGATTGTAGGAGCTGGGATTGAAAATTGGTGTAGCAAGAAAAGAACAGCACAACAGGTATATGAGTAGGCTCATCAATCAAAATCGAACTGGTACGATCAGTCGCTGGACCCTGTTGGAGATATTGCGAAGGAGATCAGACCACCTACAGACATGAAAGGAGTGCAATGAAGATGTTCCAAACTGAAACTGGTCTCTTTAATAACTTAACATTTTATTTATCAGTTCCTTCGAGTGCATTTATCTGATCCTTTCACTTTTGCTTGCAACTTTTAAATCTTAGTTTATCTATTTAGTTGTCAATCTTTTTTTAATTTATTTATGAGCTATCACCAGTGCCGGCTCGTTATTAAGGGCCAGTGGGGCCGGGCCTCACCAAAAATGATGCGTAACGTATATTTATTATTTTATAATTAAAATATAACCTAACCAAAACCATGATTTTTTCAGAAAATTTGTGTCTGGCCCTACCAACGAATATGAGCACGAGCCGCCACTGACTATTACATACTGTTAAACACGTTGCCACATCACTGTTTTTAATTCATTCTGTCAGTTATGAACGTTTAAGTAATTTTCATTTCTTACTGTCGACATTTAATTGTTCAGACAATAGAAATTGTCTTAGGTGTAGTAGATCATATACTAATTGGTAGACTAGACAACAGATCTGCTTGCAGTCGGAACTGCTCATTGCAATCTTTCTATGCAACGTGTACTGGACTGTTATATCTACACTGTCTGACACAAACCGCTTATGGAGCCCTGAGTACGGTGTATGTCACATCTCATCTACGGGGTGTTACTAATGTGAGCAATTTTCAGCATATCCCTTTACAGAGACAAGAGGGCATATACACAGATGTGAACTAAGACAACATGACATTTCCAAATATATTATTACTACTACTATTATTACTACTTCTACTACTAATACCATTTCTACTACTATTGCTACTACTATTACTACTACTATTACTACTACTACTACTACCACTACCACTACTACTACTACTATTAATACTCCTACTATCACAACTACTACTACTACTACTACTACTACTACTACTACTACTACCACCACCACTACTACTACTAATACTCCTACTATTACCACCACTACTACTCCTACTATCACAACTACTACTACTACCACCACCACTACTACTACTAATACTCCTACTATTACCACCACCACCACTACTACTACCACAACTACTACTACTAATACTCCTGCTATCACTACTACTACTACTACTACTACCACTACAACTACTAATACTCCTACTATTATCACCACCACCACTACTACTACTAATACCACTACTACTACAACTAAGAACTAAACATTCTTGCTTCCAGTAAAGCATAGGGTTTCAACCGCTGTTGATGACTTAATTCATGTCTGTGCAGTCATCTTAAATGTTTCTCGTGACAATTCAACATCTCCGACATCATGTTTTAATGTTTTTCGTCTAGTATTATTTCGTTTCCCCACATTTTCCCATCTTTGCTGGTTTCAGTCTAGCATATATCAAGCTATAACGTATTAAAGAAATATCCAAAGAGGTTATTCAACACATTAATGTTTTATCTATGTGGCTAAGTGGTTAAGCTCTTGTCTTGCGAGTTGAAGATCGTGGATTCGAATCCGGACAGCGCCGTTCTGTTCAAGAGTGCATTTTTTTTCCAGAGAACCCAAGGATTGTTTCCGGAACTACGGAGTTCGTGCTTTGTGCAATACTCTCGGCAGGTGGCCAGCCATTTCTGCGGAGAAGGATCGAGCCATATGGGATAAAACCAGAGGCTACGAAGTCAATTTTTCGGCGTTAGAACCCTTTAAATGTCTATAACATTCATATAATATGTTCATATCTGTCATATTCTTTTACACAAATTTGATTTTATTTTGATTTCCAAGAGAATTTCTTCTTATTTTCTTCCACCATTTACTTCTTTATAGATCTTGTGTGTGCTTGTTTTAAGGCACTTTGTAAGCTGATATTAATTTTCGTAAGGCTGTTCTTGTTACAGTGGATCCATCTTTTACGTGGTCTTTCTTTTGCTTTGTACTCATTATACCTTTTATGTGTAGTTCTCTGTGATAGACGATACCAGGGTATTCTTGTCAGGTGTCCAAGCTATTTAATCTGTTGTTCATTTATGAATTGCATGACTGGTTTCACATTCCTTCTTCTTCTGATTTTTTCATTTCTAATTTTGTCTAACTTCTAAGATAACTGATGGCTAATAAATGGTCTTTTCTAACGGAAACATCCCGTGTTCGACCCCTTGGTAAAGCCAAACTGTTTATATTCGGTTGAGGAGAAAATACAGTACTGGTTTGCACATACATGGCGACAGCTTCGGGCAAGCAGCCTTAATTCCTGTGCTCTATAGAATCTCCTATCGTATTCTCAGAATTGAGAACAAGGAACTGTAAGTAATATTACATTTTTAATCAATCTGATGTGAATAAATGACGAAAGCATCAGTTTGTTGAACATCAGTAGATTGCATGTTTTTTATTGACTTCCATCCGCCATCTATGAATGCAGGCATAGTCATAACGTCTAAATAAAGCACATACAACTGATATTTTACGTTCTTCAACTTACGTTCTTTGAGCAAACCATACAGGTCGTAATGTGGGGTTAGTTTGGTTGATAAAAACAACGTAATCATATTCTTAGCGCAAACAAAGCATTTCACAAACAGTGGTTAACTTGTTTGATAATCTCAAACGCAAACAACTACAATAAACAAAGATCTGGCGCTGCCATGTTGAGTTAAGGAGTCTTCTACGTCTATATTTTGTTTGTAACAAAAACAAATCAAGCAAAATACGAAATAGAGTAGTTTTACAAGGCTAAACAACCAGGTTAAAGCGATGTTTCCATCAAAATGCCTTTATGAAGTAGAATATACAAAACATCAAATGACACCAGTAATTTGAACTGCTTCATCATCATCATGAAGTAATTTGTCCCTTCCAGAACTTGGCTCTAATGACAGCAGTCCTGAAAAACTCTTTTTTCTGTGTAAGTTGACCGGCATCAGCAGCAGTCAATCTCAGATCGTCAATGATTTCTTGCACCTATCTATCTTCTTCTAGGTCTTCTTCTCAATCTTCTTCCAGGCACTATTTCCTCCAAAATTATCTTCTTCCAGGCACTATTTCCTCCAAAATTATCTTCTTCCAGGCACTATTTCCTCCAAAATTATCTTCCCTATGCACTCATGTTGTTAGACCAATTAATTGCACTACTACTAATTCTGGAGCAGCATATCGAGAAGAAGCAGCCACTTACATTAAAAATCATCGATTTTTAAAATGTTTTTGATAGTATATAACTATTTTCAATGTGGAATACTCTGATATGCTATGGAATGCCAGATGAAATAATTAACATTATAACACCCAATATAATGATAGCTCACAGTGTAAAGTTCCCACTGATGATGACCAAAGCGACTTGCTTATGGTTGAAACCGAAGTGAAGCTAGGCTATATTCTATCTTCTCTATTGTTTGGAGAAGCCATTGACTGGGTGCTTTGAAAATATTGCTGGTGCGAAACTCCATCGATAGGATAGAATGTAGTCAACTGGAAGATTTGAATTGCGTACATGATATTGCTTTGGTAAGTAAAAACAACCAAGATTTGCTAATAAAAGCAGACAACTTGTCATCTATAGCATCAAAAGTTGAACTGCATACGAGCTATTAAAAAACTACTATAATGAAAACACATATGGCAAGTAATGCAGATATCATCATATCATGAAAATGATAAAAATAACAGAGTAGTTCACTTATTTGGGTAACAATTTTGATTGCACAGGAAATGTTAAAAAATAAATTATGGTACGAATTGTCAATGCACCATCATCTTTTAAAAGTCTTAAATAAATAAGGAACTGAAAGTTATGTACGAGTAGTATTAAAACTAAATTAAGTATTTTCAATTCCACTTTGCTCTATCAATCCTAACATATGTCAGCAAAAGTTGGAACATGATGAAAGATATAGAGAGTTTAATTCATTTGAAAATATATGTCTGCCAAAAAATAATAAACATAAAATGGTGTGAATTCCGAATTCGCGATAAAACCAAAGAAATGTCTGGTAAACCACTAGTAACAGCTGTTATATGGATGAAAAGATGGAGAAATGTTGGGCATACCGTGAGAAGAAATGATCAAAGACAAAGGATACCAATGCAGACATTGAAGTGAGTTCAAAAAAGACGGAACGCCCTATTGAAACCCTGAAGCAAGCTTTCCTTAGAGAAGCAAGAAATATTGAACTCAATTACATGGAAGGGACTGAACGAGTCTCCAATGACAGTGCGGTATGGACAAATTACTTGCAGACCCTGTGGAACCTTCTGACGACATACAGATTTGCGAAAGTAAATTAGTTTTTGAGTTACAAATACATTGCTGACTGTCATAGATGTCCGTACTTTACGGTAATGAACCAAGTGCACCACACTCGAAAATTAGTTTTGTTGACAAAACGATTGTATGTGAATCTGTTCTTCTTAATTTCCACGTAGTAAACTACTAACTAAATTTAAAAAAACAATTCATTTCCACCCTCCACCCAGTCAAATTTATGTGAACGCCCATGACTGTTGTATCCATATTCTGAACTACCATAGACTGTTGTATTTTACTATTCCCCGCCAAAAAAACCACGTATATCCCATGATTCTATGTAAATGATACGAAACAAGCCCCACTTGATAATGTATAACTTGTCTCTTCGCTTCCGTCTTCTATATCAGGAAGATATTCAGACGATTCTGTTTGGTCTCGATGGAACATACATCTCCAGGACATTGGAGAAAGACTTATTACTGAAAAAGGTGTCAGCTTTCCGTATCCATTGAAGAGCAGACTTATACGAGAGTAATCAATACCCTCGCTAGATCTGAACACATGTTTCTTAGTCATTTGTATAAGAGAGTATTACATCAGCATTGCGGTAATAGATACTTTGTCTACAAATTGATTCGCTTTCTAATGAGTAACAGTGGTTCAGATATTTGTCCACTAGGACACCTGTGTACTTGAAGTAACTATTTCCACAACCAACGATTATCAATCATTGTTACGTATTCTATCTATCTACATCTTCTCCTTGTGTCTCGTTTGTTACATACGACTTCCACAAGAGATTTATATTGTTACGATTCTGTTGGATTTCTAATAATCGGAGACGGACGATAAGACGTAGATCCCGTGTTCAATTTCAGCAGGTAACAGAACCATTGACATTCAAAATCGAGAATAGCAGACAGACTGGAAACCGTGCCGTGCAAAATTCATTAGAAAAGATTAAAAATAAAAGTTCCTTAAAAATATCTACACCATCTTCGAAATTACATCGGGGAACCTCGCCGTTGCTAAGGAGTTCGTGCACTGCAGCTAAAATCTTTCTGAGTAAGAAAGTGATCGGAGTACACATGGTTACTCATAGAAGTGCAATGATGATGGTCATATCAATCAATCAATCAATCTAATAATTGTTCCCAATGTCAGACCACAGTTATTCAACTATCATTCGACAGTTCATCTTCATGTTTTCTTTATACGTTTATGGTTTTTTTTCCAGCCCCTGTCCACTATGCCCCTACTGGCATAGTACTTAGTGCCCAATTCACCTCCGTATTCGTAATTTGAATAATAGTCTCCAACAATGTCCAATTCTTGCTATCTAGTAGTATAACTCTTTAGTCTGAGAGGGCACGTCTGTATGGCAGGGGGACACTATAAATAAAAAAGCATACCTTTACGCAAAAATCAGTTAGATGTGCCATGCCAATCACTGTGACTGCGCCTAAATTCGTAGCGGTCGGAAGCAAAAGAAGAAGAAGCTACCTATAAGTGAACAATAAATAAGAAACTGGGGAAAACAATATTTGAAATAATTGCATGTTGGAAGAATCAGTTCTTCATGTTGTCAGTTGTGTTCTCTTAGTGCATCCATGAACCACATAGGTATGGTATATTTGGTGCATCCATGAACCACATAGGTATGGTATATTTGGTGCATCCATGAACCACATAGGTATGGTATATTTGGTGCATCCATGAACCACATAGGTATGGTATATTTGGTGTGTTAAGATTGTTTACATAGAGAGTTGGCCGAATGGATTAGTGCGCGGGCTCTCATTCGGAAGACCCGGTTTCAGTACCCGGAAAGACAAACAAGTGTTTTTTGTCGGGGCATGCAGATAAAAATCTTTACCTGAACCATTTTGCGGCGGATCCACTAGCCGTGCAGCCATTTAATATACAAAGCCCCCTGTCTTACATTACCATAACAAGCGATATTACAGATATTAACAACATTTAACATCGTTCTTACATTACAGAAAACAGTGTTCAAGTTAGAATCTAAAAGCGTTTAGGGGCCTACCAAACCAATGTGCAACGTATACACGTTCTTGGCAAAGATCAAACATATCACAAAGAGTGATTAAAATTGATCGTAAGAACGAACGCAAAGAAGAAGAAGAGAATCTAAAACCAAAAAAAAAAAAAAAGCTACAATACAGGACAAATATACACTTGACTAGCAAGATCAGACTGCGTTAGAATAGTCGTCCACTGTTGTTGTTTGAGATTCCAGGGACGCTGTAACCACTTCGTGCTCTGATGTTTGTGTTTGATTGTTTGCGTTGGTTGTTATCTACCAAGGTGGTTACTTTTTGTAATCTGTGGGGTTTGAGCAGAAATGAGTACTTTACTTTCCCTTTAGTCCCCTACAACATCATGTATGACAGGCACCTCCAAATTAAGACAATAGTATATGCATTTTATCTAACAGTTCACTCATTTGTACAGACGGGTAACTATTTTGTTTACAAACAGAAAAAAAACACACTTTAAATAACATATCTAAAGCCCTACTGAAGCATTATACCATTAGTAGCAACTGTTGCGAACTAAGAAAGCCAAGATGGAGATATGCTGGGTAGAACTTGAGTAAAAATGATCAAAGAATATCACAGCAAATATTTAAATTGGGAGCAAAGGGTTTAATGAAAGAAAGCACGCCGTAGGGAAACCCTCAAACAAACTTTATTGAGAGAAGCAAGAAATACAGCTCAAGTCCATGGAAGAGATTGAGCAAGTTGCCAAGGACAGAGTGGTATGGATAAATTACTTGCTGGCTCTATGTAGCATATAACATTACGAGAGAACTATAAATAATAATAGCCGTCCATCGCAAGTGATGATGATAATATCCTCAGACGTGTGCTGCTGCATCTGTCTAGCGTGTTGCGGAGGTGACTGTAGAGTTCAATCCTAGAACACAATCCCCTAATACAGATGGGACATACGTGATCAAGGTTAGCCATATGGGTGTTGTGTGTTTTGTCTTATATATTTCAAATATAAATCAAATACCATGTCTGAGTTGTCTTATGGTAGCTATCATAGCTCACTCAGGACAGTACCCAGATAGGTATCTCTTCAGACGTTCAACAATTAACAATAACTTTATTCTTCTCAGAACTGATTAAGTCAAGCTAAAACATCTTGTTGACATCAAGAAGTACAGTAGAAATAAGAAATAAAGTTATCGTGAAAGCTAATCTCATTGTGTCTCAAGAATAGCAGGATGCCATGGCCATCTGGTATAGTATGAGAACCAACATAACATTAAGCATGACACTGCTGATAATAATGTTGCAAAATGTCAAAGTTAATAGAAAAACATAATATAGATAACGAGATACAGAGATAATCACATAGCAATAATATTTTCTTGTTTGCTAACAATGTGAAATGTTAAAAACTCATCTATCTTTCAAATGTTTCAACATCGTTGATCTTTCCCTCACATTTACCACGCGATAGGTGGACCTCGGAGATAACAGAGACAATAACAACAATGTTTATAAAGAGTACACAACGCCCGTTTTATAATGTTCTTCTTCTCCTGACGCTGTGAGGCAAAACAGGATTATAGAAAAGAAATACGAAGTACTACATATTAATTGTAATGTTTCAATAGCTTGTCCTGAGCATATATTTACTGCTCTTCAACAGTCCTTCGGAATTTCTCTCATAAACCAGATGTCGCGTCTGTGCAGTCCTCACATCCTGAATCCTTCATCTGCGTAGACTCCAATTTATCCTGTTTGCCATGATGCCTCTAACTTCCTTAATGGTCTTTTCAAATATTTCTTGTCTTTCTACATGTACAAAAGATCCCCATTGTCTAGTTCTTAATTGTAGTATCAGGGAGTTTTCTTTGATTTTGTGTTACTTCAGGATAAATCTATGTATATTCCGTAATACTGCTATATATTTCTAAGCACATTCTTGGATGGCAATCTGTCATTGTTTTCTCCTCTGACAGTGATCACACTTGTTCACGACTCTAGCCAATGCATCTGTTACAGAGAACAGCTGTCTACCGTTGTGAGTTTTGAGACTATAACCTTTGAGACTTAACACGCTGTCGGTTTCTCCTGTACTCCTCGATCTTCAGTTCCCATGGCTTCACGTTAAACTTCCTTTGGAGGGTGTGGGGGTGGGAGGGGTGTGTGTTTGTTGTTAAACGAGTATTTTACCCTCCTCTATTACCAAAGATGTCAATGTACATTCGTATATCGATTTCTTGTTTTGTCTAATTTTCTTCCGCGTACATTCATTGACGTGCCATTCAGAATATACTCAAAGAAAGAAGATCTCAGTCTCCCGTACTAGAGTGTCTTAAAATTATGTGTCATTATGGTTTCGATGACGTTCATATAAGTGCCCATGGGACTCGTCTGTAATTAATTAAGTAATATCCAAATGATATCCACAAACTGCGATGGTCTTATAAAGTTACGAACGATGAACTCAGAGAAAGAACTAAGCAGATTCCAGTAGAAAAAGAGCTAAGGAAAAGACACTGATTATGGATAGGACACACATTGAGAAGTTCGACCGGAAGCATTGCAAACAGACATTATTTTGGAACCAGCAAGAAAAGAGGCGTGGAAAGTCTAGAAATTCCCGGTGGAGAGAGCTGTAGAAGGATATTAAAATGATAGGCAAGACGTGAAAAGAATTGGAAGGGATGACAAGCGAGAGAAAGGGTTGAAAGACGTTTGTTGGAGACCTGTGATACTGCTTTGGAAGTTGAAAGAAGAAGAAGAGGAAGTGATATCCTACTGTAAAGTTCGTTTATAACTATGCAATAAAATGTTACATCAAATACTTATCGTATACAATTGACTGTCTAGACTTCTTTCCCTTTTCCAATTCTATTTTGCCTCCCAGCGTCAGAATAAGAAAAGCTTTCCAGAATGAACCCTTGTGTGCGCTTCATAAATAGTGTCTTTCGACGTCTCTGTTATCTCCAAGGTCCACATTTTATTTTGCCGGCCGTTTGCTTTGTATCCATTGTATCTGAGCAACATAGCTCTTTGGCTAATCCGTTGGTATTCTGCTTATGTGGCTGAATCATTTAATGTGTTGTTTCTTGATGAAGTTCAGTACTGATGCTGTACCCACTGTTTTCCCGATGTTTTCATTTCTCAACCGGTCTCTTCTTGTCTAGACTTCATACAGTTATAAATTGATTCAATAAAAAAACCGACAAACAAAAAATTAGGAAAGCAGAAAGAATTAGAATAAAACTGATTTATATTCCTATAACTTGCAAAAATATCTGACACATGTGACATACAAGTCTGAACAAAATTCAATTTATAAGCATTTGCAAGGTTGCATTGATATATATATATATATTTATATATATATATATATATATATATATATATCCAGAACGATTAAAACTGTAGTTCTTGCGCATCGATGCTTGTAGATCTGCAGTTAGAAGAACAAAATTGATATATTCTTTATGCAATAATCGTAAATGTGTTGGTTTTCCCTCAAATTTTATTCTCGATTCCTTTTCCTTTTTTCAGGCAAATAATGTGTATAGTGTATTTTTCTTCATAATATGGTAAGTAGGGTGTACCTATATGTTTATAATTATCATGATGTGTAGTGCTTGATAGATAAGCGATTATGACATTTCATATGAACTTTGAACCCATTATTGAGATTTTATCGTGCCATGAAGTTAAAGAGTGTGTGGCACCAGAAAATGTATTTTCTTTAATTACTTAATTTCTAGTGAGTTCATTTTAGTAGGACTACCCGTGTGTTTCTGGGGCTCACAGGGCGAGCAAAGAATAGTAACACTGCTACCTACAAGCCATGTTGTAAGAGGAGCAAAAAATAGTAACACTGCTACCTACAAGCCATGTTGTAAGAGGAGCAAAGAATAGTAACACTGCTACCTACAAGCCATGTTGTAAGAGGTAACTGAGGTAGAGACCTAGAGAAGAATACTCTAGTAACTAAAAGCTTAGCAAAATCGGATGTGCTTGCCTACTTGTAGATGCATAACTGCCACACCGTAGGCTTGGATCACATACAAATCACAAAGAGTGGTTAACCTGTTGTCGATATCGATCGTTCAAAGAAGATGAGGAAAGAAGAAACAATTTTGGTAGGACAGTAAACAAAGCCCGAGTGTAGTGGGCCCAATTATTTTATAATGGTCATGTTAAGCTATTACGTAAGTGTCACATAGATCAAGACGACAACCTGTTCCCAGATAAACAATAAGGCAACTGGTAATGAAAACATTGCAACAGTAATGTTCAAAGCGGACGATGATACAGAAATTAGACAGGTACAAGAACTATATAGTAACATGTGGAAGAAGTAACAGTTTCAAAACTATGAAAATTGGGAATAACTATTAAGATCACTCCACAAAAGTGATCTCTAAGATCGCAACAACTGGAGGGAGACCACCATGTAATCAGTAATGACCAAGACTTTTTGCAAAATCCTTCTTAACAAAAAATCAAATGAGCAGTGGATACAAAATTGAGAGAAGACAAGCTAGTTTTAAACCTGGGAGATGCTGCTTAGACCATATACTGACACTAAGTCTAATCTGGTAGGAGCATATTGAGAAGCGATAACCACTACTATTAAATTTCATGAATTACAAAAAAAAAGTGTTTGATAGTCTACACACACCCAACGTTTGGGATAAAATGAGATGCTCGTTAAAAGTCAGTAGAATGGTTCACAGTGGACACTGACAATAGCGAAAACGATTGGTTTATTGTTAAACTGAATGACTCATGTGTTACTGGGGCTTGTAAAGGAAACAAATAATAGTAACACTGCGCCCAACAATGCACATCGTAAGAGACGATGAGGTAGGGGCATAGGAAGCTACTCTAGTAAATAAAAAGCGTTGCAGAAATCGGATTGGCTGGCCTACTTATAGGCGTAAAGTGCCACAACGTACATTCGCTCTTAAACTCAAATCACATACACATCATAAGAGTTGTTTAACAAGTGGTCGATATGAAGTATTCGAAGAAGAAGTTAAATCAGATATGAATAGGGTTGTACTTTATATCAACTATTGTTTATAGTGGCCATTGACTGGGTGATGAGACTAAACTGCAAAGGGTGAAACTGGTCTCTATTAAGTAAAAAATAGACACCTGGAAGATTTTAACTATGCAGATGACATTGCATTATAAAGCAAAAACAACCAAGATACTCAAAGAAAAACATAAACTTGCCATCTGCATATTACTATTTATAGTCAAATTGTTATTCTATTCAATAATTTAATGCAGCTATAAAACAGAGGGGTAAAGTTTATATTAGTAATTTCTTAAACTAAATTGTTTAAAATACAAACTTATTTTGTATGCTATTGATCCTATGAATGTGGTCGTTTTTAAAATAATCGTTATTTTTAAAGCAATTTTCAAATATTGATCTTCGCCAAACTCAAATAAGTTATCACGTAATAACTTCTGTATAAAATATTCAAGCCACTTTGATAAGATGTATTTATAATGTGGGCAGAGCAGAGTCAATATTGCGGTGTGAATATCTACACCTAAGTCAGATCAGATCAGTGCAATCTGAACCCGTACTAACAGTCATAATGGGTATTTAAGATGTTATGCACTTATTCGATAGGTTATACGTTATGTTAAACTAGAAGAGTGACGGCTCGTGATAATTTTTGTTGGTGGGGCCAGACATTTTTTTGCCGGATAAATCATGGTTTTTGGTTGCTATATTTTAATTTAAAAAATAATAAATACACTTTATACATTATTTTTGGTGGGGCCGGCCCCACTGGCCCTAATTGACGAGCCGCCCATGCTAACCATCCTTCTTGCTTCGGCTCTCATCTTTCTTTAAATGTCCAGAATACATTTCATGCTCTGTACATATCATCATTTTCAATAATATAATTCACATTTCATCATTAATTAGTCAATGTTTTTGTGTGCACATTTCATTTTGTTTTTCTATTAAAGGCATCAACCTACCTAATACCTATTAAAATGTCATTTTTGGGGACTTTATGCTATATAATGCACTTCACAATTCTATCTCTACTCTGCAGGATTTATGTGAATCAACTCCTTTCCTCACCTTTGGAACGTCGACTGTGGAATAGAACCAGGAACCCTATTTTTGCTCGACTCGATAGGCGAACACTTACGCATTTTGATCATTCGTCCCACATCTAATACTTGGAAAAGATAAATACGTTTCCAGAACCCACTTTATCCCGCAGTTCCAGACACTCAAACCTGTTGGACCAGACACTTCTGATATTCAGCAACCTTTCTACTCACAATACTACGGCCATGACTATATGTCTGTCTCAAGAAGGTTAACTTTATTAAGCAAATTCTGGAATATTCTCCTACACACAGACAAATGAAGTAGTACTGTACTAAATAATACACATAATACTGATATTTCGCCATGTACTAGTTCTGATTATGTGTATCGCTAGCAGTATTTCTAAACATTGAAGAAAAACAAACACATCTGTCTGCCAATTAGCGCCCCCATAGGGGAAGAATGGATCCCAACAGATGGTAGCATGATGAACTATCTCAACGTTATCATTACTCTTGGAAGAGAATGTAGAGATTGGGGCAACATGAAGGCTGATCTCGCAGTTAAGCAGCTGATAGAAGATAATGCAAGGGATGATGATGTTGTATATACCGATGGGTCGGTTCAACGTGGTGAGAAATCCGGCTGGGGTTTCTTGGCTAATGCGCATGGTAGGGTTGTTGCAGAGCGAAGTGGGGCATACAGGACAACTACTTCTAGTATGAGGATGGAGGTTGAGGCCGTTACTGCTGCCCTCCATTGGATTTCTGGGACTTCATTTACTGGGGCAGTTGTTGTATCTGACTCTCAGTTGATGTTTTCACAAGATCCAGAAGGGCAGGTTTCGGTATGAGTGGATGTCGTCTATAGAAGTTTCTAACCTCCAGCGGCTTACGTGGATATACTGTCCTAGGCATGCGGGTGTTTACGGTAATGAGAGAGCGGACAGGCTTGCATCAACAGTATCGATTGTTGGGGAGTTGAAGATGGATAAGGGGATATTCTTCGGTCTCTTCGAGACTCTATGTTGGATGAGGACACTAAAATCGATGTTGAATCGATCAAGCGATTTAAGCAGTTTGAAGTTACCCGTTGTTCAAGTCGAACTGGATGCCTGAGAGGCAGAGTGAGAGGTGTGTTTAATCAGCGAGCCACAGGAACCATCAGTATGCATACTCTTCGATATCTGTTGGGGAGACTGAGCACCTATGGGTCTGCCCGGAGTGCAATGACGTCAGTTTAGTAACCAATAACCAATAACCAATAACCAAACGAAACATGATTTTTCGCTCGCCACCATCACCCGCCCCAGTTCTTCCGGGGAGGTTATTTGTGACTGCAATAGTACCTTGTCCGGTTGCCTCAAGGCTGGCAGTTCCGTTAGGCATCACCCACCTCAGTTCTTCCGGGGATGTTAATTGTTATCGCAACAGTACCTTGCACGGTTTTCCCAGGGAGGATAGTTTCGTTATGCACTAAAACGCAACTTTATGTTTTGTGCTCTGTAAACCTTCCCCAGTACATGTATCTGCACCAGGCCACCGGCGCGGAGTCAGCTGCAATCTTCCCTCGTACTGACAAGAGGGTAAACTTTTATTCGTTACGCATCTGACTTATTTATTCTTGCCCCCGAGCTGACAATGTTTGCCCCCTCCTCAGGGCTTCGAGTTTCGCTCTATGTGGGCGCACGTTTCGTAACTGGATGCACCTCTCATCCTTTCATGTTTACTAATCTCTCCATCGGCAGAGAAACTCGTAACTTGTGGCGGGACCTTTGACTTACACATCAAGCTTGTGTATGAAGTCTCCTGCTCCAGAGATGGCGATTTGTGCTCGGCCCTTACTCCGGGGGAGTAGGGCTTATAACTGAGACGTTTCGCTGCTGTTTCTTTTTGTTCAGGAACTTCATCAATATTTTGTTGGACGTCGGCCAGGAGATTCGTGCATTTTCTTCGTATGGACCTGCATTTCTTTTTCGTACTTGCACTGCTACCACTACCAGTAGCTCTCCCCGATCCCTTCCCCCATTAGCCAGACGGGAACCAGATTCTGTTTCCAGGGTCACCACGTGGAGGTAGGGGACAGGGTCTTGATTAGTGCCGGCTAACTAATCCTGGCACACCACCTCATGCACCTTTGACCCCACTTTCCCATTTATACATACATATTTATATAACTTTATATTATTGCTCTATGTGATAACTTCTATTTGTTGATGTTAAAGAAGAATGTTGCCAATTTTTGCCTATATAATCTACCAAACCAAGAATACGAACCAGTTCAAATTTACATTACACGGTTACCAAGATGACCTCTTTGAATTTGGAGTGCTAACTCATAATTGAACACAATTTATTTACTCTAATACGATAAAAATTCCAAAAATAAAATAGATCATGAAATCAGTACGGTAGAAGATTATTTTACATATTTACTCACTAACTGATTGAGTAACATGCCGTTACGTGGAGATAGAAGAGCAATTATTACCATTAACAAATTTCCTGAACTAATTTATCGAACATATGTCATGCAGATTTGTATGCCAACAATAATTAGAGAAATTGAACAATTAATACAATTGAACCACTATGTAGAATAGAAATACAACCCTAGTCAGTGTTTGCTATAATATAGTTTGATAATTTTGTACTCGTCGTAATTCATCAGTCATTTTATGAAACTATACACGTTTCTTTGATACAAGAATGGTGTAATACAAACAATTCACAATTACTATTACTTTTGGTACCGCCCATGTGGTGCCGGGGCCCGCAAGTGAAGCAAACAATAGTAACACTGCGACCTACAAAGTATGTCGTAAGAGGCGACTGATATAGGATCTACGGATGCTACCTAGTAAATAAAAAGCAACGCAGAAATCGGATATGCTGCCCACCATACTTGTAGACGCGTAACTGGCACAGAGTACAATCGTTCTTAGGCTCAGATCACATACAAATCACACAAGTGGTGAATATAGAGCGTTCAAAGAAGAAAAAGAGGAATAAGAAGTACTAGTTTGTCTTTTGTTCATTAGTTTACACATATTTTACCATTTCTTTTTTTCCTTCATATTGTACTTCTGCTCTTGAACTTATTTGTACTTTTTGTTTTGCTCGTCTTCACATTGTGTTTTTGTGTGCATGACTTTGCGTGCTAAAGTACACTTGCTAATTTCTTTTTTGCACAATGTTTCTCTAGGGACTAATTTATACTGAACTACTTTCTGTCATTCATACTGTATCTCTGTGGGGTGATTTATATTTATTATTTCGCTTTTCTTCATTATTATTATTATGTATACTAACTCACACTTTCCTGCTTTCTTGTCTTCACATTTTGTCTGCACGCTCTAACATATACGGGCTGCTGTTCCCATTATAATTTCTTTCTCTGTGTGCGCTAGCTTATGCCATAGCCAACTCTAATATTGGGCCACATAACGGATAAACTCTGACCTAGTTGGGGGGCTGGAATTTATATGTGTTTGATAGGACACGAGTCTATGGTTATTTATTGACGAAAAATATTCATAATACTGATATTCCTTATTGTTAAACTTAACTCGTTACATAATATAACTTTGATTTAGCATTTTGTGTTGATTTTAAAATGAATTCGTCTATATACAACAATACTGGAATTCGAGGTCACGTGACCAGTTGTGGTCTGATTCCCCATAATTTGTACCCGAGTCCGCCGGCCGTATGAGGTTATAGTTGGCTGTACTTATGCTTGCCATATCCATCGCTTCCATTGCGTCTCTGTGCGCTAAACTATACTTACTACATCCCCCCCCTCCCACTGTATCTATGTACGCTACAATATCCAACTATTTTCCCTCCTCCCATTCTGTCTCTGTCCACTAACATATCCTTACTACTTTTCCCCTTCCACTCTATCTATGTAGCTACAATTTAACTACAATCTATCTAACTACTTTCCCTCCTCCCATTCTGTCTCTGTCCACTAACATATCCTATACTTTTCCCTTTCCATTGTGTTTTTATTGGCTAGCTTCTACATACTACTTTTTTTTCTTCACAGTATGTCTCTGCTCGCTTATTTTAAACTATTTTTGTGTGCCTTTTTGTATCCCATAGTTAACATTTGCATCACTATATCGGCTTCATCTAGTTTGTATGGGTATATTATTTATTACATTTGTGAATGGTGGTCTTCTAAGAATTTAGCAAAGTTTTTTTTCCAAGTATTTTTCTCCATCTTCTTACTTTTTAACATTTTAATACAGATTAGACTGCCCTTAAGTTTTGTCGATTCCGTTCCATTTTCAGTTTGAAATATTTTTATTGCACTCCAGAAATGTACATAGGTGCTCTGATCTCTTTCTCAATATCTTTAACTGCGAACAGCGTTCCATTTGGATGTTGATTGATGCGCTTGTGTGCTGCTCTTTTCTGGCCACCTATTCTGCGATCTACGCTCCTTTAATACGGGGATTAGTTTAGATCATAGATTCCCACATTTTTTTCGGCTCACAGCCCACTTTGCACAACATAAACTTTGTAACGCCCCCTCCTAATTATAACAGTTTTTCAACGTCCCTTCTCACATATATACATGTCTATTTTTTCTTTAACATAAAAAATTGATATGTATTTCTGTAATACATGGTCAATTTTTAAATGATTATATGCATGAAATATAAAATTGATGAAAAAATGTATCGTGTAACCGTCTTACACGATACATTTTTTCATCAATTTTGATGAATTAAAATGCAGAATTCAAATTTTAAATGATTATTCAATTTCAAAATCTCGAAAATAATTTATTTTCAAATATTTATCATTAATTTCTTCTTTAAGGAGCCACCGACCCCTAATCACCTGAACACCTCCCACCCCCAAATTCTGTTGAACCCATTAACGCCCCCCCAGAATGCTTCAGCGCTCACGGGGGGCGGTACGCCCACTTTGGGAAACGTTGGTTTAGATGAAATGATTCTTTGCGGCCACATTCTATGAGAACATTCAGAATGTCAGATTTATCCATTGCCTGTTCTCCCATCCCACCCCACCCAATATGATAGCAGAGCCAGCCATCCTGTCCGCTCTGTAATTGTCATCAACACTCATGTGTCCCTGGACTAAGATGAATGTTATATTACTTCTTACAATTTCGTATTGCGCTTTTTAAACTACCAGTTAATATCTTCTGAGAGTGTTATTATACATAATCATGAATCGTACGCCAAAATTGAAAGATATTAAACAACCTGCCAACATTTCATCAATAAGTTTGATCTAATTCGTAAATAAGATTCGAAATGAAATAAACATGTATACACAAGTTAATATCTAATTAAACAGGTTTGGCCGAATTCCCGATCTGCCTGTTTGTTATGCCGTATGAGCTTAACACGGAAACGCAATGTATTCACGTTCTGAGCGCAAAGCACACAGATCACAAAGCGCGGTTGATTAAGAACGAACGCATCCATGCAAACAAAAAACAATTGACTAAGTAATATTAGTACACATAAATTAGACATCCATACTTCACTCACAATTAGCAACATCGGTTTGTTAAGTCTAAATATAATATAGAACTTCAAGTTATACAGTTTTAAATCTAAATTACGAATTTACAATTCAAATGTTGTATCAATCTTAGCATGTGGAAAAATTACTAAACTAAGTTGAATACATTTGAAAATATATGTCTGCACAAAATAGTGAACATAAAATGGAAAGAATTCAGAAAAAGTAATGAAATCAGATAAATGTCTAGTAAACCACTCGTCGGTGGCGTCTGTGGCCTAGGGGTTAGTGACTCAGTCTATTAACCTCGACGTTCTGAGTTTGAATCCCGCTGCAGACAGTTTGGTTGCAAATTGTTTCGCGTGGAGTTTAGCAAAAGGACGATGACACCACCCGTTCAGAAAGCAATAACAAACTACTGAACGTATTAATGCCTAGAAAAATCACAAACAGCGTTACAAATCTGGGATTGATTCGCAGTCCTGTAAAGGATATGCAATTAACTTAACTTAAACCACTAGTCACAACTGTTTTAAGAAAAAATAAGATGGAAATATGTTGGGCATACTTTGAGAAAAAATACTCAAAGAATAACAAAACAGAAAATGAAGTGAGTGCGAAGGGTTGAAACTAAAAAGGACGTCCTAGGACAGCAATGAAACGAACTTTATTGAGAGACTCGAGAAATATCGCACTTAATTCCATAGAAAATATTGAGCGTGTTTTTCTGAACAGAACGATTCAAAGAAATTACTTGAAGGCACTATGTAACGTACAGCTGTACGAGAGGAATTTATTTATATATATATATTTCCACAAAACATATGTTCCAAATACAATATTTGTAAATTAACCAGTCATCAATCGCGCATACAATTTTATTCTCCACACTAAACATCACTTAGACATGAAACCAAAATATGACATTTATAATGAAGCACCAGCTACAAATAATACATAATAAGTGTTCAATATAGGAGATATCAGTTTTATTATGAAGATCACAGTAACTAACACCGGAAATGGAATCCAATGGACTCTGACAGAACAACTAGATGATCTGGACTTCGCTGATGATATAGCTCTTCTGTCACATACACGAAATCAGATGCAGGATAAGCTATACACATTGAATCAAAGGTCCCAGCAACTAGGGCTGAACATTCATAAGGGAAAGACAAAGATATTGAGAATTAACCAAGAAAACGACGACTCGATCTCCCTGGGGAAATCCCACTTCAAGAGGTAGAATCATACACATATTTGGGCAGCAACGTAGACAAAGAGGGTGGAACAGATAGAGATGTTAAAATAAGAATACAGAAGGCAAGAGGAGCTTTCATTGCACTGGGAAACATTTGGAAGTCCAAAGAAATCAAATCTAGAACAAATATTCGGATATTTAACTCTAATGTTAAAGCAGTTCTACTGTATGGGTCAGAAACATGAAGAACAACTAAAACAATAGCGCATAAATTGCAAACATTCATCAACTGGTGTCTGCGCAGAATAGAGGGAATAAGATGGTATGATAGGGTCACAAATGAGGAACTTATGGAGAGAACAAGACAGATTCCAGTGAACGAACAGGTTAAAAAAGACGCTGGCGCTGGATAGGACACACTTTGCGAAAACCGGAGGGAATATAATAAGAAGGGTCCTTGCCTGGAACCCGCAGGGACAGCGAAAGAAGGGAGGCCGAGAAATACATGGTGACGAGATTTGGAGGCGGAGATCAACAATATAAAGAAGAGCTGTAGGGAGCTGCATGAGATAGCTAGAGATAGGAAGACTTGGCATGAGTTGGTTGAGGGCCTACGCCCCAACCCGGGGTAAACAGGCAAAGAGAGAGAGAATATGAACACAGCGTTAGCGAGAAATAAATCATCACATTTTTTAACGCAACATTAGAGGTGAATTAAAAAAAAATGACATCTTCTATGCAATGGTAGGTATATATATATATATATAAATCATCTACATTATGAACATGCCATTAGCTGCATATATCAATCGAAAAAATAGACGTAATATTAAGTACAAATAAAACATTAAAGCATTTTAACGTCTCAAAAACGAAACATAACATATTTACTTTGAAAGCAAATTCAACTAATAATAAACAGATATTTGTTTCACAGCAGAGTCAGCTAAACATAACGCATGTACCATTTTAAATCCAACATTTGTTGCAAATTAAAAAAAATATCTACTTCTTGCATGTAATACTAGGCACATATAAAACATATAATTTTGGAACAGACATGAACTAAAGTTAAAACATGTAGGCTAGTTGAAGGCGCATACAGAAAGCAACATATATCACATACTGCTATTGTTATAATTCATTTCTCATACATTTCACTATCACTATTAATCTGTTTACTCACATGTTCTTGGAGGAATCGTTTCCAAGTAATCAAGGCTTGAATCCTATTGTTCTGACGAGTGTTACAGGTGTTCTTTGACTTTAAGTCACAATTGACTTTATTACGTACTGTTATTGTGTTACAAAAAGTATTTGGAGACAAAAGTTTTCGTGACAGAATTCTAGTAATTTATTTTCTCAATGTAACTAAGTGAATTCTCGAAATGAAATACCTAGTGTTTGTTCTGTGCTAAACTTTGTTGTAAATTTATTATATTTTGATAACTGTAAATTGATGTTGGATTATTTTTCTTGATGTATTAACATAGTTTTGTTGAAAACTTGACTTTTGCTTCTTGTTCTAGATGTAATCTGAATTGTTTATGAGAGAAATACTGACTTGTTCTTGCTTTTTATCTGCCTAGTTGTGAGTGTGATTGTTATTACTTGTATATGTATGAACCTACAGCGGAGTTGCTTGGACAAAGTTGGCTTTTTAGGTGGTTAGTGCTTGTCTCGCGAGAGCAGACAAGATTGCTTCTGCTTCTTTCTGATTGGCTATAACCAATTGTGGCAGAGGGATATCGATCTACGCTCTCTCGGTGTGACGAGCTTGTAAAAAGTATTCATCTTTCGACTCAACCAGTTCGCAATAGAAAGCAAGATTGCCGATGATGAATATGACGGTGTTATACCCCAACCCACTCTATATTGCCAATATTCATTACATTCCTTTATCGAAATGCACCATGAAATTAACAACGACTTTTCTTCTAAATGATTCTTGTATAATCATTTATTGAAAGATTTGAGTAACAAGCTTAAAGAAGTTTTTAAGAACAAAGTTACATACTTTTTTTTTCTTATGTGAAGAGTTGTATATGTTAAGCAGGGCCCGCCTGCTCAATGTGTTCGTAGCGTGTTGGACGATGGCTGATAAGCCCTCTGTGAGTACGGGTTCAATTCCGTGGAATGGTAGAAAAGCCACAGGTTCTCCAGATTTACGGTGTTCATGGCACTGCACCGAAGGGTTACGATGTCACCGAGCCGAAGAGCTGAAAGCTCAAGTACTTCTGGATAGGATAAAAATTAGGTTAAGCACTCTTTACATTGAGGCGATATGACTCAGGCTGTCAGTAGGACGATCTGACGGGTGTCTGAA
Source organism: Arion vulgaris (assembly GCA_020796225.1). Classification (NCBI taxonomy): domain Eukaryota; kingdom Metazoa; phylum Mollusca; class Gastropoda; order Stylommatophora; family Arionidae; genus Arion; species Arion vulgaris. The sequence continues at coordinate 24,244,991 of CM036761.1, read as the reverse complement.
AATGTATCTTACAAACTCGTCACTTAAGACCAAGTTTTTTCCTCCTTTAGATTTTGCAGACCTTATTGAATGAAGTCACTTCAGTTCACATTTCTATACCCCAGTGTACAGGAGGTAGGAGTGCCAATTCCGTTCTCATGTTTGGAACTTTGCTTCTGGGATTGAACCCACATTCCTTTTCTGTCCCAATCGATAGGGGAGCGCTTATGTATTACGATAATTCATCTCGATAAGACCAACTTAGAGAAGTTAAATCTTAACTCAGTCTAGACCATTAACCGATATAGTGGCGAAAACAATGCAGAAAACATGTCATTAGCCAGTATAGTGACTTTTCACAATCAGCACGCGCTTTCATTTGGAACTCATTCTCCAAACATCCTATCGTAGTTGAAACACTAAACAAAGTTTTTGGTTTATATATCAAGAATGTATTCGATGCTTTATATTAATGGGATATCTACTGAAAAATATTTACTAGAGGGAAAGTTGAGGGGGAAGAGCAAGAGGAAGACCGAGAGATAAGTGGGAGGAAACTTTAAGAAATGAACAGGTTACAGTCTGGCAGTGTGCAACACCAAGACGAAAGACAGAGGATGCTGGAGATTCATTGCAGCCAACCTTCGATGTGGAGACGGCACCTGATGATGATGATGATGATTTACTGCAAACAACATAAACATAATATCGTTAACTGTACTAAAAAAGGTATGTTATCATAAACCATTTGCGGCCATAACTCAGAAACAGTGACAGAGGAGTCGGGGTCTGATTATTTTTCTTAGGAAGGACGAAAAGTGAAAAAAAACCACCTAACATTGATGCAGCCTGGGAAACGTTAACGAAGTGGTCAACGGCTAACGGTGCTTTGGTTCGCATAGAAAATTGACACCCTATGCCATTTGTTAATCCTACCTAAAGTGACCAAGAAGAATAAAAAAGCATGCAGAAACTGGACATGCTGGCCTACAAGTCTCTAGGAGCATAACTGGCGCAACGAACAGACGCATTCCAACTACAAAATGTTTAACTTATTAAAGTAGTTAATGCAGAGTAAATAAAAAAGCAGAAAAAGAAGTAAAATTTTCGGTAATGAAAAAGTTATGAAGACAAGCAATACGTATCTTGTTCTTCTTTGAACGCTCCATTTCGACAACTTGTTAACCACTCTGTGTGATTTGTATGTGATCTGAAGCTAAGAGTATTGTACATTGTACCAGTTATGCGTCTACAGGTTGGCTAGCACATCCTATTTCTACGATACACTTTATTTACTAGTGTGGCTTCACCAGAACCTGCATCAGTCGTCTCTTACGACATGCCTTGTATGTCGCATTGGTACTATTCTTTGTTTTCATTGCTGGCCCCGGCACTACACGGGCGAGTAAGTATCTGGACTATGTATTCAAATGTTTCTGGGTAGTTTCTACATGAGCACTTCTCAATTTGATAACCCTCCATTTGATCAATACGGCTTATCGAAATCTTTATTTTAATATTTATTTATTTCTAACCGGCATACGTTTTATATATATATATATATATATATATATATATATATATATATATGGCATATTCCCAGTGGCAACGTATGGGTGTAAGGCATGGGCATTTAACAAGGCAGTTGAAAAACATATATCTGCTTTTGATTATAAGTGTTACAGAAGAGTCATCTTGATATCATGGACAGAGAAGAGAACAAATAGATCTATGACAGAGAAATTCAATCAAAGAAATGGCTGATGCCCACAACAAAGAAAGAGCAATTCAGTACTTTGAACGAAGGGCTTGAGAAGACCATCATGGAAGGAGGCAGCCCGGCAAAGAAGAGAAGAGGAAGTCCACGAAGAAGGTGGTTTCAGGACATAACTGATGGTTTGATCATGACGCCTGCAGAGGCGGGACATCTGGCCCACGAGAAAGAAACATTCACAAGAACTGGAAAGGTGACATAGTTCTACTTTGGACAAGCTATTTGATGATTGTGGTAATCATTTATTTTGCTCTTGATATATTTAATAATGTGCCAATAGCAGTGAATGTACACAATACTTATGAAAATTGTCCATGGATTATGGAATGTTCTAGTTACTATAAACTTCAATGTTTCTACACGTAGGTGATATATCAATCACAGAACCTACCAGCATAGTCGTCGAGTTATTGATTGTCTGTCAGTTTGTGGATAGTAAGATTATAATTGCTGATCTGTATCTCCTGTTTGAGCTGCCCAAGGGTGTTCCTTGCTCGGAGGCTGATCTCGGAGGCAGAGAACAATCGTACACTTTTGTTGTGACAAATGTTGTGACACTTGCACTGGTAGATATCGACTTGTTAAGACAAACTCTTATATAGAAATCGAAACAATTAAGTGACTTGATATGGTAGTCGGGTCGGCACCACTTGTAGCATGCACTGACTCTGTTGTAGATTTCATACATACCAACTATTTTTAAAACTAGATATTCTATAGTCGACTAAGTGATAGTGTTTTTTGTAGTATTGTAAAATCGATATGTGTTGTTAGACTTCAGAGTGTTTAGTAATCAGTGTTTACTAATATGCTGTTCTAAATGAGGTGTTCTGTGCCTGGCTTGTTCAGCAGCATTAGGGTCGACGAATCTCTCTTAGGACGGGTGAAAGGTGAAAATTAAATGCGTACTGATGATCCATATAACACGCAAGCCACCCCCTTCCCCACCTACATGTCAAGCTTACTGAGAACTGGAGAATCTTGACCAAGTCAAGACTTGCCAGGATCTGCTCGCCAAAGGAATTACTGTCCTAGGTCAGGTTTTTTAAAACACGTATCTGTATTTTGATATCAGTATGCGACTTAGTTATGTGAACCTGAAAAAGGCATGCGGAATCCGGATGTGCTGACCTATGGGTTTTTAGTCCATCTACAGGGTGTTCAAGATTAAAGCAGCCCCATTGACAAATCGAAAGTTGCCAGATAATCTATCGCGTTATGTTTATGTACTATTTAAACCGGTTCTGACTAGCTCGTTTTACGTCACATTTGTTCATCGCCCCTTCCCGCACTACAATTACATACCGTCACATAACCTGACCTATACTACGTCATAACTGAACCTTCTCATTTTCATACATATATGCCAGATTGACTCCATTCGCAGGCTGCTATTATCTTGAACACCCTGACCCTCCACAACTATGTCACGATATAGGGCGCAAATCATATAGAAACCACAAAAAGTAATGTAACAAGTGGTTGATGTAGAGCAAACAGAGAACAAACAAATTGAAGAAAGTTTCTTATTGTTGTCATCGTTAATTCATGCGGACCTATGCTTCCCTAGGGGCGAAGAGTGAAGAAGAGAGGTGAAATAGTAGTTTCAAAGATCAACAATCATCCAAGCTATTTCATTTCACACAAAAAAACGTATGTAATTACAGTTGAATAAAAACTGCAGTAAATGTTTGTTTATGATAAATTTTAGTTCCTCATTTATGTTCCATATTCTCACGACTATTTTCTCAATAAGAGCTAACATTGATACCAGCTGTTATAAAGACAATAACTTGGAGAATATAAAACAAAAATATATATACATCTTCGTGCTCTCCAAAGAAAAAATAAACCAAGAACATTTAATCGGTCCATTTTGTAGAATGATATTCTCAGATATGTTTTTTTGGAACTATTTGATGAGAAAAATGAAGTATGTATATTGTCATATTGATAGTTCTAGTTCTGGTGGGACGTGTCAGCATTGATTGATCTACTGAGTAATATAAAAATGTGAACCTTTACAAAAGCGTGATTTAGCGAGTAAAATGAGTCTCTAGTGACTAATTCAATGTTTACGATATTCTGGTAATGTGTGTACATTTGTGTCTGTTTGATGGCATCAGCTGTGATATCTTTTTACACTTTGCAATTCATATTTTTATGACGATGGTTTCCAACAAAAGGTCTACTGTGGTGTGATTTTTGTGATTGTCGAATTCTCCATCTAAAATGTGAAAACACCGAACAAGGTCTAACACACTGTGCTACAAACTTAACCTCCTGACAGGTTTTCTTGTGCTTTGCTATATTTATTATTACATTTAGTCTTCTACTCCCTTTTTTTGTGAGCGTCTGTAGCTCAAGTTGTAGTGAGCTCGATCACAAACCCAAGCGTACCTGGTTCAAACCCCACGGTGGACAAGTTTGGAAGCAAATTCGTTTCCGTGGGATTATTACAAAAGGTAAAAATAGACCTCACCGTTCAGAAAGCAATAACAAACTACTGAACGTATAAGTGGTGCCTAGAAAATCAACGACTCGTTTACTGTGGTTGATGGCTACGTCCTTTGGATATGCCACGATTTAAAAAAACAAAAACAAACTAACTTTCCAAAAAAATTAAATGAAACTGGAAGTATCTGATTTATTTGTCCAAATTGAGAATTTTGCTAGCTATATATTTTGTTATATTGTTTCAAATTGAGAATTTTGCTAGCTATATATTTTGTTATATTGTTTCAAATGACGTGTAGTGTTGAAACAACTGTGATCTTTTTGAATAATGTTAAATATACTATAGCGGGCTGACACGTTTTGAATACACTTTTATATTTTAGTAGCATCAGTAACATACCGATTTGTATGAGTGATATAGCATTAGCTGTGAGTGAATAGTGATAGCTGGAATACATGATATAGAAAAAGTAGTATTTGTCCTGCTATATCCGAAGGCTTACAACCTCTATATCTCTCTCTCTCTATCTCATGACGCCCTTGTTGCTTAGCACAGCCATAAATGCATTCAATTCATCTCTATTCTTTGATGTCCTTTGTTTTATTGTGTTCCAGTTGTGATTCATTTCTTTCAGTTCTTTCTCTACTCTTCTCATCCAGGTTGTTTTGTGTCTTCAATGGTTTCGTTTACCCTCTAGTGTCTATCTCAGACAACCACTATCATGAGACTGTTATAGCAGGTGTTACACCAAAACACACCCTCGTCTTCTACCAAATGATATGGCTATGCTATATACATCAGTCTTAACTATCCTCTACAACAGTGATGTCCATCGTTTTTTTTATATATTGTAACTCATGTGACTGATGGTTGTGGAAGTCCCGGACGCATGCGACGGTTGCAATACTACTACTAATAATAATAGTAATAGCAAAATCAGTAATAATATATTTGAGATATGCAGACGCTTTTCCAATGAAACAGCAAATGGTAAAGTTAAGAGGCAGCAGAATGGTTACGAAATAAAACATGATTTCAAAATTATACAGATAGTGTTCATGAAAGTGCTACCAAAAATGGAAAAATATCTTGTTTAAAAACAAATTTGATTAACGTTGATGACAGCAGAGATGTAACGCTTCCTCATCCATGGTTTGACTCTAATGACTCTACAACAAGTTTTGCTCTTTCCCCTGACGGCACACTTTGTCAGATATTAGACTTTCCACCTCCGCATGTTTCATTCCCAATTGTATCTCTGTCTTCTGCTTGCTCTAGTGCATTATACATTCCCTTTCTAGATTGTGCTCGATAGAGTTTGCCTGCGAAAAGTTACCAACAACACCAGAAAAAACAGAGTCACCAACATCAACATAAGAAAGAAAGTTGACACAGAACCTTGCTTAAATTACATTGAGAAACCAAGAATGGAGTGGTTTGGCTTCGTAATAAGAATGCATCTACACTCCACAGTATACAGAGTTTTCTACAACAGAACATCAGGAAAGAAGGCGAGAGGAAGACCACGAAAAAGATGTTTAGATGGTATTGCACAATCCTGTGAAAGAGAAAAAATAACAATCACCCAAGCCTCCAAAACAGCGCAAGACATAAACACAAAACCACGACACTGGACAACAACACGGAAGCAGTGTGACAACAACAAAAAAGAAGTTCGATAGAGTGCCAAGTCTCGAACTAGAACCAACTTATCTCATTTATTTAATGTCTGTATGTTTGAGCAGTTTTTTCAACTTATTTCAATATGTATTTCATTATATGTGAAAATGATCACGTCCCTCAAATTTTTCAATAGGGACCAGGTAATTACTTGTCTGAACTTTCATTTGACTTCTCAACACTAACCAGCATCATATCATCTTGCTTATCTCAATTTCTGTCTTTTTGATAGTCTTAACGATGCCGTCATAGAGAAAACACATATTATTAGTAATATTACTTTTAAATTCTGCAACTTTAATAATATAATATGTGATTGATTTGCAAGTTGTTTCTGTTAATGTGTATGTTGTCCTTCTAATAGATCATTTAATGTATGTGATACATATTCTTTAACTATGTATGTTGTCCTTCTAATAGATCATTTAATGTATGTGTTACATGTTCTTTAACTGTTTGAAGAAATTGTGATTGAAATTGTATTTGTGATATGTTTAAAGAGTTGAGTTTAATAATAAAATATATATAATTTCTGGTTTTTTCCAGTTTTTTGTATTGTTACGTTTTGTACATGAGCCGTGCTCTGCTTTTGCAAACCAAATATGTAAGTAATTTCTTCAACTGGCAATATATGATATATGTGATTTACTAAGATATTGATGAAGAGTGTTCATTTTCAGTATGTTGGGTATTTCTCTTCTTATGTAAAAGTTGTTAGAATTTGGATCAACAGTAACCTACAGAGACATATTTTAACTATTAGTGCACGATAGCATCGACTGCGTGAGGGCATTATCAATGGAAATATTCAATTCAAGTGAGGTCTTAGAAGCTGTGAATTGCTTAACACAATCAATATATTTGTTGCGCATAAAGAAAACATACAATTCACTCATTCACCCCAAAACTAAGAGTTAAATTCAGTTCATGTATTTCTAGATTCATCTGCTGCAATATGTTCTGCTCTGTTCTATGTTACTGCTCTAGTAGTGTGAGCTATACATGTATCATTTCGATCTCCAATTTTACAAACACACTTGCTGAATGTTTATTTCTGAAACCATTATTTACAGCTGCTCCATATATATTATAAAATATAATCTGTACAGAAGAGTACTTAGAATATCATGGACAGAGAAAAGTACAAATGCTTCTGTTCTGCAACAGCTAGCTATTAAAGAGCCTAAAATCAATGGAAATTAAATATTTCGGACATATCAAACGATATGAGCGCCTAGAGAAAATAATTTTGGAGGGAATGGTGCATGGAAGAAGAATGAGAGGAAGTCGTAGAGACTATGGAAGCAGGATGTCATTGACAATCTGAGAATTTGACGCCAGTCATCTTGCACAGAATAGAGCGTTTTTCAGGACTGCTGTCATGGGAGCTATGTTCCGGAAGGGACAAGCCACTTGATGATGATGAATCTGTGCTTTGTATATACACAGGTTGGTTTGATGTAGTGCTGTTTTTATCTTTAGTTTGATGTAGTGCTGTTTTTTATCTTTGAGCAATCATTATTTTTTTCACAGGTTTTGCTCAAATCTTGGATATTTGAGACGTTCTTGTCAAATGTATGTGTCACGTTGATGTAGAAGATGCAGTGGTTGAATACGTCTTATTTCAGATCCAGCAATAGAAGTGTGAAAGTTTCAGCAGACATGTACACGATTAAAGTGTGCGAGACTAAGATAGATCATCATCATGTGTCATGTCAACTGGCGTGGGAGATCATGATTGTCCACACATGTTTGTCCGTGGTGCTGACTATCATTTCATATGTTGAAAATGTTCTGTGCAATTAAGCCAGGCCTGAAGAACTTTCATCGCTCTAGGAAATCTATGGAAGTCTAAAGAAATCAAATCTAGAAGGAAAAGTAAAATATTTAATTCCAACGTTAAAGTAATTCTGCTGTATGGGTCAGAAACAAGAAGAAAGACTACAATAATAACGCATAAATTGCTAACATTCATCACTTGGTGTAAGTGCAGAATAGAGGGACTGAGATGGTATGATAGTGTCACAACTCAATGGTTTATGGAGATAATGAGACATGTTTCAGTGAACAAAAAGAAGATGGCGCACGTTAGTGCGTACTTTAAGAAAAGGACATTAACAAGAAGGGCCCTTTCCTGAAACCCACAAGGACATTAACAAGAAGGGCCCTTTCCTGAAACCCACAAGGACATTAAAGAAGAGGCCCTGAATTGAAACCTAGAAGAGAAAGATGAACAATATACTGAAGATTTGGGAGTAGATGCAGGAGATAGCCAGAAATACTTGGCATAAGTTGGTGCAGGACCTATACTCCAATCGGGCTTGAAAAGGGATGAGAGAGAGATGAAGCCAGACTACCCAGACAAAATAATCTGAAACAAGCAGGGTTGCGGCTCTAGGAATCATACGTGGGAAACAGGCACGGTTGCAACACTAGGAATCATACGTGGAAACAGGCAGGTTGCAACACTAGGAATCATACGTGGGAAACAGGCAGGGTTGCGGCGCTATGAATCATAAATGGGAAACAGACAGGGTTGCAACACTAGGAATCATACGTGGGAAACAGGCAGGGTTGTGGCGCTATGAATCATACATGGGAAACAGACAGGGTTGCAACACTAGGAACCATACGTGGGAAACAGGCACGGTTGCGGCACTAGAAATATACGTGGGAAACAGGCAGGGTTGCGGCTCTATGAATCATACGTGGGAAACAGGCAGGGTTGCGGCTCTAGAATCATATGGAAGCAGGCAGGGTTGCGGCTCTAGGAATCATACGTGGGACGCAGGCAGGGTTGCGGCGATGATGTACATTATGTTTTAAAAGCTCTTAATTTGCTATCATGTTTAATATGATCATGTTTAAGGATCGCATCGTTTCGATTACAACAGCATATATTTCTTTGTCTGTAGTGTATACGTTGTCAGTATTCAGTCAAAAGCAATGCGCGCTTAAGAGCAATGTTAGCAGTGCGGGCTCAATTCCGCGGGCTTTCAGAAAAGCCACAGCTTCACCAGATTCACGGTGTTCGTGGCACCGAACCGAAGGGTTACGATGTCCATGGCACCGAGCCGAAGGGTTACGATGTCCATGGCACCGAGCCGAAGGGTTACGATATCCGTGGCACCGAGCCGAAGAGCTGAAAGGTCAAGTGCTTCTGGATCGGTTACAAACAAAATAAAAAGAGCCATGTTACTCCGATACAGTGAATACAAAGCAAAAGGCCGTCCATGCAAACGGCGACACTCAGAAATAACAGAGGCGGTGAAAAAGAATTATGTATGAATCGTAAACAAAATCCCGTTCTAGAAATCTATTCATATCCTGACTATGTGAGGCAAAACAAGATTAGAGAAAAGAAAAAGAAGAAAATTCATAAAATAAAAATAAATGAAATAATCTAACATATTCTAAGATATTAAGTTACAAAATATATGAACAAATGTTGCTTGTTTTTGTTTTAATTTATGAAATGAAATTGTAAACATAATTTGTAAAGACGTATAACATGTTGCAGAATGAAAGAGATTACATAAAACTTGTTAGCAATCCAAATAAGTATGATTTGCTCTATTTATGAAATATGGAGTTGAGTTCTTCATTCATGTAGTATTATGTTGTTCTAGTAAGGTTATTTTAACTAGGATCATACTCATCGCTTTGAAGATGAAGTATTAATACTGTAAAGTTATTATAAAACGTGATTAGCTGCACAACCATACCCAGATGGTAACGTGTCGCTGTATACGTGTACATGACTTGATGAGCAAAGGAAAGATAACGCTTACGCCGAGTATACTACCGCAATTATGTTAACCTTTGCGATACGATACGGTGGACTTATGTAGCAAAGGGGTTAGTTAACTAGTTTGCATTGCGTTCTAAATGGTGATGAGTTCTTTTTCTTCTTCTTCAAACACTCTACATCGACCACTTGTTAAACCACTCATTATGATTTGCATGTGATCTGAGCCTAAAAGCGAGTGTACGTTCTGCAAGTTATGTGCCTACAAGTAGGCCAGCACATCCGACTTCTGCATTTTTTTTTATTTACTATGGTAGCTTTCCCAGGTCCCTATCTCAGTCACCTCTTACGACATGTCTTGTAGGCCGCAGTGTTACTATTCTTTGCTCCCCTTGCAACACGGCGAACTCGATAAGCAAAGGAAAGACATTGCTAACGCCGAGTATACTACCACAAATATGTTCTATCGTTAATTAACCTTTACAATACGTTAAGGTGGGCTTCTGTGGCAAAGGGATTAAGTAGTTGGCATTGCGTTCTAAAGAGCATAGCTTTGAATCCAAACCTAGTAATTTCGATTCACGAGCGCATTTGCCCCTATGCGATTTCTTAGAATTCGTTCTGGAACTATAGAGATCGTCATTAGAGTTATACTATCAACATGTGGAGTGTCATTTTTGTGGAAGTTAACAGAGTCATATTGAAACAAAACAGGTGTAATAAAACCAGGTAAGTCCATCACCTTTAGACCTGCACTTTGTAAACTAGTATGATAAATTAAGTTGTACCTTGATGATGTTTACTTGAATACAGTAACGTTTGTTTTTCTGCTACATTTCTCTACCTGACATTGACAATATGCTAGGACTATTGTTTGATCATATAGGGAATTAGTCTTCTAACTTCTTAAACTGTTTCCTCTCAGGTTTCTTTTACTTATCTCCGTTATTATTCAATAGCCATAGAACAAAACGTGGTACTACACATAAGAACATAGCTTACAGCTTTAAAAAAAAAACTAGTACTCTGTATTCTATAAAATATTATACCTGTCAACATTTGAGCAATAAACAATGTGTGGACATCTAAAAGCATATGCCAAAAAAAGTACAGCAACATATTTCGAAGAAGATCAAAACAAACCCAAAGATGATAATCTTTCAATGAAATGTGAAGTCAGTGCTGTTTTCTGGTCCGAAAACATAGATGAAAAAAAACGAAACAACCTGACAACTACAGACCTTTGTAAATGGATGTTTGTGTAAATTGTTGTATGTGATCGAGCTCAGGTGTATGCGCAAGTTAAACTGTAATTTTGTGTTATAAACGTTTGTGATCGAGCTCAGGTGTATGCTCAAGTTAAACTGTAATTTTGTGTTATAAACGTTTTGCCAATGTCGCCTTTAGATGCCTTATAACAATCTGAGAATTTGACGCCAGTCATCTTGCACAGAATAGAGCGTTTTTCAGGACTGCTGTCATGGGAGCCATGTTCCGGAAGGGACAAGCCACTTGATGATGATGAATCTGTGCTTTGTATATACACAGGTTGGTTTGATGTAGTGCTGTTTTTATCTTTAGTTTGATGTATTGCTGTTTTTTATCTTTGAGCAATCATTATTTTTTTCACAGGTTTTGCTCAAATCTTGGATATTTGAGACGTTCTTGTCAAATGTATGTGTCACGTTGATGTAGAAGATGCAGTGGTTGAATACGTCTTACTTCAGATCCAGCAATAGAAGTGTGAAAGTTTCAGCAGACATGTACACGATTAAAGTGTGCGAGACTAAGATAGATCATCATCATGTGTCATGTCAACTGGCGTGGGAGATCATGATTGTCCACACATGTTTGTCCGTGGTGCTGACTATCATTTCATATGTTGAAAATGTTCTGTGCAATTAAGCCAGGCCTGAAGAACTTTCATCGCTCTAGGAAATCTATGGAAGTCTAAAGAAATCAAATCTAGAAGGAAAAGTAAAATATTTAATTCCAACGTTAAAGTAATTCTGCTGTATGGGTCAGAAACAAGAAGAAAGACTACAATAATAACGCATAAATTGCTAACATTCATCACTTGGTGTAAGTGCAGAATAGAGGGACTGAGATGGTATGATAGTGTCACAACTCAATGGTTTATGGAGATAATGAGACATGTTTCAGTGAACAAAAAGAAGATGGCGCACGTTAGTGCGTACTTTAAGAAAAGGACATTAACAAGAAGGGCCCTTTCCTGAAACCCACAAGGACATTGAAAGAGAGAGAGGCCTAGAAATATATGAAAACTAGATTTGAAGAGAAAGATGAACAATATACTGAAGATTTGGGAGTAGATGCAGGAGATAGCCAGAAATACTTGGCATAAGTTGGTGCAGGACCTATACTCCAATCGGGCTTGAAAAGGGATGAGAGAGAGATGAAGCCAGACTACCCAGACAAAATAATCTGAAACAAGCAGTGTTGCGGCTCTAGGAATCATACGTGGGAAACAGGCTGGGTTGCGGCACTAGGAATCATACGTGGGAAACAGGCACGGTTGCAACACTAGGAATCATACGTGGGAAACAGGCACGGTTGCAACACTAGGAATCATACGTGGGAAACAGGCAGGGTTGTGGCGCTATGAATCATACATGGGAAACAGACAGGGTTGCAACACTAGGAACCATACGTGGGAAACAGGCACGGTTGCGGCACTAGAAATAATACGTGGGAAAACAGGCAGGGTTGCGGCTCTATGAATCATACGTGGGAAACAGGCAGGGTTGCGGCTCTAGGAATCATAAGTGGGAAGCAGGCAGGGTTGCGGCTCTAGGAATCATACGTGGGACGCAGGCAGGGTTGCGGCGATGATGTACATTATGTTTTAAAAGCTCTTAATTTGCTATCATGTTTAATATGATCATGTTTAAGGATCGCATCGTTTCGATTACAACAGCATATATTTCTTTGTCTGTAGTGTATACGTTGTCAGTATTCAGTCAAAAGCAATGCGCGCTTAAGAGCAATGTTAGCAGTGCGGGCTCAATTCCGCGGGCTTTCAGAAAAGCCACAGCTTCACCAGATTCACGGTGTTCGTGGCACCGAACCGAAGGGTTACGATGTCCATGGCACCGAGCCGAAGGGTTACGATGTCCATGGCACCGAGCCGAAGAGCTGAAAGGTCAAGTGCTTCTGGATCGGTTACAAACAAAATAAAAAGAGCCATGTTACTCCGATACAGTGAATACAAAGCAAAAGGCCGTCCATGCAAAAGGCGACACTCAGAAATAACAGAGGCGGTGAAAAAGAATTATTTATGAATCGTAAACAAAATCCCGTTCTAGAAATCTATTCATATCCTGACTATGTGAGGCAAAACAAGATTAGAGAAAAGAAAAAGAAGAAAATTCATAAAATAAAAATAAATGAAATAATCTAACATATTCTAAGATATTAAGTTACAAAATATATGAACAAATGTTGCTTGTTTTTGTTTTAATTTATGAAATGAAATTGTAAACATAATTTGTAAAGACGTATAACATGTTGCAGAATGAAAGAGATTACAGAAAACTTGTTAGCAAACCAAATAAGTATGATTTGCTCTATTTATGAAATATGGAGTTGAGTTCTTCATTCATGTAGTATTATGTTGTTCTAGTAAGGTTATTTTAACTAGGATCATACTCATCGCTTTGAAGATGAAGTATTAATACTGTAAAGTTATTATAAAACGTGATTAGCTGCACAACCATACCCAGATGGTAACGTGTCGCTGTATACGTGTACATGACTTGATGAGCAAAGGAAAGATAACGCTTACGCCGAGTATACTACCGCAATTATGTTAACCTTTGCGATACGATACGGTGGGCTTATGTAGCAAAGGGGTTAGTTAACTAGTTTGCATTGCGTTCTAAATGGTGATGAATTCTTTTTCTTCTTCTTCAAACACTCTACATCGACCACTTGTTAAACCACTCATTATGATTTGCATGTGATCTGAGCCTAAAAGCGAGTGTACGTTCTGCAAGTTATGTGCCTACAAGTAGGCCAGCACATCCGACTTCTGCATTTTTTTTTATTTACTATGGTAGCTTTCCCAGGTCCCTATCTCAGTCACCTCTTACGACATGTCTTGTAGGCCGCAGTGTTACTATTCTTTGCTCCCCTTGCAACACGGCGAACTCGATAAGCAAAGGAAAGACATTGCTAACGCCGAGTATACTACCACAAATATGTTCTATCGTTAATTAACCTTTACAATACGTTAAGGTGGGCTTCTGTGGCAAAGGGATTAAGTAGTTGGCATTGCGTTCTAAAGAGCATAGCTTTGAATCCAAACCTAGTAATTTCGATTCACGAGCGCATTTGCCCCTATGCGATTTCTTAGAATTCGTTCTGGAACTATAGAGATCGTCATTAGAGTTATACTATCAACATGTGGAGTGTCATTTTTGTGGAAGTTAACAGAGTCATATTGAAACAAAACAGGTGTAATAAAACCAGGTAAGTCCATCACCTTTAGACCTGCACTTTGTAAACTAGTATGATAAATTAAGTTGTACCTTGATGATGTTTATTTGAATACAGTAACGTTTGTTTTTCTGCTACATTTCTCTACCTGACATTGACAATATGCTAGGACTATTGTTTGATCATATAGGGAATTAGTCTTCTAACTTCTTAAACTGTTTCCTCTCAGGTTTCTTTTACTTATCTCCGTTATTATTCAATAGCCATAGAACAAAACGTGGTACTACACATAAGAACATAGCTTACAGCTTTAAAAAAAAAACTAGTACTCTGTATTCTATAAAATATTATACCTGTCAACATTTGAGCAATAAACAATGTGTGGACATCTAAAGCATATGCCAAAAAAGTACAGCAACATATTTCGAAGAAGATCAAAACAAACCCAAAGATGATAATCTTTCAATGAAATGTGAAGTCAGTGCTGTTTTCTGGTCCGAAAACATAGATGAAAAAAAACGAAACAACCTGACAACTACAGACCTTTGTAAATGGATGTTTGTGTAAATTGTTGTATGTGATCGAGCTCAGGTGTATGCGCAAGTTAAACTGTAATTTTGTGTTATAAACGTTTGTGATCGAGCTCAGGTGTATGCTCAAGTTAAACTGTAATTTTGTGTTATAAACGTTTTGCCAATGTCGCCTTTAGATGCCTTATAACAACGTTTACAAGTGATAGTGCTGAAGGACTCCAATGTAAAACAATCTCCAATAACAAACGGAACCATAAGAAAAGATACATTACAGTATCACATAAGAACATGTATGACTTCGCGACAGCTACACCGGACGATGCCAAAATGACCCTGGACACTAGGTTTAAGGGGACTGTGTACCAATATATCCTTAAGATTCCTTTCCCATCTGTAATCCATCAGAGGATAATTTTGGAAGACTGAACTGGATCACATTTGAGATTAGAAAAATGACAGGAAAACATTTCTTTTTAACCTTTGAACTACGTGGTTAGAAACAGGACTAGAATTTGAATTCTGTTAGAAGATGAAAACAAAATTACAGTTTAACTTTGCACATACACCTGAGCTCAATCATAACACAAGCACTTGGTTCAAACACATCGCGGTGGGCAGTTTGGAAGTTCAATTTGGAAGCTCCTGTGGATATTTGGGAACAGTAAAAATATACCTCAGAAAGAAATGGCAAACTGCTGAAGGTATAAGTGAAGCCTAGAAAATCAACGTCTCGTTCACTTTGCTTGATGGCAATGTACTGTAAAGGATATGCCACGATTTTCATTTTCGTTCATCTGCAGAATGAGACAACGAACATAAATTAATTCAGACACAGCATGTTTTTCAATGCGTTAGTTAATATGTTCCTCATCATCATCGTCAGGTTCCGTGCCAGCTGGCGTAGATGATCATGGATCTCCACAAATCTCTGTCTCTGGTGTCTGCTATAATCTCAGATGGTGATGCTCTTTCGTGCCATGGAGTCAGGCTATCCAACATTTTCTCTCTCTGTCTTCCTCTGTCTCGTCTCCACTGGAGTTTACCGGTTGTTACAATGTGTTCTAAACATTTCTTTCTCATCACATGTCCACAAACTGATGACTACCTCTTTCTTCAGTTATCAGTAAAATGAGAACTATCATCATAGCACTCCGGACATGACCATAAGTGCTCCGTCTCCGCCTCAGCATCAAAATCCAACAGCGTCCAGATGCAAAACACGCCAGTTCGATGTTATTTATCAATCTCTTTGCATATTTAAGATGTCGTTCTTTTCGGGCTGCATCAATATTGACACCCATCTCTCTCAATCTGGTCAGCGAGTGGATTCACAGCCCTGAATCTCCTCTGTTCTCTCTAAAACTACTCTGAGACTCTCTCAATGCGTGAAGAATGACATTTCTTATATTGATGATATAATATTTGTCTGTGTCTTGACCTCATTCAACACCTCAACATTATTCATTTTAGCAGTCCATGGCATTCTTATCATTCTTCTGTAAAACAACATCTCTGTGACCCTCAGAGATTTAGTTAATGTGTTAACTAAGAATTAAAATAATGTACTAACTAACAAACCATCTCTGGAACATTTTTTTCTTTACACTGTTGGTTGAGTATCTGAAGTCGGTACTATATCTGTACATCTATTTACATTGTTGATTCAATTACTTCATTGTATCGTTCTAATTCTAACTATTGATTTTTGATATCGTTGTAGCGTATTATATAACTGTTTCTCGTGAGAAATAAATGGTTTCCATAGTTAATAGTAATTATTCTATATTTGTCACACTAGACCAGTTAACTGACTTCGCAATTTGCTCAGATTCTGAAGTTTCTTAGTTTCTAGCACGTTCCAGTTGACCCTTCTGTAAATTGATGTCTGTCTAGATGAATTATTGATGGAAAGTAGAGAGAAACAAACCCGATCCATCTCACTTTCAAACGCTATGGTCTAGAGATTTGATATCTCTAATATTTTACTACAAGACAACCACTTAAAATAAAAACAAAAACAAGTAGATCAATAATCTTTATTTCAATACCCAAGTATCCAAAAATATTTGAAGTTGGCACGCGTCATGGCTCATGTCAAGCGTAACGATCTCCAGCCAGCATGGTTCCATCTGATTTGATATAGCTAAATTTGATCGTATACATCCGTTGCTAACATGATCATTGATCGTAACTATAAACTCTATCATTATTTCTGTTTGTTACTAAGACTAGTAAGTGTTAATAACATGGCTACACAATGGTAATTTTAAAACTAAGAAATATCGGTGTGACAAACTACTTACATATTAATTGCTAGGGAATAGTAGTTTCGATCAATAAATTAAGTGTCATGCTTGCGGTGTAGGCGTTTATGTCTCTACACAACTCTCTCTCTCTCTTCTTGGTGCAGTTAGTTAGTTTTGACGTCGATCTTTTGTCAAACCACAATGTTTGACCATCCAACATCTTCTCCTTCTGTCTTTCACGATCTTTTTCCCTGAATTTTACCTGTTGTCACCAAATGTTCTAAACCTTCTCTTCGCATTATATGTCCGAAGAACCTTGAATGTCTGATTCGGATTCTTTTGATAAGGTTTTTTTAGTTGCTTACATTACAAACAACATCATCAATACAAAGAACGCAATACTGTTTTTAATGTAAATTTTTTTGTTTAATCCAGAAAGAGAAATTATTAACACGTATAAATAAAGTCCTTGTCAATTGCGATCATACTGCAAGTTACTCAGTGCTACATAGAACCAATAATGACATGCGGATGCGAGTCATGGACAATGAACACACATATTAAAAAATTTATGTGGGCCATAGAGATGTGGTTTTACAGAAGAATGATGAGAATCCCATGGACTGCTGAAAGGACTAATGTTGAGGTATTGAATGAGATCAAGACACAGAGAAGGTTTATCATCAATATAAGAAAGATGTAGTCATCATTTTTAGAGCATGTGATGAGGGAGGGTGGGCGTAGAACACATTGTGACAACCGGTAAAATCGAGGGTAGAGGAGACAGAGGAATACAGAGAGAAATTTGGAAAGCCTGACTTCATGGCAGGGTAGAGCGTCAACATCTGAGTTGATAGCAAACACCAAAGATTGAGATTTGTGGAGATCCATAACCACCTACGTCAGTGGTCACGGCACCTGTTGATGATGATGATATATGACAAACATTTGCCATATGAGAATCAGGCGGCATAGAGGACGTTTAAAACATGTATAAATGTATATAAATATCCATAGCGATGAAGATGTGGCGAAAATTGGAACTGCCAAACACGAACACTTTTTTTTAGATGCAAGAAGTATTTCATTAATCAACATCGAACTGATGTGATTAGTCGTTATATGCTGGTAAAGATATTTGAGAGGAGATTGAAGAACTTGTATAACTGTCCGTAGTGATGTGATGTCCATCCTCACTAGTCACTGATGATTGATTGATTGATTGATAGGACCATCATCATTGCACTTCGGTGAGTAAGCATGCGTGCTTCGAGTTCTTTCTTACACAGAAAGCTCTCAGCAGCGGTGAACGAACTCCGTAGCACCAGCGAAAGTCCCGGTGTAATTTTGAAGATGGTGAAGATATTTTTGTAGGAATTTTATTTTTCATCTTCTCTAATAAAGTATGCACTTACTACACCTGAATTCATAGCTAATGAAACGAAACACAACGAGTTCGTTTTCTGAACATTACTTTTGTCTGTTGATGTTTTGTGTATGGCCGTTTATAAGAAGACTGAATTCAAAATCAACAATTATGAATGTGTTTCTGCTGAAAGATAGTTTGCAGATAATAACAACAAATACTAAGTTTGATCTTAGACAAAAAATATCGATCTCATTGATTTCATTGATAAAAAATATCGAAATGACGTCATTGCACTGCGGGAAAACCCATAGGTGGTCAGTCTCCCCCAACATATATTGAAGAGGATGAATACTGACGGTTCCCGTGACTCGCTGATTAAACACATCTCTCACTCTGCCCCTTAGGCATCCAGTTCTACTTGTACAACGGGTAACTCTAAACTGCTTAAATCGCTTGATCAATTCAACATCTATTTTAGTCTCCTCATCCAACAAACACTCGCGAAGAGACCGAAGAACATCTCCGACATCAACATTTATGGATGTGTCTCTGCTGAAAGATGATTTACATATAATAACAAGAAATATTAAGTTCGATCTTAGAAAAAAAATATCGTTCTCACAGCTGATGGAATGATTCATTGAGAGGTAAAACCATTGTCAATGCACTTAGTAAACAACATTGTGCTATCCGATCTCTTTCTTACACTGGATCGCCACTCTGAAAAAACATACCGTTAACCTTGTCTACGTTATAATTGACTCAATGAGCATACTCATAAAGGTTAGGGTGGGTTATGTTGGTCAACTGTGGCTGGAATCTGACTTGTTTTACAGACCACAGAATTATTGTTTTCATTTTCACAGCTGGGCAAGCGTGTGTCAAGTTAAATGAACGAGCAAACAGACTTGTGGCTCCGGTTAAAGTGGCAAACGATAAAGCAATTTGTAAGTCGAAAATCCTGAACGCCATTTAGAGAGATGGGTAGTACTCGGGATTTAAATGGTGACAGCGCATACGTCCATGTCCAGTTGCTAGATTTCTTCTTCTTCATCTGCAAACGCTCCATATCGACCACGTATTAAACCACTCTTTGTGGCTTGTATTCGATCTGAGAATAAGAGCGATTGTACGTTGTGCCAAGTTATGTGCATATTGTGCCTAGGAAAGCACATCCGATTTCTTGTCAGCTTTTTATTTTCTAGGGTAGCATTTCTTAGAGATGTAGGACGGTTGGGTTCGCCACTTGGACGTCGTCTTGCTAGAGTAAGATGCGCGGCGTCCGACGCAAGTATCGCCCTTCGTCAACGTTTGGGATTGTAAATTGCTAGATTTGAACTCGAATGATTGATTTATCGGCCAACACCATTGCACTTCTATTAGTTGCGATACCTGTTCCAATCTCTTACACGTGAATATTTCGACGAAAGAACACGAACTCCGTAGCATCGGCAAGGGTCTGATTTAATTTTGAAAATGGTGAAAACGGTTATAGGAATATTTATTTCAATTGTATCAATGAATTTTGTCCGAACTGCGATTTGAGCCTGAAACTTATCAATGTTCAACTTCTATTGAAACTTATCAATGTTCAACTGCTATTGAAACTTATCAATGTTCAACTGCTATTGGATCTATTACGTGATTTCTTTGAACACAAGACTTAATTTTTACCTCCAACAAGACTATGAACTCGATCTAACCTATATTGATATAAGGGATCTCTGGAAATATATCTCGATCGCTCCCAGTTGAGAATGAACCGAGTACCTTTGTAGCGACAGGCGATCACCTTACCTCCACTCTACCTGTGAGCAGACGATGTTTCATTGCCCAAAAGAGGACGAAAACTACCAGTCACTACATACTAAAGTTACTGGTTATTGGTTACTAAACTGACGTCATTGCACTCCGGACAAACCCATAGGTGCTCAGTCTCCCAACAGATATCGAAGAGTATGCATACTGATGGTTCCCGTGACTCGCTGATTAAACACACCTCTCACTCTGCCACTCAGGCATCCAGTTCTACTTGTACAACGGGTAACTCCAAACTGCTTAAATCGCTTGATCAATTCAACATCTATTTTAGTGTTCTCATCCAACAGATATTCGCGAAGAGACAGAACATCATCCCCCTTATCCATCTTCAACTCCCCAGCAATCGATGCTGTTGATTCATGCCACTCTTTCCTGTGCAACTCGCTCAATCTCCTCCATGGAACTGAGACCGATATTTCTTGCCTCTCTCAGCAAAGTTCGTATCCCTTTGTCGTCCTCTCTTTCTTGAACCCTTTGCATTCCACTTCAATGCCTACTTTTACATTCTTTAATCATTTGACCAGACATTTCTCTGATTTAATCACCTCTCCTGAACGCGTTCCACTGTATATTCATTATTTTTCGCAGACATCTATTTTCAAATGTATTCAATTCGCTTTCTATATCTTTAGTCATTTTCCAACTCTCGTTGGCAGATGTACAACATTGTAATTGAAAATTCGTAATTAGTTTTAATACTATATAATTACAGTTCCATATTTTATTTAGACTAATATATTATATGTGTATTTTATCTACAAGCAGGTCGTAACGTTATGATATGAATTTGTATAACTAATATACAGTACATAGATAGCTATCTCAACTGACGTCATTGTATGATAACAGGAAGTCATTTATAGTCTGGAACTACCGTTAAGGCTCGCGTTATGGATTTATGGAGCCGGAAATTACTCTATAGCTTCTGTTCAGACACATTTCAGGTGGTCAGTATTTGTTCTGACCGACAAAAAGAACCCCATAAGAAAGTTTATTGTATCAGGATTCTTATATATTTCATGAGTCATGATAAAACGACAAAAACTACATAGAACATTTTAATTGTATAACGAATATCATTTCTTCGTCTTGCTGTATGATGATCACATATCTTCTTCTTCTTTGCGTTCGTTCTGTGTCGCCAATTTTATCATTCTTATTATGATATATCATTGATCTTTGACAAGAACGTATTTTTACGTTGTGTCAATTATGCGCCTATGGTGACTAGGCCAGCACATCCGGATTCGCCAGCATTTTATTTACTAGGGTAGCTTGCTCTACAATTATCCGTTGTGCCGTATATTTTGGCTTGGATCTACGCCTTTACGATCAGCTTTTGCCGTATATTTGGACTGTGTGATCGAATGATCCCATATAACAACAACATGATTGATTTCATGTTTATACACTAGTGTCATCATCATCATCATCAAGTATCTTGTCCCTTCCAGAACTTGGCTCCCATGACAGCAGTACTGATAAACTCTCTGTTCTGTGCAAGTTGACTGGCGTTAGCAGCAGTCATTCTTAGATCGTCAATGACATCTTGCACTCATCGTCGTCTAGGTCTTATACAATCGTGCCAGGGACACAGAATCCACATCTTTACATTGGACAAACATTTGTCAGATGTTGTTGTCTTACAGGCCGTACGTGACTCTTAGCCAGGACAAAACGTACTCACCTTCTCGGCACAAACCCCACATATCTCACAGAGTGGACAACGTGGCTGATAAGAACGAACGCAAAGAAGAAAAATACACATTTGCACCTAAGTCATCTGTTCCTCCGATCTTCTTAATGGCATTCAAGATGCCAGACCTGTCCATTGATTTATCCCCTGGCACAACTGCCGTACTCATTGATCTGTTAGTTCGTTAATTTTTCTTGCCTCACTCAAGTCCGAAAAATACATGAAGCTGACTCTATGCAGCTTTCAAAGAGTCACAAATTCAAGTCATTGTCTGCATTGTGTTCTTAACCTTTTACACCGTTATTTTGCCTCCTAAAACATTGGTGTTGCTATGTATACTGCATGAGCTAGTTTACAAGATTTGCGTCATCTTAAACGACACCGCGAACCAGTACTATCGGTTCAGAAAGGCAAAGGGGATAATATATTTTCGTCAGTTAGGAAAGCCTCTTTGTCGTGTACGTGGAGTGCTCATTTATCGCTTCAAACGGACTCGGTTTGCTTCCTTTGTAGAGCGAACATGTCTACAAGACATGTTATAGTGGACCCTAGATCTCATTGTAGATTGGATTATATTTTACATCTTTTCATAGGCGATAAAACGTAGATCTCATGTTCTTCAACAAGTAAACTTACACTATGCTGTTGATAATCAATAATAACAGACTAGATCTGCACTGTCCATGCAAAAGTCATTAAAAGATATGTTGAACTATCTACAGATTTTCACAATCCTCAAAACTACATTGGCAACGCTCGCCAGTTCTAAGAAATTAACTCACTGACTCTCGCCAGTTCTAATAAATTCAATTCCTAACGCTCGCAAGTTCTTAGAAACTAATAAGCTGACTCTCGTCAGTTCTAATCATGCATTGACGATTGTCAGATATAAGAAACTCATGCATTGACGCTTGTCAGATATAAGCAATTTACTCACTGACGTTCAATAGTTCGAAGAAATGCATGCATTGACGCTCATCAGTATTAAGAAATGCATGCATTGGTGCTACCTCTTTCTAATAACTTCATGCATTGACGCTCATCAGTATTAAGAAATGCATGCATTGGTGCTACCTCTTTCTAATAACTTCATGCATTGACGCTCATCAGTTCTAAGAAATGCATGTACTAACGCTAGCCAATTCTTAGAAATAAATTTGCTGTCTGTGACATCACGTTGTACAATAAATATATCAGATCACACACAGTTTTTCACAGAATTGCATAATATTCAAAACACGTAATCACAAAGTACTGTAGTTTTACAAATTACAAAAACAATGACAAAATACAGCAACTTTCGACCAACAAGGCCTTTATCAAGCAAACGAACAAACAGGAGTGACAAATTAAAATGAAACAATCAAATAGTTTTACTGCAGTTCCATATATATATACATAATATTCAATCAACTCTTCAAATAAAATATTGTGTTTGCTTTGAATATAAGATAACCTATATTTAAACAACATACCAACTGTGAACAAGTGTAATAGAATATGATGGCGTACTCAACAGTACACCAACATAACCGGCGTGTATCCCATGTCTTGTATTCTTTGCTTGTTGAAGCTAGCTTGTTCGGAAATAGCTTTTTAACAGGTTTTTTGCTCTTTATAAAATTAGAATGTTTCATATTTTTGATATTCTCCTTTAGCACTGTGTCAAAATTCTTTACCTTACTGAATTACTCTTTCTTCTTATTTTTCTTGTTTACATTGTTTCCCTCTTTTGTCGTTCGCCCACTACGAGCTCAGGTTTAGTCATGTCGTGTCACATGGCACCTCTAGAAAATTTTCTTTTTCTTATCACCAGTTTCGCTCACCTTCCTCCGATTTCAGAAGTAATTGTAATGTAGATATGCATGTAATCAACTATGGTTTCCTGTAGTCAAAGCGACTATAGCGTGCATTCCGAGAATGTTTGACCCAAGCTGGCCGAACCCTGGAATTTCAACTAAAAGTTGTCAATAGTGCAACGTGTTATCAGCTTCGCTATCAATAAACCCTTCTTGTTTAAAGATATGACAGAAATCAGATATGGAACAACGAAGGTAAAACCAAACATCCTTGAAAACACCATAAAAATATTATAAAAATGTCTTGTATCATTTTCAAATTGTAAGGTGTGAAATTCCTGTAACTTCACATTTCCAAGCAAAAATGTGCATGCTGTAAGCGAACCAATTTTTTTTCTCAGTTACGGAGTTTAGGTTTCGCAAATTGAAACTAATAAATGCTTTTTGATCCGAGTCAAAAAACTAATTTTGTATTCGTTACGCTAATCCAGCCCACTAAATAATGCAAAGCATGTAAGGTTATGAGTAATGTGATTGTGAACGATCGCTTACACGACACGTATAGAACAACAAATATAATCTGATCTCAGATTTGAAATATTAATTGCAGAATTGATTCTGCTTTACAATCAGGATTATTTATCATGTAAGCGACACACACACAAATATTAACTGACCCTGGCAAGTGGAAATTATGATATTCTAATCGATTATCGACATATGATCCGAATTTAATTTTAGATAAAGCTCTCTGACTCCCACATATTTGGTTAGTTATGAATGTGACAATTTTATATCGTTCAAACATATATTTATTATGAAATGTGACTCGTTTATATCGCACAAAAGTTTATTTCTTAAGAATGTGACATGCTTATATCATCCAAACATATATTTATTATGAATGTGACAATATAACATATTTCAAACATATATTTTTTAAAATATTTGTGACAAGATTATACAATTCAAACCTATATTTATTATGATTGTGACAAATTTATAAAATTCAAACAAATATTTATTATGATTGCGATACGATTATATCGTTCAAACATATATGTGTTAAGAATGTGACAAGATTGTTTCACTCAAGCAACTATTTATTATGAATATTACTATTGTACATGATAGCCTGGAGAGAACAATATTGGAGAGCAGGGCCCTA
This sequence comes from Arion vulgaris, assembly GCA_020796225.1. Classification (NCBI taxonomy): domain Eukaryota; kingdom Metazoa; phylum Mollusca; class Gastropoda; order Stylommatophora; family Arionidae; genus Arion; species Arion vulgaris. Next base: position 24,220,262 of record CM036761.1, on the reverse strand, counting down.
GGACACAGAGGCAGACCAAGAAAAAGATGGCTACAAGATATTAAAGAAACCATGAATATGACCATCGATGAAGTGGGAGAACTGGCTAGAGACAGAGTGAATTTCAGATGCGCTGTAAAGAGAGCAACATCCTATAAAGGACACGCACCTTGATGATGACATCGTTCAAACGTTTATTTGTTATTATTGTCACAAATTTATATTTTAAAAATCATTTATATTTTATGAATGTGACAAAAATATATCGTTACTTCAAATATATTTATTTTAAATGTATCTGATATATATATAGCAGAAACATAGATTTATTGTCAGATCTGAATGTGCCATTGTAGTGACGTTTTAGCAATAATTACATAAGAAACCAATATCAAGTGTCGGTATCACATACATAACTAAGGCAGTGAAGGTTAGATGTTTATATACTCCCCTTGCAAGCCCCAGCTACACACGGTGCGAACACCAGCTACACACAGGCGAGGTTGTATCTAAACGTTTATATGTTTTTATTTTTTTTCGTTCGTCCATACTATATGTCTTATTATTTAGTTGTTTTTTTTTCTTGTTTTGTGTGTTGTTTTTGTTTTTCTAAAAGACCTATGGTCAAAACGATGATAGTTATTATTTTAAATAGTTAATTATATATTTTTCTTTACTAAAGTAAAACTATCACTTAGATGTTTGTGTCCAAATCGCATGTTTATTCAATCTTACAGCAGCCTCACACAGATTTAATCTAGATCTGATCTGGTCCTGCCACCTCAGATGTGTAGGCTTCCGTATATGGCCTAATTAGGATTCCTAGCATGCATCTCTAAATTGCTCTCTGAGCTATTCAAAGCTAATTCGCCACCTTCTAGAGTAGATGCCAAACTTCGAAAACTACGTATGTCACAGATGAAATAATTATAAAAATGAATATGTCTGCTCTTATGTAGCTATTTTCTGTGTGTTCTAGTGTATAGTTAATATTGTTGAAGTGTTGCCATTCTGATGTTCTTTATCTTAATAATTCTCTGATAATTCTGTGATTTGTTATTTTTGTCCAGACACATATTGGATACAACTTCTTTTTGTATTTATTTCTTTGGTCTCAAATCTGATACGATGAGTCGGAATTTCTTATACATTGCATCATAATTATAATTGTCTTTAATCCGAATGTTTTGCTGGCTTTGTTGATTTGGATTCGATAGAGCTTTACTTCGGTGACATTATTGCTGATGTGTGCAATTTCAACTGCAAATGTCGAATGTTTTAGGTCTTTGCGATCTATACTACTACCACTACCACTACCACCACCACCACTACCACTACCACCACGACCACCACCACCACCACCACCACCACTACCACCACTACCACCACTACCACCACTACTACTGCTATTGCTATTGCTACTGCTACTGCTACTGCTAAGGAACCCTTTCATACCTCGTGGTGTATAGGGAGATACAGTGTTAGGCCTGTATCGTTCACTGACCGTCGGCACACTATGGATGATGTGGTCAGAATCAAGCCGCTGCGATCTATATTTATATCTAAAATAAACAGTTTGAGAGAGTATATAGCTAACCAATTAAATAAAAGTGATATATATATATATATACTATTCGTTACCTTTTAAAACAAAGGGCTACCACAAAAGATGACCACTGTTGTCGTTCTATCGCTTTTCTATTAATTGTTTCCCCCGTCAGGACACCCTCTTTCAACTTTATTTCCACTGTTCGAATCCATTTTTTCTGTGTATGTTCATGCATTTTTGTGCTCCTCTGTCTACAGTTAGCTGTCTTAGTCAATGCCCCTACTGGAATACGACCAGCTCCATCTTCGTCTTTTGATGGCGGTCTCCAATGATCTACAGTTTGTTCATAAAAATGTTGATCATAAAAATGTAATTTGCTTTCTTATTTCGCCATAAAATTTGCAGGATTCTTCTTAAATATTTATTTTGAAATAATGTTGCGTGTCATTTTCCAACACCAACTACTGTATTATAACACTCTCTGAAAACTATTTCTATATACTGTAAGTTCTTTTTTAAGATCTATTACGTTGGCTTTCCAGTTTTCATTGTGGAAGGCGAACGATTAAAGATCATTATATATCAGGAAACAGTTTTCCACGCTTATATGTCTGAAAGCTATTCAAGATCTGATGTGAAAAGTTGTGAGGATAACTTTAATCTCCAATGACCTCTCTTGCTAATAAAAAAATATGCTTCGAGTTCGCAAACTATTTTGCTTTTTTTGTTTAAGTTTAATAAGACAGTTATCACATCACCATGGTTATCTCAGATGAACATCAATTTCGATAATGATCCGACCGTGATACATGAGTCCAGTAATTGTCAGCAGTTCCAGAATTCAGCAACTCTGTGTGTGTGCGCGTGTGTGCGCGCTCCAACTTTATTGTTCATTATAACATAGAAGTAAACAAATTTAATTGTGTCCAGTACAAGTTTCAAAGTGAAACAAATTTTCCCCAATGATATTTGAATCTGGTAATTCTGTAATATAACATTACAACAAATCGGGTATGATAATTTCATTTTATTTGTTATTAATTATCAATATAATGGAAGACTGCAGTACGACTATTTAGCAATGACAAAATATTCAGTATATATATGGAACTGCAGTAAAACTATTTGATTGGCAAAACACGTAATTACAATGACAAAACACGTAAATACAAAAGGCTGTAAGTTTACAAAGTATAAAAACAGTGTACAGACGTTTCGAAATATAGCCATTATCAAACAAAGTATACTTTTTCTTCTTCAGCAATCCCTGGCCATGCGGTTAGCTTACTGTCAAGCACAAACTGGGCAGTCAGCTTCAGGTCTTTCAGGTTTTTCCAATTCTTAGTTTTTAGGTTGACTGGGAGTGGCCACTTGTTTCTCCTCAACTCACACATGGAGAGGACAGTCTTTCAGAACATCCCCGGTGCCTGTTCCGTCTACTGACCTTCGTTTGGTATTAAGTAGCATAGGAATGTAGTGCGTTGCAACCATGAGGTCGCAAGGTACCATATAAATATATTAAACGATTTTCTAGAGCAAATCGAATACGAACATGACTTATTGGAAGTCTGAAATTATTAGATTATGTTGTATCTTTTTGCTTGATAAAGTCATTTTGATCGAAACGTCGCTGTATATCGTTTTTGCACTTCATAAACCTACAGTACTTTGCTTATATGTGTTTGCCAATTGTTTTTCTTTAGAAGGTCGTTTCTGAATAATATTTTATATTTTTTTTCAAATATAAACGTCCGCGATGTTGGATTCACCAAATGTAGAGAGCTGTGGGTACAGAGTGAACCGTTTCTTCGTGTTGTGTGTCTCATATACTCTCTAACATTTTACAAGTAAATAGAGTAAGTCACGAAGTGCATTTATGACCCTTAAAACGATCTGGTAATCAGCTCAATACAGCATCAGAACCAAGACTAATTTATACTGCACCAGTTTGCTATTAGCATTTCTATATGGATCCGAGTTCTGCAGAGTGAACAAGATATGTCCAAACTCGTCACATTCGATAAAACTTGTCTTAGAAAGATCTTGCGCGTATATATATATATATATATATATATATATATATATATATATATATATATATGGCCTTTTCGTCTTTACAGACGGTCAGTTGGAAGTGTTTATTGTGGCAACTTCTGAGTTTTCGCTTTTCCTCTTGTCTTTCAGCTCATACATAAGTCTCTTCTCAAAAGTGTGTCCTTGTGCAATATCGCTTTTCACACAACTGTCATCAGCTAGTTTTTCCCATGTGATGGGACCTATAGAAAACTTTTTTTTTGTGGCCTAGCAAAAATCTTTATATCTGAGCAGTGGTCTGTCCTGGTATCTCTTCCGCTCTGTAAGTTCACAGAACAACATTGTAAGTCTTTTTGTAAATTATTAAGGCTCTTTTCTTTTCCTCAATTAGGGGGCTGAGTGTTGATTCATTTTGTTTGACCAAGTCTTTGTTAGAACATTTTTTTATTACAAAAGAAGCAATGACACAGTCTATCTTGATTGTATTGTATTAATATCCTACCGAGCATTTTACTTACGTTTAGCCCGCAAGGAATATCTTCATACGTCGCTATCCTGGTCAACTCGTTCAATATTTTATACAGAGTTAGGTCATCTCGAAGTAAAGTTCGTTGCAGGTTTTCCTAGAGCGTCATTTCTTTATTGAACCATTACCCTGCCACTTCAATGCGTTATTATGATTCTTTGATTATTTCTTCTCAGAGTATGCACAACATATCTATATTTTCTCTTTCTGACAATACTATGTATATGTAAACAGTTATTCACAAATATCTTTTGAACTCAGACATTCTTCATCTTATGTGTACACTTTCAATCTTCAAATGAACATTCTCAAAGAATGTAGTGGTTTAAGATGAGACAGTTCATTTATCCCATACATAATGGTCATCAGTTTTTAGTTCACCATATCATGGACAATTTTAGAATTTATATATTCTTCTTCTTTGAAAGATTCATATCGAACACTTGTCAACCCTTCTATGTGATCTGATCCTAAGAGCGATTGTACGTTGTGTCAGTTATGCGCCTACAAGTAGGCCAGAACATCCGATTTTTGCTACGTTATTTCATTACTATTGTAGTTTCCATATTCCCTACCTCAATCGCCTCTTCCAAAATACCTTGTAGGTGACAGTGGTACTATTCTTTGTTCCCCTTGTGGACCCTGACAACACACGGGTGATATATATATTCATCGACCAGTATGTACGTACCACACTTACCATCACCATCAGTGACTATCATTATTTTGCTGGACAGCACATCATCATAGTATCACAGTCTGTTAGAACTAATGTGTAAAACGAGAAGTGAACTGTACATTTCTACATAGTTTAAACACTATTATAAAAAGTATGCATATCCATAGTCTCTGTATGTGTGTGTATTTCAATCACACATGGTCTAGTTAACGTATCGTGTAGTCTTTATCCGGAGTTTGACTGTTATCAGTATGATGTAATAAAATCTGCACTTAAACTGAGCATACACATTACGCACATGTACTTATTATTTGTTTTATTCGTTTCAAATATCAACAGCTTAATTGCATTATGGAGTCAACTCTGACAGCATAGTCAATGACAAATCAGATAAGACAGCTAGGAATGGTATAATCAACAAGATAGTGTATTATTATATTATATTTTTCGATCTTAAAATGATATATTTGTAAATGTGGACACTACTGTATAATATTACCTGGTCTGGTGTAACTGTAGTGAAGTGGTCAAGCCAAGCATTCTGAAGGTCGTGAGTTCGAACTCGGTCTGAAGGTAACAAGTGCATGTATTGAGATCTCTCAGATTTTTGCTGACATTACGAGGCTCATCGTCTGTGAAATAATTTCTTCTGGTGTCGTAATATTTATGTGAAGAAGTGTCAAGCCATATGTGGGAAGCTTGTGCAATGAATTGAATTATTCGTATTCAAACATATTTAAATAGTTATTCATCACACACTAGAACTGCTTGATATAGTTCTTCTATCAAACTCTAGGATTTATCCATATTGTACTTCCGTCACTTTATATCACTATTCTATGGTGTTCATCCATAACACTCTAAAACAACTCATTGCTATCCTTTGATCACACTTTAAAACTGTTCAATGTTGTCCTTCCATTACACTCTAAAATTTCTCAATGTTGTCCTTCGATCACACTCTAAAATTTCTCAATGTTGTCCTTCTGTTGGATCTATCCCAATAATATGAGTACGTTGCGCATCCAGTTCTTACATACATAAATTATGTAGGATAGGAACACCTTATGATAAAAATTAGGCGCCTACTTGGTAGTATCACTGTGGGTAGCCCCACGTATGTTTGAAACATCTGTAATTCAAAGTGTCATAATTTGTTTCAAATGAGAGCTGCTTGAAATTTTTGTAAATGAATTTAGTTGCCTGTTGGCTCTATGAAATTTCCTATTTTTTGGGATACGATCAAGTGAACAAAACACTTTGATATTTTTTTTTATTGTGCCCTGCCCAGAAGTGGACCCAGCACTAGTGAATGTAAAAATGTCTAAGTCTCCGAGCGTCATCAATATTTCGAATGAGAGTGCTATGAGTTTGTTTCAATGGGTTTTATTTTGCCATTTAGGGTTTAGTGAAGGTTCCCACTCTTTAACCGCGATGAAGTCTGCACTACACTTTGTTTTTAGATAAAAGGTCGAGTTCGAATTTGGGCCAGCAATGACTTACGTAATAGAAATTAAGTTGTCACAAACATGTCCACATATCAATAACATATCACATCCAGTTACAGTTTCAGCTGCATTAATGTGTTCAGTAAACAATTCAACGCATAAAATACAAATTAAATTACTTTTCAAAGTCTTCTTGTTCAAACTAAGCTGTTGCGCAATTGGTAAATTATTTCCCCTTCAAAATCCTTCTAGATCAACACTCTAAACTTAAGAAAACCTTGATTTTTAGTTTCTCTTACTCAAGTTGCAATGTCGCATCATTAAATTCAGTAAAAGGGGGACAATTTTAATTCAAGACCAGTAATTTCAAGAGCTTTCAATAAAAATGATAGCTGTCCTATTTTCTAAACTTCTACAATTCTCAAATTTCTATCCAAATTGAGATCATTAATATTGGTTATTGAACCGATCTAACAGCACTCTGGGCTGGGACATAAAAGTCATCCGTCTATGTTAATTGTCGAATAGTGTACATTTTAACGGTTCCTGTAACTCACTGGTTAATATATCGAATTAGTAATTGATATACTGTCAATTCATTCTAATGTAAATCTTGATTTCCCATTACTTAAATTGCCCCTATAGAATTATCATCGACAGTGTGGTGCCGGCGCCCGCAAGGGAAGCAGAGAATAGTACCACTGCCACGTACAAGGCGTGTCATAAGAGGCGACTGATGTAGGACCGAGGTAAGCTACCCTAGTAAATAAATAGCATCGCAGAAATTTGATATACTGGCCTACTTGTAGGAGTATAATTGGCACAGTTTACAATCGCTCTTAGGCTCATATCACATACAAATCACATACAGTGGTTAACAAATGATCGATATAGAGAGTTCGAAGAGAACTGATGTGATTGAGGGAATAATTGATACAGCAAACATCGTAGAGCATCGGTAAGTAAATTCTGCGTATTTCGATCTATTTCTTAAGCAAAAAAGATCTTAGCGGTAGAGCATGAACATCACAGCATGAAAATCAAAGTTTCTTTATGCAAATTTGAGGAAAGTAAAATGTGTTTTTTTATTTCCGTATAGTTGAAATTAATTTGGATTGAACTTCGGCTTTCCAATCTACTCTATCAAGTTTCAACTTCAAAGCTTCTTTTACTTGCTCACGTTCTAATCAGCTTCTCTTAGCAAGGATTAAGTTAAACCAAATTTTATTTCATACACCGCTGATAATTACTGGAAAAGTGGAAAAGAAAACGAGTTAAAATGAACATAAAATCGTCTTTAAAAGCTAGTAACCAAAGGCAAATCAGGCTGACCCTTAACAATAAGAATGCTGTGATTTCTAAACCGGTTACCTAGTTTTGAAGTTCGAGTAGAAAAAAAATAGTAGTTGAACCTGTTTATACAACGTTGTATATAGGTAATACTGTGTTAGGCCGTATTTTCTTTGACCGTCGGCACATGATGGGTGATGTGGTCAACATGCTGCCGGTCGCCTTTACTTCCCAGTGATTTTCTTTGTACCAAAATGAGGCTAATTGGGAAAAGTTCCAATCAGAATGTGGAGTTGAACCCGGGCCATTAGCCTAAGAAACGAGTTCACTAACAACTGCACTACTGCTGCTCACTTTGAAGTTCGAGGTTCCAATCCAAATTGCGAAGTTCTGTTCACGAGTGAAATTTCCAGGATGTTCCTATCACTGTTTCCTTAGCTACAAAGTTCGTACTTTGTAGGATACTCTGTAGGTAACATGTCAGTTCTGCTGAGAGGCACGGAGTCATATTGCAAACCCCAATACAATGAAATAAATCCTTCGTCTTTACATGCCTTTTTAACTGTGATTAATGTGTGTTTTAGTATACTACTCAATAACAGTGAATAAACAATCCTGTGCACATCACAGAAGATATCAAATTGGATTAATTCTTCATTCTCTAACTGAGCAGTTTACTTGGAAATCCTGGAGTGGTGGAGTAATTTAACATACGTGTTCTTATCCAACAATTTTCCTCGCCAGAGAGGAAAACACTACCAACATCTCCATCGATAATCATCTACTAAATCAAGCAAAGATTTCACCATACCTCAGGAGCATTTTCAGCAAATGGAAGAATAACTAATGAATTCAACACAGATCAACAAAGCAAATCAAATGATAGGCAAATGGCTAATTTTAAGATCAAACAGTCTGCCATGAACACAAAAGGCAATATTCAACACAATCTTTCTCCCACATTATGTTACCAGTGCCAAACCTGGACGCTGACAACAACGATAGAAGAAAACTAGTCACAACAGAGATGAAGTGTCTAGCAGAATGCTGGGTGTAACAAGAAGAGACCGGTTGAAATGAAACATCAGGAAAAAGTGGTAACATCAGTACTAGACCATCAAGAACCAACAAATTAAATGGTTCGTCACGTAAGCAGATTCCATCAGACGTGCACCCAAAGAGCAATGCTGCTCCGATACAATGGGTCAAAGCAAAGGCCGTACGCAAAGATGGACCTCAGAGATAACAGAAGCGACGAAAGAGACTATCTACGAAGCGCATACTAGGGCCCGTTTAGAAATCTCTTCCTGACCTGACTCTGTGAGGCATGCAGGATTCAGAGAAAGAAAAGAAAGAAATCCAACAATTCTAACAGATTGTTAATCAGTAATAGCATTATGTCACTAATTTTCAATTTGGGTAACGTGTCTGCTATGCCTTTTTCGTCTTTACAGACAGTCAATTGGTAAGTGATTTACTGTGACAGCACTCAATCAGTTTTGCCTAAATCTGATCGAAGGATCAAATCAAATCTCGATTGTTTGTGCATATGTAGAGTATAGAAATGTTGTGAATATTATCATTTGTGTTTAACCCTTTCCTCCTACTTAAATTTTGTTTTATCATTCTTCATCATTTCTTTTCAGAGTACCCAAATATCTCTCTATTTTCTTTTCGTGCTAACAGTTATTGCTAGTAGTTAATAAACATTTCTCTAATCTCCTCACTTCTGAATTCATCCCAATTTATCATCTTTTTATCAGACATCTGTTTTCAAAAGCATTAAACTTCTTTCTATATTTACTAATTGTCAACTCCTTTGCATATGTTACGATTGATACAATTGAAATTAAAATTCGTAATTAGTACGAATATACTATATAACTTGAGCTCATATTTTATCCACATGTTTAGAAGAACTATATATGCAATATTTATCTAATCTGCAGGGCCGTCAGTCATTTCTAAGTATAGCAATCTCAAATTCCTACCTAAATGTTTTCTTTAAATAACCTTACATTGTGATTTTGATTTCTCTCATACGCCCCTCCTCTTGGTGCCGCCTAATGCGGCGGCCTCTTTGTATCGTAGCACGACAGCCCTCAATCTGACTTGGTTAACAACCAACTATACTGTACATTACTATACAAGTAAACCATTTCATAAATGTGTGTGATGCAAAATAATACAACATTTGTGAAGATAACGAGATTAGTTACAAGACAGATAAACTATTGATGAACAGAAGAAATGCATAGGAACGTATTGATGAGAAATGTGACATATTTTACAGAAGAAATGCATAGGAACGTATTGATGAGAAATGTGACATATTTTATTAAGCTGGTGATGTCAGGTGAAAATTCTAACGGATAAACTGTGCGCGATTTCTTGTGATTGCGGTGTGATTTACGCGGTTTCTGGCTACTATAAGCGGATAAAACGTGTTGATTAGTGTCCGTGTTTGTGTATGTATGGTCGACAAACGCCTGACCGTACATTGTGAACCTGAGCGTCCCGCGCCGTATCGGAGAATAGCGAAACCTATTTTTTCGATGGGTAGCGCCGCGTGGCGATGGGCTAAGTGCGAGCCCAACCTGCTGCCTTGTAGGTTAATAAATTAAGGCTAAAGGTGGGCGGCCTGACAAACGCCGCAGAAGACGGGTGCACAAGTGCGGCGCAATTCGTTTTACGACGACATCGACTAGTATACAAAAAGAGTATGGTCGCGGGTCTCGACAGACGGCAGGGTGATCGACCCCGCCGCCGAGCCGGGGACAGTTGCAGGGACAAACACTGTGAAGCAAATCATGAACATTCAACATTATGCAGTGGAATGCAGAGGAGTACTAAGAAGAAGGTCCCATTAAAAAAAATATCTACAACAGGAGCAGATAGACATAGCATTCATACAAGAGACGCACCTAAACTCTAGCCACAGATTTTCCATTAGAGGATATCAGACCTTCCGATTAGACAGGGAAGGCCCAAGGTGGAGTCTGATCCTCCCCCGGAAATGAGATTGCATGTCAAGAAATAACATATGTCTAGTAGACAGTCAGAAATTGTGGGATAGACCACAACCCCATTGGAGCACCGGATCTATAACATCTACTGCCCCCCAAAACAAAGACTTAGTACTAGAAACATAAACATAATACCAACAAACTGCATAGTAGTAGGGACTTTAATAGTCACTCCAGCGTGGGGCTCCAGGATACAAATAACAGAGGTGATGAGGTGGAGGACTGGGAGATAGACAACCTACTTAATCAACAATGCTGAGGATAAACCTAGTTACTACTCCAGAACCTGGAAAACCACCTCCACACCAGCCCTGGCCTTTACTTTAGGGGCATCCACCACAAAATTGACAGAATGGTGCTGGACCAACTCCAGGGAAGTGATACAGCCCGGGTAAGCTGGCCTCGATTTGCATACTCCCCACAGCAACCAAAGCTGCTACCAAGATGGAACTACAAACAGCAGACTGGGAAATTTGCACTCTGAGACCTATCTGTGGACCTAAACATACGCAAGAGTATGCTAAAAACTGGGGTTGCAGACTTTAACAAAGCCCTCCAAAAGCAGCCACTGAGTCCATCCCCCAGTTTCGAGACCAAACTACAGCCCATTCTGGACGGACGAATTAGAACAACTGAAGTAGAATTAAAAAGCAAGAGACTTTCAAAATATAAAGAACAACGAAGCAAACATTAAACTTAAAGCCACCTCGGCAAGATACAAACGAACACTAAACAAAATGCAAAGAAACAGCTGGATAGAAAAAACACAGGCCTTAACCTAGACAGAGATGGAAATAAGTTGTGAAACTGCCGGAGCACTAAACCAGAAAAAAAAATTTTCTCTTTAGCCTTTAGCCCTGGCTTTAAGGCAACAACAACCACCATTCTTCCTGTTCTGGCCTTCCCCTTTTATTTGTTCAGCTGATTCATTTCCTTCAGCTCTTGCTCTATCGTTCTCCTCGGTTGTCTTGGGTCTTACCTTTGCTACCCTCTGGAGTCCATCTCAGTGCAGTTTTCTTAGAGCCAGTCTCCTGCGCATCCCTGTCAATCCATCTCCAGCGTCGTCTTCGGATGATAGTGCCCATATTCTCTTGTTGGCATCTTGCAAACAATTCTTGATTCGAGATAGTAGTCGGCCAGTACACGCGTAAGATTTTCGAACAAGTTGTATGAAGGCGGAGAGTCTGGACATATCCTGTTCTGTCATTCTCCAGCATTCCGATCCGTACCCCGCAAGTTGACACACACGGGTGTTATAGATACTAGTCTTGGTTCTGATGCTGTTGGGCAGATTTCAGGCGGTCTGAAGGTCATGAATGCACTGCATTACTCTCCCGTCTGTTTTTATGTCAGATCCAGCGCCTCCTTCATTCTATCACTTCCAAGGTATGTGAAAGCAGTTTTTATCTCGGAGGTTTTCCTTCTAGTTTGACTGGTGCTGGGGTTTCTATGTTCAGAGTCATTACTTCAGTTTTCTTCTGATTTATTTTCAGCCCAACCATCTCACTACATTGGTTAAGGCGCAGGTCTTTTCCTGGATATCTCTATGTGTATGAGATAGGAGTGCGATGTCATCTGCAAAATCTAGGTCTTCCAGAGTGGTTGTGAGCGTCCATCTAATACCTCTTGCCTTATCTTCCGTTGTTTTACGCATCACCCAATCTATGACAGTGTTGAATAATAGGGGCTGACATAACACATCCTTGTCGCACGCCTGTTTTTACTTCAAACTTTAGTTCTGAAGTTTCAACACTGCATGCAAACTTGCTGTAGCAGCTTTTATAATATTTATAAAACACAGTGGGATTCCATACCATCTTAAGATACGCCATAGACTTTCGCGGTGTATGCTATCAAAGCCTTTTCAAAATCTACAAAGTTGATATAGGGTTTGCTTTGCCATTCTGTGCATTGTTCTATGATATTTCTAAGAGCAAATATTTGGCCTATACAGCTCCGTCCTCTGCGAAATCCTGCTTGTTCCTTTCTCAGTTTCTTATCCACAGCGTCAAGATACGTTGTACGATGATTTTGCTTAAGATTTTACTTGGGACAGAAAGCAGTGTTATTCCACGCCAATTATTACAATCGGCAAGGGAGCCCTTTTGGGTATCTTGATGATGACTCCTCTGTTCCATGCATCAGGTATTATTTGAGCATTCCATATAGTAGTAAACAAGGGTTGCAATATATTAGCTAAGAAAATAAATACAAGCACACAATCACCATCAAACAGAATGATGAACAGCTAAGCGGAAACAAGCTGCCAATATCCTTAGTGAGCACTTTACACAACTAAATCATATAGATGTTCCTGAAAAAAGGGGAGGAAACCATAAAAGAAGAACTAATGGCTCACGACCTCATTCAAACTCCCCGGAGGAGCACATGACAACTAAATTCACAATACATGAATTAAAAAAAGCATTACGCTCTCTAAAGAAAAGAAAATCACCAGGCAATGATGGGATAACTAACGAAATGATAATAGAAATGGGACGACAAGCGAAAAAGAAGCTACTAGAAATATTTAACTGTAGCTGGAAAAGTGGCGTTATACCCAAAGAATGGAAGGAAGCTATACTGATACCGATAAAAACCCGGGAAGGATCCCACAGACCCTAGCAGTTATAGACCAATTAGCCTACTGAGCTGTGTAGGAAAATTGCTAGAGCGCATGATCAACACCAGACTAATGTGGCATTTGGAAGAAAAGGGCTTGCTACTCCCCCAACAAGCAGGCTTCGAAAACACAGATCTACAGAAGATCAAGTGACATACATCGTCCAGGAGATAGAGGATGCTTTTCAAGAGGGAAAACAAACGCTAGCAGTATGGGTAGATCTGGAGAAGGCTTTTTATAAAGTGTGGAAGGCTGGCCTAAAAGTGAAGTTGTGCAGAAACCTAGTAGCAGGACGAATGTACAAATGGATATCACAGTATCTAGAAAAAAAGAACTGCTAAAGTGCAAGTGCAAGAGTTCACCAGCAGGAAAACAACACTAGAACAAGGAGTTTCTCAGGGTGGAGTACTGTCGCCAACACTGTTCCTCATATACATCAATGACATAACCGAGAACATACCCAGAAGGATCCACCACGCCCTGTAAAGCGGATGACCTGGCCCTTTGGGCATCAGAGGGGCGCATTACCGCTGCAACAAGCAGAATACAACAGGCCCTCACATCCCTAGACCAATGGTTCAATACATGGCTGATCAAAGCCAATGAAAAGAAAACGACATATACGATTTTCTCCCTATCAACAAAACCCCAAAGTCCAAAGCTCCTACTAAATAACCATATATTGCTCCCAGAGAAAAACCCCACATACCTTGGAATCACCTTCGACCAGCGCATGACATGGCATGCTCAGATTGAAAAAAACAAAACCGAGCAAAATCCAGGATGGCAATCATGAAAAAACTAGCTGGCACAACCTGGGGGGCAGATAACAGTGTTTTAAAGAAGCTTTATATGGGATATGTTCGCCTGACACTGGACTATGGAATCTCTGCATGGGCAACTGTAGCCCAATACAACTTCAATAAAATCAACCGTGTTCAGAACCAAGCTATGAGAATTATTACAGGGGGAATGAGATCTTCTCCAATACAGGAAATGGAGAAGACCACCGGCCTACAACCAATGGAGGATATAAGAGACAGCAGAGCACAAAAACAAGCAGAAAAGTTCAAGAGACTAGAAGATCACCCAATGTACCACATAATGAATGGGCTAGGAAGGGGCAGACTAAAACGAACCAACTTTGCAGCGACAACCAAGATGATGATGAGCAAACAACCATCATGTGCTGAAGTTACCCCAAACCACTAAAATACACCAACACAAGACAGATATGGAAACATACAAAATTCCCAGAGCTGAATGAGAACATCACAGGGATAGTAGGAAAAACCAACAAACAAGTGAAGAAAGAAAACTCCTGGTCACCGAGTACCTAAAGGAACACTTTCCTAACAGCAGGTGGACCCATGTATACACAGATGGGTCTGCAGCAAATGCAACTGAAAATGGAGGAGGAGGAGCCCTCATAGTGCTCAGTGACATGAAACTCAGGAAGCTAAAATTAGCGACAGGAAGGTTCTCCAGCAATTACAGAGCAGAGGCAGAGGCCCTAAAAGCGGCAGCAGAAGCCATAGTGTCAGAGGAACATGTAAATGAAAACCTGGTATTTCTTACTGATGCCCTGTCAGTAATTACTGCTCTAAAAATGAAGACGATAACAACTTGAAGGAACTGCAAGCATCACTACACCAAGTATGCAACATCTTCTCTAGAGTGGTAATACAGTGGATACCATCTCACTGCGGAATACCTGGAAATGAGACATCAGACATATTGGCAAAAGCAGGAAGCAGGCTACCACAGACAGACACTAGTATGACATATGAGGAAGCAAAAGTACGGATAAAAATGGCCTACAAGAACAAATGGCTGAGAGATCACCCAGGGATGAAAAGGACGATGCTTACCACCAACTAAGTAGAGAGGAACAGGTTGTCATTTTTCGTCTACGAACAGGGCACAATAGACTGAGGTACCATCTGTTTAACAAGTATAAAATAGGCCCATCTGACATATGTACATGTGGCACCAGCAAGATGACAGAGACACACATACTGCAAGAATGTCCAACGTACATGGAACAGAGAAAAACACATGGCCAATCCCCATATCAGTCCAAGACAAGCTATACGGAGATGTACATGGACTCGGTTGACCACTAACTACTTTAAAAGTAAACAAATCGATGTCTGAAAACGTTGGAAGAAGAAGATGAGAAATGTGTTATTCTGGAAGACAAGAAAAAAAACAAAGACAAACAGTGGGCTAAATGAGACACTATCAAGTCAAATGACTATATAATATAGTGGGTGCAAGTCAAATGACTATATAATATAGTGGTCAAGTCAAATGACTATATAATATAGTGGGTGCAAGTTAAATGTAATCTTGTCAATATAAAACATTGACATAAACTAGATGTAAGTCAAACTGCTATCTGTTAATGTTAACTAGCGGAACAGACTCCGGAGCATGTCCTGCAAGACTGGCTACTTCTGGCTGAGATGAGAAATACGTGTGGCTACACCTATTCGACCTGAAAATTAAGCTTTGGGAAAACCTGACAGACCTGAAACTGACTGCACAGTTTGTTGTCTACAGTGAATTAAGTGCATGACCAGAGATCACTGAAGATAACAAAAAGAAGAAATAAAGTAAGAATTAGACAAACATTTCAATGAATCAATAGTTTAGTCATATCATTTTTAATTGGGCAAAGTATTGATGTTTACAGCGAGTGTTTTGATGTACCCTCCCCCTCCCCACCCCGGACCCTCCCAACAAAAAGTATATTAAATAAATGTATAATTAAACTTCTAGATGAAATACAGAATGATAAAGGAAATTTGCTACATGTTCAGTGTTATGATAGTCCATTTACATGTGTCAGCTTTGACCCTGTAACCAATCAGATGTTACCATGTTACAGTAAAACTCCAGATGTTCAGTGTTATGATAGTCCATTTACATGTGTCAGCTTTGACCCTGTAACCAATCAGATATGTTACCATGATACAGTATAACTCCAGATGTGGTAATTTAAAGTGGGTTTTTCTGTTCGAAGATCATCCATCAAATGTTTACCTTTCAGAACAAATTTGTGTCCTGATGATTAATATACATGCACTCTGACGAAGAACTACAAGAAATAGTGCTCATTGACTTGCACTGTCTCGTACTTCGTATATCATGGACAGAAAATAGAACATAGATCTTGCCTGAAATTACTCAAAATCAAAGAAAAATTGCTAATGTTACAAAAAGGAAAGAGAAAAGTGAGGTATTTTTTACATATAAAAATACACGAAGGGCCGAAGAAGACCATCATGGAAGGATGTATACCAGCAAAGAGGAGAAGAGGAAAACCACGGAGAAGAAGGGTTGAGGATGTAACTGATGGTTTGAACATGACGGGCTGCAGAGGCGGGACATCTGACCTATGAGAGAGAAGAATTCCGGAGGACTGTTGGGGTGGCAAAGTACTGCTCAGGACAAGCTATTTAATAATTGTGATGACTCTGACCAAAATTTAGATTTACATGTCCTAAATGTCGTAGTGTAGACAGAGGATAAACATACTCATGTTATTGACACTATCCACAAGGACCACACAGAGTAGTTAACTTGGTTGTTAAGAGCTTAAGCAAACTAACATTTTTTTCCCGATCCAGAAGCACTTGAGCTGAAAGCTCTTCGGCCCTGTGTCATGGACATCGTAACCCTTCGGCTCGGTGCCACGAACACCGTAAATCTTGTGAACCATGTACTTTTTCTGCCAGTCCGCGGAGTTGAACCGGCACTTACAGAGGACTAGTCACCCGTAGTCCAACGCGCTACGAACACGCTGGGCACGCCGGCACGCAAACTAACATATTCTTCTTCTGTTTGCAACAAATGGACCCAGTTAGAGTTGAACGTGTAAAAACTACGAGCGTCGTCAATCTCTTAAATGAAAGTTGATCAGAATGTTTACATGTATTTAGTTGTCTATTATATATAAGAAGTCTCACACTCTTTGAACACAATCAAGGTGGGCTCTACACTTTGATTTTACCCAGTGGCGGCTCATGATCATTTTTGTTAGTGGGGCCAAGCAAATATTTTGGGAAAATCATCGTTTTGCGTTAGGTTATATATTAGTATATACATATTAGTTATTCATGACTTTTTGTGGGGCCCGGCACCACTGGATTTTAATGACGAGCCGCCACTGATCTTACCCATAAAACCGACTGTGATTTGCACCGTCAACGTGAGTATCCTCCCCCGTTAGACACATACGGCATGCAGAGTAGACAACGTGAGTATCCTGGGCCCCCGTTAGACACATATGGCATGCAGAGTAGGCACATCCAAATTCCGGTCAAAGTATACACATATTATCCAACAGAATGCAAATGTGTACAGACGAGTAACTGTCAGATTTTATCTTCTTATCTTATCTTATTTTAACCACATTTGCCGTCAAGCGCAGTGGAGAGATTTCGTTTCTATCTTGTGCCAGGTGTGTTGCGCTTGACGTTGTCTGCCCATGCTTTCGCAGGGACTCTGAGATGTTATCTATCCATCGTGTTCTTGGTCTGCCTCGTGCTCTACGCTCTGGGGGACGATTATTGTAGGCACGTGATGGTAGTATATGTGGTTCCATTCTCATTAGATGACCGAACCACTTGATTTTTTGTTACTCGATGTACTGTATGCATGGTATAGTACCAACGATGCTTCTGATATTCTCGTTTCTCACTCTATCTCTTCTTGTAACGTTGAAAGCTCTTCGTAAAGATCTCATTTGACATGCTGTAATATTTATTTCTTGTGTCTTAGTCAGGGGCCATGTTTGGCACTGATAGCAGAGAGTTGGAATAAATATGCAGTTTATCAGTTGTCGTTTGACTGCCATGTTAATGATTGGATGTTTTAATAGTGGTGACACTTGTATGTCACTGCGTTTGCCTTCTGACATCTAGTCTCAATTTCTCTGTCCATCTTTCCATCTGCTGTGAATATACTCCCGAGATATTTGAAATCTGGAGTCAGTTGTATTTAAACTTTATTCACATGTATGTTTAGGTGGCATGTTGACCTACTTAAGATTTTAACAACCAGAATGTGTGCATGAAAACACCGGTGATTAAATTAATAGCCGTCCATCGCAAGCGATGATGACAACAATCTCAGACGTGTACTGTTGCACCTCTCTGGTGTGTGCGGAGGTGACTGTAGAGTCCAATCCTAGAACAGAATCCCCGACCACATGTGGGGCATACATGATCAAGGTTAGACATGTGCGTGTTGTGTGCTCTGTCTTTTCGCGCTGCTCGTTTTCTCTGTGACTCAACAATACGATTATTCTCAGCTATTCGGGTTCCTCTTTGTTGTTACAGCGCCACATTTGGCGATCTTGCGAAAGGGATTCCCAGCACGTATTGTCTATATCGAAGCATTTCAGAGACACTTTAAGAGTGTCTTTAAAGCGTTTTTCTGTCCACCAGCTAAACGTCTGCCCCCTTCAAGCTCGCCATACATCAACTGTTTTGGGATGCGTTTATCAGGCATTCGAGCAACGTGACCGACCCATCTCAGTTGGGCCTTCTGCAACAGGGTGTTGACGCTTGGATCTTTGCTCTTGTGAGGACTTCGCTGTCTGGAATTTTGTCCTGCCAGTTTATTTTTAGTATTCTGCGTAGACAGCTTGTGTGGAAATGGTTTAATTTTCTTCCGTGTCTGCTCATGTTACACTGTCCATGTCTCGCTTGCGTACAGCAGCGTGGTTAGCACTATGGCCTGGTAAACTTTCAGCTTTGTGACTATGCTTATCCCTTCCGTTCCCACACAGTGACACATAACCTTCCGAACGCAGCACTGGCTTTGGATATCCTATTGTGGACCTCAGAATCTATGTTTGCCGATCTGGGTAGGAGGCTGCCAAGATAAGCAAATTACGGCTTACGGCGATCACAACAATCCGTGTACCACTCTGTTACAACTGTTCTTTTACGTTACTGGGCTTATTTCATTATAGCTTATGTCCCTTTTAAATTAATTATTACCTCCTTAACTAAAATGTTGGTTGCTTCCCTTGCATTATTAAATCTCATGTTGTTAAGGAAACATAAGCCTTGTGAACTTTAACCCCTGACTCACTACATTTTAGTGTAATTATGAATGTTTGTCCATTTTGTACTCAATCAGGTTTCTTCTCCTAGAACACACAAAAATATGTGAAAAATATCTGAAACTAAGAGTAATTGTACTTTGTACTAGTTATTCGCCTACAAGCAGTTGCCTCTTACGACATGCCTTGTAGGTTGCAGTGTTGCTATTATTTGCTTCTCTTGCGTTCATTTCAATTAATTATATGTTATAATTAATAACGAGTTTTTAAAGGTTATTTGTATTACTTTTCCTACCCAGCATCGCAAGGGATTTACGTGTGGAATGTTGTCCACCTCAGTGGTTTCCATGACGACCTAGCTTCAGTTGAGTATCAGAGAAAGACTGAAAAGTAAAACTGGTCTGCATAACTTGGTCTAATAATATCGTCCATCGTAAGCGATGATGACAACAGCCTCAGATGTGTGTTGCTGCACCTTTCATAGTGTCTGCGGAGGTGACTGTGTAGTCCAATCCTAGAACATAAATCTCGACCACAGGTGTGGCATACATGATCAAGATTAGACATGTGGGTGTTGTGTGTTATATATTTTCGGGGCAATTCGTTTTCTCTGTGCCTCGACGGCTTTGTTGACGGTGTCGAAAGCCTTCGTCAGATCGACACAGGCCATGTAGAGTTTACAATTTGGTCTACTATATTCACCGCAGTGGCGGCTCGTGATCATTTTTGTTGGTGGGGCCAGTCAAATTTTTCCAGGATAAATCATAGTTTTTGGTAGCTATATTTTAATTTATAAAATAATAAATACACAATATACATTATTTTTGGTGGGGCCCACTGACCCTTAATGACGAGCCGCCACTGATTCACTGTAGGCTGTATGTCAAAGAAAAATACACTTCTAACACTGATTTTAGTTAACCCATTCACGCATAGTGTCCACTATAGGGGACAACTACTATTGGTTCTTTTCATAGCTACACATGCGTGTTTCGTGACCTCTGCCGGACACAGTCTCCTGCTAATCAACGCGTACTACTACTGTGTAGTGATGGTGGCGGACAAGACGGTATTCATCACAAAACAATTCTACCTACGATAATACGACAGAGAGAGAGAGAAAGAGAGATGAGGCAGAAACTCATTTTGATCCAGGCTAAGAGAAGAAATGGTGATGGGTTGGGCATACCCTACTGAACATACAGTCGAATATCACTAGACAAGCGCTACACCCTGCAAGGAAACAAGGATGTCCTAAACAGACCAGAAGACGAAGTCTTCTTGAGAAACTGAAGGGTGTTCAACTATCCTGGGAGACCATAAATAAAACAGCCAGAGATCGGGTAAAGTGGCGAACAACTGTTGAGACATTACGCACCACGCGGAGCAGAGAAATAAATCAAGTCATATTATTATCGATACAAGGACAAGTTGTAGCGTAATTCGCTTTTACTTGTTTCCAATTGGTAAATAGTTTTAACACCCTCTTCTCTGTTGTATAGAGGTCTATGTGAGGTATATGTTACGTGCTCGCCTTTCATTCTAAAGGTACTCGGTTTGCTCCCTCGTGGAAAAATCGGGATATATTTCCAGATATGCCTGATCTCAGTGTAGATGAGATCGAGTTCCTAGTCCTATCGAAGACGCACGTTAAAACGTAGGTCCCATGTTCAAGTTGAGTACGTACAAGAACACATGGCAGCACAAAATCGAGGTCTCTGTGAGGCTGGAAAGCCGCTGCCCAGGCAAAATTCATTAGAAAACAAAAATTCCTACAAAATATTTTCACCATCTTCTAAATTAAGTTGGGGGTCCTCGTCGGTGCTACGGAGTTCATGCACTGCCGCCGATATCTTTATGTATTAGAAATAGATCGGAGGACACATGGTTACTGACCGAAATGAAATGATGATGATCCTATCAATCATGAATAATGCTTACGTAATACAACATAGAACAACGCTTTCATATCGGATATGTCTTATCCCAATCGTCCATCTCCACAATCAAGAATACGTAGAAAATAAAATAAAAAATTATTTGGCTCTCTGCACAACTTTTGTTTATTCGTAAATTAAAAAAAAGAAATAAATACAAATTATTTGCTAACGTAGCAATTTAATTAACTAAAAGTGTAACTAAAATCTTCAAGCTTTTATATTCCGCTACTGGATAGTAGTACATACATAAAGTGCATTTAATACTTGTCAAAAAGTTGGTGGATCAGATTAAGTTTTGCATGCTAATTTCTATTGATTTTCAGTCTGACAGCATCATGGTTTGATATGTGCTCATGATGTTATGATATGTCCAGTAAGTAGATGACAAAACAACAAAATATTGCAATGATTTTAACATCTTGCTGGTCAATAATATCTTCAACTACATAGACTATATCACACTTTCAACACTGCACTCTACGCGATATATACTAGACCAACGTTCTGTTATAATGGTAAATCAATACCAATCAATGTTAGGAGACTTACGGTGCATATCAATGTGTCAAAGACGAAATATAATGAACACAGAACTAGATAAAATGATCGAAAAAAGAACACAAACATGCATACATGTAAATCCACAGCCCATGAAATCACAGCCACAATAGGCAATTTACAAACTTGTATTTGAACATATATTCTAAATTCTAAACATATGTAAACAAATTTAAAATGGAACTTCATGCTGATATGCTATTACATATACATGTTAACATATGCATTTAGCGTACTAATTTACTAGTAAATAGAATGTACATAACTTAGAGGAAATGTTTGAATATGTATAGCAAAAAGCAAAGACAATACTATACTCATATTCTTACATTACAGATGTGTTAGCCATATTAAATTATTGGTAACGTTAAACTTGAAAGTTAAACAGGAACCAGGTATTGAAATTGTTTTATTCTGGTTGAACTAATATTTGATTTGTGTTTCCTTTTATTATGTGTTAATGTCTATCTAAATCTTCTTCTTCGAACGCTCCATATCGACCACTTGTTAACCACTCTGCGTGGATTGTATGTAATCTGAGCCTAAGAGTGACTGTACGCTGTGCCAGTTATGCGCATACAAGTTGACCAGCACATTCGATTTCTGCGATGTTTTTTATTTACTAGAGTAGCTTCCCTAGGCCCTACATCAGTGGTCTCTTACAAGATGTGGTGTAGGTCGCAGTGGCACTGTTCTGTGCTTCCCTTGCGGGCCCCAGCACCAGACGGGAATATCGAAATCTGAAAATATTCCAAAACATTTTAATTTACGAGACACGACATTGTTTATGAGACAATGTTTCTTGATATTCTTATCTTGTAGGATGTCTGTGTGTTTCCTTTTCTTGATGAACTGCAGTCTGACAATTGTTCTGTAGTACTTTAATTTAAAATATTCGATTTTCTCGTGTGATGTTTGTCAGATGACCGTGTACTCACATTAGTTTGCTGTCATATAATACATACATGTCTTCAGAAGTTTAACTGCTGTTCACTTGCCTTTGTTAAACAATACATTTTTATACGATTAGTTCAGTGGGCATTTTTTAAAACATATCGATCAGGCAGTCAATTTAGTTTAATTGACCAACGACTCATTAATGCTGCTGAAGTTGTAGTATCATTTCCCTTGTGAAACATTGCTTTTATCACAGCCGGTGATAAAAACTCTTGCCTCTGGCAAGTTCTCCCGCCTCTCCCAGCGTATGTTCAAGGTTTCTTTGATGTCCTGCTGCCACCTTCCTCTTTTTTGTCCCAATCCTCTTACTCCACAAACCATGGCTTCCATTACCGTTCTCTCCAAACCACTATGACGTTTAACATGGCCCATGATACTGTACTATATAAAACAAATATTTATTGCGCTAATCATCATGTCAGGTGAGAAAGCAATGGTAAACTACTGAACGTATAAGTGGTGCCTAGAATATCAACTACTTGTTTATTATTACTGATGACATAAAGGATATGCCATGAATTTGATTGTCATTTGAATTATAATATATTTCATTTGTTTTATAAAAGTGTACATAAAGAAAATATTACCCACAGCAAATGAGAACGTACCACATTTGTGTGTAAGGCACACACACTTTGGACGGAAACTATACTCTCTCTCTTTAGCCTGTTACGCCTTGGCGTTTAGGGCAGCAACAAACGTACATATTTCTTCCCTGTTCATGGGGAAACTATACTAAGACTAAGTAAACAACTTATTGTATAGATCGAAAAACAAAATTAAAAGTGGAATTTACCAAATCAATAAATGTAATAGTTAATAGTATTTAATTATATTCACGATTTCACGAAACGAACGCTTCCCAATCGAACGTTACAAGCTGTGATCATAATACAGATTAAACATGCATTATGAAATAGATCATCAAAGTGCCATAGAGATCGATATATGTGGATGTATGTAAGCTATGTATTTGTTCAATACAACACGTGCACACACATAGGAAAATGTGAACTAGCGTGCATAGACAATCACACGATTTCTATTAATCTTAAAATAAAGACATAGCAGAAAAAGAATATTTGTAACATAACTTTACGTTTGTGAAGAACATGTCACTTAGATAATGTTTGGTAAAGGCTACAGTCATTTAAATAATGTTTGTTAAAGACTACAGTCATTTAGATAATGTTTGTTAAAGGCTACAGTCGATAATATTAAAGCTCTCATAGATAATGTTTGTTAAAGGCTACAGTCATTTAGATAATGTTTGTTAAAGGCTACAGTCATTTAGATAATGTTTGTTAAAGGCTACAGTCATTTAGATAATGTTTGTTAAAGGCTACAGTCATTTAGATAATGTTGTTAGCACAGTATAATAATGTTTGTTAAAGGCTACAGTCTTTAATAATGTTTGTTAAAGGCTACAGTCATTTAGATAATGTTTGTTAAAGGCTACAGTCATTTAGATAATGTTTGTTAAAGGCTACAGTCATTTAGATAATGTTTGTTAAAGGCTACAGTCATTTAGATAATATTTGGTAAAGGCTGCAGTCAGATAGATAATGTTGTTTGTTAAAGGCTACAGTCAGTTAGATAATGTTGGTTAAAGGCTACAGTCTCTTAAATAATGTTTGTTAAAGGCTACAGTCATTTAGATAATGTTTGTTAAAGGCTACAGTCATTTAGATAATGTTTGTTAAAGGCTACAGTCATTTAGATAATGTTTGTTAAAGGCTACAGTCATTTAGATAATGTTTGTTAAAGGCTACAGTCATTTAGATAATGTTTGTTAAAGGCTACAGTCATTTAGATAATGTTTGTTAAAGGCTACAGTCATTTAGATAATGTTTAGTAAAGGCTACAGTCAGTTAGATAATGTTTGTTAAAGGTTACAGTCAGATTTAGATGATTGATAAAAGCCACATTAAGTTAGATAATGGTTGTACATGATAACAGTCGGTTAGATAATGTTTAAACCAGACCACATTAAGTTAAATAATGTTTGTGTAAGACCACTGTAAGTTAGAGAGTGTTTGAATAAGACCACCGTGAGTTAAATAATATTTGTCAACAAGCTCCTACGTTACTTAACGTCTAGTTTACACATATATGTATATGTTAATGATATAATCTAACAGTGGCAATGGTATTGATATTGACTATCAGTTGCCAAATGTTGTTGCAGTCGAGTAGTAGTAATAGTGATGATGCAGACTAATATTGACTGAGTTGTTGTTGTAATCTTTGTTTCTTTATTGCTGGTAGTCTAGCAGCTGTTCTGTTGCTGTTGTTGATCAATTGTTGTTCTGCTGCTTATGACGTCTAACGGCTGTTCTGTTGTTGATGTATTTTAGCAGCTGTTCTGTTGTTGTTGTTCAATTGCTGTTATGTTGTTGATGTATTCTATCAGCTGTTCTGTTGCTGTTGTTGTTCAATTGATGTTCTGTTGTTGATGTATTCTATCAGCTGTTCTGTTGCTGTTGTTGCTCAATTGCTGTTCTGCTGCTTATGACGTCTAACGGCTGTTCTGTTGTTGATGTATTTTAGCAGCTGTTCTGTTGTTGTTGTTCAATTGCTGTTATGTTGTTGATGTATTCTATCAGCTGTTCTGTTGTTGTTGTTCAATTGCTGTTATGTTGTTGATGTATTCTATCAGCTGTTCTGTTGCTGTTGTTGTTCAATTGATGTTCTATTGTTGATGTATTCTATCAGCTGTTCTGTTGCTGTTGTTGCTCAATTGCTGTTCTGTTGTTGATATACTCTAGTGGTGATTCTGTTGTTGCTGACTATATTTCCAGGGTGAAAATTTGACAGGCCCACTTGGTTTAATGTGAGAAAAGTCTGTTGACGGTCCTCTGTAAGAAAAACAGAAACACAGATTTCATAATGAAATACATCATCGTGTTTCTGTGTATTAATGGTATTCTTAAAAAAAAATCTTAGAGCCGTCCTTACATTTTACAATAGAACAACCCCAGCATAATACTTGCAATCAATAGCAATCTCAACGTATCAGTTTCAAACAAGAGAAACATTATTTGATTACTAATGTTGTTTACGATAGCCATGACTTTTAAGAAATCTAAATTAATTCGTACGACCGCAGACCTCTAGTTAGTGACCCATACATCCATCTGTTAGCAGTTGTGCGCCTATGTGCAAGTATTGAGCAAAACCATGTCGATTCTAAGCAGTTTCCCATTGTTTCTACATTTGTTGAATGTTTCATCTTTATTAATACGATAACTGATATTTTACCAATATAAATTATTTTAATTTAGATTTGTCAGATTGCACATCAAACTAAAACAGACATGATGGTTAAGTGTTCTTGTGGAACTGAAGAAAACCGGATTATCCTGGGAAGCCATATCGAAAACTACCAGAGAACGGAGTAAGCTTATGCTCACTGTTGAGGTCCTTTACTCCACGAGGAACTGAGAGAAATAAGCAAGCAAGCAGATCATGGAGGAGGTTCTTTCATACAAGTACAATTATTGGTTATTGGTTACTAGACTGACGTCACTTTTACTCCGGACAGACCCATATGTGCTCAGTCTCCCCTTACAGATATCGAAGAGTATGCATACTGATGGTTTCCGTGGCTCGCTGATTAAACACATTCCTCACTCTGTCCCTGAGGTACCCAGTTCTACTTGTACATCAACAAGCACAATTAAATAACTGGAATCTACCTTCCTATTAGGTTTAGCCGTTACTGCTCTACTAAATAGGTTAGATCCTTGTCCAAGACGTGGCATGAATATTATAAATTTTAGGTAAAGATTCAATGCATATGCGCAAAATAGATGAGACTGCAGTAAAACTATTTGATTGGCAAAACACGTAATCACAAAGTACTGTATTTTTACAAATTACAAAAATAATGACAAAATACAGCAACGTTTCGACCAACAATGCCTTTATCAAGCACACAAACAACAGAAGTGACAAATTTAAAAAAACAAATGGACGACAAAATACAAACGTTTCTAATGAAAATCTGGGAATAAAAACGAATAACGAAATAAATGTAACATAAAAACACACATAAAAACTAGAAATAGAACAGAAAGAAACAATGAAAAATCTAGTAAATATATAACTTGAATACATGCAACATATACCCATATAGATTACAAGACATGGGAAGAGAAACTACTAAGAAGCATAGGAATGTAATACGTTGAGCCTACGTGGTCGCAAGGTACCATACAAAGAAATCAACCGATTCTCCAGAACAAATTGACTGCGATCATCCGAGGAACATGATCGGATGGCTGTGACCTGGACATCATGAGTTCCTAAATGGCCAGTATCATTGAAATGGGTGGCTACAGGGTCACAGAGCATTGACGTATGTCGCGCAAGTGTTGGGTGAATCGGTCTCTGAGCCTCTTGCCTGTCTCGCTGATATAAGCCTTGTTACACCGCTTACAGATAATGGCATATATAAGATTACGGGACTCTTAACTGCCAGATTGTTGGGAAGTTGAAGATGGATAAGTGGGATATTCTTCGGTCTCTTCGCGACTGTCTGTTGGATGAGGACACTAAAATCGATGCTGAATCGATCAAGCGATTTAAGCAGTTTGGAGTTACCCGTTGTACAAGTCGAACTGGATGCCTGAGAAGCAGAGTGAGAGGTGTGTTTAATCAGCGACCGAAAGGAACCATCAGTATGCATACTCTTCGATATCTGTTGGGGAGACTGAGCACCTATGGGTCTGTCCGGAGTGCAATGGCGTCAGTTTAGTAACCAATAACCAATAACCAATAACTATCAATGTAGAAAACAACATTACGTAAAGGTTCCGCTTTTTTTTTTTTTTAAAACGACTTAGAGATGAGCTGAACGGCAAGACAGACAAGCTCAAACTCAAACGTTATCACAGTAATAGACTTAACCAACTGAACGTCTGTAAAGATGAAAATAAATGGGATGAGAGATAGAGGGACACAATTCCAGACGGCTTGAAATCGTGGTTCGGCAACGGTTCGGTGACGGAGTTGATGGATTGCACCACAGAAAGACAGACAGATGTAGAGATACATGATCGCCTACGCTAACCGGCATGGCACTTGATTGATTGATAGATGAAAAGACCATATATTATGTATATATGTTTATCATTGCTTATCGACTTTTTAACCATAATAACTGTTCTAATTTAAACATACTGTCAAAGGTTACCAATTTTTCTGTGATATTTTAACGTGTCTCACCTAATGATGGTAAATTGTACAGCATTTCCAGCACTCGCAATAAGATGATTGGCCTGCATATGAGTTAGACTTTGTGTTACTGCATTTCCAATTCCAATAATGCGATCACCTGGTCTCAGATGTCCTTCTGCAGGGCTACCTGGTTGTATCTGTGTAGATAAACATGTATTTGTGATGAAATTAATATATCAACACTTATGATGGTAACAGTGAATATTATGTCTAAAATGAAATATAGAAAAATGAAATTTAAATAACGTTTATAAAAGCGGGCCTTAGTAAGTCAGGGAAATGATTAGAGCAATAAAAGGCGGAAACATAATGTGGAAGGAGGTCGGGGGAATCGAAGTTATGTCGAAAAACTGTCGTCAATATCTATTTATCTGTTAACTAATTATATCTCGGTTGTATCCTCTGAAATTCATAATCTAGAATACAACTCAATAATCAATTTGATACCATCATCAAGGTGCGTATCCTTTATAGGACGCTGCTCTCTTTGCAGCACACTGAAATTCACTCTGTCTCTAGGCAAATTCACCTACTTCTCGATGGTCATATTCATGGTTTCTTTAATATCTTGTAGCCATCTTCTTCTTGGTCTGCCACTGCAATTTGATATATTTAATAGAAATTCTTTATCACGAACAATAATCAGTGGTAAGAAAGGCTGAAATTCAAAGGTTGAAGTTCGAAGTGCAAAGGGGAGTAAGACAGGGATGCATACTCTCCATACTTATTCAGCATTTATGTTGAACATATCATGAGAAATATTAGGAATGACCGAAGCCCGAAATCTTCTGACCCGCTTACAATTAGTGGAAATATGATTCCAGAATTAAGGTACACAGCAACCAAATGTAAAATACGTTGTCTCACGAGTTGGTTAATCAATCTCTTTGCATATTTAGCATGTCGTTCTTTACGGGCTTGACTGATATTGACACCCAACTCTCTCAATCTGTTCAGCGTGTGGGACTCCCAACCTTGAAGCTCTTCTGTTTGAAAACACTCTCTCTAAATGTTATTTCGGTCCATTGCAATTCCCTCTGATACCGCAGCCATGCCAGTCAATCTGTCTACTCGTTCATTACCCCCGACTCCTGCGTGTCCAGGCACAAAAATGTTTTATATTTTACCTTTATGTTTATTTATATGGTAGACTGATTTAAGTTATGCGGATTCGAAGCACTGAATTTCGTAACGGAAACAATGACTGAACCACTTAACCATAAAGGTCTCCTGTGGGTTCTTTTATGAAGTAAATAACTGGTTTCATTCGTAATCTTCTTCTAATTGTTTGGTTTCATATTTCATTGCTTTAATCAAATCTAGAACACAAATTATGATAAATTAGCTTCAATGTTAAAGCAGTTCTGCTGTACGAGTCAGAAACATGGAGAATTACTAAAACAATAGCGCATAACTTGCAAACATTCATAAAATGGTGTCTGCGCAGAATAAAGGGACTGAGATGGTGTGGTAGGGTAACAAATGAGGAGCTTATGGAGAGAACAAGTCAGATCCCAGTTATCCAAGAAGTAAAAAAAGACGCTAGAGTTTGATACTACACACTTTGCGAAAACCTTAGAGGAATATAACAAGAACGGTTCTTTTCTGGAACTCACAGGGACAGCGAAAGAAGGTGATACCGAGAAATACAGGGAGATATTATTTGGATGCAGAGTTCAACAATATTAAGGAAAGCTGCAGGAGATAGCTAGAGAAAGGAAGACTTGGCATGAGTTGATTGAGGGCCTATGCCTCAATCCGGGTTAAAAGACAGAGAGAGAGAGATAACATCATAAAGACTAAACTAAGTGATATTGAACTGAAGGACATTACTGCATCATTTGAGGACGATAAAGACATCTATTTGTACTACACATGTGCGTTCTATTTTAACAAATGGTTCTACTGCAGTCTGCCGTGATCGTTTTCACTACTCTGTAAATGTTCTTTCTGTTTTACACTCTGAATTCCAACTACGTGCTCACCTTTTCTACGTACAACTAACACGTGTGTTACCGTTTACCCTTCATTCTTTCTCCCTAATGCACACTACTTTTTCATTTTCACACTCTCACTACATCTTTCTCTCTCCCTCTATCGTCCTCCAACCACCGCTAACGCACTTTCGCTCCTCATACTACATTTTCTCTTTCCCAGCAGATTGTAGTCAAACAAACATGTGTTCTTTCCTCAAGCTAAAGGTACGTGTGCTGATCCAGGTGAGGTGACTATTTGTCTACCTGAAAATAGACATATTCTTGTTGGAATTGTCTATACAGCAATAAACTGTCTATATTTTCCTCTTCTTTAAATATGCTATCTTGTTTCAAACAAGCGATGAAACACGTTATCAGTCACGTTTAATTATTTTTTGTGGACTTGTTTATGATCTCAATGCGAGTTTATGTTATGAAGACAAACATACAGACATACCAGCAATATGTAATTTATGTGTTTTTATTATGTATGTTTCAACGACATAGCATATCATTTTTGTTGAGGTGAATATTTGTATCATTTATTGGTATCTACCGTCGTTCCTTCTTTCTTTCTCTTTATCTCTCTCTCTCTCTCTCCCTCTTCATGTCGTAAATATATACGAGGGTCTCTGAGTCGTGCAGGTAAGACGTTTGCCTCTCAATTCAAATATATTTTGTTCGCTCCTTGCGCGGATCTCTTTGTAGGTGAAATCAAGATCATAGTCCTATCTGAGACGTACGATAAAACTTAGGTACAGAGTTCAAATTGATGACGTAAAAAACACTTGGCAGATGGACATCGATAAGAGCAGACTGCAAAATCGCTGCCCGATCAAAATTCATTACACATCATTCAAATAAAACTATAAATCGTACTACAAATTTCATAATTTTGAAACAAATTACATAAAATATTGATACCGGTGAAACGGAGATCGTGCACTGCTGCTGAGATCTTCCTGTTAGAAAACATCGGAACATATATAGTTATTCACTCAAGGACAATGGTGATGGTTCTATAAATCAATTAACCACATTCAACCAAGTCTCGGAATCGACATTTTTTTATTGTCAAGATTTGTAAATGCAAACTAAAACCAACTATTGAAAACGTATGAATGTTACAACTACATGTGTAGTTACCCAATTTCTAACTTACTTTCAAATTTTCCTATCACATTTGCTTTCCGTATTCCTACCCTTAATAAAACAACCAAGACGGCGGATTGCTGTCACTAGAACTATCGCTATCACAAGGCAACAAAGAAGATACTTGTAGATTGTTGTTGGTATTATCTTCCTAGACTGTAAATATTTGTTGAATGTTCCATCTACTTTGTTATCTATTCTTCTACAGAAAATATACGGTTACTGTTTATGTCTGGTAGAAAGACAATGTCCTTTGTACAAACTTGTATACACTGAAACATTATTTAACATCTCATTTGGTAGTTTGATGCTGTATATATATATATATATACATACAAACGACAGGAGTGCCTAGAGAAAATAATTTTGGAAGGAATGGTACCTAGAAGAAGAACGAGAGAAAGACCTAGAATACGATGGGTGCAAGATGTTATTGATGATTTGAGAATGACTGCTGCTGACGCCGGTCAACTTGCACAGAACAAAGATTTTTTTCTTCAGAACTGCTGTCATGTAAGCCATGTTCCGGAAGGGACAAGCTACTTGATGATGATGATATATTTCAGGGCTCATTATTAAGAGACAGTGGGGCCCGGCCGCACTAAAAATGTTGAGTAACGTGCACTTAATAATTTTAGAAATTATTTATTCATAATTATTACTTTCAACGTGATACTGATTAGCTTTGGAAGTTGATATATAACGTTAAAACATCACACTGTCTGAAATCTGAAATTCAGAATCTTTCCTCCCTAATTAGTAAACATCCCTGGTCATTAAGGGCCAGTAATTTCCACCTTCCCCAAACCAAAAAATGAGTAACGTGTACTTCTTCTTCTGCTTCTTTTGTCGTCACACTGTTACCGGGTTGTTGCCCAGTGTCGTGGTTTTCTGTTTTTGTCTTGCGTTGTTCTGGTGTCTTGTGTGATTGATATTTTTGCTCTTTCACAGGATTCTGCTACGCCATCTAACCATCTTTTCCTTGGTCTTCCTCTTGCCTTCTTTCCCGATGTTCTGTTGTAGAAGACTGTATACTGTGGAGTTTGATGCATTCTTATTAAGTGGCCAAACCACTTCATTCTTTGTTTCTCTATGTAATTCAAGCACGGTTTTGTGCCAACTTTCTTTCTTATGCTGATGTTGGTGATTCTGTCTTTTCTTGTGTTGTTGGTAACTTTTCGCAGGCAACGCATTTCACATGTAGTTATTTTTGTGACTGCGCTTTGCTCAATGTCCATGTTTGGCTCTGGTAACACAAAATAGGTATAAAATGCTGTTGATCATCTGTTGCTTAGTTGCCTGAGAAATTTTTGGGGCCTTAACAATGGGGCTAGCTGGTAGGTTACAGCATTTGCTTTTTACACTCTAGCCTCTATCTCTCTATCTAGTTTTCCGTCTTCTGTGAATATGCTTCCTAAGTATTTGAATTCTCTCACTTGGTTTATTTTAGTGCCATTGACATGAATGTCTAGATTATTATGTTTTCTTCCCATATTCATTATTTCTGTTTTAGTGTCGTTGATTTTAATGTCATGATTATACAATTTTTGTTCAAGGTGTCAATATAATGTTGTAGATCTTGTTCATTTTGATGTATCAGGCACTGATCATCTGCAAAAGCAGTTCATTTATTTCATCATTATCTGAATTTGACTCTTGAATTATTGTATCCATATATGCAATAAAGAGTAGTGGTGAGAGGACACAACCTTGTCTAACACCTGATGTAATGGAGAACCAGTCGGAGTACTTATTATTTCATAAATTATTTCTTCATAAATATTACTTTTAACTTGACACTGATTAGCTTTGAAAGTTGAATATATAACACTAAAATATACATAATAATATATAAAATATCATTTTTTAAATAAATATTATATATAGTCTGAATACAGTCATGCATATCGCAGCGCACTATTTTTCGGTAGCTCATTTTAAAATGTGCCTATCTATGATGTAACATCGTGACCTTTGCCCTTTGACGTCTACCTGCAATGATAATTGTGAAAACAATGACGTCATTTTCATTCATACGGTAGCTAAATGTATTCTTACGCGTAACTCATTTCTCGATTAAATGGTCCTTATAATAATCGAGTGAATCAGGAATAATATATAAAAATAGTATAAATTATAGAAAAAATAGAAATAAGTTACAAATCATCATAGAATAGGTTACGGTAATCGCCCATTCCATCAACATACATTTGTCTACGATATTGTACTTCCATTTTCACTTTCGTTTACACAGCCTACAATGTTACGAAGAGAGATTACATATTACAATATCACCCACCATGTATATGGTTGACCCGGGAATAGATAAGCACGTGTAGTCTGTAATCAGACTGAACTCAGAGTCAGAGAAAGCTGGCTGATGCTACAGATGGGGCAGTGAGAATTGATATATTTTGGACATATGGAGAGACATGGGGGGCTATAGAGGATCGTCGCGAAGGGAGGCATGCCGGCAGGGAGTAGAGCAGGATCACGGAGAAGATGGATTCGAGATGTAACTGATGGTTTAAACATGATGACTGTTGAGGCAGGACATCTGGCCTATGAGAAAGAGAAATTCCAGATTACTGTTGGGTGACAAAGTTCTGATCAGGACAAGATATTTTATGATGAGGATGAATATCCAACTCTCTTTAATATCAAGCTGTTGCAGAACAGAAGCATTAATGTTTTCTCGAAAGAGGAATAACTTCCTGGAATAAACAAATAATAGTAAATAGTCCCAAATCCATGATTTTCAGAACATTTCGTCGGGCCCTCACCAAGACAAACGACCACGAGCCGCCATTTATATATATATATATATATTTATTTTGTGGTTTTTTCCATGATGATGCTTCCATTGTTAGAATGATACTATTTTAATAAGTACATTTGTATATTACCTCCATTTCGTTACTAATTTTAATTTTAAAAAACTTAAAAATGCATGTCTAGGTTGTCTTTGATTGTTATCAACTTTGATATAATGAAACTCTTGTTTACAGTATCGTCGAAATCTGAGTGTGCAAGAAGAAGTACTGTCGTCAGATTGACTTTCAAATAGTCAAAAATCTCTTAACATGTCTTGTCCATTTGTATGGAGTAAACGTTTTAATTAATGCACTATACGTTCAGCTATTTGTTAGATGCTTGGCATGAACCTCTGATAATCCGCATATCCCTAAAGAATTTTCCTCAACAGTGGTTGGTGCGGGTAGCTCCTTCATCACACAGACTGTTTCTCTAACCAGTTTTATTCAATGCGGGTTTATTACGAAACCCAGGACACTTGGTTTTCATTTTCTTGAACTTACATTTACTAAATTTAAACAAGATCGAGTGTCCCCCAATCTGTCCAACACTTGTTGGATATTGCTGGAGGTGTTCTTCCAATGCTCCTGTGTTATAATTTAAGATGTCATCAATATACGCCATGGCGAATCCAGGAATACCCTTACGAACTTCATCCATCAAGCTCATGTATGTGGCTGGTACTGATTTAAGACTAACGGACTTAATATTCAATGCAAAACTGTCCATGTCAGAGCAACATGTACTCTTCTTTTGGCATCTGGATACATAGGGAAAACACTTAAACCCTGTACTGACGTCATGTCGTTTCTCATCCTATGACTTAAGAGAGACAAACCGACACAAACTCTAATGGTTGCAGAGCTAGGCACATAACACAGGTCTTAGACCGCTGTATTAACGAAGATTCAAAACTATTATCTTTAAAACAGAAAGACTGATAATATATTGGTAAAGATAAACATAAATACATCAGATATACCTAGCGATGTTGGAGTATTAGTCAAATCGAATGTAATAAATTATTACAATTTAATGTGATGTAACCAGTTTATTTACTTGATTACTTTGTTCGTTATCTCGACAATTTGTGTAATTAATATCAATTATCTTGACTTCAGTAGCATGACTTCTTCACGGTTCAACTCGCAGCCAAGCGCTAGACTTGAACAAACTTCTTTCACCTCTTCCTCTCTATTGCCATACCATTCCAATTTTTCCATGTCTTACCTATCCTTTTAAAAATAGCAATCTCCAGCTCTCTTCTCCATGTATTTCTATGTCTTCCCCTGCTCCTCTTCTCCTGCGGGTTCCACAACAGGGCATGTCTTGCAATTCTGCCAGTCGGTCTTCTCAATGTGTGTCCTATCCATCGCCAACGTATCTTCCTTAGCTCTTTTTTCCACTGGTATCTACTTAGTTAAGCATGCACTAGAAGAACATATAGATATATCCAGAAAGCACTCAAAATCAAAGAAAACTTTCTGATGGTACAAAGAAGAAAGATAAAGTTTGAGTATTTTTGATGTATAAAAAAATACGAAGGATTAGAGAAGATCATTATGGATAGATACATCAAGGAAAATAAGTGTAGATGAAGACCACGAGAAGATGGATTCAGGATGTAACTGATGATTTGAGCATGACTAACTGCGAGGCGTTCCATCTGACATGAAGAAATTCCGACGGACTGCAAGAGTGGCAACGTTTTGTTTAGGACAAGATAATTGATGATGATGTAGTAGGAAGCAATCTCGTTACGTTGCAAATTATTTTCTATAAAGAATTATTCACGAGCTAAATGGTTTGCGTACATGTGTGAACTCAAACAGCTAGTTCTGCACATTTAATTAAAAGTGTTGGCACATATCTTAATGAAACTCTATATTTCTGCTATTGCAGGATCTTCATGCAAACGCACGTGGCCTTTAAATGTAAACATGTGTTACGTATTTAGCCATTAAGAATTTTGACATTTCGGTAATTTTATTTATGCAAGCTTCTCCATTTTTTTAAATTTCGATTTGTGATTGCAAAACCACCCGTGTGGTGAGGGTGCCAGCAAGGGAAGCAAAGAACAGCACTACTGCGACCTACAAGGCATGCCGTGGAGGCGACTGATGTAGGCCCTAGGGATGCTACCCTAGTAAATAAAAGGAGTCGCAGAAATCGGATGTGCCGGAATGCTTGGAGGTACATAACTGACACAACGTACAATCGCTCTTAGGCTCAGATCACACACAAATCACACAGAATGGTTGACAAGTGGTCGATATGGATCGTTTGAAGTAGAAGAAGAAGATTGCAAAACAATTCTCCGACAAAAATAAGACAGAGAATAAAAATGTTGCTAACTCGTTACCATCTTTTTATTTTGTAGAAACGTACTCGATAAATCATGGAGTAATGATGAAAATAGAAGTCAGAGGAATGCCAAAAACAGCTCTTTACTTCAGAAGAACGCGTCTGATTGGGTTATTTTTGTTGCTATTTTCACCCAAAGTTTATGGTTTTTTATTGCAACAAGTTTAATTTTGTTTCGAAGTGGTTAGATCGTTTCTTAGAATTTCTGAAACAGACAGATTACTTAATTGGTACTTACTTGGTACTTAATTGTTTTAGTCGATCCAGATGTCAATTTGAGTTTTATTTTCTAAGCTAAAATAAGGAATAAATGAAACGGGAGAAACGGCATATTTTTTCTGTAAACTGTAAGATTGTGATGCCACTAATACTTCACACATTTGCTGCTCCCTCTCTATTTGTTTTTTCATTAGCAACTTCTTCTTCACCCTAGGTCCGCAACCAAGACCTACTAAACCCTTCTATTCAATGCCATCTTTTCCAGATATCTTCACTCTCTCCCCATTTTCTGCATTCCGTCTCCAACTCCTGTCTCCAGATGTTCCCATGTCTTCCCTTACATCTATTGTTCGGTCAGAGAGCTTGTCTCGTGATGCCGTCAGGGGGTTTTCCCAGTGTGTGTCTTACCCATCATCATCTTCGACCCTTAATCTCTTGTTCCACCTGCCATTGTCCCGCTCTATCTCACAGTTTCCTGTTTATGGTCCTGTCATACGCACGAGTGGTTACCAAGGCCCAAATTAGGGATGTAAAGAATGGAACCCATGTTACCTGCCAAGCATGTCGTAAGAGGCGTCTAAGGAGGTAGAGCGAGTGTCTAGTTACCCTACCTCGTAAAAAACACTACATAGCTACATAAGCCGCAACCAATAAATAAAAAAGAAAATTATCACATGTGAAATGAGATGCTTAAGAAAAGCGGTAAATAAAACAAGAAGAGCCATATAAGAAATGAGAAAATTAGGAAAACAGTCGTAATGTTTTCATTACGTTAGGTTAAACCTGTTGTTAGATTCATTGAAAAACAGAGACTCAAATGGACTTGTCATCTGGTGAGAAATAATCCGATTACACCAATTGCAAGAGCGTACAACCTGAAAATGGAATCATCAAGAGGAAGGGGCAGACCAAGAAAAAGATGTATTGATAGAGTTACAGACATCCTCAAACTCCACAATCAAGCGACCGAGTGTGCACTATCTCGCTCCACAATCAAGCGACCGAGCGTGCACTATCTCGCTTTACAATCAAGCGACCGAGCGTGCACTCTCTCGCTCAACAATCAAGCGACCGCGCGTGCACTATCTCGCTCCACAATCAAGCGACCGAGCGTACGTAAGAAAGAACGTACGTGTTCATATTTAAAAAAATAATTTATATGTTTCATTTTTATTTAGATAAACAAGTTTAAGAGTATTATTATTTTTTGATTTGTCTAAACCACTAACACGCGAATTATAACGTAAGGTAATTTTAACTTTTTTGTAAACATTTTGTACTCGTTAGAATGTGTTTCGCGTTTCCATGAATTTCTTCATTTATTTTTGCACATTATTTTTAAATCTTATAAATATTTTTTATATTTTTTCCGTACCTTTCTTTCAATGTAGCTATATCTTCAGTACTGTTTCTTTCAATGTAACGATATCTTCCGTATCCTTTCTTTCAATGTAACGATATCTCAGCTTTCAATATAACGATATCTTCTGTAGCCTTTCTTTCAATGTAACGATATCTTCTGTAGCCTTTCTTTCAATGTAACGATATCTTCCGTAGCCTTTCTTTCAATATAACGATATCTTCCGTAGCCTTTCTTTCAATGTAACGATATCTTCCGTAGCCTTTCTTTCAATGTAACGATATCTTCTGTAGCCTTTCTTTCAATGTAACGATATCTTCTGTAGCCTTTCTTTCAATGTAACGATATCTTCGTACCCTTTCTTTCAATGTAACGATATCTTCCTAGCCTTTCTTTCAATGTAACGATATCTTCCAGCTTTCTTTCAATATAACGATATCTTCTACCTTTCTTTCAATGTAACGATACTTCGTAGTTTCTTTCAATATAACGATATCTTCCGTAGCCTTTCTTTCAATGTAACGATATCTTCTGTAGCCTTTCTTTCAATGTAACGATATCTTCTGTAGCCTTTCTTTCAATGTAACGATATCTTCTGTAGCCTTTCTTTCAATGTAACGATATCTTCTGTAGCCTTTCTTTCAATGTAACGATATCTTCCGTAGCCTTTCTTTCAATGTAACGATATCTTCGTAGCTTTCTTTCAATGTAACGATATCTTCCGTAGCCTTTCTTTCAATGTAACGATATCTTCTGTAGCCTTTCTTTCAATGTAACGATATCTTCCGTAGCCTTTCTTTCAATGTAACGATATCTTCTGTAGCCTTTCTTTCAATGTAACGATATCTTCCGTAGCCTTTCTTTCAATATAACGATATCTTCCGTAGCCTTTCTTTCAATGTAACGATATCTTCCGTAGCCTTTCTTTCAATGTAACGATATCTTCTGTAGCCTTTCTTTCAATGTAACGATATCTTCCGTAGCCTTTCTTTCAATGTAACGATATCTTCCGTAGCCTTTCTTTCAATGTAACGATATCTTCTGTAGCCTTTCTTTCAATGTAACGATATCTTCCGTAGCCTTTCTTTCAATGTAACGATATCTTCTGTAGCCTTTCTTTCAATGTAACGATATCTTCCGTAGCCTTTCTTTCAATGTAACGATATCTTCTGTAGCTTTTCTTTCAATGTAACGATATCTTCTGTAGCCTTTCTTTCAATGTAACGATATCTTCGTAGCCTTTCTTTCAATGTAACGATATCTTCGTAGCTTTCTTTCAATATAACGATATCTTCTGTAGCCTTTCTTTCAATATAACGATATCTTCCGTAGCCTTTCTTTCAATGTAACGATATCTTCTGTAGCCTTTCTTTCAATATAACGATATCTTCTGTAGCCTTTCTTTCAATGTAACGATATCTTCTGTAGCTTTTCTTTCAATGTAACGATATCTTCTGTAGCTTTTCTTTCAATGTAACGATATCTTCCGTAGCCTTTCTTTCAATGTAACGATATCTTCTGTAGCCTTTCTTTCAATGTAACGATATCTTCTGTAGCTTTTCTTTCAATGTAACGATATCTTCTGTAGCCTTTCTTTCAATGTAACGATATCTTCCGTAGCCTTTCTTTCAATGTAACGATATCTTCTGTAGCTTTTCTTTCAATGTAACGATATCTTCCGTAGCCTTTCTTTCAATATAACGATATCTTCTGTAGCCTTTCTTTCAATGTAACGATATCTTCCGTAGCCTTTCTTTCAATATAACGATATCTTCTGTAGCCTTTCTTTCAATATAACGATATCTTCTGTAGCCTTTCTTTCAATATAACGATATCTTCCGTAGCCTTTCATTCAATGTTGTAGGCATATATACACTTCTTCATCCAATGTCTCTCTCCATTTCAACCCTTCCCTCTCCACTAGAATAGTCTAGTTATGAGATGCGTGTTGAAAGGACTGAAATACCTGGCCAAGACAGTGGCACGTAAATAACTCTGCATCTATTTCTATGCACATGTTACATATTGGGGTCACGATTATGTGTAATAAATAAGTTAAACAAGTGTTTAACTTGATTTTTTTTCTCTTTTACAAAATAACGAAAAATTTGTTAAACATGACAAGTTTCTTGTGTAACGTAAATATGATTTTCAAAATGAGTTTGTGAGATGGGTTGCTGGGTTAGATTAGAGAACTAATTCGGGGAAATGCTTAGGAGTTATAATTGTAAGATCTACTTCAGGTTGGATTTAAGTCTTACCTGAGAATTACATGGGAGCTATAATAAGGAGTTAGACTCGGGAGCTGGATGAGGACAGCGTTATCCAACGGGGTCTCTTTAGTTAAGGGTTTAAACCTTTCCTTGCGTTCCGAATTCCGTGGGTTCGAATTTGGACCGCGCCCCATTCGGTTAGAGGTGAAATTTTTTCAGAGATCAGTAGAATTGTTACCCAAACGGCTTCCTCTTTCTTTTCTTTTCTCCAATCCTGTTTTGCCTCACTGCGTCAGGTCAAGAAGAGATTTCAAAACCGGCTCTTGTGTGCGCTTCGTAGATGTCTTTCGTCGCCTCTGTTGTCTCTGAGGTCCATCTTTTGCGGGGTCGGCCTTTTGATTTGTACCCATTGTATCGTAGCAGCATTGTTTTTTGTACCCATTGTATCGTAGCAGCATTGTTTTTTGTACCCATTGTATCGTAGCAGCATTGCTTTTTGTACCCATTGTATCGTAGCAGCATTGTTTTTTGTACCCATTGTATCGTAGCAGCATTGTTTTTTGTATCCATTGTATCGTAGCAGCATTGCTTTTTGAGGTGTACTGTCTGTTGGTAATCTGCTTACGTGGCCGAACCATTTAATGTGTTGTTTCTTGTTGAAGTTTAGAATTGATGTTGTACCCACTTTTTCCTGATGTCTTCATTTCTCAACCGGTCTCTTCTTGTTACCCCAGCATTCTGCGTAGACACTTCATCTTTGTTGTGACTAGTTTTCTTCTATCATTTGTTGTCAGCATCCAGGTTTGACACTGGTAGTATGATGTGGGAGAAAGATTGTGTTGAACATTACTCTTTTTGTGTTCATGGTGACATGGTTCCATTTCAAAATTGGCGCCTTTTGTCCTATCATTTGATTTGCTTTGTTGCATCTGTGTTGAATTTCATTAGTTATTCTTCAGTGTGCTGAAAAAATGCTCCCTGGTATGTGAAGTCTTTTGTTTGTTTTAATGGGCGATTGTCGATGGAGATATTGGTAGCGCTTTCCTCTCTGACGAATGTCATTACTTTGGTTTTGTCGATGTTTATTCATTAAAGAGAAAATTTAGAGTGGTACGATCCAATTTCCTGGTGTCGACTAACGATACAAGTCCCAAAACGGTTGAACTTGCTCATCTTCCTGAACGATCTCGTCGAGTCAGAAAAGAGGGAAAACATGAACATGCACTTTGGCGTATATCATTCACATGGTGCATTGAGTTGCTGAGCAGTGATCACTAGAGTGTATCGGACATTCAGTCCAGAATAAGTAGGGAAAAAAAGATAATGTCAGAACAGGCATAACCTCAGCAATTCTTTTGGCCGACATTTTTTGGATTCGCGGTCGTATGAAGTGGTCGGTGTCTCAAAGTTGACTTAAATATGTATTTTGTTTGAAAAGATGAGTTAAAAGTTGCTGGTGCTTCTCAAGATGAGTTAAAAGTTGCTGGTGCTTCTCAAGATGAGTTAAAAGTTGCTGGTGCCTCTCAATTGAAGAAACGAAGGGTACGTTGAGATAGCAATAGAGTAGTCAAAAAATAAAACAAGATTACAAAAGCAGGAAAACCGTTTTCATATGATTGCTACTAGAAAAATAGAAGAAACATATTCGGTGTCAAATTTAATGTCTGGACCAGATTTCTTTTCTCATCTTGAGGACATGGTATATTCATCACCATCGTTTCTCATCTTGAGAACATGGCATATTCATCACCATCGTTTCTCATCTTGAGGACATGGCACATTCATCACCATCGTTTCTCATCTTGAGGACATGGTACATTCATCACCATCGTTTCTCTTCTTGAGGACATGGTATATTCATCACCATCGTTTCTCATCTTGAGGACATGGCACATTCATCACCATCGTTTCTCATCTTGAGGACATGGCATATTAATCACCATCGTTTCTCATCTTGAGGACATGGCATATTCATCACCATCGTTTCTCTTGTATTTCTTTATTTCTCATCTTGAGGACATGGTATATTCATCACCATCGTTTCTCTTGTATTCTTATTTCATCGAGGACATGGTATATTCATCACCATCGTTTCTCTTGTATTTATTTCTCATCTTGAGAACATGGCATATTCATCACCATCGTTTCTCTTGTCTTTATTTCTCATCTTGAGGACATGGCATATTCATCACCATCGTTTCTCTTGTATTTCTTTATTTCTCATCTTGAGGACATGGTATATTCATCACCATCGTTTCTCTTGTATTTCTTTATTTCTCATCTTGAGGACATGGTATATTCATCACCATCGTTTCTCTTGTATTTCTTTATTTCTCATCTTGAGGACATGGCATATTCATCACCATCGTTTCTCTTGTATTTCTTTATTTCTCATCTTGAGGACATGGTATATTCATCACCATCGTTTCTCTTTTGGACTGCATTTACCATTTTCTCATCTTGAGGACATGGCATATTCATCACCATCGTTTCTCATCTTGAGGACATGTAATTCATCCCATCGTTTCTCATCTTGAGGACATGGCATATTCATCACCATCGTTTCTTTCTTTATGAGGACATGGTATTCATCACCATCGTTTCTCTATCTTGAGGACATGGTATATTCATCACCATCGTTTTCTTCTATTTCTCTGAGGACATGGTAATTCATCATCGTTCTCGTTTTTCTCATCTTGAGGACATGGCATATTCATCACCATCGTTTCTCTTTTTGAGGACATGGCACATTCATCACATCGTTTCTCTTCTTGAGGACATGGCATATTCATCACCATCGTTTCTCTTCTTGAGGACATGGAATTCATCACCATCTTTGTTCTCATCTTGAGGACATGGCATATTCATCACCATCGTTTCTCTTCTTGAGGACATGGTACATTCATCACCATCGTTTCTCTTCTTGAGGACATGGCACATTCATCACCATCGTTTCTCATCTTGAGGACATGGCACATTCATCACCATCGTTTCTCATCTTGAGGACATGGCACATTCATCACCATCGTTTCTCTTCTTGAGGACATGGCACATTCATCACCATCGTTTCTCTTCTTGAGGACATGGCACATTCATCACCATCGTTTCTCATCTTGAGGACATGGCACATTCATCACCATCGTTTCTATTCTTGAGGACATGGCACATTCATCACCATCGTTTCTCTTCTTGAGAACATGGCACATTCATCACCATCGTTTCTCATCTTGAGGACATGGTATATTCATCACCATCGTTTCTCTTGTATTTCTTTATT
This sequence comes from Arion vulgaris, assembly GCA_020796225.1. Classification (NCBI taxonomy): domain Eukaryota; kingdom Metazoa; phylum Mollusca; class Gastropoda; order Stylommatophora; family Arionidae; genus Arion; species Arion vulgaris. Next base: position 24,176,958 of record CM036761.1, on the reverse strand, counting down.
TCTCATCTTGAGGACATGGTGTATTCATCACCATCGTTTCTCTTGTATTTCTTTATTTCTCATCTTGAGGACATGGTATATTCATCACCATCGTTTCTCTTGTATTTCTTTATTTCTCATCTTGAGGACATGGTGTATTCATCACCATCGTTTCTCTTGTATTTCTTTATTTCTCATCTTGAGGACATGGTATATTCATCACCATCGTTTCTCATCTTGAGGACATGGCATATTCATCACCATCGTTTCTCATCTTGAGGACATGGCATATTCATCACCATCGTTTCTCATCTTGAGGACATGGCATATTCATCACCATCGTTTCTCATCTTGAGGACATGGCATATTCATCACCATCGTTTCTCATCTTGAGGACATGGCACATTCATCACCATCGTTTCTCTTGTATTTCTTTATTTCTCATCTTGAGGACATGGCATATTCATCACCATCGTTTCTCTTGTATTTCTTTATTTCTCATCTTGAGGACATGGCATATTCATCACCATCGTTTCTCTTGTATTTCTTTATTTCTCATCTTGAGGACATGGTATATTCATCACCATCGTTTCTCATCTTGAGGACATGGTATATTCATCACCATCGTTTCTCTTGTATTTCTTTATTTCTCATCTTGAGGACATGGTATATTCATCACCATCGTTTCTCTTGTATTTCTTTATTTCTCATCTTGAGGACATGGTATATTCATCACCATTGTTTCTCTTGTATTTCTTTATATCTCATCTTGAGGACATGGCACATTCATCACCATCGTTTCTCATCTTGAGGACATGGCATATTCATCACCATCGTTTCTCATCTTGAGGACATGGCATATTAATCACCATCGTTTCTCATCTTGAGGACATGGCATATTAATCACCATCGTTTCTCATCTTGAGGACATGGCATATTCATCACCATCGTTTCTCTTGTATTTCTTTATTTCTCATCTTGAGGACATGGCATATTCATCACCATCGTTTCTCTTGTATTTCTTTATTTCTCATCTTGAGGACATGGTATATTCATCACCATCGTTTCTCTTGTATTTCTTTATTTCTCATCTTGAGGACATGGTATATTCATCACCATCGTTTCTCTTGTATTTTTCTTGCTGTATTTCTAAATCTCTTGAGGACATGGTATATTCATCACCATAGTTTCTCATCTTGAGGACATGGTATATTCATCACCATCGTTTCTCTTGTATTTATTTCTCATCTTGAGAACATGGTATATTCATCACCATCGTTTCTCTTGTATTTATTTCTCATCTTGAGAACATGGCATATTCATCACCATCGTTTCTCTTGTATTTCTTTATTTCTCATCTTGAGGACATGGCATATTCATCACCATCGTTTCTCTTGTATTTCTTTATTTCTCATCTTGAGGACATGGTATATTCATCACCATAGTTTCTCATCTTGAGGACATGGTATATTCATCACCATCGTTTCTCTTGTATTTCTTTATTTCTCATCTTGAGGACATGGTATATTCATCACCATCGTTTCTCTTGTATTTCTTTATTTCTCATCTTGAGGACATGGTATATTCATCACCATCGTTTCTCTTGTATTTCTTTATTTCTCATCTTGAGGACATGGTATATTCATCACCATCGTTTCTCTTGTATTTATATCTCATCTTGAGGACATGGCATATTCATCACCATCGTTTCTCTTGTATTTCTTTATTTCTCATCTTGAGGACATGGTATATTCATCACCATCGTTTCTCTTGTATTTCTTTATTTCTCATCTTGAGGACATGGCATATTCATCACCATCGTTTCTCATCTTGAGGACATGGTATATTCATCACCATCGTTTCTCTTGTATTTATATCTCATCTTGAGGACATGGTATATTCATCACCATCGTTTCTCTTGTATTTATATCTCATCTTGAGGACATGGTATATTCATCACCATCGTTTCTCTTGTATTTCTTTATTTCTCATCTTGAGGACATGGTATATTCATCACCATCGTTTCTCATCTTGAGGACATGGTATATTCATCACCATCGTTTCTCTTGTATTTATATCTCATCTTGAGGACATGGTATATTCATCACCATCGTTTCTCTTGTATTTATTTATTTCTCATCTTGAGGACATGGTATATTCATCACCATCGTTTCTCTTGTATTTCTTTATTTCTCATCTTGAGGACATGGGTATATTCAAATCACCATCGTTTCTCTTGTATTTCTTTATTTCTGTTTCTAAATCAGTTAGTTCTTAAAGTCTGATATTGATAATCTTATCCTCCCAGGTATACCCAAGTATTCTTCTAAGAAGTCTTCCCTTGAATTCTCTTAACATACTTTTATCTTCTTATCTGGGTTTATTTTAAGTATCAGATTTAAGAAAAGATCACACAAAACTACTTAACCCTTTGTCCGTCTAAGCCGATATACAGTCTCCCAGTATTTGTTCAGATGACGCAAAGCCAGTATACAGTCTCCCAGTATTTATTCAGATGACGCAAAGCAAGTATACAGTCTCCCAGTAATTGTTCAGATGACGCAAAGCCAGTATACAGTATCCCAGTATTTATTCAGATGACGCAGAGCAAGTATACAGTCTCCCAGTATTTGTTCAGATGACGCAAAGCCAGTACACAGTCTCCCAGTATTTATTCAGATGACGCAAAGTCAGTCTACTATCTTATTTCAGTATGCATTGCATCAATATGAATGCGTTCGTAGATAGAAGAAAACTATTATGAAGTGAAAGAGTAAATTCGACATATAACCAATTCGAAGACACGTAACCCCCATTTATAGTGCAATATAAACAATTATAACACACGTAACACACGCGTATAATGTAATAACTCAATATAGCTGCACACGTATAGAAACATACCACATTCACTCACAGACGCTCTTACATAAACAAACACATTGACACATATTTTACCAGAAATATGCACTTGCAGTTTTGAAATCAACTTCAGTTGCAGCAGATATACATACACCCACGTGTGGCTTATACCGGAACTATTTTCTATCTTGTACAGCCAACAGACGTTGTAGTTTATCTATACATATTTAGATATATACATATAGAAGCACGTTGTTGAAGTGAAAGCTAAACTTAGCGCACGTATTCTGTCATAAGCACATCAGTTATCAATTATAAGAGGACTATCGTCATAGCACTCCGGACATGTCCATAGATGCTCCGATCTCCCAGTCAACAAATCCAGCAGCGTCCAGCGGTCCAACACGCCAGGGCGATGTTGATTTATCAATCTCTTGGCCGATTTGGTAGGTCGTTCTTTTCGGACTGCACCAATATGGACACCCACATAACACATACACAGCTGTAATACAATATGAGTATTGACAAATAAAACAAAAATAAAGTTATACGTAGAACGATTTGATTATTTTTCCAGAGATTTTTGAACTCAATGTAGTTGAGATCTGACAGTGTCAGCAGGTTGAACAGACACCGGGGCATATCCAGCCTCGTTAATCACTCTGAGATTTGAGATCTGTATTTGATCCATCCCTAAGAGCGATTGTATGTTGTACTAGATATGCGCCAACACGTAGGTCAGCACATCCGTTTTCTGCTACGTTGTTTATTTACTAGGGTAGCTTCCCTTACTACGAACGCCTGTACCTTAGTCGTCTGTTACGACATGCCTTGTAGGTCGCAGTGTTACTATTTCTGCTCCTCTTGCGAATCCCGGCAATACAGGGCGTTTCAACACATCAACATTCGTCATTTGCTAAGCATCACATGTTATTCTTGTCTTTCTTCGTTGAACTATATCTCTGTAGCCTCCCTTCATATATTCTGTTATTTATATATTGCTTCTTACTAGCATGCATATGTCAGAATGGGCTTTCTATAGCATATATATATATATATATATATATATATATATATATATGTACATATATACATTTATTTCACACTTTCTAATCTCTTTCTCCCTTTTTATTTTCCTAATATACACACATATATATATGTGTGTCATCATTGGCCTCTGTGTCTCAGGGACAACAGATTTTGCGTCACGAAGATTTTTCTGTGCTGAATCACATCGTGCCTTGTGGATATAATGGCTATTCTGGAATGACAATCCTTGCCAGAATTGCTGCATGTAAAACTAGAGACTGAAGCTGATACATAGGATGTTCTCTCTGCGCTCTTTTTCGTCTCCATATGTGATGGTGTTTTTCTTATTTTCTTTTGAGCCAGCCGTCACTGCCGCTCGTCATACTTGCCTGTCTTTGGCCAGGATATTTTTATATTTCTAGCCAGATAAATATATAAATATATATATATATATATATATATATGAGAGCCTGTAATAGTATAGTGAACTGCTTCTCAAGGCTGGTGGTCTGGGTTCAGCTCAGCAATGTGCGTGGAATTTTTCTCGACTGATGTTTCAGGTCGACCCAGCCTCAACTGGTACCAGACATTTCTTGGAAGTAAAGGCGGCGGCGTGATGCTGACCACATCACCCATCGTGTGCCGACGGTCAATGAAAAATACAGGCCTAACACTGTATTGACCTATATACCACGAGGTATGAAAGGGTTCCTTTACTTTTTATATATATATATATATATATATATATATATATATATATCACTTCTTTCTCTCTCGCTATATATATATATATATATATATATCTGCATCGAGTACAGGTATAGATTCGGTTTGTAAAATGTTGCGTGAAGTAAGATCAAAACTCTAACCTTCCAGCACACATAACTCACAACAAGTGTATCCCTCCCAGATCTCACTGCAAAGCAACTCGTATTCTCAATCCCAAACATTCTCAACTGAGCTACACGTTAGATATCTAATCCTGCTGGTAAACAGATGTGTTATCTTCCTTAATAAGCATCGAGCACTCATCTCGTATAGTTTCATGATGAAATGTTAATGCAAGAACTTGGTGGGTTATTTTTATGTTTCTTGTTACAGTTCAAAATGCAGTTATTATAGTTCTTCCTTAACTCTTTTCATACCTTTAATCTTACTATGTTCTAACCATAATTGTTTTATGCAATCAGCTTTATAACACAAAGATTGATTGATTAATTCATAGGTCCATGATCAGTGCCCTTCGGTTAGTAACCATTTGTGATCCGATCTCTTTCTTACACTGGAAGATCTCAGCGGCAGTGCACGAACTACGTAGCACCGGCGAGGGTTCCCGATGTTATTCTGAAGACGATGAAGATATTTTTGTAGGAATTTTATTTTTAATCTTTTCTATAAAATAATATTTTATCCGGCAGAGGTATTCCAGCCTACTCTTTTCGATACTGAACTGCCGAGGGTTCTTTCAGGTGCTCAAATTGAAAACGGGACCTTACGTTTTATCGTCCGTCTCAGATAGGACTTGCAACTCGATTTCACCTACACAGAGATCATGGATCTCTGGAAAAATATCTCGATGGCTCCAGGAGGAAGCGAACCGGTTACCTTTGGCAATAGAGGCGAACAACTAGCTTCTACTCTACAAAGACCCACTGAACATATTATTATATATGGTAGTAAATAATGGCCAATGAATACACACCCAATAAGGTCGCAGAAAGCCACAAAACTGTGATTTTTTTTTTTTCCGATCCAGAATCATTTGAGTTTTTCAGCTCTTCAGCTCGGTGCCATGGACATCGTAACCCTTCGGTTCGGTGCCACGAACACCGTAAATCTGGGGAATCTGTGGCTTTTTTGGTCATCCCCGGAATTGAACCCGCACACACAGAGCGATAGTCACCCGTAGTCCAACGCGCTACGGATACGCTGGGCAGATGGGCATAAACTGTGATTAAAGAAAAGTGAAAACCTCATGGACATCAACAAAACTACAAATTCTGAGTTTTTAAAAAGAATTTTGCAACTAATGAAACCTGATCAAAAGAATACGATTCTAACAAGAATGTTGTTTTTCCAAACATAAGACGAAGAATTGTTAATCAAATTGAGTGATTTCTGATCAAATTGAAGTTAGACTTAAGTGACTCAATGATTTCATCAATATCATTGGATTATTAAAGCTTAAGACAAATGATAAAACGAAGATCAGAATACTAAGTACATGCATATTCCCAGTGACAACGTATGGGTGAAAAGCATGGACATTTAATAAAGCAATGGAAAACATATATGTGCTTTCGAATATAAGTTTAGGGTCAAAGGTGCAAGGAAGCGGCGCGACAGGATTAAGGAGATGGCCATCTCCCTAATCCCCTGCTCTCATCTCCTCGTAGTGACCCTGGTAACAGACGGTAGTTCCGGTCTGGCTAAGTGGGCTGGTATCGTGGGAGAGCTACTCTGGGGCAAGTAGAGATGCAAAGGTAGTCATGCTTGATGGGATCCGTCCGCAACACAGACGAGCGAACTCCCAGAGTGACTATTAATTCTCGCCTCTCCCGGTCGATGGGAAAAGCTAGAACGATACATGTGGAACCTCGCGGGGCGGAACTCTCTCTCTCTCTTGATGCACTACTCTAGAGCCGATGAGTATGCCTGGTGATGAGTTGGGCCGCACGTTGGTCCACATTGGTCAAAAGTCTAGGCCCCATCACAGAGATGGGGGCACGAATCTAAACCATCGAAAGGACGTTGACACACGTGTAGCGAAATTCGGAGCCCAAGCATGCTCTCTTTAGCCACCACTCTAGTGCCGATGAGTATACCGGGAGTCGAGTTGAGTTGCACGTGGGCATCATGGGACGAACTGGGTTTGCCCTCGAAATCCGACAGCCCAGTGGGAATTGACGGAAATGGTGAGGTAGGCACCAGGACAGAGCGTGCACGCACGCTGGCAAAGCCATAGTGGGCCCCATCGAGGGGCAGGCAGGCACGACAAGCGCGGAAATCGAGGCAAGCACTGCAGCGGCGAACATGTCAGGCAAGAGGGTGTGCGTCCCTCCCACATGAGCAGAACAACTGGAAAGCCCAGCATAGGCAAAACCAGTGCAAGTGCAGAAAGCATGGCAGACAAGAGGGTGTGTGTCCCACCCAAATGTACAGAAAGCTTAACAGCCCAGCAGAGGTAAAGCCAGTGCGCGTTTCCGCTCTCAGGGAACTATTGATGCCTTGTAGATTGATTGGGGACAATCAAAGACTGGCGGAGCAAACCGTAAACAAACCTGAACGGGCGGGAAACCAAGGTGTACATTAAAACGTCCGGTTTTGCTGGGTAGATGGCGCTCATAAGCCCGGGAGGGCAGGCCGTGTAAGGGTCGCTGCCCTGAAAGAAAATGGCAACCCGCTGCATTGTGGGTTCGGCTGGGGACAGCCTAAGGCTATCGGAAAGCGCACCGCAAACAAACGATGGCTGAAATCGAACACCCCACCCAAGGATTAGCAACTGTGTTCCAATAGGTGCGGAAGGTTGGTACACGTACATTACGTTCTGATGTTAGTGGCTATTTATAGATCACAATAAGAATGATAAAAATGGCCTAAGAACGATCGTGAGAGAGAGGGAGAGAGAATATAAGTGTTACAGAAGAGAACCGTATATCCTCCGTATATCTCAGACAGAGAAGAGAACAAATAGATCTATCCAGAAAGAACTCAAAATTAAAGAAGATGTATGATTAATGAAGATGTGCTGCCTACTCGTAGGCCCATAACTGGCACAACGTACAATCACTCTTAGGCTCAGATCACGTACAAATCACACAAAGTTGTTAATAAGTGGTCGATGTAGAACGTTCGAAGAAAAAGATAAAGTAGAAAGGGTTAGTATTACTGCTATGTAATTACTGCTATGTAATGACTGCTATGTAATTACTGCTATGTAATTACTGCTATGTAATGACTGCTATGTAATGACTATTTCTTCTTACCTTTTTCACGCTAAGTTCAGAGGAGAAGTCTCGACCACCCTGCAATCTGAATCCCCATGGGGTCCCGGGATTTCGGTGAAGCTGAACAATTGTTTGAGCCATTTTGTGTATCTCACTTCATACACAGATCAAAATGAACAATTCCTCTTCTATATACTGCTCGGCAGCTCACAATTTCGATTCAAGGTAATTATGCTCTGATTGTACACAAAGTTCTCAATATTAATCACAAATGTATAATCTTTGATCCTCTCACAGAATAGAACAGTATACCCAGTTCAGCGTGTTAGCTTGATGTGCTCACATGTGTTTTAATCCCTTAGTAAAACGTGTGAGTTTTGTGCATTTAATTCTATAGATTAATGTCTTCCCTGATCTAGAGCGATGCTGAATCTAAGAACTGATTCACTTGTTATTCAGTTTCCATATCTATTCTTTTAACTATTTCCGTTTTGTTTTTTTCTAGTCACGCCCACTTTCTGACAAACACTCTCTATCAGGTTCTTAAAATTTTCTTTTCCTCCCTTTTTTATCTCTCTTTCCACCTCTTACGTCTACCCACTCCTTGTGCCGCCTCCAGAAGAAAGCTGGTAATAATAGAACATCACAACACGCAGGGAAATGTAAGGATGCACGTGCGTCAGAAACGTGTTATTGCCAATGTGTTGGAATAACGCATGCAGTGAAACTGGCATTCGGTTTACCTTACCTGGCACTTTTTTCTGGCTTGGTTAGCTCACGATTAGAAGGTCAAAGAATTATGGAATCTTCTATTTATCACTACCTACCTGTTGTCATAGACTTTTTAGTCATGTCTTTAACTGTTACCTATGTAGATAGACGAATGTCATGGTTACACTTACATGACTTTATCAACAGAAAGCTTGTATAAACTGACTTCTTCTTCAAGCAATCATATCGACCACTTTAGAACCACTCTGTGTGATTTTTATGTGTTCTGAGCCTAAGAGCAATTGTGCGTCATGCCAGCTATGAACCTATAAGTCGGTCAGCACATCCTATTTCTGCGATGCTTTTTATTTACCAGGGTAGCTAGCTACCTTAGGCCCCTACATCTATGACTTCTTACGACATGCCTCGTCTTACTATTCTTTGTTCACCTTGCCGTCCCAGGCACCACATTGAGTTATACAACTGACAAGAAATTAAAAAAAGGAATTTTTTCACACAAAAAAAATAACTTAGATGCTTATTTTAGAAACATATTTAGCAAAATTTATAAACTCTATTCTTGTATTGTTATTTCAAAATCACGTTTTTGGTAAAAACTACATGAATCGTATTTCCGAAACATCTGAATGTTTAGTTTTGTCTCTTGTTTGTACCGCCCGTGTGTTGCCTGGGCTTTGAGGGGAGCAAAGAATAGTAAGACTGCGACCACAAGTAATGTTGTAAGAGACAACTGATATAGGGACTTAGAGAGGCTAGCCTAGTAAATAAAAAGCGGCGCAGAAATCGGATGTGCTGTCCTACTTGTAGGCGCATAACTGGCAAAATGTACAATCGCTTTTAGGCTCGGATCACATACAAATCACAAAGAGTGGTTAACAAGTGAACGATTTTGAGGGTTTGAAGAAGAAGAAGTCTTTTGTTTGGATTATTGTTCCACGGTTAATCCTCCTCACATCTCATTTTATTTTCAACGACTCATCATTTCATTAAAAGTTGCAGTCTGAAACGATCTGCCAAGTATACTTATGTTACTTTACCTGCAGATTATGCATCACTCAGAGGTGAACCAAATTGTGTTACTTGATCTCGAAATAGCTCTTGAAAATGATATACCTTGGTACCCAGATCCATCACTAATTAGAGTGCCTCCATGAAAATGCTGATGTTCTGTGAATTTTGAGATACGCTAGTGTGACTCACTTTCTGCGATACATACTCTACAAAATCATTGAGCCACAGACCTACATGACTATCTCATGGTTGGTTATCTGACCTACATCCCTGTCATATGACTGACCTGTCGACCTACATTACTACCATATGGTTGACTTTCTCACCTACATCACTGTCACATGGTTGATTATCTGACCTACATCCCTGTCACATGGTTGATTATCTGACCTACATCACTTTCAGATGGTTGACTTTTTGACCTACATCACTGTCACATGGTTGATTATCTGACTTATATCACTGTCATATGACTGACCTGTCGACCTACATTACCACCATATGGTTTACTTTCTCACCTACATTACTGTCACATGGTTGACATTCTGACCTACATCACTGTCACATGGTTGACTTGTCGACGTGGATCACTGTCCCATGATTGACTTGTCAACGTGAATCACTGTCCCATGATTGACTTGTCGACGTAGATCACTGTCACATGATTGTTCTTTTGATATAGATCACTGTCACATGATTGAACCTTTGGACGTAGATCACTGTCACGTTATTGATCTATCGACGTACATCAGTGTCATATGATTGATTTGTCGACGTGCATCGCTGTCACATGATTGACTTGCCGACGTGGATCACTGTCAAATGATTGACTTGTCGACGTTCGTCACTGTCACATGATTGATCTGTCGACGTACATCCCTATCATAGGATTTATCTGTCGACCTACATCCTTATCATTTGATTGACTTGTCGACTTGCAACAAATGTATTTTAACTGATCCACCAACTCTTCCTTATCTTCATCCATTCTCGTCGAGACCAAGAGCAGATAAGGCAGAGATCAAAAATGTAACCGCTCAGTTCAATTTTATGCCATTTTCATACGTTAAAATTTATTCATATGCATGCTTTTGAGGTATATTTCCAACGTTCTCCTTCATATGCGGGTACGCTTCCATTTTTCTGCTGTTCTTGCGTTGTGTACTGTGCATATCTTACTCAGAGTTGGTTGCACGGGCGAAGTCGTCATCTCCTTCTTCCTCTTCGAACGTTCCATTACGACTACTTGTTAAACCACTTTGAAATGTGTATATGATCTGAGCCTATTAGCGATTGTACGTTGTATCAGTTATGTGCCTACATGTAGGCCAACACATCCGATTTTTACTATGCTTTTATTTATACTGTAGCTTCCTAGTCACAGTGTATTTATTACCCCTTCTCCTACCATGAGGGCACTCAACACGGTGAGTACATAAACACATGTATGATGTGATTATTTGTTTGATGCCTAAGTAGGCCAAACATCCAATTTACTATGCTTTATTTACTACTGTAGCTTCCTAGCTCACAGTGTTACTATTATTAGCCCTTCTCCCCTCACCATGAGGGCACTGCAACACACGGGTGGAAGTGATCATTAAACAACATGTATTAGATGGTTGATTAGTTTCCTTGTTTGATGCCACAAGAAACCATCCAATTACTATGCTTTATTTACTGTAGCTTCCTGGGCTACAGTGTTATTATTAGCTCCTCTCACATGAGGGCATGCAACAATGGTGAAGTATCATTAAACAAATGTATTGATGGTTGATTAGTTTCTTTTTGATGATGGACTCTGGATTGATTAGATTATGTTGCTGTATTTAATTCCCAAATGTCATCGCATTCCCAAAAGACAAAAAAACAAAACATTTAACCATGACCTACTTTACTACTGGCCAAAACGCACTATTCGTCAAGATGGAGGGTGAGGCGGATTATTCAAACGTGTTTAGTAAACATATGGACATTTTAGTAAACATACGAACTCAAACAGACTTCTTTAGTAAACATAACAACAAAATAACGATGCCTAGTAAGTGATGTGTACCAAAATGTAGATCAAATTACGATTGTAATTATATATGTATAATATAAGTTAATTTAACAAGTACCTTCTTCAGTAAACCTAACAGCTGTTGTCAGTGTTGTAAACATAACAATAAAATAACGATGCCTAGCTAGTAAGTAATGTGTACCAAAATGTAGATCAAATTACGATTATAATTATATGTGTATAATTTAACAATTACCTTCTTTAATAAACATAACAACAAAATAACGCTGCCTAGAAAGTGTTGTGTACCGAAATGTAGACAAGGAACATATTCTATTGTATAATTATTGAAAGCACCAGCTATAGGACTCAGTATTAAAATAGATCAAGACGTGTCTTTTACTGTTCACCTAAAGAAAGTTTCCATAGATAAGAGTTCCTTTAACTGGCTGTCAAATAGTGGAAAAATTGAGAGATGGTTTCATGTTGAAAACCTCTTGTCCATGCAAATCATGAAAAGATTTAGAAGAGCACCAACTATTGACTATTATATGACAATGGCACATGATAATCTGTTGAAGCAATTAGTTTATCATCCACAACAAGCATTAGTTTTGTGCCAGAGAAAACACTCCAATTCCCAGTTGAGCAGTTGCATCTGGTCAGAACTAAAGATAACAGAAAATGGTATAACACTCAGTGTTTTGCATTTATGACATATTAAATTGAACCTGATCTGTCCTCATATCATCTGGATATGGAGATAAGTTCTTAGCCACGACAAACCATAAGGAGACTGTCATACAAATTGTAACTACCAGTTACATGAAATTCTCATTAGACAGTACTGTATGTATCTGCGGAGCTCAAAAAGAAATATTTTATTGTCTGCGGTTCCAACATTTTCCTCAACAATGATATAAAATCAGGAATGTTCAATGCAATGTTCAGCAAGCTGCTTTTTCACAAAAAAGGAAAGGAGCAAATTCAGTAGTAGATAAATATATTTGTGTAATACTGTTTAGTTTATGTACTAATCAAGTTGTAGTGTTGTGAAAATTGATTGGCACATCATTTTGTTTTCCTTGTTATCCTGTATCACTAGTGATCTCTTCGGACATAATGTATCAAAAGTTGTCATGTAGACTTGATTTCATTTGATATAATGTATCAAAAGTTGTCATGTAGACTTGATTTCATTCGATATAATGTATCAAAAGTTGTCATGTAGACTTGATTTCATTCGACATAATGTATCAAAAGTTGTCATGTAGACTTGATTTCATTCGACATAATGTAATAAAAGTTGTAACATAGACTATTGATCTGCTTCGATATAATGTATCAAAAGTTGTCATGTAGACTATTGATCTCATTCGACATAATGTAATAAAGTTGGTATGTAGACTATTGATCTCCTTCGACATAATATAATAAAAGTTGGTATGTAGACTATTGATCTCCTTCGACATAATGTAATAAAAGTAGGTATGTAGACTATTGATCTCCTTCGACATAATGTATTAAAGTTGGTATGTAGACTATTAATCTCCTTCGACATAATGTAATAAAAGTTGGTATGTAGACTATTAATCTCCTTCGACATAATGTAATAAAAATGGTGTTTCATTTAACTACACATATTTAATAGATAGGGGTGGACTGAAGTACCTATCACAAGATCTCACTGTTCTCTGCTTCATATCATATATAGTTGTTCAAAAGCCGATATCATCTGATTATGAAGATAAGTTCTTGGTCACGACAAACCAGAAGGAGATTGTCATACAAATTGTAACTGCCAGCTACATAAAATTCTCATTAGACAGTACTGCATGTGTCTGCGGAGCTCAAAAAGAAAAACTTTATTGTCCGCGGTTCCAACATTTGCTAACATTTTCCTCAACAATTAAGGAAAAATAAGGAATGATCAATGCAATGTTCAGCAAACTGCTTCTTCAAAAAAAGGAAAGTAGCAAAATTCAGTAGTATATAAATATATTTATGTAATACTGTTTAGTTTCTGTGCTAATCAAGCTGTGGTGATGTGCAAATTTGTGACTGACTAATTCGTGGATTACTGATAAGTGATGTTAGTTTATGTGCTAATCAAGATGTGGTGTTGTGCAAACATGTAGCTTACTTATTCATGGATAACTGAAGAGAGACTACCATAAGCTGATGTAAGTACAATAGTTATCATATTTAAAATTAATCTAAGTATTCTGTATAAAATTAAACTAAAATAGTATGTGAGAGCAACAACTATAGCTACTTATCAGAAAACATCTTCTGTAATACACACATGCATCCAACAACAAGTTTCTAACATCTGCAAGATGTATTGTCTAGATCAGCGTTTCCAATAGTAACAGTCAATAGTTAGTCTGTGAGAATACACCGCCTCAGCCTGTGACGTCACATGGCAATATTGCCGTCCGCGCTGCGGCCATTATAGAGAAGGCCGTGATTTAACACTAATGAGTCAGTAATATTTTAATGTAATTTTTGTTTTGGTAACAGTTGTTTCTGTCTTTCTTTAACACAAATTTTGGGGTTTCTGTGGCGAAGTGCCTTGCCAGTCGAAGGTCGTGGGTTCAAATCCGGACCGCGACGTTTTGTTCACGAGAACATTTTTTTTCAGAGACCCTTATAATTTTTGCCTGAGCTAAGAAGTTTGTGTTTTATGCAATATTTTCAGCAGGTGTCGGGCCATTTTTGCCTGAGCTAAGAAGTCTGTGCTTTATGCAATACTTTCAGCAGGTGGCGGGCCATTTTTGCCGGAGCTAAGAAGTTTGTGCTTTATGTAATACTTTCAGCAGGTGGCGGGCCATTTTTGCCGAGAAGGGTCGATCCATATGGAGTAAAACTCGGTGCAATGACGTCAATACGTCAGTGTTAAGACCCCTTTTTTTAAATCAACATTTTAATATTGTAACTACCAAATGTCTCAGTCAGTGCATATTTGTCTGTCCTTATTTGACCATGTGCCGCACTGCGTCAGGATTTATTTCCTTGTCAATTTAACTCTAAATTTACCTTAACACAATCGAATCGGTATTTGTTAATTTATTTTAACTATAATTAAATGAATGATATTATTTACACAATTAAATGTCATTAATTAAATGTCGTTAGAAACCAGAAAACTACAACATCATTAGTACATAGACGTGTGGTGTACAAAGAGACTAGAAAACTACAACATCATTAGTACATAGACGTGTGGTGTACAAAGAGACCAGAAAACTACAGCATCATTAGTACATAGACGTGTGGTGTACAAAGAGACCAGAAAACTACAACATCATTAGTACATAGACGTGTGGTGTACAAAGAAATGAACAGGTAGTACGATAAGGAAAAGTTACAAAGTATTGCGTCTAAATAGAAAACTAAATGCATAACTTAGCAACCATTAATATGTACTAAATGCACATCATCTACATCAAGTATCTTGTCCCTTCCGAACTTGGCTCCCATGACAGCAGTCCTGAAAAACTATCTATTCTGTGCAAGTTGACCGGAGTCAGCAGCAGTCACTCTCAGATCTTGAATGGTATCATGCACTCATCGTCCTCTAGGTCTTCCTCTGATTCCTCTTCCAGGCACCATTCCCTCCCAAATTATTTCCTCTAGGAACTCATGTTGTTTGATGTATCCGAAATATTTAATTGTCCTTTATGTTATGTTCTT
Organism: Arion vulgaris; assembly: GCA_020796225.1. Classification (NCBI taxonomy): domain Eukaryota; kingdom Metazoa; phylum Mollusca; class Gastropoda; order Stylommatophora; family Arionidae; genus Arion; species Arion vulgaris. The sequence goes on along the minus strand of CM036761.1, from coordinate 24,161,700 downwards.
TAATAGTTAACTCTCTTTAATATCAAACTGTTGCAAAACAGAAGCAATTTTTTTTCTCTGTCCATGATATTCTAAGTACTATTCTACTAACTACACAGTAATTTCTAAATCGACAGAATTGACACAGAAGCATAACACTATGATGAGGGTACAGTAATGTATGCGTTTCAACAGCGATTTGTTTATTGTATATTAATGTCACATCTAACTACAGATGATGCTCGTCCATCACGGGTGATGATGACCACACAAATTTTCATCCAAGGGAATGTAGTTGCGCTATGTTTGTCTGTGTGTGCGTAGATGACTAGTGATCCCGATACGGGCTTGAAATGTTCGTATACAGTGTGGGCAAGGAATACTTGCACTTGTGGGAAGTTTTACTGCCTTTCTGTTTTGACGTCTTTGCTTCATCCGTGCTGTTCTATCTGCCTCGCAGGCCGAGGAACCGTGTCGAAGAAGTGTGTGCCAGGCTGATCTGTCTTGAGCAGCATTCTCCCAGTTGTTGACATCTATGCCAAAAAATTTCATCGAGTTCTTGAGTGTATCTTTGAATCGCTTTTTCTGGCCCCCTGTGAGCGTTTACCACTTTGCAGCTCACCATAAAAGAGTCGTTTGTGTATTCTGCAATCTGGCATTCGAGCCACATGTCCTGCCAATCTTGTCTGGGACTGCATCAAGATTGTGTAGATGCTGGGAGAGCATCCTTTTAGGACCTCTGTATCTGGGATCATATCATAACAATATCATTACATACACAATATATCTACAGATACTACTGCAAGTATTGACATCACACTTGAATCCTCATATTAACGTATTCTATTATGAACGATCTATGGGCAATCTTAATTTATTCACAAATACATATATGGGCTCTAGTTCTAGTAATAAATTGCAACACATTCTCTCAATGTATCGTACATATTTCAAATATTTAAAAATAATTTCGCGTCATGCAATAATCACGTTCATCGTTATTTGTTTCATCTCTTCGTGGTGATTTAAAATATGTAATAAGAGTAGCCCTGAACTGTCTGTTGCAAACCCCGTAGATTAATGGGTTAAGTAAAGGATTTATAAAAAGTAGCATCGTTGGCACAGAATGATGTAGTGTTTCCTCTGTGGTGTGCTCGTTTTCGATGAAATCCACTGTGAGTGTAATCTGTAGATACAAATATATAGTTACTAATAAACATAGTAATTGTGAATGACGAAGGAGAAGGTGATAATGACAACAAATCTTTTTAAAAATTCAGACGCGCCACATTAGTCTCAATGACTACGCGTAAATTCAAGAGCTTACTAAAAACAAAAACAAAATGTTAGTCTTCAACAGTTTACTAAATGAAACATGACCATTTTTTTTTACAATAATTAAACACCAGTATACATGTTTATTTTGCTTTTGTTATCTCTCCAATCAACTACATTGGTGCTACGGAGTTTGAACATGTACATTTTTTTTTACATTGGTGCTACGGAGTTTAAACATGACCATTTTTTTTTACAATAATTAAACACCAGTATACATGTTTATTTTGCTTTTGTTATCTCTCCAATCAACTACATTGGTGCTACGGAGTTTGTGCCCAGTTTTTCTGGAATTTCAGCAAATAGGCTACGTTTTATTACATAATTGTACATACTATTCAGCATTTTTTCGAAGAGACAAAATATTTTGGTGTCTACCTGAAGTGTTATAATGTATTTTCAGTAATCCATAAACAGTGAAATGAAATGCTTGAGGAAAACAGTAAATAAAACAGGAAGAGACCATATAAGAAATGAGGACATTAGAAGAACATTCGGAACAGCACCTGCCATTAGATTCATTGAACAACAGAGACTCATATGGTTTGGCCACTTAGTGATAATGAACCCGAATACACTGGTTGCAAGAGCGTACAACCTGCAAATTGAATCATTAAGAGGAAGGGGCATACAAAGAAAAAGATTGGTTAATGGAGTTATATATATCTTAAGACTCGACAATATCACAGCATATCAAGCGACCGAGCGTGCACTATCTCGGAAACCAATCACCAATTAAAGCTGCTACGCATAAGAGCAAAAAAAGAAGAGAAGGACAAAATACAGAAAAAGAAAGAAAGAATAAACAGTGCAATAAATTCTATAATCAATAAACTGAGTATTATAACTTCCATTCAAAAATAAAAAACCATTGCTATAACTTCCATTCAGTAATCAATATCCAGTTCTATAACTTCCGTTCAGCAATCAAAAGCTATTGCTATAGCTTCCGTTCAGCAATCAAAAGCTATTGCCATAATTTCCGTTCAGCAATCAAAAGCTATTGCTATAACTTCCGTTCAGCAATCAAAAGCTATTGACATACTTCCGTTCAGCAATCAAAAGCTATTGCTATAGCTTCCGTTCAGCAATCAAAAGCTATTGCTATAACTTCCGTTCAGCAATCAAAAGCTATTGCCATAACTTCCGTTCAGCAATCAAAAGCTATTGCTATAACTTCCGTTCAGCAATCAAAAGCTATTGCTATAGCTTCCGTTCAGCAATCAAAAGCTATTGCTATAGCTTCCGTTCAGCAATCAATAAGCCATGCCTGTCAATCTATTAGCTTGTTCGTTACTCCTGACTCCTGCGTGCCCAGGTACAAAAATGACGGTGATTTCTCTGAACCCTGTCCGTACTAGTACCTCCACCCAGTTTCGTCTTTATCCATCCTGTTTCACCAATCCTGTTTCACCAATCCTGTTTCACCAATCCTGTTTCACCAATCCTGTTTCACCAATCCTGTTTCAACTTTACGAATCATAATCATAGAGTCACTGATAAAAACACGAGATAAATCGTGAGATGCCAATCACATCACCGCCTCTGTAACCGCCCGTATCACCATTGTCGAACTACGTGTGGTTGTCACTTAGATCCCACTGGCCTCTCTTATTATTTTTCCTCATGAGCGTGCTGAAAAATCCCAAGAACAGCGTTATTCGCGAATGACTGAACCATCGGTGTAAATATCTGCATCTGTTTTTGTATGATACATGTCTACTCACATGTCTTTGTAAATTTTACCTTAACGTGACTGACATGCCTACTTACTTTTACTTTACAGTGGTTTACCTGAATAGTGTGAAATGAAATTCTTGAGGAAGACAGTGAGGATCACCAGGAAAGATAGACTAAGAAGTGAGGACATCATAAGCAGAGTTGGCATAAGTCATGCACCGAATACATCGAAAGACAACAAATGCAGTGTATTGGACATTTAATGAGAATGTGAAAAAACCAAACAACACTAGCAGCATACAATAAAAAGAGATCAGGTACTAAAGCTAAGGAAGACCAAAAAAAGATGGAGAGACAATATCAAGACAACACTACATAAACACGGATATAACACAACAAGGGCGACTCATCTGTCGCTAGAAAGCAAATTAAAGCTCCCATCATTTCGCACGTCAAGAGTGGAAGCCAATTCCATCTTCCACCTGGGAATAGACAATAGACAATAGACAATAGACAATAGACCTGAATAGTTATATTCACCTTAAACCTATGACTTGCTACCTTACATCCACTTGAACGTGACTGACCTGTCCATTTACATTCATTAGAACGGGACATGAGAGCCGCAGTAGCGTAGTTGTTAGAGAACTTGCTTCTTATGCTAGGAGTGCAGGTTCAATTCCACTAGTAGTCGTCGAATTTTCCCACCGGAACGGCTCTCATGTCACCCAAATTCTTGGCCGTTAGATACTATAGGTAACCAAATGCATGTAACAACCATTCATGTGTGCTAGATACACAATAATTCTGCTTCTTCTTCTTCGCGTTCGTTATTTGATGCGATCAATTTAATCATTCTTATTGTGATATATAATTGATCTTTGAAAAGAACGACCAACGTTGAACCCCTGTTCAAATTAGGCTCATACTTGTATATGGTACCGGTGTAGGTCAGGGCTTTCGTTTTCTCCTACGGAAATGTGTCTCGCTGACTGTCAGTTCGTCACATTTCCCCTTCCTTAGATACAAAATAATTCACAAATCAACATAATAAACACAGAAACATATAGTAGTACACTATTACGAGCGTACAGTAATGTATACGTTTACGGTAATGAGAGAGCGGACAGGCTTGCATCAACAGCATCGATTGTTGGGGAGTTGAAGATGGATAAGGGGATATTCTTCGGTCTCTTCGTGACTCTTCTGTTGGATGAGGACACTAAAATCGATGTTGAATCGATCAAGCGATTTAAGCAGTTGGAGTTACCCGTTGTTCTAGTCGAACTGGCTGCCTGAGAGGCAGAGTGAGAGGTGTGTTTAATCAGCGAGCCACAGGAACCATCAGTATGCATACGCTTCGATATCTGTTGGGGAGACTGAGCACCTATGGGTCTGCCCGGAGTGCAATGACGTCAGTTTAGTAACCAATAACCAAATAACCAATACGTTTCAACAGCGATTTGTTGATTGTATATTGATGCAACATCTCACTACAGACACTACTGCAAGTATTAATATCACATTTATATCCTCATCTTAACTTATTGTATTATGAACGATTGATTTATGGACAATCTTAATTTAGCCCCAAATATATATTTGGTCTATAGTATACAATTGTAACACATTCTCTCAATGTATCGTACATATTTCAAAAGTTTAAGCATCACTCTCCCATTCGTAACAATTATGTTCATCGTTATAAGTTGCCTCTCTTCGTGGTGATTTACAATATTTAATTAGAGCAGCCCTGAACTGTCCGTAAAGCCCGTAGATAAATGGGTTACGTAAAGGATTTACAAAAAGTAGGATCATTGGCACAGAATGAATTAGTTTACTCTCACGTGATTGTTTCTGATGAAATCCACCGTGAGAGTAATCTGTAGATGCAAATATATAATTACTAAGAAATATATCATTTGACAAGGACATTTATCATTTTGTGGTAACTTAAAGTAGTTCATCATCATCATCAAATAAGTTTGTCCTGAGCAGAATTGTGCCAGCTTAACAGACATTTTGGAATATATATCTCGCATAGACAAGATGTCCCGCCTCTGCAGCCGTTATGCTCAAACCATCAGTTACATCTTGAATCCATCTTATCCGTTGTCTTCCTCTTCTCCTCCTTCCATGATGGTCTTCTCCAGCTCTCCGTGTCTCTTTATGTGTCCAAAATACTTTAATATTCTCATTATTATGTGCAGGATCAGCCAGTTTTCTTTGATTTTGAGTTCTCTCTGGAAAGATGCTCTATTTGTTTTATTCTCTGTCCATAACATACGGAGAATTATTCTGTAACACTTATATTCAACAGTACATATGTATGTGTTTCCACTGCCTTCTCAAATGTTCATGCTTCGAACACACACACACTGCCACTGGGAATATACATACTCTTAGTATTCTGATCTTTGTTTTTCTATCAGTTACATTCCATACTGTTTTTAGTTGTTTAATGTTTTGTAAAGCCGTGTTTGTTCTTCTTTTAATTTCCTTCTTCGCATCTTCATCTGTTGTTAGCAGTGAAGCGATATATTAAAAATTGTTTTCATTTTGTATTTTCTCTGGATAAAAAATTCTCTTTTCATGTATGTTTTAACCGTTGTCATTATTTTTGTTTCTGCCACATATAGATTTTGTTTTCGCTTTTCTTTAGCACTTCCATTATTAATTTATCCATCGCTTTTTGCGATGTTGACAGTATCACTGTATCGTAAGCATATTTTAGTTCAAGTATTTCTCTTCACCCGATTCTTAAAGGCTCGTATTATTTTTACAGATATCTTCTATAACATTCCTCATGTTGTTTATTCCTCTGCATATATGTTAAGCAGACAAAGCGACAGAAAATGCAGCATTGTCTGGTTTCCTGCCTCATGACAAACCAATCTGATGTATCATCACATGTTCTTAGAGCCGCCATCTGATCAATATAACGTTCTCTTATGTTTTATTTTAAATGTAATGGAAAATCCCATTTCTTCATTATTTTTCCATAATTACTGATGTTCTATACAATCAAATGCCTTTGACTAGTCAATGAAGCACGAGTATAGATCTAAATTTTACTCTAGATTTTCTATGATTTTAGAAATTGTTAAATATGTGGTCATATTTACTTCTATTTCGTCTAAACTCAGCTTGTTTTATGTTGACGTTTTCTTCCATTCTCTACAACATCTTACCATAATTATTTTTAGTAAGATCTTACTTGCGTGGCTAATCAATGCCACTGTCCTATAGCTGGTACATAGTTTGATGTCTCCCTTTATAGTAAATGGGACAAATATTGATCTTCTCCATTCCTTTAGCCATATTCCTGTTTCCCATACCTTTTTGCACAATGCATGATATATTTTCATTGCTTTGTTCTCCTCAGCTTTGATAAACTCTGCTGAAATATTATCACATCCTGCTGATTTGCCTAACTTACATCTTTTTATTGCCCATTTAACTTCCTCTAGCGATGGTTCTGGCTCTGTTTCTGGGATTATTTCAGTGTATGCTCTATTGCCCTTTTCGCCTCTGTTCATATACATTTCGCTGCAATATTCTTTCCATCTGTTGAGAATTTCGTCGTGATGGTTAGGTTCTTCCCACACTATATTTTATTACATTTCTTTTTGGTTTAAACGTTATGGTCATTGCTTTTATTTCTTTGAACATTTCCTGCTTTCTCCTGTTTTACTGGTGTTCTTCTAACCTTGCACTAAAATCGTGGAGGTATTTTTTTTTTATCTCTGTTTATGTTCTTTCTTATTTCTTTTGTTATATTTTTGTAGGCTATTCTATTTTATTCTTCTGTTATTCCCTGTACCCTTTTCTTCCTTCTCTATTGTACTAACTCTTGTGTATCATTTGTCTCTCTTCTCTATTGTACTAACTCTTGTGTATCATTTGTCTCTCTTCTCTATTGTACTAACTCTTGTGTATCATTTGTCTCTCTTCTCTATTGTACTAACTCTTGTGTATCATTTGTCTCTCTTCTCTATTGTACTAACTCTTGTGTATCATTTGTCTCTCTTCTCTATTGTACTAACTCTTGTGTATCATTTGTCTCTCTTCTCTATTGTACTAACTCTTGTGTATCATTTGTAATCGACTCAATCTTTCTGTCTTTTCTTTGTGGCACCATATCTTTGTCTGACCACAAAAGGATATCTCTAGCATGTGTGGTCAACTCATCTAGAGTCATCTCTTCTGGGGCTGTCATCATTATTTCAAATCTGTTCTTTACTTCTATTCCATATTCCTCTGAAATATTTTTCCCTTCAAAACGTATTGGTTATTTTTACCCAAACTATTTCTTCTTTAATTTTCTGAGTTTAAATTTTAACTTACGTAGTTACTCTTCTAAAATTCCCTACCTATGATGTAAAGGTGAGGCTTGCCTGAATGGGGAGGGACATGGTGATAAAGAAAGTAAGCATTCAAGTAAAAAATCAGTAAGATGAGCCATTTTAAGCACCATGTCTACGTCTGAATCTATTGCGAGCGAAAACAAACAAGAGGTAATTTTAGTCTTGGATTTTTTTTTTCGTAATGAAACATGACAATGATTTGTTAGTAGTCACACAAGATCTAGCATGTTATTTGATTTATTTTCTCAAACATTACAATGTTTTGTCAGTAGTCACACAAGATCTAGCATGTTTATTTGATTTTATTTTCTCAAACATGACAATGTTTTGTCACTAGTCACACAAGATCTAGCATGTTTATTTGACTTTATTTTCTCAAACATTACAATGTTTTGTCAGTAGTCACACAAGATCTAGCATGTTTATTTGATTTTATTTTCTCAAACATTACAATGTTTTGTCAGTAGTCACACAAGATCTAGCATGTTTATTTGGCTTTATTTTCTCAAACATTACAATGTTTTGTTAGTAGTCACACAAGATCTAGCATGTTTATTTGATTTTATTTTCTCAAACATTACAATGTTTTGTCAGTAGTCACACAAGATCTAGCATGTTTATTTGATTTTATTTTCTCAAACATTACAATGTTTTGTCACTAGTCACACAAGATCTAGCATGTTTATTTGGCATCATTTTCTCAAACATTACAATGTTTTGTTAGTAGTCACACAAGATCTAGCATGTTTATTTGATTTTATTTTCTCAAACATTACAATGTTTTGTCAGTAGTCACACACGATCTAGCATGTTTATTTGACTTTATTTTCTCAAACATGACAATGTTTTGTCAGTAGTCACACAAGATCTAGCATGTTTATTTGATTTTATTTTCTCAAACATTACAATGTTTTGTCACTAGTCACACAAGATCTAGCATGTTTATTTGATTTTATTTTCTCAAACATTACAATGTTTTGTCACTAGTCACACAAGATCTAGCATGTTTATTTGACTTTATTTTCTCAAACATGACAATGTTTTGTCAGTAGTCACACAAGATCTAGCATGTTTATTTGGCATCATTTTCTCAAACATGACAATGTTTTGTTAGTAGTCACACAGATCTAGCATGTTTATTTGACTTTATTTTCAAACATGACAATGTTTTGTCAGTAGTCACCACGATCTAGCATGTTATTTGATTTATTTCTCAAACATGACAATGTTTTGTCAGAGTCACACAGATCTAGCATGTTTATTGGCTTATTTTCTCAAACATTACAATGTTTTGTCAGTATCACCAAGATCTAGCATGTTTATTGATTTATTTCTCAAACATGACAATGTTGTCAGTAGTCAACAAGATCTAGATGTTTATTTGACTTCATTTTCTCAAACATTACAATGTTTTGTCAGTAGTCACACAAGATCTAGCATGTTTATTTGATTTTATTTTCTCAAACATTACAATGTTTTGTCAGTAGTCACACAAGATCTAGCATGTTTATTTGATTTTATTTTCTCAAACATTACAATGTTTTGTCAGTAGTCACACAAGATCTAGCATGTTTATTTGACTTCATTTTCTCAAACATTACAATGTTTTGTCAGTAGTCACACAAGATCTAGCATGTTTATTTGATTTTATTTTCTCAAACATTACAATGTTTTGTCAGTAGTCACACAAGATCTAGCATGTTTATTTGATTTTATTTTCTCAAACATTACAATGATTTGTCAGTAGTCACACAAGATCTAGCATGTTTATTTGACTTCATTTTCTCAAACATTACAATGTTTTGTCACTAGTCACACAAGATCTAGCATGTTTATTTGGCTTTATTTTCTCAAACATTACAATGTTTTGTCAGTAGTCACACAAGATAGAGCATGTTTATTTGGCATCATTTTCTCAAACATTACAATGTTTTGTCAGTAGTCACACAAGATCTAGCATGTTTATTTGACTTTATTTTCTCAAACATGACAATGTTTTGTCAGTAGTCACACAAGATCTAGCATGTTTATTTGACTTTATTTTCTCTCCAAACAACCACAGTTGATGCTACTGAGTTTGTGCACTGTCGCTTGACATTTCAGATAGACACAGTATCTCTTTTGACATCATATATATATATAATGTTGGGAAGCTATTCCATGAGACTGACTACACATGGCTCTACTTGTACCAATATAACTATCACTCAATAACAGGTAAACAGGGATAGAACTTACACTCAGTAACAAATAAACAGTGATATATAACTACCGCTCAGTAACAAGTAAACAGTGATATATAGCTACCGTCAGAACAACTAAACAGTGATATATAACTACCGGTCAGTACAACAGTGATATATAGCTACCGGTCAGCAACAAGTAAACAGTGATATATAACTACCGGTCAGTAAAGAAAAGTGGTTATAACTACCGCTCAGAACGAGCAAAAGTGCTATAACTTCCGTTAACCAATCAATATCAGTGCTATATGTTCCGTTCATTTATAATAAACAGAGTGCTATAACTTTTGTTCTGTAATCAACTAACCATAGTGATATACGAGTAACTTAGTTTCATTTTTGTAATTAGATTAACTACATGTCAAATGCGATGCCTACGCTTTCCACAATCCAGAAAAGACAGAGTCACCAACAACAGAATAAGAAAGAAAGTTGAGACAGAATCGTGCTTGAATTACATTGAGAAGCAAAGAATGAAGTGGTTAGCCCACTTAATCAAAATGCAACCAATCTCCACTGTATACAGAGTCATCTACAACCAACTTCATGGAAGAAGGCTAGAGGTAGAACATGAAACAGATGGATAGATATGATTGCATAATAATAAAAAATGCAAAACTATATATCAGCCAGGCCACTAGAGCAGAGCAAGACAAAAATAGAAAACCATGACACCGGCAGCAACTCGGTAACAGTGTGATGAGAAAAGAAAAAGAAAGAAGAAAAAATAAATCGCTAGCTTATCGAATCGAACACAGAGTCATTTGTGAGTTCAATAGTACACTCGGCATCTCGCACGTGAGAAAAGGAACTGACCCTCGTATCTCATGCACACCTAGGTGTAGACATGTGACGTAAGATACACTTTATACCACACGATTTGAAAAAGATACCGGATGTGTTATAATTAAACGGCCTAATTTGATCCTAACACTTTTTCAATAACTAATTGAAGTTTCTATAATAAAGATAATTTTTTTTAAAATCGATTTGGTTGTGAGTTTGAAATAATCTACAATACTTCGATAGAATAGTGTCAATAGGACAAAAACGTCTACAGATTTGGTGTTATGATTGTATGAATATAACATTCAGCTTTATAGTATCACATATACTGAAATATACTATAACATGTTTTCATATGTTTACTTATTTATTTGTAGATTGATTGATATGACTATCATTATTGCACTTCGTTGAGTAATCATGTGTGCTCAAATCTCTTCCTAACACTGGAAGATCTCAGCTGCAGTGCACGAACTCCGTAGCACCGACAGTGTACCGGTGTAATGTTGAAGATGGTGAATATATTTTGTAGGGATTTGTATTATTAATCTTTTTTTCTAATGAATTTGGCACGGGCAGCGGTTTTCCAGCCTTTTCTTCCCGATTTTGAACTGCTAAGGGTTCTTATTTTACGTGCTCAAATTGAACACGGGACCTACGTTTTATCGTGCGTCTTCGATGGGACATGGAACTCAATCTCACCTACACTTGGATTAGGGATCTCTGGGAAAATATCCCGATGACTCCGCGAGCGAAGGAACAGGTTACTTTTGGCACAAGATGCGAGAACCTAATTTCTACGCTACAGAGACTCCCTGATTTGTAGGTAACCCATAAAAGTACGAGTTACCTCTCTTGTCCTGCTCTTGCGCTAAAGATATAGTTACTATAGTTTATTTCATAACAACAATACTACTATAGTTTATTCCATACCAACGATACTACTATAGTTTATTCCATACCAACGATACTACTATAGTTTATTCCATACCAACGATACTACTATGTTTATTTCATAAACGTATACTATAGTTTATTCCATACCAACGATACTACTATAGTTTATTCCATACCAACGATACTACTATAGTTTATTTCATAACAACGATACTACTATAGTTTATTCCATACCAACGATACTACTATAGTTTATTTCATACCAACGATACTACTATAGTTTATTTCATAACAACGATACTACTATAGTTTATTCCATACCAACGATACTACTATAGTTTATTTCATAACAACGATACTACTATAGTTTATTCCATAACAACGATACTACTATAGTTTATTCCATACCAACGATACTACTATAGTTTATTTCATAACAACGATACTACTATAGTTTATTCCATATCAACGATACTACTATAGTTTATTCATACAACGATACTACTATAGTTTATTTCATAACAACAATACTACTATAGTTTATTCCATATCAACGATACTACTATAGTTTATTCATAACAACGATACTACTATAGTTTATTCCATCAACGCATACTACTATAGTTTATTCCATACCAACGATACTACTATAGTTTATTCCATACCAACAATACTACTATAGTTTATTTCATACCAACGATACTACTATAGTTTATTTCATACCAACGATACTACTATAGTTTATTTCATAACAACGATACTACTATAGTTTATTTCATAACAACGATACTACTATAGTTTATTTCATACCAACGATACTACTATAGTTTATTTCATAACAACGATACTACTATAGTTTATTTCATACCAATAATACTACTATAGTTTATTTCATACCAACGATACTACTATAGTTTATTTCATACCAACGATACTACTATAGTTTATTCCATACCAACGATACTACTATAGTTTATTTCATACCAACGATACTACTATAGTTTATTCCATACCAACTATACTACTATAGTTTATTTCATAACAACGATACTACTATAGTTTATTTCATAACAACAATACTACTATAGTTTATTCCATACCAACGATACTACTATAGTTTATTTCATACCAACGATACTACTATAGTTTATTCCATAACAACGATACTACTATAGTTTATTTCATAACAACGATACTACTATAGTTTATTCCATACCAACGATACTACAGAACTATCGGTGTACTTTGCAGAATGATATGCATTTTGTGTGTTCAACTACTATAGTTTATTTCATATCAATGATACTAAAGAAATATCGGCGTGCTTTGCAGAATGATATGCGCTGTGCATGTTCAACTCTCTCTCTCTTTAGCCTGTTACGCCCTTGGCGTTCAGGGCAGCAACAAACGTACACCATTCTTCCCTGTTTATGGCCTTCCTCTGTATTGTGTTCCAGCTATGATTCATTTCCTTCAGTTCTTCCTCTATCGTTCTCCTCCAGGTCGTCTTGGGTCTTCCACGCTTTCGCCTACCCTCTGGAGTCCATCTCAGTGCAGTTTACGTGTCGGAGTCAGTCTCCATGCGCATCACATGTCCAATCAATTTCCAGCGTCGTCTTCGGATGATAGTGCCCATATTCTCTTGTTGGCATCGTGCAAGCAATTCTTGGTTCGAGATAGTAGTCGGCCAGTACACGCGTAAGATTTTTCGCAGACAAGTTGTATGAAAGGTGGAGAGTCTGGACATATTCTGTTCTGTCATTCTCCAGCATTCCGATCCGTACAGCAATGTTGACAACACACAGCTGTTATAGATACTAGTCTTCGTTCTGATGCTGTATTGGGCAGATTTTCAGGCGGTCTGAAGGGTCATGAATGCACTTCGTGCCTTACTCAGTCTGTTTTTAATGTCAGATCCAGCGCCTCCTTCATTGCTAATAACACTTCCAAGGTATGTGAAAGCGGTTGTATCTCGGAGCTCGGAGGGTTTTACCTTCTAGTTTGACTGGTGCTGGGGTTGCTATGTTCAGAGTCATTACTTCAGTTTTCTTCTGTTATATTTTCAGCCCAACCATCTCAGTATATTGGTTAAGGCGGCAGGTCTTTTCCTGGATATCTCTATGTGCATGTTCAACTACTCTAGTTTATTTCATATCAATGATACTACAGAACTATCGGCGTGTTTTGCAGAATGATATGGATTGAGAATGTTCCTCTACTATGGTATATGGGGGATTACCGCACTCGTCTGTTGCTGGGGCTCGCAAGGGGAACAAAGAATAATAAGACTGCGTCCTACATGGCATCTAGTTAGAGGTGACTGAAGTAGTGGCCTATGGAAGCTATCCTAGTAAATAAAAAGTCTCGAATAAATCAGATGCGCTGGCCTAATTGTAGGCGCATAACTATTACTACGTACAATCGCTCTTAGATTCGGATCACATACAAATCATAAAAACTAGTTAACAAGTTGTCGATATGGAGCATTCGAAGAAGAAGAAGTAGAAGGTGGTTGTCGAAGACTCCCGGACACTGAGCCGACATTTCTGAGAAAGTGTTGCAGAGTTTTGTATGATAAACACATTTGTTCAGTAAAGTATGGTCACTGTCAGGAGGAAAACAATCGCAGTCCACCTTTCCACAAGATGCCTAAATATCCATAACAGTAATATTCAGTACGAAAGCCGTGATAGCGTAGTGGTTAAAACTCCTCTCCTCTCAGGCCCGTGATCTGAGGTCAATTACAAATTGGTAGGGGAATTTTTGTTCCAACTGTTTGTAGATTGAAAAGTATTAGTGTGCATTTGAAATTAAGTTCAGTTTGTATGGATCTAAAAGAGGGTGTTGTACCCTTGTTGAGTGTCCTGTACTGTTAGATCTAATGCTATCAAGACAAATGTAACAATTGAGGTTATTTGTCCACTGTTAGATCTAATGCTATCAAAACAAATGTAACAATTGAGGTAATTTGTCCACTGTTAGATCTAATGCTATCAAAACAATTGTAACAATTGAGGTAATTTGTCCACTGTTAGATCTAATGCTATCAAAACAAATGTAACAATTGAGGTTATTTGTCCACTGTTAGATCTAATGCTATCAAAACAAATGTAACAATTGAGGTTATTTGTCCACTGTTAGATCTAATGCTATCAAAACAAATGTAACAATTGAGGTTATTTGTCCACTGTTAGATCTAATGCTATCAAAACAATTGTAACAATTTAGGTTATTTGGACATATAAAGAATACTACGGTTTGGAACATACCATTATAAAAGCAGGTATCCCGACACACAAGAAAATGGGGAAAACCCTGGGGAATAGGGATTCAGGATCTAATTGATGATTTGAGTGTAACGTCTGCAACGAAGGGGTATCTCGCGTTTCAAAGAGAGACATTCCTAAGGACTGTTACAGAAGCAAAGTTTTGCTCAGGGCAACATATTGGATGATGATGATGAATCACAAATTATTTATTCATGTAGTGATTAGTGTTGATGGCAAACAATACTAACTTGCTGATCAGCTGATGATATTTGATGATCAGTTTTCAAAATCACATCTTTCGAGTGAGTTTAGCAAATCTGATTGGTTCAACCTTTGACAAGAGCTGTCCTTTAGTCAAAATTGTGGCATACATATCAACCAAATATTGATTCAGTAACTTAAATTAAACAATGTACAGTCATTAAATCCCACTATAAATCGATATATTAATGTGTTTCCTACATCAAAAAGCTAACTAAAGTTAACAATAGCAAAGTTTGAAGTTCGAAAGTTGTTCTTACGTACCACTTAGACACACGATAACATTCGCTTTTATAATATAAGAATCGGGTTATTCTTGTGAGACAAAATAATAATAGGATACACATAAAATCTGCTTAGATTTTCAAATAAAACAGCTCGCAATTTGCTAAACATTTCGTCAGTGAGAAACAATAATGTGCAATGCTTTCAGCTACATTTGCAAAAATATGTGTTCAATATTTTCTATAACTGAAAAATACAAAGCCTTATATGTCTTTAAATACATGCCAGTAGGGTTTGAAATGAATTGTGGTGTTTTTCAGAACCGCTGTATGAAATTTCTATAGTGATGCTTATTATAGATATAAGGGAAGAATTCAGTCAAACTTTGTAGCAATGGCGAAACACGTAACAGCAATGTACAGTAGTTTTACAAAATACAAAAACAATACACAGCACCGTTTCGACCAAAATGCCTTATTCAAGCAAAGGATACAAGAGACGTGCGTTTCTTCACTTTTTGCACGGCACATAACATTTACAATTAAACGATAAATTCCTAACGGCCATAAAATGAAAATCTGTGACTAAAAGCGAATAACGAAATAAAAGCAATAAAAGTAGAAGTGGGAAAAAAGATAAATAATAAAAATCAAATATATAAATATATATATATAAAACATATGTACATTTAACATATACAAATATAGAGTATAGAGCATGAGAAAGTACTAAGAAGCATAGGAATGTTGTGCGGCGAATCAATGAGATCGCAAGGTACCATATAAAGATATAAAACGATTATCTAAAGCAAATCAACTTCGATCATCATAGGAACATGATTGGGTGGCAGTGACCTGGATATCGCGAGCTCTCAAATGGCCCGTTCCATTGAAATGAGTGGCTACAGGGGTCAGAGAGCATTTCCGTTTAAGGTAATGGTTTATAATATAGTGATGCGTTACATCGTTCGTACGTTTTGAAATTGGTATATTTATAGATGGCAGATGTATAACAGAAATTAAAAAGTGAATAGGAATGGCCAACGACAATTTCAAAAGAATTAGAAAGTTACTGACGTCCAAACAAATTACAAACAGGCTAAAAATGAGAATGATCAATGCTATATATATCCTATATTAATGTATGGCTCGGAAACATGGACAATGAACAAGCAGTTAGAAGACAGAATTGATGCATTTGAGATGTGGATATATAGAAGAATAGGCAGAGATTCATACACAGAAAAACAGACAAATAAACAAGTTTTAGGAAAACTAGGCATGAAGAAACAATTATTAAGAGAAATAAAATTCAGACAAGTAAAGTATTTTGGGCACATAAAAAGACATGACACCATGATAAAACATTTACTAGAGGGAAAGTTGAGGGAGGAAGAGCAAGATTAAGACCGAGAGATAAGTGGGAGGGAAACTTTAAGAAATTGACAGGTTATAGGTCTGGCAGTGTGCAACACCACGGCGAAAGACAGAGGATGCTGGAGATTCATTGCCACCAACCTTCGATGTGGAGACGGCACCTGATGATGATGCTATTTATAGAATTGCTTCAAAAAACAGAGGTATATAATGTGACTCCGAATAGTTCTTTTAAATATTGACAAAGCTAACTGATCTCGGCAACACTATCATGCAGTTCAGTGTTTGACAGAAGAATATAATATAGTTCATTGTTTATTTGAGAATCCTATTCATCGCACATCGGACATGTCCATAATTGCTTCCATCTCCTCCCAAGAATATATTTCAGTGTGTTTAGGCTAACAATGCTCGTTCTGTGTTTTCCCCTCCTGGTTTTCCCGTTGTGCCGCACCTATTGGTATGCACAACTTGCGCAACCGAGATAGAGAATAGCCGTTATCTTCTTCGTTCAAATCGTCAGAGCGTTTGTTTTCTTTTAGAGCGTTGATGATGTCGCTTTTGTCCATAGAAGACCCATTCATAATCGTAGCATTGCCTGCTAGTGCATCTGCTCTCATTGTCCTTCACCCCAGCATGACTCTGGACAAAGATCAAGGTAAATGTCTGGATTGTCGAGTTTTGTATTAATTGCATCCACTGCCTTCGTACCAAGTACTGATTGTAGAAAACGAAGAATCTCTCCAGAATCATTGGAACTTAGTTAACATCAAGGGTGAGGAGTACAGCATGAAAATAAATATAATAAAGACAGAGACAGTGACAATAAGTAGACAACCAGAAAACCTTATAATAAAACTTTAGAACATAGAAAAAAAAACAATTGAGGCCAAATACTCAGGTGCAATTTTCACAGCAGATGGAAGTATCGATAGCGAAATCAGCAATCTCTACACGAAAGCTAACCAGGTACTGGAACAGTTAACACCAATGTTGTTACATAAAGAGATACCACTAAAAACTAGAGCAAATCTCATAAGAACGATTTTCTGACCAACACTATGTTACCAGTGCCAAACAAGGCCAACAACAGGAGCTAATGAGCGGAAAATCACAACGATAAATTTACGGTGTCTTAGAAGAGCTGCAGGTGTGACAATAAAAGACAAAATTAGAAATGAAGAAATCATAAGAAGACTGTATGGGAAACCAATCGTGCAATTTATAAAAGAACAACAGATTAAATGATTTGGACACCTGACAAGAATGCCCTGCCTGGTATCGTCTACCCCAGAGAGCCACACATAAAACGTATAATGAGTACAAGGCAAGAGGAAGACCACGCAGAAGATGGAGCGACGGCATCAAGAACAGCCTTAAGAAAATGAATATCAGCTTACAAAGTACCTTAAATCAAGCACACACAAGATCACTACGTCCACCCCCCAACACTTCATAAAGAAGTAAATGGTAGAAGAAGACTGCCTTCGTACATAACCGGCCTTGATCATCTGTACCATGCTCATAGAGTTGCTGAGCATGGATGGGTAAATAGTATAAAACAGTAATGTCGTAAAGTTAGCAACACTTACCACAAATGGAGCGTAACAAAATGCAAACGCGAAGGAAACCACTACAGTCACGTGATTAAATATTCTTTGCCGATGCATCACACCACCAGCTTGTTGTCTACCACCCGTATTGGAAAGGCTATGGTGAATGTTACTTCTTCGTCGGAGCTGTTAGAAAGACACAATTACAAATGTGTAATCAAATAGTCTTAATCACCATCATCAGTCATGGTCGCTATAAAGGTTAATTTTTTTTTCGATGCACAAGCACTTGAGCTTTCAGCTCTTCGGTTCAGTGCCACGAACACCGTAAATCTGGAAAACTTGTGACTTTTCTGCCAGCTCGCGGAATTGAACCGCACTCACAGAGGGGCTTGTCACCCGTCGTTCAACGAGCTACGCACACGCTGGGCAGGCGGGCACTATGGTTACATAAGGCAGTCACACAACTTTTCCAATCATTTCAATCTTGTGCCTTTCATCCCACCTTGAACCTAATTCCACCCGTGTGGTCCCAGGACCCACAAGGAAGAAAAGTATAGTACCACTGCCACCTACAAGGCTTACCGTAAGAGACAACTAAGCAAGGGAAGCAAAGTATAGTACCACTGCCACCTACAAGGCTTGCTACACTAAGAGAGTATATAAGCAATGGAAGCAAAGTATAGTACCACTGCCACCTACAAGGCTTACCGTAAGAGACGACTAAGCAAGGGAAGCAAAGTATAGTACCACTGCCACCTAACGAAGGACACTACGCAAGAGACGACTAAGAAGGAAAGACAAAGTATAGTACCACTGCCACCTACAAGGCTTACCGTAAGAGACAACTAAGCAAGGGAAGCAAAGTATAGTACCACTGCCACCTACAAGGCTTACCGTAAGAGACAACTAAGCAAGGGAAGCAAAGTATAGTACCACTGCCACCTACAAGGCTTACCGTAAGAGACGACTGATGTAGGACTTAGGGAAGCGATCCTAGTAAATAAAAATCATTGCCTGAAATCGGATGTGCGCTGGCCTATGTGTAGGCACATAAATGGCACAACGTACACTCGCTCTTAGGTTCATATAACATACAAATCCCACAGAGTGGGTAGCAAGTGGTCGATTTTTTTAACTTTTATAGACCGCCCGAGTGGTTAGCGGGGCCCAAATTTGGGGTGTAAAGAATAGAACATCTGTTACCTGCCACGCATATCGTTAAGAGGCGACTAAGGAGGTTAGGCTGAAATCGGATGCACGTGTCAGCTAGGGAATGCTAACCCGAAACAAATGCTTGCAGTAAACGGATACACCAGGCCGTAAGGCGCATAACATGGTGCAACGACCCCTCACACTGAGGAATGGGATAACGGATTCTTCCGTCGCCACGCCGAAGACTCAAATATATCGAGCCTGTGTAATTAGTTCTTTACTATAAGGCTCAGAAACATGGACAGCCTACTCAAGACACGAGAGGAGACTTAACATCTTTCACCTTCGATGTCTCCGCAAGATTATGAACATCAGGTGGTACGACAAGATAACCAACTCTGAAGTACTGCAAAGTGCAAATCTGTCTTCCATTATGGGCATGCTCAGCAGTAGACGACTAAGATGGTTGGGACATGTGAGAAGAATGGAAACTTATCGCATACCAAAACAAATGTTGTTCTGTGAACTTTCGGAGGAAGAGGCACCAGGGCAGACCACTGCTCAGATATAAAGATGTCTGCAAAACCTCAATGAAAAACTTTTCTATAGATCCCAGCACATGGGAGGGACTAGCTGATGACAGAGTTGTGTGGAAAGCCAAATTACGGAAGGGCGCAGAGTCTTTTGAGAAGAGACTTATGTACGAGCTGAACAACAAGATAGAAAAGCGAAAACTCAGAAGTTGTCACAGTAAAACACTTGCCTATTGACCGTCTGTAAAGATGAAAAGGGCCATATATATAATCTGCCTCGGAGATTTAGCCACGCGGTAAGAATGTCATTTACTAAACTAGAAAACTGTAAAGCAATATACTTAATTAAGTGGCCAGTCGTAGATGGGCTGAACAAAAGAAGTCAAACAACGGGTATGTGCCATCCAGGCTAAGGCGCATGGAGAAGAGTGGAAGCCTATACACACTGAACACTGACAAACCAGTGATATGGACAGAGCCGATATCATCAATGTAGTACACACCCAATTATGTGACATGGGCCAGTGATATGGACATAGAGCCGATATCATCAATTCAGTACACACCCAATTATGTGACATGGGCCAGTGATATGGACATAGAGCCGATATCATCAATTCAGTACGCACCCAATTATGTGACATGGGCCAGTGATATGGACATAGAGCCGATATCATCAATTCAGTACGCTCTCAATTATTTGACATGGGCAAGTCTCAAACACTACAATGAGTTCGAGAATTAGACATAAAGTTTGGACATGCCAGACAGTGTCGTCTTCGTGGTCGAGAGAGAAGATATACTAATCAACTTCTTATGGGTACGGTGAGAAAATGGACTTTGGGATGGCTGTTGCAGTGGAGGACAGAACACGAATGGGAATGTCCAATGTGCTTTGACGTCTATTGCTTAACATAACATAAACCAATGTGATAGTGAACACGGAAAACAAACACGGAAAACAAACACGGAAAACAAACTGTGATGATTCGATGCATAAAATAGTCAACGTAGTATAACATAATTAATAGTAGACCAAAAAGCCACCCTCTAAGTAAAAAAAATAGAGAGAAATAACATAATTAATAAGTTAAAATAAAATTACTACAAAATTTACGATGAATCAATCCAGCGATTTGATGAGTTTTGAAAGACACGTTGGGGTCAAAGGCACAAGGAAGCGGCGCGCCAGGATTAGGAAGTGGTTCTAATCCCCTGCTCTCACCTCCAAGTGGTAACCCTGGTAACAGACGGTAGTTCCGGTCTGGCTAAGAGGGCAGGTGCCGTGAGAGAGCTACTCTAGGGCAAGTAAAGATGCAAAGGTAATCATGCTTGATGGGATCCGCTCGCAACACAGACGAGCGAACTCCCAGAGTGACTATTAATGCTCGTCTCTCCCGGACGATGGGAAAAGCTAGAACGATACATGTGGAACCTCGCGGGGAGGAACTCGGAGCCCACGCATTATCTCTCTTGATGCACTACTCTTGAGCCGATGAGTATGCCGGGTGATGAGTTCCGCCTACCTGCCCGCACGATGGTCCACATAGGTCAAATGTCTAGCCCCCATCACAGAGAGGCACGGATCAAAACCATCGAGGGGACGTCCACTCGCGTGCGGCGATATTCGGAGCCCGCGCATTCTTTCTCTTGAGACACTACTCTTGAGCCGATGAGGATGCTGGGTGATGAGTTGGGCTGCACGTTGGTCCACACAGGTCAAAAGTCAAAACCATTGAAGGGACGTTGACCCGCGTGTGGCGACATTCGGAGCCCGTGTATGCTCTCTCTTGATCCGCCTCTCTAGAGCCGATGAGTATGCTGGGTGCCGAGTTGAGTTGCATGTGGGCATCATGGGGCGAAACTCGGATTTTGCCCCTTCGAAGTCGGAAAGCCCAGTGGGAATTGACGGAAATGGTGAGGTAGGTACCAGGGCAGAGCGAGCACACATACGGACGTTGCAAGGGTGGCACCACATGGGCGAGACCCGTGACCCTATGACGTGGGTTGGGGACCGGGTTGAGTCATAGACAGTGACAGCCCAGGCAAATGTGTGCACGACACGGAAAGCACGAAAAATGTGAGCACGGAAAAAGTCGATGATGACAGGGCATCAGGGCAGAGCTAGCACGTACGCTGGCAAAACCATCATAGTGGGCCTCATCGAGGGCAGGCCGGCACGGCAAGCGTGGAAAGCGAGGTAAGCACTGCAGCAACGAGCATGGCAGGCAAGAGGGTGTGCGTCCCACCCACATGAGCAGAACTGGAAAGCCCAGCAGAGGCAAAACCAGGGCAAGCGCGGCGGCGGCAAGCAGGGTGTGCGTCCCACCCAAATGTATAGAACAACTGGAAAGCCCAGCAGAGGTAAAGCCAGTGCGCGTTGTACACTACTGCTGCCTTGTAATTTTGATTGGGGACAATCAAAGGCTAGCGGAGCAAACCACAAACAAACCTGAACGGGCGGCAAACCAAGGTGTTCATTAAAGCGACCGGTTTTGCTGGGCAGATGGCGTTCATAAGCCCGGGAGGGCAGGCGTCTAAGGGTCGCAGCCCTGAAAGAAAATAGCAACCCACTGCCTTGTGGGTTATGGCTGGGGACAGTCAAAGGCTTGCGGAGAGCGAACCGCACACAATAGCTGGCTGAAATCGAACACCCCACCGAAGGATAAGCAACTGTGGTCAAATAGGTGCTGAAGGTTGGTGCACGTACATTACGTTCTGATGTTTATACATCACAATAAGAATGATAAAAAATAGCCTAGAAGGATTGCGAGGGAGAGAGAGAATGACACGTTGTACAAGTAGAGTTGGATGCTTGAGGGCAGAGAGAGGTGGTTAACCGGCGAGAAACAGGAACAATCAATATGTATACCCTTCGACATCTGTTGGGTGAAACTGAGCACCTATGGGTCTGTCTGGAGTGCTGTGACATCAGTTCAGAAACCAATAAGCAGTCCTACCAAATGTCGATATCCTCAAAACTACATCTACGACTGTCGACAACACAGTTATGTGAGCTGCTTTTTCATGAGTTAATCACGGTAGAGTCTCTCCCAGGTCTACGCGTTGTATTCTGAGCCTGTCTCTAAATCCAGTTGGGTTGGGATTGGTTAGTTTCTCTTTGGAGGGGGAAAGTTTAAAATAAGTAGTCTTCCGAAGAAGCTCATAACACACAAATCAACCCCACCTCCAGCTGTGTAGATCGAGAAACCGTAACCGCATAATAGACAACTCTAGGTAAGGTGTGTGTTACATTTCTGTTCAGATTGTCCGACGGAAAGTAAGCCTAGCAACAAAATCCCGGAGTATGTCTGGTCCCCATTCTTATGATACAGTGTCCAACTTTGAGTGGATTTACTTTGATATCCAAGAACTAAACTTCCAGCTATGGACAAATAGCCCCACTGCCCTGTGGGATCATCGGGAGAGGCAAAGATTACGGAAGTAAACCCAAACCCAAAATCAGGAGTAAAGCACCCAATTTGGTGCCCTACCTGGAGCTGTTGCGCTGCAACCACGCTACTGCCAGATGTCGAGCTTGAACTCCTCTGGATTCTGTCAGTGAAAACGTGAGGGGGGGTAGTTGACGCTTGAAGAACTTTGCTACTCAATCAAAATCCCCCATGCATACGTCACGAAGAGAACATTCGTCTCTTCCGCCATCGACTGTCTAATACTATTCTTCTGTAGCATTTATGTTCTTTCTGAAGGTATATTCAACCGTTCCAACACGCACACACACAATTAAGAGAATCTTCATTTTATATACAACTACAACACACACACACACCACTCCGAGAATCTTAATTGTGTATACCACAACAGCACACACACACACACACCACTCCGAGAATCTTAATTGTGTATACCACAACAGCACACACACACACAACTAAGAGAATCATAATTGTGTATACCACAACACACACACAACCACACACCACTCCGAGAATCTTAATTGTGTATACCACAACAGCACACACACACACAACTAAGAGAATCTAATTGTGTATACACAACAGCACACACACACACAGACACCATCAGAATCTTATGTGATACACAACCACACACACACACACACACACTGAGAATCTTATTGTGTATACCAAAGCCACACACACACACACACAAGACCTAAGAGAAACATCATAGTGCACACTACAACACTACACACACACCTCACTAAGTAAATCAACATTTCCCAAACCACATCAACAACACACATACCGCTATGAGAATCATAAAGTTGCACACTACAACACCACACACACACCCCACTAAGTACACATACCGCTATGAGAATCATAAAGTTGCACACTACAACACCACATACACACCCCACTGACACATACCGCTATGAGAATCATAAAGTTGCACACTACAACACCACACACACACCCCACTAAGTACACATACGCATGAGAATCATAAAGTTGCATACTACAACACCACACACACACCCCACTAAGTACACATACCGCTATGAGAATCATAAAGTTGCATACTACAACACCACACACACACCCCACTAAGTACACATACCGCTATGAGAATCATAAAGTTGCATACTACAACCACACACACCCACTAAGTACACATACCGCTATGAGAATCATAAAGTTGCATACTACAACATGACAACGATGCACCCAAGCAGGGCCTATGACCCCAATGAATGCTCGCTGTCCAATAGCAGGACCATCTGGTGCGTATGTCGCTCCACAAATATAATAATCCTCGTACAATCTTGGGAAAATGGTTAAAAAATATCAATCAACAAAAATAGATACATCAATAGTGCTTATAACATTATAGATTTTAAAATGGAAACATTGAATTGATAACATCGTGGATACCATTACCTTTTGGTCCCTCTATCATCATCATTATCACATAGCTTGTCCTGAGCAGAACTTTGACACCCCAACTGTCCGTCTGAACTTCTCTCTCACATAAGGCAGATGTCTCGCCTCTGTAGTCGTCCTGTTCAAACCATTAGTGACATTCTGAATCCATCTTCTCTGTGGTCTTTCTCTTCTCCTCTGTGCCGTGATGCCTCCTTCCATGATGGTCTTCTTCAGCCCTGTGTGTCTTATTATATGTTCAAAATACCTCAATTTTCTCTTTCTGATTTGTAGCATTAGCGAGTTTTCTTTGATTTTGAGTTTTTCTATATTACTGTTAGAGTTTTCTATGTATTTTCTTGGAAGGTAGTCTGCCATTGCTTTCCTTCCTGGCAGTGACTATACTGGTCCATGAACGTAGCCAATGTCTCTATTACATATATCATCAGCCTTCCGTCGTTAGTTTTGAGACCATAACCATTATCACTCATCCACCACCTGCTCCCATACTATGTTGGTCCCACTATGCAGAAACGATATATCAGCTGCTGAGAGATTTGCACAAAGCACACTCTTTATAGATCCAAGACCACTCCTAAAGAGAAATACGGAAACATACAAATCTGAGATGATCAGATCGGATCAAATATGTAGAAATCTGTAAGGAAGCTGAAGTAGTACTGAAAAATCGAGCCTAATGGATGAAGACAGATATTACAGTATTACAAACAGAATAATTAATAATAATTTGCACTATAAAGTCATCGTACTGACTCAAGAACAATCTAACGATCTCGAAAGATACAATCGTCAATCAACTAAAATTGCACTAAATGTCATCTGTACATGACTCAAAACATGCTAACGATCGAAAGATCAACCTCAATCGAATAATTACTATAAATGTCATCGTGTACATGACTCAAGAACAATGCTAACGATCCCCTGAATACAATCGTCAATCGAACTAAATTGCACTATAAATGTCATCGTGTACATGACTCAAGAAAATGCTAACGATCTCTGAAGATACACCGTCAATCGAACTAATATTGCTATAAATGCATCGTGTACATGACTCAAGAACAATGTTACGAATCTCCGAAAAGATACAATCGTCAATCGAACTAAATATTGCACTATAAATGTCATCGTGTACATGACTCAAGAACAATGCTAACGATCTCCTGAAAAGATACAACCGTCAATCGAACTAAATATTGCACTATAAATGTCATCGTGTACATGACTCAAGAACAATGCTAACGATCTCCTGAAAAGATACAATCGTCAATCGAACTAAATATTGCACTATAAATGTCATCGTGTACATGACTCAAGAACAATGCTAACGATCTCCTGAAAAGATACAATCGTCAATCGAACTAAATATTGCACTATAAATGTCATCGTGTACATGACTCAAGAACAATGCTAACGATCTCCTGAAAAGATACAACCGTCAATCGAACGACACAGTCCAGATTCGAACTCATGATCTTCAGAAATCAAGACGAAAAACGTAACCATTACAGAGACCGCGAAATTAGGTGACAATGTGTCAATACTGACGCACGTATATCTAAACGTACATTTCAATACTGGACAGTGCTGGCATTCCAAGCATATACAATTTGCAGAGCCAGGCATGGTCACATGTGCTGTATGAGCGATAGTAAAATCCCAAAGGTTATTCTACAGGTATTTGTAAAGTCTCGCAACACTATATATATATATACACAATACATATATATATAGTAGTACCTTGATAAACCTTCCGGGCCAGGGCTGTAACGGATAACCGAAATTTCTGAATACATATGTACAGTAACATGATTTCACTGCGGGCTTGCAACGAAAATGACAATAAAATCCTTTAAAAGTGAATACTACATACATATTGTTTTTTTAATTTGACATAACGATCAATATAAACTTCAATATAAGAGTATCGAAAAAGGGTGGAGTGCTGTAAAACTTGGGAAAATAGCGAAACACGTACAAACAAAGTACTATAGTTTTACAAAATACAGAAACAGTGACGATAAACAGCAACGTTTCGACCAAACGGCCTTTATCAAGCAAACGATACAACAGGAGTGACGAATTTCACAGAACAATTACAAATGGACGATTACGGGAAACATTCAGACGTATCTAGGAATATCTGGGAAAAACGAATAACGAAATGAGTGCAACACAAAACTAGAAGTGGAAAAGAAGAGAAACAATATACAATCAAGTGAAAATATAAATTATATATATGAAGTCAATACACATATAGATTACAAGACATGAGATGAGAAAGTACTAAGAAACATAGGAATGTAATGCGTTGAATCCAAGAGGTCGCATGGTACCATATAACGAAATAAAACGGTTCTCCAGAGAAAATCGACTACGATCATCAGAGGAACATGATTGGATGGCTGTGACCTGGACATCACAAGCTCCTGAATGGCCAGTATCATTGAAATGAGTAGCTACAGGGGTCATCGAGCATTGGCGTATATCACGCAAGTGTTGGGCGAATCGGTCACTGAGCCTCTTGCCGGTTTCCCCAATATAG
Organism: Arion vulgaris; assembly: GCA_020796225.1. Lineage (NCBI taxonomy): Eukaryota > Metazoa > Mollusca > Gastropoda > Stylommatophora > Arionidae > Arion > Arion vulgaris. The sequence continues at coordinate 24,134,625 of CM036761.1, read as the reverse complement.
GCCTTGTTGCACCGTTGCAGGTAATGGCATAGATTATATTCCAGGACTCAAACTGTCTTCAATAACAAACGTTGCTTTTGGAAAAGATACAGTGCGGGTCTGTATTACATAAGCACACGTGTTGCAGCACCGCCGGCCACACTGGATGGTGCCAAAATGACTGGATATTAGGCTTGAGGCGACTGTGAACCAACATATCCTTAAGACTTCTGTCCCGTCTGTCCGCCACCAAAGGATAGTGTTGGAAGACTGAACGTGTCTCAGGATCAGACTGAAGAATAGAGACATGAAGGAATAGGACTTTCTTCACAAGGGAACTATGAGGGGTTGAAAGTTAAGATAAGTTTCACCCTGTCAGAATTGGAAGTTCTATGCTGGCTAGAGAGGGCCTCCTGGCGAGAAATTTGCTGAACGCGCTGCATAGCAGATGCAAGCACATTCTCCGGTACAGTCGCTTACGGAAGAAATCAAGCATCTTGTGAGCTCTATCGAGAAAATCATCGTCCTCGCTACAGAGGCGACGAAGGCACAAGAGTTGAGAGAATGGTAAAGAGTCACGACAAGCCTGGGAATGGGAAGAGTTATAAAGGAGAAAACTATGTGCATCAGTAGACTTGTAGTATACTGATATAGTGATGGTGGATAGGCTGATGGTGATAGTAATGTCAAGAAAGTTGACACAAGAGGTAGAGATGTGAGATGTAAACCGAATAGCAGGATTGAAAACATTAATGAAATTAATGAAGCGTGACAAATCGGCTTCAGGCATATCGGTAATGCCAATACAATCATAGATGTATCTATGATACATGGACGGAAGGGGGCCATCATAGGAATTCTATACTAAGTGTTCAAGATGACCTATGAATAGACAAGCATAACTGGATCCCATTTTAGTACCCATGGCAACCCCACTGATCTGCTCAAAGAACTGGTCATTGAACTGAAAGGAGTTGAGAGTGAGAACTAGTTCTGCAAGACGAAGGAGAGCCGAGGTGGAGACAAGTGGGTTAGTTCTCCTGTCGAGAAAGAACTGGAGAGCTTGAAGTCCGTCGGAATGGGGTATAGAGGTGTACAATGAGCACACATCAAGGAGGAAAAGACAGAAAATCCTGCCAGATAACAGCTCAATGGAAGAGGAAACAGACAAAGTGTGGTTCGTATCTTTCAAGAATTAAGGTAGTGTGGTGACTATAGGATTGAAGATACTGTCAAGAAATTCGGAGATATGTTCCGTAGGACAAGAGCAAGCAGAAACGATGGGCCTACCAGGATTGTTCAGTTTATGAATTTTTGGGAGCATATAAAATGCGGGTTTGCCCAAACAGCTATCGATGACACAAAGTGATGATGCACCGGTAGGAAGGTCGTTACTCCTGTTGTATCGTTTGCTTGATAAAGGCCTTTTGGTCGAAATGTTGCTGTTTATCGTCCCTGTTTCTGTATTTTGTAAAACTATAGTACTTTGTTTGTACGTGTTTCGCTATTTTACCAAGTTATACTGTAGTCTTCTTCCTTTTTCGATAATCGTAGCCATATTGCTGCAACTATTCGTCGTGACGTAGTAGGTAAGATTTAGTAGTTATATGTGTTGTGTACTTATTCAACATGACTATATACTTATTCAACATATATGCGGAGAACATCATGAGGAATGTAAAAGACGATGCCAACTATGTGAATTACGACCCTCTCACTATAGGCGGCAAATGCATACCAGAGCTTAGATACGCAGACGATACAGTATTATTATCCACCAGCGAAGAAGGTTTGGAAAACCTAATCATGACGACCAAGAAACATAGTGAAGACCAACATCTATATTTGAATATACAAATAACAAAAATCATGTCAATTAACAAAGCGAATGGCGAACATCCAAGTAAACAATGAAAAACTCCAATGTGTAGAGTGCTACGAATATCTGGGCTCAATAATTAACAATAACGGTGACTGCTCCAAAGAGATCTCAAGAACATTGGCAATAGCAATCAAGAAGTTAAACACAATGAAGAACATGTGGCAAAGCACCAGCAAAATACTAAAATTAAAAATATTGAGAGCATGCATTTTCCCAGTGGCTACTTCTGGTTGTGAATCATGGACTATTACAAAAAAATTAAGAACGAAAATCCAGTCCTTCGAAACTAAATGCTACAGAAAGATCCTACGAATACCGTGGACAGAAAAAAGAAAGATCACATATGTCCTTGAAAGAACTAAATGTTAAAGACAATTGGCTGATAAACAACATACTATACAGAAAATTACATACTTTGGTCACATCAAGCGTCACGATGACCTGGAAAGGACAATACTAGAGGGCAGGGTCCCAGGACGCAAGGCAGACCAAGAAGAAGATGGCTACAAGATATTAAAGAAAGCATGAACATGACCATCGAAGAAGTGGATGAACTAGCAAGAGAGTGAATTTCAGATGTGCTGTAAAGAGAGCAACGTCCTATAAAGGATACTCACCTTGATTATGATGATTTGTTGTGTATGTGCATTTGCCGTTCCTGCCTCTTTTAGCATATAATATATGTTCTTGTGTTTGTATTTCTAATACTATGCCATCCCTACAGCACGTGGTGAATTTTCTTCGATCTTATATCTCGGTTTCCTTTAGCCTCCTGCCGACTGATTTGCGTCTCACTACCACTAGTTATGCTATGGTTACTTTAAAAAAAACTCGTTTCTGTTCTCATCGCAATTTTCTCTTTACGTGCCAGCGACTTAGGTTATTCCCAAAGGCTTTGCTTCTAACTTTCACCCTCTGCATGCTTGTTACATCCCAGGGAGCAGCGAATGTTACCGAAGCTAGAAACCAAATGTGCGCTACAACGTATGCGTTGTATTGCTGCTAACCATTCTCATCTTCTTACTGATTTGGACTCCTCACAGTCCCTACTTCTACAGCGTCTACAACTTCTCACTTCTAACAATATGCTCCTTTACTCCTTTATTCGTTTCATTATCCATGTTCTTAACAGACAACTGCATGAATTTATGTGCACCCATCACCAACAAAAACTTAACCTTCTTCGCCCTGTACCTTCTACCACTCCTTCCAATTGTCCACTACGATCTTCTCCTCCCACACAGGTGGTTTGCATCCCTCCAGACCTTCCCTTATCGGACAGCGAGAGATGTGTTTTAAGTAAGGGTCTCAAGTTTGTTCCTCTCCGACCCACCATTGACCACTACTCTACTCTTCAAGATGTGCACCGTTTTCACCGTGGCTTACGGCTGAAATTTTATTTTCAGAACCAGGTTGACACTGACCAATGTCATGACACGAGTATGTTCTCTAAATATTCAACTCGCAAACATGATTGGACACCTAAACATGGTGTCTCCAACGCTCTTGATCTCTACATCAAGAATACTTTACACGACATTGGACTACTCCACCCCAAACGCCTAGGGCATTCTAACATGTCACCGTCTGAGTTTCGTGCTCTATCACACCTCCGTCGACGTGATGACATTGTTATCAAACCCTCCGACAAAAGCGATGCAATAGTTGCATGAAGCAAAGAAGTATACCTTCAGGAAGGCCGCAACCAACTACTTGACACTCAATTCTATAAAACTAGTTCTTCTGATGTCACACTATCTAACAATAGTAAAGTCCGTACAGTAATTAAGAAGTCAATTGCCTTAAACTACGTTGCTACCGGCGCATCATCACTTTGTGCCATCGATAGCTGTTTGGGCAAACCCGCATTTTATATGCTCCCCAAAATTCATAAACTGAACAATCCTGGTAGGCCCATCGTTTCTGCTTGCTCTTGTCCTACGGAACATATCTCCGAATTTCTTGACAGTATCTTCAATCCTATAGTCACCACACTACCTTAATTCTTGAAAGATACGAACCACACTTTGTCTGTTTCCTCTTCCATTGAGCTGTTATCTGGCAGGACTTTCCGTCTCTTCCTCCTTGACGTCTGCTCACTGTACACCTTTATACCTCATTCCGACGGACTTCAAGCTCTCCAGTTCTTTCTCGACAGGAGAACTAACCCACTTGTCTCCACCTCGGCTCTCCTTCGTCTTGCAGAACTAGTTCTCACTCTCAACTCCTTTCAGTTCAATGACCAGTTCTTTGAGCAGATCAGTGGGGTTGCCATGGGTACTAAAATGGGATCCAGTTATGCTTTTCTATTCATGGGTCATCTTGAACACTTAGTATGGAACACCTATGATGGCCCCCTTCCGTCCGTGTATCATAGATACATCTATGATTGTATTGGAATTACCGATATGCCTAAAGCCGATTTGTCACGCTTCATTAATTTCATTAATGTCTTCAATCCTGCTATTCGGTTTACATCTCATATCTCTACCTTTTGTGTCAACTTTCTTGACATTACTATCACCATCAGCCTATCCACCATCACTACATCAGTATACTACAAGCCTACTGACGCACATAGTTTTCTCCTTTATAACTCTTCCCATTCCCAGGCTTGTCGTGACTCTTTACCATTCTCTCAACTCTTGCGCCTTCGTCGCCTCTGTAGCGAGGACGATGATTTTCCCGATAGAGCTCACGAGATGCTTGATTTCTTCCGTAAGCGCCTATACCCGGAGAATGTGCTTGCCTCTGCTATGCAGCGCGTTCAGCAAATTTCTCGCCAGGAGGCCCTCTCTAACCAGCATAGAACTTCCAATTCTAACAGGGGAAACGTATCTTAACTTTTCCACCCTCATAGTTCCCGTGTGAAGAATGTCCTATTTCTTCATCCCTCCATTCTTCAGTCTGATCCTGAGACACGTTCAGCCTTCCAACACTATCCTTTGGTGGCGGACAGATGGGACAGAAGTCTTAAGGATATGTTGGTTCACAGTCGCCTCAAGCCTAATATCCAGAGTCATTTTGGCCGTCGGCGCTGCAACACGTGTGCTTATGTAATACAGACCCGCACTGTGTCTTTTCTAAAAGCCACGTTTGTTATTGAAGACAGTTTGACGTGCGAGTCCGGGAATATTATCTATGCCTTTACCTGCAAGCGGTGTAACAAGGCCTATATTGGGGAAACCGGCAAGAGGCTCAGTGACCGATTCGCCCAACACTTGCGTGATATACGCCAATGCTCAGTGACCCCTGTAGCTACTCATTTAAATTATACTGGCCATTCAGAAGCTTGTGATGTCCAGGTCACAGCCATCCGATCATATTCCTCTGATGATCGTAGTCGATTTGCTCTGGAGAACCGTTTTATTTCGTTATATGGTACTTTGCGGCCTCTTGGACTCAACGCATTACATTCCTATGCTTCTTAGTACTTTCTCATCTCATGCCTTGTAATCTATATGTGTATTTGCTTCATATATATAATTTATATTTTCACTTGATTGTATATTGTTTCTCTACTTTTCCACTTTTAGTTTTGTGTTGCACTCATTTCGTTATTCGTTTTTATTCCCAGATTTTAACTAGACACGTTTGAATGTTTCCCGTAATCGTCCATTTGTTAGTGTTCTGTGAAATTCGTCACTTCTGTTTTATCGTTTCCTTGATAAAAGCCTTTTGGTCGAAACGTTGCAATATAAGAGTATTAATGTGCAGGGAATGATCAATGAATTGTTATACTAAAAACATACATTGTGTTTTGTCTATTCCCAGGTGGGAGATGCAGTTGGCTATCCACTCTTGCCGTTTAGCTTATGGATGGGAGCTTTAACTTGCGTTCTAGGTCTAGATGAGTCGCTCTTGTTGTGTTGTATCCGTGTTTATGTAGTGTGGTCTTGATATTGTCTATCCATCTTTTCTTGGTTTTCCCTTAGCTCTAGTACCTTATCTCTTTTTATTGTATGCTGTTATTGTTGGTTGGTTGTATTTCATCCTCATTAAATGTTCAAACCACTGCATTTGTTGTCTTTCGATGTATTCGGTGCATGAAGTTATTATGCCCACTCTGCTTCTGATGTCCTCATTTCGTAGTCTGTCTTTCCTGGTGACTCCACTGCCTTCCTCAAGCATTTCATTTCAAACGTGGTGAGCTTTCTGTGATGTGTTGCTGTAAGAGACAAAGTTTGGCACTTGTAGCAAAGTGTTGGTAGGAAAATACTTTTATCATCTGTCTTTTCACTTCCATCTTGATCTTTGGGTGTTGTAGTAATGGTGCCAGCTGGTAAGTCACTGAATTTGCTTTTCGACACCGTGTCTCTATTTCTCTATCTAGTTTTCCGTCCTCTGTAAAAATGCTGCCTAAATATTTGAATTCAGAAACTTGTTTTACTCTGGTGTTATCTATTTGTATGTTTGTTTGACTTGGTGTTCTGTTGATTTTCATGGTCTCGGTCTTTTGTTTGTTGATTTTCATGTTGTACTTTCTACATGCTATTAGCAATGAATTCATGTGATGTTATAGCTGATCTTCCTCTTCATACATTAAACTTTGGTCGTCCGCAAAAAGCAATTCGTTGATTTAGTTGTTTAATTGGTCGTCGTGATCATTGTCATGTCAATAAGGGTTCTTTTTCGCACTGTGTCTCTTTCACTATTCTGTCTATATATATGTTGAAGAGAAGAGGTGAGAGCACACAACCCTGTCTTACTCCTGATTTTGTTTCGAATGTGTCTGTCATTCCGTCTGTTGTTTTTATCACACTGTGGCTATTTGTGTATATTGCTCTGATATTGTCAGTTGTCCCTTGATCCATAGTTTTCTAGTGTTTCCCATAGAATACTTCTATCTATTCTGTCAAATGCCTTTTCTTGATCGATGAATAATAAGTGTAGCTATACATGTAAACATACATTACTTAAAAATATGATGTCATCTATTTTTGTGTCTTTGAGGCTCGAGCTTTCTGCATGGTTGTATCCGTATCTTACGCAGAAGTTAGATCTGTGTTACATTTGCCCCCTCTTGCATTTCAAACCAGTCGATGCACTTTGATAACATTGTTTCTGCTTCTGAGTGGCTAGTTGTAGGTTTTTGTTTAAGGCCGTATTTGTGACGGATCCTCAATTTCTTTTTCTTCAATGGTAGTCACAGTAGAATCAATTTCATGATCATTCAAAATTGCAAAGTCTCCATCCAATTTGTCACATTGCAACCAATCTGTAACTTCTTCTGGCGCAATGTTTTCCTTCGGCACTGATGATTAGTCACTTTCGCCATCATACAGTACAGTCACTTCCAGCTTTATATAGTAGGGTGTAAAAGTAATCCGTGGACAATTTGAAAGATGTATATTTGTTTGTTGATATTCTCGCATTTTTAAGACGATGACGAATAAAACAGTGTGGACGGTTAAACGATGGAATGTTAATCGAGGTACTACTGTAATATATCATGTATACAAAAATCCCATATTTCACATAAAACGTGTTATTAGAGGTAAATCACTTACATAAAAGGATCCGTCAGTCCAGTGAAAGGGAAAATGAACATAGCCATAGAGTAGAAAAATGTAACTATTGCCGCAATGTCAACGTTTCTTGTGTTGACATGAGCTCTGTAGTACATGGGTTTCATCACAGACAGGTATCTGCAATTATGATATGAAAGTACATGATAATAATAATAATAATAATAATAATACCTCTCGTACCGGTATACGTTACGTAGGGCCTGCAAGCAATTTCTCCATACCGCGCTATCCTGGGCAACTCGCTCCAACTCCTCCATGGAACTGAGGCCGATATTTCTTACCTCTCTCAGCAAAGTTCGTTACAGGGTCTCCTTAGGTCTCCTCTCTTTCTTGAACCCTTTGCATCCCACTTCAATGTCTGCTTTGATATAATTCAATCATTTCTCCTCGATCTTCTCATTCTTATAACACTTATTACTAGTGGTTGACCAGAAATTTCTTTGATTTCATCACTTTTGAATTTGTTCAATTTTTAAGTACATACATACACCTGTCACTTTACAACATAAAATAGATAACGAGATGGTACATACATATTTTGTCATGCTACATGATGTAAGTTCAACAAACTTGTAGAACAAAGCTGATCAATGTTGTGTATGCGGGCGTTTTGGGGCCCTTTTTTTGCAGTCATAGCATCCTATTTAACTCCGACATTTTGACGTTAACAATAAGTTTAGGAGAAAAGTATTTCTGAATGGCAGCACATTTCATTTTTTTTTTTCTATTATGTCCTTAAACACTTTCTTCTCACGTTTCCAAACTTGTTTTCTTTTTGTAACCATACTAATGTCCCAAACTCCTTTCTTTATTTTTACTTGGGTCTCATTGGCGAAGTGATTAATCTTTTCATTCCGCAATGTTTTTGTTATCTCTGGACGTATTTATTGTGCAACGTATGCTGAATTAGCTAGTATACTGACTTTTCTTCATCTTAACCCTTTAGCTGCTAAGGACGTATATATACGTTTTTCCCCATTCACTTCTAAAGACGCATTAACACGTCTGTTATTATCTCTCCTCTTTGGGCTAAAGACGTTTTTACACGTTACACATTGCTACTGTCACTGCTATAGGCGTACATTCTCATTTGTGACCTAGAAACAAAGAGTAGCTATTATTAGCTCAGCCTTCAGAAAGTATGTAGCAGTGAAAGGGTTAAACATTTACTACTAGCCGAGACATCAGCTCAGAAAGGCGTATCTCTGGACGTATTGTGCAACGTATGCTGAATTAGCTAGTATACCGACTTTTCTTCATTTTAAACATTTACTACTAGCCGATACATCAGCTCAGAAAGGCGAAGGAGTTAAGTCGTTTGCCTGTCGTACTGAAGGTTGTGACTCGAATCCGGACCGAGACACATGTGCAATGTTTTCACGAGATCCATATGAAATACAAAAATACATTGACAACATTGCTTCTGACTTGTGGGATCTAACACAATGCTACATGATGCTCATGGAGTTATTATTTCATCTTCTATACAAAATGATGTCCCATTAGACAGTATTGTCGGTATAAATTGAACCTCTTTAAAATTGACTTCAATAAATGGCAATGTAAAGCAATTGTAGTATTAAAAATAATGTGTACTCCTATGCTCCATTAGAAATTGGAATGAAAAACTGATATAGTGTTAGGAACAGTTTCACCATTATATTCATTTAATAATTGAAGTGGAAAAACTGTTATATTATTGGAACAGTTTCACCATTATATTCATTTAATAATTGAAGTGAAAAACTGTTATATTATTGGGAACAGTTTCACCATTATATTCATTTAGAAATTGAAATTAAAAGTAGGTACAGTATTAGGAAGGTTGCCATAAATATATTGAATTCATTGTGATTGTGAACAAACATAAGTATGCAGCTTTGATACTAAATGTTGTAGGTTCTTAATTCTGTTCTTATTTTAATCATATGTCTTTTGATGTTCATTTTCTATTTATGTGTAGGAACAATTACTCAACCCGATCCTCCTAGACTAAGTTGGTTGCATTTTGACCAAAGAAACGTGAATTGCTGTGTTCCAGAATGTGAATAGTAATTTCAACTAAAGTCATTGGATCCCATTGGATCAATCTTCTCCTTTAAACTCTCCATATCGACCACTTGTTAACCACTCTTTGTGATCTGTATGTGATCGGAACCTTATAGTTATTGTACGTTGTGCCAGTTATGCACCTACAAGTAGGCCAGCACATCCGATTTCTGCTGCGCTTTTTATTTACTAGGCTAGCTTCCCTAGGCCCTTACCTCAGCTGCCTCTCATGCCTTGTAGGTTGCAGTGTTACTATTCTTTGCTCCCATTGAGAGCCCCGGCAACACACAAGTGACATTTTTATCAATGAACAATATACATCAGATGAAATGTAATATACATCAGATGAAATGTAATATACATCAGATGAAATGTAATATACATCAGATGAAATGTAATATACATCAGATGAAATGTAATATACATCAGATGAAATGTAATATACATCAGATGAAATGTAATATACATCAGATGAAATGTAATATACATCAGATGAAATGTAATATACATCAGATGAAATGTAATATACTTCAGATGAAATGTAATATACATCAGATGAAATGTAATATACATCAGATGAAATGTAATATACATCAGATGAAATGTAATATACATCAGATGAAATGTAATATACATCAGATGAAATGTAATATACATCAGATGAAATGTAATATACATCAGATGAAATGTAATATACATCAGATGAAATGTAATATACATCAGATGAAATGTAATATACTTCAGATGAAATGTAATATACATCAGATGAAATGTAATATACATCAGATGAAATGTAATATACATCAGATGAAATGTAATATACATCAGATGAAATGTAATATACATCAGATGAAATGTAATATACTTCAGATGAAATGTAATATACATCATATGAAATGTAATATACATCAGATGAAATGTAATATACATCAGATGAAATGTAATATACATCAGATGAAATGTAATATACATCAGATGAAATGGAATATACATCAGATGAAATGTAATATACATCAGATGAAATGTAATATACTTCAGATGAAATGTAATATACATCAGATGAAATGTAATATACATCAGATGAAATGTAATATACATCAGATGAAATGTAATATACATCAGATGAAATGTAATATACATCAGACGAAACGTAATATACTTCAGATGAAATGTAATATACATCAGATGAAATGTAATATACATCAGATGAAATGTAATATACATAAGACGAAATGTAATATACATCAGACGAAATGTAATATACATCAGATGATATGTAATATACATCAGATGAAATGTAATATACATCAGATGAAATGTAATATACATCAGATGAAATGTAATATACATCAGATGAAATGTAATATACATCAGATGAAATGTAATATACATCAGATGAAATGTTATTGGTTATTGTTATTGGTTACTAAACTGACGTCATTGCACTCCGGGCAAACCCATAGGTGCTCAGTCTCCCCAACAGATATCGAAGAGTATGCATACTGATGGTTCCTGTGGCTCGCTGATTAAACACACCTCTCACTCTGCCTCTCAGACATCCAGTTCGACTTGAACAAAGGGTAATTCCAAACTGCTTAAATCGCTTGATCGATTCAACATCGATTTTAATGTCCTCATCCAACAGAGAGTCTCGAAGAGACCGAAGAATATCCCCTTATCCATCTTCAACTCCCCAACAATCGATGCTGTTGATGCAAGCCTGTCCGCTCTCTCATTACCGTAAACACCCGCATGCCCAGGACAGTATATCCACGTAAGCCGCTGGAGGTTAGAAACTTCTATAGACGACATCCACTCATACCGAAACCTGCCCTTCTGGATCTTGTGAAGCATCGACTGAGAGTCAGATACAACAACTGCCCAGTAAATGAAGTCCCAGAAATCCAATGGAGGGCAGCAGTAACGGCCTCAACCTCCATCCTCATACTAGAATTAGTTGTCCTGTATGCCCCACTTCGCTCTGCAACAACCCTACCATGCGCATTAGCCAAGAAACCCCAGCCGGATTTCTCACCACGTTGAACCGACCCATCGGTATATACAACAACATCATCATCCCTTGCATTATCTTCTATCAGCTGCTTAACTGCGAGATCAGCCTTCATGTTGCCCCAATCTCTACATTCTCTTCCAAGAGTAATGATAACGTTGAGATAGTTCATCATGCTTCCATCTGTTGGGATCCATTCTTCCCCTTTTGGTAGAGTCGCAACCGTAGTCACCTGGCCAATCGTTCTCTCAGCCTGGGCCATCCACGACATGCCACGCTTGATTCTCGTGCCCTTAACATCATTAGTGTTCCTGTGAAGTGGATGTCTCTTATCCGAAGTAACCCGCATATATGCCTTGGTTTGGGCGATTGCATGACGGGAGCGTAGTGACAGAAGGCCAAGCATATATCTCATCTTCACAATGGGGGTATCTCTAGTGCAGCCCAGAACTATACGCATACCTTCATTCTGAACCCGTTCAAGTCGTTCACATTGTGATCTTGATATCGTAAGAATTCCGAGTCCGTAATCTACCACTGACATTACCAGTCGATCGAACAAAAGGGCAAGTAGTCTCTGCTCAAGGTGTGCGGCCACCATAACTTTGAGAGCCGCAAGACCACGCTTGCACCGTTGTATCGTCTGTTCAATATGGTGTTTGAAAGATAGACTACGATCAAAGGTTATTCCAAGATAGCGAAGCCTGTCTCTGCGCTCGATGGTATGTTCATCAAAGATTACATACATTCAGATTACATTCAGATGAAATGTAATATACATCAGATGAAATGTAATATACACCAGATGAAATGTAATATACATCAGATGAAATGTAATATACATCAGATGAAATGTAATATACATCAGATGAAATGTAATATACATCAGATGAAATGTAATATACATCAGATGAAATGTAATATACATCAGATGAAATGTAATATACATCAGATGAAATGTAATATACATCAGATGAAATGTAATATACATCAGATGAAATGTAATATACATCAGAGGAAATGTAATATACATCAGATGAAATGTAACATACATCAGATGAAATGTAATATACATCAGATGAAATGTAATATACATCAGATGAAATGTACTATACTTCAGATGAAATGTAATATACATCAGATGAAATGTAATATACATCAATCAATCAAGTGCCATGCCTGCCGGCGTAGGCGATCATGTCTCTCCACAACTCTCTTTGCTTGGTGCATGTAATCAGTTCTGACGTCGATATTTTGTCGAACCATGATGTCAGGCCATCCAACATCTTCTCCCTCTGTCTTCCACGATCTCTCCTTCCCTGAATTTTACCTGTAGTCACCAAATGTTCTAAACCTTCTCTCGCATTATATGCCCGAAGAACCTTGATTGTCGGATTCTTATTCTTTTGATAAGGTTTCTTTGTGTACAGGCCTGATTTAAAACCTCCACGTTTGTTTTCTTTGCTGTCCATGGAATTCTCAACATTCTTCTGTAAAACCACATCTCTGTGGCTTCAATGATCGTATTGATTGTTTGTTCATTGTCCATGATTCGCTGCCATACATAAGGATTGGTTCAATATAGCATTGGAGTACTCGTTTTCGCAGTGTCATTGGTAGTGAGTTCACGCATAGTGTGTTCTTCATTTTCATAAAAGCTGCTTTCGTTTGAGCTATTCTACTCCTAATCTCTGTTGTACATCTTCCATCTGGTGTTTAGAATGTTCCTAGATACTTGAATCGATGGACTTGTTTCAGTGTTGTGTAATATACATCAGATGAAATGTAATATACTTCAGATGAAATGTAATATACATCAGATGAAATGTAATATACATCAGATGAAATGTAATATACATCAGATGAAATGTAATATACATCAGATGAAATGTAACATACATCAGATGAAATGTAATATACATCAGATGAAATGTAATATACATCAGATGAAATGTACTATACTTCAGATGAAATGTAATATACATCAGATGAAATGTAATATACATCAGATGAAATGTAATATACTTCAGATGAAATGTAATATACATCAGATGAAATGTAATATACATCAGATGAAATGTAATATACATCAGATGAAATGTAATATACATCAGATGAAATGTAATATACATCAGATGAAATGTAATATACATCAGATGAAATGTAATATACATCAGATGAAATGTAATATACATCAGATGAAATGTAACATACATCAGATGAAATGTAATATACATCAGATGAAATGTAATATACATCAGATGAAATGTAATATACTTCAGATGAAATGTAATATACATCAGATGAAATGTAATATACATCAGATGAAATGTAATATACTTCAGATGAAATGTAATATACATCAGATGAAATGTAATATACATCAGATGAAATGTAATATACATCAGATGAAATGTAATATACATCAGATGAAATGTAATATACATCAGATGAAATGTAATATACATCAGATGAAATGTAATATACATCAGATGAAATGTAATATACATCAGATGAAATGTAATATACATCAGATGAAATGTAATATACATCAGATGAAATGTAATATACATCAGATGAAATGTAATATACATCAGATGAAATGTAAAACACCACAAAGTTGAAACTAACCTGCAGCTAGTAATGATTAGGATAATGTAAGATGACCACACCATCAACGAACTTGTCACCCAGCCGGAAAAAGCACAATAGAGTCTGACACGATGAATGCGGTTGCATGAGATCCAGCCGACGAACCACATCACTGCGTACATTACTGCACCATGAACATAAACAAAGACACAAAATATGTATTGAAAATTGCTTTCATGAGAAGCAATGTGATGTATATAAGTATATCTTCGATTGATTGACTCATTGATAAAGATTGGTTGACAGTTTGATACGAATATCATCATTGCACTTTCGTGCATAACCGTGTGCGCTTCGATCTCTTTCTTACAAAGTACGCGAAGGCTTAGAGCAAATAAACACCACAATAAACAGCGGAAAAATGATCGCTTGGCTGAATGCAAACCGTCTGTCCGTTTAAGTGGTCGCTTAGTACTTTCTCTGGCACAAAGAAAACATTGGTCACATAGAGTGGTCAACCGGCTGGGTGTTCTAAAGAAATCACGGGAGTCGTTCTTTGTACAATAATCAAATGCAGATCAACACTGGTCATGTGGAAGCAAGCCTCCAAGCAACATTCACTTAGAAACGCCACATTAGACGTCGGTACTGCGTCTGAATTAAAGGTGGGTAATTGAAATTTTTTTGTCTTTCATTACATTGGTCTTGCAAGCAATGTCTCCATACCGCTATATCCAGGGCATGTCCTTCAATATATTGTAAAGAAGTGAGTCCGATATTTCTCTAAATGTTACTAAAGTTAATTTTAGGGTCTCCTTCTTTCGTGTACACTTTTCTTCCCAATGGAATACCTGCTTTGTAGCTAATCGATCATTTCTTCTCAGAGTAATGAATTTGAACACGCGACATTCACCTTAATACAACACATTAACAGACTCCAGTAAACATGTAATGAATACAATATGAGAATAAACATAGACAAAATCGAAGTAATGACATTCGCTAAAGAAGAAAACACTACCAATATCTCCATCGACAAACGCCCATTAAAACAAGTCAGAGACTTTACATATCTACGGAACATTTTTTCAGTAAACGGAAGAGTAACTAATGAAATCCAACACAGACGCAACAAAGCAAATCAAATGATAGGACAAATGGCGCCAATTTTAAAGTGCAAACATGTCACCATGTATACAAAAAGAAAGTGTTTCTCTCCACATTATGCTACCAGTATCAAACCTGGACGCTGTCATCAAATGATAGAAGAAAACTTGTCACAACAGAGATGAAGTGTCTACGCAGAATGCTGCAAGTAACAAGAAGAGACAGGTTGAGAAATGAAGACATCAGAAAAATGTGAGTACAACATCAGTACTAAACTTCATCAAGAAACAACAAATTAAGTGGTTCGGCAACATAAGCAATGTTGCTGCGATACAATGGATACAAAGCAAAAAGCCGGCCACGCAAAAATTATACCTCAGAGATAGCAAAGGCGACGAAAGACACTATTTATGAAGCGCACACAAAGCTCGTTCTAGAAATCTCTTCTTATCCTGACGCAGTGAAGCAAAACAGGATTTGAGAAAAGAAATAAAAAAGGACAATACAGAAAGAGAGTCACATTTATAGGCATGGTACCATGCTAAAAGAGAATATAAACACAATGGTAACTACATGATAATTGTGATACATTCTTCTTCTTCTTCTTCGGAAGCTCAATATTGACCACTGGTTAAACAATTCTTTGTGATTTGCAAGTGATTTAAGTTTAATAGCGATTGTACGTTGTGCCAGATATGCGCCTACAAGTAGGCCAGCAAATCCGATTTCTGCGACTCTTTTTATTTACTAGGTAGTTTCCTACACCACTACTTTATTCGCCTCTTACGACATGCCTTGAATGTCGCAGTGTTACTATTCTTTGCTTCTTCTTTTTCTTTGCGTTCGCTCTTTACGACCAATTTTAATCACTCTTTGTGATATGTTTGATCTTTGCTAAGAACGTGTATACGTTGCACATTGGTTTGGTAGGCCCTAAACGCATAGACTTCTACACGTTTAGGACATGTGCACCCGATTTCAGCCAAACCTCCTTAGTCGCCTCTTACGACATGCGTGGCAGGTAACAGTGGTTCTATTCTTTACACCCCAAATTTGGGCCCCGGTAACCACTCGGGCGGACTATTCTTTGCTCACCTTTCGAGCCCGGAAACACACGGGCGGTTGTTCGTGATAATGAAATATAATGTCGAAACAGCAATGATACTGAGACAAAAATGACAAGACCCAATTAATAATGATTTCGTATCTCGAAACACTTATTATTTGATGATATGCATGGGCGTCCACACGTTAATGCAAAGGGTGCAAACCAACCCCCTTCCCTGGAATACGTCTTATCAAATCTGATTTTCTCATAGTAAATTTCCAAATAATAATGTTTTCTGAAAATTTTTCCCTCCCTACGTCCTACCTGGAAAAATGTGTGACGCCGATGGGGATCGACAATACATGTGACTAGAAAATGTGTGACGCCTGATGGGTGATACAGACAATACTTACGTGTGACTAGAAAAATGTGTGTGAGCGTCCATGATGAGGTGATACAGACAATACATACGTGTGACTATAAAAATGTGTGTGAGCGCCCATGATGAGGTGATACAGACAATATTTACGTGTGACTAGAAAAATGTGTGTGAGCGTCCATGATGAGGTGATACAGACAATATTACGTGTGACTAAAAATTGTGTGAGCGTCCATGATGAGTGATACAGACAATATTTCGTGTGACTAGAAAATGCTGTGACGCATATGATGAGGTGATATTACGAGCAATACATATGTGGACTAGAAATGTGTGAGCGCCCATGATGAGGTGATACAGACAATACATACGTGTGACTAGAAAAATGTGTGTGAGCGCCCATGATGAGGTGATACAGACAATACATACGTGTGACTAGAAAAATGTGTGTGAGCGCCCATGATGAGGTGATACAGACAATACATACGTGTGACTAGAAAAATGTGTGTGAGCGCCCATGATGAGGTGATACAGACAATATTTACGTGTGACTAGAAAAATGTATGTGAGCGCTCATGATGAGGTGATACAGACAATACATACGTGTGACTATAAGATCATTCTTGTTGAGAAGTGACACAAGGTGGTGGTCCAAAGTATCACATGTTCCTCGCATTCGCAATAGAACTGCCATTGCCATAATGTTAACTACTAAGGTCGATATTAAAATGATTGGCAAGTACATATTGGACATATCGGTACACTTCAGAGGAAGTCTCAAAAGTTCCCTAGAAGTGCTGATATTGTGGAACTTATTAAAGAACTTAGTCACCATCTTTGTTGATATTGTTGAAGTTGTAGCAAAGTTTAAATTGTGCATTGTGTTTCTAAATCCAATCTTTTTGCAGTTGCTTCTTCGACTGTAGAAACTGAAAATATATTTATATATGTTTGTTATTTGCTTACCTTTTGAACACATATACGTTGTGTGTTTGTTTGTTTACGTTCGATTGTTCTTATCAACAAAGTTTGTTGTTTGCTCTTATCCACGTAAACCACTATTTGTAATTTCAGCTGAGACAGTGAGTATGTTGCTCTACTGTTATACCACTGTGACATGTAGGCTAGGCACATTCTAATTTCGGATGCAGACGTTCAGCTGGTGGACAGAAAAAAGGCTTTAAAGACACCCTTAAAGTGTCTCTGAAATGCTTCGATTTAGACACCACGTCCAAGGAATCCCTGTGTCTCGTCTCAAATATATACAAGCACAATAAGCTTATAGCATGTGTTTGTGCAGACACTGTTGGACCGAACCCTACCTGATTGTTTCTGTGTCTAGTTGTAACGAGCGTTTGAGAAAGACACTCCCACGTGAGTAATTTTTTAGGCTCATTGGTTGTGTTCGTAAAAGCGCTCGTATTGCTAGGCTAGGCGATTGGTGTCGTAAGGACTAGGGTAAGTGGTTCGAGTCCCGTGTTTGTCTATTTTGTTTTTTCGGAAGCTCTTAATACCTGTACCATGTTTATTTGTTGATCATATTCGTTACTTCTGTTGCTTCCTCTGGGGTTCTTAAAAAAACTCATTGTGCTCATCTAACAACACAAGAGGAACTCGCATATCTGAGAATCGTCGTGACGCTGAGGCACAGCGAAAACCAGCTGTGCGAAAAGACAGCTACATGTCTAGCCTTGATCATGTATGCCTCACCTGTGGTAGAGAATTGTGGTAGGGGATTGTTTGCAATCATGTGTCAGACCCATACAACTGAACTTTTTTAACATTAGAGTGAAGTTGCAATGGCAGAGAAAACATCATTTATTAATGAAAAAAATTGCTTTTCAGTATCAAGGGACATAAATGAGAGAAAACGTACTAAATTATGCTTGGTTATTTCTCTTATCGAAACCTAAAAATGGAATAAACTCAGAAAAGTAAGGCCGTCATTGTAAAGATTTAACAGGCTGTCCAACTCCGAACAACGGCGAAAGCCGACACTTTTCACTTTTTACACGTTCAACTGTGTTGCACTAGTAAGATGCCGTCCCAGGACAAGCTTATGTGCCCCAAAAAGACTGAGAAATGTTCCTAATCCGGAACATATTCAGAAAGGCTGCACAACTCTTTGGCGTAGATCATAAAGTCCAAATACACCGCAAAAGATGATCGTAAAGAGCAAATCCTAGGCATCTACCCTAGTAAATAAAATGCTGGCGAAACCGGATGTGCTGGCCTAGTCACCATAGGCGCATAATGGCACAACGTAAATAAAAACGCTTTTGTCAAAGATCAATTATACCTCACAATAAGAATGATAAAATTGACCGCGAAGAACGAACGCAAAGAAGAAGAAGAAGAAGAAACCAAGGAATACATGGAGACGAGATTTGGTGGAAGAGATTAACGCTATGGGGACTAAACCTCAAGCGCTGTAAAAAGGTTTGGAAGAGAGATGGAGAGAGAATAACGTTTGCTCTTACACTATTGCACGCTTACACTATTGCTCGCTTACACCATTGCACGCTTACACTGTTGTTAGAAAATGACTAAAGGTATAGAAAGTAAGTTGAATTCGTTTGAAAAATAGAAGTCTGCGAAAAATCATGAACACAGAATGGAACGAATTCAGAAGTGATGACATCATGGTTATTAGTTATCGAAGGACTATCATCATAGCACTCTAGACATTATTAGGGTTATTAGTTATCAAAGGACTATCATCATAGCACTCTGAACATTATTATGGTTATTAGTTATCAAAGGACCATCATCAAAGCACTCTGGACATTATTATGGTTATTAGATATCAAAGGACTATCATCATAGCACTCAAGACATTATTATGGTTATAAAGTGAGGGAAAAAGACAAAAGCTGGACGAAGCACACAAGCTGCAGAAACTCTGTGCTGAATCTTGAAGCACAGTTGAGGAAAATGGGAAGTGTATCGCATTGCTTCATAAAAGATGATTCGGAGAGCATTGTAGGATCACTCTACAGATTGTTGCATTTTGTTTTACAAATGTTTTAGGACAAATCAGCGAAAAATAAGGACGTCATTGTGGTTCCAAATAACGAGTTTCTTTCATTTACAAACTGAATACCAAGTATGAGGAGCGTCTGGTCTAATGCGTTAGAGCGCAGATCCCATGCGGGAGATTCATGTTCAATCCACGGTGAGGACACATATTTGTTTCTGTCAGGGGCATAATAGAAAAATCTTAAAGCAAACAGTTTCGCAGCGATTGCACTAGCCATGCGCCATTTATATTCCTCAGGCTCGTGTTATCACTGTCCGCCCTAAAAAACAGCATTACAAGCAGTAACGACAGTTGTTTATTTATCTGTACGCAACAAGTATTGTTTATTTATCTGTACGCAACAAGTATTGTTTATTTATCTGTATGCAACAAGTATTGTTTATTTATCTGTATGCAACAAGTATTGTTTATTTATCTGTATGCAGCAAGTATTGTTTATTTATCTGTATGCAACAAGTATTGTTTATTTATCTGTATGCAACAAGTATTGTTTATTTATCTGTATGCAACAAGTATTGTTTATTTATCTGTATGCAACAAGTATTGTTTATTTATCTGTATGCAACAAGTATTGTTTATTTATCTGTATGCAACAAGTATTGTTTATTTATCTGTATGCAACAAGTATTGTTTATTTATCTGTATGCAACAAGTATTGTTTATTTATCTGTATGCAACAAGTATTGTTTATTTATCTGTGTGCAACGAGTATTGTTTATTTATCTGTATGCAACAAGTATTGTTTATTTATCTGTATGCAACAAGTATTGTTACAATCATTAAAGCTAAAGACAGCAGAGTAAACATGAGTGTCATACATGTATATGCATATATAATTCATTTCAATACTTGATTATCAATAATCGAAATTAATATCCGCGCTGTCAGTGACGTGTGTCAGTTGTCGACAGATATATGATACAAACGTGTGCCAGTTGTCGACAGATATATGGTACAAATGTGTGCCAGTTGTCGAAAGATATATGAAATAAACGTGTGCCAGTTGTCGACATATATATGATACAAACCTGCATACATTTTCACTGATCAACAAAACCAAAATTTATATTTTAAAAGCATATTAGATAATGATAGGGTTAGAATACAAAAGGTAAGATCAACATTTGCCATTCTGAAGAAAATATGGAGTTCAAGAATAATCAGGAATAAAACTAAGATAATGATATTTAACTCAAATGTCAAGGCTGTCCTTCTATACGAAGCGAAGACATGGAGAGCAACTAAGGGGACGCCAAAAAGTTGCAGACATTCATCAGTAGAGGCCTGCGCAGGATACTCCATCTGCAATGGTATGACATGACTATAAACATGGAACTCTGGGATAGAACGGGACAACGGCAGGTGAAACAAGAGATAAGGAGCAGAAGGTAGCGATGGATAGGACTAGAGCCAACTATAAACTTATGGGCCTGCAAACTCAGGTAAGAATATGGGAAACCAGTCCACAACTACACCACATGACCACGCGTTCCAGTATTGTTGTATATTGACGAATTCATTTTGAAACCAACTAAAAATGCTAAATCGAAGTTATGTTATGCTAAGTGTAACAATAAAGAATATCAATATTATGAATATTGTTTCACCAATAAATAACCAAAGACTCACAGAATTGAGTACAATTGCAAAAAAAGCTTGCAATGTTCTATCAAACATCTATAAATTCCAGCACTCTGATCTGATCTAGGTCAGGGATTTCTCCCGTCAGTTGTTAGGCCCAGTTATTTACAGTTAGCTGTGATAGGACACACACTGAGGAAACTCCCTAACAGTATCACGAGACAGGCTCTCCGATGGAACCACCAGGGCAATAGAGGCAGGGGAAGATCCAGAAACACCCGGAGTCGGGAGTTGGAGAAGGAATGCAAGAAAATGGGGAGATAGTGTGGAGATCTGGAAAAGATGGCCTTGGATAGGCGAGCTTGGAAAGCCTTGGTTGCAGATCTATGCCTCGCTAGGGGCGAAGGGTGAAGAAGGAGATTAGATAATGTGTTGATCCGTCCTGCTAACTTTGTAAATCATGAGTTTGTATACACACTATACGATTCTCTTAAGCGTTACAGAAATGTTGCTAACACTAGGAAACTTTCCCCATTTGTTTAACACGTACTTGTCAGTACTTCTCTTTCCCGTTTCCCCTCTATTAGTGCTGTCCCTAGGATGTGATAAAAATAGTCGACGTCATAACGCATGAACATTAGTAAACCTAACTGTTCAGAACTGTATCTATCGTTTAAAACAGCGAAACGGAGAAGACGGAGAACTAGCTAGAGATGTAGTCTTTCACGTGGGCTGAGATGAGAGCCCCTCTTGTACAGAACATACTACATGAAGACATATTGCATCCTCCACACAAGACCCGTGTACATTATGCAGAATTCTAGATTGAAACTAAACTAAAGTTGTGAAACAGCCACAAATGTAAATAAACAGCAACACGTGTGAGGAATTAACAAAGCTATTAATAAACCAATAAATCATGATGAGTAAGACGTATGAACTATAAATATGAATTTCAAGTGAAACAATGAGAAAGCCAGACTTCAAGAACTGTAACTTAACCGTGATTGTAGATCGGTTGACAGTCCAGAAGGTAACACACCAAGATCAAAGATGGACGTTGACCATTTATGTGAAGTTTAGATTCATAACTGAAACGAACATATCACTGTGATATATGTAGGAGATTTTATCCGGAAAACATTGTAAATAAAAACGACGTGACGTGAACACAACATTGCATCACTCAAAAATAAAAGGAGCACAAATATCTACGAAAAAATCGGATAAAATAGAGTCGAAGACATAACAGCATTAAAAATATTACAACCTTTGCCACCGACGAAGTCAGATTTTTTGGAAGTGAAAGCGAGAATGAAATTATGCAGAGTTACTGTCCAACATACAGCAGATCTAAATACTAGTGACTTAAAGTTCTAACAATTTGCTGCCCTCATTGGTTCTCTGGGACTCCATTTACAAGGGACATTCTTGTATCTGACTCTCAGTCGATGCTTCACATGATCCAAAAAGACAGGTTTCGTTATGAGTGGATGTCGTCTATATAAGTTGCTAACCTCATAGGTTTACGTGGATCTGCTGCCCTGGGCATGCGGGTGTTTATGGTAATGAGAGAGCGAACAGACTTGCATCAACAGCATCGATTGTTGGGGAGTTGAAGATGGATAAGGTGGATGTTTTTTGGTCTCTTCGCGACTGTCTGTGGGATGAAGACACTAAAATATATGTTGAATAGCTCTAACGATTTAAGTATTTTGGAGTTACCCGCGGTACAGGTAGAACTGGATACCTGGGAGTAGAGTGAGAAGTGGTTTTAATCAGTGAGCCACGGGAACCATCAGTATACATAGTCTTCGATATATGTTAGGGGAGACGTATGGGTCTGCCCGGAGTGCAATGACGTCAATATAGTAATAAAAAACCAAGACCTGTTTAGCATTGAGGTTATGAATTGTATTTATAAAATTAGCTTGATATCACATTAGCTATTACTGGTACCATTTTTACAACTCTTCAGTTGAACCTCAGAGATAACAGAAGCGACGAAAGACACCGTTTATAAAGCGCACACAAAAGCCGATCTATAAATCTCTGCGTATCCTGACCCTGTAAGTCAAAACAGGATTGGGGAAAAGAAAAAAGAAAGATATAATTTTAGCAAAAGTCACTATTTATGACAGAAAAAGTCTTAATGCAGTCAATGAAGTGTATGTCATCTCACCATAGTATAAGAAATACAATAGCAGCTGGTAAAGTTAAAATTTTAAAAATGGTGTGTGTTGGTCTTTCAATAACTGCATAGATATACTGATATATCATGTGTTACCTTCAATGGCAACTCATCAACGGCCATGATATTCTACATAATTTTGAAATATGTTTTGATCGCAATCAAAAGTAACAGCGTGGAGGGCCTCAATGGTTAAGACTTTTGCTTGTTGATCTGAAGGCTGTAGGTTCGAATCTGAACCAAGTCACATATATAATTCATTCATAATATATCTATGGTTGTTGCTGGAGTTACGGAGATCGTGTTTTGTACAACACTTTCAGTAGATGTCAAGCTATTTCTGCACATAGGTACTGATCCATACTGGGACACTCGGTACACTGAAGTCAATTATTCCCATTTAGACGTTCTAGACTCTTATGAACATACCATACATGGCAGAAATGGTGGTTTTACAGTGATACAGCAAGGTTAGCGAATCAAAGGCTGTAGTAATCTTTCATCTTGTTTTGTTTTCTCCAGGTTTACATTAAATCAGTTGGTCATCTATATATATGAAAATCGTGGCATATCATCTACAGGACTTAGCCATCAACCACAGAAAACGGGTCTCCTTTTTTTCTAGACACCACTTATACGTTCAGCAGTTTGTCATTGCTTCTTGAACGCTGGTGTTTATTTTTACCGTTTATAAAAATTAACGGACACCACTGTTGTTCCTCAAATGCCTACCACGGAGTTTGAACCAGGTGCGATTATGTTGTGATCGAGCTCACTTCCACTTAAGCTACAGACGTCCACTCTCTCTTTCTCTCTCTCTTTATCTCTAGCTATCTCTCTCTCTATCTATCTCTCTCTATCTCTCTCTCTCTCTTTCTCTCTCTCTCTCTCTCTCTCTTTCTCTCTCTATCTATCTATCTATCTATCTATATGGCCTTTATTCGTCTTTACAGACGGTCAATTGGCAAGTGTTTCACTGTGACAGCTTCTGAGTTTTTGCTTGTCTCTCTTGTCTTTCAGCTCATCCATAAGTCTCTCTTCAGACGATTTTGCACATTTGCGCAATGTTGTTTTCCATATATCTCGATCATCAGCCAGTTTTTCCCATTTGCTGGGACCTATAGAAAAGTTATTCATTGAGGCCTTGCAGACATCTTTATATCTGAGCAGTGGTCTGCCTTGGTGCCTATTCCCCTCCGAAAGTTCATAGAACAGCACTTGTTTTGCAATGCGGCCATTGTCCATTATTTGCACATGCCCTAGCCATCTAAGTATTCTACTGCTGAGCATACCCATGATGGAAGGCAAGTTTGCACGTTGCAGTACTTCAGAGTTGGTTATCTTGTCTATATAACCAACTTGTATGTATATATATACATACGTCTGTGTGGAGAAACACATCTGTAGAATATCATGGTGTGTACTATAAAATAATAAATTAGCAATACGGTTTTTCTTTCTTTGTTGCAACAGTAGGTGTTTCAATAAAGTACAGTCTATCAGGAAATGAGAACATTTGATTAAAGGGTTCACGTCGTGCTAGGCTATTATAAAATATTGTTTATTCATTATTATATACCACAACAAAGACTTCATTACAGTTGCTGCAACTAATATCCAACCTCATTGACAATTAAATATTTTGGTGTTTTTTTTTAAATACTAGTGAGCTGATGAATAATGCATTAACTGCTTGAAGGTAGGGAGCTCTAATACAAGAGAGTTAATTAAAGTTTACACTATATTCAAATGAAGTTTTTAAACACACCTGAGAAGAGGCTGGAGACGAGACTGTTATTAAAAAATACACCTGGAGAAGAGAGCTGGAGACGAGACTGTTATTAAAAAACACACCTGGAGAAGACAGCTGGAGACGAGACTGTTATTAAAATTACATGTCGCACGTGTGGTGTCGTGAGCAGCAAAAGAAGCAAAGAATAGTACCACTGCGAACTACAAGGCGTGTCGTAAGAGGCGACTGATGTAGAACCTAGGGAAGCTGACCTAGTAAATAAAAAGCATGGCATAAATCGGATGTGCTGGCCTACTTGTAGAGACGTAACTGGAGCAATGTACAATCGCTCTTAGGTTCAGATCGCATACAAATCACACAGAGTGGGTAAGATGGGGTCGATATGGAGCGTTCGAAGAAGAAGAAGCAGAAGAAGAAGAAAAGGATAGGTAAGACATGAAAAGAATTGAAAGGGATGGCAGGAGAGAGGAAGATCTAGAAGAAGTGTGTTGAATACCTCTGCTCCGTTAAGAATTGAAAGGGATGGCAGGAGAGAGGAAGATCTGGAAGAAGTGTGTTGAATACCTCTGCTCCGTTGAGAATTGAAAGGTGAAGAAGAAGACGAAGAGAAAGCACACATGTTTTGTTGCATGTTTGTGTTTGCTAGTCGTTGTGTACCAGAAAGACCTAGGATTGTTGCCGGATCTACGAAATTCGTGCTTTGTTTAATACTCTCAGCAGGTGTCGTGTCGTTTCTGTAGAAGAGAGGGGCCGAACTACATGAGGAAACTCGGGGAAATAAAGTCAATAAACGTCTTTCGACAGTTTGATATTTGATGATGTACAAAATGTTGCAAGTAAAATAATTGTCAGTGACTATAAATTATTCCCAAGATACTTAATTTAAACTGGAAAAACGTAGATTTATTGCACATTCTGTAATATACTAGATGCTTGACATAACATAACAGCTGATTGTACATTTTATGCACTATACTCTTTTAAATAAACTTTAAGTCATAACTCTGTAAAGAAATCACGTAAAGAGTCCAAAATGACCACGTTAACGTACACACTTCTGCATGAATAATATGTTCATATTTCAAGATGTCAGAGTTTGTCACTATCAAAAATGTATCTTTGTTTCATGTGTTACTTGTCATTATCCAGAATATGTCTTTGTTTGTTTCAATGTTACTTGTCATTATCCAGAATATGTCTATCTTTTGTTTCATGTTACTTGTCATTATCCAGAATATGTCTTTGTTTGTTTCAATGTTACTTGTCATTATCCAGAATATGTCTTTGTTTGTTTCAATGTTACTTGTCATTATCCAGAATATGTCTTTGTTTGTTTCAATGTTACTTGTCATTATCAGAATATGTCTTGTTTTTTCTGTATTATGTCATTATCAGAATATGTCTAGTTGTTTAATTTATTGAAAAATACATCTTAGTTGTACTCAAGACTAACATTATCAGAATATGCATGGTTCAAGTTACTTATTATAGAATATGTACAAATGGTTGTTTCAATTTTACTGTCATTATCAAATATGTCTATGTTTGTTTCAATGTTACTTGTCATTATCCAGAATATGTCTTTGTTTGTTTCAATGTTACTTGTTATTATCCAGAATATGTCTTTGTTTGTTTCAATGTTACGAAATATACGAGCATCATAAATGTTTTCTCTTTAAAAGATATAACTGAACGATTATTTTCTTCGTTTTCTGTGAAGTTATGACATTATTGACGGTACCAGGTTTAATTATAGAAAAAAACACATCAGTAAGTGACTACTACAGACTAAAACATAACATATATCACATCGTCTACAGTATACATATATATAAATATAAGCACAAATGGTTGTATCTCTGTGCTAGTGTTAGCAACACTATAGTCCGTTCAACGTGTCATGCATACAGATAAAAAAATTTCATCTTTGTAACCATTTGATGAAATAACTTGAAAACTTGTATATGAACTGCACATGTTCCCGACGCTACAAAAGATTTTTTGCCATTCAAACAATAATACCATCTCTAGAAGTTTCCTTCTTTGTGCTATATATTTAACTCTTCCATTGACATGGTTGGAGAAAACTAATGTTTACAGCCATTTAGTACATTGGTGACAAAAATAGCAATATTCAGATATAATTCCGTGGTTCTTTTAAACAATTTTTGCATTTTCCATGCACCAAAGACTCGGGCTTGAACATGGTAAACAAATGACGTCATTATTGGTAGATGAACTTTTACTTAAAGGCGTATATCGAAATTAGTGTGATGCTATTGGGTAATATTGTTGACTTCTCAAAATAGACACTGGTATAACATTTCTAATGAGTTTGAAGTTAAAATATAAAAAGTATCATTAATGCTATAAGCGCATTTCCGCAAAGAGGCACATATGGGTCATCTGTACTACAGTGTACAAGAACCAGAGAAAAGAGCTATTTTATTATAGTGATACCTCCCTACCACATATGTTAACATGCGCACATTGTAACGAAGAAGTAGCAATTTGAAAAGAATCTCTCCAGTAGCTCCACCATAACAAGGTGCTATAGAAAAGTTCTTAGAACATCCTGGACAGAGAAGAGAAGAAACAAAGACATCCTACAAGACCTGAATACAAGGAGCATTGTCTCATAAATAACATCATGTCACAAAGATAAATATTTTGGCCACATGAAACGCCACAGTGGTCTGGAGAGAAAGGTAATGGAAGGCATGGCTCCTGGAAAACGAGTCAGGGGACGACCAAGACGAAGATGACAGCTGGACATCAAAGAAACCTTGAACAGGACGCTGTAAGAGGCAGGAGAAGTTGCACGAGACATAGAGCTTTTCCTGCGGGCTGTAATGAATGCGACGTTCCGCAAGGGACATGCTACTACTTGAGCTCCGCCATTGCCAGTCTCAAGCCTGGACGTGAAAGGGGGATGACATTATGACATGGCAGCTAACTTTAACTGTTATGTAAGTTATTTAAAAACAATTATACAACTATGTCTACATTTCCTGTTTATTTCGTGATTGTATTGCAAGTATCTACATTGGCCCCCATGTATAAGTTGAGATGATACGCCTTTGCATGAGACTTGTCATAAAATGTCATATGTGTGCGTTTACTGTAAAAAATAAAATGCTGTATCAGACTAGCCAAATATGCCGCCAACATCAGAGGAAACCGTTTTATTACAAATCCTAGTTTCCTATAGCAATTTCTTCCATCAGACATTTGCGTCGGTATAATTCTAAGGTTGGGTTTCGCTACTGTGGAACTGATGGTTTTGCTACAATTCGTATTGGACTGTGGGCATGAGTTGTTGAACGGACTATAGAACATGACTTGTTTCTCCATGTTGGGTTACCATGTTGTGTCATCATTTTAGGTCATTATGTGGGGTCAACATGTTGAGTCATGATGTTAGGTCATCATGTTGTGTCATCATTTTAGGTCGTCACGTTGGGTCAACATGTTGGGTCATGATGTTGGGTCATCGTGTTGGGTCATCGTGTTGGGTCATCCTGTTGGGTCATCGTGTTGGTCCATCATCGGGACTACTATTTGGCAGACACTAATTCTTCTATGGAAAACTAGATGATCGTTGTCTGGAAACCGTTCGTTCTCAGGGCTAGTTGTTGGATGTTGAGTGGAATAAATGTATGTTTTCAATTGCAGTGCCTGACAACTGTGCCCACCACCCTACCCTGGATAACGTTATGTCTATACATAGTGTTAGTAAGTGTAGTTCGTTAGCCCAGGACCTTATCCTATATATTTGTCTTCGTCATTAGCTTAATGCTCAGTGCTACCCTATTGTTCTTAAAACTTTCCATTTACACTTTTACAATCAGGGAGAAACGAAACCCAACTATAACGAGCTACCACCTAAACCATGAAGAAAACATATATCTTCTTTCAAACAACAAACTTGACAATCTAACATCACAATCGAACTGAACAAAGATGAAAATATCTTCTTTTAAACAACAAATTTGACAATCTAACATCACAATCGAACTGAACAAAGATGAAAATATCTTCTTTTAAACAACAAATTTGACAATCTAACATCACAATCGAACTGAACAAAGATGAAAATATCTTCTTTTAAACAACAAACTTGACAATCTAACATCACAATCGAACTGAACAAAGAAGAAAATATCTTCTTTCAAACAACAAACTTGACAATCTAACATCACAATCGAACTGAACAAAGATGAAAATATCTTCTTTTAAACAACAAATTTGACAATCTAACATCACAATCGAACTGAACAAAGATGAAAATATCTTCTTTTAAACAACACATTTGACAATCTAACATCACAATCGAACTGAACAAAGATGAAAATATCTTCTTTTAAACAACAAACTTGACAATCTAACATCACAATCGAACTGAACAAAGATGAAAACTTTAAAGATCTAATTTCTTCTTCTTCTTCTACGAACGTTCCATACCAACCACTTGTCAACCCTTATGTGTGATTTGTATGTAATTTGAGCCTAAGATCGATTGTACGTTGTGCCAGTTATGGCAGTCCAGCACATCAGATTTCTGCGCTGCTTTTTATTTACTAGGTAGCCTCCTAGGTCCTACATCAGTCGCCTTGCATTACGATATGCATTGTAGGTCACAGTGGTACTATTCTTTGCTTCACTTGCAGACCCCGGCACCACGTGGGTGGATCTCATTTCAATATTAACTGTAGAACAAACATCTCTATCTGTAAGAACTTTTACACAGAAAATGATGCATGTATTAGCTTGCATTCTCAACACAAAACATTAACTGTAGAACAAACAAACTATCTGTAAGAACTTTTACACCATAAAGTGATGCATGTATTAGCTTGCATTCTCAACACAAAACATTAACTGTAGAACAAACTATCTGTAAGAACTTTTACACCATAAAGTGATGCATGTATTAGCTTGCATTCTCAACACAAAACATTAACTGTAGAACAAACATCTCTATCTGTAAGAACTTTTACACAGAAAAATGATGCATGTATTAGCTTGCATTCTCAACACAAAACATTAACTGTAGAACAAACAAACTATCTGTAAGAACTTTTACACCATAAAGTGATGCATGTATTAGCTTGCATTCTGAACACAAAACATTAACTGTAGAACAAACAAACTATCTGTAAGAACTTTTACACCGTAAAATGATGCATGTATTAGCTTGCATTCTGAACACAAAACATTAACTGTAGAACAAACTATCTGTAAGAACTTTTACACCATAAAATGATGCATGTATTAGCTTGCATTCTGAACACAAAACATTAACTGTAGAACAAACAAACTATCTGTAAGAACTTTTACACCATAAAGTGATGCATGTATTAGCTTGCATTCTGAACACAAAACATTAACTGTAGAACAAACTATCTGTAAGAACTTTTACACCATAAAATGATGCATGTATTAGCTTGCATTCTGAACACAAAACATTAACTGTAGAACAAACAAACTATCTGTAAGAACTTTTACACCACAAAATGATGCATGTATTAGCTTGCATTCTGAACACAAAACATTAACTGTAGAACAAACATCTCTATCTGTAAGAACTTTTACACCATAAAATGATGCATGTATTAGCTTGCATTCTGAACACAAAACATTAACTGTAGAACAAACAAACTATCTGTAAGAACTTTTACACCATAAAGTGATGCATGTATTAGCTTGCATTCTGAACACAAAACATTAACTGTAGAACAAACTATCTGTAAGAACTTTTACACCATAAAATGATGCATGTATTAGCTTGCATTCTGAACACAAAACATTAACTGTAGAACAAACAAACTATCTGTAAGAACTTTTACACCACAAAATGATGCATGTATTAGCTTGCATTCTGAACACAAAACATTAACTGTAGAACAAACAAACTATCTGTAAGAACTTTTACACCACAAAATGATGCATGTATTAGCTTGCATTCTCAACACAAAACATTAACTGTAGAACAAACAAACTATCTGTAAGAACTTTTACACCATAAAATGATGCATGTATTAGCTTGCATTCTGAACACAAAACATTAACTGTAGAACAAACTATCTGTAAGAACTTTTACACCATAAAATGATGCATGTATTAGCTTGCATTCTGAACACAAAACATTAAGTGTAGAACAAACTATCTGTAAGAACTTTTACACCATAAAATGATGCATGTATTAGCTTGCATTCTGAACACAAAACATTAACTGTAGAACAAACAAACTATCTGTAAGAACTTTTACACCATAAAATGATGCATGTATTAGCTTGCATTCTGAACACAAAACATTAACTGTAGAACAAACAAACTATCTGTAAGAACTTTTACACCATAAAGTGATGCATGTATTAGCTTGCATTCTCAACACAAAACATTAACTGTAGAACAAACAAACTATCTGTAAGAACTTTTACACCACAAAATGATGCATGTATTAGCTTGCATTCTGAACACAAAACATTAACTGTAGAACAAACAAACTATCTGTAAGAACTTTTACACCATAAAGTGATGCATGTATTAGCTTGCATTCTCAACACAAAACATTAACTGTAGAACAAACATCTCTATCTGTAAGAACTTTTACACCATAAAGTGATGCATGTATTAGCTGCATTCTGAACAAAACATTAACTGTAGAACAAACTATCTGTAAGAACTTTTACACCATAAAATGATGCATGTATTAGCTTGCATTCTGAACACAAAACATTAACTGTAGAACAAACTATCTGTAAGAATCTTTACACCATAAAATGATGCATGTATTAGCTTGCATTCTGAACACAAAACATTAACTGTAGAACAAACTATCTGTAAGAACTTTTACACCATAAAATGATGCATGTATTAGCTTGCATTCTGAACACAAAACATTAACTGTAGAACAAACAAACTATTTGTAAGAACTTTACACCATAAATGATGCATGTATTAGCTTGCATTCTGAACACAAAACATTAACTGTAGAACAAACAAACTATCTGTAAGAACTTTTACACCATAAAATGATGCATGTATTAGCTTGCATTCTGAACACAAAACATTAACTGTAGAACAAACAAACTATCTGTAAGAACTTTTACACCATAAAATGATGCATGTATTAGCTTGCATTCTCAACACAAAACATTAACTGTAGAACAAACTATCTGTAAGAACTTTTACACCATAAAATGATGCATGTATTAGCTTGCATTCTGAACACAAAACATTAACTGTAGAACAAACTATCTGTAAGAACTTTTACACCATAAAATGATGCATGTATTAGCTTGCATTCTGAACACAAAACATTAACTGTAGAACAAACAAACTATTTGTAAGAACTTTTACACCATAAAATGATGCATGTATTAGCTTGCATTCTGAACACAAAACATTAACTGTAGAACAAACAAACTATCTGTAAGAACTTTTACACCATAAAATGATGCATGTATTAGCTTGCATTCTGAACACAAAACATTAACTGTAGAACAAACAAACTATCTGTAAGAACTTTTACACCATAAAATGATGCATGTATTAGCTTGCATTCTGAACACAAAACATTAACTGTAGAACAAACTATCTGTAAGAACTTTTACACCATAAAATGATGCATGTATTAGCTTGCATTCTGAACTCTCTCTCTTTAGCCTGTTACGCCCCTGGCGTTTAGGGAAGCAACAAACGTACACCATTCTTCCCTGTTCATGGCCTTCCTCTGTATTGTGTTCCAACTATGATTCATTTCCTTCAGCTCTTGCTCTATCGTTCTCCTCCAAGTCGTCTTGGGTCTTCCACGCTTTCGCCTACCCTCTGGAGTCCATCTCAGTGCAGTTTTCGTGTCGGAGCCAGTCTCCATGCGCATCACATGTCAATCCATCTCCAGCGTCGTCTTCGGATGATAGTGCCCATATTCTCTTGTTGGCATCGTGCAAGCAATTCTTGATTCGAGATAGTAGTCGGCCAGTACATGCGTAAGATTTTTCGCAGACAAGTTGTATGAAAGGCGGAGAGTCTGGACATATCCTGTTCTGTCATTCTTCAGCATTCCGATCCGTACAGCAAAGTTGACAGCACACAGCTGTTATAGATACTAGTCTTGGTTCTGATGCTGTATTGGGCAGATTTCCAGGCGGTCTGAAGGGTCATGAATGCACTTCGTGCTTTACTCAGTCTGTTTTTAATGTCAGATCCAGCGCCTCCTTCATTGCTAATAACACTTCAAGGTATGTGAAAGCGGTTGTATCTCGGAGGTTTTACCTTCTAGTTTGACTGGTGCTGGGGTTGCTATGTTCAGAGTCATTACTTCAGTTTTCTTCTGATTTATTTTCAGCCCAACCATCTCACTATATTGGTTAAGGCGGCAGGTCTTTTCCTGGATATCTCTATGTGTATGAGATAGGAGTGCGATGTCATCTGCAAAATCTAGGTCTTCCAGCGTGGATGTGAGCGTCCATCTAATACCTCTTGCCTTATCTTCCGTTGTTTTACGCATCACCCAATCTATGACAGTGTTGAATAATAGGGCTGACATAACACATCCTTGTCGCACGCCTGTTTTTACTTCAAACTTTAGTTCTGAAGTTTCAACACTGCATGCAAACTTGCTGTAGCAGCTTTTTATAATATTTATAAAACACAGTGGGATTCCATACCATCTTAAGATACGCCATAGACTTTCGCGGTGTATGCTATCAAAAGCCTTTCAAAATCTACAAAGTTGATATAGAGTTTGCTTTGCCATTCTGTGCATTGTTCTATGATATTTCTAAGAGCAAATATTTGGCCTATACAGCTCCGTCCTCTGCGAAATCCTGCTTGTTCCTTTCTCAGTTTCTTATCCACAGCGTCAGTAATACGTTGTACGATGATTTTGCTTAAGATTTTACTTGGGACAGAAAGCAATGTTATTCCACGCCAATTATTACAATCGGCAATGGAGCCCTTTTTGGGTATCTTGATGATGACTCCTCTGTTCCATGCATCAGGTATTATTTGGGCATTCCAAATAGTAGTAAACAAGGGTTGCAATATATTAGCTGCAAGTTCTGGGTCTATTTTGAATAGTTCTGCGTTTAAGTTATCATTCCCTGGTGCCTTGTTATTCTTAAGAGATTTAATTGCTGTAATGATCTCATCCTGGCTGGGTGTTTCAATGCCAATTTCTAACTCCTCTGTTGGTTCTGGTATGTCTGCTACTACCGTTGGAGGTGGTCTGTTTAGCAATTCTTTAAAATGCTCTGTCCATCGTATTTCTTGTTCCTTTTCCGTTGTCAATAGTATTCCATTCTTATCCTTTGTGAGAGTATTTGATCTTCTGTAATGTTTCCCCTTAATAGCTTTGTAATTTTGTACACTGTTCCCTGATCACACTTTTTGCTGCTTCTTCTGCCTGTACTGCCAGGTCTTCAACATACATTCTTTGTCAGCTCTCACAGCCCGTTTGATTTCTTTACTTGCGCTTTTGTACTGTTCTTGGTATCTTGCTTTCAGTCTTTCGGACTTTGCTTCTAACAATTTCTTTTTAATATTCTTCGGCTGTCTATTATTTTCCATGTTGTTGGTGTTATCCATTCTTTCTTTTCTTTGTGCGGTACCCTAGACATGTTTCACTGCTCTTGCTATATTTAGATGCTATGTTGTCCCATGTTCTATCTATGTTGTCAGTTTCATCCGTAGTTTCATTACTTTCTAGGGCTTGGAATCTGTTCTTTATCTGCATTATAAACTTATCCCTTACTTCCGTGTCTTTTAGTCTATCCACATCGAACCTCTTTTGGAGGTTTTTCTGTTGTCCTGTTTTTCTTAGTTTAAGTTTGACATAAGCTGTGACTAGGTGGTGGTCAACATCTGCACCTCTCTTGACTACAACATCTAGCAGCGAGCGTCTCCAGGGTCCATTGATCATTATATGGTCTATTTGGTTTTTATCTCTGCCATTAGGGAATACCATGTTAATTTGTGGATATCTAAATGTTGAAATAGGTTCCTCCTATAACGAGATTGTTCATGCTGCAGAAGTTTACTAAACGTTCCCCATTTTCGTTCATCATACCACATCCATATTTTCCCATAGTTCTATAACTATGCGTTTTCTTGTCCGACCTTCCATTTAGATCTCCCATAACAATGATAACATCATGGGATGGTGACTTGTCTAATTCTGCTTGTAGGTTTTCGTAGTACGAGTCTTTCTTTGTATCTTCGCTATCATTAGTTGGCGCATAGCATTGTAGGATTGTGATGTTTGTATGCTTCCCTTTAGTCTGATCTTAATCAAGCGGCTGCATTCTGAACACAAAACATTAACTGTAGAACAAACAAACTATCTGTAAGAACTTTTACACCATAAAATGATGCATGTATTAGCTTGCATTCTGAACACAAAACATTAACTGTAGAACAAACAAACTATCTGTAAGAACTTTTACACCATAAAATGATGCATGTATTAGCTTGCATTCTCAACACAAAACATTAACTGTAGAACAAACTATCTGTAAGAACTTTTACACCATAAAATGATGCATGTATTAGCTTGCATTCTGAACACAAAACATTAACTGTAGAACAAACAAACTATCTGTAAGAACTTTTACACCATAAAATGATGCATGTATTAGCTTGCATTCTGAACACAAAACATTAACTGTAGAACAAACAAACTATCTGTAAGAACTTTTACACCATAAAATTATGCATGTATTAGCTTGCATTCTCAACACAAAACATTAACTGTAGAACAAACTATCTGTAAGAACTTTTACACCATAAAATGATGCATGTATTAGCTTGCATTCTGAACACAAAACTCCCCGACAGTAACCAAACACTTATGTACATAATATGCAATAGCTTAAGAGTGGCTTTATTCTATTGACTGATTAAATGAAACTAATACGCGTGACAGTTAGCGGTTTATGACAGATTTATGTGTCTGATCCTTTCAGTGCTGTTGATACAGGTTACGATATCACAGGTTTTAAAACTTGTTTTTTTTTTAATATTTGAGACAAGCAATGCACACGATCTTTAGATATACTTTGTTTGTTTGCCAAAATATGCTCGGTATTCTATTTTGACTGCTTGGCCAAGGTTTAGTCTTGAATGCATCATTTCAAATAAATCTTAAGTTGAACCAGTGTAAAGTGTTTGGGATATATTGGAAACAAAATCAATAATGCATCAAAGAAAAATATAAACGTGCTATTGTCAGTAGACATTTTATTCAGGAATATTTAATTTATGTTCTACGTTTATACAAGCAAAGGTAATGTATATATTTCTACAAACCAATAGGATATGTTAAGTATATATCAAGCTATTTTTATTTTTTGATTCTTCTTCTTATTTGCGTTCGTTCTTTACGACCAATTTTAATCACTCTTTGTGATATGTTTGATCTTTGCCAAGAACGTGTATACGTAGCACATTGGTTTGGTAGGCCCTAAACGCATAGACTTCTACACGTTTAGGACACATGTATTCGATTTCAGCCAAATCTCCTTAGACGCCTCTTACGACATGCGTGGCAGGTAGCAGTGGTTATATTCTTTACACTCAAATTTGGGCCCCGGTAACCACTCAGGTGATTGTTTGATTTGTTTTACTATCATCATTGCACTCGGGCGATTGCTTGATTGATATTACTATCATCATTGCACTTCATAGAATAACCATATGTGTTCCGATTTCTTTCTTAGAGAGAAAGATATCAGCGACAGAGCACGAACTCCGTAACACAAGTTAGGGGCCCAGATGTAATCTTAGAAATGGTGATGTTTGTACGAATTTTATTTTAAAATTTGCTTAATGATATATTTGTAGCCTATTATTTTCTATTTGACACTGTCAATTGTGCCTTTTCTGGCTCAACTTGAATACTGGACTTCATT
This sequence comes from Arion vulgaris, assembly GCA_020796225.1. Classification (NCBI taxonomy): domain Eukaryota; kingdom Metazoa; phylum Mollusca; class Gastropoda; order Stylommatophora; family Arionidae; genus Arion; species Arion vulgaris. The sequence goes on along the minus strand of CM036761.1, from coordinate 24,097,567 downwards.
TTATCAACCGTCTCCGACATTTGAAGAACTTGATCTTCTCTAAACTGAAATCAATGATTACATACAATAATCTAGTAGTTTAAGACGGGAAACAGATCGAGTATTTGTGAAAGCGATCGGCGTTTACAGAAACATACTCTTATCAGTGGCGGACCGTGATCATTTTTGTTGTTGGGGCCAGAAAAAAATGTTCGGAAAAATCATGGTTTAGGGTTGTTATATTTTAATTTAGAAAATAATAAATGCACATTATACATTATTTTTGGTGGGGCTCGGCCCCACTGGCCCTTAATGACGATCCGCCACTGACTCCGTATTATGTGGGTGTAGGGGTCTCTGCGACGTAGAGGCTAGGTGATCGTCTCTCTTATAGTTACATGTAGGCACTTCACTTGATTGATTGATTGATTAATTGATTGATTCATTGATTGATTGATTGATTCATTGATTGATTGATTGATTGACTGATTTATTGATTGATATATGAATGGTTACAAACACATCAAGTAAAAAAGTTAATTACATATTCTTTAGAGGACTTTGCGAATCAACCCCAGCTTTTAACGCTGTTTGTGATTTTTCTAGGCATTACTACGTTCAGTAGTTTGTCATTGCTTTCTGAACGGGTGGTGCCATTGTCCTTTTGTAAAATTCCACGCGAAACAATTTGCAACCAAATTGTACGCAGCATGATTCGAACTCAGAACGTCGAGGTTAATAGACGAGTCACTACCCCTAAGACACAGACACCACCAACACATCAATTATTTCACGTTAATATATAACTATTTTAAATGACACCTGCTTATTTATTTATTTATTTTTTGTTTATGTTTCCACATAGTTCACATACAACAAACGTTTGGATTCACTATGATTTAACGTTGACCATATTCCCTATGATATACCGTTATTGATATAAGAGAAGACTGCAGTCAAACTATGTAGCAATGCGAAACACGTAAAAAGAAAGTACTATAGATTTACAAAATACAAAAACAGTAGCAATACACAGCAACGTTTCGACCAAAAGGCCTTTATAATGTCAGTCTGTATGTTTTCTATCTATCTATCTGTCTATCTATCTATCTATCTATCTATCTATCTATCTATCGATAAAGGTCTTTTTTTCGAAACGTTGTTGTATATTGTTATGTGTTTTTGTATTTTGGAAAGCTACAGTTTTTTGTTTTTAAGTGTTTCGCCATATGATATATCGTTGAAAATGGAAATGCTACTAATTAGTCTTTGTGCAGATTTTATAGTATGAAGTACCTGTCATTTCCCATTTCTAGTACCACGTATACGGTAAGTAGTTAGACTGATTACTTGTATCACTATTGGATCATCGCATCCCATAAATAAACCCCACAACACTTGTATGTTCGTTTCTAAAATTGAACACCCTTGCGTTGCGTTAATCAACCCTCTTGTGTGTGGCTATTAAACAAAAAATTACAGTTCTAACACGGTTTTCATTAAATGTTTATTCCAAATGGTATGAAAACAGCTGCTTCTCTGCTTTACTCTTTCCATCGTCATTACCATCTCTTAGAAAACATGATTGAGTGCTTGATTGACTGACTGAACGATAATCCCTGCAATTCGGTGAACAACCGTGTGTGCCTAGATCGGTATCTTACACAGTAAGAACTCAACAGCAGTGTACAACCGTATGTGCCTAGATCGATATCTTTCACAGTAAGAACTCAACAGCAGTGAACAACCGTATGTGCCTAGATCGATATCTTATACAGTAAGATCTCAACAGCAGTGTACAACCGTATGTGCCTAGATCGATATCTTATACAGTAAGAACTCAGCAGCAGTGAACAACCGTATGTGCCTAGATCAGTATCTTATACAGTAAGATCTGAGCAGCAGTGTACAACCGTATGTTCCTAGATCGATATCTTATACAGTAAGAACTCAGCAGCAGTGTACAACCGTATGTGCCTAGATCGGTATCTTACACAGTAAGAACTCAACAGCAGTGTACAACCGTATGTGCCTAGATCGATATCTTTCACAGTAAGAACTCAGCAGCAGTGTAGTAACTTCCTAACACTAACGAGGATTCCGATACAATTTGAAAATCAGGGAAATGTTTTAAAAAATTGTATTTAAATCTTAAATTAATTTGCCTGGGCAGAGGCTTTTCAGTCCACTCGTATAGGATTTCAGCTGTCAATGGTTTTTTAAAGCGCACAACTTAAACACAGGGCCGCCTTTTTATCGTCTGTCTCCGATAGGACTAGGAAATTGATCTCATCTACATTAATATCAAGGATGAGATATAATACTGCTTCGTTTTAAAACTCAAGTAATTCAAACTAATATCTGAGCCTGAACAATGCAGACAAATCTTTGTTTTAGTTATCTGTCATTTGATTACAGCTAATGTAACAATGAAGACAAATCTTTGTTTTAGTTATCTGTCATTTGATTACAGCTAATGTAACAATGAAGACAAATCTTTGTTTTAGTTATCTGTCATTTGATTACAGCTAATGTAACAATGAAGACAAATCTTTGTTTTAGTTATCTGTCATTTGATTACAGCTAATGTAACAATGAAGACAAATCTTTGTTTTAGTTATCTGTCATTTGATTACAGCTAATGTAACAATGAAGACAAATCTTTGTTTTAGTTATCTGTCATTTGATTACAGGTAATGTAACAATGAAGACAGATCTTTGTTTTAGTTATCTTTCATTTGATTACAGCTAATGTAACAATGAAGACAAATCTTTGTTTTAGTTATCTTTCATTTGATTACAGCTAATGTAACAATGAAGACAAATCTTTGTTTTAGTTATCTGTCATTTGATTACAGCTAATGTAACAATGAAGACAAATCTTTGTTTTAGTTATCTGTCATTTGATTACAGCTAATGTAACAATGAAGACAAATCTTTGTTTTAGTTATCTGTCATTTGATTACAGCTAATGCAACAATGAAGACAGATCTTTGTTTTAGTTATCTTTCATTTGATTACAGCTAATGTAACAATGAAGACAAATCTTTGTTTTAGTTATCTGTCATTTGATTACAGCTAATGTAACAATGAAGACAAATCTTTGTTTTAGTTATCTGTCATTTGATTACAGCTAATGTAACAATGAAGACAAATCTTTGTTTTAGTTATCTGTCATTTGATTACAGCTAATGTAACAATGAAGACAAATCTTTGTTTTAGTTATCTGTCATTTGATTACAGCTAATGCAACAATGAAGACAGATCTTTGTTTAGTTATCTTTCATTTTATTACAGCTAATGTAACAATGAAGACAGATCTTTGTTTTAGTTATCTGTCATTTGATTACAGCTAATGTAACAATGAAGACAGATCTTTGTTTTAGTTATCTGTCATTTGATTACAGCTAATGTAACAATGAAGACAAATCTTTGTTTTAGTTATCTGTCATTTGATTACAGCTAATGTAACAATGAAGACAGATCTTTGTTTTAGTTATCTGTCATTTGATTACAGCTAATGTAACAATGAAGACAAATCTTTGTTTTAGTTATCTGTCATTTGATTACAGCTAATGCAACAATGAAGACAGATCTTTGTTTTAGTTATCTTTCATTTGATTACAGCTAATGTAACAATGAAGACAGATCTTTGTTTTAGTTATCTTTCATTTGATTACAGCTAATGTAACAATGAAGACAAATCTTTGTTTTAGTTATCTTTCATTTGATTACAGCTAATGTAACAATGAAGACAAATCTTTGTTTTAGTTATCTTTCATTTGATTACAGCTAATGTAACAATGAAGACAGATCTTTGTTTTAGTTATCTTTCATTTGATTACAGCTAATGTAACAATGAAGACAGATCTTTGTTTTAGTTATCTTTCATTTGATTACAGCTAATGTAACAATGAAGACAAATCTTTGTTTTAGTTATCTTTCATTTGATTACAGCTAATGTAACAATGAAGACAAATCTTTGTTTTAGTTATCTTTCATTTGATTACAGCTAATGTAACAATGAAATACACTATTTACAATGGATCTTCTTCTTCGAAGCTCGATATCGATCACTCTTTTGATTTGTATGTGATCTGAGCTCAAGAGTGATTGTACGTTGTGCCAGTTATGCACCTACAAGTAGGCCATCGCATCCTATTTCTGCGATGCTTTTTATTTACTAGGGTAGCTTCCTTAGGCTCCATTCCTCAGTCGCCTCATACGACATGCCTTGTAGGTCACAGCTTTACTTCTTCTTCGAATGCTACTTATCGACCACCTGTTAACCACTTTTTGTGATTTGTAAGGGATCAGAGTCTAAAAGCAAGAGTACTTTGTGCCAGTTATGCGCCTATAAATAGACCAGTACATCCGATTTCTGCGATGCTTTTTGTTTACTGTGGTAGCTTTCCTAGGTCTCTACCTCAATCGCCTCTTACCACAGTGTTGCAGTGTTACTATTCTTTGCTCCCCTTGCGAGCCCCGGTAATACATAGACGGAGTGGATCACAATACAACAACACAAAACGAAGGGATATTACAACGTACACATTTCAAACATGCATACAACACTAAACAATACATAATACAAATAGGTAAAAGAAGAAGTATTAGAGAAACCAACATCGATCGCCTATCGCATTCTCACGTATAGATATATACCCCTATATACATACACATATCAACTATACAACCAATCTACATATCACATTGTACTGCACTAGCACGTCTGAAGTGCTTTGGGCGCTACAATAATAAACTTGTTAAAATATTTCTTTAAAGTCTTATAGTGTATTATGTGTTTTTATTCACGGTGCGATACTTCAAGGAATTTAGTGCTATTTAATAACAATCGATCGACCAGAAACGAGTTTTGGATATTGTTATGAAGTTAAGCCAGGTATCAATATATAGGAATATCTCATATTTAGTGCCAACTGGTTGAACTTCTCTCGATTAGATGGTATTTAGAATTGTCTAGTTAACCACTCATTTACTGTAGATTCAGGTGGACGTTCTAGATATATCTTAGATGCTTCTTCACAAACGATGGATTTACTGTGAGAGACATTATAAATTATATATTTGACAATGTAAGTATGGCTTGACGAAATTGAGAACATGGGCATAACAAACCATCTATATGTCATTATGTTCATCTCTCTATCTATCTGTCCACCTATGTCTGTATATATATATATATATATATAATATATATATATGCCTAGAAGAAGAATGAGAGGAAGACATAGAAGACGATGGGTGCAAGATGTCATTGAATATCTCAGAATGACTGCTGCTGACGCCAGCCAACTTGCACAGAACAGAGTTTTTCAAGACTGCTGTCATGAGAGCCAAGCTCCGGAAAGCACAAGCTACTTGATGATGATGATGATGGTATACACACACATATATATATATATATATATATATATATATATATATATATATATATATATATATATATACGTATATTTATTGCCATTGGCAACGTCGGGTTGTGCGACATGCACCATTGATAAAGAGGTAGAGATGACCATCAATGACTTTGAAGGCAAAAATTGTACAGAAGAGTACTTCAAATATAATTTAGAGAAAAAAACGAATGCTGTTCTTCAACATCTTTGTATTAAAGATAGTTTCTTATTAAAGAATATAAAAACAAGGGAAATTAAATATTTTGAAGACAGAAAACGACATTAGTGTCTGGAAAGATAATTCTATAAAAAACAGTGTCTGGAAGAAGAGCGAGAGAAAGACCTAGACGACTATGAGTGCATGATGTCATTGACGAGCTGAGAATGACTGCTACTGAAGGCGGGCACCGTGCACAGAATATAGTTTTTCAAGGTTGCTGTATGGGAACCAAGTTTCAGGGTTTCCTCCATCCACTAAAGGTTATATAGAAACTTACCCTAGTTAGGAGTGTTTGTTTATTGTATTATTTATAAGTTTTAGAATACTTGATAAACGTAAATTGTAAATGTTATTTTGTTTTTGTCTTTAGCATGATCATCGTAATTGTTTGTTTTATTTCTTTCAATATCTTACTTTCCAAGAAATCCATTTCTATTTTCTAACAGAAGATGTGAACGTTTCTTAAGTTTCTAAAGATTAGTTTTCATACGGTATGAGCTTAACAGATTTTTAACTATTTTTCATCAACTTTGAGTAGATTGTTTTTGAGATACTTAAAGCAAACATCAACTATTCTATTCTCTTAGAGTAAGATATTTTAGACAGACATATCTACGATGGATACTAGTTTTTATTTGAAGTCATCCGAAAAGAGAAAGTCAACTTCCAACTCCCCAAGACGAAATCAGACACTAGCAATGTTTTACAAAAGACAATCGGTAAGTAGAAATTATTTTTCGTATAAGTAAGTATAATATTTCGTACACGTAAAGCGATATGAATGCCTAGAGAAGATTATTTTGGAGGGAATGAAGCCTGGAAGAAGAATGAGAGGAAGACCTAGAAGACAATGGGTGCAAGATGTCATTGACGATTTAAGAATGATGACTGCTGCTGACGTCGGTCAACTTGCACAAAACAGCGAGTATTTCATGACTGCTGTCACTGGAGCCAAATTCTGAAAGGGACAAGTTACACGATGGTGATGTATAATTCTGTAAATATATAGTAATAAATTTTATGAAAATTGTTGTTTCTGATTGAGGAACGCCCGTGTGTTGTCGGCTCCATAAGGGGAGCAAAGAATAGTAACACTGCGGCCTACTAGTCATGTTAAGAGGCAACTGAAGTAGGGCATGGGAAGCTACTCAGTAAAGAATAGTAACACTGCGGCCTACTAGTCATGTTGTAAGAGGCAACTGAAGTAGGGCATAGGAAGCTACCTCAGTAAAGAATAGTAACACTGCGGCCTACTAGTCATGTTGTAAGAGGCAACTGAAGTAGGGGCATAGGGAAGCTACCTCAGTAAAGAATAGTAACACTGCGGCCTACTAGTCATGTTGTAAGAGGCAACTGAAGTAGGGGCATAAGGAAGCTACCTCAGTAAAGAATAGTAACACTGCGGCCTACTAGTCATGTTGTAAGAGGCAACTGAAGTAGGGGCATAAGGAAGCTACCTCAGTAAAGAATAGTAACACTGCGGCCTACTAGTCATGTTGTAAGAGGCAACTGAAGTAGGGGCATAAGGAAGCTACCTCAGTAAAGAATAGTAACACTGCGGCCTACTAGTCATGTTGTAAGAGGCAACTGAAGTAGGGCATAAGAAGCTACCTCAGTAAAGAATAGTAACACTGCGGCCTACTAGTCATGTTGTAAGAGGCAACTGAAGAGGGCATAGGGAAGCTACCTCAGTAAAGAATAGTAACACTGCGGCCTACTAGTCATGTTGTAAGAGGCAACTGAAGTAGGGGCATAGGGAAGCTACCTCAGTAAAGAATAGTAACACTGCAGCCTACTAGTCATGTTGTAAGAGGCAACTGAAGTAGGGGCATAGGGAAGCTACCTCAGTAAAGAATAGTACCACTGCGGCCTACTAGTCATGTTGTAAGAGGCAACTGAAGTAGGGGCATAGGGAAGCTACCTCAGTAAAGAATAGTAACACTGCGGCCTACTAGTCATGTTGTAAGAGGCAACTGAAGTAGGGGCATAAGGAAGCTACCTCAGTAAAGAATAGTAACACTGCGGCCTACTAGTCATGTTGTAAGAGGCAACTGAAGTAGGGGCATAAGGAAGCTACCTCAGTAAAGAATAGTAACACTGCGGCCTACTAGTCATGTTGTAAGAGGCAACTGAAGTAGGGGCATAAGGAAGCTACCTCAGTAAAGAATAGTAACACTGCGGCCTACTAGTCATGTTGTAAGAGGCAACTGAAGTAGGGGCATAGGGAAGCTACCTCAGTAAAGAATAGTAACACTGCAGCCTACTAGTCATGTTGTAAGAGGCAACTGAAGTAGGGGCATAGGGAAGCTACCTCAGTAAATAAAAAAGCGTCACAGAAATTGGAAGTGTTAGCCTATGTGTATGCTCAAACTGGCACAACATACTATCGCTCTTTGGATCAGATCACATAGAAATCACAAAGAATGGTTTCACAAGTGATCGATATAGAACGTTCGAAGAAGAAGAAGAAGATTTTGGAAAAGTCGATACGATCTCTAAAAAAATGAAGACATTTTTATATGTTATTATTATTTGAAGAAATGATGGATTCCGAGCAATGTCTGGGCAACCAGTAGTAACAACTGTTGTACGAAAGAGAAGATGTAAATATGTTGGGCGTACTCTGAGAGAAAATGATAAAAAAAGGAATCACAAAGCAGGTACTGAAGGGAAAGAAAGGCAAATGTTTCTAAAAAGAAAGCACGCTATGTGAAACCCTGTAACGAGCTTTACTGAGAGAGGCGATAAAAATCAAACTCAATTTCCTAGAGGAGATTGGAATAGGAAATCATGTTCCTCTGATGATCGTAGTCGATTTGATCTGGAGAATCGTTTTATTTCGTTATATGGTACCTTGCGCCCTCATGGACTCAACGCTCTATATTCCTATGCTTCTTAGTACTTTCTCTTCTCATGCTCCATATTCTATATGTTTATATGGTACCTTGTGCCCTCATGGACTCAACGCTCTACATTCCTATGCTTCTTAGTACTTTCTCTTCTCATGCTCCATATTCTATATGTTTATATGGTAAATATATATAAGTTATGTATTTACTTTATTTTTTATTGTTTCTCTTATTTTTTCACTTCGAGTTTTTCTGCTTTTATTTCATTAATCGTTTTTAGTCCCATATTTTCATTTTATGTCCGTTGGAATATCTCTGTCGTAATCGATATGTAGTGTGCTGTGAAATCCGTCACCTCTGTTGTATCGTTTGCTTGATAAAGGCATTTTGGTCGAAACGTTGCTGTATATTGTCATTGTTTTTTTTTTTTTTTTTTTGTAAAACTACAGTACTTTGATTTTACGTGTTTCGCCATTGCTTCGTAGTTCTACTGCAGTCTTCCCATATGTCGATAGAAGAGATTCAAAGAGTTGCCCAGGATATAACAGTATGGGCAATTTGCGTGCATCTCTTGTAGAAGACGTATGTGGTAAACGTATTATCGATATAAGGAAAGACTGCAGAACAATTATGTAGCAATCTCAAAATACGTAAAACAAGTTAGTTTTACCAAATTCAAAAACATTTGTAATTGTTATTGTTTTTGTATTTGGTAAAACTATAGTATTTTGTATTGACATGTTACGCATGTGTGTCAAACGGAACACGAAGAGGAAGGACATATATGATATTATTTCACAGGTTTCAAAGTGGGCGTACCACACCTCCCAGCGGGCGCTGAAGCCTTCTAAGGAGGGGTATAGTGGCCTCAAATCATTGGGGGTGGGGGCATTCAGACGATCTAGGGCTCGATAGCTACTTGTAGAAGAAATTATTAAAATATATATTTAAAATTAAATTATTTTTGTGATTTTGCGATTGAATAACTGTATTCTAGAAGAAGCACATATTGACCACTACAATTTCAATACCTTAGTGGCATAAGCAGTCACGTATTATTAGTTACTATTTACGTTGAAAATATCAAACGTGCTTAAACGTGGAAAACTGTTTTAAGGAAAGGGGAGGGGAGGGGGTTACAAAATGTATGTCTTGTAAAGTGGGCGCGGACAAAACAGTTTGGGAACCTATACATTATTTGAACACGGTATGTTTCATGAAGTCTATTTTCTTTGTACTTTACAACTGATATTACTAAGATAAGGTTTATATGATGTTTAGTTGACAGCGTATACTATAGATCAGATTGTGTATGTATGCAAATACAAATCACTATTTTAGTATTTGACTAACTACTACTCAGAGATTAACCCACAGCGGTATTGTTCCTAATCTATGGTAAGCTCGAAGACTCCAGTAAAGGTTAATCCACCGCATGGTAGGTAATTTAGATAAACATTTCTGCAGTCGTTTGCGTGTGTGTGTTTGTGTGTCTGTATAATGCAGAGAAATGTATCGTTTTGCTTGCACATTAGTGCTGTATGCATGTATATGTGTTAGTGTTGGGCGTGTGTTCGCCTGCGTAGGTATATATGCTCATGTGCATGTATGGGTGCTTGTGTGTACATTACGTGTGTTCATGTGTGCGCGTGTTCATGTGTGTATTGTGGCGTGTGTGTGTGTGCGTGTGTGCGTGCTGGTGTATATGTGTCTGGTGCATGATTTAAATGAAAATCGTAGCATATCCTTTGCAGGACGTCGCCATAAAGCACAGTAAACGAGTTCTTGACTTTCTGGCACCACTTATATTTCTCATTGCTTTCTGAACGGTGAGGTCTATTTTACCGTTCGTAAAAGCAACAGAACAAATTTGCTTCAAACGGCCCCGCGTGTACTCTTGAGTTGTGAGTCGAGTTCATTAACGCTAGATAATGATTGACTTCCGGTTCAAGTTGGCGAACGCCAAAGTGATGTTTTTGTGCGGTGCTAATATTTCGTCTAAGATGGATGGTTAATTTCATATGCAGATAGCTATGCAAAGTGAATATGAAGTCCATTCCTTGAGGATCTTCGCCGGTGCTACGGAGTTTCGTGCATCTGTGCTGAAATTTTCCTCAGTGTGTGTTTTTTTTGCGTGTGGTGACGGTTTGTTTTGGTTTTCGATCAGTTCAAGATGGCGGACGTCGATTACAATAACGTTACGATCAAACGTAGAAACAAAAGAGGACGAAGGCCAAGGCAGGGTCGGCGAGCAGGCGCACGACGTACACGGCTTAAATACGTCCGCTTGGGTCTCAATAATATACGCATTGTCTACTGGAACTGTGCAAGTGCGCATCAACGCGGGCTAATTCTTGAAACCCTTGTATACAGAGCAGACATCGTAGCTCTTCAAGAAACGCGACTGGGCGATGGTGGTGTACTACGTATGACGGGTTTCAAATGTTACTACAACAGAAGACATATGGGTCTAGCAATTCTAGTCCGTAATAGCATTGATGTGTCGGAAGTAGACATGTCTCGATGGGATGATGACGAATTGCAACTTCAGGCGATTAAAGTCCAGTCTGAAAAACCGTTTGTGCTGGCCAACGTGTATGCCTGTAATGCGAAAGTGGACACACAGAAATGGCAGTGTTTGAGTGATATTATAGTCATGAGAGCAATAATGTCATTTTCTGTGTGATTTCAACGCAAAGGGTAGATCATGGGGCAACATTTCCTCGAATACACAAGGAGAAGATCTCGAACTAGCACTTGAGACCACGGAATTGTTGTGCATCAATACCAGCGGTGTCACTAGAATTGCGAGTCGCCCAGGAGATGAGGATAGTGTTATTGATTTGGCACTTGATCCCCTACACTCACTGCTGTGTGCAGATGGGGATTTTAGGTACCATGGCAGTGACCACCGTCCGTGCATCATACTGGTGAACAAAGGTAGATCAAAACAACATAGGCCAGTAACGCACTCTTTCCAGTACGACACCACAGGGCAAGACGTTATCAGTAGAATAAGGTGTGTCAAACGAGGCAAGCACACCAACAGTAGTAAACGTTGGGAACAGCCACCATGGTGGGATGACGAGGTGGAGAAGGCGTGGATAGACAAGCGGTGTGCTGTTAGGAGGTGGCAAACTGCCAGGAAAATGGAACTACCCATCCTACTGACATCTTGCAGTTGAAACAAGAAATTAATAATAAAACAGGGTGTTTCAAAGCTATTGCAAGGATGGTAAAAAGTGAGAAGTGGGCTGAGTTCTGTCAACGTGTGGCAATGACAAATCGTTGAATCTGTTCTGGCGATTGCACAGAAGTATGAATGGTACAGTAAAGAATCGGTGTGTTATTGACTTTCAGAGCTTGGATCTTACATGGCAGAGGACAGATGAAAACAAGGGTAGGGCTCTGTTTGCGCACTATTTAGAGCAGAGTGACCAGAAAGACATGTAGGCGAAACACTGCAAGACAATCCATTGCAGCTAAATGTAAGAACCAGGAATTAGATGTAGATGATTTGGTGACGGGTGGGGGAAATCAGGATGCTGTACGGAGAGCAAAAACAGTGCACCTGGTCCAGATGGCATACGATATGGTGACATTGACGGGTTGTCTGATGGGAGTGGGAAGAACTGGCTGGCATCTACAACAAAAGCATTTCGACTGCAATAATCAACGAAGAATGGTTGCACAGCTACCTGGTACCTCTGCCGAAGCCTGGCAAAGACCACACAAAATTCAGGGCTATCGGGTAATCACCATGCAGAATACAATAGGCAAGTTGCTGGAGAAAATAATTGCCAGAAAAATATCCTGCCAACTAGAAAGGGTTTCGTCTCCTTCCACCCACCCTTGGAGAGTACCGTCCATATAGAGAGACATGGCGTAACGCAGCGGTGTTCGCCTACGATGTCATGAGGGTTTCACTCGGGCATTGAGACAGTGCTGCTGCAATTGACCTTGAAGATGCCTATAATAGAGTGCCGTTGCATTTTTAATGGTGCAGCTGACTGAACTCAATATCAGCCCATTCCTCCTCAATTGGACTTGCTGCCCTCTTCCAGCGAAAGATAGTGTTTAAATGTGGCAGTTGGGCGTCATCAGCAACAACAATCCACCCTGGCTTACCACAGGGTCACCATTATCTCCGGTGTTGTTCAATGCCTATACTGTGAGCATCACAAAAAAGCAGATCACGGGTAGAGGAAGGACAATGTCATATGCAGATGATGTGTTGGTGTATCGTCAGGGCAAGGATAGAGAACAGCTTGTGGAGGAACTTCAGTCAGAACTCGACCGCATAGGTAGATGGTGCGTTGAAGCAGGAGCATTGGTCAACCCCACAAAGCAGCGGTGACATGGTTCTCTTTAAACAACCACATCGTCAACACTCCAACACCATCTGTGGTTTTGTGTTCAGATGTAGTGGAGCGATCTCAGTCTATGAAATACCTGGGGTTGCGTTTTGATCGTAGTCTAGCTTTTACGGAACACATAGCTCATGTGATAATGAAGGCGAGGAAAGGTTTGCTGGCGATGAGGGTAATGGCTGCGGCGGATTGTGAACAGCGCCATCTTTGTATTTTATACCAGGGTCTGGTCCTTTCTGTGCTTGAGTATGCGCTGGCGATCCTGACTCTCAGTCATAGTCAGATAGAACGACTGGAAAGAATACAGAACGAGGCGATGCGCATTATACTTGGTTGCACTAAAGACACGTCGTGCAGGGCGATGCGCTATCTCCTTGACTATCCTACTATGGAGTATAGAATACTGATGAGCCGTGCACGAGCATACCTTCGAGTCAATGCTGACACAACATCCTCTGCACTTGGAAATAAAGAGACAAAAAGAAATAGGTTAAAAAGAGGAAAATCTTGGATGGGTCAGGGCGAGGACTGTATTGAACAGGTGTGTACACTTGAAGACATTGATCACGGTGAAGAATGGATACCAGTGCCAAGAGCATTCGCTACATCCTTTTCTGTATGCATCGAACTTGATAAAGAATGCAGGCAACACAACCCACTTGTTGTGGAGGCATTAATTTCTGAGAACGCATCTGAGCATGATGTAATCATTTATACGGATGGTTCGGTGATTCGACATGTGCGGAGCTCGTGGGCTTTCACTGCTCAGGTCGGAGGTGATGTTGTGAAGGAAGACAGTGGTGGTTTGCCGTGACTACAAGCAGTCTCACTATGGAAATCATGGCGGTTACCAAAGCGATGATTTGGCTAGAATCACAGACTTTTATCCATGCATGTTTTCTCAGTGACTCAATTGGTATGCTCAGGAAGATTGAAACAGGATGGGCTAGGAGACATTGGATAGAATCGCTGGGGAGGTCTAAGCTGACAAAGATCAGTTTTATTTTTGTACCAGGGCATGCAGGGTGTGGGGAATGAACGTGCGGATAGGCTTGCAGGTATGGCTGCTGTCCAAAGCGGACGAGCAATGGACCAGGCTGATATTATAAATTCCTTAAGGGAGAGAGGGCGTGTACATGATTCACGTAATAGCGGTGCATCCACAACACTAACCAGACTGCAAGAACTCAAAGTTAAGTGTGGTGTAGCTCGACAAGAACGCTATGCTGGCAGACAAAGAAGAATTGTAAATCAACAAAGAACCGGTGTCGTTAGTCGCCACACGCTGATGGACATACTGAGGAGAGATCGGAGCACTTATGGACTAATTTGTTCGACGTGCAGTGATGGTGATCCGACGACTAAACTAAACTAAACTAAACTAGATAATGATTGATTATATCAGTGCATGATTATAGAGACTATTAATTACATATCGCATGTTATTATCGGTCCAGACCTTGTCTAAGATTATCTTAGCAACTAACTAACAAACACCTAGCGACAGATGATACAACTGAAGTCCCAATAACCAACAGGATTATTGAATCACCTAGTAGTTTGGTTTTTTTTCAACTGCTACACTGTTTAACTTGGCGTCGTATAAAATAACCTATGCTCTATACTTATCTAAAGATCGATAACACCCCTGCTGAGAAGTTGCTATCATATTTTTGTGTAATGTTATCCTATTATAAATCTTGCTTGTTGTATAGTGATTTATGCGACACTTTAAAATCGCTTGGATTCAACGAGTTCCGCGTCCGTACTTCTACGCACCAGAAAAGAAAACCCACAATACATACGCCACTGACTTTACATTTATATATTATGGCTGTGATCCATTTACTGCGTTATTACGTTCATATAGAGTGTATTTAATTTAGGTTTTACAAAAAAATATATTTGAATATTAAAGGATTTTTTTTATATGACATGTTTTGCTGCGTCTTTTTTTAAATGCATTAAAATGGGCGTGGTAGTGACATAAATATGTATGCATTACTGTTGTTTATTGTGTGTCTATGTGTGCTCGTTTCTCTGAGGGTGAAAGAGACAGAGAACTGTATAGTATATTCACATTATGTTTAGATTACCATTTCTTGTTTGTATAAGCTGAACAGAGACTTTTTATGCAATAGTAACAACTTCTCGAGGGGACAATCTGTTCATTTGTATAGCAAGTTATAACACTTAATGCCTCTATAAAGGCATTAAATTATAGAAGAAAGTAACATTTATAACATATTCGATACTATTTATGTTTTTAAATATAAACGTAGGTGTTCTACAGTATTATCCTATTCGTTCCTCTCTTTTTTTTATTGCAATGTTTTATTGTGGACAAATACTTACTTGCTGTGATAGATTTTAATTATCTGAGCAATTTAGTTGCATAATTTACATCGATATTTACAGTTCTTAGACATCGAGAGTTAACACCAAGAAGACTGAAGTTAGACCATTGTAAGAACAGAATATAAAATTGGTTATTGGTTACTAAACTTACGTCATTGCTCTCCGGGTTGACCCATAGGTGCTCAGTCTGCCACAACACATATCGAAGAGTATGCATACTGTTGGTTTCCCTGGCTTGCTGATTAAACACACTCCTCACGCTGCCCCTCGTGCATCCAGTTCTACTTGTACAACGGGTAATTCCAAACTGCCTACATTGCTGGATCGATTCAACATCTATTTTAGTGTCCTCATCCAACAGGCAGTAGCGAAAAGACAAGAATATTCCACTTATCCATCTTCAACTCACCAACCATCGATGGTGTTGATGCAAGCATGTCTGCTCTCTTATTACCGCAAACACCCAATATACAATTAAGAACAGTTTACGAAACTTACAATTACATCAAACCAATAATTGCAATTACCTAGGAATATTAAGTTAGTCACATTTAGGGTAAAATAGATATAGAACTAGCCATAGATGCAAAAATATAAACCGAATTATGAGACGTATGTCCCAAATAATAATTATAATAATTCCTCTCGTACCGTTATACGTTACATAGGGCCTGATGAAAATGTATCCATACTGCTCAATCCTATCAACTCGCTCAATCTCCTCCAGGAAACTGAGACCAATATTTCTTGCCTCTCACAGCAACGTTCGTTTCATGGTCTCCATTGTCCTCTCTTTCTTGAACCCTTTGCATTTCACTTCAGTGCCTGCTTTGATATTCATTGATCATTTCTTCTCAAGGTGTGTCCAACATATCTCCATCTTTTCTTTCTTATAACAATTTTCACTAGTGGTTTACTCGACTTATCTCTGATTTCATCACTTCTTCTGAATTCGTTCCATATGTCGCAAATACTGAGAAATAAATATTGAATCGTCCACACTAAAGTAATATCAGTCAGTAAAATTTTGTCCCATGATGATGATTGATATGAAAATCGTGGCATGTCCTTTATAGGACGTAGCCATCAGCCACAGTACACTAGTCGTTGATTTTCTAGACATCACTTATACGGTCAGTAGTTTGTGATTGCTCTTAGAAAGGTGAGGTCTATTTTGACCTTTTGTTAAAAATGCCACGGAAACGAATTTGCTTCCAAACTTGCCCACCGCGGAGTTTGAACCAGTTACGCTTGGATTGTGATCGAGATCACTACCGCTTGAGCTACAGACGCTCACGCTGTAGACCACATGATGATTGACCACACTAATACGTTATTCGTTAACATAACCATTTCTCAACCACCTATTCTTCTGATATTAATTTCTAACCAGTAGTAAGCAACTAAGTTGTGAAAACAAGGTACCATACCATCATGAAACTATTGTTAGAATAATACAGTCTAGAAATTAGAGATAAGTCAAGCAAGACAGATATTCAATGGTTAGAAGTCAATGAAGCGGATATCTATTGGAGAAATGGGTCACAACATTTCATGAAGACATGAGAACATTGTCAGAATCGTCTAAGACAAGACCAGATATGCTAGTCCGGGTAGGTATGGCTGTTTCATGTGATTGATTTCCACATTGTAAGTACTGTATAGTTTACAAAAAGTAAAATATGCAAAATACTAAGTAAAGAATGTTTACTTCTTTCCTCTACTTATGGTCTACCTTTCTGTGTTATAGTATACGAAAAGTTCTGGGAAGTGTCATCGTGTGCGCTTCGTGTGTGTTGGTTCATACTGACTTTAATAATTATGAAGTTCGTCAGTTGTGTATCATAATCTTTATCAGGCAAAATTAGCTATAACATACTGAAATAAGGTACAATTCACACCGGAATAATAGCACGTAGTGTAAACAGAGATAACTAATGGTAGATTGATTCACTGATTAGTTCATCGCACTTGGTGAGTAACCATGTGTGCTCCGATCTCTTTTATAATCCAACTAAAATTTCAACGGCAGTGGACGAGCGCCTGATATGGTTCCAGATTAATTTATAAGATGGGGAAAATATTTTGGAGGACTTTTATTTTGTAATTATTTTAATTCATTCAAATGACGGAGAAGTACAAGTGGAAATAAGTGTAATTGATTGACTACGTCACACTACATCGAGAAATCGAGCATATTTGATATAGAGACACATATCACACAGGAAAAGGAGCACAGTTATTGAAGACATACATCGTACATAGTAAAAGCAGAGTAAGATGCTGTTGTCTTCACTGATGGTTCGACACAGTCGGAGTGCATGGGCGTTTACGACTAGAACTAACGGAAAACTCGTCAAAGAAGCAAGTAGTGCATATGTGACAACTACCAGCAGCATGACTATGGAGGTCTTGGCGGGGACAAAATCTCTGGAGTTGCTACAGACGCAAACATTCACCCATGCATGCATGCTTAGCGACACTATAAGCATGATACAGAAGATCAAGACCGGTTGTATACAAAGACAGTATATGTAGTTGATTCAAAATGCGACAATCCAGACACTGGACTTCTTTGTCCCAGACCATGCTGGGGTGAAGTGTAATGAGAGAGCGGCTGCATTGGCGAGCACTGCTACGATCGTGAATGTGTCTTCTATGTACGAACATCATCAACGCTCTAAGAGAAAACATACGCTCTGAAGATTTCAATGAAGAAGATAACGGATATTCTCTATCTCGGTTGCGCAAGTTGTGTATACCGATAGGTGTGGCAAGACGGGAAAACAACTAGAGAAACTCCAGTAGATACATCAATCAATATAGAACGGGGGTTACTAGTCTAAACCATGGATTCCCAAAGTGGACGGTACCGACCCAGTGGGCACTGAAGCCTTCCAGGAGGGGTAGGGGGTATGATAGTGGGTACAGAAGCATTTGGGAGAAGTTTTTTTCTCGTTATTTTATAGTTCAATAATGATTAAAAATTTGAATTCTACATTTAAATTAATCTTATGCCCATCTTACACGATCCATTTTTTCATCAATTTTCTATTTCTTGTTGAAAATTGACCATGTATAACATAAATATATATCAATTATCTATGTCAAAGTGGAAATAGAGCATGTATTATATATATATATATATATATATGTGGAGGGGCGTGACAAATTGTTATAATGGGGAGGAGGGGGTCGTTACAAAGTTTATGTCGTGCAAAGTGAGCAGTGGGTCGAAAAAGTTTAAGGAATCTATGGTCTAAACACACTGAGATACATGTTTGGGAGGTGATCGGAGCAATTATGGACATGTCTGATGTGCAATGAAGATGATCCCCAAATTAATAATGAACAATGAACTGAAGCAGAGTAATAGATCGATGACTATCTGGCATATATAGCAGCACAATTGATGAAGAAAAATCACGAAATTATACACATTTGACTGATGAATACATAGTATATCTTCAAATATATACCATTAATGTGCAAATCTTCTTCTTCTTCGAACGCTCCATATCGACCACTTGTTAAACCACACTATGTGATTTGTATGTGATCTGAGCATGATAGAGATTGCACGTTGTGCTAATTATGCGCATACAAGTAGGGCTGCGCATCCGATTTCTGTGACAGATTTCCCCCACTACCTTGGTCGTCTCTTACGACATGCCTTATAGGTCGCACTGTTACTATTCTTTGCTCCCCTTCATGACCCGGCAACAAACGGACGAATGGGGGAAAGATAGAGAACTTTGTGAACGATTGCAGAATTGATGAATGAAATATTTGATACATGTTAGAGTAATATTATAAAACTGAACAAGATTAAATTGTAAATTAAATTATCACTGTGGAATTAATCTTAGACCACGCGCATATAAAGCAAGTGCCCTTACCATTGCGCTATCGCGGTCCACGTTGTCCAATAGTGGATACATTTTTACAGATTTACTTTTGCCCACCTGTCCAGCGTGTTTGTAGCGCGTTGGACGACGGATGACAAGCTCCTTGTGAGCACGGGTTCAATTCTGCGGGCTAGCAGAAAAGCCACGGGTTCTCCATATTTACGGTGTTCGTGACACCGAACCGAAGGGTTACGATGCCTATGGCACCAAGCCGAAGAGCTGGAAAGCTCAAGTGTTTCTGGATCGGAAAAAAAAACAGATTTACTTTAATTCTTCTCGATCATCCTGTTGTGTCGTCTCACAGTGTCAACATAAGAAGACATTTCTAGAAAGGGTTTTTGTGTGTCTATCATAAATAACGTCTTACAATGTTTCTGTCTGTGGTTGAAATTTTCCGTAGATGGACTTTTGTTTTTGCATCCCGCCTGTGTGGTGCCGGGAACCGCACGGAAGCAGAGAATAGTACCACTGTGACCTACAAGGTATGTCGTAAGAGGCGACTGATGTAGGAGCCTAGGGAAGCTACCTTAGTAAATATAGAGCGTTACAGACATCGGATATGCGGGCCTATTTGTAGGCGTATAACTGGCACAATGTACAATCGATCTTAGGCTTAGATCCCATAGAAACCACACAGAGTGGTTAACAAGTGGTCGGTATGGAGCGTTTGAAGAAGAAGTTTGGCATACACTGCATCAAAGTAGCATTGCTCTTTGAGGCGCCATTTCTGTTGGTAACCTGCTTGTATGGTCACAATATTTAATATGTTGTTTCCAAATTAAATTCAGTACTGATGTTGTACCCACTATTTTCGTGACGTCTTCATTTCTAAACCGGTCTCTTCTTGACACTCCCAGCGTTCAGCGTTGACACTTCGTCTGTGTCGTGACTGATCGTTGAGCATCTCCAGCGTCGGGAAATAAATAAATTTTAAATTATAAATTAAAAAAACTATAGTTGCTACCTGTAATACTGCTTCTTATGCATTATAGGACAGCAGGGATACGAACCTGTGGAATTTAATGGTTTCATGGTTAGTACAGTCGTCACGAAACTGCTCAGGTTAAATCGTTTTCTTTATGCCCTCGACAGAAAAATACTCATTGGCTTTACCTTGGCTTGAACCTGGGTCTTTCGCATGGAAGCCGCGCTCTAATTCATTCGGCCATACGCTCCACTGAAATGTATACGTATATATATCATCGTCATCATCAAATAGCTTGTCCTGAGCAGAACTTTGCCACCCCAACAGTCCTCCGAAATTGCCCTCTCTCATAGGACAGATGTCCTGCCTCTGCAGCCGTCATGTTCAAACCATCAGTTACATCCTGAATCCATCTTCTCCGTAGTTTTCCTCTTCTTCTCTTTGCCGGTATGCCTCTTTCCATGATGGTCTTCTCCAGGCCTTCATGTCTTTTATATGTCCAAAATAACTTAATTTTCTCTGTCTTATTTGTTGCTACATCCAGTTTTCTTTGATTTTAAGTTCTTCTTTCTCTATATATATGAATTATTGAGAACTTTATAGGAAATAGAAGCGAAAATTACAGTATCACATCTACTGAGATATACTGTAACATAGTGTCATATCTGACTAGACATATATAGTATCACGTCTACTGAGATATACTGAAACATGGTGTCATATCTGACTAGACATATATAATATCACATCTACTGAAATATACTGAAACATGGTGTCATATCTGACTAGACATATACAGTATCACATCTACTGAAATATACTGTAACATGGTGTCATATCTGACTAGACATATAGCAGACTATCAGAAATATTATATATGTATATAATATGTTATGAACAAAGACACTTGTGTATACACATGGAGTCAATATATATCAAGATAATCCTCGTGAAAACATTCTATATTGGCATGTACATGGACCGTGCATAATTCCCCTTGTGTAATGCTCAGTGTTTGATTCAGTGTATTCTTGCATTCCATTCAACAGAAGTCTCTGGAAACAGTTGTATCCACGTTCATATGTTGCGTATGCAAGTATTGATTACTTTTTGATTTCATAATAGAAGTGTTGATTATTCAGTCCCGTGATTTATGGACATGGAAAATAGTTTGTCGAACTTGATACGTTAGTGACAACTGTAACGTATAATCTATTTTAATGTTGTTAAAAAATGAATGAAAGGAATGAAAAGTTATTCTATTTTTGTTATGCACAAAAAGAAAGTGAGAGACGAGTTGCATGTTCACGTTTTGCTGAATCGACTAGATTTAAATGAAAATGAAGTTCTATATTTCTATTTTAAAAAATAAAGGATTACGATATTTTCTGCAAGTTAAAAACTTGATTACACTGTTAAATGAGACTGTGCTATTTGTGGATTGTTTTTTTTTCTGCTGAATACAATCTTGTATTAGTTGATTTAGTTGTTGTGGCTATTTCAATGCAATGTTAGTTGAATGGGTTTATTTTAGTAAATGGAAAATTTTAAATTTTTGAGTATTGAAAATGTTTTGTTTATTGTGATTATTGAACTGTTATGTTAGTTGAACAAATTAAAAAAAAATTATGTTGGTTAAACTCGTTAGTTTTTGAGTTTGTTGGGAATTAGTTACTGTAAGTTTATATGTTTTATTTCGGTTTTGGAATGTTATGTTTGTTGAAATAGTTCTTTTCAGATGATTAGAATGTGATGTTAATTAATTATGACGATTTTTGGGGATCACTTTTGAGAAGAAATAATTTTCTAGTAGCAATGCTAGGACTCAATTCTCTATACGCCATTCAGGAAAGTCGTACAAGATCTGAAGTTTGGTGTGCGAGCAAATCTCATACAGTTATCAGTTACACTTACAATTATTACCTATTCCGCTCTATCGTGAGTATCGTCTCTATTCTTTGCCAGACTATAGTATTATTATCTGCTTTCAGGGCACCATGAGAAGGTGGAGTAGAGTCTTGACCAGTACCAGTTGACTGACCCTGGCGCAGTCTTACCATTTTATTGTATTGCTTTTGAGATCCGCGTTATCTCTCTAACTTACAGCGACATATAATTTTTCTTCATTTAACTTTCAAATTATAGAACGCCCCCTTCCCAATCACAGACAAATAACATAAAAGATATAAAAGACAAATCAATATCTAGCCAGTTTTCTGCCTCCTACATCATCGTTTTCAAAATTTTCTTTTCTGATATATTTACATCTAGATCGTTTCTTACCTCACCACACAGTAACCATAGCTCCCATTACTGGTCTTTCTAAACAACAATTTGAATATAACAATTATCAGTTTCCGTGACATGTTATTATTTATAGGTCAATGGTTCTTGACGTCCAGGTCTTGAAGGATATTTGTTTGTCTCCTTATTACTGTCTATGACATTCTGATATATTTTCTCCACTAATTTGTTTTAAAAGATTCGATTTTCATGTCTGATCATTATGTGATGGTTCATCTATTTTAGCTGATCGAAAATGGAAAAAAGAAGAACACTAGTCTGCCTCCTTTGTACAAAGAACCAGACTACAGCTACAGGCAACCTCGAAAAGGTTTTGTTAATCACTCTCTTGATGATGTAAGTGATATGTCATTCAGTGTTATTGTATTACTAGTTTTACACAGCTTCGAAATAAAACATTCCTGCTTTTTTATTTCGGACAAGTGCGTATCTCAGGTTGACACATCTTTATAAAGTTGCCAGGGAAACATTGTGAAGTAAAGATGGCCGACATTATATTGACCACATTAACTAACGTGTACCATGTATATATATATATATATTAGTTATCATCCTCGTTTGTCACAATTTGCCTTTGTGTTGATATACTGTATTACAAACAATTATCTATTTATCTATAAAAGTATAATTGCTTCTTCACTCCTCTCCTCATAGTTATTATTAATCATTACTACGCTAGTTGTGACCTATATCATTCATTTATATATTCTATTTCTATTATCACATGACGAATATCTTTTTATTTTTTGTTAGCAAGATATGAACTACCCGAAACCTAGTACAGAAATGAACACGAAAATTATCTCCCATTTACGGGTATGTACATTTCAAATAGACTATTTTATCTCCCATTTACGGGTATGTACATTTCAAATAGACTATTTTCAAGTTTGATCTGAAAGTAAGGCTAGTATTATTTATTCTTTTCTTGATATAACATAAAGCTGCAAAACAAAAGTGATAGCACCCAGGCAAAGAGGAAATGAGGAAAAGCACTGATACATAGATTCATGATGTGACTAATGATATGAGAATGAGGACAGAAAGCTTTAAACATCTGCCCTATGAGTGAGAGAAATTTCAAAGATCTGTTAGAGTGACAGCTTTTCTAGCTTTCCCAGAATGATGACAAAGCTTTCTATTTGAAGAATTCATATAACTGATGAATGATGATCCGGAAATGACGGAAAATTTTTTTCCTACTCCAATACTAGATCCATAACCCGTTGTGAAAAGATATAATTTGTATTATTCTCCATATAATCCCTGGTTTTGTGAAAATGTATATATCTAAATTACGCATTGCTTGTGTTATCTTGTACTATATGGGAGTAAAGACAGGTAAACAATTCAATGAATAGTAGTGTATCTGCAACTCTGCAATAATACCAAAGTGAACGGGATGTAGATACACAAGAGCGATATACAAAAGAAAAAAAAGATAAGTTCACGTTCAAGATAAAAGTAGCGTGATTGACAAACCAAAAGTTGCCAATTACACATTGCGATTTGTCTATTTACTATTTGAACGGGTTCTGATTAGCTCGTCCTACATCACATTGGTTTATCGCCCCTTCCCGCATCACAAAAAGACTCGGGTACTTGACCTATAACACGTCATAATTGAACCTTCCCATTTTCATAAATGTATGCCAGATTGGTTCCCTTGATAGGCTACTTTTATCTTGAACACCTTTAGTTGTCACACGCTGAGAAACATACTGAGGAAGAAATCGAAGCACTTCTGGACTAATTGATTCAATATTTAGTTATGAAGATCTGACGTCTATGTATAATGTAAGAATGCATGCACGTTAGTTGAAAACAACTGCCTGCATGATCAATATTCTATTAATTTATAATATTACCCAATGTTCAATAAACGAAAAAAATTATTTTCAGATTTTTGTTTATAAACCAGCTGATATTGATCACACTATTGGTATTCTTTTGTGACATACTCATATCCGCGAGATTACGACTTTGTTAAGTTTATGTATTCATCTCACTAGTTTTTGTTTTTATCAATTTTGAAAATCGTTATTGCTTTTTTTGTTGATTCTTTGCAGAGACACCAAAATAAAAGATCACAGAAAACATTGTATCAAACATCGCAGACGAAAAGCATATCAGAACAAGTGGACATGTTGAAATCAAAACAATTCACAGAAAACGAACCAGTAAGATCGTAGTGAGAATTACTATATAATTTAAGTATTAAACAAACAAAACGTATAAATAACACGTAATATCAACTATTAATGTTTGAATATATACGATAGAGACAGAATAAATATGATCGCAGGCAGACATCAGTCACTTTTAGCTGTGTCGAAACGACTAAGTTTGTTTATTTTGATCATAAATGAGGCCCCGACTCGCTTTTCAAAGGTGTTCTCCAGAAGACAGTTGATATTGAGAAGTGATCTTTTTCTTCGAACGCTCCATACTGACTAGTTGTTAACCACTCTGTGCGATTTGTATGTGATCTGAGCCTAAAAGCAATTGTGCGTTGTGCCAGTCATGCGCCTACGCGCACATCCAATTTTTGCGATATTTTTATTTACTAGGATAACTTCACTAGGTCTTACATCAGTCACCTCTTATCTCTCTCTCGCGATCCCGGCCTAGACTGATGAACCAACTTTTATCATCTGTCACCTCTTATAACCTGCCTTGTAGGTCGCAGTGGTACTATTCTTTGCTTTCCTTACGGGCCCACATTCAAAAGAGCTTCACTTCATAAGCAACAAAAAGATTTGTAATACATTTTTTAAAACATTACATCAGAAATACGTTCATAATTTATCAATAGTTAAACATTATTTTCTAAGTTCAACTAATACTTTTAATCACATCTAACTAAACAGGCACAGGAACAAACTGTGAACACCATATTCACCAGTTACTCAGAGACTGGGGAGAAATTTCCAAATGACAACAACAGTTGGAAATCATATAAGAAACTTCCTTCTTGTTCACATTCAATCTTGCCCCAATCTTCCGAAATCAATCAAGAAAGAAAAAATAGTAAAACTATACTAGCTTCTATAAGCAATGATGAGAATGTGGCCAAATTGCTAATAAGTCAACATACAATCCAGTGAGTAAACTACCATATTATTTATAAAATATATAACTGCTTAAACATGATATACTAGAAACTGTGCTCGTTTCTTGTCCTTACTTACTGTAGTTCAGATGTTAGAGATGAGATCTTAATGCATTATAGTGGCCAAATAGAAAGTTATATTAATACAGCTCTGTGTTTATAAATATATATATATATAGGATCCCAGTGGCGACTCGTCAGTGGGCTGTGCCAGTGGGCCGAGTAGAGGCCACCAAAATAAGGTGTAACGCGTATTTATTATTTTATACATTAAAATATAACCTAACTGAAACCATGATTTTTCCGAAAATTTCTGTCTGGCCCACCAACAAAAATGATCACGAGCCGCCACTGTATGATCCTATTGTAGTGTTATACGTTACATAGGACCTGCAAGTAATTTTTTCTTACCGATCTGGCCTGGGCAACTCGTTCAATCTCTTTAATGGAAATGAGTACAATAGTTCTTGCCTGTGTCATCAAAGAGGGTTTCAAGGTTTCCTAGGGCGTTTTATATATATATATATATATATATATATATATATATATATATATATATATATATATATATATATATAAATGGAGAGAGAGAGAGAGAGCGAGAAAACAAAAGAAGGAAAAAGAGAGAGAGAGAGAGAGTGAGAGAGAGAGATAGAGAAAGTGATACTGACATAAAACATAGACTCACTTCAATTTGTAGAAAGAATTGAAGCGTAGGCAAAAAAGTGAAAGAAGAAGAGTGAGTTCCAAAAAAAAACCAACCAAATATTGCAAGAAACTCACAAAAATTAACTTTTGTAGAAATTATGTTGACATCAAAAGAACCATAATTAAAGATGAGAAGACGAACATCTACATATATATATATATTGAATAAATCACTCAATTACAAAACGGAAAAGAGAAAGATCTTGTTGAAGATGGATACATGAAGTAATAGATATTTCAAACATTATAGTTACATGGGCAGGACGTCAGACCAATATTACATATTTCTAACAACACCAAGTTGCTCACAGAGTGACACCAAGTTGCTCACAGAGTGTGGCCGCAAAAAGGATATTCATTTACACCAATCCACGTTAACTGCTAGATTGCATTTGCTGGGATTGTAAATTGGAGTGGCCATAAAAGAACAACAGGACGGGTATTTGAGTAGGCTCATCAATCAAAATCTTCTTCTTCGCGTTCATTCTTTACGACCAATTTTAATCACTCTTTGTGATATGTTTGATTTTTGCCAAGAACTGTATACGTTGCACATTGGTTTGGTAGGCCCCTAAACGCATAGACTTCTACACGTTTAGGACACGTGCATCTGATTTCAGCCAAACCTCCTTAGTCGCCTCCTACGACATGCATGGCAGGTAACAGTGGTTCTATTCTTTACACCCCAAATTTGGGTACCGGTAACCACTCGGGCGATCAATCAAAATCAAACTGGTACGGTCAGTCTGTAGACGATATTGCGAAGGAGATCAGAGTACATATGGACAAGTCCTGAGTGCAATGAAGATAATCCAAACTGTACCTGAATGTACCCTTCTCTAGATCCCTATAGACATTGTGTAATATGTAATAGTTTGTATTAAGTTTGTTTAACATTTAGGTGCTTAAGGAAGGAGACCTTTTTAATACTTCGAGGTATATCAAAAAGCTGCATTCATCAATAGATGCCTACGCAGGATATTCCATTTGAGATGGTATGACAAGACCCCAAACAGAGAACTGTGGGATAGGGCAGGACAACGGCAGGTGGAACAGGAGATAATAAGCAGAAGGTGGCGATGGATAGGACACACACTGAGGAAACCCCTGACAGCACAGGCTCTCGATGGAACCCCAGGACAATAGAAGTAAGGAAGACCCAGAAACACCTGGAGACGGGAGTTAGAGATGGAACGCAAAAAACGGGAAGAGAGTGGCGAGATCTGGAAAAGATGGCCTTGGATAGGCGGGCTTGGAAGGCCTTGGTTGCGGACCTATGCTTCCCTAGGGGCGAAGGGTGAAGACATATTGTGAAATACGAAGTTAGGCCCCCACCCTTTTTTTTACTGTTGGCACACGATGTGCAATGTGGTCAACATCACATCGGACCCCTTTACTTCTTAGTGCTTGTCCTGTTACTATATTGAGAATGGGTTGACCAGAGAGCTGTTAATATTTGGAAACAATGCCATGACCACTGTGCGATTAAACCCGGATCACGTGCAAAAGTCTAGTATCGATTAACAACTACGCTACTGCGGATACCCCCATTCAGATGCTTGCTTTTGTTTATGTTTTTTTTTATATTTAAGATCTGAGGGTTCTGTCCAAACCAATGGCTCTTCAACTTCAACACTAACTCATTTTCCGCCAGTCTCTACACGTAAATCTACCGATGAAGGATCGAGTGGTAAAAGCCATGAGGAGCCCATACACATTTTCTCAATTCCAAAATGGAATGCACAGAAGACAATGATTACAGAAATGTCAAACAAGGGCTGGCGATTTTCAAATGTTGAACTGCCAATGTTGCCTACAACAAAGACATCACATGGAAGTGAACAGGGTATTAAATATTATATAAAACAAATATTGCACAGTATTGTTTTCTAACTATGTGTCTTTTTTCATCAATCTCAGACATATATAATTTATGTTGTTTTTTAATCAATTTCTACTATCACTGATTGTAATTTGAAATTACATAATGTTATATCTCTCAGTATTAGTTATAATCCATTACTTCATCGAAACCGTGTATTGCACTTTCGATCTCACCCAAATTTGGTATTGATTTTTACCACCTATCCTTCTTTAGAATACTGCCTACGTACCTCCGTCTAAACTATCTCATTATATTTATTTTCAGTGGTTATTAAATTGATATTATTATGTTAATTTCATTGATCTAATTACATTTCATTCACGTTCGTTTGGGTGGGTGGCCTCACGCACACATCATCCCCTTTTTCATCCGGAATTGGAATCAGGAAAGGCAACTTCAGCTTTTAAAATTCTGAGGACGTCTCTGGGAAATCTTCTCGTTCTTGAACCATTCGCTTTCCACTTCAGTGCTTGTTTTGTGTTTCTTTGATCAATTCTTCTCATAGTATGTCCAACGTATTTCCATCTTCTCTTTCCTATAACAGGTGTTACTAGTGGTGGACTCTGATTTCATCACTTCTCCTGAATTCGTACCATTTCATGTTCATTATTTTACGCATCCATCTATTTTCATGTGTATTCAACTTACTTTCTATATTTCTGTATATTATAAATGTATATTATATATTTGATTTAGATAATATTTCCTCAATTACTAAGTAATCATGTTGTCGTTTGACCATCATGAATGTAGATGCAAAGCTCAGTTAATACGTCCCTCTTAAAGGGATGTCTTAGTCAAGTAACTAGGGCTTTTACCTCGAAGTAGAGAGAGATGGAGTAAGCTATAGTGCTTTGACGCGACCAGTAGATCCACATGTAACCTGGCTGTTTGATCTAGAGCATAGATTCCCAAACTTTTTCAGCCCACCGCCTACTTTGCACAACATAAACTTTATAACGCCCCCTTCACATTATAACAGTTTGCCAACGCCCCCTCCCATATATATATATATATATATATATATATATATATATATATATATATATATATATACCTGCTCTATTTTCTCTTTGACATAGAAAATTGATATATATTTCTGCCATACATGGTCAATTTTCAAATGATTATATGCAAGAAATAGAAAATTGATGAAAAATTGAGCATATGAGACGGGCATAAGATGAAAGTAAATGCAGAATTCAAATTTTAAATGATTATTTAATCGCAAAATCACGACAATAATTTATTTTAAAATATTTATTTTTAATTTCTTCTTAAAGGAACCACCGACCACTAATCGCCTGAACACCCCCAAATTCTTCTGAACCCACTATCGCCCTCCTCCCTAGAACGCTTCAGCGTCCACTGGAGGGGCGGACCGCCCACTTTGGGAAACGCTGATCTAGAGAAAATGGAACTTTTGCAATGTTGACTAGCCATCTAAACACAATTTAGAACAAATAATTCTAACTATATATCTATATATATATATATATACCAACTTGTTGAAACCACTTATTATCTTCTCATGCTGGATCGTGGAAAATTGTCCCCAAAAATCTATGGTAGTGTCTTACCATATGTTTTAGATGGGCGGTTACCAAACCTTAAAAGAAGCCACAGCTTATAGTTGCTCGTGTGATGTTTGTAAGATAAGTTGCCTTTAAGTGTTATTCCATGATATCACATAGTTACATACCGGTTGATGATATTTCTATCAAATATACTCGCTGCGTGCTGTATTTCAATAATATAGAAACTGCCACACATTATATCCACAGCACAGTTCCAAACAAATCATTCATCCTCAATGGTAATTAGTTAGTTAGTTAGTTTGTTCCTTTCGTGCCAAAAGCAGCACATAGTGCAGACATTTTAGATCTCCATGTGATACCGTTCTTTGCTAGCAGTTGGAGATCTTGTATGGTTTTACATCCCAATAGTTTACTTTCTTGTTGGATGGTTCTTCGAAGAGTGATCTTTGATCTTCCACATTTTCTTTTCCCAACTGGTGACCACATAAGGACTTGTTGATTTAGTCTCTTTTCGTCTGATCTAAGAACATGACCTAAATATTTCCACCTTCAATGGTAATGCGTACGTTAAATTAAATACACTTTATGCGAATACCATGCATAAATTCACTGGTCATTTTCACTACAAATATACCCAATTCTTTAGTACGTAGATTATAGCCGAGCATCTCTCCATTTCATTTGCACATATCTATCTATATCTCCTCCCTCTCTCTCTCTCTCTCTCTCTCAGTTCATGTTGGTGAATCATTCTTTATTTGTCCTCATTTCAGCAAACTCTGGCGCAATGGATGTAATGGATGCATTGAACAGTTTAGGGATAGCATCTATATTAAACAGGTAGTAACGTATTAAATTAATGAATGTTACATAGCTACTAGCAACTCAACATAAAAGCAAATATCGTCATCTAACGGCTACCAACTGGGCAGATTAAAATGAGGTACCATCGGTTTAGCAAGTTTAAGATAGTCCCTACTGACATATGCAAATGTGACACCAGCAATTTGACAGTCACACATCCTGCAATATACAGGGTGTTCAACTTAAAAGCAGCCTATGAATGGAGTTAATCTGGCATATATGTATGGAAATGAGAAGGTTCAGTTATGACGTAGTATAGGTCAAGGTTGTGTGATGGTGTGTAATTGTAGTGCGGGAAGGGGCGATAAACAAATATGACGTAGGACGAGCTAGCCAGAACCGGTTTAAATAGTAAATAAACACAACGCTTTAGGTTATCTCGCAACTTTCGATTTGTCAATGGGGCTGCAATTATCTTGAACACCCTGTATAATGAACAGAGGAACACACACATGGCCAACCACCATGCCAGTCAAAGACAAGCTATATAGTGATGTACACAGCCTCTGGCTGACCACTAATTACTGTAGACTAAATGATGCAAGTAGATGTCTAAATAGGTCATACGAAGAAGAAGAAGAAGAAGAAGAAGAAAACAACCATATAAAGTAGAAGTACTAAACGTAATATTTTTTACTATGTGATATATTAAAAATATAGTATTAGACTAGATCATAGATACCCAAACGTTTTCGGCACACCGGCTCCTTTGCACAACATAAAATTTGTAAGGCCCCCATCTCCACATTATAACAGTTTGCCAACGACTCCCCCTTCCTCCCCACTAATATACATGTTCTATTTTCTATTTGACATAGAAAATTGATATATATTTCTGTCAAACATGGTCAATTTTCAAATAATTTTATGCATGAAATAGAAAATTGATGAAATAATAAATCGTGTAAGACGGGCATTAAAATACAGAATTCAAATTTTAAATGATTATTCAATCGCAAAAATAATTTATTTTAAAATATATATTATTAATTTCTTCGTTAAGGACTCACCGACCCCTAATCGTCTGAACACCCCCAAAATTCTTCTGAACCCACTATCGTCCCCCCTACTCCTAGAACGCTTAAGCGCCAACTGGGGGCGGTACCGCCAACTGGGGTGGTAACGCCCACTTTTGGAAACGCTTGACTAAATCTATTTTTGACCATCAGAACACGATTGGTAGTTGTCTAGATGTTTGTCTTGCATTCTGAAAGTCGTGGGATTGAATCCGGTCTGTATATTTCTGATAAGTGCATTTTTGTCACGGAGATCCGTAGACTTGTTCCTGTGACGTATGTTGTGTGCGGTAATCTCGACAGGTGACTTTCCATTTCTAAAGCGAGGGACCGATCTATTTGGGGACTATTAGGTGTACTGAAGTCACTTCTTCGTATTTACAAACTGTATTATAAGGTCAACATAACGCCAGCACATTTGCTGTCCAGTGTTTTCTGGTACTTACTTCAGACTGGGTGACCTGACACCCGTTTCGGGGGTTAAGTATCCCACTCCGAATGTGGACCTCGATAATGTGACCACTTGTCTATGATGCAAGTGCTCTAAAAATTGTAGTACATTGACTATGTTAGTTTCGATGCACATAAAAACAAGTAACATATATTGCTAGAGAATACGTTTCAGTATAAAAACGATACAATTTAGTAACAGCTTCGTCAACGTTTGTAATTTGCTTTTATATTAACATTTTGTCAAATTTAGAGTAATGTTACAGTAAATTTAGTTAAAGTAATGTTATTTACGTTTAGTAAATTTTTTTGGACACATCATCACACTGCACATCGAACCATTTAAAACAAAACAAACTATGCGGGACCAGTGAAGACCTCAAACGCACCACCCTGTTTATGACACATACCGGAGTAGTATCATAGCAGAAGTTGAAAGCAGAAGTGTTTGTTACCATCTCTTCCGTAGTATGTCACTTTGCGTTTTGCAACTAACGACACTAGTACTATGTTGGTTTGCTATTCTTATTTGATTTTCAATTTAGTGCTATTGTATAGCAACATCACGTTTGAATTTGATCCTTTTGAAGTCTGGTAATAGTTGCAGATTTACCCAGAATTTGTATATCATTTACAGACATATCTCTTTTAGGGCAATACAAATATTATCATGATCTATTTCTCGTCCACTTTTCACAGTTTCCCGTGTTGTTGAGCGTCATCTGCCCAGGTTACCGGTCTTTTTGGACTACTTGGTTTACCTACCGTTCAGTTTTGTGTACGGTTTGCTCCGATAGCCTTTGATTGTCCCTAATCTAACTACAAGCCAGTAACGCTGTTGTGATTTGTGTGTGATCCTAGCAGAAGAGCGATTGTACGATGTGCCAGTTTACAAGTAGGCCAGAATATCCGTTTTCTTCGACGCTTTTTATTTACTAGGGTAGGTTCCCTAGACCACTACCCAAGTCGTCTCTTAAAACATGTCTTGTATGTCTGAGTGTTACTATTCTTTAGTCCCATTGAGAGCACCGGCAAGACACAGGCACAATTCTAATTAAACTGATTGTCACAAATTGTCATTGAAACATTTATTTCTCAGTTTAATTATGCATATTTGCTGCACGTAGATGGGTATGTGTAAATCTAGTTGTTTTGTTAATGAGTGGAAAAATAATGTTGATGTGTCTTGTTAGCATCATGTCGTACAAACTAACTGTGATGTAATGTACTTATTACATTACTTAAGTTGTGTGGTAGTTTGTTTGCTAAATGTGAATGCGAATCGTGGACTATAACACATACATTAAAGAACAATATTGAAGCAGAGTAGTTCTTAGAACATCATGGACAGCGAAATGAAAAAACAGCCAGTCTATAAGGCATGCATATAAAGTAGTATTGGCTCATAAATAACATCGTGTCCCGGAAGATGAAAAATGTTGGCCACTTTAAACGTCACAGTGGTTTGGAGAGAATGGTAATGGAAGGCGTGATTCATAGAGTACGAGAAGGAACAACCAAAACTAAGGTGGCAGCAGGACACCAAGGAAACATTGAACACAAAGCTGGAAGAGGCTGAAGAACGTGGAGGAGACAGAAAGTTTTTCAAGCGGAATATGATGAAAGCGACGTTCTGTGAGTGCCTTGCTACTACTTGAGTAGTTAGTGGAAATATTTTGTTAGCTGGAGAAAAATTATAAATAAATTGAGCATATATCATAAACAAACACTAACACATCATAGACCAACGATATCTTTACTAAAACATACGAATTCATTCGTAGAATGGAATGTTGATAGAAACATGACGAGATGTATAGATGATTAGAAAAGAGAACTTGATTCTATGAGAACAAATCCGATGAAGACGCTCGGAATTGAACTCGATGAAGAGCCCGAACTCCGGACTTATGCTCTATACGAAGCAAGATGGCTTAGTACAATTTCTGCATCTTTATTCATATTTCTTAAAATATTCCTTTAAAACAATAATTTTCAGACCTGAAATACACGAGGTGATGATGACTCAAATCTTGGATGGGGATGTTCATAATGAATGTCATGTTGCTAAAAATGTGCATTACCTGTACATTGTTTCTGGAAATACAGGTAAGAAACCAATTTTAGATATGTATTCTTATTCACACGCTGTAAGACAAGATAGGATTAGATCAAGAAAAAAGACAAGACTTTTGACTATTTTGCAAGTAACCATCTGTCCACTGCTTATTTTATATTTTCTTTCAAACCTTGCTTCATATTTCTGTTTCTATCACAATTACTATTTTTTAAATCAGAAAATGTTATAAACCTCTAATAGCCGCCATGTTGTTTGGAAGCGTATAATTATTTATCATTATATTGTTTACCACGTCAATTTGAATCAATAAATATTTAATCCTTCAAAAATGAGACAAACATTACGGTTTAGTTAGTTATTTTATTATTGTATTGTACGAATTAGTGAGAGTCTGCAGCTTAGTTATTTTATTATTGTACGAATTAGTGAGCGTCTGCAGCTTAGTTATTTTATTATTGTATTGTACGAATTAGTGAGCGTCTGCAGCTTAGTTATTTTATTATTGTATTGTACGAATTAGTGAGCGTCTGCAGCTTAGTTATTTTATTATTGTATTGTACGAATTAGTGAGCGTCTGCAGCTTAAGTGGTAGTGAGCTCGATCTCAACCCAATCGTACCTGGTTCAAACTCCGCAAGTTTCTGAAGGTTCTCCGCTCGGCAAGTTTGGAAGCAAATTAGTTCCCTTGGATTTTTATGAACGGTAAAAATAGACCTCACCGTTAAGAAAGCATTGGCAAACTACTAAACATATAAGTGATGCCTAGAAAAGCGACCACTCGTTTCGTGTGATTCATGGCGACGTCCTGTAAAGGATATGCAACGATTTTAATTTTTTTTTATTTTATTGTACAAATTACTTGTGGTCAACTATGTTTTTATTTTCAGACATGGATGCAGAGCTGTCATTCATGCAGGAACATCTATATCCACATCTACGATCACACTTTGTACATCAAGGTCAAGAATTGAGAATTCTAGACCTTCATTGGGAGATCAAGGACACAATATCTGATGACCACGCTATTCCTGATGTCCTACAAAGAGCCATTATGAAAGCTCATGAAACGAATTTAGGAATAAACTTTGTGGTATTTTTCATTTGTATGTGAAGTGTGCTAGCGTCTGAGAGATGCTTGACTAATCCACAGAGAATGGAGAGTTGGAAATATCTTAAAATAATCTTCTTTCTTTTCTTCAATCATGTTTTGCCTAAAGTCAGGATTAGAAGAGACTTCTAGAATGAGCCCTTGTGTGCGCTTCATAAATGGTGTCTTTCGTCGACTTTTATATCTGAAGTCCACCTTGCGTGTCCGACCTTTGCTTTATATCCATTGTATCGGAGCATTGCTCTTTGATGTGTACTGTCTGTTGGTAATCTGCTTATGTGGCCGAACCATTTAATTTGTTATCTCCATCTTGATGATGTTCAGTACTGATGTTGTACACACTTCTTTCCTGATGTTATCATTTCTCAACCAGTTTCTTCTTGTTAGTCCTAGCATTTTTCGTAGACACTTCATCTCTATCGTGACTAGTTTTCTTCTCTCATTTGATGTCATGTCCAGATTTGGCACTGATAGCATAATATGGAGAGAAAGACTGTGTTGAAAATGCTCTTTTGTGTTAATGAAATAATGATCCAAGCTTTATTGATTGTCGTGGAACAAACACTATTTCAATAAATAATTTGTGTTTTATTGGTTAACTTTCTGCTCTTCCAGAACCTCTTTATCAATCTGTTCACTTTTGTTGTTGCGTGTTGGTTTTCTTTTCTTCTTACCAACTCCGTTGACCACTCTTTCTGATCTGTGTTGTTTGCGTCGAGAATGTGAGCATGTTGCGCCTCGATAGTCCCCTGAGACATGTAAGACACGTGTAGCTGAATATCAAACAAAGTGTATGCATATTATCCAAGATGGCAAACATTTTGTTACATACGGGTAACTACAGGATGTTCAACTTAAAATCAGCCTGTGAATGGAGCTAATCTGGCATATATGTATGGAAATGAGAAGGTTCAGTTATGACGTATTATAGGTCTAGGTTGTGTGATGGTGTGTAATTGTAGTGCGGGAAGGGGCGATGAACAAATGTGACGTAGGACAAGCTAGTCAGAACCTGTTTAAATAGTAAATAGACGAGATGCAATGCGTACCTGGCAAATTTATATTTATCACTGGGGCTGCTTTTAAGTTGAACACCCTGTATAAGATTTAGCAAACAGAAAAAAAACACAAAAAGTAGCACATCTGCATTTATACTGTAGCATGATATTATTTAAGATTGGTATTTTGAGAGGCCGTAAGATCTGATTCATGCTATGTTCAATGTTGTTAATATCTTGGTTTTGATGATTTATATTTTAGTTATCTAATGAAAACTTGAAATTGATCGAGAATCCAATGAAATGTTGATGATAAATTAATACGAACTCTTCGTTGTCCATTTATATTGCTTTTATTTAATGTGTAATCTGCATCATAGATAGTGTTCTTTTTTAATGATTGAATGTATTTCTGGTTATGATTAACACCACTAATGACGGAAGTAAAACATCGCAGAAATTATAAGTTCAACATTACAACTGATACAGAACTAAAATCTGATATCATATAAAGCATATATTACTTTATCACATTTATTGCTAAAACATCTTACTGTGTTATCTACTATCCACTACTACATTTGATAACTAAAACAAACATTTCCAAACAGATTCTTATAGGACAGAAGTATGGCCAATGTCTTCTACCAGCAGAAATCCCTAAAGACGAATTTGAAAAAATTCTGAAAGTGGCAACCAAATACAGAAAGAGGGAGAAAATGATCCTTCGTGCAGCCATGCACGAGATTGAAGAACTGGCTCTTAAAAGAGAGGATAAGGATACTGCAAACATGTTACAGTCTACAGGTAATTAACCTCTAGAGAAATGTACAGTAGGTAGGAAAGGAGAATAACTGATTTATATAAACTAATATTAAATAATAAAGATAGTTCTGTTGTAGTTTAGTCATCGGATCATCATCACTGCACATCGAACAAATTACTCCACAAGTTATCCAATCTTCTCCTGAGTATATCTTTCAGCGTGTGACAGACAACTAACGACATAGTTCTATGTTGGTTTACCATTCTTTGACTTCCAGTTTAGTGCTCTTGTCTAGCTACACAACATTTGACTTTGTAATTGACTCTCCTGCTTGTTTTGAAGAAATACTAACTTCACGTGCTTCGATTTAACCAATCCACCATGTCTATAACTTGCTATTTTTACCCGCTAATAACAAACACTTATCTCTCCCAACAGCACATGTTGATCAAGGAAAACCTCAAGGCAACGTAGCTGTTGATCAAGGTTTGACCACAGCAGTACCAGATTCTGGCACACATAATGCACAGAGCAGCACCAGGGATACTTTAATTAGTCAAGAAAATGGACGGTATCAGTCTGTACTATCTGCCAAAGACCTGGAAGAAATCAAAGTAAGAATTATATAAATGTTGTCATAATTGTAAAATATAAAGAAGTGCTGGAGATGTTAGGTATCTCACGTATGAGCTAACGTATGAACTAACGTATGAGCTAACGTATGAGCTAACGTATGAGCTAACGTATGAACTAACGTATGAACTAACGTATGAACTAACGTATGAGCTAACGTATGAGCTAAAGTATTGAATATTACATTTCTTCTGCTTCTTATCGTTCAATCTCTTAACTCATTTTGTATGCATAAGTCATCAAGAAACTTTCTCTAACCAAAACTATCTTGAGCAAGTCAGTCACGTTTATCCCAACAACATCCCGTTCTCTTCTATTCCTTTTTCTACAGTTCGTCTCCATGTCTCTCTAGGTCTTTCTGTATCTATTATGCCTTCCATATTCCATTTCAGAACCATATGTAGGTGTCTTGTATTTTACATTCTCAAAATATGTTCCTACCATTTCTATCTCTTTTCACTTCATCGTTAATGTTGTTCATTCTTGAGTCGGATAATCTCAGTATTAGGTAGTCTTTGACAAAACAGATTTTAGAAAGTACTAGAACATGTGTTGCTGAAATATAAATTGGTATACACTTTTTTTAAAAACTGTTTTGTTAGTCATACAATGTTATGTGACTCATCGTGTAATATGGTATGATTAGCCTGGTATTGTTATATGTTATGTTATGTGATGTTATGTGTACATTACTTAACCTAATGCGAATAGCCATGTAATGTTAAGATAGTAATTATGTAATGTTTCTTTGTTAGCGGTGCAATATTTTGGAGAAAATAAACGAGGAGGTTTTAAATCAGACCTGCACACAAAGAAACCTTATAAAAAGAATTGGAATTACGCAATCAAGGTTCTTCTGGCATATAATGCGAAGAGAAGGTTTAGAACATTTGATTGATTGAATATTCTGCAATAAGTCATGTAATACAATGTTAATAGTAACGTAATAATGTGTGATTCGTTTTGTAACGATATATTAGTATGTATTGTAAGGTATTATGAATCATATGTAGTTAGTCATGTAAGTGATGATTAGTTCTATTATATGTAGTTATCGTAATATATGTAGTTTAGTCATGTAATTATATGTAGTTAGTCATGAATTATATGTAGTTAGTGTTGTAATTATATGTTTGTCGTAATTATATGGTTAGTATTTAAATTTTATGTAGTTAGTCATGTAATTATATGTAGTTAGTCATGTAATTATATGTAGTTAGTATGATTATGTAGTTATCTGAGTTCGTAATGATATGTAGTTATCATGTAATTATATGTAGTTTTCATGTATTATTGTAGTTAGTGCTGTAATGGTTGATGTTTGTGACATTGTTTTCAATTGTGGTGTTCCTCTTGCCTACGTAGACTCAACATTTCTCTGATATATTCAACACTGTAATTAATAATTACACTGTTACAATTATATATTTCTAAATATGTTATATGTCAAGCTTTGAACACATTGGCACAATGAGAACAAATTGATGTAACCGTAGATGATGTGTTGACAAAATAACAAGGCTTAAAGAAACCTCTTTATCTGTCTAGGTTATCAGTGATATCAGCTATATGAGGAATATCATCATAGCTATATGGATATGTCCATAGATGATCCGATCCCCACCTCAATAAATCCAGCAACATCTAGATGCTCAACACGCCTGTTCGATGTTGACTGATCAATCGTTTTGCATGTTTGGTACGCCGTTCTTTTCGGGTTGTAGCAATATCAACACCGTTATATTTCAAACTGGTCATCAACTGGGATTCACAACCCTCAAAACCCCTCTGCTTGGCAACACTTTTTTAGTGTTTTGAGAATGTAATGTTGATCCATTTGCTGCTGTCTCTGATATCGTAGCCATGCTAGTCAATCTATCAGCTCGTTCATGACCCTTTACTCCTGCGTATCCAGGGACAAAAATGAATGTGCTTTATCTAATACTTGTTTGAAACAGTACATCAAGATTATCAAATATCAATGTAAGAAAATGCAATAAACATTTCTTGACAAGATGTAATACAAGAAGGTTTAGAACACGGAATGTCGTTAAGCAAACCCAATGGAAGGTAAGAGGCCGGCACTTCAAGAAAATGATCGACATACATTATGGATGCATGAATGGAAGTGTGTCAGCATCACAACTGATAGTCATTAACTCTGGACTGACATTTGTGATATTCGTGAAAACCTACGTCAACTGTGCCAGTCATATTATGCTAATGATGGTGATAAACATTGAACATACGATTTCAGCTGCCACTTTAGTTTAATACTTGACTTACTTGACGTATTCCTCTCCAATCCTCGTGGAGCATAGGACCTCACCAGTTAATCGTCACTCTTCTCGGTATCTGGCTTTTCTCTTTATGGTCTCCCAGGATAGTCGAGCATTCTTCAGTTCCTCATGAAGACCTCATCTCCAGGTCTGTTTAGTGCGTCCTCTTTTTCGTTTTCCAAGCGGGTTCCATTCAAGTGCTTGTCTAGTGAGACGATTGTGTCTTCCGTAAGGTATTCCCGATCCATCGCCATTTTCTCCTTTTGACCTGTGTCATCATGTGTTCATGTCTGGTACTTATCCACAGGTCTGTGTTTGCATCTCTATCATGTCATCTCAGTCTGAGAATCGACCGAAGACATCCGTCAACAAAGGTCTGCATCTTATTTGTATTTAACTTGGGGACTTGGATTTATCTGGCACTATCATTAAATTATCTTTACTACTAATCGCTCGAGTGTGTGTATGAGTTTATTACAAAAGGAGAAAATGACCAGATGTAATGTCATCATTTTAAACGAAAATGAAAAACTTGTTTGTAATAGATCTATTTTTAATTTGTATCTCTAACTCTGTCGTCATGAAGCATATCATGCGCAGAAAGTCTCACTTGTAGTTGCATGTTCATTTATTTCTGATAGATCTTAAGAGAGGCTGAAGAACAGCTGCCTGCTACGAAAGCTCTACGTCAGTGGTACCTGCTAGATGAGAATACTTTACCTGTAGTATATAAACTTCAAAACATCAGGTACATAGTTCATGTGTGTCTTAGCACGTTCATGTGTCATGCGGTCACATAGGTGTGTATCTACTCAAGTTCGGTGGGGGGGAAATATGTGCATTTTTAGATGCATGTATGGTCTACAAACTGAGTTATGAACCTTGCTCTGCATCCAGCAGAGTTGAAGGCGGCTATTTTTACTTAGTGAAGGCGGAAAGTGAAGATTATGAGGTTAATTACATGGCTCCAGAAGCACTTGTGAGCTTTCAGCTCTCGGCTCGGTGCCATGGACATCGTAACCCTTCGGTTCAGTGCCACGAACACCGTAAATCTGGAGAACCTGGCTTTTCTGCCAGCCCGCGGAATTGAACTGCACTCACAGGGCGCTTGCATCCATCGTCAAACGCGCTACGAACACGCTGGGCAGGTGGGCGAGTCCACGATTTAGGTACACGAATCTGAGTAAAAATGCATGCAGAAACCAATGTGCATGCCTATTTGGTAGTTAAGAACCTTAACCGGTACTATAAACTCACTCTCCAAGCTGCAAATCACATACAAACCAAAAGAAAGTGTTTTATATAGAGGAAACGAAAAAGAAAGACATACACATATACATATATATATATATATATATATATATATATATATATATATATATATATCAATCCCGTTTCATATGAACAATAGCATTAGATCATATCAAAGTAACAATTCTAATATTGCGAAGTTCAGTGAACTTATATAACCTCAATAAAGGCAATAGATTCAGATGGTAATGGTTGCAACATAATCAACACACAAAGTATGTATTAGAATAAGGCAAGGCATTAAGAAAGTAGACTAATCAGAACCATGTTACAGTATAAACTCGAGTATGCACATATTAAAACCATGTTACAGTATAAACTCGAGTATGCACATATTAAAACCATGTTACAGTATAAACTCGAGTATGCACATACTAAAACCATGTTACAGTATAAACTCGAGTATGCACATACTAAAACCATGTTACAGTATAAACTCGAGTATGCACATACTAAAACCATGTTACAGTATAAACTCGAGTATGCACATACTAAAACCATGTTACAGTATAAACTCGAGTATGCACATACTAAAACCATGTTACAGTATAAACTCGAGTATGCACATACTAAAACCATGTTACAGTATAAACTCGAGTATGCACATACTAAAACCATGTTACAGTATAAACTCGAGTATGCACATACTAAAACCATGTTACAGTATAAACTCGAGTATGCACATACTAAAACCATGTTACAGTATAAACTCGAGTATGCACATACTAAAACCATGTTACAGTATAAACTCGAGTATGCACATACTAAAACCATGTTACAGTATAAACTCGAGTATGCACATACTAAAACCATGTTACAGTATAAACTCGAGTATGCACATACTAAAACCATGTTACAGTATAAACTCGAGTATGCACATACTAAAACCATGTTACAGTATAAACTCGAGTATGCACATACTAAAACCATGTTACAGTATAAACTCGAGTATGCACATACTAAAACCATGTTACAGTATAAACTCGAGTATGCACATACTAAAACCATGTTACAGTATAAACTCGAGTATGCACATACTAAAACCATGTTACAGTATAAACTCGAGTATGCACATACTAAAACCATGTTACAGTATAAACTCGAGTATGCACATACTAAAACCATGTTACAGTATAAACTCGAGTATGCACATATTAAAACCATGTTACAGTATAAACTCGAGTATGCACATACTAAAACCATGTTACAGTATAAACTCGAGTATGCACATACTAAAACCATGTTACAGTATAAACTCGAGTATGCACATACTAAAACCATGTTACAGTATAAACTCGAGTATGCACATACTAAAACCATGTTACAGTATAAACTCGAGTATGCACATACTAAAACCATGTTACAGTATAAACTCGAGTATGCACATACTAAAACCATGTTACAGTATAAACTCGAGTATGCACATACTAAAACCATGTTACAGTATAAACTCGAGTATGCACATACTAAAACCATGTTACAGTATAAACTCGAGTATGCACATACTAAAACCATGTTACAGTATAAACTCGAGTATGCACATACTAAAACCATGTTACAGTATAAACTCGAGTATGCACATATTAAAACCATGTAGTTGCATGTTGTTTATTGTTTAGCATAACATGTTAGTGTATCCCTAAAAAGTTAATTGCATATCCTTTACAGGACTTTGGGAATATTGAAGACAGTTTCACGTGCGAGTTCCGTAATATTATCTATGTCATTATCTGCAAGCGGTGCAACAAGGCCTATATTGGGGAAACCGGCAAGAGACTCAGTGACCGATTCGCCCAACACTTGCGCGATATACGCCAATGCTCTGTGACCCTGTAGCTACCCATTTCAATGATACTGGCCATTCAGGAGCTTGCGATGTCCAGGTCACAGCCATCCGATCATGTTCCTCTGATGATCGTAGTCGATTTGCTCTGGAGAACCGTTTTATTTCTTTATATGGTACCTTGCGACCTCTTGGACTCAACGCATTACATTCCTATGCTTCTTAGTACTTTCTCATCTCATGCCTTGTATACTATATGTGTATTTGCTTCATATATATAATTTATATTTTCACTTGATTGTATATTGTTTCTCTTCTTTTCCACTTCTAGTTTTGTGTTGCACTCATTTCGTTATTCGTTTGTATTCCCACTTCATTAGATACATTTGCATGTTTCCGTTATCGTCCATTTGTAAATGTTCTCTATAATTCGTCACTCCTGTTGTGTCGTTTGCTTGATAAAGGCCTTTTGGTCGAAGCGTTGCTGTTTATCGCCACTGTTGCTGTATTTTGTAAAACTATAGTACTTTATTTGTACGTGTTTCGCTATTTACAGGACTTTGCGAATCAACCCCAATTTTTAACGCTGTGATTTTTCTAGGCATTATTACGTTCAGTAGTTTGCTATTGCTTTCTGAACGGGTGGTGCCATCGTTCTTTTGTTAAAATCCACTCGAAACAATTTGCAACCAAACTGTCCGCAGCGTGATTCGAACTCAGAACGTCGGGGTTAATTGACCGAGTAACTAACCCCTAAGCCACAGACGCCACCAGTGGATCCCTAGTACAATATATTGTATTGTTATATTAGTCGCAGTAGTACTATTGTATTTGAAGGAATGTACAAAGTTGAAAGGTATATTCCATACAGTTATCTGCTATATTCTAAAACACATTACTCACAAGTAGCATCAAATGGATTTTGCTAATATTTTTGTTTAATAAAACACTTTGGATCTTGACGATGCTTGTCAGAGAATTGTTACTTGCTAGAACGATTTGGCATGTGGCTTCTCGTAATATCTGAGTCTTTTTCTTCTCTTCCACCATTTACTTTTTTATAGAAGTGTTGGGAAGGGGGGAAAATGGGGATCTCGTGTGTGCTTGTTTTAAGTCACTTTGTAAGCTGTTATTCATTTCCGTAAGGCTGTTTTTGATGCCTTCGCTCTATCTTTTACGTGGTCTTCCTCTTGCTATGTACTCGTTATTCTTTTCTGTGTGGCTCTCTGTGGTAGGCGATACAAGGACATTCTTGTAGATGCCCAGACCATTTAATCTGTTGTTCTTTTCTGAATTGCATTACTGGTTTCACATCCAGTCTTCTTCTGATTTTTTCGTTTCTAATTTTGTCTCTTATTGTCACACCTGCATCTCTTCTAAGACACATCATCTCTGCCGTTATGATTTTCGGCTCGCATTAGCTGCTGTTATTGGCCATGTTTGACACTGGTAACATAGTGTTGGCCAGAAAATCGTTCTTATAAGATGTGCTTTAGTTTTTATCGTCTCTCTTTA
Organism: Arion vulgaris; assembly: GCA_020796225.1. Lineage (NCBI taxonomy): Eukaryota > Metazoa > Mollusca > Gastropoda > Stylommatophora > Arionidae > Arion > Arion vulgaris. The sequence continues at coordinate 24,053,189 of CM036761.1, read as the reverse complement.
TGTGACAATAATGGTGTTAACTGCCCCAGTATCTGAGTTAACATGTAAATATTTTCTTAAAACGTAAGCACACACTATCATAGTCTGTAACGAATTGTTTCATCTGTCATCTCTTCCATAGTTTACCATGTAAGTACTTATCTTCAGACGTCCATGTTATAATAAACAGTTATTACTATTACCAATATACAGCACCATATACAAAGATATATTACGAAACGACGCTACGAAGAGACAACTCGCAAAATTGGCGTTTGCTTCCATAGAGAACAAGCTTCTCAAGATCTTCAAGATGTTTACTCCAGAAGTTGTCGATGATAACAAAGAAGCTTTACGACGATATACCCAATCAAGTAAGATTTTAAATAGTTTTAAAGCCTCTGCTTTTAATGTATTTTCAACGATGCTGGTTACCATCCCAAATTAAAAAGGGGAGTACTTGTGCTTGAGGTCAGCTACCTAATCACAAGAAATTCTGAGAACTACAGAAACTTACAAACAAAGAGAGTCATACTGGTAAAGAAGATGGAGATATGTTGGGCATACCTTGACAAGAAACGATCAAATAACAACAAAACAGACACTGAATTAGGAGGCAAAGAAATCATAAAGAGAGCCATACTGGTAAAGAAGACGGAGATATGTTGGGCATATCTTGACAAGAAACGATCAAATAACAACAAAACAGACACTGAAGTAGGAGGTAAAGAAATCAATCAAGAGAGTATGCCCTAGGGTAACACTTAAAAAAACGTTATTGAAAGAGGCAAGAAACGTTGGACTAAATTCCATAGAGCGATTGATCGAGTTGTCAAGGAAAGAGCGGTATGGCGAAAATATTTTCAGGGCCTATGCAACGTTTAACATAACGAGAAGAATATGTATAATAACACTGCCGCACCGACTAAAATGAGTATGTTACGTGTGTCGAACGCAGGACTGTCATACACTTTATTGATATCTTTATGATAAGCTGGCTTCCAGCAAGAGCTGTGAGACGGTCCTTCTGTCATTCACGACTGCAAGCTAGACCTAAAGACGGTTACGTAGGGACGTAAATACATAACACGATTAAGAGCTTATGAGAGGTATGTTCAGCAAAAGTGAACTCTGAACACTTGCGAATCACTTCACATTATCATCGTGATTTCTGACATTCCACGTGACCGACGACAGCATCCACAGCACACATACCCAATCCGTTTATCGAAGCTATATTCATTGTTTATAAAGAATAATGTTTCATAGGTCGCACTAATAGATATCCTTAGGAATGTACCATTATATTTCAGTGCTAGAACTGGAGCTGCAGCATGTGCTAGAGAACAGTAAAGATCTTGAACACAGTCTATGCATTGTTCGCACCATTGACAAGCTGACTAATCATATTGATGAACCTATTGTTGGAGATTACGTTGATATTGTGGCAGGAAGTCAGCCATGGTTGGATTTGGACAGTTGGGCAAAGATTAACAATATCAGAGATTCGTTGGTTAACCTTCAGGTATGTTTTATTTGTTTGTTTATTACGAGATGAGCATGTTTGTACACGGTTTATTTTGATGGATAAGTGTTACAGCCCACTGCAGTAAGAAGGTCGTTCAACTCAAGTGAAAATTCCCGGAAATCAAATGACTCCCATCAAGTGTGCCTTCCATTTCAATTTTATTAGATAAAATGAATACATTTTTAAAATGACAACATTTTTTTTATACACTTATGCAACTCGTTCATGCTCTTCTATAGATTAGAGTCCGATATCTCTCGCACCTTTCAGTAAATCTGGTTTCAGGGCTTCCTTAATGTGTAACTTCTGTCTTGAAAAATGTGCTTCTAACTTCAATGACAGCTTTGTGATTTTTTGGTCATTTCTTCTAGCAGTATGCTTAACAATCCCCTTCGTCTTTTTTTCTGATAACAGTTGCTACTAGTGATTGACAAGGAATTTCTCTGATTTTGTCATTTTTCCTGAATTGGATACATTTTATGGCTATAACTTTGACAATTCGTTATTTAAATGAATTGTTTTGGGTATATTTAGGAGATACAAAACACGAGAGTATTGAACATAAATGAATGAGTGTAGGAAAATAACATTAAACGCATCTAGGTATGAAATATGATGACTATGTGCACTTAAATACATATTTTCCAGGTCTCTGAAAATAATGTGACCTCACATCTTCTAGAATGGGGCAAGGGTGGTATCAGACCAGGAACCAAGCGTCCACACTTTATGTATGCTGAACGCCTTTGTAAAACCCTGTTCGATCAAATAGTTAGCCATCTTGAAGTCAGCAGTTTGGAGAAGAGTTCAATATCCTGGAGGCGGGATCTCTTTTCTGAGGTAGCAGAACACGTACAAAAATGCCATGAGAGGTGAGATTGTATTACGCCCAACACTATTCATTATGTGTAAACATTATACTATTAATATTCTTCGGAAGGTTTTCGGGCATATAATGCGAAGAGAAGGTTTAGAAAATTTGGTGACAACAGGTGAAATTCAGGGAAGGAGAGATTGTAGAAGACAGAGGAAGAAGATTTTGGATAGCCTGCCAGCATAGTTCGACACAAGATCGACGTCAGAACTGATTACATGCACCAAGTAAAGAGAGTTGTGGAGAGACATGATCGCCTACTCCGGCAGGCACGGCACTTGATTGATATAGCAACACATTGTTTATATAAAAAATATGGACACTACTGAAATAGATCGATATATATACACGACACGCTTATATAATTTTCATGAAAATCGGATACCATGTGTATACCTTGGTTTATTGATAAACCATTTCTACAACAAACACAGTAGCTGTACATTCAAATTTATAGAAAAATAATACAGTCATGCATTCAAGACTATATATACTATATTTATATGCATATATTTCAACAATTCGTGTGTTATTCTGTATAAGCTTAGAAGAAACTATATCATTATTGTTTTTAAATTAAACTTCTTTTTCTGCCTCTTCGAACGCTCCATATCGACCACTTGTCAAACACTCTGTGTGATTTGTATGTGATCGGAGCCTAACAGCGATTGTTCGTTGTGCCAGTTATGCACCTACAAGCACATCCGATTTCCGAGGCTCTTTTTATTTGCTAGAGTATCTTCCTAGGCCTCACCTCAGATAATATGACATATTTTGTTGGTCGCAGTGTTACTATTCTTTCTCCCTTTGAAAACCCCGGAAACACACGGGTGTTTAAATCAAACGAATCAGTGTAAAAATTGATACAGTTCTATATTGAAGAAGAAACGTTGAAATTTAACATTTCTGTGCCGGTATTAGACGTCATACTCGGTCATCGAATGAGATGCACGGTCGACGGTCAAATTTTGAAATAATTTTCTCAACTTGGTTTGACCTTAACTGTGTTCTTCCTTGTTTTCCTTAGAGCATTTGGTTGTCAAGGTTACACTGATATTCTGATCCAAATCAAATCATATTTGAAAGCCAACATCAGGCAACCGTTGGTGGTGTATGGTAAAAGTGGATGTGGAAAATCATCAGTTTTAGGGTTGACAGCTACAGAAATCCATAACTGGCTTGAAAGGTAGATAATTCTTGTCTGTTCCAACAATTGTATATATATATAAGGTTGTATCCCTTACATGGTGGTTTTGTTCTTTTGTTTGTTCATATTTTTTTTTAACCGATCCAGAAGCACTTGAGCTATCAGCTCTTCGGCTCGGTGCCATTGACATCGCAACCCTTCGGTTCGGTGCCACGAACACCGTGATTCTGGTGAACCTGTGGCTTTTCTGCCAGCCCGCGGAATTGAACCCGCACTCACAGGAGCTTGTCACCCGTAGTCCAACGCGCTACGTACACGCTGGGCAGGCGGGCGCTTGTTCATTAAGGAATGTCTATTAAATCATCGATATATATCAATATATCTATGTATCTATATATTTATATCTATCTATCATATATATATATATATATATATATATATATATCACATCTATCTATCTATCCGTTTATCTATCTATATAGCCATTATAAGTAAGTCTGTATGCATGTCTTTCTATTGATATATCTAATTTTCTCTATTTGGAAGTATCATATTACAAAAGCCATATCTACAAAACCGATTGGGCTACATAATGTTGTGTGGTTTACGCTCTAATTATGGGTGATATGTACATCATATGCTGGTTTGGCATTCTTTGCACTTCTTATGTTAGTGAAATTCACTCCTCGATGCAAGTCGGGTTTTATTTAATTTTCTTTTCGATGTAATTTATTACAAATAATTACAACCCACACACTAAATTGTTTTATCATCAAAAGCAATGTCTTTTGTAACATGTGGCCAAATTGAATGAATGAATAAATGTTTGTTAGTTATTTGTCTCTGTTAATTCTGAATAATCATCTTTAGGTGGCGTGCCGCCTGACGTAGGCGATCATGGATTTCCACAAATCTCTGTCGTTGGTGTTTGCTATGAACTCAGATGTTGACGCTCTACCGTGCTATGAAGTCAGGCTATACAAAATTTTCTCTCTGTCTTCCTCTGTCTCGTCTACCCTCGATTTTATCGGTTGTCACAATGAGTTCTAAACCTCCCCTCCTCATCACATGCCCGAAAAATGGTGACTGTCTCTTTCGTATATTAATGATAAGCTTTTCTGTGTCTTGATCTCATTCAACACCTCAACATTAGTCATTTTAGTAGTCTATGGGATTCTCGTCATTCTTCTATAAAACCACATCTCTCAGCGTCATGATAAGCTTTCTCTGTGTCTTGATCTCATTCAGCACCTCAACATTAGTTATTTTAGCAGTCCTTGGGATTCTCATCATTCTTCTGTAAAACCACATTTCTGTGGCTCTCAGAGATTTTCGATCTGTGTGTTCATTGTCCATCACTTGCATCCACATGCCAGTATTGGTTCTTTGTAGGACTGAATAACTCGCATTTTGATCGGGAATGACAAGGACTGGTTGCAGATAATGCTTCTCATTTTCAGGAACGATAATTCTGAATGTTAAACAATATCAACTCTTCTTCTTCTTCTTTGTGTTCGTTCTTTACGATCAATTTTAATCACTCTTTGTGATATGTTTGATCTTTGCCAAGAACGTGTATACGTTGCACATTGGTTTGGTAGGTCCCTAAACATATCGACTTCAACACGTGTAGGACACATTCACCAGATTTCAGCCAAATATCAATACTATTTTGGCTGTTTCACCCCTTAACAAAAGTCATTCGAAACATGGTAAGATGCAATGATGTGTCCCTGCAAATTTCAAGTCTTAGAGAGGGAGGGAGGGGCAGAAAAGGGAGGGAGGATGTGGTTGGGTGATGCAATACAGGACTGAGGCAAAAATTTGAATTGAAAATTCGTAATTTAGTTTTAAAACTAAAACTGAGTGTAATCTGATGTTATTTTGAGAATTCGTAGCATAATTTCATTTCTGGTATCTCCCATGTAGTCAAATAGATGAACTCTGTGTTATTTTATCAAAATTGAATTCTAGCGTGATGGTAGCATTACTTGCAATATATGTCTTTATTATGGTTGCTGTTAGCTTATCTGAAGTCCAACTAAAGCTGTGAATTCTAAAATGCATGGGTTTTTTTTCGTTTTTGTTTTTGTTTTTGTTTTACTGTACGTTTTGTTTGATTTTACTTAACAATGCAATATTATCTGCAAAATTCAAATCTTCTAGTTATCTGTATTTCACATAATCGATACCAGTTTCGCCCCGGTAGCATTTTCTCATTACCCAGTCGATGGCCACCCCGAACAACAGAGGAGAAGACACACTACAACCATATTCTACTCCGATTTCAACCGTAACAGAGTCGCTCTGGCCATCGTCAGTATGGACTGCACACTGTGAGCCTTCATCCACGAATTTGCAAACGTGTATTATTGTGACTGGTTACCTACAGTTTCCCAGAATATTTCACAAGAAGATTATGTGAAGGCTATCAAAAGACCTTATAAATTGATTGAGTTGAGGACACATTGTTGTTGATTCTCGATATGATTCTCCAATATCAGCCGTAATGTAATTATTTGGTCCAGCTCGTTCTTCTCTCAGGATTCTATCTACTGTCCCTTTAAATCTTTTGAAAATGTTTTAGCCAAAAGTATGGGTAATTATTAATAATAGAGGTGACCCCTCTCCAGTTTTTGCAAACCAGTAACAGTAACCAATACTGTGTGAAATAGTATATATTTATATATCTATATTTATATATCCCATTGATATTCACTTGACATTACTCAGTGACCAAGTGAGACCCCGTGTACTGGTACGCATGATTGGCTGCACGTCAGATTCTACCAACGTTCGAACATTGTTAAGAGATATCAGTAGACAACTGTGTCATATATTTGACAACAACCCAGCAGAGATACCAACGGTAAGTTTATATGGGTAAGGAAATATATCATACTGTCATTGTAAGTGCTAATAATACATATTCTAGAATATTTTTAGCTTTACATCGAGTGACCTAACATTAATGTGGTTTTTTCGATTGCTAATCTCTAGCCATATCCCAGCATTCAAGAAGTTAAACACAATGAAGAACATGTGGCAAAGCACCAGCAAAATACTAAAACTAAAAATATTGAGAGCATGCATTTTCCCAGTGGCTACTTATGGTTGTGAATCATGGACTATTACACAAAAATTAAGAACGAAAATCCAGTCCATCGAAACTAAATGCTACAGAAAGATCCTACGAATACCATGGACAGAAAAAAAAAAAGAACACTGATGTCCTGAAAGAACTAAATGGATCGAGGGAGAGCTACTTTGGCGTAGGTAGTGATGTTGAAGTAGTCACCTTGGATTAGATACGCTCGCAACACAGACTAGCGGAATCCCAGAGTGACTATTAATGCCGACCGATGGGAAAAGCTGAACGGATAGACATAAAGGGATGAAAGGTGCATCCAGAGAAGAGACATGGGCCTGCGTGGAGCAAAAGTTGGGTCCGAGATGAGTTGCATGAGGACTTACATAGGGCGAAACTCGGAGAACTGAGGTCGGGGCCCGAGTTGAGCTCCGCATCCGGAGAGTCTAGCGGCATGATGGAAGTGTGCACGGTGAGAACTAATATAAACGGTGGGCAGGCACTGGGGCAGAGCAAACACACATGCCAACGTTGCACGGGTGTGCCCACCGTTGGGGCAGACGTGCAAAGCGCTGATGGTGGAGCGACGAGGGAGCGTGGTAGGCGTAGGCGGGAACGGACCACCCAAATGTGCAGAAAAACTGGAACGCAAAGCAGAGGGCTGAATACAGTGCGGGGTCAAAGGCACATGAGGTGGTGTGCCAGGATTAGTGAGCAGGCACACCTCTACGTGGTAACCCTGGAAACAGACTTTGGTTTCGGTCTGGCTAATGGGGGCAGGGATCGGGGAGAACTACTGGTAGTGGTAGCAGTGCAAGTACGGAAAAGAAATGCAGGTCCATACGAACAAAAGCATGAATCGCCTGGCCGATGTCCAACTAAATATTTCTCAAGTTCCCGAACAAAAAGAAACAGCAGCGAAACGTCTCTGATATAATCCCTACTCCCCGGAGTAAGGGCCGAACACAAATTGCCATCTCCGGAGCAAGAGACTCCATACACACTCTCGACGTGTAAGTCAAACGTCCCGCCACAAATTACCAGTTTTTCTGCCAATGGGAAGATTAGTAAACATGAAAGGATGAGAGGTGCATCCAGTGACGAAACGTGTGCCTACATAGGGCGAAACTCGAAGCCCTGAGGAGGGGGCAAACATTGCCAGCTGTGAGACAAGAATAAATAAATCAGATGCGAAACGAATAAAAGTCTACCCTCGTGTCGGTACGAAGGAAGATTGCAGCTGACTCCGCATCGGTAGCCTGGTGCAGATACATTTACTGGGTAAGGTTTGTCGAGCGCAAAACAAAAAGTTGCGTTTTAGTGTATATGGAAACTACCCTCCCTGGGAAAACCGTGCAAGGTACTGTTTGCGATAACAACTAACATTCCTGGAAAAAGTGAGATGAATGATGCCTAACGGAATTGCCAGCATTGGGGCAACCTGGCAAGGTACTGTTGCAGTCACAACTAACATCCCCGGAAGTACTGGAGTGGGTGATGGTGGCGAGCACAAAATCTCATGTTGCGTTGCTAGCGCCGACTGAAACGACCCTCTACATTGTTTGTACTTGTCCCCAGTCCGTTGTTTTCCGAGTCTAACTGCAAATTGCCACGTACCGATCCTCGTTTCGAAAAGGCTGAGAATGTTCCTACTCAGGAACAAACTCAAAAGTGAACGGTAAAGCAAGGTCGACAATGTAAAGATCTGACAGGCTGTGCGGATCCGAACATTGGCAAAGGCCGATACTTTACACGGTGTTTTATACAAGTAAGACGTCGTCCGAGGATAAGCTTATAAGCCCCGTGAAATGTTCCTAATCCGGAACGACCTCACAGTCAGAAAGGGCATAACAGCGTAACTCAATGTCTTGACGTAGATCACAAAGCCCAAATATACAGCAAAGCTGATCGAAAAGGCGAAGATCCGGCCAACATAGTCGGCAGAAAGGATCGTACCCTAGGGAAAGCTCACCCTAGTAAATCAAAAGCAGGCTGAAACCAGATGGGCGGGCCTAGTCACCATGGACGCACAATCGATCCAACGTAGATCACTCCGTTCTTGTCAAAGGACCAATCATATATCACAAAAAGAATGATAAAATTGACCGTGAAGAACGATCGAAAAGAAGAAGAAGAATCCAACGCGAGTTTGTGCTAGCCGGGAACTACTACTACCTTGATTGGAGACAATCAAAGGCTAGCGGAGTAAACCGTACACAAAATTGGACTGCAGGCAAGCCAAGTAGTCCAAATAAAGACCGGTAACCTGGACATATGACGATCAACAACCCGGGAAGGTAGGTCGTCTAAGGGTCGCTACCCTAAAGAAAATAGCAACCTGCTGCCTTGCAGGTCGGCTGTGGACAGTCAAAGACTAACGGAGAGCGAACCCAGTAAACGCTGGGTGAAATCGGACATGTCGCCGAAGGACTAGCACTAAAGCTCCAAATGGTACTGAAGATGTGACGTAAAAAAGCGGTTTTGGCAAAGGTTGCTTATATATCACAATAAGAAGGATAAAGATGGCCACAGAGAACGAACGCAAGAGAGAGAGAGAGAGAGAGAGAGAGAGAGATGTAAAAATAAAATTCGTATCAAATACATTATGTCAAGAAATTATTTAATGTTACCAAAAACTTGAAAAGTATTGAATTTACGTTGACTATTCAAACTGTGAGGGAATGTAGCTTACACGGAAGTGAAATCGATCACAATCCAAGCCTACCTTGTTCAAACTCCGCGGTGGGCAAGTTTGGAAGCAAATTAGTTCCATTGGATTTTACGAACGTTAAAAATATACCTCATCGTTTAGAAAGCAATGGCAAACTACTGAACGAATAAGTGGTGCCTAGAAAATCGACGACTCGTTTACGGTTGTTGACGGCTAAGTCCTGTAAAGGTTATGCCACGATTTTCATTCTTTCAAGCTGTTATAGTTCTAGTGTGTTATGGCTTATAGGCATGGTGGACATGTTGCTCGCAAGTACTTTACACAGTTTAAACGTTCCACAATATTTTACAACTTATTTTAGCTTTAATCTTGTTAACATACTATGGATATATCGTTGTTCGGTGTTTACTTATTGTCTGCATATCTTATGTAAACAGGATTACAAAGGAATCTTCAACGATCTCGCGTGTCGTTTGGGGCGAGCAACAGAAGAAAATCCACTGGTCCTCATTTTGGATGGTGTTGACAGACTATCAGGTTTGTCTAATGTGTACGTTTGTTGTAAGTGTATGCTGCTAGAGATATTATCTCTCTCTCTCTCTCTCTCTCTCTCTCTCTCTCTCTTTCTCCTCTCTCTCTTTATTGGGCGCTTTAGCATTACATAAACATTGGTCTATAATCGTATATAATGCAGACTATCACGTTTGTCTAATGTGTACGTTTGTTGTAAGTGTATGCTGCTAGAGATATTATCTCTCTCTCTCTCTCTCTCTCTCTCTCTCTTATCTCTCCCGTCTTCTTTAGCGTTACATAAACATTGGTCTATAATCGTATATAATGCAGACTATCACGTACGTCTAATTTGTATTTGAGTAGCTAATGTATACTGCTCTTCTCTTGCTTTTTCTCTCTCTCTATGTCTCTCTCTCTTATGTCTCTCTCTCTATGTCTCTCTCTCGTTCTTCTCTCGGTCATCCTCTTAAGCGTTATATAACACTGGCATATAACCATATACAATGCAGAATATTATTCAAAATGGAAAAAAATGGTTACAATTAAACAAAGCATTACGCTTTCTAGTTTAACAAAGTACAGAAACAAATGAAATTTGATATTTCTAAACAAATCCATTCGATACCCATAAACAAATCGTATTCGATACTTCTAAACAAATCACATTCGATACTTCTTTAAAAAATCGCATTCGATACCTCTAGACAAATCGTATTCGATACTTCTAAACACATCGTATTTGATATTTCTAATCAGATCACATTTGATATTTTGACTAGAATACATTTGATATTTTCAAACAAATCACATTCGATAATTTGAATAAAACACATTCGATATTTCCAAACAAATCACATTCGATATTTTAAATAAAACACATTCGATATTTCCAAACAAACTCGACATTTCGAAATACCAGATCTGTGCTAAGAACATGCAAACGATACGAAAACAAAAAATGAAAATTATCAAATGATAACTGTTGTAATATAAGGTAAAACTTATGTAAACAATGCCACAAATTGTACATAATAATGATGTATATATATAAATAACAAATACAGTTTATAAGCACATAATACGAAAGAGAAAAGAAATTTAAAAAAAACATATATCTAATAAACACATTGCAAATTAATATACATAGTACATTGCTAGATAATTCTTTCGCTGTGTGAAAGCATTTATCTTGCGTTTTTATAAATCCTAGGATTCGAATACTTATCACCATCCTAAAGACCTTCCGCGAAAGAGGTGCATCCTGAAAATAAAAAGCTATGAAATAGTTCCGACCAAGACTTGAGGATCGAGTTCCAGCATATAGTTTAATTCCTCAAGCTCAGCACAACCAGCACTGCTATTGTTCGTTCCAAAATTCGTGATCACACTAAGGTTTAATTCGTACGAAATCTATCTGATGACAAGTTATTTTTGCATGCAGTCTTATATACCTCACGACGTTACGAATTCATGTTTTACTAATTGGTAGGTAGTTTAGTTGATGCAAAAAACGTTTTTATTATATAACTTTGCATAAGAACAACAAAAGGATAATCAAAGTTTAGAATTTACAGTAATACACAAAATGGTGGCGAATGATTTCAAAGGCGTATCCTTATTACATATTATAAAAAGAAAGGTGACATTGTGAACAAATGATACCTTCCACTTCTATAAATGAAAGTAATCCTATTTTGACTCGCACTGAATTGCATGTTGAACACGGAAATGCTTAGTTATAGACAAACTTGACAATCGTACTGTAAAATTTCGACAAGTATACCAGATCAACATCGCGGTAATTATAGTAATAACATATAATAACAATCTTACAGAACTAAAGGTTTGGTAGGGCAAAAAATACTTTTGGAACGTCGTCCCTGTTACCTATATAAAAATGCAAAAATCAAGAATTTATGTCAAGTGGATGATTTTATATCGGTCGGTAAAGATGATCACGAATTTTGGAACGAACTTTAGATTTTCTTGTGCACCAGACGAGCAGCATCTACCAGAACTTAGCTTTGTCTTATAAACAAATAGTATGTACCTTCCAGCTACCAGACAGGTATTGCTCATGGCAATTCCTGACCACTCAAATCTTCAATTCAAGCTGTTCACGTGGATTGTTCTGCGGCCACACTTTATGAGGATATTCAGAGTGTCAGCGCTACCTATCGGCTGCCCCACGATTTGGTGGTAGATCTAGCCAGTTTGTCCGTTATCTTACTTCCATTGACAACTATTTGCCACGGAACGAAGATGAATGTAATTATGAGAATTGTTAACTCATATAACCACCACATCGCTGCGTACTGAGCCAGACTCCACGTTCCAGATCATACTCAATGAATAACTCAAAATGCACTCCACACATACTATTAAACTATATACATATTTATAGTTTAAGTATGCCCATTTCGATCAAGATTATAGTATATCTGCCATCAGAGAGGGTTCACACAGTTCATGTTACCAGTTTCAGATTTTTCTTAAATGCAATGCACTTGTTTTCTTAGTTGCACTGTCATGTTTTATATATATCATCATTTCTACAAGTACCAGATCTTGGACGATACATACTCTGCCCCAGGTCATGTTTCTCGTCTGCGTGATATATTAGACATACAATCAGGTCTCTATTTCAATATTTATTCTACAAATCATAAGTTTTTGACATTATTTACAACGAAGTTCGATATCATTTTACTTTTTTGGCATTTATTCTACTAGTCCGCGATTGCAGCCGTTTTCCCTTCAATTGAAATCATTTGATTGTGTCGTGGAGTAGAAACTTCTTCCTCTTCTTCTTCTTCTCTTCAGACGCTCCATATCGACCCCTTGTTAATCACTCTTTGTGATCTGTATGTGTACTGAGCCTAATAGCGATTGTACATTGTGCCAGTTATGCGCCTACAAGTAGGCCAGCACATCCGATTTCTGCGACGCTTTTTATTTACTAGGGTAGCTCAGCCGCCTTTGACGATATGCTTGTAGTTTGCAGTGTTACTATTCTTTGCTCCACTTGTGGGCCCCGGCAACACACGGATGGGAGTGAAAACAATAACTCACAAAAGTTATCGCTGCTTGCACATCTCCATCCACCACCTGTTCCCATGGCTTCATGTATTCCTGAATTGGAGGAGGGGGTAAACGTGTAGTCTACAGTTCACAAAGGAGTCAACAGCATGGCGGATAGAAGGAGATATTTATGTCTGTAAATATATATAATATTCACTTTCTATATATATATATATATATATATATATATATATATATATATATATATATATATATATATATATATACATATCTTTACAAACAGACGATTACGAGGAAGACAGCTTCTGTGGCTACCACTAGAGTTGCCCCCTCACGTTCACATCATAATAAGCACAAACTCTGACGAGAAATATACTAGTTTAGCAGCAGTCCGAAGTTTGCTGACAGGACACAACAGCAGCTTCTTGGAGGTTGGACAACTTTCTGAACAAGAAGCATTAACCATTTTAAGAAATGAGTTAAACAATAAGAAAAGAAGCATAACTGATCAACAGATTGTAGCCTTTGTGGAGGCTTTCAAGAGATGCCCTTACCCATTATTTCTGAAGGTATCAATTTATATGTCATTTTAAGGGATATTGAGATGCAGTCACTTTCATAAACCATCAAGATTTGAAAGTTTATCATTATTTGAAAGTTTATCATTATTTTGAAGTGTATCACTATTTTGAAGTTTATCATTATTTTGAAGTTTATCACTATTTTGAAGTTTATCATTATTTTGAAGTTTATCATTATTTTGAAGTTTATCCATCCCTTTAAAGCTAATCATTATTTTAAATTTAAACAGCCCTTTAACGTTACGCATTTTTTTTAATGTAATCACCCCTTTAACCTTAATCATTTTTTAAAAATTATTCATCCCTTTAACGCTGAAAATTATCTTTAATTCCTTCATACTTTTCTATTGAATCAATATTTGGGGGATAATCATCTCTTTCAAGTTAATCATTAATATTTTAAGAATTTAAATACATCCTTTTAAAATTCAAACATTGCATCTTGAAATTTATTTCATCCTTTTAAGCAATAATCATTATTTGGAATTGCTCCCTTACAGTTAATATTATTTGGAAGTTGTCATCCCTTAAGTTAATTATTATTTGGAAGTTCTCATCACTTAAAGTTAATTATTATTTGGGAAGTTGCTCATCATTAAAGTTAATTATTATTTTGAAGTTACTCATCACTTAAAGTTAATTATTATTTGGAAGTTACTCATCACTTAAAGTTAATTATTATTTGGAAGTTGCTCATCACTTAAAGTTAATTATTATTTGGAAGTTACTCATCACTTAGAATTAATTATTATTTGGAAGTTGCTCATCACTTAGAATTAATTATTATTTGGAAGTTGCTCATCACTTAAAGTTAATTATTATTTGGAAGTTACTCATCACTTAGAATTAATTATTATTTGGAAGTTGCTCATCACTTAAAGTTAATTATTATTTGAAGTTACTCATCATTTAAAGTTAATATTATTTGAAGTTGCTCATCACTTAAAGTTAATTATTATTTGGAAGTTGCTCATCACTTAAAGTTAATTATTATTTGGAAGTTACTCATCACTTAAAGTTAATTATTATTTGGAAGTTACTCATCACTTAAAGTTAATTATTATTTGGAAGTTACTCATCACTTAAAGTTAATTATTATTTGGAAGTTACTCATCACTTAAAGTTAATTATTATTTGGAAGTTACTCATCACTTAAAGTTAATTATTATTTGGAAGTTACTCATCACTTAAAGTTAATTATTATTTGGAAGTTACTCATCACTTAAAGTTAATTATTATTTGGAAGTTGCTCATCACTTAAAGTTAATTATTATTTGGAAGTTACTCATCACTTAAAGTTAATTATTATTTGGAAGTTACTCATCACTTAAAGTTAATTATTATTTGGAAGTTACTCATCACTTAAAGTTAATTATTATTTGGAAGTTACTCATCACTTAAAGTTAATTATTATTTGGAAGTTACTCATCACTGAAAGTTAATTATTATTTGGAAGTTACTCATCACTTAAAGTTAATTATTATTTGGAAGTTACTCATCACTTAAAGTTAATTATTATTTGGAAGTTACTCATCACTTAAAGTTAATTATTATTTGGAAGTTACTCATCACTTAAAGTTAATTATTATTTTGAAGTTACTCATCACTTAAAGTTAATTATTATTTGGAAGTTACTCATCACTTAAAGTTAATTATTATTTGAAGTTGCTCATCATTAAAGTTATTATTATTTGAAGGTACTCTCACTTAAAGTTAATTATTATTTGGAAGTTCTCATCACTTAAAGTTAATATTATTGTGAAGTGTACTCACCTAAAGTAAATTGTATATTTGAAGTTATCATCACTAAAGTTAATATATTGGAGTTACTCATCATTCTAAGTACTTATTATTTGAAGTTACTCACCTCTAGTTGAATTGATTATGTTTGAGTTATCATAGTTATAGTTATTTCTATTGTGGCAGTTCACACACATGAGAAGTAATATATTAACTCACATAAAGTTATCTTTTGAATTCTCCATCACCACGTTACTATTTTGGCTTCATGTATTCAATTATTATGGAAGTTATCTACTAGTTAAAAGGAGTCACACATCATAGAAGTTAATATTTAAGTCTCTTAAATTAAAATTATTATTTGATTACTCTATAAATATATTATTAATTATATATAAATTATATATTTATATATATAATTAATTTATATATATTATCATACTTAAATAATTATATGGAAGTTACGCTCCTGTAGTTAATTATTAGTTGATTCCTCACTTACAGTAAATTAATTAAGTTACTAACTCTGAAGAATATATTAGTTTAGTACATCCTAAGTTTTTTTGAAGGATCACTAACAGTAATTTTTGGAGGTTGACACTTTGAACAAGGAAGTTACCATTTTAAGAAATTTTTGATTAAACAATTTAAGAAAAGAAGTTACTCATACTGTCAAAGAATTAGTTTTGGAGCTTTCATAGAATGTTAATTATTTTGAAGTTACTCATCATTAAGTTATTTTATTTGAGATGATCACTTAAACATATGATTTGAAGTTATCATCATTAAAGTTATTATTATTTGAAGTTATCATCATTTAAGTTATATTATTTGAAGTTACTCACATTTTAAGTTTATTCATTATTTGAAGTTTATCACGTTATTTTGAAGTTTACTCATCACTTTAAAGTTAATATTATTTGAATTAATCATCCTTAAAGTTAGATTATTATTTGAAGTTATCATCCTTTAACTTAATATTATTTGAAATTATTCATCACTTAAAGTGAATTAATTATCTTTAATTCATTTTTATTGTTCTCATATTAATTTAATATTTGGAGTTATCATCCTTTAAGTTAATTATTATTTGAATTAATCATCCCTTTAAATTAACATTATTTGAAATTTATCATCCTTTAAATTAATCATTATTTGGAATATCCATCCCTTTTAAGTTAATCATTATTTGAATGTAATCATCCTTCAAGTTAATTATTATTTGGAAGTTACTCATCACTAAGTTAATTATTATTGGGAAGTTCTTCACTTAAAGTTAATTATTATTTGGAAGTTACTCATCACTTAAAGTTAATTATTATTTGGAAGTTACTCATCACTTAAAGTTAATTATTATTTGGAAGTTACTCATCACTTAAAGTTAATTATTATTTGGAAGTTACTCATCACTTAAAGTTAATTATTATTTGGAAGTTACTCATCACTTAAAGTTAATTATTATTTGGAAGTTACTCATCACTTAAAGTTAATTATTATTTGGAAGTTACTCATCACTTAAAGTTAATTATTATTTGGAAGTTGCTCATCACTTAAAGTTAATTATTATTTGGAAGTTGCTCATCACTTAAAGTTAATTATTATTTGGAAGTTACTCATCACTTAAAGTTAATTATTATTTGGAAGTTACTCATCACTTAAAGTTAATTATTATTTGGAAGTTACTCATCACTTAAAGTTAATTATTATTTGGAAGTTACTCATTACTTAAAGTTAATTATTATTTGGAAGTTACTCATCACTTAAAGTTAATTATTATTTGGAAGTTACTCATCACTTAAAGTTATTTATTATTTGGAAGTTACTCATTACTTAAAGTTAATTATTATTTGGAAGTTACTCATCACTTAAAGTTAATTATTATTTGGAAGTTGTTGTTTATGTTTGTTTTCGTTCGTTCTTTTCAACCAAGTTAACCATTCAGTGTGATCTGTGAGACTTGTGCTGAGATACCCACTATCAAAGACAGGCACATTCGAATATGGACCCAAAGATTATTAGACGATAATGAAAGAGACGATAACAAGAAGATTCACAAACTGTTTGTGTCTTACCGGGCTCACAAGGAGCTAAAAATAGTGACAGTGCGACTTACAAGACATGTCGTTATAGGTGACTGAGGTAGGGGCCTAGTGAAGCTATCCTAGTAAATAAAAAGCGTCGCAGAAATCCGATGTGCTGACCTACTTATAGACGCATAACTGGCACAACGTACAATCGCTCTTAGACTCAGATCACACACAAATCACAAAGAGTGGTTAACAAATGGTCGATATGGAGCGTTCGATGAAGAAGAAGAAGAAGAATTGTCCACTGTCTTTGTTTGTTGTCTATTGTTACAGATTCTGATACAGTCCATGTCGTTATAAACATGCAGTATTGATAAATACAAACTATAATTCAAAGAAACATTGTTTTAAAAATTAATTGTTGAATACATTTGTTTTGATACCTCAGATGACAATAACTGATGCAATAAAGTGGACGTCATATCAAACAATTGATGTATCTAAGATTGGAGAAACCATGAAAAATGTGGTAACCTCTCGCTTTGCTAGGCTGGAAAGAGATCACGGTGAACCTTTGATAAGACGAGCTGTTGGATACATCACTGCGTCTCGACAAGGCTTGACTAGCAATGAGATGGAAGATATCATGTCACTCGATGACACCATCATGGATGATGTAGTGACAACATACAAACTATCAAGACGACGTATACCAACTTTATTATGGATACGTTTACAGGAAGATATGAATGATTTGATTACTGAGTGTTGGACAGATAACATGAGAACAATAACATGGGCGCATGTCCAAGTTCGTGATGTAGCTGAAGAACGATATCTGAATCAAAGGGACAAGGCACCATCTTATCACAGAGCTTTGGCGGAGTATTTCTCAGGGGTTTCGTCTGGAAATCAAACACTTCAAGGCAACAACGACATCGCTTCTGACCGAGCAATAACAATTCAGAAAATTTACAGCGATCCCCAAAACTCTCATGGAGATGGTTCTGATCGTGTTTATAATTTAAGAGCATTGAACGAGCTGCCATTTCATTTCATGAAATGTCAAATGACAACGCAACTCAAGCAGTCCTGTTTGTTCAACTATGAATGGATGCTTGCACGTTTGTGTGGAACATCTCTTGAATCATTGTTAGAAGAGTATCAGCTATATCTGTTAGCAGAACCTGGCGATCCTGAAGTTAGAGTTCTCTTTGATACACTTCTACTTTCAAGCAAAGCTCTCCGACATGAACCACGTCAGCTTGCATCACACATTATAGGACGTCTGTACAGGATTGTAACAGCAGATAATCCAAAAGCTCCCGGAGATCCAAAGATGTATCCTAATCTTCATCCTCTCTTGGCAGCAGCAAAACAATCTTCCGTTCCAGCTTTGATACCTACAACTGAATGTTTAACTGAGCCTGGAGGGATTGTCTTTGATCTGCTATCTGGGCATACTGACGAAATAACAGCTCTTTCTTTAACTTCTGATGGAATGCGTGCACTGACAGCATCGAGAGACAGAACTATGAAACTCTGGGAAATACGTTCAGGAAAAGTTATCAAATCCATAGACAACGTTGGATCTAATGTGTCAAATATAAAAACAGCAAAATCAAATAGTTTAGCTATTACAGTTGAAAATTCACATATTAAAATATGGGACATGCATTCTTCACGATGTGTGTTTATTATTGACAAGTATGTTGATCCACCAAATATTTCAATTGCAGATAATGGACAA
Organism: Arion vulgaris; assembly: GCA_020796225.1. Classification (NCBI taxonomy): domain Eukaryota; kingdom Metazoa; phylum Mollusca; class Gastropoda; order Stylommatophora; family Arionidae; genus Arion; species Arion vulgaris. The sequence continues at coordinate 24,034,249 of CM036761.1, read as the reverse complement.
ATTCTTGTTGCAGTGTATGATGGTTCTAATGTCTTCAGATCATGGAACATTGATAATTTCTCATTACTTTGCGAGACACATATTTCAGAAATAAGTGTCCATAAAGATAACTCCATTTTGATAACATCTGCAGTTAGTGGACAAAATGTGTTGCATGCATTCAGAAGTGGAAATTTTGCAACAATTCGACATTCTCGTAGTGGTAAAATGATAAGAAACTTGCAGTGTCATGAAAAGACATCGTCATTAGTTGCCTTGGCAACTACTAGTGAGTACTTCATCTTGTGTTGCAGACAGCAACATGTATCTCTACGCGAGATTCATAATTTAGAACTATTTGACCCTGTGAAAGGTGTTTACATTAGAAGTGTAGGAGGATGCCCCCACGACAACATTAAGCATCTTACGACTAACCTTGCTGGAAGTCATGCCATTGCTATTTCTTCCAACATTCGTAAGAAAACTTCTGATATTGTTTTATTTAATTTGGAAACGGAAGAACACAAACATTTAGCGTCTCACTCTGGAGTGAGTACAATGTGTGCTTGCTTAGACTTTCGTTACTGTGTTACTGGTACAATTAAAGACAACTTTTTCAAAGTCTGGAACTTGAGTGCGATCATCAATCAACCAGTACCTAAGGTTAAGATGCAGTTAGGTTTATCTGATATATGGCCTATGATTGATAACCCAAGGTATGTTATCTTCATTATGTATATAGATATATGTATTCAGCAATATTTGTTATGGAAAGAGACCATGTAATTAGAGAGTAACTCTACCTTCAAATATCTCTCAATAGATGTATAGTATTCTCTTTCCTTATCTTGAGTTCTAGAAAAGAGATCGTCATGTATATACCTGAATAGTATAGTCCTTGTGGGTTTCTGTTGGTGTGTCCTATCCAGCGCCAGCGTCGTCTACCTTTTTGTTCCTTGTGATATGTCTCATTTTCTTCGTTAGCTCCTCATGCGTGACAATATTATATTAATTATATTCCACGCAAAACCCAGTTTAATAATTTTTCATTTTTTCATTTTTGTAGATGTTTAGATGTTTCTGACCCACACAGCAGAACTGCTTTAATATTGGAGTTAAATATAAATACGTTTATTTTAGTTTAGTTTCTGACACACGTTTCTGACCCACGTTTCTAACCCACACAGAAGAACTGCTTTAACATTGGAGTTAAATATAAATACGTTTGTTTTAGATTAGTTTCTTTTTATTTCTACAATATCGTAGTTCAATGAAAGTCCCATATTGCCGTATGTATTCTTACTCTGATAGTTGTATCACCTCTTCCTCTGTGTCTACGAGCATTGTATATGTCCATATTGCCGATGTATTCTTACTCTGATAGTTGTATCACCTCTTCCTCTGTTACGGCCAAGCAGTGTATAATGTCCATATTGCCGTATGTATTCTTACTCTGATTGTTGTATCACCTCTTCCCTTTGTGTCTACGGCCACATGTGTATAATACGGCATATTGCCATGTATTCTTACCTGATTGTTTATCACCTCTTCTCTGTGTCTACGGCCAAGCATGTATAATGTCCATATTGCGTCTATTCTTACCTGATAGTTGTATCACCTCTTCCCTCTGTGTCTACGGGCCAAGCATGTGTATAATGTCCATATTGCCGTACGTATTCTTACTCTGATAGTTGTATCACCTCTTCCCTCTGTGTCTACGGGCCAAGCATGTGTACAATGTCCATATTGCCGTACGTATTCTTACTCTGATAGTTGTATCACCTCTTCCCTTTGTGTCTACGGGCCAAGCATGTGTATGATTTGCATCATCAGCAACTTGCTTGTTCCTTCTGGAGCATAGCTCCCATAACAGCAGTCCTGAAAACTTTTCTATTTTGTGCAAGATGCCCAGCGTCAACAGCAGTTATTCTCAGCTCGTCAATAACATCCTGCACCCATCGTCGCCTAGGACTTCCTCTCGCTCTTCTTTCAATCACTATTCATTCTAGAATTATCTTCTTCAGGCACTCGTGTCGATTAATGTGCCCGAAATAATTAATGTTAATTATTTTATTGTTATTTAATAACAAAATCTCTTTAATATCAAGCTCTTGCAGAACACAATCATTTGTTCTTTTCTATGTCTATGATATTCTATGCACTCTTCTGTAACAGTTGCATTCAAAGGCATTGATGATCGTCTCTACCGCTTTGTTAATGGTGCATGACTCATAACCATACGTTGTCAAGGAAAAAATACATGTTCATAAACACATCAGTTTGTTCTTATGTTAGATCCCTTCCATATGTTTGGTAGTTCTTTTAATTTTTGCAAATCTGTTCAACCTTATTTTTATTTCGTTGATAACAGTCTCGTCACTTGTCGCAGCAATACCCAGGACACTCAAAGCTGTCGACTATATAATTCTACCTTTGAAAATGTGTTTTCACCAATAGAGATCTGGTTATCTTGATCTATTGTATCTTGTCCTTATGAATGTTTATCCCTAGTTTTAACAGCCACTATACTGTGTATATTATGTATATTTTGTTAGCCTGGTATATAGGTCATGAACAACCACGTGTTTCAACTTATAAATATTTCAATATATTTTCCTTCCAGATACGTCCTTGCTAAAGCAGTCAACAACGGGCCAATCAGCGTCTGGAACGTCACAAAGGGAAAATGTCTCCAGTCTGCAGTGAGGATAGAGCGAGGTTTGACAGAAGGGTTTGATGCTCTAGTCATGAGGAATACTCGGCTGGTCATTCTGACAGATCGAGGATTATCTAACGTTAGCGACGATCCAGTATTAGTCTTTCAAACTGTATTTGTTTATGATCTGAAGCTAAAGAAATACATCAGAAAACTCACTGGCTGCTATATTGTACCAGCTCCATCGCATGAGTATACTCTTCTGGACAACGACAGTTTGCTAGGGCCGTCGGATAACAGGTCTCACTTTATTATTTGGAATTTGGTGACAGGTCATGCCGTCTGCAGAATAAAGACAGGCTTTAAGGATCTGGAGAGGAAAGGATTGGGACGAGATGCCCCATTGTCAGAAGTTCTTGGAAACAGGATCGATACTTCTTCAGTGATGCCTCGTAGGGAGAGACCAGCTGAATCAAAGTAAGGAATAGTGGACTCAATATTGTTTATCTGTCAGTATTGTCATTTCTTAAGTGTTACGTGTGTCCTACCTGAAAATAGTATTGCATATTACAAAAATATATCCCTTACCCTATGAGATCTTAGTATATGAAGTGCCTGTAACTTCATATTTCTAGATCCTAGTACATTGAGTAATCAAGAATGAAGTAGTTTGGCCACTTAATAAGAATGCATCCAAACTCCACATTATACAGTCTTCTACAACAGAAAACTAGGAAAGAAGGCGAGAGGAAGACCACGAAAAAGATGGTTAGATGGCATAGTGGAAACCTGTCAAAGAGCAAAAATAACAATGACCCAAGCCACCAGAACAGCCCGAGACAAAAACAGAAAACCACGACACTGAGCAACAACCGGTTAACAGTCTGACAACAAAAAAAGAAGAAGAAGAAAGTATGCAAAAGGTAGAACGAACAATTGCTTTTATTTATGTGTGGAGTATGAGACTGAACCCACAACACTCTTGCATTCTAGTCGAGATGTAAACGCGTTCACACTACACTAACCCGCTCCAGCCGTTCCTAGTATATTCATATATATATATATATTATTACACATATGCATCTCAGTGTAGGTAATGTTGAGTCCCAAGTCATATCGGAGAGGGACGATAACACGATAAAACGTAGGTCTCGTTTGAAAGTTGATCACGTAAAATAAATATTGACAGCTGAAAATCAATTAGTAGACTGCACCTCCACTGCCCGTAAAAATTATTAAAAAGAATAAAATACAATTTTAACAACAAATCTCACCATCTTTAAAATGACATTGGGAACCGTCGCCGGTGCTACGAAGTTCGCGCACTGACGTTTTTATTTTCCTGTGTAATACCAAAGGCATTCATCAAAATGCAATCAATGCTAACGGTCTTATCAATCACTGAATTAATCAGTCATACTATTAAAAATGACGTTACTGCTAACATCTGCATGCTAAATTCTCATCGCTCTTTGACTAATGCAGTCCCTTATACAAGCACTTAATCCGTGTGACAGTATTAATAGTACTCAAGTAACATTATTAGTCCATTTGTCCTTAACATTTTTTTTATTTCCATTAGAAATCGTGACATCTCCTGAACTACGTGTATCATCATCATCATCATATACTGACTGGCGTAGGTGATCATGAATCTCCAGAAACGAACGTCCCTGGAGCTGACTATCAGTTTCGATGTTGGCACTTTTTAGTTCCATGAAGCATGACTGTCAGAATGTTCGTTCTCTGTCTTTCTCTGTATCGTATCCCTTTGATTTTGACAAATGTCACAATGTGTCATAAACCTTCCTTCCTCATCACTTGACCGAAACAAATGACTGTCTGTTTTTGATAATGAGTCTTCGCTACTTCTTCTTCGAAAAGACCATATCGGCCACATGTTAATCATTCTGTGTGATATGTATGTGATATGAACATAAAAGCGATGTTAGATTGTGCCAGTTACAGAATGTTTATCATACACTTTTTGTGTTGATGTTATTTCAGTATGATGTTGCACATATTTCCATACAATTAATATTACCTAGTTCTAACCTCAATTATTTTTATGAGAACATCCGATTATTTCTGCGACGCTTTGTTTTGTTTAACTAGAGTAGCATACCTAGATCATACATCAGACGTCTCTAACGGCATGCTTTGTCGGTCTCTAACGGCATGCTTTGTAGGTCTCTAACGGCATGCTTTGTAGGTCTCTAACAGCATGCTTTGTAGGTCTCTAACGGCATGCTTTGTAGGTCTCTAACGGCATGCTTTGTAGGTCTCTAACGGCATGCTTTGTAGGTCTCTAACGGCATGCTTTGTAGGTCTCTAACGGCATGCTTTGTAGGTCTCTAACCATGCTTTGTAGGTCTCTAACGGCATGCTTTGTAGGTCCTAACGGCATCTTTGTTTCTCTAACGGCTGTTTGATCCCATCGGCATGTTTGTAGGTCTCCTTAACAGCATACTTGTTAGTTCAACGCATGTTTAGGTCTAACAGATTTCTTTGCAGGTCTCTAACGGCATAGCTTTGTAGGCTCTCAACCATGCTTAGTATTCTACGGCATGCTTTGTAGGTCCTAACGGCATGCTTTGTAGGTCCCAAGCATGCTTTTGGTCCTCTAACGGCATGCTTTGTGGTCTCTAACGCATGCTTTGTCGGTCTCACACGCATGCTTTGTGGGTTCTACGGCCATGCTTTGTAGGTCTCAACGGCATGCTTTGTAGGTCCTCTAACGATGCTTTGTGGTCTCAACGGCATGCTTTGTAGGTCTCAAGGCATGCTTTGTCGTCTCTAACGGCATGCTTTGTAGGTGAACATGTTACTATTCTTCTTCTAACAGGCTGCACACACGGCGGGTAAGATATTAGTTGTCTCCGTTCATTTACCTCCTTTCAACACACAACTTTAGTTATTTCAAAAGTCCATATTTCAAGAAATTACATTGAATTCATGACTTTAAGTATCAGTTATATGAGAACTACATCATATCTTCAGATATATCTATGTGCTCCTAATTCTCCTCTCAACAACTACAGCAGTGTCTAGCGGCCCAGCATGCTATTTCTCCGCCTCAACAACTACAGCAGTGTCTAGCGGCCCAGCATGCTATTTCTCCGCCTCAACAACTACAGCAGTGTCAAGCGGCCCAACATGCTATTTATATGTTTTTAGTAACCAATCTATTTGCATATTTGTATGTCTTTTTCAGCTTGTACCAATATCGACACCTATCTCTCTCAAAATGGTCATCGAATGTGACTCACAACTCCGAAACTCCTTCATTTTGTAAAGACATTCTAAATGCGTTAAGAATGTCATTTCGTTACATGTCATTTGAAAATAAATCCATGATTATGTTGTCTTTCAGAGTTTGAACGTTTCATTTCGTTTTCCTTCTTATTCCCTGATTGTTATAGTCACGTTAAATGCAGCTAACCTCGGCAACACATGTGTTTTTTGCTTACATTGAATTCAGGAGACGTCATGGTGTCAAATTTGGAGTGATGTTATAGTCACGTTAAATGCAGTTAACCTCGGCAACACATGTGTTTTTTGCTTACATTGAATTCAGGAGACGTCATGGTGTCAAATTTGGAGTGATGTTATAGTCAGGTTAAATGCAGTTAACCTCGGCAACACATGTGTTTTTTGCTTACATTGAATTCAGGGGACGTCATGGTGTCAAATTTGGAGTGATCTTATAGTCACGGTAAATGCAGTTAACCTCGGCAACACATGTGTTTTTTGCTTGCATTGAATTCAGGAGACGTCATGGTGTCAAATTTGGAGTGATGTTATAGTCACGGTAAATGCAGTTAACCTCGGCAACACATGTGTTTTTTTTGGGAAATAATCCAGAGATCATGTGTCATTTAGGAGTTTGTAACGTTCATTACTCGCCTTTTGCTTCTTAAATTCCTGTCTTTTATTGTTATAGTCACGTTAAATGCAGTTAACCTCGGCAACACATGTGTTTTTTGCTTACATTGAATTCAGGAGACGTCATGGTGTCAAATTTGGAGTGATGTTATAGTCACGTTAAATGCAGTTAACCTCGGCAACACATGTGTTTTTTGCTTACATTGAATTCAGGAGACGTCATGGTGTCAAATTTGGAGTGATGTTATAGTCACGGTAAATGCAGTTAACCTCGGCAACACATGTGTTTTTTGCTTGCATTGAATTCAGGGGACGTCATGGTGTCAAATTTGGAGTGATGTTATAGTCACGGTAAATGCAGTTAACCTCGGCAACACATGTGTTTTTTGCTTGCATTGAATTCAGGAGACGTCATGGTGTCAAATTTGGAGTGATGTTATAGTCACGGTAAATGCAGTTAACCTCGGCAACACATGTGTTTTTTGCTTGCATTGAATTCAGGAGACGTCATGGTGTCAAATTTGGAGTGATGTTATAGTCACGGTAAATGCAGTTAACCTCGGCAACACATGTGTTTTTGCTTAAATTGAATTCAGGAGACGTCATGGTGTCAAATTTGGAGTGATGTTATAGTCACGGTAAATGCAGTTAACCTCGGCAACACATGTGTTTTTTGCTTGCATTGAATTCAGGAGACGTCATGGTGTCAAATTTGGAGTGATCTTATAGTCACGGTAAATGCAGTTAACCTCGGCAACACATGTGTTTTTTGCTTGCATTGAATTCAGGAGACGTCATGGTGTCAAATTTGGAGTGATGTTATAGTCACGTTAAATGCAGTTAACCTCGGCAACACATGTGTTTTTTGCTTACATTGAATTCAGGAGACGTCATGGTGTCAAATTTGGAGTGATGTTATAGTCACGGTAAATGCAGTTAACCTCGGCAACACATGTGTTTTTTGCTTGCATTGAATTCAGAGACGTCTTGGTGTCAAATTTGGAGTGATGTTATAGTCACGGTAAATGCAGTTAACCTCGGCAACACATGTGTTTTTGCTTGCATTGAATTCACGGACGTCATGGTGTCAAATTTGGAGTGATGTTATAGTCACGGTAAATGCAGTTAACCTCGGCAACACATGTGTTTTTTGCTTGCATTGAATTCAGGAGACGTCATGGTGTCAAATTTGGAGTGATGTTATAGTCACGGTAAATGCAGTTAACCTCGGCAACACATGTGTTTTTTGCTTGCATTGAATTCAGGAGACGTCATGGTGTCAAATTTGGAGTGATGTTATAGTCACGGTAAATGCAGTTAACCTCTGCAACACATGTGTTTTTTGCTTGCATTGAATTCAGGAGACGTCATGGTGTCAAATTTGGAGTGATGTTATAGTCACGGTAAATGCAGTTAACCTCGGCAACACATGTGTTTTTTGCTTGCATTGAATTCAGGAGACGTCATGGTGTCAAATTTGGAGTGATGTTATAGTCACGGTAAATGCAGTTAACCTCGGCAACACATGTGTTTTTGCTTCATTGAATTCAGGAGACGTCATGGTGTCAAATTTGGAGTGATGTTATAGTCACGGTAAATGCAGTTAACCTCGGCAACACATGTGTTTTTTGCTTGCATTGAATTCACGAGACGTCATGGTGTCAAATTTGGAGTGATGTTATAGTCACGGTAAATGCAGTTAACCTCGGCAACACATGTGTTTTTTGCTTGCATTGAATTCAGGAGACGTCATGGTGTCAAATTTGGAGTGATGTTATAGTCACGGTAAATGCAGTTAACCTCGGCAACACATGTGTTTTTTGCTTGCATTGAATTCAGGAGACGTCATGGTGTCAAATTTGAAGTGATGTTATAGTACGGTAAATGCAGTTAACCTCGGCAACACATGTGTTTTTTGCTTGCATTGAATTCAGGGGACGTCATGGTGTCAAATTTGGAGTGATCTTATAGTCACGGTAAATGCAGTTAACCTCGGCAACACATGTGTTTTTGCTTCATTGAATTCAGAGACGTCATGGTGTCAAATTTGAAGTGATGTTATAGTCACGGTAAATGCAGTTAACCTCGGCAACACATGTGTTTTTTGCTTGCATTGAATTCAGGAGACGTCATGGTGTCAAATTTGGAGTGATGTTATAGTCACGGTAAATGCAGTTAACCTCGGCAACACATGTGTTTTTTGCTTACATTGAATTCAGGAGACGTCATGGTGTCAAATTTGGAGTGATGTTATAGTCACGGTAAATGCAGTTAACCTCGGCAACACATGTGTTTTTTGCTTGCATTGAATTCACGAGACGTCATGGTGTCAAATTTGGAGTGATGTTATAGTCACGGTAAATGCAGTTAACCTCGGCAACACATGTGTTTTTTGCTTGCATTGAATTCAGGAGACGTCATGGTGTCAAATTTGGAGTGATGTTATAGTCACGGTAAATGCAGTTAACCTCGGCAACACATGTGTTTTTGCTTCATTGAATTCAGGAGACGTCATGGTGTCAAATTTGAAGTGATGTTATAGTCACGGTAAATGCAGTTAACCTCGGCAACACATGTGTTTTTTGCTTGCATTGAATTCAGGAGACGTCATGGTGTCAAATTTGGAGTGATGTTATAGTCACGGTAAATGCAGTTAACCTCGGCAACACATGTGTTTTTTGCTTGCATTGAATTCAGGAGACGTCATGGTGTCAAATTTGGAGTGATGTTATAGTCACGGTAAATGCAGTTAACCTCGGCAACACATGTGTTTTTTGCTTGCATTGAATTCAGGAGACGTCATGGTGTCAAATTTGGAGTGATGTTATAGTCACGGTAAATGCAGTTAACCTCGGCAACACATGTGTTTTTTGCTTGCATTGAATTCAGGAGACGTCATGGTGTCAAATTTGGAGTGATGTTATAGTCACGGTAAATGCAGTTAACCTCGGCAACACATGTGTTTTTTGCTTGCATTGAATTCAGGGGACGTCATGGTGTCAAATTTGGAGTGACGGTTTGCTTCCCATATCACCAGTATCCCTCGCAGTTCAGTGAACCTTACTCCGATTTCAGAAGTACTTGTAATTTAGATACCTAACTAACGGATAAGTGCTTCATGTGGTCGCATTGTGTCTTCTTCACCTTTCAACTCCCAAAGGAATACTCGTCTTCAACAAACTTTTTCCAGCTCTTCCTCTCTTTTGCCACCCCTTCCAATTATTTCCATGCTTTACCTATCCTTTTAATATCAGTCTCCAACTTACTTCTCCAGGTATGACAAAGTCTTTCTTTACTCCTCTTTACCTGCGGGTTCCAATTCAGAGCCTGTCCTGCAATGTTTTCGGTCGGTAATCTCAATGTGTGTCAAATCCATCGCCATCGTCTCTTCCTTAGCTCTTTCTCCACTGGTATCTGCTTAGTACTCGTAATTTCTCTGAGTTTCTCGTTCGTAATCTTATCATGCCAGTGCACTGTGTACATACCGAGAAATGTTAGCCGAAGCTGGCATCGAACCCTAGTATGTCCACCCTACGTGATCACTAGCGTATAGTATTAACAACTTCGTTATCAGTGACATCTTCATGCATAATGATATTCATGATATGTTGCTACGTTCCAGTCAATCAATCTGACATGACTGTGACCAGGACACCTCAAAGCTATCTCTCCCTGGTGCAGTTAATCCGTCCTGAAGTCGATCAACTATCTCTCCCTGGTGCAGTTAATCCGTCCTGAAGTCGATCTCCTGTCGAACCAAGATGACAAAATAACTAACATATTCTTCCCTGTCTTCCTGATGTGTCGTTCCCTTCTTTTGTTTACTTGATCAATGAAGTTGTCCACACCTCGGTCTGCTGTTCTATGTCAAGTCATTTTATTGGAACTCTCTGCATTTGCTGCTAATGCTTGTTTTAAAAAAAGTCATAACATGTATTCTGTTATATATATATATATATGTGATAGGTATTCCATGGACTATTAAAATGTCTAATGTGGTGGTGTTGAATGAGGTCAAGACGCAAAGAAAGCGTATTGTCAATATAAGACAGAGACAGTCATCATTTTTCGGACATGTCATGAGGAATGGAGATTTAGAACACATTGTGACAACCGGTAAAATCGAGGATTAAGACAGAGAAAGAAAATTTTGGATAGCCTGAACTTATGGCACTAAAGAGCGTCAACATCTGAGAAGATAGCAAACATCAGAGGCAGATATTTATGGAGATCCATGGTCGCCTACACCAGCCGGTGCGACACCTGATGATGATGATGTTATATATTTCAAAATGTATATATTGTCCTAAATGTGTAAACAAACAAAAATAAGAATAAATATTTGTACAACTCTGGTATGTTATGACAACCTTTGCGTTATAATGACATTCATAGAGCGTCGTCTAGTTTAACCTCACAGGCAATTTTGAACTCGACATGAAAACAAGAGTTTTTTCCAGGAATCCGAGGAACCACTTCATACGTAGTCTTAACCCTTTAGCTGCTAATGACGTATATATACGTTTTTCCCATTCACTTCTAAAGACGCATTAACAGGTCTGTTATTATCTCTCCTCTGTGCACTAAAGACGCGTTAACACGTTATACATTGCTACTGTCCTGCTATAGGCGTTCATTCACGTTTGTGACTAGAAACAAGGAGTAGCTATTTTAGCTCAGCCTTCAGAAAGTATGTAGCAGCGAAAGGTTAACATACACAATTTCATCTTTCTGGGGGAAAAATATTGATTGATCTTTAGGGAAGAAACGTATGTAAATGGAGGAGACGTTTATGAGAATACTTCATACGTTACAATGTGAAAGTTGTGAAAGTTGGAAGTCAACAAACAAAAATGATAAGAAACTGGACAGCTTTGAGAATAAATGTCTCCGAAAATTACTAAAAGTAAAATGGAGTGATTTCATTTCTAACAACACAGTGAGAGATAGAACACACCAACAACCCATATCAAATATTATAAGGAAACGAAGGTGGAAATATTTAGGTCATGTTCTTAGATCAGACGAAAAGAGACTAAATCGACAAGTCCTTATGTGGTCACCAGTTGGGAAAAGAAAACGTGGAAGACCAAAGACCACTCTTCGAAGAACAATCCTACAAGAAAGTAAACTATTGGGATGTAAAACCATACAAGATCTCCAACTGCTAGCAAAGAATCGCAAAATATTGAGATCTAAAACATCTGCCCTATGTGCCGCCTGTGGCACGAAAGGAACAAACTAATTAACTAAGTAACTATTTTCTGCCATTTTCAAGTTACTAAAATATGAACAGAAAACAAAAATAATATCTACAGAAGAGAAATCGTTATTTTTCTAGAGTTGAGAATCGTGAACAATGAACAAAGTACGTTGTTCAAATAAAATTAGTTCAAAAACAAAGAAATAATGCTTTTGAGATAGGGATAACCAAAAGAATAGTTAGTATTTTATCGAGAAAAAAAACCGTAAATAAATAAATTATAGAAAAACTAGTAATGAAGTAGGAATAACTACATGTTATACAAATCGACGTGGTACGGTTTAAAGTGTTGCATATCGAATCAGGTACAAGAGGGTTGAGTGTTCGATACTATACTCGACGTTCCGTGTGAAATAACAAGTGGTGCATTAAGTTGGCGGACTTGATTTAACAGCATACAAAAACCAGATATACAAAACTATGGGTCCGTAGCAGCCTGCTAGAACGAACTTACGCTCTAAAGTTAAAAATCACATATAGACCATACAGTTTGAATAAATAATTGCTGTAGAACAAACAAAGAAGGCGAAGGATTACATCACACATTATTTAGCTAACAAAAATGTGTGCTGTCATTTTAAATATGTTTCAATGAGTAAATGTTTATAATATATATTTATCAATCAATCAAGTACCATGCCTGCTGGCGTAGGTGATCATGTCTCTACACAACTCTCTTTGCTTGGTGCATGTAATCAGTTCTGATGTCGATTTTGTGTCGAACCATGATGTCAGGCCATCCAACATCTTCTCCCTCAGTCTTTCATGATCTTTCCTTCCCTGAATTTTACCTGTTGTCACCAAATGTTCTAACTAAACCTTCTCATCGCATTATATGCCCGAAGAACCTTGATTGTCGGATTATTATTCTTTTGATAAGGTTTCTTTGTTTGTAGGCCTGATTTAAAACCTCCTTATTTGTTTTCTTCGCTGTCCATGGAATTTTCAGCATTCTTCTGTAAAACCACATCTCTGTGGCTTCCAATGATAATCTATATTTATACTATTCATAATTATCGAGTTTTAGATGCGTTTGTCAACGATGCATGTTTAATTTATGTGATCCATCAAACTTAAACTGACGTTTTCTGCTCTTTCAATATGCATTATATCTCTTATTGTTTAGTGTACAGAAACACAGATCCGAGGAGAACATACTATAACATTGTACCATTATAACATTATACCAACAACATTGTACCATTATAACATTATACCAACAACATTGTACCATTATAACATTATACCAACAACATTGTACCATTATAACATTATACCAACAACATTGTACCATTATAACAACAACATACATAATAACATTATACCAACAACATTGTACCATAATAACATTATACCAACAACATTGTACCATTATAACAACAACATTGTACCATATAACAAAACATTGTACCATTATAACAACAACATTGTACCATTATAACAACAACATTGTACCATTATAACATTATAACAACAACATTGTACCATTATAACATTATACCAACAACATTGTACCATTATAACAACAACATTGTACCATTATCAACAATTGTACCATTATAACAACAACATTGTACCATTATAACAACAACATTGTACCATTATAACATTATACCAACAACATTGTACCATTATAACATTATACCAACATCATTGTACCATTATAACATTATACCAACAACATTGTACCATTATAACATTATACCAACATCATTGTACCATTATAACATTATACCAACAACATTGTACCATTATAACATTATACCAACAAGATTGTACCATTATAACAATATACCAACAATATTGTACCATTATAACATTATACCAACAACATTGTACCATTATAACAACAACATTGTACCATTATAACATTATACCAACAACATTGTACCATTATAACGTACCAACAACATTGTACCATTATAACATTATACCAACAACATTGTACCATTATAACAACAACATTGTACCATTATAACATTATACCAACAACATTGTACCATTATAACATACCAACAACATTGTACCATTATAACATTATAACAACAACATTGTACCATTATAACATTATACCAACAACATTGTACCATTATAACATTATACCAACAACATTGTACCATTATAACATACCAACAACATTGTACCATTATAACATTATACCAACAACATTGTACCATTATAACATTATACCAACAACATTGTACCATTATAACAACAACATTGTACCATTATAACATTATACCAACAACATTGTACCATTATAACATACCAACAACATTGTACCATTATAACATTATAACAACAACATTGTACCATTATAACATTATACCAACAACATTGTACCATTATAACATTATACCAACAACATTGTACCATTATAACATTATACCAACAACATTGTACCATTATAACATTATACCAACAACATTGTACCATTATAACATTATACCAACAACATTGTACCATTATAACATTATACCAACAACATTGTACCATTATAACATTATACCAACAACATTGTACCATTATAACATTATACCAACAACATTGAATCTTTTCTATGTTTAATACTTTTCTTTCCCCCGAATAAAATAAACACTATATTTAATTTAAATAATTATACTATATTTGTTAAATTATACAGTAACAGATTTGAATAGAATATCATAAATGTTTGTCAAATTTGTATATGCGGATTTGTTGGGGTTATATCTTTAAATTTTCAGTTTTACCAAATAGTTTTTCTCAACATCCTTGCCTACTTAAAACTCGTATCTTAAGGCTTACTGTTAGTACCTGATGGTGTGAGACAAAACAGGATGACTGTAAAGAATAAAAAGAAGCTAGTATGCCTACAATCTTAGTATATTGTAACAGTAGTACATCTAATGTTGGACATCTGATATATTTTATTTAATTGTTTATGTAATTATATCGTGGTTGTGATCACAAATCGCTTTAATCAGTGTTATTGCTCAAGAAGGGAATGTTAGTTTTGGGGGATTTTAAACGCTTTTGTTTTCTTCCAGATTTTAAAACATGTTGGTTTGTTGTTAGATTAAAAGAGAATAGTTACAGTCGTAACTAAACCAATACTGAATATTATAACGAACATGTCTATTCTCCCCACATTATGTTACCTGTGCCAAACCTGGACACTGACAACAAATGATAGAAAAAAAATAGTCACAACAGAGATGAAGTGTCTACGCAGAATGATGGGGGTAACAAGAAGAGACCGGCATAGACACGTAGACACCAGGAAAAAAGTGGGTACAACATCAGTACTAGACTTCATGAAAAAACAACAAATTAAATGCTTCGGCCACGTAAGCAGATTACCAACACACAGTGCACCTCAAAGAGCAATGTTGCTCCGATACAATGGGTGCAAAGCAAAAGGCCGGCCACGCAAAAGATGGACATCAGAGAAAACAGAGGCGACGAAAGAGACTATCTACGAAGCTCATACAAGGGCCCGTTTTAGAAATCTTTTCTTGACCTGACGCTGTGAGGCAAACATGATTCGAGAAAGAAAGAAAGTCATGTCTATTCATAGGCCCCTATGGACGTAACACTACTCTATACATCTGAGAGAGTATATGACTATCCTAGAAGACATTGTGATGGATAAAACAAACGGTAAAGAAAGTAAAGTATTTATGAAAACAGCTACAGAGACAATCCAATTGATACACTCATAGATAGAATCATCATCATTACACTTCGGTGAATAGGCACCTGTTCTACAATATATTTTTTACCTAGAACGATTATTTCAGCGACATTGCATGACCTCCGTAGCAACGGCGAGGTTCCCGGTGTGCTTCAAAGAAGAATATTATAATCAATAGTTGAAGAGTGTGTATTATGAGTACAACTGAAAAGATGAAGAAACGTATATAGAGACGCGAACCTGAGTTATAGGATGCAATTCATAAAAGAACAACAAGAAGACTACGCAAAAGATGAAGTGATGGCATCAAGAACGACCTAAAGAAAATTAATAATAGCTTATAAAGTGCAAGTACACACACGATCCATACATTTCTACCCCCACCCCCTCCCAACACATCTTTAAACAAGTAAATTGTCGAAGAGAAGAAGAAGAGAAGTCAAGAAAGTAAAATATACCAGCGACATTGTGTGTCTTCAAATAGAGAAAAAGAAAACATACACTTGGAGAAAATATTATGGTCTCCTGTAACGACTGCAATTTCTTGTAGTGCCATAATGAAATAAGTCTTATCGTTCATATCTAATGGCACATACCCTAACACCAACCACACACATTATTTCATATCGTTGATCCAACGACACTTGGGATATTGCCCTTTGCCCAATGCAATGTAGACATGTCATTGAAGAACTGGAGTGTATGTGGATGTTCTAATCAGACTGGACATCAGCCAGAATTGCACTGATCTAGCAGTAGAGAAAATGATGTGTTTCCTCCCAGCCTATCAGGTCAAACCAGCATCACTTGGGCATTAGAAAAGCACTTTGAAATAAAGGTAACCGGCGGAATTTTGACAACATCACACATCGTTAGCCGATGAACAAAGAAAAATACGAGCCTAGCAAAATCCCTCAATATACCGTATGGTAATAAAAATGGTTCCTTTAATTAACAGTAAGGGATGAGAGAGTAAATCTTATTGCAGTTCAATAATATAGCAGTCAAGATAGTGTTTACTTTGCCTATTCCCCACCACAATATTTTCTGAACAATATATATATATATTGGTTATTGGTTACTAAATTGACGGCATTGCACTCCGGGCAGACCTATAGGTGCTCAGTCTTCCCAACAGATATCGAAGAGTATGCATACTGATGGTTCACGTGGCTTGCTGATTAAACACACCACTCACTCTGCCTCTCAGGCATCCAGTTGGACATGTACAACAAGTAACTCCAAACTGCCTAAATCGCTTGATCGATTCAACATCGATTTAGTGTTTATATATAATGGGTGCGGGTTAATAGCACCGTGGATGTTGAGCTTTCTCTATAGACATGTGGCGCAGGTTTGAATCTCTGAAGAGTTCTAAGGTCAACCACCTCAAATTGGTACCATATATACACTGTGAACTAAACGTTTGTGACATGATGTTGCATCACACATTGTTTGCTCATCATCATCAAGTAGCTTGTCCATTCCGGAACTTCGATCCCATGACAGCATTGTTTGCTATTGGTCACAAAAAATGTCGACACATTGCTATATTTCACAATATACCATCATCATCAAATAGCTTGTCCTGAGCAGAACTTTGCCACCCCAACAGTCCTTCGGAATTTCTCTCTCTTATAGACCAGATGTCCCGCCTCTGCAGTCGTCATGTTCAAACCATCAGTTACATCCTGAATCCATCTTCTCCGTGGTCTTCCTCTTCTCTTCTTTGTCGGTATGATCCCTCCACGACGATCTTCTCCAGTCCTTCATGTTTTTTTATATGTTAAAAATGTCTCAATTTTCTCTTTCTTATTTGTAGCACAATATATCATGGAATGAAACTTGGTTCGTTTCATAGTTTACTTATTATTTTATATTGTTTTAAAACGTTTAACATAGAATAGCTATAATATATAATTATGGTATAATTATATTTATAATATATAATTATATTTTTATGTTCTCAGATATTCCCGACGTCGTAGACCTGACAAGAGAACAGAAGTAGACAAACAACGACTTGAAGGATTACGTGCGGAAAGGGACAATGTGATCGATCAGTTTCTTGTTAGCGGTGATCAGAAAACTCTTGTTGCATCGTTCTATGCTCACCACATGTGTATATTTGACATACCATCTTATACACACACATACACGCTTCAAACTGACTGCTCCATGATGTTTTTACACACATCTGCTTTAACCTTTGACGGCAGACATCTTGTTCACGCAAACTTTGATGAAATTAGCAAGATCAGCTATGTAACTTTATGGGACTGTACAACAGGGAATATTAAACGAAGACTGAAAGGGGAAAAAGATGTGTGCGCTATTGCTATTACAGAAGACGCCAAGAGAATTGTAATTGGAAGATCCCCTAGCGCGATTCATATTTGGGATCCGATGAGATCAAATTCCCTAAAACGAATTCGAGGTTATGATGGTCTCCGATTTGAAATTAGCTCTAAAATATTCCTGGTAGAAAATGGAGACAAGGCCATTGTTTTTGCTGGTGACATCTCTGTTTGGGATTTGACACGAAGAACATTACTGGCTGTTTTCACCCCTGACGCATGTATTTCTGTGTGTACTGTTGTTTTAAACGGCAAACTTATTCTCTTAGGGATGTATGACAAACCTGAATTGGTTGTTCTTAAACTAACTTCTAGTAGTATTGCACAATCAGAGGACACTGGTGGTATAGAACTCTTCGGTGAAACTACTGGAGATACTTCAGATGAAGAAGATAAAGATGAATAGATACAACACGAGTAACTGTTAAAATACACACGTTGTGAATGTGTAAGACATCCACAGAAACATTTGTTAACATTGATCAATAGTGCCAAAGTGCGTGCTGGACATCAGGTAATAACATATACAGGCTTTAAATAAAACATGCATATATATGACAAGAGCGACTGTAGCTTAGGCGGTAGTGGACTTGATCACAACCCAAGAGTACCTAGTTCAAATTCCGCGGCGGGCAAGTTTGGAAGCAAATTAGTTCCCTGGATTTTTACAATCGGTAAAAGTAGACCTCACCGTTCAGAAAGCAATGGCAAACTACTGAACGTATAAGTGGTTCCTAGAAACTCGTTTACTGTTGTTGATGACTACGTCCTGTATAGGAAATGCCACGATTTTCATTTTCATATCAATGATATATGTTTATAATACTATTTATAGAATTGTTTTCTCCAATCCCAAGGAATGTTGTTTTGTAATAGTTTTCCTATTAAGAGCAGGAGAGCACCGGATATTATTTTGCAATGTATGAAGATTCCAACAGTTTCTGTCGTTTAGCGATATTCCTATAGTTATGAAAAATCATATTCATGTAGAATCTGTTGGTGCACAATGCAGTACCGCCTCGGACATTTAGAAACATCACTTGTTGACCACATTTGTTCTTCTTCATCACATTTCAACTCCCAACGGAGCACAGGTATTCAATAAATTTATTCCGGTCGGTCATCTCAATGTGTATTCTATCCATCGCTAACGTCTCTACCTTATCTCTTTCTCCACAGACATCTGCTTAGTTCTTTCTCTGAGTTCCTCGTTTGCAATAGTATCATACCATCTCTTCTTCTGCGTTTTCACTAGGTTGGGATTTCGGATTCTCTAATAAAGGCAGCCGTCTGCCTCAGATTATCAGCCCCGCCGTACAGTTTGTCTTGGACGCTGGTGTAAGTGGACCACATCTTTCTTCTCTGTCTTGTCTGTATGTCCATCTCAGTCTCCCTATTCTACGTAAGCATTCATTTATGATGTTCTATAGTTTTCTGGTGGTTTCTTTTGTTGTCTTCCATGTTTCGAGCCATAGAACAGCACTGACTTCACATTTGATTGAAAGATTCACAGATTTGTGTTCGTTTTGATCTCCTTTGACTTCCATATTTTACTCAATTCAATAAAGTTTCACCTTGCTTTTTGTATTCTTTTTCTGAATTATTTTTTTTTCTGTACCCCGCCTCCTTTCCCCTTCTGTGTCTATTTTGCTACCAAGGTTTGTGTATGATTCTACATCCGATCTTGCGACCCGACAACATACGGACGACTTCGACAATATCTCTAGACTAGCCAATTGTTGCCTACTCTCTGTGAACTTTGTGAAATGTACGCCAGATGGTGTACTGGACAAGTACCTGTTTGAAAAGAAGAAGAATGTTCATTCCCTCAAGAAATCATTTTTCGGACTCTTACTGTATCATTTACTTGATCTGAGTCAGGAAGCAATTGCATACTGTGGACGTTTCATATATCAACTAAGCATGGTATCGAACTCGTTTCAAATGCATGTCAATGAGTGCTTTGATCATCGATCAAGTACATTATCCATCTGATTTAAGATTCGTATCGTTTTGTCGAACTAGGCAATTTTAAGATTACGCAATGTTTTGTTTCTGCAGAGAAAGTAGATACATTAGATTATGACTGAACTCAAGTAAACATGGAAGACAATTTTATTACAGCCAAGAACGCAAATTTGTATATTTTGATTTTTAAAAATTAATTAGCGTATGTATATAGTAGTGAATCATGCTTCACACATGTATTATTGTATGTGTGTAGCAGTTAATTATGTTTCACATATTTATTAGTGTACGTGTGTAGCAGTTTATTATGTTTCACATATTTATTATTGTATGTGTGTATCATTTAATCATGTTCGCCACATTTATTATTGTATGTGTGTTGTAGTTAATCATGTTTCAATCATTTATTATTGTATATGTATAGTAGTAAGTCGTGTTCCACACATTTATTATTGTATGTGTGTAGTAGTTAATCATATTTCACTTAATTATTATTTAAGTTTATCCTATTTGACCTACCGAAATGTGGAGACTTCTTCAAACTTTAAATTCCATTTAAATTGTTTTCCATGTATAATTTAATGATTACCATATCTTTTTTATAATGTTTTTCTTTTGCATCAAGTGTGACATGTTTGAAATTAAATTTTACAAGTGAATTTGACGGGACTGAATCCACAATTGACTGAAGACGATTTCTCTCATTGGTACATTGGAAAGTACGAGTTTAGAAAATAGTCTTTATGCAGAAACATTTTGTGCTGGAATAGCATAGAAGGACTGCTATCTCCACAATTTCAGAGTACATTTCACCACTCCTTCAGTTTAGTTTTTAATACAGTCACATTGATTTGTTTTGTTTTTTGGGTTTTTTTTTTTGCGATAGCATTTGCTCTTTATAGGTGGGTGCAAATTTCTTCATATTGGAATACTGATCAGACAAACTGTGAATTATCTATGCACATACAGTTGTCAGTGAAAAATATTTTAATTTTGTCTTGGTTTGAAAATTGTGGACAAATCTACAAATTTTCAAAACTGTTTTGCGGACAATAAAATTTAGTCTTGAAATGAGGACATGTCCACAAAAATGAGGATGTATCATCAGTCAAGTAGCTTGTTCCTTCCGGAACTTGGATCCAATGATAACAATCCTGAAAAACTCTCTGTTCTGTGCAAGTTGACAGGCGTCAGCAGCAGTCATTCTTGCATCTTGCACCCTTCGTCTTCAATGTCTTTCTCTCGTTCTTCTTCCAGACACCATTCCCTCCAAAATCATCTACTCTAGGTCACTCATGTCGTTCTTAATAAGTCCGAAATATTTTATTTGTCTTGCTTTTATGCTCTTCAATAGCCAACCATCTTTGATATCAAGCTGTTGCACAGCAGAAGCATTTGTTCTTTTCTCTGTCCATGATATTCTAAGTACTCTTCTGTTGCATTTGCATTCAAATGCATTAATGATCTTCTCTGTCACTTTGTCAATGCTCCATGTCTCACAACTGTATGATGTCATGAGAAAGTACAGCAACTTTATATTATTGTGTGTGTGTAGTAATTAATCTTGTTTCACCTAATCACTTTACGGATGTAGATGTTAGTGATGTTACGCTTCTCTATTATCAGATATGTACTACAGCCAATACTGTTTCATGACTGTATAATTCATGTTCATCATATAGATTACCTTAAGCAATACTTTGCCACCACAACAGCCCTTCAATGTTTATCATCATTTCTTAAACTGGATGTCCCACCTCTGCCACCAGCATTCTCACATTTTCAGTTACATTCTTTAAATTATTGACCTTAAATATACAGTATTTTGATAGACCACATATACTGCTATAGCAGAAAAGCACTGTAAAAGAAAATTTCATCGGCGTGTTGCTGACAACATCACACGTCATGTGTCGATGGTTAATAAAAGAAATACGGTTTTAACACTGTATTTTCCAACAAAGCTCATGGAATGAAAACATATCTTTTCATCTAGCATCGCAGACAATATTCTGTTCACATAACGTTGTAATCAAGAATGAGTTTGTATCTTCAAGTAATAGTGTTGCATATGCTTTTGCTAATGCCATTGATATCTTCAGTGTTCTTATTTCAAACATAGAATAGTTATGTTCACCTCACCTACCCACGTCAGTGAAATGTATTATAAGTCGTGTATATATATATATATATATATATATATATATATATATATATATATATATATATATATATATATATATATATATATATACCCTAAAACAATGTAATAATGTATCGGACATGTGAAACAATGTATTATATATCATTAAACAAACACTGTATCAGAAATGTAGAACAATGTATCAACCATGTGAACAATGTATCAACCATGTGGAACAAGGTATCTTTTATCTTTAAACTAAACTAAACAATGTATAACACGTATGAAACAGTGTATCATATATCATTAAACTAAACTGCACGTCTGTTGCCGGGGCCCGCAATGGTACCACAATGGTACCAAAGAATAGTAACACTGCAATTTACAAGGCATATAGGAAGTAGCTACTAAGGTAGGGGCCTAGAGAAGCTACCCTAGTAAATAACAAAGCGTTGCAGAAATCAAATCTGCTTACCTACACGTAGGCTCATAACTGGCACAACGTACAATCGTTCTTATCACAGACAAATCACAAAGAGCGGTTAACAAGTGATCGATACAGCAGAGAGTTCAAAGAAGAAAATTAAACTAAACTAACAATGTATCACACATGTGTAATATAGATTAGTGTAAATGGGACTGAGTTGTAGGAACATGACAAAAACATTCTTGTCAGAATTGTTCTCGTTTTACAGAATCTAGCAAAAGAAAAGTCATTTAATGAACTAGTGAAACAGAATCATCAACAAAAACTTGCTGTCTCCAAGCAACCTATATGACATGCAATAAAGAACTTAAACATGAACAGTAATCTAACAGGCATGACTATTCCCAAGAGGTAGTATTATAATCATTACGTAAGAGGTCACATAACTCCAGGAAATCTAATCTGAACATCCTAATAGATAACGGTATTAACATTTCTATTTTTCTTATTTCTATTTTTTTCAATCTTATTTTATTTCGTATCACTTTCTTCGTGTTTATTATTACGATACTATTAAAATAAAAATTATGATCAAACATAACGAAATAATAAAGTAGATTAAAGAGGAAATCAAATACACGGACATGTATTCAATTCCTCAACTTGGAAACCAAAATGAATCCGATTAAAGAGTAGAAACCAGCCAGGTCTGAATTTGTCTTTAGGGCCGCCATAATTTCAATGAACCCTTGACGTGATCTTGCTACGTGAACAATTCCTATAATAAATATCGTTATTTATACTCGGGCGCCGGTTGGAATGCCAAATTAAGGAAATGGTGGACAACTTAAGTGCGAAAGTAGAGTCAATAAGTTAACATATAAGATGTATTACAGATTCATCGTTTCTGAGTTGCTTTCTTTTGTTCGTGTTAAACATACACTCACACACACACACACACACACACACATACATATATATATATATATATATATGAAATGGTGTCTCTTGTATCAATTTCACTGTTATATGTTGGGTGTTTTTTTTTGCTTTATAAACTTTTACATCATTGCTGTTGTTGTAGTTAACATAGATCGGTGTAGTTTTCTTCTCAGTGTTGTGTCACTGTTTCAATATGTTTACCGCAGTACATCATGTCTTGAAGCTTGTGTTATGTAGACTAGTCTGAATGTCCAAAGGTGAACATGGTTGAAATTGTTAATCCTTAAGTGATGTATACATGTGACATGGAGATCTGAGGTGATGTACATTTCCTGAAGTGATGTATACATGTGACTGCAGAGTAGATTGTATCCTGAATGCGAAAATGAATGAGCATAACGTTGCATATACTCATCATCAATCTGGGCAGGCAGGAATCAGTGGTAATGAACAAGCTCATAGATTGCCTGTCATGGCTACAATATCGGAGTAAGCTGCAATGATTCGACATGGCATTCTTAACGCATTGAGAGAGTCATTACGAACAGAGGAGTTTCAGGATTCTGAATCCCACTCGCTGACCAGATTGAGAAAGATGAGTGTCAATATTGGTGCAACCCGAAAAGAACGACATACCAAATATGCAAAGAGATTGATTAGTCAACACCCAACTAACGTGTGAAAGCTGCTGGATTTGTTAAGGTGAAGATCGGAGACACCTATGGACGTCTCCGAAGTGCTATGATGATAGAACTCATAAAACTGATAACTGATAACTCATCGTCAAATAGCTTATCCTGAGCAGAACATTACACACTAATAGTCCTTCTAAATGTATGTAACTCGTAGGTCATATGTTGATCAACGAATATCAAAGCAGGCATTCAAGTGGGTTGCAAAGGGTTCAAGAAAGAGAGGACGACCTAAGGAGACCATGAAACGAACTTTGCTGAGAGAGACAAGAAATATCGGTCTTAATTCCATAGAGGAGAGTAAGAGAGTTGCTCAGGACAGAGCAATATTGAGAAATTGCTTGAAGGCCCTATGTAACGTATAACGGTACGAGAGGAATTATTATTATTATTATTATTAAAGGCCAAGTTTCTCGCCATTTCCAGTCGTCATACTCAAATCAACAGTTATATCCTGAATCCATCTTCTATGTGGTCTTTCTCTTCTCCTCTTGGTCGGTATGCCTCTTTCCAAAATGGTAAAAAATACATATACTACATTTAGCTAAACTTTTTTTTAAAAGTTCAGTATAAAACTAAATCTAATCTCGAGTGCAAGCACGACTTTGATATTCAGAAAATCAGCTGGAAAAACATACTTGCGTTCGAATATAAATGCTATAGAATATACATCCATATTTATTGAGCAGAGAGAAGATTGACTGATTGATTGATTAGATTGATTGATTATGTGTTGATTGATTGATCGAGAGAAGAACAAACATATATATATATACAACAACAGATCTCAGAATTAAGCACCATTGGTTTATTAGATTAACAAGATTTTCAAACGTTATCACATTTAGATACATAAAGAGCCGACTCGTCGGAAAACAATAATTATGACTGGAGGCATTCTGAGAAAGAGAACAAGACAAAGAGGATGTCGACAAAGGATGCATGAACTGAATATAAAGGCAACCGAGACTAATGTCTAAATAAAAGCAAGA
Source organism: Arion vulgaris (assembly GCA_020796225.1). Lineage (NCBI taxonomy): Eukaryota > Metazoa > Mollusca > Gastropoda > Stylommatophora > Arionidae > Arion > Arion vulgaris. Next base: position 24,009,269 of record CM036761.1, on the reverse strand, counting down.
ATTGCAATAAAGACTTTTATGTTGACAAATCTCTGCACATGACAGGCTAACGATCACGATTAATTATTGATTGATTGATTGATTGATTGATTGATTGATTGATTGATTGATTGATTGATGATAGGACCATCATCATTGCACTTCGGTCAGTAACCATATGTGGTCCGGTCTCTTTTACACAGGAAGATCTCAGCAGCAGTGCATGAGCTCAATAGCATCGACAAGGGACCCGATGTAATTTTGAAGATGATGAAGGTTTTTTTTTTAGGAATTTTAATTTTAATCTGTCTTATGAATTTGTCCCTGGCAGTGGCTGTCAAACCTGCTCTTCTCGATTTTGAGCTGCCAATGGTTCTTTTGCTTGCTCATATTGAACACGGGACCTACGTGTTATCGTCCGTCTGCGATAGGACTTGAAACTCGATCTCCCCTATTCTGAGATCAGAATCTCTGAAAAACTATCCAGATGGCTCCACGAGTGAGCGAACCTGGTACGTTTGGCATGAGAGACGGGCACCTAACCTCTACGCTACAGTGATGCCTTATATAATGAAGTACAATGTAATCAAAGTCAGAGATAATTCATGAGAAACATAGTAAGATTGGCATGATTGAACACACTTGTTAGCATTGAATATAAATACTTTACAATGATGCCTTATATAATGAAGTACAATGTAATCAAAGTCAGAGATAATTCATGAGAAACATAGTAAGATTGGCATGATTGAACACACTTGTTAGCATTGAATATAAATACTTTACAATGATGCCTTATATAATGAAGTACAATGTAATCAAAGTCAGAGATAATTCATGAGAAACATAGTAAGATTGGCATGATTGAACACACTTGTTAGCATTGAATATAAATACTTTACAATGATGCCTTATATAATGAAGTACAATGTAATCAAAGTCAGAGATAATTCATGAGAAACATAGTAAGATTGGCATGATTGAACACACTTGTTAGCATTGAATATAAATACTTTACAATGATGCCTTATATAATGAAGTACAATGTAATCAAAGTCAGAGATAATTCATGAGAAACATAGTAAGATTGGCATGATTGAACTCCTTTGTTTGAGCTTGAATGTTCTTTTCTTGTCATATGAATCGGACCTATTTATGTCGTCTGGTAACTAAAGATTCTAGAGATAAAAATTTATGAAAACATATCAAGATTTGGCCCCCGATTGACACACCTTGTTAGCATGAATATAATTACTTTACATGATGCCTTATATAATGAAGTACAATGTAATCAAAGTCAGAGATAATTCATGAGAAACATAGTAAGATTGGCATGATTGAACACACTTGTTAGCATTGAATATAAATACTTTACAATGATGCCTTATATAATGAAGTACAATGTAATCAAAGTCAGAGATAATTCATGAGAAACATAGTAAGATAGACAACACACTTGTTAGCATTGAATATAAATTTAAACCTTTTAAAAATGAAGAAGAATAAAGATAAAAAACACAACTTGTTAGCATTGAATATAAATACTTTACAATGATGCCTTATATAATTAAGTACAGATAATTAATGAGAAACATAGTAAGATAGACAACACACTTGTTAGCATTGAATATAAATAAACTAATGCTGAAGAAGAGATATAGATGTGAATATAATATATTGACTTGGAGACCAAAATAAAACTAAACAATTGAAAGAAATACAGGAACTGATCGTTCTGAATTTATTTCCCTCTTAGCCCAACTAAGCATGATAAGAAGTGGTTTTCATTGCATCCAGTATCGAGATATTTGATAGAAGATGTAGCCCCAGTTGAAAACGTCTCAATGCAACATTTTTGTCGTCGGCCATTCATAACATGAATAGACATGTTACCGTACATCAAATTTGATAAAATGGTTCTTAGCCAGGGAAATCAGTAATTGATTTCTTCATGCGTAACCATGACTAGAATATTTTTGTTTGTACGCAAGCACTCCTATGAGATACAGCGATAACGTATGAGCATTCTACTGTCACTTGAATGGCAAACACTCATGGGTACATATTAATACACATATACTAATATATAAGCCAATCGTATATATATATATATATATATATATATATATATATCTCATAGTATATCATATACAGGGTATACGTATATCATACGGGAAGTCATATACGTATATCATATACAGAGGAGAGTACATATACGTATATCATATACAGAGGAGAGTACATATACGTATATCATATACAGAGGAAGTACATATACGTATATCATATACAGGGGAGTACATATACGTATATCATATACAGAGGAGGAATACGTATCATACAGAGAGTACATATACGTATATCTAGAAAGAATAAGAAGGAGACAATTGAAATATTTTCAACGAATTTCACAGTACACTATATATAGACTGAGAGTCGCTGTAGCGTAGTTGTTAGTGAACTCGCTTCGCAAGGCTGGTGGTCTGGGTTCAGCTCCGCAATGCGCGTGGAATTTTTCCCGACCACGACGGCTCTCAGGTCGACCAAGCCTCAACTGGGTACCAGACATGCTCTGGGAAAGTAAAAGTGTCCGGCGTGATGCTGACCACATCACCCGTTGTGTGCCGACGGTCAATGAAAAATACAGGCCTAACACTGTATTCACCTATATACCACGAGGTATGAAAGGGTTCCTTTACTTTTTTTTTACATATAGACTACGGCAAAGATTTGAAGCTCATTAGAATAACAACGGCTGTCAATACAAACATGTACTTGTTTAGAAAGCAAAATTATCAATAATGCAAGCAACAGTAATTATAATATTGTTTCGGTAGAGGCTTATCACACCTCTAATCCACTGTTATAGTCTGTCCATTAATTCGTGAGCACGTTTGAAATTGATTTTCTTAAAAACTACCTGTTGGATCTCAGTGATTTTTGCAAGCAGCCTTAGAATATCCATGACGCTAGAGAAATATTTTTTCCAAGAAAATTTGATGTAGTTTGAAATATTTCTTCTTCAGGTTATATTAAAATCAACCTCACCGGATTGTACACAATAGTAACAGATCTACGGTACACAGACGCGTTGTTCTAAAAATACATTATGGTAACATTGAAATATCGTGAGTTTTACGAATTCCCGTGCACCTAACCCAGTCGACTTTAAAAGCGGAAAGCATATGACGTTATAATTGGGATACCGTTGTAAAGTTATAGGCGTATCTCGCTATTTGTATGAAGCTATTGTATAATATTTGTTGGCTTATCAAAACTGACATTGATATCACATTCATAATGAGTCTGAAGTGCACATTTATAACAATGCAGAAGGTTACAGTTTTACTATACCAACACTTCCGTAGGGAATCTAAGAGAGGGCATCTATATTGCGATATTCATAACCCTGAGAAACGAACGCAACTGGCGCTTGGTCTGAATAGAGAATCCTTTTCCCGATGGATTAAACAGGACACAAAGTGCACTAATGTCAAGCAAGGACGGAAAAGAACAATTGACGACTTTGACATAGATGTCATAAGACGGGAGCTCTTGAAAATGTTTGCGACAAATCAACTTGTTACTCTCAGGAAACTGAAATTAAAACTGCAATCAGATTGCAGCATAGACATTTCTAAAAGTACTCTATGAAAAATTGTAAGAGCCGCCGGCTTCACCTTCAGAAAAACTATAGGCGGCAGGAATATTATTTGTGAAAAGCCACATTTAATTGCTGCCCGAAGTAAATACCTGAGGCAGATCCGTGAGCGGCGGAGGCAAGGCTATGATATTGTATATTTGGACGAATCCTGGGTCAATGCTCACCACACCAATGCTAAAGAATGGCAATCAGTAGACGGTGAACAGAAAAGAAAAATACCAAGCAGCAAAGGCCAGCGTATTATACTAACACATGCAGGAAGTAGTGAAGAAGGTCTTGTCCATGACGCTGGACTTATTTTCCAATCAAAAGTACCGACGGTAGGGACTACCACACAGAAATGAATGGACATATTTTCAGGCACTGGATGGAGAAAGATCTACTTCCAATTCTAAACAGACCATCATGCTTGGTAATGTATCACAACGCAGTATCAGCGGAAGACAAAGTACCAACTGCATCAAATACAAAAGATCAAATTAGGACTTGGCTTGCTAAGGAAAATGTCAGCTTCGATGATACATATTTGAAACCCGAGTTGTTGCACCTGGTGAGGATGACAAATAAGACAAAGGTGTTTCATATTGACAAAATCATTGCGGAATACGGCCACACGTCTTTGCTACTACCTCCATATCATGCTCACCTCAATCCGATAGAGCTTGTCTGGGCTAAAGTAAAAGGGGAAGTTGCCGAACAGAACAGGACGTTTAAAATGTGTGATGTTGAAGTTCTGACACGTGAGTCCTTCTCAATGATAGACATGCAGTTCTGGAAGAAGTGTGTTGAACATGTGCCCGAGAGGAAGACGAGTACTGGCACCGAGATGGATTACAATTTGTCCAGCCAGTAACAATTATCAACCTCATGGAATCGTCAGATTCGGGATGATACAAATCATATTTTGCTTACAGACTGAGAAATAGCAACGTATACATTTCCATATCCAAATGCGTCTACCATCATACAATTTGTGGTGAAGTTAAGACACCCTGGGGTATAATGGTGACCGAAGGGGAGGACTAACTGTTGCATATTGTTATCCAAGTTCACGATTGCACATAAAGGGCAACACACTTAATTACTTGACCTATCAAGTTAATATGGAGATACACCTATGAATAGAATTGACATGGACAAATTCTAGGGATACTGTAAAATCTAAAATTTGAGCCCCCGTATTTGTAATTGTCATAAAAGATCAAAGGAATTCGCCGATGTGCAAAATCAGTAGCATCTATGGACTACTGGTTAGCTTTATTTTAGCGTCATGGATATTCTAAGGCTGCATGCAAAAAATCACTGTGATCCAACAGGTAGTTTTCGAGAAAATCAATTTCAAACGTGCTCACGAATTAATGGACAGACTATAGTTCTTTATTATCTGTGTGTACCACTGTTAGTTCTTTATTATCTGTACGTACCACTGTTAGTTCTTTATTATCTGTGCGTACCACTGTTAGTTCTTTATTATCTGTACGTACCACTGTTAGTTCTTTATTATATGTGTGTACCACTGTTAGTTCTTTATTATCTGTACGTACCACTGTTAGTTCTTTATTATCTGTACGTACCACTGTTAGTTCTTTATTATCTGTACGTACCACTGTTAGTTCCTTATTATCTGTACGTACCACTGTTAGTTCTTTATTATCTGTGCGTACCACTGTTAGTTCTTTATTATCTGTACGTACCACTGTTAGTTCTTTATTATCTGTACGTACCACTGTTAGTTCTTTATTATCTGTACGTACCACTGTTAGTTCTTTATTATCTGTACGTACCAATGTTAGTTCTTTATTATCTGTATGTACCACTGTTAGTTCTTTATTATCTGTGTGTACCACTGTTAGTTCTTTATTATCTGTACGTACCACTGTTAGTTCTTTATTATCTGTACGTACCACTGTTAGTTATTTATTATCTGTTCGTACTACTGTTAGTTATTTATTATCTGTACGTACAAGAATCGTTTGTCTATTGTATTTAATTATACACTTCTTTTCGTAATTGCAAATTAACTGTTTTACACTGTTATTGTGATTTTTACAAATGACCATACTATATAAGCAATACATACACATCAATCAATTAAGTGTTATGCCTGCCGGTGTAGACGATCAGGTCTCTCCACAACTCTCTCTCTTTCGTGCAGGTAATCGATTCTGACGTCGATCTTTTGTCGAACTAAGATGTCAGACCATCCATCTCTCCCTCTGTCTTCCATGATCTCTCTTTCCCAGAAATTTACCTGTTGTCACCAAATGTTCGGCACATTATATTAGCATTATTTGTTCGAAGAACCTTGATTGTCTGATATGTATTATTTTGATAAGGTCTTTTTGTGTGCAGGCCTGATTTCAAACCTCATTATTTGTTTTCTTCGCTGTCCATTGAATTTTCAGCAATGTTTCTGTAAAACCACACCTCTGTGGCTTACAGTGATCTTATTGGTTGTTTGATCTTTGTCCATAATTCGCTGCCATACATAAATATTGGTTCAATATAGCGCTGAGGCACTCGTTGTAGCAGCGTCATTGGTAGTGAATTCATGCATTGTGTGTTTTTCATTTTCATAATAAAATACATATATAAATATATAAATGTATATATATGTTTATATATATATAAACAACGTTACAGATAGTTGTGTATATACATATATATATATATATATATATATATATACAAAAACTATTTCAACTGAAAATGACTAGAATATTCGTTATATGTACTATGCCATACTCTAATGAAAGCTATTAACTTTAAAGATAAAGAAATGTACAGAGACATACACCCAGCTATTCCAGTAGAGACTAAAAGACAGATTATAAATTCAATCTTTATACCAACACTATGCTACCAGTGCCAAACATGGGCACTGACAAAAGAACAAGAAAGGAAAATTACCACATGCGAAATGAGATGCCTGAGGAAAGCAGTAAATAAAACAAGAAGAGACCATATAAGAAATGAGGAAATTAGAAGAACAGTCGGAACAACACCTGCTATTAGATTTATTGAAAAACAGAGACTCAAATGGTTTGGCCACTTGGTCAGAATGAACCGAATACACCAGTTGCAAGAGCGTACAACCTGAAAATGGAATCATCAAGAGGAAAGGGCAGACCAAGAAAAAATGGGTTGATGGAGTTACAGACATCTTAAAACTCTACAATACCACACCATATCAAGCGACCGAGCGTGCATTATCTAGGAAACCGATCATCAGTTAAACCTGCTACGCCTAGCGGCAAAAAAGCAGAGAAGGACAAAAGAAGAAAGAACGAAAGAAAGACAGAGACATAAATAATATAAGATGTACAATGGACAACTATTCAAACATCTCCAAATTTATTTGACAAGAATATTTTTTAGAAAGGGAAAAACAAATTCAAATCATATTTCTAACAGCGTTCAGAAAATAGACTTACAGTAGGAGGCAAGAAGAACTGAAACATAACTAGATAGTACAGAACCACAAATGTGTATCAAACAACTTAATTTTGCCAGTTTATCCGAGACAGACTAGAAACGTTTGCTTCGGTTGTCCGATAGATAACAATTGAATAAGTCAGGGACGTAATTGTACCTATCAAGAAATCTTGCACAACTTTAGTTTCAGGGAGATATGAATTATTGTTTCCATTATTTGTCTGGTATATTCCAGTATTAAATATTTGAGAGCCACAGTAGCGTAGTTGTTTGGGAACTCACAACTTGGGAGTCTAGTTCGGGTTCAATTCCACAGTAGGCGTGGACTAATTTTCTGACAGTAAAGGCTCTCTGGTAGACCCAGCCTCAATTGAGTACCATGAAAAGCACTGAGAAGTAAAGTCGGCTGGCGTGAGATGTCGATCACATTACCAATCGTGTTTACCAAAGGAAACTAAAGACGGCTGGAGTGAGATGTCGATCAGATTACCAACCAAAGGAAACTAAAGATGGTTGGCGTGAGATGTCGATCAGATTACCAATCGTGTTTACCAAAGGAAACTAAAGATGGCTGGCGTGAGATGTCGATCACATTACCAATCGTGTTTACCAAAGGAAACATGGACACATCAATGAAAATAGAATTACAAGAGTGTGTATGACCTGACGAAGGAAATTGGTGGTATGAAGGCGACAGATCGACATTAGTTGACATTTCCTAAGAAAAACTATCAAACAGAACATGAAAAGAATAAAAATAGATGTTATTATTTTGTAAATTCTGAAAAACGTAATCACAAAGTACTGTAGTTTTACAAATTACAAAAACAATGACAAAATACAGCAACGTTTCAACCAAGGCCTTTATCAAGCAAACGAACAACAGAAGTGACAAATTTAAAAAACATATGGACGACTACATACAAATGTTTCAAACGTTTCTAATGAAAATCTGCGAATAAAAACGAATAACGAAATAAATGTAACACAAAAACACACATAAAAACTAGAAATAGAAAGGAAGAGAAACAATAAAAATCTAGTAAATATTTAAATTGAATACATGCAACATATGCCCATATAGATTACAAGGCATGGGAAGAGAAAGTACTAAGAATCTATTTTGTAAATTCTATCGATTTTTACAAATTTGTTAACCTCATTACTAAATTAATAAATACATTTGCATTAGAACCATCAAATAGTTCAGCAGATTAAAAGATGTCAGTCTTTGTCTCAGAACAAGACATATACCATCAAATGCTGGAGTTCAGGGTAACGAACGTGCTTACTTACTTGCAAACAATACCATACTCAAGCGGGCAGAAGTATGGACATAGTCGATATTATCAATGCGGTAAGCTTTCAGTTATGTCACATGGCGAGTCTCAGACACTGGGGCGAGTTCGAGAATTAGGCATTAAATTTGGACATGTCAGAGAGTGTAGTCTTCCTGGTAGAGAGATATGATATACTAATCAGCTTATCATGGGTACGGTGAGCAATTGGACTTTGGGATAGCTTCTGTAGCAGTAGACAGAGCACAAATGAAATGTCCAAAGTGCCATGACGTCGATCGCATAACATAACATAATAATAATTCTTCTAGTACCGTTATACGTTACATATGGGCTGCAAGCAATTTCTCCATACTGCTCTATCCTGGTCAACTCGCTCAATCTCCTCCATGGAACTGAGACCGATATTTCTTGCCTCTCTCTACAAAGTTCGTTTCATGGTCTCCCTAGGTCGTCTTCTCTGTCTTGAACCCTTTGCATCCCACTTCAATGCCTGCTTTGATATCTGTTGATCATTTCTCCTTAAGATGTATCCAACATAACATAACATACCATTAAATATTTGAGCAGATTAGAACAAGTCATTCTGTACCTCAGAACAGGACACAATTGGCTCTGTAGTTACAGTTACACAAAATTCAAAATTGACAATTCATCCATGTATACATGTAGACATGCATCGCAGATATCATTAAAAAATACTTCAAGACTGCCAAGACTATGTTAAACCGAGACAGACTTACTGTAACAGTAAAATGACATTTGAAATAAAACTTGACGGATCTTGGTGTGATACATTGAAGTTGATAAATAAAGATGTTTTGTTTTTTGTTAAGTGGTGGAATAAAACATCTTCACTGCAAGAGACGACTCGCTCAACCTAATTACTAGCATATTTGGTTATATCATAGCGTACAGGCCAACAATCATGAAAATGAGAATGAGCTCATTGAGGAGAATCCATAGTATAAAGGACTCTATTGAATATATAGAAAATATTTCTAGCGAACGAACACGAGAATTGAATGACTAGTATCTTTTCTTCTTCTTTTGTCGTCACACTGCTACCAGGTTGTTGCCCAGTGTCGTGGTTTTCTGTTTTTGTCTTGCGTTGTTCTGGTGGCTTGTGTGATTGCTATGTTTGCTCTTTGACAGGATTCTGCTATGCCATCTAATCATCTTTTTCGTGGTCTTCCTCTCGTCTTCTTTCCTGATGTTCTGTTATAGAAGACTATTATACTGTGGAGTTTGGATGCATTCTTATTAAGTGGCCAAACCACTACATTCTTTGTCTCGCAATGTAATTCAAGCAAAGTTCTGTGTCAGCTTTCTTTCTTATGCTGATGTTGGTGACTCTGTCTTTTCTGGTGTTGTTGGTAACTTTTCACAGACAGCGCATTTCACATGTAGTTATTTTTTGTGACTACGCTTTCCTCATTGTCCATGTTTGGCTCTGGTAACACATAGTTGGTGTGAAAATGCTGTTGATCATCTGTTGCTTAGCCGTCAGTGAAATTTATGGGTGGCTTAACAGTGGGGCTAGCTGGTAGGTTACAGCATTTGCTTTGTGCACTGTAACCACTATCTAACGACTAATGTGATGTACTGAAAAATTATCGCCTGATGGTGAGCTGTATGAAACATTGATTATCGAATTCAAATCATATCTCTGAGAGTACCCTTACATTTGAGCTATACAGATATGCGTAACATGAGTTAGTCGACAATAATTATTTTCTTATTTATTTAACAAAACAATTCATCACAAATTAATTACCTCAATGTGACACCCAACAAAATATAATATGTGCGAATTAGCTAAATAAATGACACAGCCAGCAATAATTATATATCCATGTTTGCACTTGACATCTAATTTCCATATCTCATTGATATTGTCATTTTCTATTGAGATAATATTATTGAAGAAAGACAATTCACCCGTACATTAACACCCACGTTGTAGCCCCAAGTATTGGCTAGCACGCATGGACATTGTATACATTAGCAACGCCTTCCTTATCAGAGACAGACAAAGCTCAACATTCATTGACCTAGACTAAAAAACAAAACATGGTGTATATGTTATATTTACTTGAAGTTATCAGTTTGTTTCGTGCTTGATTCTACCAATCAAATATGAGCTCTAGTTTGTATGTTTTTTTAGCTGAAAACCTACTACGACTGGCTAGTTAAAGAGAGAACACGTGATTAAATAATGTGACATAGATTACAGGGAGACATGGAAGAATAACACAAGTATATTACTGTACTATGAAAGGTCCCAATGTTGTATAGAAGATTTGGTTATAGTTACTGTACTATGAGAGGTCCCCATGTTGTATAGATGATTAGGTTATAGTTACTGTACTATGAGAAGACCCCATGTTGTACAGATGATTAAGTTATAGTTACTGTACTATGAGAGGTCCCAATGTTATATAGATGATTAGGTTATAGTTACTGTACTATGAGAAGACCCCATGTTGTACAGATGATTAAGTTATAGTTACTGTACTATGAGAGGTCCCAATGTTGTATAGATGATTAGGTTATAGTTACTGTACTATGAGAAGACCCCATGTTGTATAGATGATTAAGTTATAGTTACTGTACTATGAGAGGTCCCAATGTTGTATAGATGATTAAGTTATAGTTACTTTACTATGAGAGGTCCCAATGTTGTACAGATGATTAGGTTATAGTTACTGTACTGAGAGGTCCCCATGTTGTATAGATGATTTGGTTATAGTTACTGTACTATGAGAGGTCCCCATGTTGTATAGATGATTTGGTTATAGTTACTGTACTATGAGAGGTCCTCATGTTGTATAGATGATTAGGTTATAGTTACTGTACTATAATAGATGTTCATGTTGTGCATTATCTATATAAGGGAAGACTGCAGTTTAACTTTGTAGCAATGGCAATACACGTAAAACCAAAGTACTGTTGTTTAACCACACAAAAAATGACAATACACAGCAACATCAAACAAAGGATACAACATAAGTGAATTTCTTCACTTCTTACGCGGCACAGACGATATAGAATCAGACAATAAACTTCTTTCTTTCTTTCTTTCTTTCTCGAATCCTGTATGCCTCACAGCGTCAGGTCAGGAAGAGATTTCTAAAACGGGCCCTAGTATGCGCTTCGTAGATAGTCTCTTCGTCGCCTCTGTTATCTCTGAGGTCCATCTTTTGCGTGGCCGGCCTTTTGCTTTGTACCCATTGTATCGGAGCAGCATTGCTCTTTGGGTGCACTGTCTGATGGTAATCTGCTTACGTGACCGAACCATTTAATTTGTTGTTTCTTGATGAAGTCTAGTACTGATGTTGTACCCACTTTTTCCTGATGTCTTCATTTCTCAACCGGTCTCTTCTTGTTACACCCAGCATTCTGCGTAGACACTTCATCTCTGTTGTGACTAGTTTTCTTCTATCGTTTGTTGTCAGCGTCCAGGTTTGGCACTGGTAACATAATGTGGGGAGAAAGATTGTGTTGAACATTGCTCTTTTTGTGTTCATGGTGACGTGTTTGCATCTTAAAATTGGCGCCATTTGCCTATCATTTGATTTGCTTTGTTGCATCTGTGTTGAATTTCATTAGTTATTCTTCCATTTGCTGAAAAAATGCTCCCAGGTATGTGAAATCTTTTGCTTGATTTAGTAGATGATTATCGATGGAGATGTTGGTGGTGTTTTCCTCTCTGGCGAATGTCATTACTTCTGTTTTGTCGATGTTAATTCTCATGTTGTATTCGTTACATGCTAACTGGAGTCTGTTGATGTGTTGTTGTAGCTGTTCTTCTGTTGTTGATATGATTGCCTGATCGTCTGCAAAAGAAATTCATTTAAGAGTTCTCCGAGGTTGTTTCCTTCGCTGGTGTTAGCTATTTTACAAATGTGGTCAATGTACGTGATGAATAGCAGCGGGGATAGTACGCAGCCTTGTCTTACTCCTGACCCTACGTGAAACTTTTCTGATAATCCTGTATTTGTTCTAATCGTACATTGGCTGTCAGTATAAATGTTCTTGCAAAGGTTGATTAGGTGTTCATTAACCCCATAGGTTGTTAGTATTTTCCACAACTTGTGCCTATCTACGCGGTCGAACGCTTTTTCCTGATCTACAAATGCAACGTGTAAATGTTTGTCGGATTCGATAGTCCTTTCTACTAACTGTCTGAGGGCGAATATTGCGTCTGTACAGCTTTTGTTCTTCCTGAATCCCATTTGGGAGTCATTAAGCTGTGGCTCGATGATGTGGCGGAGCCTTTCTCAAGTATTTTGCAGAATATTTTCCCAGTGTGGCTCAGTAGCGCTATGCCTCTATACTTTGTACAGTCCCTCTTGCTACCTTTCTTCTTCCAGATGGGAACAATTGTAGCATTCCTCCAATCTTCTGGTGTTTCTTGTGTGATCCAGACTTGGTTGAATAGTCTATGGAGCCAGCTGATTCCTACCTCTTTAGTTGCTTTGATTAGGTCGGCCGGGATATTGTCTGGGCCTGGTGTTTTATTAGGTGGGGCCATATTTACAGCATTTCTGATCTCTGATAGTGTTATGCTTGGTTCTACTTCTGAAGTTACATTTACTGTGAGTTCTTGAGTGTTCGGTTGGTCCTCTTGTTGTAGGTTGAGAAGTTCACTAAAGTATTGTCGCCATCTGTTCATTATCATTTTTGGATCATTAAGAGCTTGGCCGTTTTCATCGTTAATAATTTCAGTTGGGTCATATTGTTCTTGTCTTTCCCACATAGCTTTAATTTTCTTGTAAAAATGTCTTGTTGAATTTTGTAGTCTGAATTTAATGTTTCGCCATAATCTTGCCATGCTTGTATTTTAGACTTCTTTATTATCTCCTTGGCTTGTTTTCTAGCTGTTCTATACTCAGTGAGGTCGTTTTGATGTTTGTTTTTTGCCCATAAGTTGTATCTGTGTTTTTCTCCTTTACCGCTAGTTTTACTTCGTCATTCCACCAAGTTGTGCTTTTGGTCGGGTACCTCTGTATTTTGCTGTTCCACATGTCTCTTTGGCTGCTTCTAATAAAGTTCTCTTAAATACTGTCCATTCTTCTTCTACTGACTTGCTTTCTTCAGTTAGTTTAACAAAATTATCTGTGACTCTTTGTAGATATGACTCTTGTGTGTTGACATCTGTTAATTTATTGATTTTGATTATTTCTTTTGTAGTTGTGTGTTGCCCTCTGGTACTCTTCTTGTGTGTTCTGATAGTCATAACTACCGCTTTGTGGTCCGTGTCTATGCATACATTTGGTATAGCCCTAGCGTCTACCACTGACCTTCTTTTGATCTTTTGACTAGAATGAAATCTATTTGGCTCTTGCAGTCTAAGTTGTTCCATTTGTACCAAGTATAAATGTGTGATTGCCGGTGTTGAAATTGTGTGTTGGTAATAATTAGGTCGTGCTGGTTACACAATTCCAGAAGTCTTATGCCGTTTCCATTTCTCTGACTAGTGTTGTCTCCGAAGTGACCTAGATATGTCTCAACTCCTGTCCTATCAGAACCTAAATGTGCATTAAAATCACCCAATAGAAAGTAGTCTCCCCTGATTTGATTCTATTTATAGTATCGCTAATGACGTCATAAAATTCATCGCATTCTTCTATATTGTCAGCACTATTACACGGCGCGTAAATTTGAATGTAGGTCGTGTCCATGTCGTTCTCCCCGTATTGTGATTGTCATTATTCTTTCTGAGATGTAACCTATGTGTAGTATTGACTTAGCTAGATCTGGGTCAATGATGAATCCGACGCCATGTTTAGCTCTTGCATTGATTTCTACACCTGAGTATGCGTATGTGTAATCTAGATGTAACTTCTGCAGCCTTGTCCTTTGGTGCGTGTGTCTGCTAGTCCTAATATTGCTATTTTACGTTTTTTTCATTTGTTCTACGATGTCTTGAAATTTTCCTCGAATAAACTTCTAACGGCCTAAAAATGAAAATGTGTTTAAAAAGGAATAACGAAATAAAAGTAAAAACGTAGAAGTGGAAAAAGAAGATAAACAGTAAAATCTATATATATATATATATATATACAACATATATATGTATAACTTATATACGTTTGACATATACACATATATAATATGGAGTATGAGAAGAGAAAGTACTAAGAAGCATAGGAATGTAGTGTGTTGAGTTGATGAGGTAACAAGGTACCCTATAAAGGTATAACACGGTTCTCTAGAGAATAGATTCCCAAACTTTTTCGGCCCACCGCCCACTTTCCACAATATAAACTTTGTAACGCCTCCCTCCACATTATAACAGTTTGCCAACGTCCCCCTCCCCATATATACAACGCTCTATTTTCTCTTTGACATAAAAAATTGATATATATTTCTATCCATACATGGTCAATTTTTAAATGATTATATGCATGAAATAGAAAATTGATGAAAAATGGGTCGTGTAAGACGGGCATAAGATGAATTAAAATTCAGAATTCAAATTTTAAATGATTTTTCAATAACAAAAAATCACGAAAATAATTTATTTTAAAATATATATTATTAATTTCTTCTTTAAGGAGGTACCAACCACTAATCGCCTGAACACCTACCAAATTCTCCTGAACCCACTATCGCCCATCCTAGAATACTTCAGCGCCCACTGAGGGACAATACCGCCCACTTTGGGAAACGCTGCTCTAGAGCAAATCGACTTCGATTATCAGAGGAACATGATCGGATGGCAGTGACCAGGATATCGTAAGCTCTCAAATGGTCCGTTCCATTGAAATGAGTGGTTACAGAGGTCGCAGAGCGTTTGAGTATATCATGTAAGTGTTGGCCGAAACGGTCACTAAGCATTTTGCCAGTTTCACCTATATACGCCTTCTCACAACGTTTACAAGTGATGGCATATATTATATTGCGGAACTTGCAAATAAAACCATCCTCAATAACAAAAGTAGCTTTAGGAAAAGAACATATGGTCCCACATGTATATACTTCACAAAACGATCAATGATTCTCTGGTCTATCCACAAACTACCAGTATTTCTAGTTGCAAGTAGCAGTATCTATTTTATTTCGCTCAGTAACAACATTGATTTTTGTCATGAAACTACACAAATCCTCCTATTCAATTCTTCCTTTTTTTTCTCTAATATCCTCTGATACCTTTTCTATTCTTCAATTAATGATAGCAAATCACCCATTCATTGTTTCACTTTGTACGTTCTCACGTTATGCTCCAAACATTTCTGGACTTTTAACGCCTTGCCGACAGAATTAATTACACCACACTTCCTTTCATTTACTGTTAAATTTGCATAATATCCTTCTGCGCTTTTTTGGTCCTTCCTACGCCCCTGTATCGATGGGTTTGGTTTGTTATTTAAACCACCGAGTGTATGGAACTACGTAGCGTGGGAGAGAAGCTGTATATGGGAGAAGGGAATACAAAGCTTTGCAAACTTCAACACTTTTTCTAGACTTGTTCGAGGCGTGCAAGTGTTTGGTAAAGATCTCTAGCAAGGTAAGAAAACAATATTTGTTTTTGATTTACTCACAAACAAATAAATATGATTATTCTAAAATTGGAAGTACTATATGTTCAATAAAAGAAATCTCAATTTTGTGAAGATTTAATTGTTTATACATTTGTCTTTAATTTTTGTATTTTCATGAAGATCTTCTTTTAGAATCGTAATCTACAACAGCGTTATAATTTTAATATATTAAAAAACACTCTAAGAGATATCAATGCTATGCTAATATTACTACTACTACTACTAATACTACTACTACTACTATTACTACTACTACTACTACTATTACTACTACTACTACTACTAGTAATAATAATAATATTACAATTAATTTTTCTTTTACCCACTTGACATTTGATTAAGCTTGTGTGGTTTAATTCTTTGCTTTAGTAACAAATAGAGCATTAAATTTGGCATTATCAAAACGTGTATGTTTTAGTAATCAATTTGCACAATTTTGTAAATGATAAATGTTACTGACAACTTCTTTTGAAGTGTTGACGTCGTTAAAGATGCTTTTATTATTTTAGCCTCAATTGCAATCCTGTACTGCGCTCCTGCTATATGTTACATAAGTTGTGCAATCAGTTTCTTAATTCCGCTTTTTTCTGGACAACTCTCTTTACCAAATTGAATCCAATATGCTGTTTTTTTTTCTTCGAAGTAAATTTCGTTTCAAGGTTACAATAACACGTCAAACTATTTATTTCCAATTTGATGGCTGATTTGTGATACTTTTCGACAACCTTCTTCTCAATGTGTGTTCATCATATCACATCTTCTTCTTATAACAGTTGTAACTAGTGGTTGACTAGACATTTCTCTGATTTTCTTATCTTTACCTGAATTCGTCCCATGTTACGTTCACCATTATTTGTAGACATCTACTTTTAAATTAATTCATCTTACTTTCTATATATTTAGCCATTTTTCAACTTCCACTATCACATGTTAGTATTGAGACTATAATATTCGTTATGCGAGTCTTACAAAAGTAGTTTGAAATATAGTAGCAACTAAGTGGTGGAGTGTATCACGTGAGCAAAATAGTTCTATTCATGTTCAACTGTGTTTCAGCAGATTCAGCAATTATAATAGTATATAGTAGTAATATACGATATGATCTACTATAGATAATTATGCAATGCTCTCCCTTTCCAAGTTAATTTTATGATACGATTATTGTTCTCATTGTTATTTCTTTCTATCCACAACGAAATATCTCTCTTCATCTTCTCTTCCATCATTTACTTCATACTAGAAGTGTTGGTCGAGGGGTGTAGTCATCTCGTGTGTGTAGAAGTGTTGGTCGAGGGATGTAGTCATCTCGTGTGTGTAGAAGTGTTGGTCGAGGGGTGTAGTCATCTCGTGTGTGTAGAAGTGTTGGTCGAGGGATGTAGTCATCTCGTGTGTGTAGAAGTGTTGGTCGAGGGATGTAGTCATCTCGTGTGTGTAGAAGTGTTGGTCGAGGGATGTAGTCATCTCGTGTGTGTAGAAGTGTTGGTCGAGGGATGTAGTCATCTCGTGTGTGTAGAAGTGTTGGTCGAGGGATGTAGTCATCTCGTGTGTGTAGAAGTGTTGGTCGAGGGGTGTAGTCATCTCGTGTGTGTAGAAGTGTTGGTCGAGGGGTGTAGTCATCTCGTGTGTGCTAGTTCTAAGACACTTTGCAAACTGTTATTCATTTCCTTAAGGCTGTTATTCTTCTTCTTCAAACGCTCCATATCGACCACTGTTACTATTTTTTGCTCCACTTAAGGGCCCCCGGGTTACATACTTGTGATAACTGTTATTAATGTCGTCGTTTCATCGTTTACATGTCCTTCCCCTGTATTTGTTATATTATTCTGGTGTGGCTCTCTTTGGTAGACAATAGCAGACAATAGTGAAATATAGGACTACAAAGTACCACTAACATGTGTTTTAGTTATAAATTCAGCGTTCCTGGCGGAGTGTAGTGATGAAATTGATCTTAACAATATATTAATATTTCGTTACAGTTTGTGCAACAATATCATTTTTAGACATGCTGGCACGAACTATGTTTCAACTCCAGATAACTAGCTGGAATATTATCTATATTATCGCATATGTGTACATATAGGCTACTGATGAGATCTCAGAAATACAGCCACCACTTTATAGTATTATCACCCGTGTAGTGTCGGGACCCACAAGGGAAGCAAACAATAGTGTTACTTCCACCTACAAAGCATGTCGCAAGAGACGACTGATGTAGGACATAGGAAAGCTACACTATTAAATAAAAAAGCGTCGTAGAAATTAGATTTGCTAACCTACTTGTAGGCGCTTAACTGGCACAACGTACAATCGTTCTTAGGCTCAGATGACATAAAAATCACAAGCGTTCGAAGAAGAAGAAGGTTATAGTATTATATCTAACTGAATTATGTAGTAGGAAATGTGTCAAGAGTAGTAAAGGGCCCTCTGTAGCGTAGAGGTTAGTTGATTGCCTCTTGTTTCAAAGGTAACCGGTTAGCTCCCTCGCGTTGCCATCTGGATATTTTTCTAAAGAGCACTGTAGGTGAAATCGAGTTCCAAGACCTATAGGAGACGGACGATAAAACCTAGGTCCCGTGTTTATTTTGAGCACGTAAAAGAACCATTGGCAGTTCAAAATCGAGAAGAGCAGACTGGTAAGTCGCTGCCCGGACAAAGTTCATTAAAAAATGATTGAAATAAAATTCCTCAAAAATATATTAACTACCTCCAAATTACCTCTGAGCCTCTTACCAGTGCTAGGAGTGTTTGAACTGCAGCTGAGATATTCCTGTGTAAGAAAGAGATCGAAGCACACATGGTTACTCACCGAAGTGCAATAATGACGGTTCTATCAATCAATCCTTCAAATGTGTCTCTCCATCTGTCACTCAACTCGTCTTACAATATCTGAAATTCTATATATAAGAAATATAAGAAATTCTTATTTCTTTTAATTTGTCTTTTTATTTTTAAAGATTTTTTTAAGAACGTGTTTTCACATGTATTCCCATACAATTTTATCTTGTTTTGTTCTGCTACAGATATCCAATCCATATAGAACAATTGAGCTTATTATAGTTTTGTTCTGCTACAGATATCCAATCCATATAGAACAATTGAGCTTATTATAGTTTTGTTCTGCTACAGATATCCAATCCATATAGAACAATTGAGCTTATTATAGTTTTGTTCTGCTACAGATATCCAATCCATATAGAACAATTGAGCTTATTATAGTTTTGTATATTGCGATTTTATTGTTACTGAATAGACACTTTCTTGTTCGTCTTCGAGCGCTCCATATCGATCACTTATTAACCAATCTGTGTGATTTGTATGGGATCTGAGCCTAAGAACGATTGTACGTTGTGCCAGTTATGCGCCTGCAAGTAGGCCAGCACATCCGAATTCGGTGATGCTTTTTATTTACTAAGGTAGCTTCCTAGGTCCTACATCAGTCGCCTCTTACGACATGCCTTATAGGTCGAAGTTGTACTATTCTTTGCTTTCCTTGCGAGCTTCGGCACTACACGGGTGACAGACACTTTGGTTTTAGCAGGTTTTGTAAAAGTAAGCATACCTTATTTACTGACTGTATTCTAGACTCTGTTACTGTTCTCATTAAATGATTGTCTCCTATAAGCCGCTGGGAGCGCCACTACTTATTTGGTTTTGAATGATCTTAACAAAACTTGTGTTACCTACACAATGGTATATTACTCATAAAAATATGTTAATATTTAAGAAAACTGCAGCTGACTTTGTACATACACCTACAATGGAGATTGATTGACTGACTGACATGACCATCATCATTTCACTTCCGTGAGTATCCATGTGTGCTTCAGTCTCTCTCTCTCTTACACAGGAAGATCTTAGATGCAATGCACGAACTCCGTAGCACCGGCTAGGTTCTCCGATGTAATTTTTAAGATAGGACAGACGTAGTTCGCGCACTGCAGTTGAGATCTTCCTGTGTAAGAAAGAAATCGGAGCACACATGGTTACTCACTGAAGTACAATGATGTTGGTCCTATCAATCAATCAATCAATCAATCAATCGTCTAGATTGATATTTCGTTCATCTGTTGCTGGTGCTCTCAATGTAAGCAAAGAATAGTACCACTGCCATCTACAATGCATGTCGTAAGAGGCGACTGATATAGGGCCTAGGAAGCAACCTAGTAAATAAAAACTTCGCAGAAATATGATGTGCTGGTCTACTTGTAGGCGCATAACTGGCACAATGTGCAATCGCTCTTAAGCTCGGATCACATACAAATCTTAAAGAGTAGTTCATCAATGAGTCCATCTAGGCAGTCAGAAACATAATATAGTGTGATATAAAAGCAGTACTTCAAATAGTCTATTTTCTATTATACACATCACAATTCGTGTCAAGATTGGATCATATTATTGTGCAAGATTAATGTTGCAGTCACAGATGACTATAATACTGTCAGACCTCTTTCGCTTATGCTACAGTATTCCAGTTGGTTAATTAATCTTGCTCAAGACAGATCAGCCTGGCGCACACTTCTTCGATACGATTCTTCGGGGCCTGCGAGGCAGGTAGGACAGCACGAATGGAACAAATACGTCAAAATAGAAAGGCAGTAAAACTCCCCACAAGTGCAAGTATACCTTGCCCACACTGTACAAGAACATTTCAAGCCCGTATCGGGCTCACTAATGATCTATACACACACAGACAAACATAAGGCAGCTATACTCATAGCAGACGCGTAGGTACTCAGTCTTCCTCTATATCTGTCGAAGAAGACGCATACCGATGATGCATGTGGATCGCTAGTAAAACACATTACTTCACTCACTCCTACATGCCCACAATATGCAGGTAAGTACGGGGACCCGCTTTTGACATCTTGAGCGCTTCACGCATTTGCTTTCCTAAACTGCAACATACGATGGAAGGGATGACACGTATGCTATATTTCAACAAACGTGATGTTCCTCCATGATTGAATCCAGATATTTAGTTGAATAACCCCTAGCTACTGGTTCATTGTCTGGAGATTGCTATGAATATCACGACTGTCACCATGATATATGTTATTAAAATATTAGAATACACCCGTGTCTGTTCAAAGGTATCATTATTAAAACAAAATTAAATATTTGCCCGCAGTCACTGCAACGTAATGATTATTTTTCTTCTCTAAACCATTTTTCATACCTCGTGGTATATTGGTTAGTACGGTGTTAGGCCTGTACTTTTCATTAACCGTCGGCACACTTATATTGGTTAGTACGGTGTTAGGCCTGTACTTTTCATTAACCGTCGGCACACTTATATTGGTTAGTACGGTGTTAGGCCTGTACTTTTCATTTACCGTCGGCACACTTATATTGGTTAGTACGGTGTTAGGCCTGTACTTTTCATTAACCGTCGGCACACTTATATTGGTTAGTACGGTGTTAGGCCTGTACTTTTCATTAACCGTCGGCACACGATGGGTATTATGGTCAACATCCCACCGGCCATTTTCACTAGCTAGTACTTTTTCCTTGCTTTTTCTGGTACCCAATTGAGACTGGGTCGACCTGAGAGCCGTTAAAGTCGGACAAATATTCCACGCTTACTGCATAATTGAACCTAAACTACTAGTCTAAGAAGTGAGTACACTAGCAACTGCGCTGCTGTGGATCTCGTAATGATTATTGAGCTGGGCTTAATTAACGTGTGGTAGCAGTTCAAACGTCAGTTAGACTTTTGATATTTGTTTCTTTAAGTCGTATGTATGACATTCCTCCTGTATTGTCAGCTTATTCAGTTGCAAGAGTTACGCCCATCCAGATCATAGAACTATCCATACAGAAGATCGTCTTTATCTTAAGCCGATTTATCCCTGTCTTTTTCAAAAAAATCTTGTCTAAGAATATATTTAGACAAAATATATATATATATATTCAAAATAAACTCAAAATTAATGGGGGATTCTGGTAGGGAAATTTGTAGTAATTTGTTACTCAAATTACTAACATTCAAATCGCTAATGCTCAGCTCTTAGAATAGATAGACATTACAAATTGTGCATGCTGATTCTGTACCTTCGTGGTCTTCCTCTCGCCTTCTTTCCTTATGTTCTGTTGTAGAAGATTCTGTTTACTGTGGAGTTTGGTTATTAAAGAACATACAAATTAGGGAAAATACACATTTCGGACGTATCAAATGACAGGAGTACCTAAAGAAAATTATTCTTTGAGAGAACGGTGCCTGGAAGACGAATGAGAGAAGATCTAGAAAACGATGAGTGCATGATATCATTGACGAGCTGAGAATGAGTGCTGCTGACGCCGGGCATCTTGCACATAATAAATAGTTTTTTTCAGGGATTTTGTCTTGGGAGCCAAGTTCCTGAAGAGACAAGCTGCCCGCCTGCCCAGCGTGCTCGCAGCGCGTTGAACGACGGGTGACAGCCGCCCTGTGAGTGCGGTTCAAATCCAAGGGCTGGCAGAAAAGCCACAGGTTCCAGATTTATGCTGTTCATGGCACCGAACTGACGGGTCACGGTGTTCATGGCACCGAGCCGAAGAGCTGAAAGCTCAAGTGCTTCTGGATCGGAAAAAAAGAAGAGACAAGTTGCTTGATGATGATGATGATGATTGGATAATGATTCAAGCAAAGCGATATACATATCCCTGTTAGACATGCACTGTATGAACCATTCCATAAAGAGATTTCTTGCAAATTTGTCGATATGAATAATTCCATTGTTAAATGCTCGTGTTTTCTTTTTCTTTTTCTTTTATCTTACCGAATCCACAATAATTTCAGCATTTGAGTGACGGTGTATAACACTGGGGTCGGCCTGTGTGAACGTTTATAAATATATACTCATAATATGAAGAAAAAAAGTTCATATCTAAATTTGCTAAAAATATATTTATTTTATTATTGAACCAGCAGATTTTATGTTATCAATGTAAAGTAATCACACTAGACTTAACAATAAACTTCACGGAAATCACGTGATGAAATGAGATCCTGGTCATTGGTCGAATATTTTCTTAAAACCAGAGTAAAGCGTGCAAGCAAACAGGGTTTCATTGTCGACTTTGTGACTGCTTCGATAGTTAAAATTGGTTGTATGTGCGGTCACTGATGTAATCTTGGTACGAACAAGCAAATTGCATTATTCAAATATTGTGTTGTAGAGTAGTATTTGTGTTGTGTATTTGAGCGAACAATACATTTAAACAAGTGTCAAAAATAGCCGCTGCTTGATGTAAATAAGTTACCAATATATGGTAAAGACTAACACCAGCAGGGGCAACGACAGGTGGGGATAACAATGTCTTCAACATGTTAGTTGATAAGAACAACATAAACAACGGTTATTAAGGAAACTGTAATTTATGACCTAGTTAAAACCGGACATTAATCTTATTATATTACTCTCATACCGTTATACATTACAGAATGCATGCAAGAAATATATCCATACCTATCCATCCTGGGCATCTCTTTCAATCTCCTATATGGACATGAAGCCGATATTTCTCCCTCTCAGTCAAGTTCATTTCCATATAGCGTCCTTTCTTTCTTGAACCGTTTGCCTCCAACAACTTTCTTTGTGATTATGTGATCATATATTTTCATAGTATGCCTAACATATCCACATCTTCTCTATACTATAACTGGAATATTTCTGAAGTCAGAGTAATGTTTGTCTGAATGGTGAGGAACACTGGTGGTTAGGAAAGTACGCCTTCACGCGAAAAGATAATTTAGAAGTGTCATGACTAGTTAGAAGTACATCGTAGCAGAAGTTACCTGTTGGTATTGATAACACAGTTGCCGTCAGATATATATATATATATATATATATATATATATATATATATATATAATATATAATACTGATTCAAAGCAATAATCAATATATGATTTACATAAGAAAATAGTACATAACAAGATACTAAACTAAATATATTTCAAGATTGAAAGATTCATCATCATCAAGGTGCGTATCCTTTACAGGACGTTGCTCTCTTTGAAGCGCATCTCTCTCTCGCGATCACCGCCCAGACCGATGTACCAGATTTCCTATAAATTCTATTCATGTAGAAATCTGATTCATGCAGCCTTAGCATTGGTGTGTTTACGTCACATCTTCAGCACCTTGGAGCTCTGGTGCTTACCCTTCGGCGACCTTCCGGTTTTAGCAAGCGCTTACTGGGTTCGCTCTCCGTCAGCCTTTGACTGTCCCCAGCCGACCTGCAAGGCAGCAGGTTGATTTTCTGTTTGGGTTTACTGCCATAACCTTTGCCTCTCCCGAGGATCCCACAAGGCAGTGGGGCTATTTGCCCAAAGCTGGTGGTCTGGATCTTGGATATCAGGATAAACCCACTCTTATCGCAAGACGGGGGCAGATCTCCATCGAGATTTTTGTCCCATTGACATTTTTTTTTTAAATCCTGACCTAGGGGAGTCCTCCATAGGCGAGCCCTTGCCCCGTTAGCCTTTGACTTCACGGTCAAAGTTTCCCGGTCTACACCGCTGGGAGGTGGGAGTTGACTTGCGTGTTCTGACGGTCATCAGCAGGCTACTAATTTTCACTTTTGCCCCTCCTAAGAGAGACTAGCTGATCCCAACCCTGCTGAATGCAGGACTAGTCTCAGGACACACCTTGTAGACCGCAGCGCATCTGAAATTCACTCTGTCTCTAGCTAGTTCACCAACTTCGCCGATGATCATATTCATGGTTTCTTTAATATCTTGTAGCCATCTTCTTCTTGCTCTAAAAGATTACTATTATGCAGGGTGTTCAACTTTAAAGCAGCCCGTGAATGGAGCTAATCTGGCATATATGTATGGAAATGGGAAGGTTCAGTTATGACGTAGTATAGGTCAAGGTTGTGTAACGGTATGTAATTATAGTGCGGAAAGGGGCGATGAACAAATGTGACGTAGGACGAGCTAGTCAGAACCGGTTTAAATAGTAAATAAACACAACTCAATTTGTACCTGGCAACATTCGAATTGTCAATGGGGCTGCAATTATCTTGAACACCCTGTATATTTAGTATTTCATTATTACGCATAAACTTATACTATAAATGATGTTTGTTTTGCCAGCTATGAGTGCAGACATAGTCAGGGCACATACTATGGTATTCCTTGCCACCAATGTCCTTCAGCATTCAGACGAGCGTTACTGATTTGTGTTCTTCTTCTTCGAACACTCCATATCGACTACTTGTTAAGCACGCTGTATGATTTGCATGTGATCTGAGCCTAAGAGCCAGTTATGCTCCTACAAGTAGGCCAGTACTTCCGATTTATGCGATGCTTTTTATTTTCTAGGGTAGCTTCCCGAGGTCCTACATCAGTCACCTCTTACGACATACCTTGTAGGTCGCAGTGGTACTAATCTTTGCTTCCCGTGCGGGCCCTGGCACCACACGGGCGGCTGATTTGCAATAACATGATTCTTGAAATATTAGACTGATTTGCAATAACATGATTCTTGAAATATTAGACTGATTTGCAATAACAAGATTCTTGAAATATTAGACTGATTTGCAATAACATGATTCTTGAAATATTTATCACATATTTGGTCCCATATTCCTTGTTTTGGTGTTGTAGTAAATGTCACCATTACATGTTTCTGTACTTTGCACTGAGGAGAGACTTATTTTTAGTTTTAATTTGGACGACCTAATTCGTAGTGCGTTGTATCTTAATTATCATTATGTGTATTGCTGACTGGTAGAGACGATCATGGACCTTCACAAACGTATGTCCGTCGTGATAATTATTTCCTCGTAATTTGACACTCTTACTTGCCAGGAAGCAAACTGTCCAGAATTGTCTCTCTTCCCTTGATATATGTTATGTTATGTTATGTTATGTTATGCGATCGACGTCATGGCACATTGGGCATTCCCATTGTGCTCTGTCCTCCGTTGCAGCAGCCATCCCAAAGTCCATTTGCTCACAGTACCCATGAGAAGTTGATTACTATATCTTCTCTCTCTACCACGAAGACGACACTGTCTGGCATGTCCAAACTTAACGCCTAATTCTCGAACTCGTTCCAATGTCTGAGACCCGCCCATGTCACACAATTGAGAGCGTGCCGCATTGATGATATCGGCTCTGTCCATGCTTCTGCCTACCTGAGTCGGGGCACTGTTTGCAAGAGAGTCATTACGCTCGTTACCCCGCACTCCAGCATGTACAGGCGTGTACAGCCAAGTCATTTTCTTGAGATGTGATCTCCGAATGATGTCCACCCATTCCACACGCATACTTCCAGATTCAATCAGTTGAAGCATATTCATCGAGTCTGATATGATGATCGTATGGGTAATCTGTTGCTCATCCACCCATGACAGAGCCCTGGAGGCAGCGGTGATCTCCATAGTCATGCTCGATGTCGTTGTCTCAAAAGCCCCGCAGTTCTCATGAAGTGTGCCACCGTTTCGTTGTGCTGAGTAAGCCCACGATGATCTGGTGCCACGCTTGACAGAGCCATCGGTGTAGATAATGATATCACCTGGGTGGGAGTGCTGATCCACGAGTGCAAGAATTTCCGCATTGACGACGCCCGGCGCCCATTCTCTACAGCGGCCCACTTTACCAGTTGTCACAATGTGTTGTAAGCCTTTCGTTCCCATCACATACTAAATTAAAGAATATTTTTGTTAGAATATACAGTATTACTCTAGCCTTTAAACTATACGTTACATTCTTATTATTCATGAATATTGCGGCCATGTTCACATTAACTATCACATATTGCAATTATCTTTGAATTAGTCTTCATCATCTCTGCTGTTTGTTATCAATGAATTACCGTTTTGAAAACGGTTCATTTTCTTCAAATAGAACACTTTAGTAGAACTATTAAATAATGGTAGTATTGAAACTTGAATGCTTGTTTCTACTGTTGCCTTGTAGTTTGATTGGGAACAATCAAAGGCTAGCGAAGTAAACCGTACACAAAACTGGACGGCAGGAAAACCAAGTAGTCCACAAAAAGACTGGCTACCTGGGCAGATGACGCTCATCAACCAGGAGATCAGGTGTCTAAGGGTCGCTACCCTGAAAGAAAATAGCAACCTGCTGCCTTGTAGGTTGGCTGGGGACAGCAAAAGGCTAACGGAGAGCAAACCCAGTAAACGCTGGTTGAAATCGGACACTTCACCGAATGATAAGCACTAGAGATCCAAATTTTACTGAATGATGTGACGTAAAACACGTTTTTGGCAACTATATATCACAATAAGAATGATCAAAATGGTCAAAAAGATCGATCGATCGAGAGATTTTTTTATTTTAACCTTTTTTACAATATAGTCCATATAGCGGCTTTCAAATCTATTTTGCTTAATCGATGTTCAACTGTCAAGGGTTCTTCAACGTGTACTACAGCACTACGGTATATCATCCATCTCCGACAGGCCTAAAAAAGTTGATCACCTACATTACAATCAAGGATCGGTGGGAAAATAGTACAATTGCTCCACGGCGAAAACGAACCAACTACTTTTCAAGTAACAGTGTCATTGTTACCACTAGTTTGAAGATGAAACTGGAAGATGTTTTTTTACTGAGAAATTAGCTTGTTATTTCTATTTTAGACGCCCGTACACCGAACACAATCTCTCAAACACTTAGACGTGTTCTATATAGCACACTATCGGTAATGTAGGTTACTGTGTTAATTTTCTTGTTACTTTTTCTGCTACTAGAGACCAATATCGATCATACATTTGTTTAATTTATTTCTCTTTAAGACATTTAACTTGTGCTTGTTCTGTAAAAGCTATCGAAGTGTGCCTAGAAATAGACACATTGGAAACAGTTATTCTTTAAATAAGTCATCGCTTGAAGACTTGCAATCACATCTTATAACATTGATTTATCGAAATGCACTCACTTCATTAAAATCGAAGTTGTACTACAGTACTAAAGACACTAATACTAGACAGGTATATTTCAAAACTGTGTAGAAGAAGGCAGCCTTACTTGCCTGCCTATAAAACCATTCCACTGTTTCTTCAATTTTTCTATCAATATTTCAAACAGTGTATGTTTAATATGCTATTTTGTTGTATAAGTCGCATGGATTATTGCCATGGAATCTATTATTGAATTATTTAGTTTACAACTTATAAACTAAACTCTTCAAAGGCGATTATTTGCCAAGGTGTAGGACATATTTCAACCTGGAAGGAAACGATTATGTGAACCTCTCAAATCAAAATGTGACTAATTTATGTGATTGGTTTTATAATTTAGATATCTTATTGATCAGAACACATTGCTGTGTACTATCGTTAACATGTCATGTAACTGTAATACAAAGTTATTTTTTATTATCTTTACTCCGCCAAGTTATATTTTTGTTGACATATCATAGATAGTATAAACACGACTAACAATATAACATCTTTAAGTAAAAAGTTCGTTACTAAATACAATGCGCGTACATTTTGCTAGATATGTTCATATGCTCATATATATATATATATACTCTCGTAACGATATACGTTGCATAGGACCAGAAAGTAATTTCTCCATATCGCTCTATCCTTGGCAACTCGCTCAATCTCGGAGTTGAGTCCAATATTTCTTGCGTCTCTGACCAGAAGTTTGTTCCTTGGTTCCTACTGTCGTAATTTCTTTCTTGAACCTTTGCCTACCACTTCAATGCCAGCGTTTATTCATTTCTTCTCAATTATCTCAACATATATCAATCTTCTCCTTCTTATAACAGTTATTACTAGTGGCTGACCAGACATGTATCTGACTTCATCACTTCTCCTTCTTATAACAGTTATTACTAGTGGCTGACCAGACATGTATCTGATTTCATCAATTTTCCTGAATCCGTCCCATATAAATATAGGGAAGTAGGCAACCTTACGTCCTAGAGGCTTCCAACCACAAGAGACTCACGTTGGTCTACTGTTCAGGTCATGCATGTGTTCGCGGCAAAGAGAGAGCAGACATGCTTGCATCGATTGTTGCGGAGTTTAGGATGTATATGGGAGAAGTTCTTCCGTTTCTTGGCGACTTAATGTTTAATGGGAACACTAAAATAGGAGTTGAATCAATAGAGCTATTCATTTATGGAGTTTGAAATTACATGATGTACAAGTAGAACTGAATACTTGAGGGACAGAGAAAGAAATGACTTCAGCCAGCGAGTCACATGAACATTCAGTATGTATACCCTTCGAAATCTGTTAGAGGAGACTGAGCACCTTCTGGTTTGCCTGGAGTGCTGTGACATCAGCTCACTAACCAATAACCAATTAGATCATGTCGATTTCATCTAACGTGTGTTTTGTCTTCTTCTTCTTCGAATGCTCCATATCGACCACTTGTTAACCACTTTTTATGATTTCTATGTAATCCGAGCCGAAGAGCGATTGTACGCTGTGCCAGTTACGCGCCTACAAGTATTCCAGCATATCCTTTTGTTATTTACTAGGACAGCTTCCCTAGGTCCTACCTCAGTCGCCTCTTACGTCATGCCTCGTAGGTCTAAGTGTTACTATTATTTGCTCCCCGTGCGAGCCCCGGCAACCCACGGGTGGGTTTTTGTCTAAAGTCTTATGTATTGTTGATCAAATATAGTAAGTGTGATAGTTTTGTTGCTTGTTAAGCATACACCAACATTTGTTTAATAGAACTTGATTAGTTTGATACAAATAAACATGACTCAAGCAAGATCCTACACGTTCTTCTACTACTTTTATAAAAACATTGGGATTAAGAAATAGAACAAAACAACCCCTCATTGGATGTATGTTAGTGGACAAGGAAACTGAATTAAACGAGCTGCAAAAGTAATGCACGTCGTATCTACACGCCTACTATGCTCTTCAATCCGCGAGATAATCAAAAATCTGAAGAGCTTCTTCATGCCCTGTTGCAACCAAATTGTTGAACTTCGTTTTTGTAATGCTTTGTTATTGTCTAATGGGATTGAGACCAGTCACAAACAACAGATAGTATACATGATGTTGCAAGCAAATTAATTGTAAATGTCATGGAGATAAAAGAAGAAGCTTATTAAGAGCAAAATATACATCTATTTATCCAATCAAGCGTTGTTTCGTGTGATTAAAAACAGAAATAGAATGGACTTTCTAATATTCATTACAATCGGAATTTCTTGTTTCTGATTGGAGTAGAATCAGGCCAATCAACAAGTAACATTCTTGTATTAGGTAAGGCGACACGATGGCATGAGTCAATTAGTAACTGCCTGGATTATTGTGACGTGTATAACCAGTATGCTACGGGAACAATCAGCATGTATGTCGTTTGACATTTGCTTAATGTGAGTGACTTTCTATGTATCTTTCTGAAGTGCATTCTTCTTCGAAGACTCCATATTGTCCACTTGTTAACCATTCTTTGTGATTTGTATGTGATCCGAGTCAAAGAGCGATTGTACGTTGTGCCAGTTATGCGCCTACAAGTAGGCCAGCACATCGATTTCTGCGATGCTTTTCATTTACTATGGTAGCTTTCCTAGACCCCTATCCCAGTCGCCTCTTGAGGTCGCAGTGTTACTATTCTTTATGTCCTGCAATATATTGACGACTATCGCTAATACCATTATTGCTATTGTACATATTTCTAACCACTTGTCAGTTGACGTTGTGTAAAGATGAAACGACTCTCGCTAATAACATTACTGCTATTGTACATATTTCTAACCACTTGTCAGTTGACGTTGTGTAAAGATGAAACGACTCTCGCTAATAACATTACTGCTATTGTACATATTTCTAACCACTTGCCAGTTGACGTTGTGTAAAGATGAAAAAATAACATATATATTAATCTGATAGTTTACTAACATTACTAATAATATTTTAATAGCAGCTACTAAACTACAACATTCTACAATTTCTTAACATTCTTATTGTCATTCATTATTTCTATTACTTTATGCAAGAGGATTGAATCATACATTTCAAGATATAGAAGATATTACAGTAAGATATTATCATTAGAGCAATCACCCACACTACAGCAATCAAAAACACAACATATAAACAACCAAGATATCCCTAATCCATCACGGTGGTTTCACAGTTTCTCTGAACATCTCTTCCAGCAGGGCAACAGTTCAACAAAAGGAGATTTATAAACGTCTGGCTAGAAGGTCTTCTCTGACGCCACAAAGGGCACCAGTTTCATAAAAGGAGATCGAGCACCCAGTTCCAAACAATAATTCTCTTCACAAATCAATAAACTTAGACATGGGAGAATCAACGACACCATTCAACCTACAGTTCACCAAAATGGCCATGCTTATGACGTATGCTCTCTGCTTTCTACTTCCGCTCACAGCAGGTTAGTTGTAAATACGTTTGTACATTTGTGTGTGTGTGTGTGTCTGTTCGCTTTGGTGAAGGTCTTTAGTTGACCACACCAGTGACAGTGGAATTTGTTACAGGGATAAAGAGATTTGACTTATTCTTCTCCGCTCCATGTGGAGCATAGGGCCTCAACAGTTGTTCGCCACTTTTCCTGGTCTCTGGCTATCTTACGAGAATCGAGTTAGTTTAGAACAATTTATTTTTGGCTTCAGTAACTACGTTCTTTTTTAAATGGATGGGTAGTTAACGAATTGCAGAACCACCAAATTTGGTGGGACCAGGAGGCCCCATTTAGTCTGACCTTTCTCCTTTGACCTGTCCAGCTTGGATAACCCTGCCAGCTAAGCTCTGCTGGTCAATTAGGTACGTAAGGCGCCCAATTTAATTTGTTGTTTCTTGATTAAGTTTATTACTGACGTTGTGTCTACTTTTTACCTGTTGTCTTTATTTACAATTTGGTGTTTTCTTGATACTCAAAGCATTGGGCGTATCCACTTCATCGCGGTCGTGAATAGCTTTCTTTTATCGTTTGGTGCCAACGTCCACGTTTGGCACTAATAGCATAATATCGGGAGAAAGAACATGTTGTACAATGTTCTTTTAGTGTTCATGTTGACATGCTTGCATTTCAAAATAGATGCCATTCATCCTATGATTCTTCTTCTGTCTTATTTTGTCGTCACTTGTTTGATTACATCTATGTTAGATTTTGTTATTCTTCCATTTGTTGCAAAAATTATCTCTAGATATGTACAACATTTTTATATTTATATTTCGTTTGTGTCTTGTCGGGTTCGACTTGGGGCTGGCTACCCCTTCCTACAAAATACCCAGCTAACAATGAACTAGCATGAATTGTTTGAGGGCATATGACCCAACTGGGGTTTAAAAGCTAGAGCGAGAGAGAAAAAAATGTTTATCAATAGAGATAATTGTAGTACTTGCGAATCTAGCGAATGTCATTACTTCGGTTTTGTCTTTGTTTATTTTCATATTATAGCCATCGCATGTTAACCGGATTCTGTTAATGTCTTGTTCTAGCTGTTCTTCTGTTGATGATATGATTGCTTGAACGTCAGCAACAAAACCACCCGAGTGGTTACCGGGGCCCAAATTTGGGGTGTAAAGAATAGAACCACTGTTACCTGCCACGCATGTCGTAAGAGGCGACTAAGGATGTTTGGCTGAAATCGGATGCACATGTCCTAAACGTGTAGAAGTCTTATGCGGTTAGAGCCTGCCAAAAAATATGCAACGTATACAAGTTCTTGGCAAAGATCAAACATATCACAAAGAGTGATTAAAATTGGTCGTAAAGAACGAACGCAAAGAAGAAGAAGAAGCAACAAAACAATTCATTTTGGAGTTCATCGAGGCTTTCTTCTTCAATGGTGTAGGCTATTTTACAGATTTGGTTTTGTGATGAACAACAGAGATGATAGTACGCATCCTCCACCACCCCCTTTCCGATCTAATGGGAAACGTTTCTGAGAGACTCATGTGATTGTAAATTTACACTTAATTAATCTATACTAAAGCTAATTAAATGTAGATACCGTTGCATATATTCATCAAGATAACGTAAATATCAGCATTTGATAATCAAGAATAACATGAGATCAAACTGTTCAATGCTGATAATTTGGAAGTTTTGAAATCATTTATTTTGCCAGAAATTAACATAGACATTGAAGAACATTTAAAACTAATTGTACTGGGAAAGAGAGACACAAATAAAGATATTTACAGGCACAATTAAGTATAGAGATCAATGGGTGGTATACAGATTACTGAATGGAAAAATTATTAAATATACAATGTCGATATTGAACTATTAAAAGTTGTATAGAAATGATAACAAACATGTTATCAATATGAATAGCACTGATACACATTAGAATGCATACATTATAAACTTAATAAAGAAAATGTCATTGCATTTGTTATATTTTATTTTTACACAAAAATGTGTAAATGAATGGTAAAGATAGTATAGTATTATACATAGTAGTTGATATTGTGCTGAATCACTGAATCGGGATTGAAAGAAGCTTGAGCGCAGTTATTACTGAGTCCGTGAACTGGACTTGTTTGGCAGTAACTGATTAAGAAATTGATAAGAAAAAACAGATACTAGCAAATATGTAAACTTGTGCTAGAATCAAAGAGACTGAGGTAATTAAATGTATTTATATATATATATATATATATATATATATATATGTGTATGTCAGAAAGGGTTTCAGAAATAAATTCAACTGATTTTGAACAGTTACTATTTTTTTGCTATATGTCAGACAAAGCTGCATCCCATGTATTAGATGTATTAGATGAAATGATTGAAGAAGGTGTTTAAAGAAACAATTTTTCCTTCTGTCTCCACGTTTTTCACACACACAATTTATTTCATGAAGATGAGTGTGACGTAAGTTTCAACTAATAGGATTAGACAATATTATTTAGATCACGATTAATATTATTTTGAAAGTTTTTAGATTTTTATAGAGCACACAATGTGTGATAACTACACATAAATGAAATAGGTCAGTATGGCAACGGTGTGTAGTAGATTTGGACTGGTTCTGTTTTTGAGTATAGTATCTTGGTTGCCCGTTGGAGTCGTATAACGTGCAAATATGTGCTGGCTATGAATTAAAATATGTTATTACTCTTAAGTATAGGACAAGCTCAGCATAATATTAGCTATTCTCTGTAACAGTGCAGATAGAAACACTGTGGAACCACTGTGTATGTTTATGTTTCCACCAATCAATGAAATACCGAATAAGTGAAACATGCATGGAATACGTTCCTGCAACCAGTTCGATTTAGAATGACCTTGCATTTGCAGATGTACTTTCAATACTTCGATCGTTGAACATGCTAATCAGCATGTGTAGATAGCTTTATCAATACAGTTTCGCCCGTATGTTGCAGGGGCCCTCACGAAGAGGAATGAATAGTAACATTGCGACCTACAAGGCGTGTCATAAGAGACA
The DNA here is from genome assembly GCA_020796225.1 of Arion vulgaris. Taxonomy (NCBI): domain Eukaryota; kingdom Metazoa; phylum Mollusca; class Gastropoda; order Stylommatophora; family Arionidae; genus Arion; species Arion vulgaris. Next base: position 23,974,984 of record CM036761.1, on the reverse strand, counting down.
ACTGAGGTAGGGGCCTTAGGAAGCTACCCTAGTAAATAAAAATCGTCGCAGAAATAGGATGTGCTGGCCTATATGTAGGCGCATAACTGGCATAACGTACAATCGTTCTTAGACTCGGATCCTATACAAATCACAAAGAGTGGTTAACAAGTGGTCGATATGTAGCGTTCGAAGAAGTAGAAGAAGAATATATTTTGAGTCATTTCATTGTGTCTATGTTATTTGTTTCACAGTGCATTTCATTGTGTCTATGTTATTTGTTTCACAGTGCAATTCATTGTGTCTATGTTATTTGTTTCACAGTGCAATTCATTGTGTCTATGTTATTTGTTTCACAGTGCAATTCATTGTGTCTATGTTATTTGTTTCACAGTGTAATTCATTGTGTCTATGTTATTTGTTTCACAGTGCATTTCATTGTGTCTATGTTATTTGTTTCACAGTGTTCATTATTTGTCTATGTTATTTGTTTCACAGTGCAATTCATTGTGTCTATGTTATTTGTTTCACAGTGCAATTCATTGTGTCTATGTTATTTGTTTCACAGTGCAATTCATTGTGTCTATGTTATTTGTTTCACAGTGCAATTCATTGTGTCTATGTTATTTGTTTCACAGTGCAATTCATTGTGTCTATGTTATTTGTTTCACAGTGCAATTCATTGTGTCTATGTTATTTGTTTCACAGTGTAATTCATTGTGTCTATGTTATTTGTTTCACAGTGCAATTCATTGTGTCTATGTTATTTGTTTCACAGTGTAATTCATTGTGTCTATGTTATTTGTTTCTGTTTCATTCTATTATGTTTGTGCAATTTCATTGTGTCTATGTTATTTGTTTCACAGTGCAAATTTATTGTGTCTATTTATTGTTCACAGTGCAATTCATTGTGTCTATGATATATTGTTTCACAGTGCAATTCATTGTGTCTATTATTTTTCAGTCAATTCTATGTTTCACAGTGAATTCATTGTGTCTATGTTATTTGTTTCACAGTGCAATTCATTGTGTCTATGTTATTTGTTTCACAGTGTAATTCATTGTGTCTATGTTATTTGTTTCACAGTGCATTTCATTGTGTCTATGTTATTTGTTTCACGGTGTGAAATGATTATTCTTTATCTACAACCACATAGAATATAAATCTATATATATATATGCATACATAATAGTAAAGTGTTCTACTATTCAAAGTTGCGATAAAAGCTTGCTATGTTTAGAACAAAACGAAAGAGATATATGTCAAAAACCAGCAAAGTGGTTAATTGTACGATTAGTACACATAATCATTTTTTTTAAATGAAAATAAATGAAACTTTGCTAACACATATTCATAATTTTAAATACATTGCACTACTGATATCATTAAATGGTAAATGATGGTCAGAAATAATTAATACAGTATGTGAGGCAAAGACATCTCATTCAATTGAGAGGATTATATGTAAGAAAGTTAGGTTTATAGAAGTCAAAAAAGTGACCATCAGTACGGGAACACATGAAAGAAAGTTATGTTCACATACCCAGTCTATTTCATACATCAATATATTAACTATATCAACATGACACCTACAACCCAAGTCTGTGACAGAACGAACCTCGTGAAAAGAGAAGTTAGGACTACTAGTAGACCAAGCAGATGAGATATCATCATCAAGTTGCGTATCCTCTATAGGACGTTGCTCTCTTTGCCAGAAATCGGAAGTTCACTCTGTCTCTAGCCATTTCACCCACTTCGCCGATGGTCATATTGATGGTTTCTTTAATATCTTGTAGCCATCTTGATCTTGGTCTGCCTCTACCTCTCCGTTCTGACCTCTAATATTGTTCTCTCCAGGTCGTCGTGACGCTTGATGTGACCAAAGTATCTAATTGTTCTGTATAATGTATTGTTTATCAGACAATTGTCTTTAACATTCAGTTCTTTCAGGACATCAGTTTTCTTCGTTTTCTTCTGAACAGATGAGATATACATATTTGACACGGATGAATAGAACAATGTGTAATGTAGAACACCCATCCTGTATTCTCTTAATGAATAATAGACATTATAACCTATGGATTTGTTTATACACTGACGTATTAGCAAATAGTGTAATGGAAAACTAGGAATATGGTCAGAGACAGAAAATATTATATCGATACAATGACACGAACAACTAGGCAAACAAGGAACAACTAAGAAAATGTTTACTATCAATCACCATATACATATTGCGGTTTGTTTTTGATAGATGCAAGATCAATCATCACATCAAAAACATAATTTCAGATGGAAAAAATGTACTTTGCAGTCAGAGCATGGTCGGTATGCAGTGATACTATCTGACAGTGGAATGCAGGGAAATGAGCCATCAAACCGACAAGCTAAGGAATATGTTACAGATACGCAGTAACAACTAGCCGCGGCCGACGATAACGCAAGTCCAGCGAGCTCAGCTAAAAATTCTAGGAAATAGACCACAACCGTCGCGTGACCTCGCATTTCAGTACAGCTAGATAAAGGAAATTCATTTTAAAAACAACACAAAATGTTAAATCAAGGTTATATTGTATTACACATTAAGTTTAACACTAAGGAATATTTGTGTTAGTATTTGTCATCAATAAATAACCATAGACTCGTAATTGTCAAATGAGAAAACCTTGTGTATCAAACACATAAAATCCCGTAAATTGTCAAATGTCAGAAAACCTTACAGTGTAATCAAACACTTATAAAATCCAGTAGAATTGTGTCAAATGTCAGAAAACCTTACAGTGTAATCAAACACTTATAAAATCGAGTAGAATTGCCAATGTCAGAACCTCGGTAATCACACTTATAACAGCCTCTCGGCAGCTTTTCCTCACAGGTATTTTGGTTTTCTTGTCTGAGCTAGTCGGTCTTATGTTGCCTGTGGCCATGACCCTAACATTTACTTAGAAGAAATGGATCTTCAGCTTAATCAGAACACCATCAACACCAACAAATTAGAAGAAATGGATCTTCAGCTTAATCAGAACACCATCAACACCAACAAATTAGAAGAAATGGATCTTCAGCTTAATCAGAACACCATCAACACCAACAAATTAGAAGAAATGGATCTTCAGCTTAATCAGAACACCATCAACACCAACAAATTAGAAGAAATTGATCTTCAGCTTAATGAGAACACCATCAACACCAACAAATTAGAAGAAATTGATCTTCAGCTTAATGAGAACACCATCAACACCAACAAATTAGAAGAAATGGATCTTCAGCTTAATGAGAACACCATCAACACCAACAAAGAAAACAATGAACAACAATAAACTACGTTGTCATCATACAGGAACTTAACCAAACACAGCTAAGTCCGCAGACGATGTTTGACAATTTCAAAATTTGCAATTCAGTCATGTGCACATGTGAACAGCCACTTAGATATTATGCATAGCACATACTTACGACTGACCGAATATGATATACGTTGGCACACCCACTAGCCCATAATAAAGAAGCATAGGAGCCCATGTTCTTAATTCAAGCTCATGGGGGCACCGCATACATATACAAACTGATATTTGAGATGAAATCAACATTGATCATCATATGAGTATGAATAATTGCATGCTACTGGAAAGTACTATTAAGAGACATTATATCGAATGATAATACCATTACCATTATAAAGGGAGATTATACCAAATGTGGACGTCTGTAGCTTAAGCGGTAGTTAGCTCGATCACAACCCAAGCGTACCTGCTTCAAGCTTCGCAGTGGGCAAGTTTGCAAACAAATTCGTTTCCGTTGGATTTTTACGAAAGGTAAAAATAGACCTCACCTTTCAGAATACAATGGCAAACTACTGAACGTATAAACGGTGCCTAGAAAATCAACGACTCGTTTACTGTAGTTGAAGGCTACGTCATGTAAAGGATATGTCCCTATTTTCATTTTCTCGTACCCAATGATGATAGAAGTAGCGTATGTACTTAACTAATATAAAGGGACATAATACCCAATGAGGACACCAGTAGTATCATATATAGACCAGTCTCATATGTTTTAATGTTGCTAGTAGTCAATGAGAAGAAGTTGGCGATCAACGCAGAGATGACACAAGAACTGTCTGGTACAAAGCCTTGCCAGAAACATCGATAGAAGCTCGAAATATCTTCTAAAAATATTTCAGAATTTTTCTTATTACTATCATCATCCTTGTTGGACTCTTCTTGTGAATGTTTGATATAAAATAGGAACATTGCAAGGAATAAAACCGTAAAGTGCATTTTTGTCTGTGTTTGGGGTCAGAAAGAGTGACGTGTGCACCTCATTATGTTGTGATTGCCGATTCAACTGTTACTTCATCACGTTCGAACTAAAACCCTTTACCCCACCATACAACATTTTTACTCGGTCTAGCTGTACATTAGGCCGTTTTGGACTCTGACAGTTCATTTTATTTACGATAATTGTGGAAAAACGTTTGTGGACAGACAGTGTTATATGAACAGGACACGATCAATGAAAGGGTATTTTGTTGATTTTTGTTGAAACATTCAACTTGAAGAGATTTTAAAAACAGATTCACATGCTTAAAACGATGAGATTGAAAATGTAGTGACAGGTGTAGAGAAATAAAGGAAAGAATGCAACCACAGAGAAGTGAATACATTTACAATAGAAGAGCAATTAAGACGGATGAAGTTAATAAAGAATCAAACAAATCAATCAGAAACCAAGTAGAACTTAAAAAGGACAAATACTATAAAATGCACCATTCTGAATTATACACTTGTGTAAGTTTAGAAATAATATAGACTGTTGTTGAACTATAACCTTATATCAGATCAGCTTCTTCTTCTTCTTCCTCTTCTTCTTCCAACGTTCCACATCGACCATTTGTTAACCACTCTTTGTGATTTCTATGTGATCTGAGCCTAAGAGCGATTGTACGTTGTACCAGCTATGCGTTTACAAGTATGCCAGCATATAACGACTGTTGCGATGTTTTTTATTTACTAAGGTAGCTTCCCTATACCCCTACCTCAGTCGCCTCTTGCAATATGCTTTGTAGGTCGCAGCGTTACTATTTTTGGCTCCCATTGAGAGCCCCGGCAACTCAAGGGTGAGTTTATTAATATCACTATTGTTATTATTATTATTAGTGATAGTGTTGTCATAGTTACATGGTGCCCGCGTCCTCACAATCTTCAGTGAAATGAACACCAATATATACACATATTTGAAGAGCACTGCCCTACACCTTTTGTTCTGCTAAAATCTTTCTTAAAATTGAATGCAATTATGTTTCTAGTCACAGATTTCATCTTCTCATTTTCTCCAAATGTCACTTCCACTCTCGCAAACTACGAACAAATACTATTTCTGTCTGAGATAGGCTTCCTTATGGCACAATTAACCAACCAGTCTTAACACATTTATATGTACGTAGAGTGGTATATGCAAAATCAATCAATCGTTTTGTCGTTCCCGTATTCAATGTTGGTTGTAATGGCTCACGAACAAGCTCTGTCACTTGCACTGATAGTGCACTCTGCCAGACTTTAGTATGTAAATAACATTTACTATCATCCGGAAATCTTCTGTGTTGTTTATTGATTGCACAGGATTCGTTTCAAATCTTCATCTTCTTCTTCAAACGCTACATATCGACCATTTGTTAACCACTCTATGTAATTTGTATGTGATCTCAACATAAGAACAGTTGTACGTTGTGCTAGTTATGCGCCTGCAAGTAGGCAAGAACATCCGACTTCTGCGATGCTTTTTATTTACTAGGGTAGCTTACCTAAATCGTAATTCAGTCGCCTCTTACGACATGCCTTGTAAGTCGCAGTGGTACTATTCTTTGCTTCCCTTGCGAGTCCCAACAATACCCGGTCGTCGTTTCAAATAATTGCAAGAACGTCTTTGGCATGTTAGTCAAATAAATAAACCACGACAATGTTGGAAACAAAACTATCTTGTTCATGATCAAGACAAAACTACTTAATGAAATAAAATATTTGACTTTGCTAAATATTTATACCATAATTACATTAATAAAGTATATATGCTAAACTTCAGTTGTTAAATGATAGAAGAAAATTAGTCACGACTGAGATGAAGAGTCTACGCAGAGAGCTGGGAATATCAGGAAGAGGCAGATTTAGAAATGAAGATCTCAGTAATAAAAAGTGGTTACAACACAATAATAAACCGGATATTTACCAAGAAACAAAACATGAAATGTTTCGATACATAAGAAGATTACAGACAGTACACCTCAAAGGGTAATGCTACTCCGATAGAGTGGATATCAAGACAAATGTTGTACAAGCTAAAGAAAAAATAGATCAAAGAGTCAAACAGTAAACAAACAGTGTTTTGAGATGAAAGAGTGAAACAGTGAACAGTGTTTAGAGATTAAAGAGTCAAACAGTAAACAAACAGTGTTTAGAGATTACAGAGTCAATCAGTAAACAAACAGTGTTTAAAGATTAAAGAGTCAATCAGTAAACAGTGTTTAGAGATTGAAGACGTCTTGGCCTAGGGTTAGTGACTCTGTCTATTAACGAGTTCTGAGTTCAAATCACGCTGGACTTGTTTCCGTTGATTTTAACAAAGGACGATGGCGCCACCGTTCAAGCAATGGCAAACTACTGAACGTATAGTGTGCCTAGAAAATCAACGACTTGTTTACTGTGTTGATGGCTACGTCCTTTGGGATATGCCACGATTTTCATTTTTCAGAGATTGAAGAGTCAATCAGTAAACAGTGTTTAGAGATTAAAGAGTCAATCAGTAAACAGTGTTTAGAGATCAAGAGTCAGAACAGTAAACAAACAGTGTTTAGAGATCAAAGAGTGAAACAGTAAACAGTGTTTAGAGATCAAAGAGTCAATCAGTAAACAGTGTTTAGAGATCAAAGAGTCAATCAGTAAACAGTGTTTAGAGATCAAAGAGTCAAACAGTAAACAAACAGTGTTTAGAGATCAAAGAGTGAAACAGTAAACAGTGTTTAGAGATCAAAGAGTCAATCAGTAAACAGTGTTTAGAGATCAAAGAGTCAATCAAACAAACAGTGTTTGAGATCAGAGTCAATCAGTAAACAGTGTTTAGAGATTGAAGAGTCAATCAGTAAACAGTGTTTAGAGATTAAAGAGTCAATCAGTAAACAGTGTTTAGAGATCAAGGAGTCGAACAGTAAACAAACAGTGTTTAGAGATCAAAGAGTGAAACAGTAAACAGTGTTTAGAGATCAAAGAGTCAATCAGTAAACAGTGTTTAGAGATCAAAGAGTCAAACAGTAAACAAACAGTGTTTAGAGATCAAAGAGTGAAACAGTAAACAGTGTTTAGAGATCAAAGAGTCAATCAGTAAACAGTGTTTAGAGATCAAAGAGTCAATCAGTAAACAGTGTTTAGAGATCAAAGAGTCAAACAGTAAACAAACAGTGTTTAGAGATCAAAGAGTGAAACAGTAAACAGTGTTTAGAGATCAAAGAGTCAATCAGTAAACAGTGTTTAGAGATCAAAGAGTCAATCAGTAAACAAACAGTGTTTTGAGATCAAAGAGTCAATCAGTAAACAGTGTTTAGAGATCAAAGAGTGAAACAGTAAACAGTGTTTAGAGATCAAAGAGTCAATCAGTAAACAGTGTTTAGAGATCAAAGAGTGAAACAGTAAACAGCGTTTAGAGATCAAAGAGTCAATCAGTAAACAGTGTTTAGAGATCAAAGAGTCAAACAGTAAACAAACAGTGTTTAGAGATCAAAGAGTGAAACAGTGAACAGTGTTTAGAGATTAAAGAGTCAAACAGTAAACAAACAGTGTTTAGAGATTAAAGAGTCAATCAGTAAACAAACAGTGTTTAAAGATTAAAGAGTCAATCAGTAAACAGTGTTTAGAGATTGAAGAGTCAATCAGTAAACAGTGTTTAGAGATTAAAGAGTCAATCAGTAAACTGTGTTTAGAGATCAAGGAGTCAAACAGTAAACAAACAGTGTTTAGAGATCAAAGAGTCGAACAGTAAACAAACAGTGTTTAGAGATCAAAGAGGGAAACAGTAAACAGTGTTTAGAGATCAAAGAGTCAATCAGTAAACAGTGTTTAGAGATCAAAGAGTCAAACAGTAAACAAACAGTGTTTAGAGATCAAAGAGTGAAACAGTAAACAGTGTTTAGAGATCAAAGAGTCAATCAGTAAACAGTGTTTAGAGATCAAAGAGTGAAACAGTAAACAAACAGTGTTTAGAGATCAGTGCATCAAACAATGCATCGACGAAATATGTGAACTGGCTATAGACAGAGTGAATTTCAAATGTGCTGCAAAGAGAGCAGCGTCCTATAAAGGATACGCACATTGATGATGATGGCAACAAACAGTGTTTAGAGATCAAAGAGTGAAACAGTAAACATTTTTTAGTGGAGGTGGAAGTGCTCAGAGTCTGTACAGACCTAACACAGTAAGGCGGAGGGCAGCAGTTGTAGCCATTATGATTCACTGGAAATAATACCATTTAGTATTAGCACAACTACGACCTGACCTGACGCTGTGAGGCATACAGGATTCGAGAAAGAACGAAAGAAAGAAAGAACTACGCAGGCATCTTGTTTGATATATTTAGTGCGGACAACATTGACGGAAGAACTGTAACTATGGAAATCTGTTATGGGAGCTGTATGTGTCAAACGGGACATGACCAGGGTATAGATAGAATGTGGACAAAATACACGAGGAATAAAAAACGTTCAGCTGGAAAAAGGCTGGCCTATATTACAAACCTTCTTTGTTATCCCTGTGTGAGCTCTGTACAAGCAAGAACTAATCCTGTTGAATGCATTCACTTATCCACTAACAAAGTGTCAGAGTTCTTCACCCTGTGATAAGCATTTCTGACTCAGTATGGCAACCATGAGAGCTGTTACTCCCCTGGAGCGATGCTTTAAGTTAATAAATTGTCTGGATCTAATGCCAAGTAACCCTTTATCCTTCTGTCACAACAAACGGCTGCACACAATTGTAGCTAGCAATACGTTACACGGAACATGAATTTGGAAAGATTAGAGCATTTCTGTGTTGTTTTGTTTGATCTTGAACTGCTCGACAAAACTTCTCATTCTATCTCTTCTCTACTATCTTAATCCTTTCCGTTCCCAGTGTAACATAATTAAAAGCTGTCAAAAACTACAGTTTCAGTTATTAACTGAGGTTACTTTATTATATTCATTTCGTAATAGTAAACGTTACGTAGGGCATGCAAGCGATTTCTCAATTAGCTTTATACTGAGCAATTCATTCAATCTCGTCTATGGAATATGGATGGATATATCTCTTCCATCTTAGACAATTTCTTTCAAGGTTTTACTAAGGTGCTCTTTCTTCTTTTTTTTTAACGTGGGCCTCAAATTTCAATGCCTGTTTTGTGATTATTTGATCATTTCTTCTACGAATATGCGGAACTTATCTCCATCTTCTCTCTCTTATAACAAGTGGTACTAGTGGTTGACAAGACATTTCTTCTCGGAATATGCGGAACTTATCTCCATCTTCTCTCTCTTATAACATGTAGTACTAGTGGTTGACAAGACATTTCTTCTCCGAATATGGGGAACTTATCTCCATCGTCTCTCTCTTATAACAGGTAGTACTAGTGGTACACATCAACAGACTCCAGTTAGCATGTAACGAATACAACATGAGAATTAACATCGACAAAACAGAAGTAATGACATTCGCCAGAGAGGAAAACACTACCAACATATCCATCGATAATCATCTACTAAATCAAGCAAAAGATTTCACATACCTGGGGAGCATTTTTTCAGCAAATGGAAGAATAACTAATGAAATTCAACACAGATGCAACAAAGCAAATCAAATGATAGGGCAAATGGCGCCAATTTTAAGATGCAAACACGTCACCATAAACACAAAAAGAGCAATGTTCAACACAATCTTTCTCCCACATTATGTTACCAGTGCCAAACCTGGACGCTGACAACAAACGATAGAAGAAAACTAGTCACAACAGAGATGAAGTGTCTACGCAGAATGCTGGGTGTAACAAGAAGAGACCGGTTGAGAAATGAAGACATAAGGAAAAAAGTGGGTACAACATCAGTACTAGACTTCATCAAGAAACAACAAATTAAATGGTTCGGTCACGTAAGCAGATTACCATCAGACAGTGCACCCCAAAGAGCAATGCTGCTCCGATACAATGGGTACAAAGCAAAAGGCCGGCCTTGCAAAAGATGGACCTCAGAGATAACAGAGGCGACGAAAGAGACTATCTACGAAGCGCATACTAGGGCCCGTTTTAGAAATCTCTTCCTGACCTGACGCTGTGAGGCAATACAGGATTCGAGAAAGAAAGAAAGAAAGAAAGAAGAACTAGTGGTTGACAAGACATTTCTTCTCGGAATATGGGGAACTTATCTCCATCTTCTCTCTCTTATAACAGGTAGTACTAGTGGTTGACAAGACATTTCTTCTCGGAATATGCGGAACTTATCTCCATCTTCTCTCTCTTATAACAGGTAGTACTAGTGGTTGACAAGACATTTCTTCTCGGAATATGGGGAACTTATCTCCATCGTCTCTCTCTTATAACAAGTGGTACTAGTGGTTGACAAGACATTTCTTCTTGGAATATGTGGAACTTATCTCCGTCTTCTCTCTCTTATAACAGGTGGTACTAGTGGTTGACAAGACATTTCTTCTAAACTATATAAGTAACGCTATTGTGTATTGTAATATAAATAAACAATTAGATAGTTAACAAAAACAGCTAGTTAAAACATTTAGCATTATATTCTACACGGTTTGCATAAACTGAAATATTAAGTTTAAACAAACTGGAAGCGAGTGATCTGTCGTCTGAAGAAACATCAGTAATGTCTTGTAAAGTAAACTATAGACAAATAGGCTTCAAGGTAGTTTAATATTGGTAATGGGTATTAATGAGTGAGTTCCTACAAGAAACATCATTTGATATGAGAACGACACTGTTTAATTTCATATTTTCAAATATAAATCTTCACATATTGAAATATATATATATATGTATAGACTTTTTAGTCAATAGGTGGCCATGTGGAATGTGCGTTACTGAGACGATTTCTGTGTTTGTGCTTGCTTCTCCTACTTTCTAGTTAGTCTCTAAGTTTCTATTCAAATGTTTCTGTACATTTCCGTAATGTTGTTTGTAACATAACTCGGACACTAGAAAGTTGTTCTCCATTACTTGAGACTGATAGAAAAGTTCTTGTTTGATCACTTGCAGATATTCTTATATCTAAGCGGTGGAGCCTCTCCATTTATTGCCTAGACTTGGCACCACACAAAAATATAGATACCACAAATCATATTGACATATATAAAAATAATAGTAATTCCTCTCGTAACTTTATACATTACATAGGGTCTGCAATTTCTCCATATGGCTCTATCCTGGGCAACTCGCTCAACCTCCTACATGAGACCGATATTTCTTGCATCTCTCATCAAAGTACGTTTCTGGGTCTCCCTAGGTCGTATTCTCTTTCTTGAAACCTCTGCATCCCACTTGAATGCCTGCTTTGATATATTGACATATATAGACTTGACAAATAATGTACTCACAAGTTTAAAACCTTACATTTCACAACCCGTATAGTTATTCTCATGCCTTCACAAAAATCTATAAAATTTAACTCAAGGCCCGAAACGGGTCTAAAAGAAGGACAGTTAACAGTTCCTATCTAAGTTTTTAAGCGTTAAATGAAATTACTTCCAGCCCGCTTAATTTTGAACACTGCAGCACGTGAGACCTAGCTGCTAGTTTGGTTGATGAATGCCAAACATGAAGTCCTTGTGTCTCGTTATTTTCTCAAACTCCATCCTAAGATTTCCAACATCTAGAGATCAAATGAGGCGGCGGTAGAAAAAGGGGAGATTATTATAGACCAAATAATGGCATGCTTCAATGCGGATTCAAAGTAATCAGCTGCGAGAACCGGAAAGCTGGAGTTAATGCCCATGTAAATTCACGCTGGTAGTTCTCTTCAATAGAAGTTTGGCATCTTCTTGTTTTCGTTTATTGTACAATTCCTGACTTATCGATATTTATAACTATCACCTATCTATATCTAGTATGTTTATGTGCGAACTTGTGTACGCTAGTGTTCTGTCCAGGTTGTGATCATCATGTTCACGACATGTGTACAGCTAGTGATATATCAAGTTTGTTATCATCATGTTCTCAATATGTTTACAGCTAGTGCTATATCAAGTTTATCATCATGTTCTCAACATGTGTACAGCTAGTGATATATCAAGTTTGTTATCATCATGCTCTCAATATGTGTACAGCTAGTGCTATATCAAGTTTGTTATCATGATGTTCTCAATATGTGTACAGCTAGTGATATATCAAGTTTGTTATCATCATCATCATCAAGGTGCGTATCCTTTATAGACGTTGCTCTCTTTGCAGCACATCTGAAATTCACTATGTTATCATCATGTTCTCAATATGTGTGCAGCTAGTGTTATATCAAGTTTGTTATCATCATGTTCACAACATGTGTACAGCTAGTGCTATATCACGTTTGTTATCAATATGTTCTCAATATGTGCACCTAGTGCTCTGTCAGTCTTAATTTTACAATGTCCCCAACTCGTGTACATGTAATGCGCTCACAGGTCCATATCACGTGTCGAACAGGTAAACAACTAGGTATATGTCAAGTCTATTATCATCTTATTATTGACATGCATATTCCTAATGGTAACATATAGATGAGAAGCATGGACACGAAAGTGGAAAAACGTTTATGTGCTTTTGAATATACCTGTTACAGAATAATCATCTGCATATCATGGACAGAGTAGAGAACAAATAGATCTATCTAGAAATAAACACAACTTTCTGATATGACCATTAAGATTGAGAAAATTGAAGCATGTTGGACATATGAAAGGAGACGAAGGATTGGACAAGACCATTAAGATTGAGAAAATTGAAGCATGTTGGACATATGAAAGGAGACGAAGGATTGGACAAGACCATTAAGATTGAGAAAATTGAAGCATGTTGGACATATGAAAGGACACGAAGTATTGGACAAGACCATTAAGATTGAGAAAATTGAAGCATGTTGGACATATGAAAGGACACGAAGTATTGGACAAGACCATTAAGATTGAAAATTGAAGCATGTTGGACATATGAAAGGAGATCAGACCATTAATTGAAAGTGACATTTGACATAGAAAGGACATATTGGACAAGACCATTAAGATTGAGAAAATTGAAGCATGTTGGACATATGAAAGGACACGAAGGATTGGACAAGACCATTAAGAAAGAAGCATCCCAACAAAGTAGAGAAGAGAAATACCGCGTAGAAGATATTTTTGGGAATCAACTGATAATTTGAGAATGACGGCTGCAGAGGCAGGACATCTGGCCTATCAGAGACAGAAATTCCGAAGGGCTGTTGGGTTGGTAAAGTTCTTTAGGGACAAGCTATTTGATGATGATACGCATAGAATACCACAGTGAGAGCAGTATGCTAGCTGGAGTTGTCAGTCTGTCCTTGTCCGAGACACAGATTTCCACAAAACAATTCGGACAAGAAATATATAAAAATGCGTTAAGTACTGTATGAAAAGAACGATCACACTTAGAATATATATGTATTGATCAAAAACAGAGTATAATAAGAACGAAATATTCCGTAATTGTTCATATATAAATATAAAGACCATTAGTCTGTAATGATAAACGTCTGGTGGACACAGCCGGAGTAATAACAGAAATATAAAACATTATCACTTATATTTTGGTATTTAGTAATTCCAACTGAAACAAAAATAAAACTGAGGGAAAATAAGAAGGGTTGTGAACTCTGAAAATAATGATTCATAGATTTTTTTAAAAATTAAGAGATATCTCTCTCCATTTAGTCCATTTTGCTGACATGTTTACCTATTGTTGTAGCGTGTTTGCAAACATGTATGGCATTTTTTCATATTTACAGTTGGCCATTTGGCAACATGAGGGCAAGGAGTTTTTGTAAGAACCCAGAAAATTGTAATGAAAGTAATGAGTATGAGTAATAAATATACAGTGTACAAGTATTAGGAGCTTCCGGAAAAAAACAAATTACCAAACGCGGATTCGAACAACTTATCCTTTTATCTTACGGCACTCATTGCCTAGCCTAGAAATAAGAGCGTTCTTACAAACACAACCAGCGAACTATTTATCTTACTGCACTCATTGCCTAGCCTAGAAATAAGAGCTTTCTAGCACAAACACAACCAGCGAACTATTTATCTTACGGCACTCATTGCCTAGCCTAGAAATAAGAGCGTTCTAGCACAAACACAACCAGTGAACTATTTATCTTACTGCACTCATTGCCTAGCCTAGAAATAAGAGCGTTCTTACAAACACAACCAGCGAACTATTTATCTTACTGCACTCATTGCCTAGCCTAGAAATAAGAGCTTTCTAGCACAAACACAACCAGCGAACTATTTATCTTACTGCACTCATTGCCTAGCCTAGAAATAAGAGCGTTCTTACAAACACAACCAGCGAACTATTTATCTTACTGCACTCATTGCCTAGCCTAGAAATAAGAGCTTTCTAGCACAAACACAACCAGCGAACTATTTATCTTACTGCACTCATTGCCTAGCCTAGAAATAAGAGCGTTCTTACAAACACAACCAGCGAACTATTTATCTTACTGCACTCATTGCCTAGCCTAGAAATAAGAGCGTTCTAGCACAAACACAACCAGCGAACTATTTATCTTACTGCACTCATTGCCTAGCCTAGAAATAAGAGCTTTCTAGCACAAACACAACCAGCGAACTATTTATCTTACTGCACTCATTGCCTAGTCTAGAAATAAGAGCGTTCTAGCACAAACACAACCAGCGAACTATTTATCTTACGGCACTCATTGCCTAACCAAGAAATAAGAGCGTTCTTACAAACACAACCAGCGAACTATTTATCTTACTTCACACATTGCCTAACCTAGAAATAAGAGAGTTTTTACAAACACAACCAGCGAACTATTTATCTTACTGCACACATTGCCTAACCTAGAAATAAGAGCGTTCTAACACAAACACAACCAGCGAACTATTTATCTTACTGCACTCATTACCTAGTCTAGAAATAAGAGCGTTCTAGCACAAACACAACCAGCGAACTATTTATCTTACTGCACTCATTGCCTAACCTAGAAATAAGAGCGTTCTTACAAACACAACCAGCGAACTATTTATCTTACTGCACTCATTGCCTAGCCTAGAAATAAGAGCGTTCTAGCAAAACACAACCAGCGAACTATTTATCTTACTGCACTCATTGCCCTAGCCTAGAAATAAGAGCGTTCTAGTAAAACACAACCAGCGAACTATTTATCTTACTGCACTCATTGCCTAGTCTAGAAATAAGAGCATTCTAGCACAAACACAACCAGCGAACTATTTATCTTACTGCACTCATTGCCTAGCCTAGAAATAAGAGCGTTCTAGCACAAACACAACCAGCGAACTATTTTTTTAATGGCTGGACTGAGGAGTGTCATTCACAAAGACTTCGTTTTAGCTAGACACAGAATAATCAGGTAGAGTTTGATCGAACAGTGTTTGCACACCAAACACATGCTAAAAGCTTATTGTGCTTGTATATGTACATGTATAGACATTTTTTCCTAGTTACAGTCGGTCATTTGTCAAATGTGTTACTGTGACCACTTATGATTGTGTTTATTTCTCTTGCCTTCTTGCGCATCCCTAAGTTTCTTTTCGAAAGATGCTGCACATTTGTGCAATGTTGTTTTCCACAAGCCATTCTATTAAATATTAATAACGTTGGCTAAATAATAATCTCTCTTTGCTCTTCACTCGTTTTGTCAGGTTACAGCTTCTTCTTCTTCTTCGAGCGCACCATATCAACCACTTGTTAACCACTCTTTGTGATTTTTATCTGATCTGAGTCTGAGTAAGAGCAATTGTACGTTGTGACAGTTACGCACCTAAAAGTAATCCAACACATCCGATTTCTAAGATGTTTTTATTTACTAGGTAACTTCCTAGGTCCTACATTAGTCGCCTCTTACGACATTTCTTGTAGGTCGCAGTGGTACTATTCTTTGCTTCCCTTGCAGGTCCCGGCACCACGTGGGCATCAGGTTTCAACGATGTTGTCTGTATCTAGATAAACCACGTAGAAGTAGATTCGAGTCTCCGTCAGCCTTGGAATTTGTAAGCCTCACTCGGAATTCTCTCATCAAATAAAACCTCGTCTTCAACGTCGATAATTTGTCAATATAAAAGTCTGCGTGCAGAAATATTCTTGTCAAGCCTCAACGGTTTATCATCTGCATATATCACAAGAGTAATTTCGTTACGGTACGCATCTACTTCCTGTTGTGGGATGATTGCGGTAGTATATATTCAGTTATGGACCTGGCATTCGTGTAACAATAATATAAAAGGTCAAGGGCTGATGATTTAGCTGTTAACATTGACCTTCGGGGTTGTAAGTGCCTGATACATTCTGCTACTGTCACAACCTGGACTTAACTTACGGAGTCATATATGTCGATTTACGGAAACCTACAAATCCGATGTGGTCAGAGCGAATCAGATCAGATGTGGAGAAAACCGAGGGGATGCTGCGGTGATACTTAATACATTGGCGTTTTAGGACAAAGACACGTAATTATGGTATCACATAAACAAGCAAAACAGTCTTATATAACAGACAGTGTCCTATTTTGGTCTAATTTGAATATCCACATAGTTTTGGTGGAAATTATTATATTTTGTTAAAATCTTTGTAAGTGTGTATGTGATGAGCAATATTGATTTATTTTGTGCTCATAAGTTAGTTATAAACAAGATGTCATAAGATTGTGAGAATTCATCTATTTTAGGATCAAGTCTTCAATATACATCTATTGTGTGAACTTTCGTGAAATAACCAGTGTCTTACTACAGAACGCATTTTCTTCATATATAAAAAAAACCAAGCAAAATTAGTATGTGCAAAGAAAGAAATACAGAGGCAGCAGTGACATTTTTAACAGAGAGGCATGCTTAACACAAAAGCCTTAAAAAAATAAAAGGAATTCTTTCTGTACAGAACAAGTTAAATTGTTGCAATGACAATTGGAATACAGATCCGTGTAGTAATAAGCACGTTTTATTCAAGTAAAAATGTCCGGACATTAGACTACTCACATCACTTGATCTTGCATTTCAATAATTTTAGATTTTAAAAAACGTGATTTTTGTCAAAACAACACAACATGGTAAAACATGTTTCTATTATGTTAATTATGTAAATTTAACGCTAAGGAATTTTAGTATTCTTAATCCTTTATTTTTTTAAATAGCCACTTACCCATAGAATTGAGTAAAATGTCAATGAAGTTTACAGTGTTCTATCAAACCTAAAACAAAATGCAGTCCACATTAACCGGAATTTTCGATTTCGCCACTGAGCTGAACAGACTTTTGTTACAGTGGGCCACGGTTAGACATATTACTAAATGTATGAAGAAAAATAGACAAAGCACAATGGTCGGTTATTGCAACCATTGCAAAGCAGGTGATACCTTCTGATAAGAGAGAATTGAGAGAACAAATTAGTAATAATTATTGACAATAGAAATACAAGACATTAAAGATAATAAAATCTTTATTAAGAAAGTGCTTACAATCTTTAAGTAAAATCACATTATCTTGTTGTATCCACAGTAAGTTTACAGAGTGAAGTTCTTAGAATCTTTAACTAAGATCACATTTTCTTGTTGTATCCACAGCAAGTTTACAGAGTGATGTGCCTACATTCGACGAGTATAACAAAAGAGATGTAGTAAGTATATGTAGTAATGTCTTAAGCATCTTGTTGTAGCACTTACATAAGAATCTCATTAACAATGTATAATATAACAATGCATAATTATTTTGTAATTAGAAATTGATTGAAAGAAAACCAAAGGCAAAGAAAGTAAGAAGAATAAGAGTAGGCCTTATGTGTATTAATTAGTAAGAAGAATAAGAGTAGGCCTTATGTGTATTAATTAGTTCGCGCTTTACATGAATCAAAAATAAATATAAATTCTGAAATTACAAGACAAGGTACTACTGTAAAACAAACAGACGTCCTCCTGCCCAGCGTGTTCATAGCGCGTTGGACGACGGATGACAAGCCACCTGTGAGTGCGGTTCAAGTCCACGGGCTGGCAGAAAAGCCACTCTTCAGAAAAGCATCTTCAGATTTACGGTGTTAGTTTCACCGAACCGAAAGGTTAAGATGTCAATGGCATCAAGCAGAAGAGCTGAAAGCTCAAGTGCTTCTGGATCGAAAAAAAAACACAAAAAGCAAACAGACAAACAACATGAGAATATTAAGTATTTGCTTTCAAATTAGAACTTGTTTTCTGTTTTAGAATAGTACGTTGCGTATTCTAATTGTAGAAGTTTTGATATTATATTTTTAACAGTATTTAGTAATCCGTGCACATATTTTAGTGAAGTATTCTTAGCATTAAATTAAAATTATTTACTATTATGAGTGTTATTGTACTTATATTTTCTAAGATACTTTGTAATTTAAAGGATACTTCAATATGTTGTTTTCATATAAGGAATAACAGTTAAAAACGATATTTGCACCAGCATTTAGCAGAAGGAGATTCCAACATTCTGTACAATATGCAATAATAAGATTGGTATTCAGTTTATTGCTGCTGTCATTATGACGAAACACGACAGTGATAGTTTCAGCATGAACAATAATGCAAACTGCAGCTCAGTTCTCGTATTCTTTTCACAACTAATAATGTTGAACTAACGTTAAGCAATATACTATTTTAGTTGATATTGAGTTTAGTTTAGTTTAGTTTAGTCGTCGGATCACCATCACTGCACGTCGAACAAATTAGTCCATAAGTGCTCCGATCTCTCCCTCAGTATGTCCATCAGCGTGTGGCGACTAACGACACCGGTTCTTTGTTGGTTTACAATTCTTCTTTGTCTGCCAGCATAGCGTTCTTGTCGAGCTACACCACACTTAACTTTGAGTTCTTGCAGTCTGGTTAGTGTTGTGGATGCACCGCTATTACGTGAATCATGTACACGCCCTCTCTCCCTTAAGGAATTTATAATATCAGCCTGGTCCATTGCTCGTCCGCTTTGGACAGCAGCCATACCTGCAAGCCTATCCGCACGTTCATTGCCCCTTACACCTGCATGCCCTGGTACAAAAATAAAACTGATCTTTGTTAGCTTAGACCTCCCCAGCGATTCTATCCAATGTCTCCTAGCCCATCCTGTTTCAATCTTCCTGAGCATACTCATTGATATTGATATTGAGTACAGAACATCAGGACAGAAGGCGAGAGGAAGTCAACGAAAACAATTGATAGGAGGCATAGCAGAGTCCGATCAAAAAGCAAAACATACATCACTCACGCCACTAGATCAACTCTGGACAACAAAAAGAAAACCACGACACTGACCAACAACACGGTAACAGTGTGACGACAAAAGAAAACCATGACACTGACCAACAACACGGTAACAGTGTGACGACAAAAGAAACCAGACACTGACCAACAACACGGTAACAGTGTGACGACAAAAGAAAACCATGACACTGACCAACAACACGGTAACAGTGTGACGACAAAAGAAAACCACGACACTGACCAACAACACGGTAACAGTGTGACGACAAAAGAAAACCACGACACTGACCAACAACACGGTAACAGTGTGACGACAAAAGAAAACCATGACACTGACCAACAACACGGTAACAGTGTGACGACAAAAGAAAACCACGACACTGACCAACAACACGGTAACAGTGTGACGACAAAAGAAGAAGTAGAAGATTGAGTATTGATTATATTATCGTTTGTTTCTTACACCAACGTATGTAAAGCAAGCTAATATATATATATATATATATGGCGTTTTCGTCTTCTTCTCTTCTTCACCATTCAACCCCAAACGGAGAACAGGTCTTCAACTAAATTATTCCCGCATTTCCTTTCTCTGGCAATCCCTTCCAATTCTTTCCAGGTCTTGCCTATTCTTTTACTATCAGTTTACAACTCTCTTCTCCATGTGTGTCTTGGCCTTCCCCTTCTCCTCTTTCCCAGCGTGTATTCCAAAACAGTTCCTGTTTTGCAATACTTCCTTCTCATTGTGTGTCGTATCCATCGCCAGCCTATCTTCGCCCACTATTATCTGTTTAGTCTTTAAAGGCGGTCAATTGACAAGTGTTTTACTGTGACAACTGCTGAACTTGCGCTCGTTTTCTCTCTCTGATGCTTTTAAGCTTTTCCCTAAGACTTTTTTTTTTCAAAAGACCGCATCTTTGCGTAATGTTGTTTTCCATACAAGTCGGTTGTCAGCTAGTCGAGGAGAAGTGGGACCATTTATTTAAACAAGCAGACACTAGGAGCTAATCGTGAGCTGGTCAGGAGTAGGAAAACTAAATACATTCCATGTCGTCTATGAGAAAGAAGTGAAGTTTCTAGTAGTGAGGTGCTATTTCGTTCAACAATCCTGTCCTACCCGTTTCCACAGATATCAGTTATATGAGGACTCCGTACATCGTAGCACTCCGTACATGCCCATAGATGCTCCGATCTCCGCAAATCCAGCAGCGTCCAGCGGCCCAACACGCCAGTTCGATGTTGATTAATCAATCTCTTTGCATATTTAGTATGTCGTTCTTTTCGGGCTACACCAATATTGACACCCATCTCTCATGACAGATATATGATATGTAAGACCACATATGACGTAGTTTGACAAATGTAAAAATGTCAATCATACACAATCAAGCAAACAGTAAGCCATATATATCAAATTATGCAAATAATCAATATATTTCTTACATAAAACATGATGAATCAAATAGATTACCATTCAAATAAATCGTCATGAGTGTCTCATGTTTAGAAAGGTTGTTGCACTCATTGATTATATGGATACATAATAGTATATCATTAATCCATGCATCAACAAGTTAACCTTGATTGTTCTCTTTACAATATAATATATTACACTCAGCGCTCTTCAGGTAAATTAACTTCTGATCAAACTTCAGTATAGACATTTCCATAATTTTAGACGGATTCCTAAGGATAAACTGGTTTCTGGTCAACAAACTCTGGAACAACCCGTGCTTCGTTTCAAAGTCGTTTAAATGAATACACAAGACGGAGGAGCTCACCAGACACATTTCTAGCTGGTGACATATTGCAAACTAGCTCTGAGAACTGATGAAGTCAGACTCGGACATGTTTTTAACATAATATATTTCAGGAAAAAACAAAAATAAAACTCACCATTGGGTTCACACCAATTGCCTCTCGAATCTGTCAGGATGTGCCATCACTACCGTCATCATCAATATCACCATCATCATCATCAACATCACCATCATCATCATACTAATTTAGAGTTGGATGTTCGAAAATGACGTATTAATTACAAAACATATCAGATGTATCTATTTCAACACTAACATTATGATTTAATTTTATCATATAAAATATTATCTGTTTTCCGTCTATCTAGTTCATGGTAAGTATATTATCTATAATGACCGGCACGTTTGCAACTCACATAATCAAACGATCAGTGTTTGCAAGATATGTTTATGGCCTGATTAATATTATATGTGTTTTAGATCACGTAGTTATATGTATTCTCACATTATAGCACTTGAGTATAGCACTGATTATATGTGACATATAGTGTGCTTTACTAACACATTCTTCAACAGGTAAACTACATATCTATAACGTGGTATAAACAAATCATTATAAATCGTATGTGTTTTATGTGAATGCACACATTCTCTTCGTATATGTTTATGCACAAAGTGCGTCTACGAACATATTATGCACAGCGGCTCAGTTTTTAAACTGTTGTTCTTGTTAGAGCGATACGTCAAGTTAATATTCAGAAACGAACAGCACAACATGTATACGAGTAGACTTATTAATCAAAGCTGAACTAGTAAGGTCAGTAGCTGGACGCTGTTGGAGATATTGCGAAGGAGATCGGAGCACCTATGGACATGTCCGGGCCACAATAGAGATATTCCAAACTGAAACTGAATATTAGTAGTTAATTGCATATCCTTTACATTACTTTGCGAATCAACCCCATTTTTAAACGCCATTTTTTCTAGGCATTATTACGTTTTGCAGTTTGCCATTGTTTTCTGAACAGGTGGTGCCATCGTCCTTTTTTAAAAATCCACGCGAAACAATTTGCAGCCATATTGTCCGCAACGTGATTCGAACTCAGAACGTCGGCGTTAATAGACCGAGTCACTATCCCCTAAGTCACAGACGCCACCAGAAACTGAATATACGAAATACATATGCAACGAGAACTACTATTCAGATAAGATAGTATCAAATCCCAAAGTCATCCACGCAAACGAAGATCTTTAGAAATATCAAAGTTGGTAGAAAACAACATATTCGTGGCGCACTCTTAGGAACTTGACATAACGAATCGCATACCCTGATTCTAAGGAACTTGACATAACGAATCGCATACCCAGACTCTAAGGAACTTGATATAACGAATCGCATACCCTGATTCTAAGGAACTTGACATAACGAATCGCATACCCTGATTCTAGGAACTTGACATAACGAATCGCATACCCTGATTCTAAGGAACTTGACATAACGAATCACATACCCTGATTCTAAGGAACTTGACATAACGAATCGCATACCCTGATTCTAAGGAACTTGACATAACAAATCGCATACCCTGACTCTAAGGAACTTGACATAACGAATCGCATACTCTGAACTATGAAAGACACGACAGGAATAGACACTATGTTCAACTCACATGTTCTATTTGCAGGAGATTACTAGGATTGTTGATTAGAGCTACAGAGTTATCGCTTTATGAAATGCTCTCAACAGAAAGTATACCATTTCTGTAGTAGAAAATGAAATCATATGAGAAACTCTGCGAAATAAAGTCAATACCCTCACCTTTAAACTTTTAATTGTCCATCTTTATATAATCTGACTATCCATTGTTCATTATCTTATATCATTACGTTATAACCATTGTGAGCGCATGAAGGTATGTTAAATAAATTGCCTACAATTCGACGCATATTTTTAAAGCTATTTTCTTTTCCCCTAACACTTATTAACATCCTAATTTTTTTTTTCTTCTTTGAAAAATGTCTCCACAAATATATTATCCTTTCCCAAAAAAGTTGTCAATATTTATATTAAGGAATAGAGATAACACAATCTATAAAACATCATCTACATACCACACAATATAATGTAAATGTATCACCAATTTCACATATCATTCTTGATAGTCATTAAATAATCACATAGTATTTCTAATGTCTCAACATATCAATATTTGTTTCTCACTAAAACTAAAATTATCATTGAAATGTGACTTATAATATGTCAACTCTCCAACTAATCACAATATGCTCATCAAAATATAAGACAACTAATATTCAATTAACATGTTGAATAATGCTTCAATAGAATAATAATAATAATAATCACACAAATTCAAATAGATCATCAAAATAATAATACACATTTGAATAGATCATCAAAATAATAATACACATTTGAATAGATCATCAAAATAATGATACACATTTGAATAGATCATCAAAATAATGATACACATTTGAATAGATCATCAAAATAATGATACACATTTGAATAGATCATCAAAATAATGATACACATTTGAATAGATCATCAAAATAATGATACACATTTGAATAGATCATCAAAATAATGATACACATTTGAATAGATCATCATTCATCATCATCATTCCTCGTTGTCCTCGATGGCATATAAGGCCGAGAGAAACAAATATCCACCCAAAAGAATAAAGTATTAATAGCACTAAAATATTGCATTAGAATTTAGAGTATACAAAGTAATAGCACAATATTCCATAACATTTTCCGAAGCCTTTTCAGACCTGATGGTATGAAATGCATACCACTTCACATTTTTAAATAATAATTTACCCTACTCTCTTGGAACCCGCAGGGAAAGAGGCATAGGGGAAGGTTTAGGAATACTTGGAGATTGATATTAAAAGGATAGATAAAACATGACAAGAATTGAAAGGGAGGACAAGAGAGAGGTAGAGATGGAAGAAAATTGTTGAAGACCTGTGCTCCGTTGGGAGTTGAAAGGTGAAGAAGAATGTGCAAAGGGTAGGAAGGCAAATTTATTGCTTCACATATGGAACGTCGAGTAGAGGATTGATCCCAAAGCCTCCTTCTGTCCAAGTCGATGAGCGATCGCTTATGCATTATGTTCATTCGTCTCACATTCTATGAAGTCAATAATAGATAACTTTATACATATACTATATTTTCACATACTTTCTTTATTGATCAGTGTTTCAACGTGCATATTTTGTTGCAATATTAATGGAACAACTGAGATGATATGTCTTAACTATTCACAATACTTTCTTTATGTCATGCACGCATTGTTTACTAACACTAGACATACGCCTGCCATCTTAACTAACATATGTTTCTAATTATATGTTTTATATATGTTACTAACATTTTATATTATGTATTATATGCATCACATAACTGTTCTAGTCTACATTGTTCAGTGTGTTTGCTGTTTTACAAGCAATGTGTTGACCATGCTAGTTTGACAGTCAATCTGCTGTTTGTCAGCTCAAGACCATGCTGGTTTTAAATATGTTGTATGTTAAATCTAGACGAAACATGTTTTACATAAGATATATGTTGTATGACAGGTCTAGACGAAACATGTTTTACATAAGATATATGTTGTATGGCAGGTCTAGACGAAACATATTTTACATAATATATGTTGTATGACAGGTCTAGACGAAACATGTTTTACATAATATATGTTGTATGGCAGGTCTAGACGAAACATGTTTTACATAATATATGTTGTATTGCAGGTCTAGACGAAACATGTTTTGCATAATATATGTTGTATGGCAGGTCTAGACGAAACATGTTTTACATAATATATGTTGTATGGCAGGTCTAGACGAAACATGTTTTACATAATAAATGTTGTATTGCAGGTCTAGACGAAACATGTTTTGCATAATATATGTTGTATTGCAGGTCTAGACAAAACATGTTTTACATAAGATTTGTTTTGTTGTATGGCGGGTCTGGACGATACATGTTTTTCCATAAGATATGTTGGATGGCAGTTAAAGACCATGCTTGTTTTACAGGAGGAGTGTTGTATGTTCAATTTAGACGATACATGTTTTACATAAATGATGTTGTATGGCAGGTGTAGATCATGCTTGTTTTGCAGTCGATGTTCTGTCTGTCTGCTCTAGATAATGTGATTTCGCAAGAGATGTGATGTATCACATCTCTAAATAAAACTAGTTTTATAGCCGATGTTTTATATGTCATCTCTAAAGACTAAGTTGTTTTGCACGAAATGTATTGTTTATTTTCTCTTGATCGTGCTGGTTTTACAAGAGATGTGTTTAATGTAGACTCTAAATAATGCAACACTTGGCGACTACTAACATTAGGTTTTCTCTTATTAAGGAAATAGAGATTTTATTGAACGAAAGTTTGCTGTGTAGATGTCAGTAATCATAGAAACTTAAACCAAGATTGTAACTGTGACAAGTTAACGGATATACACTTGGTTAGTTTCAATTTAGGGATTAGAAAATATAGTAGGATAATACATGTAGGATAGAGAAGACAAGTTAACGGATATACACTTGGTTATAAGTTTCAATTTAGGGATTAGAAAATATAATAGGATAATACATGTAGGAAAGAGAAGACAAGTTAACGGATATACACTTGGTTATAAGTTTCAATTTAGGGATTAGAAAATATAATAGGATAATACATGTAGGATAGAGAAGATACCCGTGTGGTGCCGGAGCTCGCAAGGAAAGCAAAGAATAGTACCACTGCGACCTACAAGACATGTCGTAAGAGGCGACTGATGTAAGACCTAGGAAGCTACCCTAGTAAATAAAAAGCATCACAGAAATCGGATATGCAAGCTTATCTGTAGGTGCATAACTGGAACAGCGTACAATCGCTCTTAGGCTCAGATCACATACAACTCCCATAGAGTGGTTAACAAGTGGCCGATATGGAGCGTAAGAAGAAGAAGAAGGATAGAGAAGTAAAGAATTTGTGGTTTGAAAATATGAAATAAAAATGGCGAGCAGTATAAGCTTGCTACAAATTCAATGTCGACTGAGCGAATAATAGCCTTTCGACATTTTAGATTCTTGTCGTTATTTGCTTATCGTAAAATATGTCAACTAAAGCCATGTTTTGCTTGCTGCTTGAAATACAATATTTCATGAAAGTGTGCTCTAACAGTAGTATATCAGTTTCTTGTGATCATCATTATTTCACATTTCGCGAGGGAAGCAAAGAATAATAAGGCTGGAACCTACAAGGCATGTCGTAAGAGACGACTGATGTAGGACCTAGGGAAGCTACCATATTACATTTTTTTTTAATCTCACAAATCGGTTGTGCTACTTGTAGACGCATAACTTACACAACATGCAATCGCTCTTAGGCTCAGATAACATACAAATCACACAGGGTGGTTAACAAGTCGTTGATATGGAACGTTCGAAGAAGAAGAAGAAGAAGAAGTGTATATCAGAATGAGCAAAGTTGAAAGTTTTATTATATACGAATACATAGATATATATATAAATGATGTATTCTACAATCAACTACCTACATATTTCATGAAATTATTCTTGTGAATAGTTTTCATTCCATTTATTATATTGGTTCATAGGGTGGCTTATCGGAAATTAAGTACTGATAGAGGGGTTTGTCTTGTGGATTATCGTATTGCAAAAGTTAAACATGTAATATAGGTGCAAATATACTACATCGTTTGTCTTGTGGATTATTGTATTGCAAAAGTTAAACATGTAATCTAGGTGCAAATATACTACATCGTTTGTCTTGTGGATTATTGTATTGCAAAAGTTAAACATGTAATCTAGGTGCAAATATACTACATCGTTTGTCTTGTGGATTATTGTATTGCAAAAGTTAAACATGTAATGTAGGTGCAAATATACTACATCGTTTGTCTTGAAAATTAAAGCTGGTCTTTTTTTTTTTTTAACCGATCTAGAAGCAATTGAGCTTTCAGCTCTTCTGCTCGGTGCCGTAGACATCGTAACCCTTCGGTTCGGTGCCACGAACAACGTGAATCTGGTGAACCTGTGGCTTTTCTGCCAGCCCGCGGAATTGAACCCGCACTCACAGAGAGCTTGTCACCCGTAATCCAATGCGCTACGAACACGCTGAGCAGACGGGCAAAGCAGGTCTTTAAAGACATCCCATGAAGATCTAAAGCATCTGCCCTATGTGCCTCCTTTGGCACGAAACGAACAAACTAACTAACTTTAAAAATATATCTCATTAAAAGATACTAAGTGCAGAGCTGAATATTTTTGTCCCATTCAATACTGACATGTTATGTATATCTTACAAAAGGTTACAACAACTTCACTAGGAACAGGGGTATGGTTTGATTGTCTGCTAATATGTCTTGTCCGAACACTTTCACAAATATGCTCTACTATACATGTAACTGCTTTCAACTCTCTCAATGTAGTCTGGTCCTCTAATCATGTGTCATGTTCTCTTACATGGTACTCTTAAACATCTCCAGTCATGTTTGTAATCTACGTGACAACAAACTCAATCATATATGTATTTCTCAGTCAAAGACTTGTATTCAATATTGTACAATTATAATAATAATTTTTTTTAAAATAAAGTAAGTATGCAGACGTTATACTATTAAAACATAAGGGGCTGTGTGACGTAGAGGTCAGGTGATTGCCTCTCGTTTCAAAGTTACTCGGTTCGTTTCCTGGTGTAGTCATCGGGATATTTTCCAAAGATTCCTGTTCTCAGTGTAGGCGAGATCGAGTTTCTAGTCCTATAGGAAACGGACGATGAAACAGAGGTCCCCAGTTCAATTTGAGAAGGGAAAAGAACAACTGACAGTTCAATTTGAGAACGGAAAAGAACGACTGACAGTTCAATTTGAGAAGGAAAAAGAACGACTAACAGTTCAAATCGAGAAGGGCAGGCTGGAAAGCCGCTGCCAGGGAAAAATTCATTAGAAAGAAAAAAAAGTAACATTCCTACAAAATATTTTCACCATCTTCAAAATTACTTTGGGGATCTTGGACGGTGCTACGGAGTTCATACTCCGACGATGAGATCGTCTTGTGTAAGAAAGAGATCGGATCAGATATAGTTACTCACGGAAGTGCAAACATGATGGCACTATCAATCAATCAATCAACATATACTATGATATAATCTTATAATTTTCTTATTTAGTCGCTAGTCCGCTTTTCAATTCAGGCGTAGTCATAGTGTCTATTCTGGCGCCACTGACTGATTTTTGTGTGAAGATATGCTTTTCTTATCACCAGTGTCCCTTGTCACTCAGACAAGTCTTACTCTTGATTTCAAAGATGATATGATCATATGAGATCACATACAGCTAAATGACACAGAGAAACATATAAATGTTTATTAAGTAAAGTTAATAGTATAACTGTTGGGAACAACATGCTCTATACACCAGTATTACTATAGAAAACAGGTTCTAGATTGTTTAATCAAATATATACGTATTATGTGTATCTCAAAGTTATTGTTAAGAACCCACTAATACAATATTTCTATCTTTCTTTTCTCTATTCAATTTTGCCTCCCATCGTCAGGATAAGAAGAGATTTTTAGAACAGGATTTTGGTGCGCTTCATAAACAGTGTTTTTCATGGTCTCTTATCTCTGAGATCCATCTTTTGCGTGGCCGGCCTTTTGCTTTTTATCCACTGTATCGGAGTAACTTTGCTCTTTGATGTGCATTGTCTGTTGGTAATCAGCTTATGAGGCTGAACTATTTAATTTCTTGTTTCATGGTGAAGTTATGAATACAAGATTACACTTGTATATTAAAGTTTGACAGAGAGTGTAGTGTGAATCTAAACGTCACATGTGAATGTAGTCAGCAGTAACTCAATAAAGCGAAATGTCTTAAAGTACGTTGCTATCATTACAGTATAGTACGCCCTGATATATTTAAGATATATTTGCACATTTTCGTCAAGATCTCGGATTTTTTGTCTGTCTTGTCTGTCCTCTTGGTCGTTCTCTGTTTGGACTTCCAGGAAATACGTCCTTCATTAGTGTTCTTTATATATCAGTGTTACGTTGAAATCTTGTCAAAGAACTATTCAAAACAAATTTATAATATGATTTTTTTTTCTTAATCAATACATAGATTGATCTCAAATGTGTAGATACAGTATATTCTAGGTTAGTTAATAGGAGAACAGTTTGATAAACAACATAATATTCAAACATACATATGTACATATATAATATATATATATATGTTAATGAGCACGTAATCAATAAGATCCACAAAGTAAGCTACAGAGATGTTGATTTACAGAAGAATACTGAAAATTCAATGGACAGCAAAGTCAACAAAGGATAAGTTTGAAAACATGCCTACACACAAAGAAACCGTATAAACAGAATAATAATCAGGCACTCAAGGTTCTTCTGGTATATAATGCGAAAAGGAAATTTAGAACATTTGGTGACAACAGGTAAAATTTGGAGAAGGAGAGATCGTGGAAGACAGATGGAGAAGAAGTTGGATGGTCTGACATCGTGGTTCGACAAAAGATCGTCATCAGAACTAATTAACTGCACCAAGGAGAGAGAGTTGTGGAGAGACACGATCGCCTACGCCGGTAGGCATGGCACTTAATTGACTGATATATATGTTAAGAACATCTGCAGGCATGCACATTCATAAATACGATTATGAATATACACTAACATATATTAGCATATATGACTTGCACACAGTGATATAGTTAGATAGACAATTGAATGACAACAACAGAATGATAGAACAACGATATATCTAGTTTCGTACATAATTAGAATAATAGTGAGTTAACCTATTACATTTTTATTATGAAACTAGAACAACTATGACCAGAAGTAGAAATCTTCTAGAAATTCTTTAGCACGTAACTATTACTTTTGAAAGAAGAAATTGTTCTTAATTAGCTGGCAATAAAATATAAAACTAACATTTACAAATAGCAAAGTTGGTAAACAAGACTGATTTTACAATGTAACCGCTCACTCTGAGTTGTGATATTGCCAGAAGGCATGGCTCAATCTGTGTTACTATTTTGTGTTTGTGTATGTTCGTTACGTGGCATGGTCAAAGTTCTGTTACAGCGTCAGTAACAGTGCACGTATTTTGTGTTTACGTGCATGTGTTTGTGTTGCATCTGACGCTGTAGTGTTAGTTATATTATATATATATATATATATATTATGTGAGAGTTTTTATTTTTGCTATATTAAATATAAATATATGTTGATCTGTTCAATGCACATTGATACAAAGAAATTAATCATGTAATTGTCCTTCTAAGAATAAAAACTATGGGTTCTCCTCAAGGAGTAAATTCTTAATTTTTTTCAACATTTTAGTATACTCGCTGTGATATAACCAAGGACTCGTTCTTAGGTTGAAAAATTCGTGTCTTAAAACAGATTACCTTTTTGTACATACCACAACAGAATGTCCTCCACGTTAACAGTGGTTCAATTTGAGTATAAAACATAAATCTGTAAAAACAATGGCTATTCTACAGGATATGTAAAAATGTTACTGATATAATTGTTAATAAGGGTTTCAGTATTACGTTCCATATGATGAAGTAAATGGTGGCGTTGTCGCAACTATTAACATGGAGGTTTTACTTGAATTAAAGAGAAACAAAAACACTAATAACAATCCATTCATATCATTCAAACAGAAGATGTACATTGCTGACATCTTTAGTTATCTATTTCATAAATCGGATCCATTAACAAAGAGGTCGGAATTGAAGTAAAGAAACATAGCAATAATAAACTTATAGAACAAAAATAAAAGATGTACAGTACCGTCATGATTATAGCAGCAAATGTTATTGATTAATGTTAAAATCAGTATCACTAAAATCTAAAAGCTATTAGATACAAAGAAACGAATGCAGTCAAGAAATTAGAAATATGGTAACCCTGAATAAGATCCGAGAATGAATAGGCGGTTTGATTAGAAAATTAAGTGACAAAACTACTTCAAACAGGTCATCAGAATAGATTCTGAAGAAGTAAAGCGAACTGTAACCAAACGAAAGACACGATGAAGTAAGAAACAGCATCAGGGCAACCAGACTAATAATCCATATTACCAGCTCATTAGAACTTTAGTAAGTAATATTCCACAAGCTTAAAGCGGTACATGTTTGCTGTGAAGAAATATAAAGCGAAGAAGAATAATTACCACGCCACAAACACCAAGTATGATGTAATAGTGTCCATTTTCTAACAATGCACGTTAAGAAATAGATGTATGACCAAACTTCATTTCAGACAAAATAAGTAAACTAAAAGAATATGCTTGAACGCAGTAAATCTAAGGTTAAAACAGAACAAAATGAGAAGGAACTCAAAACACACAGCACGTTATCATACGATTATGAGACATTCAGTCCGTAGAATAATCATTATTAGACTTTCAGTCCATGGAATAATGTGACTTTCTTACATTCTAAATTATTTATATAACATTGTTTTACATTCTATTTTTATTATATCACACTATGTTATATAATTACACATATGTTATATGTGTATAATCCTAACTTATGCCAGCGAGAATTGAAAAATGGCTAATGATATAGAAGGCAAGATGAATGCATGTGAAAAAAGATGTATGTGAAAAATATTTAACATGAAATAGAATGAACTCAGGAGAAGTGATGGAATCAGAGAAATATCTGGTCAAACCCTAGTAACAACAGTTATAACAAGAAGAAGATGGCGATATGTTTGGCATATCTTGAGAAGAAATGATCAAAGAATACCAAAGCAGGTACTGAAGTGGGAGGCAAAGGAAGAAAGAGAGAATGTCCTAGGAAACCCCTAAAACAAACTCTGCTGAGAGAGAAAAGAAATATCAGAATACATGAAAGATATTTAGCGAGTTGCCTAGGACAGAGCGGTAGAGAGAATTTACTTGCAGGCCCTATGTTACGTATCACGGTAAGAGAGGAATATATATATATATATACGTATATTCTCCTATGTTAAACATATGCTAAACATATTTGACTATATTTCCTTCATATTTTGTATATTTCATCAGCCATCATACAAATAACATACATGTACATGTATGCACATATTCATATAGCAAATACATACCACAATAAGGTCTCTTATCGTCTCTTACGGTTTTCTTTCTCTCTGCGAGAAGCATCTCTATCTCTCTTTCCCTCTTCTTTCTTTATTACATTGATAAAAATGTTTCGTTCTCAGTCATACAACTTAGTGCTGTAATAATGAACTATCATTACTACTCAATGTTATGTTATACATTTCAAGTCTAGCTACTTTATACTATTTATTATTTCTATGTTTCTGTACTTCAAAAGTTAAAATTATCACCAACGTATGTATGTTACTGTTATGTAGTCCGCAGCTATACATTTACTTAAAGTGTATATATACACCCAACTTTCTTGCAAACATTGCCCCGACTCAAACGGGCAGAAGTATGGACAGAACCGATATCATCAATGCGGCACGCTCTTAATTATATGACATGGGCGTCTCAGACACTGGAACGAGTTCGAGAATTAGGCGTTAAGTTTGGACATGCCATACAGTGTCGTCTTCGTGGTAGAGAGAGAAGATATAGTAATCAACTTCTCGTGGGTACGGTGAGCAAATGGACTTTGGGATGGCTGCTGCAGCGGAGGACAGAGCATGCATGGGAAAGTCCAATGTGCCGTGACGTCAATCGCATTACATAACATACCATGTACACACAATCTCATTGATGGTCTCTCCTGTTAGTTGAAAACAATAACTATAAACTATAACAAGCTACAATTTTTTTCTTCTTCTTTCCCATTGAAATTTAGTGAGGTGTTGGGGGTGAAGGGTGGGAGGGATAATGATCGTTGGTGCGCCTTGTCTTCTTCTTCTTCTTCTCTCGAACGCCCGCTGTCAATTCAAGCGAAAGTCAAGACGTCTGGTATTGCGCTTCTGACTGATTTTTGCGAGAGGTCCAAATTACCCTTTTACAGGCGTCCCTCAACAATACAGACAGCCTCACCGACTTCAGTTTCAGGTACTTGAAGCTTAGATCCTCCAAGTGTAATCATTACAGGAAACCTGTTGTCCGTGTAACTCTTGCCTTGAGTCCTCGTACCATTGGTACTTTTACGGCCAGAGATAATTAGTGAAGTGCGATTTCTCTATCGTATTTCCTGCCTTTGGTGAGGTCGTTCCGTACGCATCGTATGATAAACACTCTTTAACGATCTTTTAGTGCAGATATTTGGGCGTGTATCTACGCCAAAGAGCATTAACTACTTTGCGCTGACTGGGTGAGGTCGCTCGGGTTTTGGAGCATTCTCGACCCTTCTAGGGCTAGTCAGTTGAACTGTCACCATTCTTGTGTTAATTGTTCTTTTACGATCATTTGTTGCCGTATATTTGGGTATTATGATCTTCGCCAAAGAGTATGTCTACAATACGCGTTCTTACTGACTATATGAGGTCCTTTCAGATTAGGAACATCCTCAGTCATTGGAGACGCATGTGCTTGTCATGCAAACGATCATATTTTGGCGTTATGCTTTGCCTGTATATGATCTGAGCCATGGTGTTTGAACGTTTTCTTACTCTGTGTAGGATAATCGGCGTCCGAAAAGTATTGTCCCTAGCCAATGTTCGGGTTTTTACCAGTCAAGCCTTTGCATTATCGGCCTTACTTTTCTATCCACGGTGAGTTTGTTCCTGAGTAGGAGTATTCTCGGCCGTTTCGGGGCGCGTGTCCGCACTTGGCAATTTGCATGGATTTACTCTGCATTTTCCTTGTCCCCGAAAAACACCGGACTGGGGCTGCGCACATATATTTTAGAAGGTCGTTTCAATCGGCGCTAGCAATGCAGCTGAAATTTTGCGCTCGCCAACATCACCCTCCTCAGTTCTTTCTGGGATGTTAGTTGTTAATGCAACAGTACCCTGCCCGGTTGTCCCAGGAGGGCAGTTTCGTTAGGTACTAAAATGAAACTTTAGGATTTGTGCTTGGCCAGCCTTACCCAGTAAATGTATATGCGCTAGCCTTTTGATATGGAGTTTGCCGCAATCTTCCCATGTGTCAACACGATACGTTACAGTGTTTTCGGAGACACTTTCTAGACCTTTTATTTGTTTCACATTGTTTTGATTGATTTTTGCCCCACAGCTGGCATTTCATTTGCGGCCAGATACTCCGGGGGAGTTGGAATTCGTTCACATACGACTCGTACGCTAACGTACAACTCAATTCGGGGCCCCAACCTAGTGCTCCGAGTTAAGCTCCACGTGGGTCCACGTATCTTCTCTGGATGCACCCCTCATCCCTTTATGTTTATCTGTTCAGCTTCTTCCTTCGGTCGGGAGAAATGTGCATTAATAGTCACTCTATGATTCCGCTCGTCTGTGTTGCGAGCGGATCTCATTCAACGTGACTACGTCTACATCGCTACTTGTATCAAAGTAGCTCTCCTTCGATCCCTACCCGCTTAGCCAGACAAGATCGGTTGCCTGTTACCAGGGTCACCACCTGGAGGTGGGATAGGATCTTGATTAGTGCCAGCTCATCAATCCTGGCGCGACGTTGTCCCTATGCGCCATGGACCCCGCACTTTGCCTAATGCACTTTGTAAGTTTATTTTCCCATTTATATTTGGGGTGCCAAGGCCCGCAAATGAAGAAAAAAATAGTTCCACTGCGACCTACAAGGCATGTCGTAAGAAGCGACTGATGTATGACCTAGTAAATAAAAATCACCGAAGAAATCGGATGGGCTGGCCTACTTGCAGGCGCATAACTAGCACAAGGTACATTCGCTCTAAGACTCAGATCATATACAAATCACACAGAGTGGTAAACAAGGGATAGATAGTTAGCGTTCGAGAAAAAGAAGTTTATTTTTATTTCGCCACATTTTTCTTGATGCATTCTTACGTGGCTTCCTATTGTAGACGAGAACATGATTCTGGTCAAGTGATCAAATCCTGTTGTTCACTTTCCCACTCACTTTCTCGTCTACAGTATTTATATATACGTAATACCATGTGACATCTACAGTATATATATATATATATATATATATAATACCATGTGACATCTACAGTATATATATATAATACCAGTGACATCTACAATATATATATATATATATACCATGTGACATCTACAATATATATATATATATATGTATATAATACCATGTGACATCTACAGTATATATATATATATATACATATATATAATACCATGTGACAGTGCTGTCGAAACTATAATTTATTGAAGACCTATATTACTTTTCCCGTGCTAATTATTGTGTTTGTTCCTTAGATGATAATTATTAATATAATTTACTAACTATTTGTATCTCTTTATTTCAAATCTACATCGCTGGAAACCCACACAGGGAGTTAGGGTAAGTCAGTCATGTCTATCAGACAACTGTTGTTGTTCTTCTTCTTCGAAAGCTCCACATCTACCACTTGTCGATTGTGTGATTTGTATGTGATCTGAGCCTAAAAGCGATGTACGTTGTGCCAGTTATGCGCCTTCTAGTAGGCCAACACATCCAATTTCTGCGCTGCTTTTATTTACTAGGATATCATCCCTAGGGCCTACATCAGTCTCCTCTTACGACATGCATTGTATATTGTCGTACTATTACTATGTCGTACTATAATGGTACTATTCTTTGCTTCCCTTGCGGTAGCCGGCGCCACGCGGGCGAGACAATTGTTGAAATCTGTCCAGACTCAATATAATCTTTTCTGTAGCTCTTTTTCTTTCTTCGTTATCAAGACAGTGTTGCCAGAATGTCTCTAGTTATTTTTATTATGCCCACCTACTCTGCTTTTATAGCTATCTAAGTTATTCATTTCAAAATGTTTTTACTGTACACAGAAAACATCACAAAATAATACACATCCTTGTCTAACTTTGTCTTTTATCTGCAGACATGTTTGTATGTGTTTTCTCTACATTTTTTGGTGGTTATTTTATATTCTGAATGGCTTTAGTGTCTTCGCAGTCAATATGTCTTCTCTTTTAATATCTTAGATAGGCCATGACGATTTTGTCGACCACATTGGATCAGTATGTACAATACAGCTATAGTAGATCATTAGTTCCTGCCAGTGCTATTTTTCTTACTGTTTCATGATGATAATGATATATATATATATATATGTTTGTGTATGTATGGGCTTTCGTGCTTGTGTTTATATGTGTGTAAATCTGTGTACGTAGGCGTATGTACGTGAGTGTGTGTGTGTGTGTGTGTGTGTGTGTGTGTATGTATGTGTGTATGTATATGGTTCGTATCTTTACTCGATAAATTATATATTATCATTGAATTCATTTGCTATGTTGACATTTATTTTGCTATACTATTGGATATACAGAGTTGAATTAATATCTGTTTTTTAATTTCTTTACATGCAAACTTAAAGAAGGTAAGTAAACACTATTTTTTAGAGTTAATGTAGCTAATTTAGTGCACAGTTATCCCAATATAAAGTAACAGTTCATATCTTACAAATCTGCACACTTCGATGAGAATCGAAGTATTGTATAAAATGAGTAGTCTAAATCGTACATTAATAGTACAAAAATAGTACTAAATAGTACTAAATTAATAGTACTAAATAGTACATTACGACGAGAGTCGTGATATTCAATAAAAGTTGTAGTCTATATTGTATGATACTGCACAATTTGATGAGAGTTGTTTTCCCATCTACGCGTGTTTTTCTCAAACATGTGTTTTGCTTCTACGATCAAATATTTGAAAAAATCATTTTTGAAGTGCACTTTTCAGCAGTTCTTAATTACATTAGTGTGTTTGTTTTTGGGTTTTTGTTGCTGTTTTTGTTTTGTTTTTTAGTGGGGAAGAGAGAGAGAAGGGGGTTGAGCGTTTATCTCAAAAACAGATTTTCCGCGTGTGTACCTAAACTAATTTTATGTAGATCAGAGTTCGGAGTGTGTGTTAATCTTTTATACAATCTAGTGCCAATCAAAATATATGGCGGGTCAGTGTCCGTCCGCAGGCCGTAGGTTTTCCACCACTGGTCTAATTCTTACATAAACTGGTTAGATATTGAAAATATTACTAAATAGATCACGTCCCTTCAATCAGTTCCGTTTTAACTCATTCATTCTACATGTGCATATCCTCCGTCCGTGTATTGCCGAGGCTCGAAAGGGGAGCAAAAGTAGCAACACTGCGATCTATAAAGCCTGTCGTAAGAGGCAGCTGATGTAGGACCTAGGAAGCTACCCTAGTAAATAAAAAACGTCGCAGAAATCATATGTGCTGTCCTACTTGTAGGCGCATTACTAGCACAATGTACAATCGCTCTTAGGCTTGGATCACATACAAATAACAAAGAGCGGTTAGTAAGTGGTCGATATGGAGCGTTCGAAGAAAAAAAAGCAGAAGATGTTCATATATGTATGTCTTTTGTATTTTACATTTTCTGCACGAGTTAAACAGTCATCTTCTTCTTCTCTTCCACCATTTACTTCTATATAGATGTGTTGGGAGTGAAACGTAGTGATCTTGTGTGTGCTTATTTTAAGGCACTTTGTAAAGTGAAATTCATGTTCGTAAGGTTGTTCTTGATGCCGTCGATCCATCTTTTGCGTGGTCTTCCTCTTGCTTTGTACTCATTATACTTTTCTGTGTGGCTCTCTGTGGTAGGCAGTCATCTAAGTTTATGAAAGGCAATGTCCTTATTTGCATTTGAAATGTCGGTAGCAACTAGCTTCAACGATTCTGTGACCAACATTGAAAGAGGAATTAGTAGAGATGTAGTATGTCAGGAATGAAGGTAGAAGTGAAGAAAAAGAAAGAATTGAAAAACAAAGATGTGGAAAAATGTGCGAAAAGAAAAGCAAAAGGATTTTTTTTAAACGTCGACTGATGAGAGGACAGCGGTGGAGTGTAAGATAATATAAAAATAAAATGAATGTTGGTTAGGTTTAAAGTAGACAAAGGCATAAGAAGAGGGATATTGATAAGAATGTAGAAGAAGTAAACTAGAGAGATATCCAACATTTGTCCAACTTTCCACAACGTCATGTCTGTGGCTAACATTTTGTTCACGTACTCACTAAACACGTACGTACTAATTTGTTGTAATCCAAGTTAGATTATAAGCTAACTCCTTGAGAATAAAGTTAATACAGTTACACTAAAGTTCTTGATTAGATATTAATTATTTACCAACAGAGAATCTTAACTGCAAATGTGGATATAACCACACAAATAGAGCGATTAAGTTGTCGAGACTAAATTAAGAATTAACAGATTGCGTGTCGCTAAAATACGTTTAAGAAATCGTACTACATATGTGCTCTTTTCACATATAAACATACATTCGCTGTCAGTTAACAGAGTATATATGCATATTTTAAATGTATACATTTTAAACATTTCAGAAAACATAACATTAGACAATCCTTAGCTGTATATATCTAAAACATATTGATTAATTAACTATATGTGCACACCACGGCCGCAAGCATTTATACCTTATTAATGAACATTGTAAGTGAATGTCAGAGGTGGTCATATGTTAATAAAAAATATGTATGTACACTTCAAATGGACTAAATAAATGGGTGTCTAAATACGAACAATTGAATTCATTGCACCTGTTGTCCCCATATGGATGAGTCCCTTTCCGAATACATAGTATGCAACCTGCCAAAAGTACTTCCTTAGCTCCAGTATCAACTCTAGAGATCTCCGGAAAAAATGTATTAGGGAATAGAACAGCGCAGCCTGGATTTGAACCCTCCAACCTTCGGATCGCAAATCAAACTGCCTACTTAACCCCTTAACCACTTAAATATAGAAAGGTTCTGATATAATTTATTGTACCAACTAGTGTTGCGTCTAGGTTCAAGTCATGTTAGATGCTCTGCATAGCCTGCAATCCTCTAACTACTCGCTTGCACTTCATTTAGCATGTCTCGATGGCTTGGACTATCTATAATCATAAGTTCTTTATAGAGTATGAAGATATTACTATTTATTAGCTACAACTAAATGATATAAATAAAGGAGAAGATTAAGATATGTTGGGCATACCTTGAAAAGAAATGATCACAGAATGCCGAAGCAGGCATTGAAGTGGAAGACAAAGGGTTCCCGAAAGAGAGAACCCCCAAGCGAAACCCTGACATGAACTTTGCTGAGAGAGGCAAGAAATATCATTCTCATTTTCATAGAAGATATTAAGCAAGTTGCCAGGACAGAGCGGTATAGAGAAATTACTTGCAGGCTCTATGTAACTTATAACGGTATGAGAGGGTATGTATATATATATATATATATATAAAACTAAGCAGGTTTTGAGAGACTTTAAAATAACACAGGTTAAAAATACAGAATTTAACATTCATTTTTTTTTGTTACAAATTCTATTGATTACACTAAGCTACCCAAATCCTTAATAGAAACTTCACATTTCTGGGGGGAAAACCAAGAAAAAAGCAGACTGATAACGATTTGAATGCAATAGATTTCCAAGTTCAGACCTGCAAACCCATTACGTCAGTACAAGTTTCACTTGATCTCGTCCTCTGACAATAAAATCTATTGAACAAAATAAGAGGTAGCGTTAACAGACATAAACTAAACCAATTCGTGTCGGTGGTTTTTTTTAATAGATGGACTCTTGTTTTTGTAACTAGGTTAATAAACATCTTAACCACTAAGCTACGCAGAGCATGTGTACATTTGTTCACTTAAAATATGCAAAGAATGCTTTTGAGGAAAAATCTCTACAACATATATATATATATATATATGTATGTATGTATGTATGTATGTGTGTATGTATATATGGCATTTTAAGTCTTTGCATACGGTTAGGAGACAGGAGAAAACTGTTGAGTTTAGGTCTGTTTCTCTTGATTGCAATCCCGTCCCAAAGTTTTCTTTGAAAGACTTTGCACTTTTGTGTAATTTTGTTTTACATACAGTTCGGTTAATAACTCGTTTTTTTGGAGTTCAAATTGTCGGGATGGGATTTGTTACGATAAATAAATTATCCATGGAGGCCATGCAGAGTTCCCTTTATCTGAGCAGTGGTATGTCTTGGAGATATGTCTGTCCTTTGTCAACAAAGATCGTTCCAGACTTTCTCTAGGTCAATCTTTCTTTCTTTATCATTTTATCTCTAACTTCAATGTCTTTTTTGTGATTCTGTTATATTTGTTTTCTCAGAGTATACTTAACATATCTCCAACTTCTTATTCTTATAACAATTGTTACTAGTGGTAACCAGACATTTCTCTAAATTCATCACTTCTCATGAAATCATCCAACTGACTGTTCATTATTATTTTTCCAATATATGCATTGCTACATTTTATTCATAATATTTATCTGTTGATGTTTGAGCGTCTGTAGCTTAAGCGGTAGTAGGCTCGATCACAACCCAAGCGTACATGGTTCACACTCCGCGGTGGGCAAGTTTGGAAGCAAATTAGTTCCTTTGGATTTTTACAAAAGGTAAAGGCAAACCTCACCTTTCAGAAAGCAATGGCACACTACTGAACGTATGAGTGGTGCCTAGAAAATTGACGACTCGTTTACTGTTATTGATGGCTACGTCCTGTAAAGGATATGCCACGATTTTCATTCATTCATTAACTACCTGGATACCGTTCGAACGCTGTGTGATTCAAGATAGTATCAGTTCACATTTTCAATTGCGTTTTGAATATTATGTAAAGATTATTATTTTGGTAAGTGAAAAGTCTATTACTATAAAGTTAAGATTGTAACATCGTTAATTTATCGTCAAAAATTATAAAGTTGTTTTTTTTAAAACTATATCTCCGTTATTATCCCTCTTTGATTAACCTCTAAATTATTCAAATTGTCTCCCTGTGAGGCATACGTCGTAACGTTATGAAATACTAATTTAGAGATTCAACAAAGTAAATTAGTTATGTATGAAATCATGCGTAGTTTGCTAGGATATAAGCTGTCTACGCAGAGTGCTAAAAATAAACTGGCAACACAAAATTCCAGATACCGAAGTTCTCATAAGAGAAAAGATCCCAAGCGTTAACACACTGTTGCAGAAGGCCCAAGTGAGATGGGTCAGTCACGTTTCTCGGACGCCTGGTAAACGCATTCCAAAACAGCTGATGTATGGCGAGCTTGAAGGGGACAGACGTTCAGCTGGTGGACAGAAAAAAAGCTTTAAAGACACTCTTAAAGTATCTCTGAAATGCTTCGATATAGACACCACGTCCTGGCAATCCCTGACGCAAGATCGCCAGCTGTAACAACTCAAGAGGAACTCGCATAGCTGAGAGTCGTCGTGTCGCTGAGGCACAGAGAACACGAGCTGTGCGAAAGGACAAACAACACCCACAGTCACCTCCGCACAGACCAGAGAGATGCAGCAGCGCATGTCTGAGGCTCGTTATCATCGCTTGCGATGGACTGCTGTATCATAAAATGGCTTGTCCTTAGCAAAACTTTTATCACCTTAAGAGTCCTTCGATATTTCTCTCTCTAAAATGCCAGATTTCCTGCATCTGCTGCTGTCTTGCTGAAATCACTAGTTGAATCATAAATTACTCTCCTCCGCGATCTTCCATTTCTCCTATTCTCCGGGAAACCTTCTTTCGTCATGGTCTTCTCCAACTCTACAAGACAACAAAACATCAATTAGCAACAGAATTTGAGGAAAACAATGTTGTAAACGAGAAAAACTGATGTTCTTCAAAATGTGAGAACGAGTGTATAAATAAATTGTACTGAAATAACAACAGATGATTGTTCAAACAGAAGTCGATGTAATGTGACAAAGGTA
Organism: Arion vulgaris; assembly: GCA_020796225.1. Taxonomy (NCBI): domain Eukaryota; kingdom Metazoa; phylum Mollusca; class Gastropoda; order Stylommatophora; family Arionidae; genus Arion; species Arion vulgaris. Next base: position 23,932,864 of record CM036761.1, on the reverse strand, counting down.
ACCACAGAAACAACTGAATTGTGTCTGGGAGGTAGATTATTACAAGTACACTCAATTATTATTATATTTTCCCAAAAATTCCCGACAAAGCTAAGTATTTAAAGTTGTTTGCGATTTATTTCACTTTGAATTGAATAGAGAAGGATCGATACAGTAGAGTCGTACGCGAACTAAATATACGGTTAAAGTCGGCCTGTCATTGGAAAGTTTAAAAGTTATAAATGACATTATATATATATATGTATGTGTGTATGTGTGTGAATATCTCTTATATGTATGTGTGTGTGTATGTGTGTGTGTGTGTGTGTCCATGTATGTCTGTTTGTCTGTGGGTATGTGATAGTGTGCTGCTGGTATCAACAAAAGTTAGTAAATAATATGTTTACCGTTATGTCTAGTGACAATAATAGTATTTTATATAATTCAAAAACTTAAGAAAACAAAGAAATGAAACGCATTGAACACATCAGATAATTAAATGATACACGAAGGATAATGGTTACCAAAAACAAAATGCGTATAATAATTCATCGATAATCACACAACAATAATGACATATTGTCGTAATATGTGTATCATCGATTGATTGAGAGAATGATAATGGTCCTAGCAATCAATCAATCAATCAATCGATCGATCGATCAATTGATTGATTGATTGATTGATTGATTGATTGCTAGACCATTATCATTGCACTTCGGTGAGTAACAATGTGTGCTCCGGTATCTTTCTTACACAGAAAGATCTCATCTATAGTGCACGAATTCCGTATCACCGGCGAGAGTCCCGATGTAATTTTGAAGATGGTAAAGATATTTTTGTAGGAATTTAAAAAAAAAACTTTTCTAATGAATTTTGGCAGGGCGCTGGCTTTCTAGTTTGCTCTTCTCAATTTTGAACTGAAAGGGTTCATTCCCTGGTTAATCCCTGGTATCGCCTACAACAGAGAGCCACACAGAAAAAGTATTATGAGTACAAAACAAAAGGAAGACCACGCAAAAGATGGAGCGATGGCTTCAAGAACAGGCCTTCCATAAAGGAATATAGGCTTACAAAGTGCCTTAAAACTAGCACACAAAGATCACTAGTTCCCCCACCTCCCACCCCAACGTTTCTATAAAGAAAGAAATGGTGGAAATGAAGAAGAAGAAGGGTTCATTTACATGCTAAAATTTAACACGGGACCTACGTTTTGTCGTCCGTCTCCGATAAGACTAGGAAGTCGATCTCATCTACATTGAGATCAGGGATCTCTGGAAAAATATCCATATAGCTCCAAGAGGAGCAATCTGGTCCTTTGGCACGAGAGATGAGCTCTTAACATCTACACCAGAGAGAGGCCTAACATCTAACCACAGAGAGACGAGCTCCTAACATCTACACCACAGAGACAGAGCTCCTAACATCTACACCACAGAGAGACGAGCTCCTAACATCTACACCACAGAGAGACGAGCTCCTAACACCTACACCACAGAGAGACGAGCTCCTAACATCTACACCACAGAGAGACAGAGCTCCTAACATCTACACCACAGAGACGAGCTCCTAACATCTACACCACAGAGACAGCTCTAATCTACACCACAGAGAGACAGCTCCTAACATCTACACCACATAGAGACAGGCTCCTAACATCTACACCACAGAGAGACAGGCTCCTAACATCTACACCACAGAGAGACGAGCTCCTAACATCTACACCACAGAGAGACGAGCTCCTAACATCTACACCACAGAGAGACGAGCTCCTAACATCTACACCACAGAGAGACGAGCTCCTAACATCTACACCACAGAGGACGAGCTCCTAACATCTACACCACAGAGGACAGCTCCTAACATCTACACCACAGAGAGACGAGCTCCTAACATCTACACCACAGAGAGACGAGCTCCTAACATCTACACCACAGAGAGAGGCTCCTAACATCTACACCACAAGAGACGCCTAACATTAACAGAGAAGCTCCTAACATCTACACCACAGAGAGACCACTGAATCATCGATAAGCAATGAGAACAGCAAACAAATAAATCCAAAATGTAACAGATGTAACAAGTGTACAAACCACACTACAAGAGCACACACACACATACACTCACAATGTTGCGTTAAATAGTAAAATGTGATTCCCTCCACAAGCATCAGGTAAACCACGTTATTCACACAAACAATGTATCATTTTTATGAACTACAGATCTGCAAGTTGAGTTCTCTTAATAAATATGTGGTCGCTATCTTCATTTCAAAAAAGACTTCTGTTGCCGCAACTTTCTTTTCTCCATTTCGTCACCTATTTGTCGTTGTTGTCACTGTATATTGCAGCACCATGTGTAGCTTCCAGGTATCTCAGCAAAGATGAAATATCTATGCCAGAGAAACATGTTAATAGACTATTATGTTGACAATGTTCTACTCAGAGCAAGCTATTGGTTGATCTTGTATCATCAAGTGTCATGCCAACAGGTGTAAGTTGTCATGTTCTTTCACAATTTTTCCTCTTTTGTTCTAGCTATAAGCTTCGAGACCTTTTTCACCCAGTACCATGTTGTTAGACTATGTAGTAGAATTTGTTTACCTCTGTTTCTCTCTCGCGATCGTGTTTACCTCTGTTTGACCGCTATCTTGCGTCCCACGTAACTTGTCAGTTGTCCCAATGTATTCAAGATTGCCTCTTCTCATAACTAGTCCAACGATTGTTGATTCTTTCTTTCTTATGTGTTTCATGAGTGATCAGCTCTCACATGCTTTATTGAGAACAATATTATGTTTCATGAGTGATCAGCTCTCACATGCTTTATTGAGAACAATATTATGTTTCATGAGTGATCAGCTCTCACATGCTTTATTGAGAACAATATTATGTTTCATGAGTGATCAGCTCTCACATGCTTTATTGAGAACAATATTATGTTTCATAATATATGTCCATGATATTCTCATCATTCTTCTACAAAACCACATTTATGTAACCTCTAATAATTTATTATTCCTGTTGTTTCTTGTATGGGATTTACATCAATATGTAAGAGCTGGTTCTACCTTCTTTCTAGCCTTCCATTATAAGTTTGTATTAGACAACTTTTATTTCATTTTCCAAAAAACTGCTTTAGATGTTGAAAAACGCAATAGAATATCGATCACATATCTGATCAAAACTTGGGTAATCGAAGTTTATATAGACGGGTAAATAAAGTAAAACATACAAATATTATATCATTCATAAAATATCGCCCGTCTGTTGCAGGGGCCCGCAAAATGAGAAAGAATAGTAACACTGCGACATATAAGACATGTCGTAAGAGGCGACTGAGATAGAGGCCTAGGAAGATACCTTAGTAAATAAAAAGCGTTGCAGAAATCGGATGTGCTGGCCTACTTGTAGTCGCCAAACTGACACAACCTACAATCGTTCTTAAGCTCGGATCACATACAAATGGCAAAGAGTGGTTTAACAAGTGGTCGATATGAAATGTTCGAAGAAAAAGAAGAATTCACAAAAATACGAATATTAAAGTTTTCCAATTTTCAGTCAATTAACAAATTTGAACCATTTTTCTTGGAGTTGAAAAGTTTACTTCCGGACTGATTGATTGATTGATTTGATATGCCCATTATCATTGCACTTTGATGAGTAGCCATGTGTGCTACGATCTCTTTCTTACACAAGAAGATATCAGCTGCGGTGCACGGAACTCCATAGCACCGGCGAGGGTCTCTGATGTAATTTTGAAGATGGTGAAGATATTTTTGTAGGAATTTTAACTGTTAATCTCTTCTAATGAATTTTAATCGGGCAGTGGCTTGCCAACTAGCATCTCTCGATTTTAAACTACCAATGCTTCTTTTAAGTGCTCAAACTGAACACGGCATCTACGTTTTATCGTCCGTCTCCGATACGACTAGGAGCTCGATCAATGAGATCAGGGATCTCTGGAAAAATATCTAGATAGCTCCACGAGGAAGCAAACTTGTTGTCTTTACAGGAGAGACAAATACCTAGCCTCTACGCCACTGAGATCCCGCTTCAGTACATTTATAGTCAGACAAAATAGCAATGATAGTATCTCATGAAATGTCACTTCTGGAAAACTGATTTCAGTGTTGACATCGTGAACGAGTACTAACAGTCACCCTCCACAAACTTACCATGATTGCTTCAGTAATTTATTAGGCTACTTTTATTTGCACACTGACAGTGGTAATACATCTATGAAATAGATAGAGAAACATTTAAGACAAAATAGAATGATCAATAATTATATCAAAGTGTGGATCAGAATGAGATGAGAGGGGTTAATTTAAGAAGAATCAAACCTTCATTTAGATTATAATTACGTTTAATTAACTCGTCACATACCATTACATAGTTCTTAACACAATTAAACATAATGAGATCTTACCACAATTAGACAGAATGAGATCTTAACACAGTTACACAAAATGAGTTCTTACCACAATTACACGGATTGTTATTGCTCACACGCTGTGTGTTTACATTGTTTTCAGTAGGTATTACCTTAATTCATATCCAAATTACTTGTCATATTTTATATATATATATATATATATATAGTTGTATTAATATTTATAGTTACGTTACAAACTTGCAAGGTTTAGTGTAAATAGAGAGAAATGTTTCTATTTTGAGACAAAACACAATATTTTATTTCAATCAGTAGTTTATGACCGTCATCTTGTAGTAGTCCCCAGCTTCAAGGTAGTAGCTAACAGACTAGACAGGTAGTTTATGACCATCATCTTGTAGTAGCCCCCAGCTTCAAGGTAGTAGCTAACAGACTAGACAGGTAGTTTATGACCATAATCTTGTAGTAGCCCCCAGCTTCAAGGTAGTAGCTAACAGACTAGACAGGTAGTTTATGACTATCATCTTGTAGTAGCCCCCAGCTTCAAGGTAGTAGCTAACAGACTAGACAGGTAGTTTATGACCGTCATCTTGTAGTAGTCCCCAGCTTCAAGGTAGTAGCTAACAGACTAGACAGGTAGTTTATGACTATCATCTTGTAGTAGCCCCCAGCTTCAAGGTAGTAGCTAACAGACTAGACAGGTAGTTTATGACCATAATCTTGTAGTAGCCCCCAGCTTCAAGGTAGTAGCTAACAGACTAGACAGGTAGTTTATGACCATCATCTTGTAGTAGCCCCCAGCTTCAAGGTAGTAGCTAACAGACTAGACAGGTAGTTTATGACCATAATCTTGTAGTAGCTCCCAGCTTCAAGGTAGTAGCTAACAGACTAGACAGGTAGTTTTTGACTATCATCTTGTAGTAGCCCCCAGCTTCAAGGTAGTAGCTAACAGACTAGACAGGTAGTTTATGACCGTCATCTTGTAGTAGCCCCCAGCTTCAAGGTAGTAGCTAACAGACTAGACAGGTAGTTTATGACCATCATCTTGTAGTAGCCCACAGCTTCAAGGTAGTAGCTAACAGACTAGACAGGTAGTTTATGACCATCATCTTGTAGTAGCCCCCAGCTTCAAGGTAGTAGCTAACAGACTAGACAGGTAGTTTATGACTATCATCTTGTAGTAGCCCCCAGCTTCAAGGTAGTAGCTAACAGACTAGACAGGTAGTTTATGACCATAATCTTGTAGTAGCCCCCAGCTTCAAGGTAGTAGCTAACAGACTAGACAGGTAGTTTATGACCGTCATCTTGTAGTAGTCCCCAGCTTCAAGGTAGTAGCTAACAGACTAGACAGGTAGTTTATGACCATCATCTTGTAGTAGCCCCCAGCTTCAAGGTAGTAGCTAACAGACTAGACAGGTAGTTTATGACCATTATCTTCTTCTTCTTTGAACGCTCCTCCACATCGATCACTTGTTAACCACTTTTGGTAATTTTATGTGATATCTAGGTCTAAGAGCGATTGTACGTTGTGTCAGTTATGCGCCTACAAGTAGGCCAGCACATCTGATGTTTGCAATACTTTTTATTTACTAGGATAGCTTCAATAGGCAGTCGCCTCTTACCACATACTTTGTATGTCGTAGTATTACTATTCTTTGCTCCCTTGCAGCCAAGGCAGCACATGGGCTAGGACCATCTTAAATAAGCAATTTGGGACCTTCTTAAATGAACAGTTTAAGGTGTATCTGTTTATGTAGTTGTTTTTGTTTTTTCTATAATGTGGAATCGTAGGCCCCAACTATTTACCCCACTTAATGAATTTTTTAGACATGCGTGAGGTGACAGATGTTCTATTTCTTACTAACCTGGAGACCACACAGAAGATTTAATACGTTAAGAAGTGTCATTTAAAACGTTGACATCATTCAACTGTTACTGATGACAGATTATCAAGACTCGGCATAATCATCGTTCACAAATTTTAATTAAGAAATAACCTATTTTTAAGTCGACGCCCATACTAACAATATTAGCCTGCATTTACTAAACACCATGTGCTAGCTAGTCACGTAACTGTTGTCCATTTTCAGTTTGACAACGACAAACAACAATTCTTTGAAGTGATTTCAGTTCTAATTGCAGATGATATAATGTATCATTGTTGAGTGATTTCACAGTATCGATTGTTGTGATTTCTCAAATGACCAAGAGACGCTGTTACGCAGCATTTTTTCAATATTTGTTTAGTACTCACATATAATTTGTGTTTAACATCAGCTTCAATATTATGTTTCTTCTGTTTTAGAATCTCATTTATTTCGTTATCTTCTTCAATAGATTAAACTTAAACGTGCTTATGACGCTGCAAGTTTCTTGGCATTGATCGAGAATTTGTGCATTCAATGTCAGTTATTTTTATATCATTTTTTGCTTTCTAGTCAATACACTTTCCGTGTTATGTTTCTATAATATTAACATTTGTTAATTTTATTTTATTTTTTAATAACTTAACAACCTTGCAGATATATTAGTGACAGCTTGTTTAAAAGAAACATTGTAAATATTATTATTTATGTTAATTACGTTTGTCTTATTGCTCTCTAAGTAATATATGTTTATCTATTCGTTCGTCTGAATAATGAACTTATTTTGTCTTAACGCTGGCCACTAGATCCATAGTCATTAACACCAATATCATCCATGATAGAAAATAATATTATTTTTAGTACTTGTAAATATATACAGCTGGAACAGATTATCGTAAGGTATAAACGTTTATCTATCGAATCGAACAAAAGAAGGGGGTATGTTCAATCCCACACTCAACACCCGACATTTTAGGGAAGAAATTGACATTCCTACTTCCTACACATTAGGGTGTAGACATGAGAAGTGAAGCAATCGAATCTACGACCTTCGAAACGCAAAGGGAACGACCTAACCCCTTAGCCACATAAACTCAAGACGATGCAGAAAAGAGAAATTATTTTTTAAAGTCATTTTAATTAAATCAGAAAAAAAATAACATAACAGTAACAAATGTAATTAAAATAACAAATAACGTTGAAAGACAAGACATACTAACAACACCCAGCATTACTAGATCCAGAAGACATACTAACAACACCCAGCATTACTAGATCCAGAAGACATACTTACAACACCCAGCATTACTAGATCCATTAGACATACTAACAACACACAGCATTACTAGATCCAGAAGACATACTAACAACACACAGCATTACTAGATCCAGAAGACATACTAACAACACCCAGCATTACTAGATCCAGAAGACATACTAACAACACCCAGCATTACTAGATCCAGAAGACATACTAACAACACCCAGCATTACTAGATCCAGAAGACATACTACCAACACCCAACATTACTAGATCCAGAAGACATACTAACAACACCCAGCATTACTAGATCCAGAAGACATACTAACAACACACAGCATTACTAGATCCAGAAGACATACTAACAACACCCAGCATTACTAGATCCAGAAGACATACTAACAACACCCAGCATTACTAGATCCAGAAGACATACTACCAACACCCAACATTACTAGATCCAGAAGACATACTAACAACACCCAGCATTACTAGAACCAGAAGACATACTAACAACACCCAACATTACTAGATCCAGAAGACATACTAACAACACCCAGCATTACTAGATCCAGAAGACATACTAACAACACCCAGCATTACTAGATCCAGAAGACATACTAACAACACCCAACATTACTAGATCCAGAAGACATACTAACAACACCCAACATTACTAGATCCAGAAGACATACTAACAACACCCAACATTACTAGATCCAGAAGACATACTAACAACACCCAGCATTACTAGATCCAGAAGACATACTAACAACACCCAGCATTACTAGAACCAGAAGACACTAACAACACCTAACATTACTAGATCCAGAAGACATACTAACAACACCCAACATTACTAGATCCAGAAGACATACTAACAACACACAGCATTACTAGATCCAGAAGACATACTAACAACACCCAGCATTACTAGATCCAGAAGACATACTAACAACACCCAGCATTACTAGATCCAGAAGACATACTAACAACACCCAGCATTACTAGATCCAGAAGACATACTAACAACACCCAACATTACTAGATCCAGAAGACATACTAACAACACCCAGCATTACTAGATCCAGAAGACATACTAACAACACCCAGCATTACTAGATCCAGAAGACATACTAACAACACCCAGCATTACTAGATCCAGAAGACACTAACAACACCCAGCATTACTAGATCCAGAAGACATACTAACAACACCCAGCATTACTAGATCCAGAAGACATACTAACAACACCCAGCATCGCCCGAGTGGTTACGGGCCCAAATTTGGGGTGTAAAGAATAGAACCACTGTTACCTGCCATGCATGTCGTAAGAGGCGACTAAGGAGGTGTGGCTGAAATCGGATGCACATGTCCTAAACGTGTACAAGTCTGTGCGTTTAGGGGCCTACCAAACCAATGTGCAACGTATACACGTTCTTGGCAAAGATCAAACATATCACAGAGTGATTAAGATTGGTCGTAAAGAACGAACGCAAAGAAGAAGAAGAACACCCAGCATTACTAGATCCAGAAGACATACTAACAACACCCAGCATTACTAGATCCAGAAGACATACTAACAACACCCAACATTACTAGATCCAGAAGACATACTAACAACACCCAGCATTACTAGATCCAGAAGACATACTAACAACACCCAGCATTACTAGATCCAGAAGACATACTAACAACACCCAGCATTACTAGATCCAGAAGACACTAACAACACCCAACATTACTAGATCCAGAAGACACTAACAACACCCAACATTACTAGAACCAGAAGACATAGATATACCATGCACTTCAAACACTTAGACGCAAATATAAATATATAAGATTATCATTTTTTTTTTTAAATGATGGGACACAAGGTCAACCACAAAAACAATGAACGGACATTAAGTAATCGAATGTTTGCACATTATAGAAAGTGCTTGAGGAAATGGAACATTCATCTCCTGCAAGATACAAAATATAATGCATGGAAAACATACAAAAGAGGTTTGTCAGACTAAAAATTATAGACAATTAACGTCAACTTGTAAATTGAATCTCTGATACAAAACAAATATTTAACAGCCTTTCAAAAAAGTGTGTTCACAATACATGGACTATGTAGTAACTATTTGAGAAAAGAAAACAGAACTTTGCTGAAGACATTTGAAACAAACAGCAAAAATCTACGCAATCAATGTTGATAGTTTAAGACATGGGTACGTTTATGTCTAAGTCTAAATTTAACAATACGTTTATATAGTATCAACATCATGTAGCGTGTCCCTTTCGGAACTTGGTTCTAATGACAGCAGTCTTGAAAAACTCTCTATTCTGTGCACGTTTACCGACTTCAGCAGCAGTCATTCTCAGATCGGCAATGACATCTTGCATCCATCGTCTTCTAAGTCTTCATCTCATTTTTCTTCCAGGGGCCATTCCCTCCAAAATGATCTTCTCTTTGTATTCCTGTCGTTTGATGTAATCAAAGTAATATCTTTCTTCTTCTTTCTTTTGTCCGTTCGACGTAGTAGGTTTAACTGATGATCTGTTTCCGAGATAGTGCACGTTCGGTTGCTTGATATGCTAGCGTATTGTGTTTTTAAATGCCATCAATCCATCTTTTTCTTGGTCTACCACTTCCTCTTGATGATTCCATTCTCAGGTTGTAGGCTCTTGCATCTGGTATCAATATAGAATAGATTGTATAAAATCGCCCGATATAAATTCAGTTGTAGTCATGGCGTCTAATATATCACCGAGGTCTAATTGTATGTGGGAAGGCTTGCTTTCCTAGACTAGGCATGACAAAGGATTTAATGTCAGGAGACGAACAAACGTCTAATCATATTGCGACGTTAATGAGGTACTCTTACAACCTTGAAGACAAACAAGAGGTAATGGTTGGTTCCTTTATTTGAAGACAGGCATGCGCCCCTTTAACACTAATAATGATTATTTGAAAATTAGCACAATTTCCATTTAATGTTGTTGTTTTTTTTCGCCATTTTAGTTTTCTTGTACCATCGTTATCTATTCCTAAATCTTGTTTAGATACATCACAACTTGACGTGAAATTCATCTCCTTGGGGAACTATTATGTATTATCTTCTACATTTTTCACCCATTACAAAAAATATTACTGTCTCTCTATTAGGTACCATTCTGTCGACATATCCAGCCATTATCACTAGTTCGATGTTAGAAGTCGATAATCAATGAAAGGCTGTTATCTGGTAGATTTGTTGTGTCTCTATTCTCATCATTTCATAGCCATAGTTGGTTATTACATTCATTATTATTTGAAGATATTATATAATTTAGAATTGAAGCTGGTTGGAGTTCAAAACTACAATCACTTAGAAATATATTCTTCTTCTCTTCCACCATTTACTTGTTTATAGAAGTGTGGAGTGGGAAGGGAGGGGGTGTAGTGATCTTGTATGTGCTTGTTCTAAGGCACTTTGTAAGCTGTTATTCTTTTTATTTAGGCTTTACGTGATGCCGTCGCTCCATCATGTACGTGGTCTTCCTCTTGCTCTGCACTCGTTATACTTGTTCAGTGTGGCTCTGTGGTAGACGATACTAGGGCATTCTTGTCAGGTTCATACCCTTACATATAAATATAATAACCACAAATTGAGTACAGTATAATTTGCTAATTTATATCTCCATGGAAAGGATTCTGTAATATAAAGTAAAGTCAAAAATATGGTGTTGTGTTTAAAGTGATATGTTATAACGTGATCCTTAAATATGTTGTTGCTAAGTATATTTATAACTTGGATCTTAAATATGTTGTTGTGTTTAAAGTGATATGTTATAACGTGGATCCTTAAATATGTTGTTATGTTTAAAGTGATATGTTATAACGTGGATCCTTAAATATGTTGTTGTGTTTAAAGTGATATGTTATAACGTGAGTCCTTAAATATGTTGTTGTGTTTAAAGTGATATGTTATAACGTGGATCCTTAAATATGTTGTTGTGTTTAAAGTGATATGTTATAACGTGGATCCTTAAATATGTGTTGTGTTTAAGTGATATGTTATAACGTGGATCCTTAAATATGTTGTTATGTTTAAAGTGATATGTTATAACGTGGATCCTTAAATATGTTGTTGTGTTTAAAGTGATATGTTATAACGTGGATCCTTAAATATGTTGTTGTGTTTAAAGTGATATGTTATAACGTGGATCCTTAAATATGTTGTTGTGTTTAAAGTGATATGTTATAACGTGAGTCCTTAAATATGTTGTTGTGTTTAAAGTGATATGTTATAACGTGAGTCCTTAAATATGTTGTTGTGTTTAAAGTGATATGTTATAACGTGGATCCTTAAATATGTTGTTGTGTTTAAAGTGATATGTTATAACGTGGATCCTTAAATATGTTGTTGTGTTTAAATGATATTTTATAAGGGGATCCTTAAATATGTTGATGTTTAAGTGATATGTTATAACGTGGATCCTTAAATATGTTGTTATGTTTAAAGTGATATGTTATAACGTGAGTCCTTAAATATGTTGTTGTGTTTAAAATGATATGTTATAACGTGGATCCTTAAATATGGTGTTGTGTTTAAAGTGATATGTTATAACGTGGATCCTTAAATATGTTGTTGTGTTTAAAGTGATATGTTATAACGTGGATCCTTAAATATGTTGTTATGTTTAAAGTGATATGTTATAACGTGGATCCTTAAATATGTTGTTGTGTTTAAAGTGATATGTTATAACGTGATCTTAAATATGTTGTTGTTTAAGTGATAGTTATAACGTGAGTCCTTAAATATGTTGTTGTGTTTAAAGTGATATGTTATAACGTGGATCCTTAAATATGTTGTTGTTTAAAGTGATATGTTATAAGGGGATCCTAAATATGTTATTGTGTTTAAAGTGTATTTATAACGTGGATCCTTAAATATGTTGTTGTGTTTAAAGTGATATGTTATAACGTGGATCCTTAAATATGTTGTTATGTTTAAAGTGATATGTTATAACGTGGATCCTTAAATATGTTGTTGTGTTTAAAGTGATATGTTATAACGTGAGTCCTTAAATATGTTGTTGTGTTTAAAGTGATATGTTATAACGTGAGTCCTTAAATATGTTGTTGTGTTTAAAGTGATATGTTATAACGTGGATCCTTAAATATGTTGTTGTGTTTAAAGTGATATGTTATAACGTGGATCCTTAAATATGTTGTGTTTAGTGATATGTTATAACGTGGATTAAATATGTGGTTGTTTAAGTGTTTGTTATAACGTGGATCCTTAAATATGTTGTTGTGTTTAAAGTGATATGTTATAACGTGGATCCTTAAATATGTTGTTGTGTTTAAAGTGATATGTTATAACGTGAGTCCTTAAATATGTTGTTGTGTTTAAAGTGATATGTTATAACGTGGATTCTTAAATATGTTGTTGTGTTTAAAGTGATATGTTATAACGTGGATTCTTAAATATGTTGTTGTGTTTAAAGTGATATGTTATAACGTGAGTCCTTAAATATGTTGTTGTGCTTAAAGTGATATGTTATAACGTGGATTCTTAAATATGTTGTTGTGTTTAAAGTGATATGTTATAACGTGAGTCCTTAAATATGTTGTTGTGTTTAAAGTGATATGTTATAACGTGGATCCTTAAATATGTTGTTGTGTTTAAAGTGATATGTTATAACGTGGATCCTTAAATATGTTGTTATGTTTAAAGTAATATGTTATAACGTGGATCCTTAAATATGTTGTTGTGTTTAAAGTGATATGTTATAACGTGGATCCTTAAATATGTTGTTGTGCTTAAAGTGATATGTTATAACGTGGATTCTTAAATATGTTGTTGTGTTTAAAGTGATATGTTATAACGTGAGTCCTTAAATATGTTGTTGTGTTTAAAGTGATATGTTATAACGTGGATCCTTAAATATGTTGTTGTGCTTAAAGTGATATGTTATAACGTGGGTCCTTAAATATGTTGTTGTGTTTAAAGTGATATGTTATAACGTGAGTCCTTAAATATGTTGTTGTGTTTAAAGTGATATGTTATAACGTGAGTCCTTAAATATGTTGTTGTGTTTAAAGTGATATGTTATAACGTGGATTCTTAAATATGTTGTTGTGTTTAAAGTGATATGTTATAACGTGGATCCTTAAATATGTTGTTGTATTTAAAGGGATATGTTATAACGTGGATCCTTCGAAAGAAGTTTACAAGTCGGGAGACCCACCTAGAACAAGGGCTGCATTTTATTAAAATTAATAGAAGCAAAACTAACAAACATATTGCCATACAATTTGGCCACATGTAGCAAAAGACATTGTTTTTCTATGGTAAACAACGTTTAGTGTTTGTTTTTAATTATTTATTTTTACAATATTTAATTTTCTTGAAAATATATTTTAACCGCCCCACTCCCCCTTCCTTCGTAGGGAAGTAGATTTCACTACCATAAGAAGTGCAAAGAATGCCAAACTAGCATATCCCCATATGATGTACATATCCCCCATAAATTATAGCGTGAACCTCTCAAAATTGTCTAGCCCAGTTGGTTTTGTAGATATGGCTTTTGCAATATAACCCTTCCAAATAAAAAGATATTTCAATTTAGAACAGCAATATCTTTGCTTATATACAGTTTAGACAACAAGTTATTTCTCATATTTGTTGGTTTACAAGCGATGATGTAACTAAAACAGAGTTCGTACATAGGTTGAAAAGAACGTGCCTCAGCTTAAAGAGAGAGGAGAAGGTGTTTGTGTGTGTTGTGAGTGCGAGTTTCCTTGTATGCTATTCGAATATTTATATTAACACAGTTTGTGATATATTTCTTTCAAGAATCGGTATAGTCATAGTCTATAAGTTAATCGAAGATGAGTGTCTGGTCGAATGGATTAGAACTTGGGGTCCCATGCAGGAGACTCTGGTTCAATCCCTGGTAAGGCCCAATATAATGTTTCTGTCATGGGCATAAAGAACAAATCTAAACCGGAACAGTTTAGTGGTGAATGCACTAGTCATTCGGCATTAACGTTCTCAGGCTCATGTCCCCCTGACGTACACCGCCCTAATACGGGATAACACATGGAGTAAATACAGACAAGCAAACAAAATGAGAACAATGAAAAAACTACAATTAAACTATTACTTCAACTACTACAAGTTTGTTTTGTTTTGGGTTTTTTCCCGATCCAGAAGCACTTGAGCTGAAAGCTCTTCGGCTCGGTACCACGAATACCGTAAATCTGGGGAACCTGTAGCTTTTCTGCCAGTCCGCGGAGTTGAACCCGCACTTACAGAGGACTAGTCACCCGTAGTCCAACGCTCTACGAACACGCTGGGCACGAGGGCACTACAAGTTTTTAAATACCTGCTCATGGAGCTAGAAATTAGACAATTGAAATAATTGTCCCATCAGCTCTAAGTATACGCACATATCAACAATGTTTTTTAAGTGCTGAAATGTTAGAATAGACTTTTCTATGGAATACCTAACTACTATTTCATATATCAGAATGTGCAGAGTTGAAAGATCTCTTTTATAAATGTAAATGATCTATTCTAGAAAAAAAATATATACAAATATCATCACATGGATCTTGTAAATATATTCGATTTTAAATTAAAAAAACATTTTGACACATTAAGTAGCTTGCTGGAAAATTGGTACTGTCCAAATGGTTTATCAAGTGGTGTGTCATATAGTCTACTAGTTAAAAGACATGACAGTAAGTTGAAAATAATCTTGAAAGGAAAGTTAGAAGGTATGAGAGCAATGTGAAGACATATATACATTTGGGAAATAGCATTAACAAGTTGCATAGGCAAACGTCTACTACATCAGAGTTTAGTTTTTTTGTTAGTTTAGTCGTCGGATCACCATCACTGTATGTCGAACAAATTAGTCCACAAGTGCTCCGATCTCTCCTTCAGAATCTCCCTCAGCGTGTGGCGACTAACGACACCGGTTCTTTGTTGGTTTACAATTCTTCTTTGTCTGCCAGCATAGCGTTCTTGTCGAGCTACACCACACGTTGAGTTCTTGCAAAGTCACATCCGAGTGTACCGTCATAGAAAGGAAAATAACATGTTGGAGAGACAATACATCCAACCTTATGTCTTACATGATTGGTTGTTTGAATACGATAGCATCTGCAGGCAGGGGCGTTCCAAGCTATGATACATAGAGGAGGCGGCATCAGTCGGCACCGTAAGGTTGGGAGAGGGAGGGGAGGGGGCGACATAAGCAACAAAATCAAAATTACAATTAAATAAGGAAAACGCATTTAAGGGGCGGCGTTTTGAAAACTTGCATAATATTGAGAAAATATACCGCACGGTTCTGTCTGCAGGAATATGGGAGAAACTCTTAAGGAGAATAAAGTTAAGAGGACATAAATACATCTCTTATGTTGGATTGTTTATAAACATACATCTTGTACATACAATATTAACATAAATTCCCAATACAATGTCTTATTTGACATCAACATATCTTGATCCCTTCTATTACATATAACAGTAGTCTATATCTGAGTTTTATTTCTGCATCTACATTTGACAATTTCTTTATGGCATTTATATGTATTCTTGTTGTTTGTTCTACAATTGTAGATCAAATTAAATGGTTCGGTCACGTAAGCAGATTACCATCAGACAGTGCACCCCAAAGAGCAATGCTGCTCCGATACAATGGGTACAAAGCAAAAGGCCGGCCACGCAAAAGATGGACTCAGAGATAACAGAGGCGACGAAAGAGACTATCTACAAAGCGCATACTAGGGCCCGTTTTAGAAATCTCTTCCTGACCTGACGCTGTGAGGCATACAGGATTCGAGAAAGAAAGAAGAAGAAGAGAAAGAAAGTAAACCGACAGATATGATTCAGCATCAATTTTGGGGGATTTAAAAATATATTTTGATAACAAAATTTAGCAAATTACTACATTAGTTAATATCAATTAATTGTATTATTAACAACTTTTTTGTCTTTCATTTATTCTTTGGGCACACCTACAGCAATGTCAGGTAAGTCAGTGATTGTGAACAAATGTATGCTTTACATTTCAGTGTGTTTCATAAAGTTTTAGTTTGTTTAGGTATACCGTGGACAGAGAAGAGAACAAATAGAATTCTACAAAAATGTTCACTATTTGCAAAATTGCATCGTAGATCCTGGGTATTGATACAGAGTTCGTGCTCTGTCGCTCAGATCTTTCCGTGTAAGGAAAACAATGAAGCACACATGGTGATTGGTCTATCAATTAAACAATCAGTCAATCAAGTAATGATCGTGTTAATGATGATCGTGATATGTTTTGAAAAGATGTTGATAATATCGATTTTCTTTTATGTTAAATAGTAAATGATAAAGATGAGTGGTGTGTGATACACTTATAGTTATAATGTTGGGCGTCTTGGTAAGATGTCTTTTACTGATGAGAGTATTAGAAAGATGGCTATAATGATGAGAGTGTTAGGAAGAGGGCTATAACGATGAGCATGTTAGGAAGATGGTTATAATGATGAGAGTGTTCGCAAGATGGCTATAATGATGAGAGTGTTTGCAAGATGGCTATAATGATGAGAGTATTAGAAAGATGGCTATAACGATGAGCATGTTAGGAAGATGGCTATAATGATGAGAGTTTTCACAAGATGGCTATAATGATGAGAGTGTTCGCAAGATGGCTGTAACGATGAGCATGTTAGGAAGATGGCTATAATGATGAGAGTGTTCGCAAGATGTCTATAATGATGAGCATGTTTGGAA
The DNA here is from genome assembly GCA_020796225.1 of Arion vulgaris. NCBI lineage: Eukaryota > Metazoa > Mollusca > Gastropoda > Stylommatophora > Arionidae > Arion > Arion vulgaris. The sequence goes on along the minus strand of CM036761.1, from coordinate 23,915,593 downwards.
GATGGCTGTAATAATGAGAGTGATGCGTGATAGAATGGTGGCTATAGTGATGGGCGTACTAGAAAGATGATGATAATGTCAAGTGTAACTTGTCTTAACAACATAATAAGCAATGATTATTGTGTTATGTACTGAAGTGATTGTAAATAATGATGATTGAGCAGTGTGTTGTATATATATGTGGAAAACTATGATTGAGCAGTGTGTTGTATATGTGTGGAAAACTATGATTGAGAATTAGTAAAATAATGCACACAGATATTGTAACATGAATACATATAATAAATAATAATAACCCATATCACAATGCATTTCTTACATTGCTGCTGTTAGACACATCCAAGGGTAAGCTATGAAGTATTTGTTGTTTCTTCTTTGTTTGTGTCTAATTGAAAACCTAGTTATTGGCACATATTTAGTTATCAATTTGTGAGCAGACGTTTGTTCAAAAGTATTACATTGTTGCTACATTTGTAAAGCCATATATTAGTACATTTGATCTCAGTGTAGATGAGATCGAGTTCCTAGTCCTATTGAAGACGGATGATAAAACGTAGTACCTGTGTTCAATTTGAGAACGTAAAAGAACCCCTGGCAGCTCAAAGTCGATAAGAGCAGCCAGGAAAGTAGCTGGCCGAGCAAAATTCATTACAAAGATTAATAAATAAAATTCCTACATACAAATATTATCACCATCTTCTAAGTTACATCATGAACACTCGCCGGGGTCTATGGAGTTTGTGCACTGCAGCTGATATCTTCCTGCGTAATAAAGAAATCGAAGCACACTTGTTTACTCACCGAAGTGCAATAATTATGGTCCAATCAATAAATCAATCAATCAAACATTGTTACATTCCCTCTTGTACTGCCCTAACTGACGGTATACCAATATTGAAGAGTCACAAAATTAATGGGTAAACTTACAGGAATTACCACCTTATTCTTCTTTATGATGATACTTCCTGGACGTTTCTCTTCATTGATCCAGTAACGATGATATCATGCTCGTAGGCCAAATACCAGGCACTAAAGAAAAGAAATACTGCTTTCCTACCATGACGTGTTATTGAGGAATACTGTTTTAGATCTGTATATTTCTCACCAAAGGTACACGGTCGGAGTTGAGGTCGCCTTCACGTCCCAGTGTTTACCAGTATCCACTTGTGACTTGATGGTCTTCACTTCCCAGTGTTTATCTGTACCCACTTGTGGATTGATCGCCTTCACTTCCCAGTGTTTACCTGTACCCACTTGTGGCTTGATGGTCTTCACTTCCCAGTGTTTATCTGTACCCACTTGTGGATTGATCGCCTTCACTTCCCAGTGTTTACCTGTACCCACTTGTGGCTTGATGGTCTTCACTTCCCAGTGTTTATCTGTACCCACTTGTGGCTTGATGGTCTTCACTTCCCAGTGTTTATCTGTACCCACTTGAAGCTTGATCTCTACGGTCAGATAAAATAAAAATCCCAATGTTGATTTCACGTTCCAAGATTCCAGATTCCAGATCAACCAGCCTACGAAGCAATAGAATATCGCGGCTCTAAATATTAAGCAATCTGTCTGCTACCTTCTTCTTTGCAGTCACTTGTATCATCCAAAAACCACTCTGTGATCTGTGTTGTAGTTTGCACCGAGAATGTGAATTCGTTTCGTTCTGGTTCATAGACATCTAAGACATGTATGTCAAGCGCATTCGACAAATGTCAATCTAATTTATATTATGTATATAGTGATCATCTGTAGCTCAAGCGGTAGTGAGCTCGATCACAAACCCAAGCGTACCTGGTTCACACCCCATGTTTGGCAAGTTTGGAAGCAAATTCGTTTCCGTGGCATTTTTACGAAAGGTAAAATAGACCTCACCATTCAGAAAGCAATGGCAAACTACTGAACGTGTAAGTGGTGCCTAGAAAATCAACGACTCGTTTACTTTGTTTGATGGCTACGTCCTGTAAAGGATATTGCACGATTTATTTATTTATTTAATATAAAGCATTAAAATAACTGGGTTGGTTGATGATTTTTGTAAACTAAGAACATGGGAGATAATTACACTACTTGAGTACTTACTATCGAACGATTGAGTTATGTTTCCTGCTGAATAGTATAACAAACAACTAAGATAAGGGTTTATTGTAGTTATCCTTAACTATGAATAAAAGAGAAGCGCACACAATATCCCGTTCTAGAAATCGTTTCAAATCCCGACGGCATGGGGTAAAACAGGATTAGAAAAAAAGAAGAATTCACCAGTCAGATTGATTATTGTTTATGCATATTACTTTTATAACCTATTGTATGTATACACATATTCAAAACAAGAGAATCATCACGTCTAAAGACACTACACCTTTACAACAGGTATCAGTTGTTAGAAAGCTGCACATACTTCTTATTTACAAAGTCTTGTTAGTGTCATTCCAACCTATTTCCAACCACACATTGTTCTATAGGACACACATTTGTACAGATGAGTTGATGGTTTGTCTAATTTTATCAACTAAACTACACTTTTCTGGGAAGTAAAGGCGGCCGGCGTGATGCTGACCACATCACCCATCACGTGCCGACGGTCAATGAAAAATACAGGCCTAAAACTGTATTGCCCTATATACCCCAAGGTATGAAAGGGTTCCTTTACTTTTTTTTTTACACTACACTTTATAGAGCCACATCTATTATTGTTATCAATTTAACAATTAAACTTCAACTATCGTTTGTTATCTTACTAATGCTATACAAGAATATAAACTTCATCTGTAACTCACTGTGGCTTATTATGTTTACAAATTTCATATTGTATTCTATTTCAGAACTGTCCAGGTGGTGTAAGTATTCTCAACTTCTGTTATGTAAATTATCATTTTACATTAGTAATATTTGTCAAAAGGAAAAAAAAAGTCTGAACAGTTTTGAGTGTCTCGATTTACTACTGACAAAGAGATGGACATAGGATGGAGGAAATTAAAAGAAGAACAAACAAAGCATTACAAAGACTGAAATAACTAAACACAGTTTGGAATTGAACTGATAGGAAACTTAGTAAAACAATATCAGAATACTAAGAGCATGCATATTCCCATTGGCATTATATGGATGTGAATCATGTACAATTAACACGACAGCGGACAAAACAAAAATATAAATGCTTTTCAATATAAATGTTACAAAAGAGTCCTCCGTATACAACGGATAGAAAATAAAACAAACACACCTATTTGGAAAGTACTCAAAACCAAAGATAACTTGCTCATGCTACAAATAAGAATGAGAAAATTGAATTATTTTTAACATGTAAAAAAAAAAGACACAAAGAGTTGGAAATGACGATTATGGAAGGAGGCATCCCAGTAAGGAGAAGAAGAGGAAGACCACTGAGAAAATGTATTAATGATGTAACTGCTGATTTCAGCATGACAACTGCAGAGGTGGGGTATCTGGAATATGAGAGAGCAACATTTCGAAGGACTATTATGGGTGGAAAATTTTGGATAGCCTGACTTCATGGCACGGTAGAGCGTCAACATCTGAGTTGATAGCAAACACCAACGACAGAGATTTGTGGAGATCCATGATCGCCTATGCCAGCCGGCACGGCACCTGATGATGATGATTATGGTTGCAAAGTTTTGTTAGGAGACAGAAATTTGAATTCATCGTTATGTTGAGTTTATGGAAGAAAGTATAACGGTAAAAGAGAAAAAGATATCAGAAAATAGTGTTCTAACTGTGAACATATATGAACATGAAACAACAATACTTGACTCAAGCTTTGACATTACAGTCTAACTTTTCTTATACATCCATTCACTAAAGAAAGAAATAAAATGCAATTTTACATAGCCCTTTCAGAACCAAGGGTACTGAGCGCCTGTAACTTCCCATTTCAACACCCTAGTGGGCAGGAGGTAGGAGGGTCAATTTCTTTACTCATGCGTGGAACGTCTAGTGTGGGATTGGACCCACAACCCTTACGCATTATGCTAATCCGCATGACACTAAAGAAATAGTTCCCAGTTATAGTATGTCTAACTTGTGTACAATTAGAGACAACCCAGGCATCAACTAAAATCTGTTTCCTTTTGTCATTAATATTTTCATCAACTTTGTTCTCATGTTTAAACATCTTCTTCTTTTGTCATCACACTGCTACCAGGTTGTTACCCAGTGTCGTGGTTTTCTGTTTTTCTCTTGAGCTGTTCTATTTTTGCTCTTTGACAAGATTCTGCTATGCCATCTAACCATTTTTTCGTGGTCTTCCTCTCGCCTTCTTTCCTGATGTTCTGTTGTAGAAGACTGTATACTGTGGGGTTTGGATGCATTCTTATTAAGTGGCCAAACCACTCCATTCTTTATTTCTCAATGTAATTCAAGCAAGGTTCTGTGCCAACTTTCTTTCTTATTCTCATGTTGGTGATTTTGTCTTTTCTGGTGTTGTTGGTACCAGAATGTTTACACATGTTTAAACACTGGCATGGTATACCTATTATAGTTGGCGTCACACCGCTACCAGATTGTAGCACATTGTTGTGGTCGTGGTCTTCTGTATGTGTCTTGAGCTTCTTGGATAGCTTGAAAGATAGATTTCTGCATTTTTTGACATGATTATAACTTTAAATCTACTCAAATTTTTCTGTATTCCTCTCACCTTTCGCCGATGTGCTCTGTTGTAGATGGCTTTGTACACAGCTGGATCTAGCTATATATTTTAACTAGCTGGTCAAACCATTTCATGATCTGTTATTTGATGTAAGTCACGAAATGTCATGTTCCAACCTTCTGTCTGTTGCTAATATTTGTCACGCTGTCTCTCTTCTAATGTTCCTGTTATAATTTCAAGTATACAATGGACTCATATATATATATATATAATCAGTTGATTAGCGAAGAAATCATTATGGGATATAAGACACATACTAAACAAATTGTAGATTTTACATACAAATTCACTGAATTTGCTTCATACCAGTGACGAGTTCGCAGACTGCATCGCTGGTACAAGTAGATATGATCTGTTAATCAACACTAGATAAAGTGTTCATATCAACTAAAAGTTGTAATTCTAATATCGTCAAATAAAATTCAGTCAACACACACTGAAGAAAAGAATAAATATCAATCGTGACTAACAGTGACTATTAGATAAATCGTTTCGAGCTCTAAACGAATCCATTGGTTCAGTCTAACTAAATTAAGATGCTGACCTAGTCAAGGGTGACGACCGAAGGCTATTTACTGAAATCGTTGAATAATCAAATTCTGTCTAGAGAGGGAAAAAGTTGATGCTGCAGTTTGACAAGAGTTTTTGTTGCTCTGCTTTTCTTATGATTAATGTGGTAAATATGAGTGGTCAAGCACTTAGTTGTGGTAAATATAAGTTGTCAAGCACTTAGTTCGCTGTTGTACATTCAATTTGATTCATTCAATTCAACCTCTCAAGAGTATTGGACAAAGCCTGAACTCCGTAGCTCCGACAACAATCCTAGTGAGCTCTGTGGAAAAATGCATACATGAGCAGAGCAGTGCGGTTGGTTTCGAATTCCATAGCTTTACAAAGATATTCTTTAAGATATGATGTAATGTTGCAGCTGTGAGAGTAGCTCCATCGTCCTGCTCGAACCCCGCCCCATCAATTTCGCGTTCTGTAAGCTGTGAAACGAATGGTTTAACAATATTAGTAGATAGCAATATGTGTTTCTTGTGTTATTAAAATTTTGGAGCCAATTATGCCCATTCGACTTATTGTAAAAGAAACAGTACAGTTACGAAATAGATGATACGTGAAATATATTCTTTCTTCAGTTGTAAACACAATTCTATTTCAGCAAATAAAATTACAATCGCAGCTAGTAGCGTTGTACTGACTTATGGTTTGTATTGTATCTTGGAACACTAATTAGCATGGTAACTTCCACACTTTCTGTGCCGTAGTGCACCCGTCGAATACATTACGTACACATATATGTGTTCCAATAAAGCGCATAAATACTTTTGAAATACCTGAAATATGTCAGTGATATGTTGTAGCCTTATGTAAGGCCGACATTATGTTCAGGCGCGAGGGGGCAAGTGCAACCACCAGGATAATAACTTTTTGATAACAGGTTTTTACGAATCTGATCTTCTCCATCTCCGCGTGGTAAACTAACAACTAAATTTTGCTCATTCATTCGACTTCTCTTGGACAAATCTCTGTGAACGTTGATGGCACTATGTTCTAATGGAAACAGGACGGAATTAAAGAAATAGAAATAGTTGAGAAAGTATATGTAATAGCAACAACTTCTAACTACTTCTAGTTTGACTATTGCAGAGCAAGTTTCAATAGAAATAGATAAATGCACATGAAGTAGATTCATACTTATAAATATACATGGCACGAGTCATCTCTGAGGGCCTCTAGATGACGAAACAGATCTGATACCAATTTACAGTCTCTATATCTATCTATTATCTAATCTAGTTTTGTTTGTCAGGTAACAAAAGGAGATACCTGTGGCGAGCCTCTCTATGCGTCTTTTCTTTCTTTCTTTTCTCCAGTTCTGATTTGCCTCACAGCGTCAGGGTAAGAAGAGATTTCTACAACGGGCTTTTGTTTGTGCTTCATAAATAGTGTCTTTCGTCGCCGCTGTTATCTCTGAGGTCCCCCTGTTAGTGGTTGGTCTTTTGATTTTTATCTACTGTATCCGAGTAACATTGCTCTTTGTTGCACACTGTCTGTTGGTAATCTGCTTATGTGGCAGAACCATTCCAAATGTGGTACTTTAGCGTGGTCTTTTCTGTTTGTAAAATCGTGCAGTTATTCTTTGATATACCTTAAAATACATATTGGGTAACGTGCATTTTTGGCGGAAAATCGGATGTGTGTTCCCTACATGCCGTAGGGACTTGATGGTAGCAACTTACTTACTTTCTAAGCGCAAACATCCCACACTAAAAATTAACTTGGTTGATAAGAAAGATCACTAACTAACAACATAAAGTTACAACAACCATCATACATACTCAGAAAACAATTTTAATAAACACAATATAATAATCACATCTAATGATTTCACCATTTCTTTCTGCTCCATATCGCCCTCCTGGTTTTGACAACTTTCACAGTATGTACTGAAACGAAACAGACTAATAGAGGTAAGTATAACTTGGTACAATGGCGTTGTCGTAAAATATATAATACAGGGGCGTCTTTATAATAATAAATACTTTAAGTTAGACAGTATGACTTCATAATTGTTACACAATTGTTCTTTATGTTACCAGTGCCAAACATGGACAATGAACAAAGCGCAGTCACCAAACATAACTACATGTGAAATTCGCTGCCTGTTTGAGTCAACAACATCAGCATAAGAAATAAAGTTGGCACAGAGCCTTGCTTGAATTACTTAGATAAACAAAGAATGAAGTGGTTTGGCCACTTAATAAGAATGCATCCAAACTCCACAGTATACAGAGTCTTCTACAACAGAACATCGGGAAAGAAGGCAAGAGGAAGACCACGAAAAAGTTGGTTAGATGGCGTAGCAGAATCTTGTCAAAGAGCAAAAATAACAATCATCCAAGCCAACAGAACAGGGCATGACAAAAATAGAAAACCACGAAACTGGGCAAACAACCCAGTAGCAGTGTGACGACAATCCATATGATGGCTAAGACGTATTGACAAAAATGATAGAAGACATAAAGTCTAAAATTGCATAAACAATCAAGATGAAGAGGAAGAGACCACGAGGCAGTCCATGAAAACCATGGAGATATAAAATTTAAGTAGATCTAGAACTACTCGAATTCAACAGTTGTGAAGAAAAAGCTAAAAACAGAGATGATTGGGGACTTGTTTTATCTCCAGCAGTGAACCTCATAAGTTCGGAAAGCTGAAGAAGAAGAAGAAAAAGAAGAAAAGAAGAAGAACAAACATATCATTGAACCATTGAAAGTTTAATCTTGTTCAGTTGTTATAGCAAATTAATTTTGAATAAAACAAATGTAAAAACGAATACATACAATATATACAGTCATTGAATAAATCGGGATATAAAACCAGTCTGTGTATACTGAGTAAACTAATAAAGAGTACATCATAGCTTGTCCTGAGCAGACCTTCGGAATTTCTCTCTTCCATAGACCAAATGTCTCGCCTTTGCAGTCACCATGTTAAAACCATAAGTTACATCCTGAATCCATTATCTCCGTCGTCTTCCTCTTCTCCTCTGTGATGGGATGCCTCCTTCCATGCTGGTCACACCAGCCCTTCGTGTCTCTTTATATGTCCAACATACTTCATTTTTCTCACTCTCAAATGTAGCATCAGCCAGTTTTCTTTAATTTTGAGTTCTTTCTGGAAAGATCTATTTGTTCTCTTCTCTGTCCATGATATAGGGATGACTTTTCTGTAACAATTATATTCAAAAGCAGATATATGTTTTTCCACCGTCTTGTTGAATGCCCATGCTTCACACCCACACATTGCCACTGGGAATATGCATGCTCTTAGTATTTTTAGCTTTGTTTTGCGCCAGTGTGGTGCCGGGGCACGCAAGGGAAGCAAAGAATAATACCACTGCGACCTACAACGCATGTCGTAAGAGGCTATTGATGTAGGGCCTAGGTAAGCTACCCTAGTAAATTAAAAAGCATTGAAGAAATCGAATGTGCTGACCTACTTGTAGGTGCATAATTGGCACAACGTACAACCGCTCCTAGACTCAGATTACATACAAATCACAACAAGTGGTGGATATGGAGAGTTCGAAGAAGAAGAAGAAGCTTTGTTTTCAGGTCAGTCCTATTCCATTTGTTTTCATGTCAGTTCTATTCCATTTGTTTTCAGGTCAGTCCTATTCCATACAGTTTTAAGTTTTTGAATTTTGAAATTATAAATATGAAAACTATAATTTGTTTTCATGTCAGTCCTATTCCATACAGTTTTAAGTTTTGAATTTGAAATTATAAATATGAAAACTATTATTTGTTTTCATGTCAGTCCTATTCCATACAGTTTTAAGTTTTTGAATTTTGAAATTATAAATATGAAAACTATTATTTGTTTTCATGTCAGTCCTATTCCATACAGTTTTAAGTTTTTGAATTTTGAAATTATAAATATGAAAACTATTATTTGTTTTCAGGTCAGTCCTATTCCATACAGTTTTAAGTTTTTGAATTTTGAAATTATAAATATGAAAACTATTATTTGTTTTCAGGTCAGTCCTATTCCATACAGTTTTAAGTTTTTGAATTTTGAAATTATAAATATGAAAACTATTAATAATATATTGGGTCTCATTATCCAGTCACTGCTGAACAGGGAATCCCAAACACCAGTCAGAGACGATGAGCGTGATCGTGCACAGGCCATCATAGACGCCGGCGAGGACGTCAAGAGAAGTTTACAAACTCTACGAAATGGTCTCAGAGAGAAACTATTTCAATTACTACGACCATCTATTGTAGAGGTTCCTGATGAAAGTAAGGAAGTGTGGTAGAGATGGTAAGTGATGGCATATTTGGTTTATGGCTATTTAACTAACGTCAAAGAATTCCGTACAGATCTATATATGATTCGTCTCCCTCAGTAGATGTGGATGGGTATGCGTACTGAGGATTTCCTTGGTTAACTAGCTAAACATACTCATCCTCATAAGCTGTTTCTATTGTGAAGTGGTTAACACATTTGCCTGTCGTTCTGAAGGTTGTGGACTCGAATACGGACCGAGTCACATGTGCAATTTTTTTCATGAGATTATTCGAATTTTTGTTACAGATACGGAACTGCGGGGTTCGTGCTTGTGTAGCTTGATCAATGTCGGGCTATTTCTGACGACTGAGACGGAACCATATGCGGAAACCCCGTGCAATGAAGTCAATCATTTATTTAATATATTTTGCTGGAGCACATCGTATTAATACTGTTTTTCTTCAAAACAGCGCGCTAAATCGTAGTGTTTGCTTATAAAAGGTATAAATTCGAAGGATTTACTTTATTGCACCGGATTTCCCCATATGACTCAGTCCCTGAACGCAGAAATTTAGAAAGTATTGCACAAAGCACGCACGCCGCAACTCCAGCAACAACCTGGGAGAATCATGAAAAATTTGCACATATGACTCGGTCCGGATTCGAACCCCAACTTTCATAACGACAGGCAAACGTCTTAACCACTTCGTCATAGAGACCCCACAAATGGGCGTATACTAAGTGTTAAATCGATCAAGACATGCAATATCAACTGTAGTATCTTCATCGAATAGGCGGTCGGTTATAAATTGAAAGCGTCCTTCATATCAATCTTCAGATTCCATAAATAAATACATTTGATGCAATCTTTTTTGATCTCTTACTGCATGCAGCGAACGTGAGAGTGTGTACAGAACGAAATATTCAAGTAAGACTCTCGATGCTGAAAACTTCCGTATACGGTAAAAACTAATACCGCAACAAGCCGTTTCTAAGCAACCCATAAGCGTAAGACATAATAGTAAGTCACAAGTAAAATGACTCTTAGAGAGTCCCTGGAGGGCCGTAGTAACAGTTTCAGCCTTCATCACCATACAGGAAGTAATTGTTCTGTATGCTCCCTTCCGCTCTCCAACGACTCTAATGTGTGTGTGCTTGCTTGGAGGCCCCAACTTGACTTTTCACCACGATTCACAAATACATCTTTATATAGAACAATATCATTTTCTATTGCGTTATCTGTCTACTATCAACGGCACTTTTAACTTTCTTATTACCCCAAACTCTATATTTCAATCCAAGAGTAATGATAACATTGTGACAGTTGGTGTCATTTAAGTTTATCGGAATCCGTTCTTCCTCTTTCGCTAGGGTCGCCACTGCAGAGATATACTCCGTCATGTCACCCGCGTGACTTCAAAATCGATTGTCCACTTATCAATGTCCGTAGATCTTGAAAGTAGAAAGTAATGTATTTGGTTTTATGTCGATCTCACCGGCAGTGCTGCATTGATAGATCCTTAGTATGAGTTAGTAATTCTTCTTCTTCTTTGCGCTCGTTTTTTATGACCAATTTTAATCACTCTTTGTGATATGTTTAATCTTTACCAAGAACGTGTATACGTAGCACATTGGTTTGGTAGACCGCTAAACGCATAGACTTCTACACGTTTAATTAGTAATTTACGAGTATCTCATACATTTGGAGAGAACTGCTCTGAGCCTTGTTCTGGTTAATACAAATGTGTCACTGTGGTCTGCTGAAAACACCATCTTCTGGCCGAGATGAAGATTTGGTTACCACACTTTGATCTTAGTAAAAATGCAGAGACGATATTATATTTTTATATTGACTAAAAGTGTTTTCAGATGAAGAAATGATTTCACCAACCGGGATTTCTCAATGTGCTCGGTCCATATCCGCAGAAATGGAACTAACAAGAGTATTGTACAGAGTTCCGTAGCTCCAGCAACAATCCTCAGAGTCTCTAAAAATTTCACTTCTGAACAGAAAGACGTGCTCCCGATGTGAACCCAAAACTTTCAGAACTCAAGGCAAATGGCTCAACCACATATCTCTATATAAACGCTACCCACATATCTATATATAAACGCTACCCACATATCTCTATATAAACGCTACCCACATATCTCTATATAAACGCTACCCACATATCTCTATATAAACGCTACCCACATATCTCTATATAAACGCTACCCACATATCTCTATATAAACGCTACCCACATATCTCTATATAAACGCTACCCACATATCTCTATATAAACGCTACCCACATATCTCTATATAAACGCTACCCACATATCTATATATAAACGCTACCCACATATCTCTATATAAACGCTACCCACATATCTCTATATAAACGCTACCCACATATCTCTATATAAACGCTACCCACATACCAAATTTCATGTCTGTAGTATGTTTGGAGGTGGCGTCTGTGGCTTAGGGGATAGTGAATCGGTCTATTAACCCCGACGTTCTGAGTTCAATTACGCTGCGGACAGTTTGGTTGCAAATTGTTTCTCGTGGATTTTTACAAAAGGACAATGGTACCACCCGTTCGGAAAGCAATAGCAAACTACTGAACGTAATAATGCCTAGAAAAATCACAAACAGCGTTAAAAGCTGGGTTGATTCGCAAAGTCCTGTAAAGGATATGCAATTAACTTTACTTTTAGTATGTTTGGAAGTATGTTAAACATTTTGAACAAACACACACACACATATACAAACAAACAGTCAAATGGTCACAACTGTGCCTTTTATATAGGAATACGTTTTGCCAAAGTGTACTTTCATGAAATGCGAACAATTTTATTCTTTTTCAGACACATATGGTCGTGCCAGTGAGCTACTTTTGATGCTTTGACTATCAAAAAAAAACAAGAGAAATAAAGAAAATGTGGGATGTGTCGCTGATGATGGAAATTTAAGTTAAACAATCATTGAATGTAACTAATTCAAAATTTAACTTAGCACATTAACAGTAGAATTTAGAAATACTGTACATTTTGAAGAGTTATTTTTCATAAATATGTTTCTGCTACAATTCAAATTATATACAATGAAAGGTTTGTTATACTAAGTAATGTGAGGATCTGTGCTAGTTAATAATTAGAAATTGTACCAACATTAAAATTGTTGTTTTGATGTAAATTTACAAAACATTAACAAATAATATAACTAGTTAACGCCGATGTTCGAATTCTGCATCCGATTCAACTTTCATATTATTGTTTATATTGTTAGTATAGTATCGATCTTTACATTATTTTGTTTCTCTTTGCCCCTAAAATGTCTCAATGTTTAAAAACAAAATGACAGCAAGAATACTAGAGAAGGTATTTTTAAAAAACAATAAAAATATATATTGGTACAGTTGCCACAATTATGCCATAAATTAAAAAAAAACTTTCCATTATATATTTAATTAATTTAGACTATAAGCTGGTATAAAAACACACCTCTATATTCTACGAGTCTAGCGGTCAGGCAAACTAAGATTGCCACAAAGATTACCAAATACCTGTATCACCAATCTACTCTGTCCAGAATACGAAGCCGTTCACATTCGCATTATATGGCTCTCATAATCACTTAAGGGTTATACTACTGACAGTTGGGTCATTATAGCTTATAGATATCGATTTTTCAAATTCATCATATTATGTTAGTATTGCATCTCTACAATCAAATTATGCAAAGAGTTTTTATTTATGATCCCGAAAAATGCTTCAAAATTATTTTTCAACAGCCCTACCCTCTAAAAATTCACTATAGAAAATGTCTTCAATTGTCTTTCGTTTGTCCCTAGATACAGTGTATGGCATTCAATTAACCCAATCGAGTCACGTATCATTGTAAAGCTTGATCTGAGTACTAACAGATATATTAGATTTAATTAGGCTAGGTAATGACTGTATGATGTAACGGACGATTTCCCTGACACTTTAGGCTAAATTTACATTTTATTTTTAAAACACAGTTTTCTCCCATTTGTAAATTTCGTTAACGTGGGTAATGTATGTTTTCCACCATGAAAGAAATCCTCAAGATAGCAATATGAGATTTGACCCTGACATATATATATTAATATTGAAGCCCTTAGACAACAGAAAATGCACCTTTCTCTAACAAATAAATTTATATGAATTTTTTTATGAACCAGGGGTCCTATTTTGGGCCGTAAATTGGGTATGTCTTATTCGTTGCACTCCTAGAGATCAGTTACATGTTACAGAACAATTTAAAGTTGTCAGTAGGCCAGAATATTGGTATATTTAGGTTGTGCAGTCAAAAAAATTGCAATTGTTATTTATTTCACTCTGTTTGGAGACCGTGCGACGTTGTTTATAATCCAACATGGCTGCCGTTTCCATGGCAATTTATTAATGCGAAAGATATCTAAATTTTCATTTTAGACCACTCTAGTAGTAACTGCTATGTATCACATCATTTTATTGAGAGATAAGAAAGTTGAGAAATCCTGTAGCATAACCCCTTAATTCCGACTCTCATGATCACTTACTTCCGGTAGGAGTGAATTTCGGGCAAATTTCTACATGTTGGCCTAAAGTGTAGGCAGTTCGAAATTACATCACGCGTACTTTGTCGATAACAAAATATAACAATACTTAGACTTACCTTGAAGCCCGACAATAGCAGGTCATTTTGAAATATTTAAAGTACACTAAAGCTGTCACTAGGAGAATCTGTGGTTTAAAAACTATTATATTAATTTCAGTATTGTATTTGTTTAGAGGATCATGTGTTATTTATTCAGAAGAAAAATAATAAAAGAATGTATCTATATTTTCAATAACAACAGAAACGTTCCAGTTTTCTACGAAATATCGGACATCAGTTTTCATGAAAACGGTCATTTGTCACAATCTCTGTAGTTATTCAAGAAGAACGATCTTTCATAGAATATCAAACGTGCCACATACGCCTTTTCCACGGTGTACACAACACTTACTGTGACATCAGAAATAACACAAACATTGGTATACAAAATAATCAAACACAAAATAATAATATTACATAAAAGTCAGGAATTAATTAACCTGTACTTGGTTTATCAAATAATTGTGGTCTCTCGCTGAAGTGGAAATTAAAATGAATATCAACACCTACTGTTAGACCTAAATTGTCTTTGTTAAATTTGTTTTTAAAAGAGACATGAGAACGTGGAATTAAATACAATATTTGCATGGAAGAAAAAAAGAAAAGTGAAGACTAGCATAGTATACCATATGATGATTGACTGAGCAGCTAATGGACGATAACATATCTACTGAATGTAAGTGGAAAACACGGAAGGAATGGGTTAGAGATGTTTCAATACTAAACAGGAATCTGAATCAGTAAAGATCTTAAATTGTGATATCAGGAAACATAAAGAACATAAGTGGGGGTAGTGTCAGCTTGAAATAATGGTAAAACAGAGAGAAGTGAAGAGTAGGATGTTTACAAAAATAAAGACTGAAAAGGTTATAATAGAAGGGGTTACCTCAACGAATTACAAAATGTAGATCACCAGAAGCATCGCATGTCATATTTTTTTTAAACAAGGGATGTAGGTTTCATTTCTCACACCTATCGCTCAACAAGTGAGAAAATGAATCGGTATTCTTACCTCCTACATACTTGGTCTAGTAATGTGAAGTGACCAGCATTTCATCTGCAGTGGTCTGCAAAGGCGACGGGACATTCGTTGTCCTTGAATAAATAGAATATGAGAACAGTAACACGCTTCAGTTATGATCTACAGCGCGACACAGTAACATTTGTAAAAGTAGAGATTATATGTGAGTGGACATGAACTTTAGTGCACATATAGAAACCACTGTGGATTCAGATATAACATTATGTCACATTTGGATGAATCGCTTTTATTTCTAACTCTTCTCAACAACGATGAGCGTTATTCTACACATATAAAAGAGGTTTCATCAATTTTGAGTATACATCAACAGCCAGGCTTGTCATCAATAGTGGAGTAAATCAAGATCAAGAGCTTCTCATGAAATATCTATGTCGAAACCAGAACGATGATATGTTCTTTCATATTCATTCTGATTGTTGTCTTTTTAATGTTCAAAGACAGAAGGCCAAGATCAGTATTTGAAATGTGCTAATCAAAGAACACATTAAATGACATGAATGCCTAGAGAAGATAATCTTTGAGGTAATGGTGCCTGGAAGAAGAATGAGAGGAAGACGGTGTGGTCAAGATGTAATTGACGATCTGAGAATGACTGCTGTTGCCGCCGGTCAACTTGCACAGAATAGAGTGGGTTTTTTTCAAGATTGCTGTTATGTGAGCCAAGTTCTGGAAGGGACAAGCTACTTGATGATGAATCAAAGAACTGAAAAAATACATATGAATTCACAATAACGAAGAACGCAGGAGTGAAACTGCAGTAACTAATGTCTATATTATATGATACCTTTTGTGAATTTGGACTTACAATCATTCCAAGAAATTACAGCTTAAAAATCAGTGAGCAAAGGAAAGAACGACAATACACATTGACTGGAAGAGTTAGAAGGGGTTTCTCATGTTATTTAACTTCGATTCTCTATCAAAATATGAAATCGTTTGATCAAGAAATAAACATAGGATAGGCAAAGCAGCAACACCACTGAATTGATTGACGAAACACCTGTTTGAAAACAGAACATTGACAACTAGAACAAACATCTATGCATACCAGATATACTGCACTAGCACTCTTTTTTATGTTAGTGAAACAGTTAATCTATTCCCGTCATGAGAAACATATAAACAGCATCATCACGTGGTGCCACTGTAAACGTCTTGGAATAATTCGATGACAAGTTAACATCATCAATAGAGAGAGATGTGGAAAAGAGCAAGCTTTACAACATATTTGTTCTACTCAGTTTTCGTATACCGCGATGATTGAAGCACGTTTTGAGTATTGGTGGATTGTAGAATGTCAAAGAACAGCCTCTATAGGAAATGACAAACTGGTGCATAATCTACTTCCCTTCCACATCTACTTCATCAATATAGATGTAGGGACAAGTAAACTGTATGCAACATGTGTTGAAGTTTATTGATAGAAATATCATGACAGAGATAGTATTTATAGAAGTATGAATACAGAGATTGCAAGACATGGACAAGAAATGTGTCATCAATGTATCAATAATTACGAGACGGGAGAAACGTATCGCAGAGATGTTAAGAGTTGAGGGCCTGAAGAGACACATCAGGTCACAAAATAGCAGCCATGTCAATGAAATTGCTTGCAGCATTTGCAGAAGTTTGTTTATTTTCACAAACATAGGTCTGTTTAGTCTATTGCATCGTTGTAATGGTTTGTGATATTTACTTCATCCAAACTCAATCTACATACTAGCATCTGTGAAGTTGGAAAGAAGGCAACCAACAACAACATAATCATTACCACAACAGTCATAAAATAACTGTTAGATAATCAATAACATATTGTCATATCATATATTTACAGCTGCAGCATTTAAGAAAGTCAACTAGTAAATATCACTGGAAGCGTTTTACTCTTTACCATGGAAAATAAACATGTTTTAATATTCAGACTAAATACTTGACATGCAGGAACTAGTTTTAATATTCAGACTAAATACTTGACATGCAGGAACTAGTTTTAATATACAGACTAAATACTTGACATGCAGGAACTAGTTTTAATATACAGACTAAATAATTGACATGCAGGAACTAGTTTTAATATTCAGACTAAATACTTGACATGCAGAAATTATTGTTAATATTCAGACTAGATATGCAGAAATTCGTTTTTAATATTTTCAGACTAGGAACTGACCCCATCAGGCTCAGTTACCAGATTTACAATCTATTATTTATCAGCAAGAAACAGACCGCCATATGTATGAGAGAATTAGAGGCTGTTTTTATGACAGCCAGCGACGATTTAAAAGGAGACATCGTTGTTGTTATTGGTTACGTAGAATGGTAGTTAATACATATTGTTGCGTCTATTAAGGATGCAGAGCAATGTACACACATGTATTTACACAGACAAGTTATATCATGATAACATCACTACACAAATACTACACGTCTCCTATCTTATTGGCACTGATAGAGAGAAAATACTATGTAGCAACTGCTGGAAATATGGAGTTAAGCTGATGATAGTCTCATATTATCTTATGGAACGATATATAGTAATAAGTATATTTGATTTTTCGTTAAAGTATCATTCATTTATTTTCTTATTGTAGAGAGTACCACAAAATAAACGTCGCTGTCACATCGGCGACGCATTCTTCAGTCACACTGGTTTCTTGTGTTGCTGTTTTATGTTGTTCATTGTGTATGTTTGTTTCATCTGTATAGCGTTAACGGTGTTCTTGTATTTGTGTGTTGTTTATAGCTATTCTGATGACACCCTGTTTTTGTCCATCTCACAAAATGACATTGAAACATGAATAATGCCAACGGCATCATCCAAAAATGACAATAGAGATGGATACAGCCACAGCTTTATTGCACAGGGTTCCTTCATACGGCTCCGTCGATGTCAATTCTACGCACCTCATGACAAAAACTGCACTCGTGACTAAGTCTGAATTCGAACCCTCAAATTTTAGAACGACGGGCAAACATTTTGACCATTTGTCATAGAGACATTTGATAGTACTATGCTCCATTGTGAATGGAAAGGAATATAAGAGAGAGAAGAGAGAGAGAGAGAGAAAGAGATGTAGTGATATGTTTTTCATAGGTGTACCTGCCAGAAGAATGACGTACCTAATAGTTAATTAAACTATTAACTCCAGCACCCTGTATTTCGCAACTAGTATAGAATTAACTGCATTCTCCCCTAGACATGTTTCATCAGCCATTTAGAGAATCTTGACGAAAGCGGACAAATCTGGTACGACCAATCAGCTAGACTCAGGGTAACGTGAATTTACGCTTACAGATGATTCATTGTACGGTTTTCGTATACTATTTGTCGGCCATCTTGAACTTGATTGTGGAGCGTCTGGACGAGTGGATTAGGCTGCTGACTCCCATTTGGGAGCCCCTGGTTCAATACCCGGTAAGGACAAGAATTTTTTTCTGTCGAGGCGTAAAGTAAAATTCCTAACCTGAACAGTTTTGCGGCGACTGCTCTATGCGACCATTAAATTCCACAGTCTCATGTCCCTGCTGTCCTACACCGCCCTAAAAGACGATATTTTAGGCAGTAGCGACAGTTTATATATATGTATATATATGTATATATATGCTTGATATTCATCTCCAGAGAGTATGACTAAAATATTTCAGTTCTTGAAACATTATATTGTTAATGAACCACTATTTCTGGACATTCACGTCTTGTAGGATGTCTTCATATACTAACAAATTGACCACCACCTTTTCTTCCAGCAGATTATGTTCTCCCATCTCCTATAATGCCTGTGCTATTAGTCAACTCACATCATCATTCAATAGCTTGTCTTGAGTAGATCTTTGCCACGTTAACAATCATTCGAGTTTTCTCTCTTTCATGGGTCAGACGTTCCACCTCTGCAGCCATCATGCTGAAAGCATGAGTTACATCCTCTCGTCGGTTTTCCTATTCAATTCTTTGACGCGGTGCGTCCGTCCATCATAGTTTTCCTTAATAGTTTGTGTCTTTTTATATGTCCAAAATGCCTCAATCGTCACAATCTTCTTTGTAGCATCAGCCACTTTTCTTTGATTTTGAGTTCCTTTTATATATATATATATATATATATATATATATATATATATATATATATATATATATATATATATATAAAGGAAATCAAAGAAAAGTGCTGATGCTAAATCCTTCATAAAATCCTTCTACAGTGAATCGCGCTGCAGTGTAAGAACAGATTTCCGTAACTCTGACTGGTTCCCAGTGGAAACAGGAGTGAAACAAGGCTGCGTCTTATCGCCAATGCTCTTTGGAATAGCAATTGACTGGGTCATGCGAAAATGCACCAATAACGCAAATATGGGCATCAAGTGGGTTGATAAAATTTTAGAAGACCTTGATTTTGCCGACGATATAGCCCTTTTGAGTTCATCACATCAAGATATTCAAATGAAAACAAACCTTCTCCAAAATATCTCAGGACAAATTGGTCTCCAAATAAACACCACAAAAACAAAATTGTTGACCTTACCAGCAGTCCAGAAAATATTCAACTAAAAACTACACTCTTGAAAAAGTCAAAGTTTTACATACCTAGGGAGTATGATGTCATCTACAGGGGATACAGCGCCAGAAATTTCCCACACAGAATCGCATTGGCATCAAGTGCTTTTAACAAATTGTCAAATATATGGAAGTCCAATTCACTCAGCAAGCACTTAAAATTAAAGATCTTTAACTCTTGTGTGATTCCAGTATTAACTTATGGATGCGAGAGTTGGAAAGCAACAAAAGCTCTAGAAAGAAAATTAGATAACTTTGAGAATAAATGTCTTAGAAGAATACTGAACCTCAAATGGTCAGATTTCAGACCCAATACACAAATAAGACAAGAGACCAAGCAAGAAAATGTATCAAATTTTATAAGAAAGCGCCGCTGGAACTACATCGGCCACACACTTAGAATGGATGAGAGAGACTCCCTTACCAATCCCTCATATGGACACCAGAGGAAAAAGAAAACGAGGAAGACCAAGAGAGACTCTGCGTAGAACCATCACCAGAGAAGGCTCAACGATGGGCCTAGTAAACATTAAAGACTTAAAACAAATAGCAACGAACCGCGAGACATGAGAGCTATGACCTCTGCCCTATGCGCCGCCCACAGGCCCAAGAGGAAAGACTAACTAATATATATATATATATATAATTCTTCTCTGCTCTTTTATGATATTCTGCGGACTCTTCTGTAATACTTATATTCAAAAGCACATTTGTGTTTTTTCCATTATGTTAAATACTCATACCTTGCCACTGGGAGTACGCATTCTCTTAGTATTCTGTTCGCTCTTTTTCTACCAATTCCATTCGATACCGTTTTGTTTGTTGTTTAAGCTTTTGTAAGGCTGTGTGTGTTCTTTGAATTTACATCTTCCCATTTGCATCTCTTGTTATCAGTGAACCGAGATATTCAAAACTGTTCACTTTGAAACACACTTACAATACAAAAATGCGAAGTCTGAATTGCACTTACGTGATATTCTAACGAAACATTGATAATACTTACAGAACACTAACACCAAGATAACAGGAACGGAAATTTAACACGGCGAAGCATGCACAGTTCAAAACAATACATGAAATAGCTATGAAGTAACAGCAGCAGCAGTCTCCTTTAACTTTAGGACGCATGAAAGAAATGTTGTCTAAATATTATTGAGCTCAGGGGCAATGTTGTTTATGTATTGTGGTTGTAAGAGTATGCTGCTGATATTGATACTCAGAAGAACGTATACTGCACTAGATACTGTATTGTCTTATACAGTTAACTGTATCCAGTGGCGGTTCGTGATCATTTTTGTTAGTGGGGCCAGACAGATATTTTCGGAAAAATCATGGTTTCGGTTAGGATATATTTTAATGTATAAAATAATAAATACACGTTACACCTTATTTTTGGTGGGGCCTGGCCCAACCGACCCTCAATGACGAGCCGTCACTGACTGTATCCCTGGTCTAACGAAACGCAACTACGTAGTTTAAAAAATGTATGATAGATAGCAGCATAGATTACTGAGAAGACAGAAGAAAGTAGCGCAGTGCCGGATTAGCTCTATAGCAGAAGTAGCAAATGCTACTGGCCCTGCGTTTCTGGAGGCCCCACGACTAGAGCAGAAAATGTTTAGCTTGTAAAACTATCAAACAAGTTTTGGATGACATCTTAAATAACATGAATCAAAAAGTAGTGTGTCATAATCAGGCTCACGGAATAGTTTCGAAGATGAGTAAGTTGGAAACGAATAATGATCATTTAGGAACGAATTCTAGAACGCTTTCAAGCGGAGAACTTTTTCGATATTAAAGCTTAAATAAAAGGTGAGCTAGGACATGATGGGACCGATCGTCTAAATAGTCTCACCTTTGAACATGAATGTAATTTACTTCGAGAAATTGATTTGTCTAGTGTTATTCTAATTGTTCACATTAAATCGAGAAAAGTTTGTTTGTAAAGTTGTGTTTAATTTATTATTGACAAAACCTAGGGCCTCTTGTAACATTTGCAACAGACCGCTCAGTAATCTGACTGAAGAACGGATCCAAGATGGACAGCTAAAGTTGATCAAATGAGAATTGATACAGGTTGTGTGTGGTGGGTGGGTAAGTGGGTCTATGTTAGTATGTGTGTATGTTGTGTGTAAGAGAACAGAGGTAGTTAATAGTGTGCATGTATATTTTTGTTTGAGTATCATGGACGGTTATATAAGTGTACGTGAATATCAGTTGAGATGATTAGGTCTTAGTAAGGAAAGTGATGTGTGTATGGAGTATCAGAGGAGATGTGTGATATGAGTATCAGAGAGATGTGTGTATATGAGTATCAGAAGATGGGTGAATATGAGTATCAGGAGATGGTGAACATAAGTATCAGAGAGATGGTGAACATGAGTATCATAGGAGATGGGTGAATATGAGTATCAGATGAGATGGGTGAACATGAGTATCAGATGAGATAGGTGAACATGAGTATCATAGGAGATGGGTGAACATGAGTATCAGATGAGATGGGTGAACATGAGTATCAGATGAGATGGGTGAACATGATTATCAGATGAGATGGGTGAACATGAGTATCAGATGAGATGGGTGAATATGAGTATCATAGGAGATGTGTGAACATGAGTATCAGATGAGATGGGTGAACATGAGTATCAGATGAGATGGGTGAACATGAGTATCAGATGAGATGGGTGAATATGAGTATCAGATGAGATGGTGGAAATGAGTATCAGATGAGATGGGTGAACATGAGTATCAGATGAGATGGGTGAATATGAGTATCAGATGAGATGGGTGAATATGAGTATCAGATGAGATGGGTGAACATGAGTATCAGATGAGATGGGTGAATATGAGTACATAGGAGATGTGAACATGAGTATCAGATGAGATGGTGAACATGAGTATCATAGGAGATGGGTACCTGAGTGGTTACAGGGCCCAAATTGTGTAAAGAGATAGAACACTGTACATGCACGCATGTCGAAGAGCGATAAGGAGGTTGGTCGTTGGGCTATACCACACCGTAAAAACACTAGATGGCTACAGAACGAGAGCGAACCGAGTAAACGCTGGCTGAAACCGGACACATCGCGAAGGATAAGCACCAGAGGTCCAAATGGTGCTGAAGATGTGACGTAAAAAAAAATGCTTAGGCTGCATGAATCAGATTTCCACATGAATAGAATTTATGAGGTCTGGTACATCGATCTGGACGGTGATCCGGGAGAAAGAGAGCAGGAGATGGGTGAACATGAGTATTAGAGGAGTTGGGTGTACATAAGTATCAAAGAAGATGGGTGTACGTACATGAGTATCAGAGAAGATGGGTGTACGTACATGAGTATCATATGAGATGGGTGTACGTACATGAGTATCAGAGAAGATGGGTGTACGTACATGAGTATCAGAGAAGATGGGTGTACGTACATGAGTATCAGAGAAGATGAATGTACGTACATGAGTATCGGAGGAGATGAATGTACGTACATGAGTATCAGAGGAGATGGATGTGCATGAGTATCGGAGGAGATGAATGTACGTCATGAGTATCGAGGAGATGAATGTACGTGCATGCGTATCAGAGGAGATGAATGTACGTGCATGCGTATCAGAGGAGATTGGTGTATATGAGTATCAAAAGAGATGGGTGAACATGAGTATCAGAGGAGATGAATGTACGAATCTGAGTATCAGAGGAGATGAATGTACGAATCTGAGTATCAGAGGAGATGAATTTACTTATATATCAGAGGAGATGAATTTACTTATATGAGTATCAGAGGAGATGAATTTACTTATATGAGTATCAGAGGAGATGAATTTATTTTATATGAGTATCAGAGGAGATGAATTTACTTAATGAGTATAAGAGGAGATGAATTACACATGAGTATCAGAGGAGATGAATTTACTTATATGTGTATCAGAGGAGATGAATTTACTTATATGAGTATCAGAGGAATGAATTACTATATGAGTATCAGAGGAGATGGGTGTAAATGAGTATCAGAGGAGATGAATTTACTTATATGAGTATCAGAGGAGATGGGTGTAAATGAGTATCAGAGGAGATGGGTGTAAATGAGTATCAGAGGAGATGAGTGAACGTACATGAGTCTGAAATGGCTGGGACACGTGTGCTGTATGAGCGATGGTACAGTTGCTAGACAGCATGAGCGCCCATTACTAGCTACGCTTCATTGACACATGCAAACGTTATCTAACTTCATGTAGCATAGATAAAGAAAATGTGTTATCGATTTTCCATATACAGGCAAGCATCGCGAGCGGCAGTGAGGAGCGACTCAAAAAAGAACAGATGAAAAACACCATCACCTATGGGAGCATAAGAGAACGCAGATGTCAGCGAGAACATTCCATGTATCAGTTCTAGCCTCCGGTTTCACCTGCAACAACTGTGGCAAGAATAGCCACTCTAAAATAGGTCATTACAGCCACAAAGACGTGATTCAGCGTAGAACAAACTACGTGTATTGTCTCCTAGACAAGGAGGCCACCGATGATATAGTAGTGAACTGAATCTATTGAACCTCATCATTATCATGAAATAGCTTGTCCTGAGCAGAACTTTGCCACCCCCACAGTCCTCCGGAATTCCTGTCTCTCTCATAGGCCAGATGTCCTGCCTCTGCAGCCGTCATGTTCAAACCATTAGTCATATCTTTAATCCATCTTCTCTGTTGTCTGCCTCGTCTTCTGTTTGCCGGTATGCCTCCTTTCATGATGGTCTTCTCCAGCCTTCATATCTTTTTATATGTCCAAAACATCTAAATTTTCTCTTTCTTATTTGTAGCATCAGTCAGTTTTCTTTGATTTTGAGTTCCTTCCGGATAGATCTATTTGTTCTCTTCTCTGTCCCTAATAAACGGAGAATTCTTCTGTAACACTTATATTCAAAAGCACATATGTGTTTCTCCACTGCCTTATTAAATGTCCAAGCTTCACAGCAATAGGTTGCCACTGGGAATATGCATGTTCTTATTATTATGATCTTTGTTTTGTTATCAGTTCCGTTCCAGACTGTTTTTAGTTTAATTTTTTGTAAAGCCATGTTTGTTCTTCTTTTCTTCTTCTGCGTTCGCCCGCTATGAATTAAGGCGTAGCCATGGCACGTGGTGTGGCTCTTCTGGCTGATTTTTGCCTGGTTCTTCTTTTAATTTCCTTCATCCCATTTCTCTCTGTTGTTAACAGTGAAGCAAGATTTTCAAAACTGTTCACATTTTCTATTTTCTCTCCGTTGATAAAAATATCTTTTGTCATTTTCGTTACTATTACATACGGAGACATTCAAACGTTCCTAATGAAAATCTGGGAATAAAAACGAATAACGAAATAAATGTAACACAAAAAACACACACACAAACTAGAAGTAGAAAAAAAGAGAAATAATTTTTAAAATCAAGTAAATATATAGCTTATATACATGCAACATATACACATATATATTACAAGGCATGAGAAGAGAAAGTACTTAGAAGCATAGGAATTTAATGCCTTGAGTACATGTGGTCGCAAGGTACCATACCACGAAATAAAACGATTCGGGGGCCATCATAGGTATGCAAAACTAGGTGTTAATATAGATGAAGACTGCAGTAAAACTATGTCGTTTTAAGCAGTAAAATTTGGTTAAAACGTTGCTGTGTATTGTCATTGTTTTGTAAAACTACAGTACTTTGTTATTACATGTTTCGCCATACTAGGTGTTCAAGATAACCCATGAATAGAAAATCAACAAACTCAACAATCCTGGTAGGCCTATCGTTTCTGCTTGCTCTTGTCCTACTGAACACATCTCCGAATTCCTTGACGGTATCTTCAATCATATAGTCACCACACTACATTCATTTTTGATAGATACGAACCACACCTTGTCTGTTTTGTCTTCCATTGAGTTGTTGCCTGGCATGACTTACCTTCTCTCCTTGATGTCTGCTCACTGTACACCTCTATATCTCATTCTGACGGACTTCAAGCTCTTCAGTTCTTTCTCGATAGGAGAACTAATCCACTTGTCCCCACCTTGACTCTCCTTTGTTTTGCAGAACTAGTTCTCACTCTCAACTCCTTTCAGTGCAGTGACCAATTCTTTGAGCAGATCAGTGAGGTCACCATGGGTACTAAAATGAGACCTATTTATGCTTGTATATTCATGGGTTATCTTGAACATATAGGATGGCATACCTATGATGGCCCCCTTTCGTCCGTTTATCATAGATACATTGATGACTGTATTGGCGTTACTGATATGCCTGAAGCTGATTTGTCACGCTTTATTAATTTCATTAATGATTTCAACCCTGCCATTCGATTTACCTCTCATATCTCTACCTCTTGTGTCAACTTTCTTGACATCACTATCACCATCAACCTATCCACCATCACTACATCAGTATATTATAAGCCTACTGATGCACATAGCTTTCTCCTTTATACCTCTTCCCATGCCCAGACTTGTCGGGACTTTAGCATTGTCCCAACTATTGCGTCTTTGTCGCCTCTGTAGCGATGACGATGAATCTCTTGATAGAGCTCACGAGATGCTTGATGTCTTTCGCAAGAGCCTATACCAGGAGAATGTGCTTGCATTTGCTATGCATCGCGTTCAGAAAATTGCTCTCAGGAGGCCCTTTCCTACCAGCATAGATCTTCTAACTCGGACAGGGTGAAACCTTGTTATCTTAAGTTTCCACCCTTATAGTTCACTTGTGAAAAAAGTCTTATTCTGTTATCTGTCTATTCTCAAGGCTGACCTTAAGACACGATCAGTCTTCCAACTTTATGCTTTGGTGGCGTACAGACGGGACAGAAGTCTTCAGGATATGTTGGTACACAGTCGCCCTAAGTCCAAGATCCAGAGTCATTTTGGCACCGTCCAGTGTGGCCGTCGACGCTGCAATACGTGTTCTTATGTGATACAGACCCGTACTATATCTTTTCCAAAAGTCACGTTTGTTATTGAAGATGGATTCACATGCGAGTTCCGTAATCGCATCTATGCCATCACCTGCAAGCGGTGTAACAAGGCTTATATCGATGAGATAGCCAAGAGACTCAGTGACCGATTCGCCCAACACTTGCGGTATATACGCCAGTGCTTTGGACCCTGTAGCCACTCATTTCAATGATACTGGCCATTTAGGAGCTCACGATGTCCAGGTCACAGCCATCCGATCATGTTCCTCGGATGATCGCAGTCGATTTGCTCTGGAGAATCGGTTTATTTCTTTGTATGGTACATTGCGACCAGGTGGGCTCAGCGTATTACATTTATATGCTTCTTAGTACTTTCTCTTCCCATGTCTTGTAATCTATATGGGTATATGTTGCATGTATTCAAGTTATATATTTACTAGATTTTTCATTGTTTCTCTTCCGTTCTATTTCTAGTTTGTATGTGTGTTTTTGTGTTACATTTATTTCGTTATTCGTTTTTATTCCCAGATTTTCATTAGAAACGTTTGTATTTGGTCGTCCATTTGTTTTTTTTAATTTGTCACTCCTGTTGTTCGTTTGCTTGATAAAGACCTTGTTAGTCGAAACGTTGCTGTATTTTGTCATTGTTTTTGTAATTTGTAAAACTACAGTACTTTGTGATTACGTGTTCTATCTATTTGGCAAATGCATTTTCTTGATCGATGAATAATAAGTGTAGCTCTTTGTTATATTTTATTGCTTTTTCACTCAGTTGTCTCAGGGTGAATAGAGCGTCTGTGCATCCCATTCCCCTTCTAAATCCAAACTGTGAGGGGCTTATTTGTGGGTTCAGCGATGTGTCCAGCTCTCACAACCGTATAAAAGAATGGATAGCACCAGCGATCTGTATATATTGATTTCTGCCATAGTATTGATTTTGCTTTTCCATATCACGTCCTACCCCGGTTGTCAGCATGTGTAACAAAGTCATTGACAGAAGCGAAACACTAAAGTATCTGGAATAACAGTTGACAGAAGCCTGTCATTTAAGAGCCATGTTGAGAACGTAATCATAAAGGCAAGAAAAGGGCTAACCGCTCTCAAAGTTATGGCGGGGCGGATATTGAGCAACGCCTGCTACTCTTTCTTTATCAGGGACTAACTAGTGCTGAGCGTGGTGGACTATGGCCTTGGTCTTCTAACAGTAAGCAGAACATCACTGGATAAGTTAGAAAGGATCCAAAATGAAGCGATGAGGCTTATACTCGGTTGCACACGTGACACTTCTTGTGAGGCAAAGCGCTATGTCCTTGGATTGCCAACGATGGCCACGAGACACAAAGTCGCACAGGTAAAAGCGTATCTGAGAGTTTCTGCGGACACAAATCATCCTCTGCACAAATCCATAAATGAGAACAAGGGAAGGCGATTGAAGAGAGGTCGATCCTGGATGGCCGAGGCAGAGGATATTATTAAACAGGTCTGTACTCTAGATGAGCTGAGGCACGGTGACGAATGGATGCCTATATCAGAGGATATGACTGCTTACGCCAGGGTTATCAGCACACTTGGACGCCGCTGTAGAGAATGGGCACCGGGCGTCGTCAATGCGGAAATTCTTGCACTCGTGGATCAGCACTCCCACCCAGGTGATATCATTATCTACACCGATGGCTCTGTCAAGCGTGGCACCAGATCATCGTGGGCTTACTCAGCACAACGAAACGGTCGCACACTTCATGAGGACTGCGGGGCTTTTGAGACAACGACATCGAGCATGACTATGGAGATCACCGCTGCCTCCAGGGCTCTGTCATGGGTGGCTGAGCAACAGGTTACCTATACGATCATCATATCAGACTCGATGAGTATGCTTCAACTGATTGCATCTGGAAGTATGCGGGTGGAATGGGTGAACAGCATTCGGAGATCACATCTCAAGAAAATGACTTGGCTGTACACGCCTGGACATGCTGGAGTGCGGGTAACGAGTGTGCTGACTCTCTTGCAAACAGTGCCCCGACTCAAGTGGGCAGAAGCAGAGCCGGATTAGACCAGCGCGGGGCCCGTAGCAAATTTTAGCGCGGGGCCCTAAGTTTTGTATGATAATAAATAATAAAACATAAATTTTACAAACAAACTTGTCTCGATTTACTGTGAGCAAATTTAGAGATAATACTAGACAAATCAATTTCTCTAAGTAAATTACATTCAATGTTCATTAAGGTGAGGTTATTTAGACGATCTTGTCCCATCATGTTTCTTAACTCACTTTTTATACGCTTTAATGTTGAAAAAGAACGTTCTCCGCTGCAGTTAGTAATCATTAAAGACAAGTAAATTCGTAAGACTATTTCTACATTTGGGAAACACGACTCTAATGAATTTTCCATTATAAGTTTATAAAATTGCAGTTCAAGGGCCTCAATCTTTTCGTTGCTAATAGCAGCAGCTACATTAGTTTTAAGAAGTTCAGCGAACTGCACAAGTTCGTCGCCTAGGCTTTCTTCCAAATCCTCTTGGTAAGAGCTGACAATATTTGGAGTTCTTTTCAAGATCTCTTCTGCTGTAAGAGATTTTAACTGCCGAAATGTTCCAAATACATCAGTCACTCTATGATACGCTTCCATGCGTTTAGCTAAGGCAGAGAGTACATTATCAATTATGACAATAAACACCTGACTTTCAAATTTTTGTTTGGTGTTTGATTTTCTACAACTTCATCGAGCGTAGTAGAGCCACTAAAATCGTCGTACTTAGTATTTCGCTTGCGTCGTCGTGAAGTTTGTTGCTGATATTCTTGACAGTGAGTCAGGATTTTGGCTTTGACCTCAATATCTGAAAATGTAGGCCGCATTGCTTGAACGTACCCGTGTAACGATTCATAAAGAGCATATCCCGTGTTAAGGTCTTGATCAGGTGACTGTAATGAAGCGCTAGACGCTTGCAAGCGTTCTAGAATTCCGTTCCATAAAATGCTAACTATTCCCGTTTCCAACTTACTCATCTCCAAAACTAGCCCATACGCTTGATTACGACCTTTTGATCCATGTTATTTGAGATGTCATCCAAAACTTGTTTGATAATGGTAAACCACATAAAAGTGCTTTTGTCGCATCAGCTCTGGAAGACCACCTGGTGTCCGACAGTCTCTTCAAAGTCGGGAGTTTTGAACCTGTATCTTCCAGTGCTTTTGTAAGAATGCCCCATCGATAGGTAGAAGCGGAAAAGAATGTATAGAGACTTTCAACAAAATCGAAAAAATGGATGCTTCTATACAACATTCTGCAGCACACTTCGCAACCAAATTCAGTGAATGTGCAAAGCAGGGAATGTATTCTGCGTACTTATTTATCTCCTTAATGCCTGCTTGTAAGCCGTTGTATTTCCCACTCATGTTGCTGGCATTGTCATAGCCTTGACCGCGACAGTCTTTGATATCAATGCCATTTTCCTTTAAAAATCAAGTAAACTTTGGGCGAGTTGTTCAGCAGTATGACCTTCCATATCCAAGAACTTCACAAACCTTTCCACTGGTCCAGATGGTAACACATAGCGCACTATTAGTGTGAGTTGGTCCACATGCGAAATGTCTGGAGTAGAGTCCAGTGATACGGAATAGTACTTGCATTTCTTAATTTCGCAAATAATATGATCCAGTAAGCTTGATGCAATTAGATGGATAAATTCCTCACATGTTGTTTTTGATAAGTATGATGTATGTCCCTTTCCTTTATTTGCATAAGTATTTATATGCTGAGCCAGAAAAATGTCAAATTTGGCTATTAATTCCAACAAACCTAAATAATTTCCATTATTAGGTGAACCAATAATTTCATCCCTACCCCGAAATGCAAGACCTCGTTCTGCTAAAAATTGGATTACTGAAGTAATTCGCTCCAAAAGTGTCCGCCAATATGTTTGTTCGGTCTCAATTTGGCTTACAAGTTGAGAATCGACACGAGCATCTTTCTTTTGCAAACTAACAGAGAAATTATCGCTTGTCTATGGGAGGTGCTTTCTTCATGTCTTTTCAACAAATTATTTGCGTTTTTCCAATCGTCAAATCCTTCTTTCGTAAACCGTGACGAACAGTCTGAATCAGTAACTTTGCAAACAAAACAGAAAAGTTGTCCTTTAGTTTCTGAATAACACAACCAATCTCTCACATGAGTTTTGTTTGTTGGTTTATGTGTATATGTGAAAACGATTTTCGACAAATTCGTGGATTGTTTTCTTTATCCTATGTTGTTTTTTTGGAAGACAAGAAATCACTGTTCATATGTTGCACTTCGCTGCTTCTTTTCGCAATCCAATAATCTCGATTGAAGTTGATTGGCCATTCACCAATATCGTTGGAGTACATTTTATTTTCGTTGTGCTTTTGGCTTGTAGAAGATGTTGCTACATTGGAAGCATGTGCTGTGCTTTCTGCCTCTCTTTGGCTTGAAAATGATATGGCTAAATTGGAAGGACTTGCTGTACATTCGACTTCAGTTTGTCTTGTGGAAAATGTGGCTAAATCGTGAAGAGTTGCTGATCTTAATATTGGTAATGATGATTGTTCTATATCACTATCTTCATCTACTATACTGTGAGACGCGACTTCTATATTTTCTGCTTCGATTTCTTTGGATTCAGCACCATTACACACGACATTAAAAATTCAGACAGCTTGCGTGTTTTTGATACAAGAACTTGGTTATATTTTTCCTTTTCATCTTGTGCTTTACGCTTTGCACTTCCAGAAGCGTAATGTCGACCCGGATCTCTGGCTCTGCTGCTCATGATGTCTATCTCAATCTGGGAAGAGAAAATGAATTTACAAATAAAATGTAATTCTTCTACTTTCTACTAATATAACATATAAATGTGAAAGTTTGGACAGCGTTTTATGATATAACAATTTACTCATGATGATATATTATATACAGGGTGCTTCGTAATTTAACCACTTAACATGACTATAACTCTGATTTAAAACATTTGAATTCATTGAAAACGAAAATGATAGAAACTATTTTTAAAAATTAATTTCTCACTGAAACATAAAATTAGCTATGTAAAATAAAATAATAATAAAATAACAAGATGGGAGGATTTAAATACATTCAAAGTTAGCAGAACAAATAAAAATTACTCTCTGTGTCCGTTTGTGTGCTTCTCTGTAAAATTATGCAGCTCTGTGTTGCGACTTCTTGTTGCGGCTCCTTCAAGTGTGTCCAAGTTTTCTGTTTAATCATTTGGCCCTCCCTCGCATTATTTTATGGGACATCTAGTCGAGTGCAAAACAGTTTCTCACAAAAACGTGAATGACATGAAATTTATTTAAGAGTGCCCAGATCTGCTCATGTCTTAGAACAATATTTCATACACCCACTTGCATTTATTTTAAACTAAGTTTCGCGCAAAAACTACTGAACGAGCAGAGACTTGAACTGGGTTATGAGTCAAATTTAATTGTTCTTTTGTTCAAGCTTTCAAGTTTTCGTTTATTAGAAGCGTGTGCACACAAGAGACACTCCTATACAAAAAAGTAAAAAACTGTTACGTTGTTAATGAGCTCAGTGTGACCGCCCAATTAAGTCCGAAATTGAGTAAACATGACCTTGGCCCTAACCTCAATAAAAAAAAAAGGGGAAATTATTACCCACCTCCCAAACTTGGTTCCTTGTTTATGACTAGTGACAACTTAGCTCCAGAGGCGCGGGGGCCCCCCAAAGCGCGGGGCCCGTAGCATTTGCTACTTCTGCTACTATGCTAATCCGGCTCTGGGCAGAAGCATGGACAGAGCCGATATCACCAATGCGGTACGCTCTCAATTGTGTGACATGGGCGGGTCTCAGACACTGGAACGAGTTCGAGAATTAGGTGTTAAGTTTGGACATGCAGACAGTGTCGTCTTCGTGGTAGAGAGAGAAGATATAGTAATCAACTTCTCATGGTTACTGTGAGCAAATGGACTTTGGGATGGCTGCTGCAACGGAGGACAGAGCACGAATGGGAATGCCCAATGTGCCATGACGTCGATCGAATAACATAACATAACATAACGTAGGACCCGAGGTATTTTTTTTAAAGGTTTCCACTTCCTCCGTATGTAGTAGTCATATGTAGTGTTCTTTGAAATTCGTCACGCCTATTGTATCGTTTGCTTGATAAAGGCATTTTGGTCGAAACGTTGCTGTGTATCGTCACTTTTTTTTGTATTTTGTGAAACTAAAGTATGTTGTTTTACATGTTTCACTATATAATAACGTGATTTCATTGCGGAAAATACACTTTTAAAATTTGTTTCGCGGTTTTTTCCGAATTTCGATCTAACTTCCGAGGTCGGTTTTCACCAATGAAAACGTTCCATGCCATTTTGTTGCGATTATTCAGTACTTTAAACATAAAACAGTTATCGATCAACCTCTTACTACTGCAGATGGTATATACTTATTCCTGCTCATAAGTTTTGTGACTGTATTTGTGCTTTGTCTGTTTTCTTTATGCTTTAACAAATGACAGTTTTTTTTAAGGAAATAGTATACATATTAGTAAGTAGCCCAATCTGAGTGTTGTGTAGTACGTCATGACACTGAATGAGTCATGGCAGACATTCTTAATTTCATGTGCATGTGCTTAACAATAATAATACAATAATAAACATTCTAGTCTATCAGCACTTCGGTTATTCCCCACTCGGCCAAATCAAATATGAATTCATTGAAGTAATTGAATGGTTAAATGTGCACTCACGTTTTTCATTAAATTTTACGACTTTGTTTGTCATGATTCAATTGATTCTGTTAAATTGTTATGTTATTTAGTATTTCACTTTGTTACTGTAAGTTGCAGTTGCACTTTGACTGTACAATACTGTACATTAACATTGTTACTTGTAAGTTACATATGGTCACGGTGACGAATGGTGACATAATCATTTCTCTTTTCAGGTCTTCTGTCTGTCATTCGAGAAAAAAATGTTTAGAAATATAAAATAAAACATTTGGAATTAACAATAAAATATTTACTACTTTCTTAACATGAGATGATTAGTTATAAAACAGTTTGTACACAATACTATACCTAATGCCTAATACGAATATCAATATAATGTTTTACTAAATTGAAACACAAATCAGTTATATAAGCTACTATTTTCAATCAACCGACAACTCTATCCTATTGCTAGCTAGTGCTCAGGGGAAATAAAATAAGACAACAAACTTATTGGCATGTCTAGAGCTGCAACTTGCAAACATGATTATCTGATATCTTAAACATCATTATTAGCTAGAAGAGCTGGACAGAGGATTCAACTGATGACTTGGATTCTAACATTATATACGTCCCAGGAATTTGGACTAAATGTACTGCTGCTAGGTTTGAACACTGCATAGAAAGTATTCTTCCAACGCACAGTATCACTAAGTTGTTAAATCACTCTGTGATCTGAGCCTAAGAGCGATTATACATTGTGCCAGTTATGCGCCTACAAGTAGGCCAGCACATCAGATTTCTGATACGCTTTTCGTTTACTAGGGTAGCTTTGCTGGCATCTCAGTCGCCTCTTACAGTTGCCTTGTAGGTCCCAGTGGTACTATTCTTTTCTTCCTTTAGGGTTCCGGCACCAAATTGGTGAAATGGAAAGTATAAGAAGTTTAATTAATAAACACAGGACTGGAACTGTCAGTCATTGCATGCTGACAAACATATTGGAGAAGGAATTGGAGCACTTATGGACTTGTTTCATGTGCAATGAAGAAGATCTGATGACTAACTATATTGTGCCTTCATGTAAATTTCAAGAATTCAGCAATTTTCCGAAGAGCTTGCTTTCCTAATATCAAGATTATAAGAAATTCAATAAGTGATTGCAACAAACCATAAATCCATATCCCCTAATGTCATGCAAGATGCAGACCTCTGTCTTAAGACTCAGAGAAAACTGATGCATATGCAACAGGGATCATTCATATTAGCTTTGCAAAAATATTGCCTGGAGATGGCACTGTAGCTTCACTTCATAGTTTGCACACACCATGAGAAGCAACAGAATGGGTGAAGGCAGTTTTTGATTTTGTTCTAATATCTTTTCATTTATACATTCCACAGATCTTTCATGTCTTACTTTTTTAGAAATTATACTTCTATCTTTCAAGTTGTTGCACTGTATCAGATTAAAGATATTATTCTAGTCTTCCTTGTGGTTAATTTTAAATATGCTCTTTTTGTCTTCTATTTATAAGATCTGCAAGGTAAGGGCATGCATGATATGCCAGGATCAGATAGTTTTTCTTCAAAATGTGAAAAATTGGAAATAAGTAAAACTCCAGAATGAAGATACACTAAGGAAATTAAATAACTGAACAAAGTCATGGTTACTGGTCATCAACAAGAAGAAAAACCACATATACAATCTTCAACTTGTGAGTTTGATTAATTTTGATTAAGAAATCAAATGTTTAATTTTATACAGATCTAAGACAGAGGTCACTAGTAGTACTATGGAAGATATAAAACAAAATAAAGAAACAATGTGGATAAAGCAGGAGATGGACTATGAGGTTTGTATATCTTTTATAATTTATATCTAAATGTGAGAATCTTGTAAAACTGAAAGTGATCAGAAATTGCTAATATTAAATGTCCGTTGTTCAAAGGGAGTTTCTATCTCTTTCTTCTCTATCTCTTGATATGTGGGCAGAACAATTAATGTTGAGTCTGTACTATGTTACAATCACACATTGTCTGAGCAGGACTAGACACTTGAAGGACAGAATAAGGTAGTATATTTAACCAACAAGCCACAGAAACTATCACATTCATACCTTTCAACATCTGCTTTTGAAGACTGAGCACCTATGGTTTGCCCAGAACACTATTGCATATATTCCTTCATGATCCACCTTATTCTTTGTATTTCGTCTCATGCAATCACCTTGTCTGACGCAGTTGTGTCTTTCCTTTTGCAAAATAGACTTTGTCATTAGTCAGAACTCTTGTGACATCATAATTCTATATTGACTGCTCATGGTCAACTCTGATCAATGATTGGGTAAATGAGCCTCATAGTTTCCCTTTTGACTTGGTCCGAATCATTTCTTGCTTTTATTTGATGTGACACTGTCCAAGGCTGCTGGTTGACAAATCAGTACATATACATTTCATTTGTTATTCTTATGTTTACTATTTTATATATGTTTAAATGCTCTACTTTACTCTATTGTTGTACTGTTTGATTGATGGGACAATGATCATTGTACTTCAGTGAATAACCATGTGTGCTTTGATCGCTTCCCAACACATGAAGATCTCAGTAGCAATGCACAAACACTATAGCTTGGCGAGGGACCACAATGTAATTTTTTCAGATGGGGAAAATTGTTCAAAATAATATTTGAGTGAGTTTGATAGATTCTGAAAGAAATGTTTAATTTTATACAGATCCTAGACACAGTGGTCACTAGTACTACTATAAAAGACATGTTGGAAAAACACAAAGCCTTACAAAAGCAAAGAATCTCCTGAAACATTCCAGAAAAATGATGTTGAGAAACATTTTAAATGTAACTAGTACTACAATGGAAGACATGTTGGGATGTTGTAGGCACACAAAACAAACTGTTATAAAGATATATTGTGTGAAACATGTGTACTGGTATAGAGACCTCATCATTCCTCAAGAAAACCTTTTTCCAGGTCTGCTTAGGACATCCTCTTTTTAGTTTTCCCTGCGCGTTCCACTCAAGTAGCTTGTCTAGTGAAAGTTTACTGTGTCCTCTGTAGGGCACGCCCAACCCATCACCACTTTCTCCTCCCAACCTGGATCATCATGTGTTCCTGCCCCGCTCTTATTCACAAGTCTGTGTTTGCAACTCTGTCTCACCATCTCAGGCTGAGAATCCACCGAAGACATCCATTGTCAAAAGTATGAATCTTACTCATATTTAACTTGGTGACTTGCCATGTTTCCGAGCCATGCAGCAGCACAGATTTCACATTTGAGCTGAATATCCTGAGCTTTGTTTTCGTGGATATGGCTGTAGATTTCCACACTGTGTGCAGGACAGCAAAGGCTTGTTGGGCTTTCTTAATCCTGGCATTAATGCCCTCATTCGTACCTCCTGTTTGTGCGTTTCTGCCTGAGCATCCCCTTTTTCCTGCATGTCTTGTAGATTGTGTTAGAGCAAGGCAAGATCATCCGCGAAGTTCAGGTCCTCTAATTTTTACATATGTGTCCACTAAATGCCTTTTCTGGACCTGGCATATGCTGTGCATGTAACCCAATCAAGGAGCACCAAGAAGAGGAGAGGGGGATAGCAGGCATCCTTGATTAACACTCGTAGTGACCTGGAACTCCTCAGGCAGTCTTCCATTGTGGATAACCTGGCAGGCAAATCCCTCACATGCTCCCGAATGATGTCAACAGTCTTCTCTGACACCCCATAGTTTCTCAGGGATATTCCACATTGATTTCCTATCTATGCTGCTTCTTCTACATTCACCCGCTATGAATTCAGACGTAGCCATGGCACCTTGGGTGGTGCTTCTGGCTCATTTTTGCATGAAAGCCTGCTTACTGTTTTATTGGTGTCCCCGCCATGAAGGTGGGCTTTTCAGGAGTTTTCCTATCTATGCTGTCAAATACCTTCTCAAAATCAACAAAGCACACATAGAGTGGAGTCTGTCACTCCATTGTTTATTCTACAATGATTCTCTGTGTGGCTATCTGGTCACTGCAAGATATATCTTTATGGAATTCAGCCTGTTCATCTCTAAGCCACTGGTCAATGGGCTCTTTTATCCTGTCCAAGATAACCCTAGTGAGGACTTTGCTGGGAATGGAAAGCAACATAATCCCTCTCCACTTGTCACATTGTAATAAATATCCATTCTTTGGCAGTTTTGCAAGGAGGCTTTTCTTCCAATCCACTGGGATGTTATAAAAACATACCGTTCTAAAAATTGTTGTACTTTTTTCCTTCAAATTTTATGTCTTAGCATTTTGTAAATTGCTATTGTCCATTTACAAAATTTCTTTTTTTGGTTTAATGTTTTTATATTTTTACCACAGCCTCCACCAAGATTGCTTTAGATGTAATAGGCTGAGACCATTAGACATCTAGTTACCTCCTTCATTTGCCTAAGAGACTTTGTTTCCATGTTGTTTAATTTCATACTCATAACAGAACTAAACATAGACCTCTTTATTTAACAATGACTAGATGTGGTTAAAATATTCTTTGACTGCTCCATATCGACCACTTATTAACCAGATTTGTATGTGATTTAGTCTAAGAACGATTGTACGTTGTTCCAGTTATGTGCCTACAAGTAGGCCAGCACATCTGATTTCTGCGATGCTTTTTTATTTACTAGGTAGCTTCCTAGGTCCTACATCAATTGTCTCTTACGATATGCCTTGTAGGTTACAGTGGTACTATTCGTTGCTTCCTTCGGGCCCCGACACCACATGTGCGAGGTTAAAATATAAATATAACATTGAAACATAAAGATAAAATAAAAGTTGACATTTTTTATTGAAGACATTTTCCTTTTAATTTGTGTTAAGCAGAATCATATCTTGACATTTTGTTTTCAGAGTCATACAGTCAAGGTGGAAACTGAAGATGATAATGAGAAAATGAAAGGTAAAGTTGTTATTTAATCTGATCAAGAATGCACGTTTGTTATTGTTTGCTGTTATTTTTTGTGAACAATTTTTCTGTCAATAAATGTTATTATTTAGTGTTTATAATGAAGAAATGACGGGAAATCTATAAAAGAAATTGAAAGAAGGCTATGCATTGCTTTACAAAAACTAAAAGGACTAACTAACCTATGGAAGGGAACTGACATAAGAACAAAAATCATGTGATTAAGAGCCTGCATTTTTCCCTTGGCAACATATGGTTGTGAGACATGGAACATTGACAAAGCAGCAGAGATCATTAATGCCTTTGAATGCAAATGCTACATAAGAGTACTTAGAATATCATGGACAGAGAAAAGAACAAACGCTTCTGTTCTGCAACAGCTTGATATTAAAGAGAGTTGACTATTAAAGAGCATAAAAACAAGGAAAAATAATTATTTTGTAGACATCAAACGACATGAGTGCCTTAAGAAAATAATTTTGTATGGAATGGTACCTTGAAGAAGAATGAGAGGAAGGGAGACCTCGAAAATGTGCAAGATGTCATTGACGATCTGAGAATGGCAGCTGCTGACGCCAGCCAACTTGCACAGAACAAAGAGTTTTTCAGGACTGCTGTCATGGAAGCCAAGTTCCAGATGGGACAAGCTACTTGATGATGATGAATGAAGAAATTCTTAGGTTGAACAAATTAAAAGAGATGGCTGGTGTAATGTAAGAGAGTGTATATTTCAAAGTACTATTTGAAGCAAGCACCTTGTTAGTGACTATGCCAAGTTTCTAGAACAAGAACACTAGTCCACTTATAATGAAAACCTTAATATAACAGATTTAATAAAACTCTCAAACATACATCTCAATTGTAATCTACTTGATGCACTTATTATGGCTGTTGCTGGAATGGTATAACAACTGGCACTAACAGAGTTCTTCATTGTTGTAGATACATCATCATTAACTGAGACTTTTCGCAAGTTTTTATCCTCCACATCCGTTATCAGTCACACAGATAGGAATAACTTATTTGTTAAACTGGGTACCATTTCTTCCATTAGTATGATCACAGATGATTATCTGTGAATGGATGACACTTTTGTCCTTACAGAACAACTTTCAATACATGATATTACACAGATAATCTTGAAGGAAAAAGTTACTGCTGGGAAGGAAGAAGATGAAGAAACCAGAATTTCTTCTCCCATGAAACTAACCAAAGTAACTTTACAAGCAGTGAAGATCCTGCAGATGTTAATCATGTTGCATGCTCAGCAGCACTGACAAAACTTGTGAGAGCTTTCTGAAAAACCCAATTTTGTTACAAAAAGAAATCATAGAGGAAGTTCAAGAGTTTTCATACATGGGAAGTATAGTATTGGAAGATGGTTATTCAGAAAAGGACATCATTGAAGAAAGCAAGTCAAACTTTTGCCATGTTCAACACAATCTGGATCGCTAAAAGATTGAACCTTAAAACAAAACTTAAAATCTATAGAAGCAGTGTCCTTGGAGTGTTATTGTATGGTAATGAGTGCTGGACAATGACCCACAACATCTTACACAAGTTAAATATATTCAAAAATAAATGTTTAAGAAGAATCTTACAAATATTCTTGTCAAAAACAATAGCAAATGTAGTGTTTTTAAAAATGAACAAACTGCATTGTTAGAGACCATTACAAGATGAAGAAGGTGGTGCGGTGGATTGGTCATGTATTTTGTATGTCAGTGGGGACATTGGCTAGGACAGCTCTTTAAGAAGGTCTGGAAGTTCAATAGAAACATGGAGAGAAACTGAGGAAAGAGGGTTAAAAAGACTGGCCTGACATGGGAAACAATTGGTAGAAATGTAGCAAAATAGCAAAAATTGAAATCTTTTGTGAAGCCTTATGTGTTAAATGGGACACACAGCGGATATAAATAGGTTTAGAGAATTTTACGAGGCGAGTCAATAAGTAAGTCACAAAGTTCTGTGGGATGGTAGGTAAATGTAGTTGGTGTTTTCTAAATGTGTCATTAGGTGACAGCAGCATCGAACTTTATATTCCCGTTCGCCAGATGGTGCAATGGGTGCATGCGCAACATAAACAAAATGGTGACTGTTCTTATGGAGGGTACAACCAAAGAGCAACTTGCTTTTTTTGAGGGTAAAATGACTGCCTGCAAAGGACATTCATAAAGAAATGCTTCCTGTTTATGCTGACAAATGGATGTCCCGTAAAGTGGTGCATAGCTGGGTAGAAAAATTTTCTCAAGGGCGCTCTAAAATTGTTGATGAGATCTGGTCGCCCTGTTGAGATTGCAACAGAAGCATCTGTGCAGCGTGTGGAGGAGAAGATTAGAGGTGACAGGCGAGTAGCGATAGACTCTGTAGCATCTTCAATAGGGTGCTCACATGGTTCAGAATAATGCATGATCGATTGAAATTTAAGAAAGTGTGCTCAAGGTGGGTACCCAGACAATTGAAGGAGGAACACAAAATGAACCGATTTGGCTTGTCCTTGCATCATCTCTGTCGATATGAAGGAGAAGACATGCTAAACAGGATTGTTACTGGGTGCATCACTGTTAACCCGATTCAAAGCGTGCTTCAGTGCAGTGGAAACATTCTTCTTCGCCTTGTGTCAAAAAATTCAAGGTTACACTATCAGCAGGGAAGGTTATGTTGACAGTGTTCTGAGATTATCAAGGAGTGCTTTCAACCAATTTCAAGAAAAAAGGTGACTGTGAATTCCGAGTCGTACTGTGAAGTTCTATCGATGCTTCATGATGCAATTCGAAAAAACATGCAGGACTGCTGACAAGAGGAGTGTTGCTTCTTTATGACAATGCCAGACCACATTTGGCTCAATTAACTGAGGAGAAAATTAACCAACTAAGGTGGGAAGTTCTGGAACATCCACCTTACAGTCCAGACGTAGCCCCTAGCGATTTCCACCTTTTTGGTCCGCTGAAACCCCACCTTGGCGGGAAACATTTCGAAGTTGAATGTGAAGTGAAAACATGGTTTAGAAAACAGAGCCCTGAGTCGGTTTGGGAGGACTGATAAAACGATGGGATAAGTGAATCAATGTTGGTGGAAATTATGTTGAAAAATAAAGGGACAATGTATGTATAAAAATAAACTGGTTTCAAGTTGTTATCATGTTTAGTTATTGTTCTACAGCCATTTGTGGCTTACTTATTGACTTCCCCTCGTAGTTAAGTTTGTCATCAAAGTCTGAAAACATAGTGATAAAGTATTACTTACGCCTGAATGTGTTGAACTTCAACAAACAGGATAGATTTATGCAGTGTCTAATTTGATGTATTGGACTGTAGTTTGCCTTAGGTTACCCATCTCTTGGTTAAAATCAGTACATTAAAAAAATCTAACAAAGTAGAATTTCTGCCCACGAGAACATGGAGACACAGTATTGAGTTCAGACCATTGGGGTACGTCCATGTGTTGCCGGTGCCCGTAAGGGGAGCAAAGAATAGTAACACTGCGACCTAGATGGCATGTTGTAAGAGGCAGCTACGGTAGGGCCTAGGTAAGTTACCCTAGTAAATAAATAACATTGCATAAATCGGGTGTGCATAGTTGAATAGTAAACATGTACATTGCTGGTGATTAGTTGAATAGCAGACATGTACGAGGGGGAGTCAATAAGTAAGCCACAAAGTTCTGTGGGATGGTAGGTAAATGTAGTTGGTGTTTTCTAAAGGTGTCATTAGGTGACAGCAGCATCAAACTTTATATTCCCGTTCGTCAGGTGGCGCTAAGTGTCTCATGCGCAGAGCATAAATAACATGGCGACTGTAATTACAGAGGGTACAACCAAAGAGCAACGTGCTGTTGTACTTTTTTTGTGGGCAAAATGACTGTCTGCAAGGGACATTCATTAGGAAATGCTTCCTGTTTATATTGACAAATGTTTGTCCCGTAGAGCGGTGCATAGCTGGATAGATAACTTTTCTCAAGGACGCTCTAAAATTGTTGATGAAATCTGATCTGGTTGTCCTGTTGAGATTGCAGCAGAAGCATCCGTGCAGCGTGTGGAGGAGAAGATTAGAGGTGAGAGGCAAGTAGCGATAAACTATAGCATCTGCATTAGGGTGCTTACATGGTTCAGCATACAGCACAATGCATGATCGATTCAAATTTAAGAAAGTGTGCTCAAGGTGGGTACTCAGACAATTGAAGGAGGAACACAAAATTAACCGATTTGGACTGTCCTTGCATCATCTCTGTCGATAAGAAGATGAGGAAGACATGCTGAACAGGATTGTTACTGGGAATGAATCATGGGTGCATCACTACCAGCCCGAATCAAAGCGAGCTTCAATGCAGTGGAAACATCCTTCTTCGCCTTGTGTCCAAAAATTCAAGGATACGCAGGGAAGGTTATCCTGACGGTGTTCTGGGATTGTCAAGGGGTGTTTTTAACCAATTTCAAGAAGAAAGGTGACAATGTGAATTCTGAATCGTACTGTGAAGTTCTATTGATGTGTCATGATGCAATTCGAAAAAAACGCCCAGGACTGCTGACTAGAAGAGTGTTGCTTCTTGAAAACAATGCAGACCACATACGGCTCGATTAACTCAGGAGAAAATTAACCAACTAAGGTGGGAAGTTCTGGAACATCCATCTTGCAGTCACGACTTAGCCCCTAACGATTTCCATCTTTTTGGTCCACTGAAAACCCACCTTGACGAAAGACATTTCGCGAATGACGCTGAAGTTGAATGTGATGTGAAAACGTGGTTTAGAAAACAGCCCGCAGTTCTATGCAGCCGGTTTGGGAGAATTGATAAAACGATGGGATAAGTGCACCAATGTTTGTGGAAATTATGTTGAGAAATAAAGGGACAATGTATGTATAAAAATAAACTGGTTTCAAGTTGTTATCATGTTTAGTTATTTTTCTACAGCCATTTGTGGCTTACTTATTGACTTCCCCTCGTACATTGCTGGAGATTAGTTGAATAGCAGACAAGTACATTATTGGTGATTGGTTGAATAGCTGACATGTACATTGTTGGTGATTGGTTGAATAGCAGACATGTACATTGTTGGTGATTAGTTGAATAGCAGACAAGTACATTGTTGGTGATTAGTTGAATAGCGGACTTGTACATTGTTGGTGATTAGTTGAATAGTAAACATGTACATTGTTGGTGATTAGTTGAATAGTAGACATGTACATTGTTGGTGATTAGTTGAATAGTAAACATGTACATTGTTGGTGATTAGTGAATAGCAGACAAGTACATTATTGGTGATTGGTTGAATAGCTGACATGTACATTGTTGGTGATTGGTTGAATAGTAGACATGTACATTGTTGGTGATTAGTTGAATAGTAGACTTGTACATTGTTGGTGATTAGTTGAATAGTAGACAGGTACATTGCTGGTGATCAGGTCAATTTAGATTAACATTGTTATATCATCTTCGTTTCGGGGTACATGGCTGCTGCAATATTGTTAGGTCAGTCAATGGATAGAGCTGACATTCTGAACACCCTTATAGAGTGTGACCATAAATGAGGATTTTCATCTAAACCA
The DNA here is from genome assembly GCA_020796225.1 of Arion vulgaris. Lineage (NCBI taxonomy): Eukaryota > Metazoa > Mollusca > Gastropoda > Stylommatophora > Arionidae > Arion > Arion vulgaris. The sequence continues at coordinate 23,871,753 of CM036761.1, read as the reverse complement.
ATCCATGTCAACTGCTAGATTCCACTAACTTGGATTGAAGATTCAAGAGAACAGCACAACACGCGTATGAGTAGGCTAATCAATCAACATTGATCTGGCACAATTGGAACAGAACACGCTGGTAGCCAAAGAAGAATAGTAAACCAACACAGAACCAGGGTTGTTAGTCCCCACACGCTGCAAAACATACTGAGGGGAAAATCTGAGCACTTATAGACTAATTGGTTTGACGTGCAGTGATGATGATCCGACGACTAAACTAAATCTAATTGGAGCCAATGTGGCAGTTGCAGCAACTATGGACATGTCCAGAATACAATGAAGATCTTTCAAACTGAAACATTGCTAGTAAATACTTGATTAATTATCCAAGCTTTCTATTTCTGTTTTTTTTTAATGAACATTTCAGATTTCTACAACCATACCCAGAACCATCTTCCCTTCATCAAACAAGAATATTTACAGTCTGATAATAATATGATAACTGATGACAAATACTTGCAACCAAGGGAACATGGTCAACTTTTAAATGTGTTACCTGAATATGACAGCAAGCAAATAAATACAATGGTAAACAAGAACAGTGGTACAAGTGTTTCAGAAATGAGCAGAGACATTAAGACAGAATCAAGAATGAGTGAAAGTGAAACATCACTGGATTCTGTTGACTATCATGGAAGTACAGTAGATGTTTGTGACACTGAGACTGACTGTCAGTCAACATTACAGAATGAAGATTATATGGGAGTGTCAGATGATATAGTTTATATGTGTAAAAAGAATGCTGAAGTCAGTGACAGACTACATAACAATATAGTTAATCAAATTCATGATGAAAGTAGTCCTAGTGAAAGTATGTTTGTTTGTGATGTGAGATTTACTGATAGTAGTAGTCTACAAGCACATCAGAGAATACATGCTTTAGAGAGACCTTACAAGTGTGATATGTGTGGTGCTGGGTTTGCTTGGAAGAGTAGTCTAGTAGCACATACAAAAACACATACTGGAGAGAAACCATACAAATGTGATGTTTGTGGTGCTGGATTTTCTCATTTTAGTCATCTAGAAGTACATAAAAGAAAACACATTGGAGAGAAACCTTACAAGTGTGATAATTGTGGTGTTGGATTTGCTAGTAATAGTTATCTAGTAAAACATAAAAGAACACATACTAGAAAAACATTACACAGGTGATGTTTGTGGTGAAATTTTACTCAACCTGGTCATTGTAGAACACATAAAAGAAAACATACTGGAGAGAAACCATACAAGTATGATGTTTGTGGTGAAGATTTTACTCAGCCTGGTCATTGTGAAACACATAAAAGAACACATACTGGAGAGAAACCTTACAAGTGTGATGTTTGTGGTGCTGGGTTTACTAGCAATAGTAATCTAGTAACACATAAAAGAACACATACTGAAGAAACCTTACAAGTGTGATGATTGTGGTGCTGGGTTTACTAGCAATAGTTGTCTAGTAAAACATAAAAAACACATACTGGAGAGAAACCTTACAATTGTGATGTTTGTGATGTAAGTTTTACTCAGCGTGGTAATCTTGAAACACATAAAAGAAAACATACTGAGAGAAACCTTACAAGTGTGATGTTGTGGTGTAGGTTTTACTCAACATGGTCATTGTAAAGACATAAAAGAACACATACTGGAGAGAAACCTTACAAGTGTGATGTTTGTGGTGTAGATTTTACTCAGCATGTTCATTTGAAACACATAAAAGAGAACATACTGGAGAGAAACCTTACAAGTGTGATAGTTGTGGTGTTGGATTTGCTAGTAATAGTTATCTAGTAAAACATAAAAGAACACATACTGAGAGAAACCTTACAAGTGTGATGTTTGTGGTGCGGTTTACTAGCAATAGTAATCTAGTAACACATAAAGAACACATACGGGAGAGAAACCTTACAAGTGTGATGATTGTGGGTGGGTTTACTAGCAATGTTGTCTAGTAAACACATAAAAGAACACATACTGGAGAGAAACCTTACAATTGTGATGTTTGTGATGTAAGTTTTACTCAGCGTGGTAATCTTGAAACACATAAAAGAAACATACTGAGAGAAACCTTACAAGTGTGATGTTTGTGGTGTAGGTTTTACTCAGCATGGTCATTGTAAAGACATAAAAGAACACATACTGGAGAGAAACCTTACAAGTGTGATGTTTGTGTGTAGTTTTACTCAGCATGTTCATTGTGAAACACATAAAAGAGAACATACTGGAGAGAAACCTTACAAGTGTGATGTTTGTGGTGTAGGTTTTACTCAGCATGTTCATTGTGAAAACATAAAAGAACACATACTGGAGAGAAACCTTACAAGTGTGATGTTTGTGGTGTAGGTTTTACTCAGCATGTTCATTGTGAAACACATAAACGAAGACATACTGGAGAGAAACCTTACAATTGTGATGTTTGTGGTGTGGTTTACTAGCAATAGTAATCTAGTAAACATAAAAGAACACATACTGGAGAGAAACCTTACAAGTGTGATGATTGTGGTGCTGGGTTTACTAGCAATAGTAATCTAGTAAAACATAAAAGAACACATACTGGAGAGAAACCTTACAAGTGTGATGATTGTGGTGCTGGGTTTACTAGCAATAGTTGTCTAGTAAAACATAAAAGAACACATACTGGAGAGAAACCTTACAATTGTGATGTTTGTGATGTAAGTTTTACTCAGCGTGGTAATCTTGAAACACATAAAAGAAAACATACTGGAGAGAAACCTTACAAGTGTGATGATTGTGGTGCTGGGTTTACTAGCAATAGTAGTCTAGTAACACATAAAAGAACACATACTGGAGAGAAACCTTACAAGTGTGATGTTTGTGGTGTAGGCTTTACTCAGCATGTTCATTGTGAAATACATAAAAGAACACATACTGGAGAGAAACCTTACAAGTGTGATGTTTGTGGTGTAGGCTTTACTCAGCGTGTTCGTTGTGAAATACATAAAAGAAGACATACTGGAGAGAAACCTTACAAGTGTGATGTTTGTGGTGCTGGGTTTACTAGCAATAATAATCTAGTAAGGCATAAGAGAACACATACTGGAGAGAAACCTTACAATTGTGATGTTTGTGGTGTAAGTTTTACTCAGCGTGGCTCTCTTGAAATACATAAAAGACATACTGGAGAGAAACCTTACAAGTGTGATGTTTGTTGTTCTTGCTTTGATAGTAATAGAAATCTAGTAAGACATAAAAGAACACACACTGGAGAGAAACCTTAACAAGTGTGATGTTTGTGGTGTATGTTTTACTCAGCGTGGTTCTCTTGAAATACATAAAAGACATACTGGAGAGAAACCTTACAAGTGTGATGCTGGGTTTACTAGCAATAATAATCTTACTTACTTACTTACTTAATCCCGTCATGCCTAGTGACACATGGGGCTTCAGAAAGGACTTTCCATGCTCTCCTGTCCCGTGCAACCTTCAGCGCAGAGCCCCACGTCAGAAATGCGGTGTCCAGTTCCTCTTCCATCATGCGCCTCCATGTTGTCCGTGGTCTGCCTTTCTTTCTCTTTCCCTCTGGTGTCCAAGTGAGGGCTATCCTTGCAGGCATTTCTTGTCTCATTCTCATAACATGTCCGAGCCATTTCCATGTTCTCTTTTTGAGTATGTCATTCATTGCCTCTTGTCTTGTGTCTTGGAGTAGTTGGTTATTGGATATTTTTAATTTGTTCTACATAAAAGAACACATACTGGAGAGAGGCTTTACAAGTGTGATGTTTGTGGTGTAGGTTTTACTCAGCAGCTAGGTAATTTAGGAATATACAAAAGAAGACATGATGGAATGAAACTATAAAGATGTGATCCGTGTTGTGCAAGATTTATTCAGAAAAGTTTATTAGACACATTTACAGGACCAGCAATGTGTTTCTATGCTGCTCGTCAAAGGTACTCAAGTATCAACACATTCAACTCCAAGGCGTCCGAGTGGTTACCGGTGCCCAAATTTGGGGTGTAAAAATAGAACCACTGTTACCTGCTACGCATGTCGTAAGAGGCAACTAAGGAGGCTGGCTGAAATCGGATCGATGTGTCCTAAACATGTAGAAATTTAGGGGCCTACCAAACCAATGTGCAATGTTTACACATTCTTGGCAAAGATCAAATATATCACAAAGAGTGATTAAAATTGGTCATAAAGAACAACAAAGAAGAATAAGAGGAAAACCCAAGAAATACTTGATTTTTTATTTATATATATATATATATATATATATATATATATATATTTATAAAATGGTGATTACATTGACATTAAATTTATTTGACAAGAAAGTTCAGAAATAACTCTTTAATTTTAAATGATGCACTTTGTTAAAGAGATACACAATCCTCTTATTCATACCATCTATACAAGTAAATATTTCTAGTGCAAGTTGTATTTCTTTATTTAAATATCTAGTTGACTGGGATCTTCCAACAGTAAAGTTGATAACATGCTGCACTAGTGACCACATACTTTAGAAATTATGGGGTCCGAGTCCAACTTAGGCCAACAATTTTGGATGTGCACACTGCTCGGTTGGACTACATTTGCACACTGTGCTCGGTTGCACTACAGAAGACAATGATCCTTTGTCCAACTTAGACCAACAATTTTTGATGTGCACACTGTGCTCAGTTGGACTACAGAAGACAATGATCCTTTGTTCAACTTAGGCCAACAATTTTGGATGTGCACACTGCTCGGTTGGACTACATGTGCACACTGTACTCGGTTGGACTACAGAAGACAATGATCCTTTGTCCAATTTAGGCCAACAATTTTGGATGTGCACACTGTGTCGTTGACTACATTTTACACTGTGCTCGGTTGGACTACATGTGCACACTGTGCTCGGTTGACACATGTGTACACTGTGCTCGGTTGACTACATGTGCACACTGTGCTCGTTGACTACATGTGACACTGTGCCGGTTGGACTACATGTGCACACTGTGCTCGGTTGGACTACAGAAGACAATGATTCTTTACTTGGGGATCTATATTACAAGTACTTCGCCTGTGTGTTGCCAGCGTTTACAAGGGAAGCAAATAATAGTAACACTGCTACCTACAATGCATGTTGTAAGAGGCGACTGAGGTAGAGGCCTAGGAAGCTACCCTAATAAATACAAAGCGCGCAGAAATCGGATGTGCTGGCCTGCTTGTAGGCGCATAACTGGCACAACATACAGTAGAAGTTTAGGGGCCTACCAAACTAATGTGCAACGTATACACGTTCTTGACAAAGATCAAACATATCACAAAGAGTGATTAATATTGGTCGTAAAGAATAACCGCAAAGAAGAAGAAGAAGAGGAGATCCTGTCCAGATTAATCCTAGTGAGGACTTTGCTGGGAATGAAAAGCAACATGACCCCTCTCCACTTGTCACATTGTAATAAATATCCATTCTTTGGTAGTTTTGCAAGGTCATTCCTCCAATCTGCTGCAATGTTATAAAGACATACTATTCAAAAATTGTTGTGTTTTTTACTCCAAATTTTATGTCTTAGCATTTTGTTAATTGCTATTGTCCGTTTACAAATTTTGTATTTTGCTTTAATGTTTTTATATTTTTACCACAGCCTCCACCAAGATTGCTTTAGATGTAATTGCCGAAGACCATTAGACATTTAGTTACCTCCTTCATTTGCCTAAAAGACTTTGTTTCCATGTTGTTTAATTTCATACTTAGTCTCATAACAGAACTGAAGATAGATTTCTATATTTAACAATGACTAGATGTGGTTAAAATATTCATCTAGGTCACAGTTATACTATTCTTTGCTTATCTTGCGGGCCCTGGCACCACATGTGCGAGGTTAAAATATAAATATAACATTATTGAAACATAAAGATAAAATAAAAGTTGACATTTTTTATTGAAGACATTTTCCTTTTAATTTGTGTTAAGCAGAGGCATGTCTTGACATTTTGTTTTCAGAGTCATACAGTCAAGGTGGAAACTGAAGATGATAATGAGGAGAAGATGAAAGGTAAAGTTGTTATTTAATCTGATCAAGAATGCACGTTTGTTATTGTTTATTGTTATTTTTGTGAACAATTTTTCTGTCAATAAATGTTATTATTTAGTGTTTATAATGAAGAAATGATGGGAATGCTATTAAAGAAATTAAAAGAAGGCTGAGCATTGCTTTGCAAAAACTAAAAGAATTAACTAACCAATGGAAGGAAACTGACATAAGAACAAAAATCAAGTGTTTAAGAGTCTGCATTTTTCCCATGTCAACATATGGTTGTGAGACATGGAACATTGACAAAGCGGCAGATAAGATCATTAGTGCCCTTGAATACAAATGCTACAGAAGAGTACTTGAATATCATGGACAGAGAAAAGAACAAATGCTAATAACGAGCATAAAAACATGGAAAATTAAATATTCCCGACACATCAAACAACACGTGTGCCTAAAGTAAATAATTTTGGAGGGAATGGTGCCTGGAAGAAGAATGAGAGGAAGGAAGACCTAGAAGACGATGGGCGCAAGATGCCATTGACAATCTGAGAATGACTGCTGCTGATACCTGCCAACTTGCACAGAACAGAGTTTTTCAGGACTGCTGTCATGGGAGCCAACCAGATGGGACAAGCTACTTGATGATGATGAATGAAGAAATTCTTAGGTTGAACAAATTAAAAGAGATGGCTGGTGTAATGTAAGAGAGTGTATTTTTCAAAGTACTATTTGAAGCAAGCACCTTGTTAAGTGACTATGCCAAGTTTCTAGAACAAGAACACTAGTCCACTTATAATGAAAACCTTAATATAACAGATTTAATAAAACTCTCAAACATACATCTCAATTGTAATCTACTTGATACACTGATTATAGCTGTTGCTGGAATGGTATGACAACTGGCACTAACAGAGTTCTTCATTGTTGTAGATACATCATCATTAACTGAGACTTTTGGCAAGTTTTTATCCTCCACATCCGTTATCAGTCACACAGATAGGAATAACTTATTTGTTAAACTGGGTACCATTTCTTCCATTAGTATGATCGCAGATGAGAACCTGTGAATGGATGACACTTTTGTCCTTGCAGAACACCTTTCAATACAAGATATTACACAAATAATCTTGAAGACTGGTCGCAGGCGCAACAGCTTGGAATATAAAGTGATTGAGCTGGCACTGACCAAGACTCCACCCCACCTCTACGGGGTGGCCCTGGTAACAGACTGTCTGGCTAAGTGGGTAGGGATTGAAGCAGAGCTACTCTGGTATAAGTAGAAGGGTAGGTGCATACATGTCTGATTCAAGATCTGATCGCAATATGACGATGAGAATCTAGGAAAATGCACCCACACATCTGTCCTGTCCGATCAAAGTGTGGTTGCCGTGGCCCGAATTCGGGCAAAAATAGAACAAATACAGTGAATGTGGAGGTTTGGCATGGGATTAGCTACCCCACACTGTAAAAACACTTAGCTTTAAAAAACCCACAGGCAATCGCATGAGAGCTTGCAAAACTTTGGTGATGGACCTATACCTCCTCGGAGGTGAAAGGGAAAGGAAAGAAAAATCTTGAAGGAAATAGTTACTGCTGAGAAGGAAGATGAAGAAACCAGAATTTCTTCTCCCATGAAACTAACCAAAGTAACTTTCCAAGAAGTGAAGATCCTACAGATGTTCATCATGTTACAAGCTCAGTAGCACTGACAAAACTCAAAACTTGTGAGAGCTTTCTGAAAAACCCAATTTTGTTACAAAAAGAAATCATAGAGGAAGTTCAAAAGTTTGTATACATGGGAAGTACAGTATCGGAAGATGGTGATTCAGAAAAAGACATCATTGGAAAAATCAAGAAAGCAAGTCAAATTTTTGCCATGTTCAACTTCTTCTTCTGACGCTTCTATATCGATTACTTGTCAACCACTTGAAGATTTTATATGATCTGAGCATAAGAGCGATTGTACATTGTGACAGTTATGCGCCTACAAGTAGGCCAGCACTTTCGATTTCTGTGCTGCTTTTTATTTACCAGGGTAGCATCCTAGGGCCTACATCAGTCGTCTCTTACGACATGCATTGTAGGTTGCAGTGGTACTATTCTGTGCTTCCCTTGGGCTCCGCACCACGGACGAAACCATGTTCAACAAAATCTGGATAGCCAAAAGATTGAATCTTAAAACAAAACTTATCATATATAGAAACAGTGTCCTTGGAGTGTTATTGTATGATAATGTGTGTTGGAAAATGACCCACAACATCATACACAAGTTAAATATATTCAAAAATAAATGTTTAAGAAGAATCTTACAAATATTCTGGCCAAAAACAATAACAAATGTAGTGTTTTTAAAAATGAACAAACTGCATTGTTAGAGACCATTACAAGATGAAGAAGGTGGTGCGGTGGATTGGTCATGTATTTTGTATGTCAGTGGGGACATTGGCTAGGACAGCTCTTTAAGAAGGTCTGGAAGTCCTATAGAAACATGGAGAGAAACTGAAGAAAGAGAGTTATGTGCTAAACGGGACACACATAGGATATAAATATGTTTAGAGCATTTTAGTTTGTCATGAAAGTCCCAAACAAAGCGATATAGTATTACTTAATAGTGACTTCCATAACACTTTATTATACTTGTGATATTGTCAGGCCCATACAAAACTCTTCCATGATCTCTTCTTACAACATACATGCCAGTTCTTTGTTCCTGTTATAGGAAGTTACATGTTTTTTAGTAATATATGGGGGGGGAGCTATGTCACATCAGCTCATTATTATAAGTTTTTGATTAGCAGACATGTACATTGTTGGTGATTAGTTGAATAGTAGACATGTACCTTGTTGGTGATTAGTTGAATAGTAGACATGTACATTGTTGTGATTAGTTGAATAGTAGACATGTACATTGTTGGTGATTAGTTGAATAGTAGACATGTACATTGCCATTGATTAGTTGAATAGCAGACATATACATTGTTGGTGATTAGTTGAATATTAGACATGTACATTGTTGGTGATTAGTTGAATAGTAGACATGTACATTGTTGGTGATTAGTTGAATGTAGACTTGTACATTGTTGGTGAATTGAGTTGAATGGTAGACATGTACATTGTTGGTGATTAGTTGAATAGTAGACATGTACATTGTTGGTGATTAGTTGAATAGTAGACATGTACATTGTTGGTGATTAGTTGAATAGTAGACTTGTACATTGTTGGTGATTAGTTGAATAGTAGACATGCATATTGTTGGTGATTAGTTGAATAGTAGACTTGTACTTTGTTGGTGATTAGTTGAATAGTAGACATGTACATTGTTGGTGATTAGTTGAATAGTAGACATGTACATTGTTGGTGATTAGTTGAATAGTAGACATGTACATTGTTGGTGATTAGTTGAATAGTAGACATGTACATTGTCATGTGATTAGTTGAATAGTAGACATGTACATTGTTGGTGATTAGTTGAATAGTAGACATGTACATTGTTGGTGATTAGTTGAATAGTAGACTTGTACATTGTTGGTGATTAGTGGAATAGTAGACATGTACATTGTTGGTGATTAGGTGAATAGTAGACATGTACATTGTTGGTGATTAGTTGAATAGTAGACTTGTACATTGTTGGTGATTAGTTGAATAGTAGACATGTACATTTTGTGATTAGTGGAATAGTAGACATGTACATTGTTGGTGATTAGTTGAATACTAGACTTGTACATTTTTGGTGATTAGTGGAATAGTAGACATGTACATTGTTGGTGATTAGGTGAATAGTAGACATGTACATTGTTGGTGATTAGTTGAATAGTAGACATGTACATTGTTGGTGATTAGTTGAATAGTAGACTTGTACATTGTTGGTGATTAGTGGAATAGTAGACAAGTACATTGTTGGTGATTAGTTGAATAGTAGACATGTACATTGTTGGTGATTAGTTGAATAGTAGACTTGTACATTGTTTATGATTAGTTGAATAGTAGACATGTACATTGTTGGTGATTAGTTGAATAGTAGACATGTACATTGTTGGTGATTAGTGGAATAGTAGACTTGTACATTGTTGGTGATTATTGAATAGTCGATATGTACATTGTTGGTGATTAGGTGAATAGTAGACATGTACATTGTTGGTGATTAGTTGAATAGTAGACATGTACATTGTTGGTGATTAGTTGAATAGTAGACTTGTACATTGTTGGTGATTAGTGGAATAGTAGACAAGTACATTGTTGGTGATCAGGTCTCTTTAACTTCCTCTTTAAATTGAAAATATTTATATTAACACTGCTATATCATCTTCGTTTTGGGGTACATTGGTGCTGCCATATTGTTAGGTCAGTCATTGGATAGAGCTGACATTCTGAACACCCTCATAGAGTGTGACCATAAATGAGGATTTTCATCGAAACCAATCTATGTCAACTGCTAGATTCCACTAACTTGGATTGAAGATTCAAGAGAACAGCACAACACGCGTATGAGTAGGCTAATCAATCAACATTGATCTGGCACAATTGGAGACAAGAACACCGCTGGTAGTCAAAGAAGAATAGTAAACTAACACAGAACCAGGTCGTTAGTCCCACACACTGAGAGACATACTGAGGGGAAGATCGGAGCACTTATAGACTAATTGGTTTGACGTGCAGTGATGATGATCCGACGACTAAACTAAATCTAATTGGAGCCAATGTGGCAGTTGCAGCAACTACGGACATGTCCAGAATACAATGAAGATCTTTCAAAGTGAAACATTGCTAGTAAATACTTGATTAATTATCCAAGCTTTCTATTTCTGTTTTTTTATGAACATTTCAGATTTCTACAGCCATACCCAGAACCATCTTCCCTTCATCAAACAAGAATATTTACAGTCTGATAATAATATGATAAGTGATGACAAATACTTGCAACCAAGGGAACATGGTCAACTTTTAAATGTGTTACCTGAATATGACAGCAAGCAAATAAATACAATGGTAAACAAGAACAGTGGTGCAAGTGTTTCAGAAATGAGCAGAGATATTAAGACAGAATCAAGAATGAGTGAAAGTGAAACATCACTGGATTCTGTTGACTGTCATGGAAGTACAGTAGATGTTTGTGACACTGAGACTGACTGTCGGTCAACATTACAGAATGAAGATTATATGGTAGTGTCAGATGATATAGTTTATATGTATAAGAAGAATGCTGATGTCAGTGACAGATTACAAAACAATATAGTTAATCAAATTCATGATGAAAGTAGTGCTAGTGAAAGTATGTTTGTATGTAATGTTTGTGATGTGAGATTTACTGATAGTAGTAGTCTACAAGCACATCAGAGAATACATGCTTTAGAGAGACCTTACAAGTGTGATATGTGTGGTGCTGGGTTTGCTTGGAAGAGTAGTCTAGTAGCACATACAAAAACACATACTGGAGAGAAACCATACAAATGTGATGTTTGTGATGCTGGGTTTGCTAGTAATAGTAACCTAGTAATGCATAAGCGAACACATACTGGAGAGAGACCTTACAAGTGTGATGATTGTGGTGCTGGGTTTACTAGCAATAGTTGTCTAGTAAAACATAAAAGAACACATACTGGAGAGAAACCTTACAATTGTGATGTTTGTGATGTAAGTTTTACTCAGCGTGGTAATCTTGAAACACATAAAAGAAAACATACTGGAGAGAAACCTTACAAGTGTGATGTTTGTGGAGTAGGTTTTTCCTGGCATGGTCATTGTAAAACACATAAAAGAAAACATACTGGAGAGACCTTACAATGTGATAATTGTGGTGCTGGGTTTCTTGTAATAGTAATCTAGTAAAACATAAAGAACACATACTGGAAGAAACCTTCAAGTGTGATGTTTGTGGTGTAAGTTTTACTCAGCGTGGTTCTCTTGAAATACATAAAAGAACACATACTGGAGAGAAACCTTACAAGTGTGATGTTTGTGGTGTAGGCTTTACTCAGCATGTTCGTTTGAAATACATAAAAGAAGACATACTGGAGAGAAACCTTACAAGTGTGATGTTTGTGGTGTAGGCTTTACTCAGCATGTTCATGGAAATACATAAAAGAACACATACTGGAGAGAAACCTTACAAGTGTGATGTTTGTGGTGTAAGTTTTACTCAGCGTGGTTCTCTTGAAATACATAAAAGAACACATACTGGAGAGAAACCTTACAAGTGTGATGTTTGTGGTGTAGGCTTTACTCAGCATGTTCGTTGTGAAATACATAAAAGAACACATACTGAAGAGAAACCTTACAATTGTGATGTTTGTGGTGTAAGTTTTACTCAGCGTGGTTCTCTTGAAATACATAAAAGAAGACATACTGGAGAGAAACCTTACAAGTGTGATGTTTGTTGTTCTTGCTTTGATAGTAATAGAAATCTAGTAAGACATAAAAGAACACATACTGGAGAGAAACCTTAACAAGTGTGATGTTTGTGGTGTATGTTTTACTCAGCGTGGTTCTCTTGAAATACATAAAAGAAGACATACTGGAGAGAAACCTTACAAGTGTGATGCTGGGTTTACTAGCAATAATAATCTAGTAACACATAAAAGAACACATACTGGAGAGAGACTTTACAAGTGTGTTGTTTGTGGTGTAGGTTTTACTCAGCATGGTAATTTAGGAATATACAAAAGAAAACATGATGGAATGAAACTATAAAGATGTGATCCGTGTTGTGCAAGATTTATTCAGAAAAGTTTATTAGACACATTTACAGGACCAGCAATGTGTTTCTATGCTGCCTGTCAAAGGTACTCAAGTATCAACACATTCAACCCCAAGGCGTCCGAGTGGTTACCGGTGCCCAAATTTGGGGTGTAAAGAATAGAACCACTGTTACCTGCCACGTATGTCGTAAGAGGCAACTAAGGAGGCTGGCTGAAATCGGATAAATGTGTCCTAAACATGTAGAAGTTTAGGGGCCTACCAAACCAATGTGCAATGTTTACACATTCTTGGCAAAGATCAAATATATCACAAAGAGTGATTAAAATTGGTCATAAAGAACGAACGCAAAGCAGAAGAAGAAGAGAGAACTCCAAGAAATACTTGATTTTTTACTTTCTATATATATATATATATATTTATAAAATGGTGATTACATTGACATTAAATTTATTTGACAAGAAAGTTCAGAAATAACTCTTTAATTTTAAATGATGCACTTTGTTAAAGAGATACACAATCTTCTTATTCATACCATCTATACAAGTAAATATTTCTAATGCAAGTTGTATTTCTTTATTTAAATATCTAGTTGACTGGGATCTTCCAACAGTAAAGTTGATAACATGCTGCACTAGTGACCACATACTTTAGAAATTATGGGGTCCGAGTCCAACTTAGGCCAACAATTTTGGATGTGCACACTGTGTTCGGTTGGACTACAGAAGACAATGATCCTTTGTCCAACTTAGGCCAACAATTTTTGATGTGCACACTGTGCTCGGTTGATTCTACATGTGCACACTGTGCTCGGTTGGACTACATGTGCACACTGTGCTCTGAGTTGACTACATGTGCACACTGTGCTCGGTTGGACTACATGTGCACACTGTGCTCGGTTGGACTACAGAAGACAATGATTCTTTACTTGGGGATCTATATTACAAGTACTTCTCGTCTGTGTGTTGCCAGGGTTTACAAGGGAAGCAAATAATAGTAACACTGCTACCTACAATGCATGTTAAGAGGCACTGAGGTAGAGGCCTAGGGAAGCTACCCTAATAAATACAAAGCGTCGCAGAAATCGGATTTGCTGGCCTGCTTGTAGGCGCATAACTGGCACAACATACAGTTGCTCTTAGGCTCAGATCACATACAAATCACATAGTGGTTAATGTGGTCTATATGGAGTGTTCAAAGAGAAGAATTGCTGGCAAACAAACAAAAATCTTCTTGACGTGGTAATCTGCTAATACTATGTGTTAGATTAGCACTTAGAGAAGTGAAGGCAGGGCCACTAAAACTTTCAGATCAGCACAAAATCAGATGTAGTGATGAATTGTGAGTCATATTTAGTGTGAATTATTTTATGTATGAGCAGCGACCAGCAGCACAATTCTCTATCCAGTCCTCAGAACAAATAATGTTTACCCATCTCTACTGTAGAGAAATCTTACAAGTGTGATGTTTATAATGTATGACTGACTATGAATTATCATTTGCAATGACATACTTGTAGACAATCATACAGAAAACTTGAATATTGATTGAGCTTGAGTTTTTGTGTTAAAATAAAGGAATATATTTGTGTATATGTGTTGCAAACTTGATTTGAAGTAATGAAAGATTTCATTGAAGAACTGTGCTCCGTTGGGAGTTGGAAAGTAATGAAAGACTTCATTGAAGAACTGTGCTTCGTTGGGAGTTGGAAAGTAATGAAAGACTTCATTGAAGAACTGTGCTTCGTTGGAGTTGAAAGAATGAAAGACTTCATTGAAGAACTGTGTCCGTTAGGGAGTTGGAAAGTAATGAAAGACTTCATTGAAGAACTGTGCTCCGTTGGGAGTTGGAAAATAATGAAAGACTTCATTGAAGAACTGTGCTTCGTTGGGAGTTGGAAAGTAATGAAAGACTTCATTGAAGAACTGTGCTCCGTTGGGAGTTGGAAGGTGAAGAAGAAGAATGAAAGACTGTTAAAAAAGTGATAACTAATGTTTACAAAGAAATTATGATACGAATTGTCAAAGCAACAGTGATAACTAATGTTTACAAAGAAATTATGATACGAATTGTCAAAGCAACATCAGCTTTTAAAAGTCGAAATAAAATATGGAACTGCTGTAAGTTATATAGTTTTAAAACTAAATTACGAATTTTCAATTCAGATGTTGTATCAATCCTAACATATGCTAGCGAGAGTTGTAAAATTACTAAAGATAGAGAAAGCCCAAGAAAATGATGGATAGACAATATCAAGACCACACTACATAAAGTACATACACCTGTTCTTGGTGCTACTTGATTGGGTCACACGCACAGCCTACGCCAGGTCTGGAAAAGGCATACAGTGGACACTTATGTCAAAGCTAGAAGACCTGGACTTTGCAGACGATCTCGCCTTGCTTTCGCATAGACTACAAGACATGCAGGAAAAAGTGGATGCTCTGACACAAACGGCACAACGAGTCGGTCTTAAAATCAGTTAAGAGAAGACTAAAGTAATGCGTAGCAACAACATACAGCAAGATCCAATACTGATTGAGGGAAGGGATATAGAAGATGTGGATGAATTTGTCTACCTTGGAAGTAAGATCAAGAGGTACAGATGAGGACATTAATGCTAGGATTAGGAAGGCCCGACAGGCCTTTACGATCCTGCACATGGTGTGGAAGTCCGCTGCCATCTCCACGAAAACAAAGCTCAGGATTTTCAGCTCAAATGTAAAGTCGGTGTTGCTGTATGGCTCGGAAACTTGGCGAGTCACTAGGGCAAATACAAATAAGATCCAGACCTTTGTCAACGGATGTTTGCGGCGGATTCTCAGATTGAGATGGTATGATAGAGTTACAAACACGGATCTGTGGATACGAACGGGGCAGGAACCTATGATGACGATGGATAGGCCATACCTTGCGGAAGACACAGTCGAGTGTCACTGGACAGGTGCTCGAGTGGAACCCGCAGGGAAAACGAAAAAGAGAACGCCCTAAGCAGACTTGGAGACGAGGTCTTATTGAGGAGCTGAAGAGTGCTCAATTGACCTGGGAGACCATACAAAGAACAGCCAGAGACCGAGAAGAGTGGCGAACAACTGTTGAGGCCCTATGCTCGACGAGGAGCGGAGAGGATTAATGACTACATAAACACGGATTTAATAACACAAGGGTGGCTCATCTGGCCCTAGAACGCACATTAAAGCTCCCATCCCTACGCTTAACGGACAGCCAACTACATCTTCCTCCTGGGAATAGACAATAGAGAAAGCAAGTTGAATGCATTTGAAAATAGATGTCTGCGAAAAATAATGAACATAAAATGGGATGAATTCAGTAGAAGTGGTCTTTCGTTTGAAATATTGTGGGGTGTAAATAATAGAACCACTATTACATGCCCGCATGTCGTAACAGGCGACTAAGGAGGTTTGGATGAAATCGGATGCATGTATCCGCTAGGAAATGCTAACCCGAAACAAATGCTTGCAGAAAACGGATGCACCAGGCCGTAAGGCGCATAACATGGTGCAACGACCCTCACAATGAGGAATGGGATAACGGATTCTACGGTCGCCAATCTGCCTCAGAGATTTAGCTGCGCAGTAAGAACGTCAGACCTACCATCACGAGGGTGGCCAAAACTTACTGCGGAAGAGGTCGGCACAAACGGGGAAGCAGAATTATATCCTACAGAACTGCCACTAGTATGCGGACTTGAGAAAAAAAGAGTGGCCCACTTACACTAGCGTAGTAGTGCAAGTATGGAAAAGTAGTGCAGGTCCAAAATCCTGAACAAAATGCACGCATCTCCTGGCCGAAGTCCGATGAAAAGTTTCCAAAATAGTTGCTGAAACATAAAAAAATAGCAGCGTACGAGTCGTCTGTGAACGAATGCCTACTCCTTGAGCAAATGGCAGCACCAAAATTGCTAGCTGTGGGGCATGAATCAATTAGAACGATGCTTAACAAATCGACAGTCTCGGCAAGTGTCTCTGAAAACACTGTAACGTATCGTGACGACATATGGGAAGGTTGTTCTGTCTCTCTTGTAGTCGTACTTGTCTTCTGACAGACTATAACTCAGGCGACCTGTCTCTCTTAGTCGTACTTGTCTCTGACAGACTATAACTCAGAGCGACAGCCTGTCTCTCTCTGTAGTCGTACTTGTCTTCTGACAGACTATAACTCAGGGCGACGCCTGTCTCTCCTGTAGTCGTATTGTCTTCGACAGACTATAACTCGGGCGACACTGTCCCTTGTAGTCGTACTTGTCTTCTGACAGACTATAACTCAGGCGACGCCCTGTCTCCCTGTAGTCGTATTGTCTTCTGACAGACTATAACTCAGAGCGACGCCCTGTCTCTCTTGTAGTCGTACTTGTCTTCTGACAGACTATAACTCAGAGCGACACTCTGTCTCTCTTGTAGTCGTACTTGTCTTCTGACAGACTATAACTCAGGGCGACACTCTGTCTCTCCTGTAGTCGTACTTGTCTTCTGACAGACTATAACTCAGAGCGACACTCTGTCTCTCTTGTAGTCGTACTGGTCTTCTGACAAATCTAAGTATTCTACTCTTAGGCTTCTTCTCTGGAGTATCAGAGGAGATGGGTGTACATGAGTATCAGCGTGTTCGTAGCTCGTTGGACGACGGGTGACAAGCCCATTGTGAGTGCGTTTCAATTCCGCGGGCTGCCAGAGAAGCCACAGGTTCTCCAGATTAACGGTGTTCATGGCACCAAACCGAAGGGTTACGATGTCCATGGCACCGAGCCAAGAACTGAAAGCTCAAGTGCTTCTGGATCGAATAAAAAAAGAGAGGGATGTGTGTACATGATTATCAGAGGAGATTATTGTGTGGGAGAATGAGAAGGTGTGTATGTGTGTTGTTATCAAGAAGGCGAGAGTGTAAAAGCAGGTGCGTATGTCTGGATATGAGAGGCAGTGCCGGATATAGCAGAAGTAGCAAATGCTACGGGACCAGCGTTTCTAGAGGCTCCGCGCCTAGAGCAGAAAATGTTTAGCTTTTTAAACTATCAAACAAGTTTTGGATGACATCTCATATAACATGGATCAAAAGGTTGAGTGTCGTGATTAGGCGTACGGAATAGTTTCGAAGATGAGTAAGTTGGAAACGGGAATAATGATCATTTCATGGAACGGAATTTTAGAACGCTTGTAAGCGGAGAACGTTCTTTTTTGACATTAAAGCGTATAAAAAGTGAGTTAAGGAACATGATTGGACAAGATCGTCTAAATAACCTCACCTTAATGAACATTAGATGTAATTTACTTAGAGAAATTGATTTGACTAGTGTTATCTCTAAATTTGCTCACATTCAATCGAGGCAAGTTTGTTTGTAAAAGTTGAATTTTATTTTATTATCATACAAAATCTAGGACCTCTTGGTAACATTTGCTACAGGTCCCGCGCTGACTTAATCCGGCAGTGATGAGAGGAGATGAGTTATTGCCAGCGTTAGAGATAGTAAGTCTGTAACATTACTGCTACAACTGTTGCTCTCCACCTAACTCTACTTCTGTATGTATTTTTCAACTCTTTCCACGAGGCTCAAATCTCTCTGACATCCACTTCCCAATTTCCTCACAATATTATTTGTTTACCTTACAACTCCTTTCGTCCCTTGTGGGTTTCAGTCAAGTACATATATGATTCTATTTTTTATTACTTCTTGAGTGTGTGTCCAATCCATTTCCACATTCCTTCTTTAACCTTCAAATGTATTCGTTTCTGTTCTCCTTCCCAATTCTGTATTTCTTATCAAATCTGGTTATCTGATACTGAGTATACGCCGGAGACATTTGTTGAAATACTACAATAGCAGAGCATATTATTATGGCAGCTAAGCAGCAAATTAACCCGCACTTCTTTTCCTGCTTGACACTTGTTATAAACATATATTTATATTAGGATAAGAGCCATGACGTTCAGCCGCCTATACGTGTATATTAAACTGAAAGGTAGATTGTGATTGTTTATGTACATGTAACAGTAGGTGTAAAGTGTGCATAAAATGTTAGGTTAGGTAAGAGCGTGTAGAACGTATGTAAGACATCGCTTGCTAAATCCACCCGTGTGTTTCAGGGGCTCGCAAGGTGAGTTACCAATAGTAACACTGCTACCTACATGGCATGTTGTAAGAGGTGACTGAGGTTAGGCCTAGGAAGCTACCCTAGTAAATAAGATGAGAACAATAAGTTTTTGTAAGAACCTCAGGGGAAGCAACGGAAGAAATGAATATGACTAATAAATAGACAGTGTACAAGTACGCTTCCGAAAAACAAATTACCAAACACAGGATTCCACCTAGTAAATAAAAAGCGTCGCAGAAATCGAATGTGTTGGCCTACTTATAGACGCATAACTGGCACAATGTACATTCTTTCTTAGGCTCGGATCACATACAAATCACAAAGAGTGGTTAACAAGTGGTCGATATGGTTTTAGAAAAAGAAGCTTACTAAAACGTATTTGATTATAAGTGTGACAAGAGGAACGTGTATACAGAAACATATATATACAGTTGTAATTCTTCTTCAAACGCTCCATATCAACCACTGTGTGTGATTTGTATGGGATCTGAGCCTAAGAACCGAAGCGATTGTACGTTGTGCCAGTTATGTGCCTACAAGTAGGTACGAACATCTGACTTATGCTTTTTATTTACTAGGGTAGCTTCCCTACTCCTACATGAGTCACCTCTTACGAGAACATGTGTTTAAGTATGTAGTTGGGAGTACATGTTTGTGAATGCAAGTGTTTGGTGTATATTGTTATTCCTGCATATGTCGGAGATCGTGAATTGGAGTATGTGTGTGTGTGTACATATATGAGTGTAAGTTTAGAGTACATACGTGTGAATGCAGGTGTGGATATGTACATATATTAGAGAATATGTGTTGAAGTATGTAGGTGAGACTGTACATATAAATTTAAGTGTAGAATACATATGGGTAAAATAACTGAAGTAAATGAGGTCAATGCAAGTGTAGAGTACATGTTGGTGAAGTACATGTGAAGTGTACATGTGTGTGAAGTACATGTGAGTAAAGTACATGTGTGGTAAGTACATGTCAGTAAAGTACATGTGTGTGAAGTACATGTGAGTAAAGTACATGTGTGGGAAGTACATGTGAGTAAAGTACATGTGTGTGAAGTACATGTGAGTAAAGTACATGTGAGTAAAGTACATGTGTGGGAAGTACATGTGAGTAAAGTACATGTGTGTGAAGTACATGTGAGTAAAGTACATGTGAGTAAAGTACATGTGTGGGAAGTACATGTGAGTAAAGTACATGTGTGTGAAGTACATGTGAGTAAAGTACATGTGTGTGAAGTACATGTGTGTAAGTACATGTAGTAAAGTACATGTGTGTGAAGTACATGTGAGTAAAGTACATGTGAGTGAAGTACATGTGTGGGAAGTACATGTGAGTAAAGTACATGTGTGTGAAGTACATGTGAGTAAAGTACATGTGTGGGAAGTACATGTGTGTGAGCAAGTATTTTAGATAAATTTTAGTGCATATGTTGTACTATGTATATTTAGCTGGACATACATAAACCATTCTTTCCGTGAGAGCTCGTTCAATCTATTCCATGGAATTAAATCCGATATTGTTCTCATCTCTCAGTAAAGTTCGTTTCAGAGGTATTTATGGTTTCCTTACTTTTTGAATCCTTTGCCTCCCCATTTAATGCATATTATGGGATTCTTTGATAATTTATTCACATAGTAGGTAAAACATATTTTCATCTTCTCTTTCTTATAACAGTTGTTAATAGAAGTTGATCGCACATTTCTCTGATTTTATCATTTCCCACTAATTCACCGTTTTATATTCATTACTTTTCGCAGACATCTGTTTTACATTCAATTTACTTTCTTTATCTCATATATATATATATTATCCTGTACTTTCCACTTTTTATTACAATAATTAATATGTCAATCAAATTCAACGTTCCTTTTTATTTCATCAAAACG
Source organism: Arion vulgaris (assembly GCA_020796225.1). Taxonomy (NCBI): domain Eukaryota; kingdom Metazoa; phylum Mollusca; class Gastropoda; order Stylommatophora; family Arionidae; genus Arion; species Arion vulgaris. The sequence goes on along the minus strand of CM036761.1, from coordinate 23,851,052 downwards.
GCCATTATCTGTGACGGTCTTGTCATACACAACTGTACCAATAGCTGCTTCTCATTTACTACTTCTAACAGACTCGCGCCTGCTGTATATTTCACGCACTCGTGCTACGCTCATCCAGTCTAGGAGACGTAACTAAGGACAGACACTTCGCACGCGAGCGACCAACCAGTCTCGAGATTATACATACTATCAACTCTACTAAAGTCTGGACATTTTGAAACTGGACATCCAAATGTAAGATTTCAGTTAAGAAACTTTTGAAGTTTTTGGGAAATTTCAGGAAGCGATCTCACATTTGATGAATTTTTACTTACATAATTGTATATACTGTTTGTAGGTAATTTGATGTATTCTTCTTATCTTCCAGCATTGACTTCTTTATAGAAGTGTTGGGGTGAAATATAGTGATCTTGTATGTGCTTGTTTTAAGACACTTTGTAAACTGATATTCATTTACAACTACTTCTAGTATGAGGATGGAGGTTGAGGCCGTTACTGTTGCCCTCCATTGGCTCTCTGTGACTTCATTTACTAGGGTCGTTGTTGTTTCTGACTCTCAGTCGATGCTTCACACGATCGAGAAGGGCAGGTTTCGGTATGAGTGGATATCGTCTATAGAAGTTTCTAACCTCCAGAGGCTTACGTGGATACACTGCCCTGGGCATGCGGGTGTTTACGTTAATGAGAGAGCGGACAGGCTTGCATCAACAGCATCGCTTGTTGGGGAGTTGAAGATGGATAAAGGGGATGTTCTTCGGTCTCTTCGCGACTGTCTGTTGAATGGGGACACTAAAATCGATGTTGAGTCGATCAAGCGATTTAGGCAGTTTGGAGTTACCGGTTGTACAAGCCGAAGACTGCCTGCCTGAGATTCAGAGTGAGAGGTGTGTTTAATCAGCGAGCCACGGGAACCATCAGTATGCATACTCTTAAGATATCTGTGGGGACTGGGCACCTATGGGTCTGCCCGGAGTGCAAATGACGTCAGTTTAGTAACCAATAACCAATCATTTTCGTAAGGCTGTTCTTGATGCCCTCGATCCATCTTTTGCGTCGTCTTCCTCTTGCTTTGTACTCGTTATACTTTTTCTGTGTGGCTCTCTCTGGTAGGCGATACCAGGGCATTCTTGTCAGGTGTTCAAACCATTTAATCTGTTGTTCTTTTACGAATTGCATGACTTGCTTCACCTTCAGTCTTCTTCTGATTTCTTCATTTCTAATTTTGTCTCTTGTTGTCACACCTGCAGCTCTTCTAAGACACCTCATCTCCGTCGTTATGATTTTCCGCTCATTACCTGCTGTTTTTGACCATGTATGACACTGGTAACATAGTGTTGACCAGAAAATCGTTCTTATAAGATTTGTTTTGTTTTTAGCGGTATCTCTTTATGTGACAACAATGGTGTTACCTGCCCCAGTACCTGGTTAGCTTTTGTGCATCGATTGCTAATTTCCTTATCGATACTTCCGTCTGCAGTGAAACGTCATGAATTTGATGAATATTTTAATAAAAGATTAGTAATAGTTTTATCTCTATAGTTGATTATATTATATGTATATTTTATTATAATAGCTGCTGCCAATACTGAAACAAACTTCATAAATATATACGCAATAAGACCTGCATATCGACGAGAATTGGCTAATAAATAACATCATGTCCCGGAAGATGAAATATTTTGGCCCCATTAAAAGTCACAGTGGTTCGGAGCGAACAGTAATGGAAGGCATGATCTCTGGCGTACGAGGCAGGGGCGACACAGATATATGTTGCAGAAGGACATCAAAGAACATGACGCTGGATGCGGCGGGAGAACTTTCAAGAGACAGCGAGTTTCTCAGGCGGGCTGTAATGAAAGCAACGTTCACCAAGAGACATGCTTGTCCTTGACTGTACATGAATGGATTTTATATTTATTAATGCTAAATTAGTTTGTGTAATTAAGGTATTGATAACTCACAATGCATATGTTGTGAACAAAATTAAAATAAAACAAATCACCCCCGTACAGAAATTTAATCAACTTGATTTTAGTAGAACAAACGTAGCAACAAATACCAGGGTTTTAGGAGCATGCATATTCATAGTATCAACACTCGAGTGTGTGAGGTTTAGTATATTTAGTTAAAGCAGTTTAAAACACAATAGTGCATTTGAAAATGAATGTTAGAGAATAGCGTTCAAAATACCAAAGCAAAGAAGAGAACAAACAGGTGTGTTCAACAAGAACTAAGCAAAGAAGAGAACAAACAGGTGTGTTCAACAAGAACTAAGCAAAGAAGAGAACAAACAGGTGTGTTCAACAAGAACTAAGCAAAGAAGAGAACAAACAGGTGTGTTCAACAAGAACTAAGCAAAGAAGAGAACAAACAGGTGTGTTCAACAAGAACTAAGCAAAGAAGAGAACAAACAGGTGTGTTCAACAAGAACTAAGAATTGTCTCATAAAAATAAGTTTGTTTTTTGGGTTTTTTTGCCGATCCAGAAACACTTGAGCTTTCAGCTCTTTGGCTCCGTGTCATGGACATCGTAACCCATCGGTCACACATATGGTAGCATGTCCAACTATCTCAACGTTATCATTACTCTTGGAAGAGAATGTAGAGATTGGGTAACATGAAGGCTGATCTCGCAGTTAAGCAGCTGATAGAAGATAATGCAAGGGATGATGATGTTGTTGTGTATACCGATGGGTCGGTTCAACGTGGTGAGAAGTCCGGCTGGGGTTTCTTGGCTAATGCGCATGGTAGGGTTGTTGCAGAGCGAAGTGGGGCATACAGGACAATTACTTCTAGTATGAGGATGGAGGTTGAGGCCATTACTGCTGCCCTCCATTGGATCTCTGGGACTTCATTTACTGGGGCAGTTGTTGTATCTGACTCTCAGTCGATGCTTCACAAGATCCAGAAAGGCAAGTTTCGGTATGAGTGGATGTCGTCTATAGAAGTTTCTAACCTCCAGCGGCTTACGTGGATATACTGTCCTGGGCATGCGGGTGTTTACGGTAATGAGAGAGCGGACAGGCTTGCATCAACAGCATCGATTGTTGGGGAGTTGAAGATGGATAAGGGGCATATTCTTCGGTCTCTTAGCGACTGTCTGCTGGATGAGGACACTAAAATCGATGTTGAATCGATCAAGTGATTTAGGCAGTTTGGAGTTACCCGTTATTCAAGTCGAACTGGATGCCTGAGAGGCAGAGTGAGAGGTGTGTTTAATCAGCGAGTCACAGGAACCATCAGTATGCATACTCTTCGATATCTGTTGGGAAGACTGAGCACCTATGGGTCTGCCCGGAGTGCAATGACGTCAGTTTAGTAATCAATAACCAATAACCAACCCATCGGCTCGGTGCCACGAACACCGTAAATCTGGAGAATCTGTGGCTTTTACTGCCAGCCCGCGGAATTGAACCCGCACTCCCTGAGGGCTTGTCACATCGTCGTCCAACGATCTACGAACACGCTGGGCAGGCGGGCTATATAAAAATAAGTTAGATTCATTAGAAAAATACTATTTTAGAAAAAGAAGTATTTTAGTCTTTATAAAGAGACCTGGATGCCTAAACAGAACAACCGGTGGCGGCTGGTCATTAAGGGCCAGTGGGACCCCACCAAAAATAATATGTAACGTGTATTTATTACTTTATAAGTTAAAATATAGCAACCCAAAATCAGTATACTACAAGCCTACTGATGCACATAGTTTTCTTCTTTATACCTCTTCCCATTCCCAGGCTTGTCGTGATTCTTTACCTTTCTCTCAACTCTTGCGCCTTCGTCGCCTCTGTAGCGAGGACGACGATTTCCTCGATAGAGCTCACGAGATGCTGGATTTCTTTCGTAAGCGCTTATACCCGGATAAGGTGCTTGCTTCTGCTATGCGGCGCGTTCAGCAAATTTCTCGCCAGGAGGCTCTCTCTAACCAGCATAGAACTTCCAATTCTGACAGGGTGAAACTTGTCTTAACTTTCCACCCTCATAGTTCCCTTGTGAAGAAAGTCTTATTCCGTCATCTCTCCATTCTTCAGTCTGATCCTGATACACGTTCAATCTTCCAACACTATCCTTTGGTGGCGTACAGACGGGACAGAAGCCTTAGGGATATGTTGGTTCACAGTCGCCTCAAGCCTAACATCCAGAGTCATTTTGGCACCATCCAGTGTGGCCGTCGGCGCTGCTACACTTGTGCTTATGTAATACAGACCCGCACGGTGTCTTATCCAAAAGCCACGTTCGTTGTTGAAGACAGTTTCACGTGCGAGTCCGTAATATTATCTATGCCATTATCTGCAAGCGGTGCAACAAGGCCTATATTGGGGAAACCGGCAGGAGACTCAGTGACCGATTCGCCCAACACTTGCGCGATATACGCCAATGCTCTGTGACCCTGTAGCTACCCATTTCAATGATACTGGCCATTCAGGAGCTTGCGATGTCCTAGTCACAGCCATCCGATCATGTTCCTCTGATGATCGTAGTCGATTTGCTCTGGAGAATCGGTTGATTTCTTTGTATGGTACCTTGCGACCACGCGGGCTCAACGTATTACATTCTTATGCTTCTTAGTACTTTCTCTTCCCATGCTTTGTAATCTCTATGGGTATATGTTGCATGTATTACATTCTTATGCTTCTTAGTACTTTCTCTTCCCATGCTTTATAATCTCTATGGGTATATGTTGCATGTATTACATTCTTATGCTTCTTAGTACTTTCTCTTCCCATGCTTTATAATCTATATGGGTATATGTTGCATGTATTCAAGTTATATATTTACTAGATGTTTCATTGTTTCTTTTCTATTTCTAGTTTTTATGTGTGTTTTTGTGTTACATTTATTTCGTTATTCGTTTTTATTCCAGATTTTCCTTAGATACGTTGGTATTTGGTCGTCCATTTGTGTTTCATTTTAATTTGTCACTCCTGTTTGTTCGTTTGCTTGATAAAGGCCTTGTTGGTCGAAACGTTGTTGTTTATCGTCACTGTTTATGTATTTTGTAAAACTATAGTACTTTGTTTGTACGTGTTTCACTATTTACCAAGTTTTACTGCAGTCTTCCCTCTATTTCGATATTCGAACCCAAAACCATGATTTTTCCGAAAATTTTTGTCTGGCCCACCAACAAAAATGATCACGAGCCGCCACTGAGAACAACTATGTTGGTAGACAATACGTGGCACAGTGAATAATAGAAACAGTTTTTAATAAGTACGTCAATGAGATTGTGGGGTTTATGGTGAGAATGGTAGGTGTTTGCTTCTTGTTCCACATGTACACGGTTCGTTACCCGTGCCGGGATTGGTTTTTATGATTTCAGAAAATAGTCGTATGTGTTGCAGCAGTGGTTATTGTGTGTGCCAGTAGTAGTTGGCATATAAGATTATGGCCGAAAGATAGTGCATCGTCACTCCCTAACTTTTGCATCGAACTCGTTAGGATCAGAGAAAATCAAACATTGAGATCAACAGACGCACAAGCATCAACAATATCAACAAGGACATAAAAAGGAGGAAATGGAAGAGTTTGGTACATACATTAAAAACGCAAAAAAAACCACACCAAAAAAACCACAAGAACGTACATCTAACAGAGAAAGAGATGAGTCGGGAAAGACCTGGAATGAACTAAGCTGGCTTGCTCAAGGCATATCTGGTTAGATTAAATTTGTTTATGCCTTATGCTTCAATGGGAGTTAAGAGAAGAAAGGTGTACAAGGCGGTAGGGGACAAATTCATTTCCCCATATGTGGAAAGTCATGTGTGGTATTAAACACACAACCCCGAGTCGATAAACGAACTTTTACCCATTACGCTAATCCGACACCCCCTCCCGTGTGTGTATACAACAGCGAAACAAACACTATCCCACTATGTAGACACACACACATAAACACACATACACACACACATATATATATACAATTGGTGGACAAATATTACACGTAAATTGTCGTCTACAGTGGCGGCTTGTGATAATTTTTCTTGGTGAGGCCAGACAGAAATAATCAGAAAATCATGGTTTCGGTTAGGGTATATTTTAATGTATAAAATAATAAATACACATTACACCTTGTTTTTGGAGGGGCCCGACCCCACTGACGAGCCGCCCCTGGTCGTCTATATGTATAAACATTTCACGAAGATGAATATATGTGCACATATTCACTGGAGACATATATATATATATACAAATAACGATGTTTGACAGCTTTTTCGAATTCTCAATAAAACTGGATTACGTATGTTGGTTAGTCATCTGGTTAATTGTCGTCATTTTCTGTGACACATGTGATTTCTACAAGGACTCTCCATGCTTATATGTCTTTTGAGGTCATTAGCCCAGTATTTCATTTCAGAAATGCTGTAGACATTTCTTCTGTCATTATGCGTCTCCACTTTCTTGTTGGTCTTTCATACGATCTTTCTCGTTGTTGCTGTTCAAGTGATGACTGTACTTTCCTGCATTTTACCATTCATTCTCATGACATACAAGGAACCCACAAGGAAAACAGAAAATAAGATTCATTAACAGACCTTGAGACGGAGTCTTATTGAGGAACTGAAGAATGTTGGACTGTCCCGAGAAGCCATAAAGAAAACAACAAGAGACCTGGAAAAGTGACGAACGACTGTTGAGGCCCTATGCTCCACGGGGAGTGGAGAGTAATAAGTAGTACTTAATAGTAGTCTCACGCATACCTAATCCCTTATCGGACATTGTGTTAGCGTATAGATATTATTTTTTAAATGACAACTAGAAGGAATGAACTTGGCAAATATAATAATGTCGACAAGTTCAAACTATAAATGGCTGAAACATAGGTTTGGTGTGCGTCACTTAGCATTAGCGATTTCTACCAAAGTATATAAATTATTTGCTTGTCCCATGCCTCAAAGACACAATATCAGCAATGCAACGGACTTCGTGAGCTTCAACATCAATGAGAAGCAATACCAAACCATTGCTCATATATAAATATCAACTCATTGTCAAAGATCGTTTATCTCGAAAGTTCTCACGAAGAAATCTTCATAAACAATTCCAATCTGGCATTTTTTTTGTCCATGCCAAACCGGAAGTAGATAACAGTAACCATAGCAACAGATTGTTTTGAATTCCATCTCAGCAATAGACAATCCTACAGACACCTTTGAAATAATTGTTAAGTATAGATATATCCACAAATTCTGTCGTTTTATCTGGCATATACAAATGAAGATGTCTGTGGTGTGATAGAAGACCACCCTTAGTGAAAGCCTAAATAATTATTAGGATAACTATTGTATATATTTATATGTTCACTTGTCTACCTCTCTAATCTACACATCAGAATACATAGAAGATTTATTTTGCAATGAGACTAGTTCTCACATTCAAATTGTGAATTACGTTTCTATATATAAGTAGAAAATACGTAAAACCGAAGTCATGTAGTGTTACAATGTACAAAAACAAGATATAACAACGTTTATACCAAAGATCTTTATCAAACAGATTTTTAAAACTGAAATCATAATATGGTCCTATACAACAGAAGTCATAGACACAGTGAAACAATTAATTGTTAACTGCACTAAAATGAAAATATGTGATTAAAAACAAAATAAAAGCGAAATAAATCTGAAAAAAACTAGATAAATATACGTATACTACAAATGTAAGTATTGAACTATTAAGAAAATGGCAAAATTGCGGGTATCATTAACGATACAAGGGAAGAACTGCAGTAAAACTATGCACCAAAAGCGAAATACGTACAACAAACTAACGGTAGTTTTACAAGGAACACAACCAAAATGTAGCAACGTTTCTACCAAAATGTCTTTATCAGGATACGACAAACGAAAAATAAACGATAGTCCTATACTTTATCACGTTGTATTTTGATTAATAGAGACTCTTTGTCCGAATTTGTGTCTTATTTTTTTATTTTGTAAAACTGCCTTTCTTTGTTGTTACGTGCCTCAATTTGTATACATTTTGGGACTGCCTAGAGTAGTTGATAGTAGCTCGGCCTGCTAGCTGTGAGACGCCTCATAGCTCGGGTTCGAACCTACTGTCGGCATTTGTTCGAGTCCCCTGGTCTTACTCAGGACGATAACGTACCTCTGAAGTCGGAGAAAATCTACCTTATGGCGAGGGAATACTAATTACAGTACATTGAGCACACGGCTGCCAGTGTAAAGTATTCAATGTACGCTGCTGCCATTGTAAGAATTGAAACAGATTTTCACGCAAAATCGTTTCAGAGATGAAACTCGTCTGAGTTGAAAGCGACGAAAGAAAGAAAAGAAGAAGGTATACATTTTTACTGCAGTCTTTTCTTGTATCTACATGCAAATTGCATATTCTCTCCTTCATATCGTAACATGTACACATGATGATAGTCACTAAGAGCTCGCCTTGATACCAAACATACGAATTAAAAAATGAAAATATGCAAGATAAGGAATCATTCAGTACTAAGATGTCGTTAATTGCGCTTAAAATAAAACAAATGGGGAACAGGGATTATTTTTAAATATTTTTTTTCGTTCGCTCACTATGAATTCAAGTGTAGTCATGACGGCTAACATGACGCATATGACTTATTTTTGCGAGAAAGCTTTCTTTTCTTACCACCAGTGTTCCTTGCCATTCAGGCGAGTCTTACTCCGACTTCAGGGTACTTGTAATTTAGATGTCCAAGTAAAAGATCTCGATAAAGATGAATATGTTATTTTTTAAATGCATGTAATCAGATCTTTACATGCTATACCGTTTCTTATCTTAGAATTCCACATATTAATACTACCTGAATATGTCTCATACAGGTAACTAGCTCGATGTGGCAATAAATAAGGGTGTGCTTCTCTAGAAAAAGACATTTCCCGATATATAGATGCTAGAAGATACCGAGTAGTGATGAAGTAGAGAATTAATTGAAAGAAATAAGAACCAGGAAGAACTGACGGGAAGTGAAATCTTTCGAAAGTCTAGTTTGTAATTGAAGGTATTTGATTCAGTTGTAATAGAGGGTCTGAAAAATGTTTCAAATTAACAAAATAATCTTTGTAACATTTCTGTCAGTAAATGATGGCAACATGCATTCTACATTTTACTTCACATTACTCAACGGATTGGTGTAAAATTAACGAAGTTACAGGAAAAGTTGTTTTTGTTTAGCTTGTTATAGTATTATTATTATTATTATTATTATTATTGAGATCGTTCCTTTTTTACTTATTTTCGAACGCTCCATATCGAACACGTGTTAAACGACTTTTTGTGATCTGTATGTGATTTGAGCCTAAGAGCGGTTGTACGTTGTGCCAGTTATGCACCTACAAGTAGGCCAGCCCATCCGATTTCTGCGAAGCTTTTTATTTACTATGGTAGCTTTCCTAGGCTTCTACCTCAGTCGCCTCTTACAACATGCCTTGTAGGTCACAATGATAATATTCTTTGCTTCCCTTGCGGACTCCGGCACCACATGGGCGGTACTGTCTCTAATAGATACTTATACTAATGAGCGTCTGTAGCTCAAGCGGTAGTGAGCTCGATCACAAACCCAAGCGTACCTGGTTCAAACCCCACGGTGGGCAAGTTTGGTGGGCAAGTTTGGTGGCAAATTAGTTTCCGTGGGATTTTTACAAAAGGGCAAAATATATCTCACCGTTCATAAAGCAATGACAAGCTACTGAACGTATAAGTGGTGCCTAGAAAATCAACGACTAGTTTACTGGGGTTGATGGCTACGTCCTATAAAGGATATGCCACGATTTTCATTTTTTTTCCATATACTAATTAACACTTTTTCAGTCGCTGTATGGACTGTCTACATTAGGTAAGTGTATTAATTAACATTTGTTTCTGCTATTGATAATATGAACTGTCTACATATTTTTAGTTTACTAATTAACACTTTTTAAGTCGCTGTTAGCATAAACTATTTACATATGATAAGTTTACTAACCAACACTTTCTCCGCTGTTGTAACTATCAAACAGTGGCGGCTCGTCATTATGGGCCAGTGGGGCCTGGTCCCACCAAAAATAATGTATAACGTGTATTTATTATTTTATAAATTAAAATATAGCAATCAAAAACCATGATTTATAAAAATGTCTGGCCCCACCAACAAAAATGATCACGAACCGCCACTGCTATAAAATATATCCAAACTGACATTAATTTATATTGTCGAAAGCGAACAATGTGCTTGAACTGATGTGAGAGAGAAAGACGTCAAGGCTAACATGTGGTTTATATCAAATAGACACTATATTGTACAAGTAACGAAGAGAAAACTAAATTTGAAGCAATCACGAACATCCAGAAACCGTTTCAATAAACAAAACCTAAAAATGCTCTTATTTTCGGACGATATGTATTTTATCAATTTCTTCTTACCCTAAATACCATCTTGTTCTCTTGGTAATGTAAAAGTGGACATGTCTGCTTGTATCACTAATAATTAGAAAGTCTGTTGCTTCTCTGAAGCTGTACTTGTTTAAAGTACGTCAATAGACGTGAGAACGTGCATTCATGCACGAATCTAGGTTCTAGTATGTCAGAATGATCATGGTCGATAATTAATACTGGAAGATAATTTCACTCGTAATGTCAAGATTAGATATTGAAGGTAGCTACTAAATAATATGAGTGGGCGTCTGTAGTGACAATATTTTACGCGTAATGTCAAGATTAGATATTGGAGGTAGCTACTAAATAATATGAGTGGGCGTCTGTAGTGACAATATTTTACGCGTAATGTCAAGATTAGATATTGGAGGTAGCTACTAAATAATATGAGTGGGCGTCTGTAGTGACAATATTTTACGCGTAATGTCAAGATTAGATATTGAAGGTAGCTACTAAATAATATGAGTGGGCGTCTGTAGTGACAATATTTTACGCGTAATGTCAAGATTAGATATTGGAGGTAGCTACTAAATAATATGAGTGGGCGTCTGTAGTGACAATATTTTACGCGTAATGTCAAGATTAGATATTGGAGGTAGCTACTAAATAATATGAGTGGGCGTCTGTAGCGCAGTAGTGAGCTCGATCACAACCCAAGCGTACGTGGTTCAAACACCGTGGTAGGCAATTTGGAAGCAAATTCGTACCCGTATGTTTTTACAAACGGTAAAAATAGATCCCACCGTTTAAAAAGCAACGACAAACTACTGAACGTATAAGTGATGCCTAGAAAATTGGCGACTCGTTTACTAGGGTTGATGGCTACGTCCTCTAAAGGATATTGCACGATTTTTATTTTCATTGAGGATCACCATCACAGCTCTCCAATTCATAAGTTCACCGATCTTCTCCTCATTCTCTTTACCAACGTATAAAGACTCTCTCTCTCTCTCGCGATGCCCAAAAATGATGAGACGTATAAAGACTAATCACACCGGTCGGTGTTGAGTAATCAAATCTGTCGAGCCTCTAACAAAGTGTTCGTGTTTGGCAGTTCCTATTTTATACCCATTTCCTTCCCTCTGGATAGTGATGCAGATTTTTTAATGTTTTCAAATTCATCTAAGCAACATGATGATTATGCATGCACTATCCACTAAATATTAAATAATAAAACAAATGAATTATTTAGTATATGTTCTAACACGGAAAGCTGAATAGCATGTGATCAACAGCATTGCCATGCCTACTCTGTGTTACCAACGCCAAACATGGACAATGAGCAAAGGATGTCTACGAAAAGTTACCAACAACACTAGAAAAACAGAGTCACCAACATCAGCATAAGAAAGAAAGTTGGGACAGAACCTTGCTTGAATTACATTGAGAAATAAAGAATGAAGTGTTTCGACCACTTAATAAGAATGCTACAAAAGTCCACTACATACAGTTTTCTATAATAGAACATCAGGAAAGAATGCGAGAAGAAGACCACGATAAAGATGGTTAGATTGCGCAGCAGAACCCTGTCAAAAAGCAAAAATAACTATAACACAAGCCATCAGAACAACATAAGATAAAAGCATAAAAACACGACACTGGACAATCACCAGGTGACAATGTGACGACAAAAGAAGAAAATGAAAGAAATAATATATGCTCACTCTGTCTGCGGGATGATTGTATATATATATATATATACTAACATATAAATGCAGCTCGTATATAGATATTGTCACTAGATTCGATTATGCTGAAAATTCAGTATGCAGCTAAAAACAAATGATACGATTTTAAAAGGGACAGCAGATAAAAAAGCTGAGCAAAGAACAAGAATCAGGAAGTCAATGTTTTCTTCACGTACATAATGCGACGATGAGGTTTGAAACATTTACTAACAACGGGTAAAATACAGGAAGGAGAGATCGTGGAAGGCAGAGAGAGAGAAGATATTGGGTGGTCTGACATCATGGTTTGAACTTGAAAACAGATCGACGTCAGAATTGATTAACTGAACCTATTGAGAGATGGTTATGGAGAAACATGATCACCTTCGCCGGAAAGCATGTCAGTTGATTGATTGAAATTAAATACGTTTACACATATGTGTAAAACTATATGTGACAGCACTTATACGGTCTTCAAGTTTTTCTTTTTTTGGATGATCTCTATGGAGTATAGGTTGTGCACTCTTTACCACCGTATCTTTCCCATGCTCAAAAACGCTAAATGAGACGCTAAATGTAACAATATAAGAAGAATTTGTATAACTGACAGTCGTCGTACTGCTGAGGCTAGAAGAAAACGAGCTGCGTGAAAAGACAACACTTACATGCTGAGGCTAGGAGAAAACGAGCTGAGTGAAAAGATAACATTTACATGCTGAGACTAGAAGAAAACGAGCTGCGTGAAAAGACAACACTTACATGCTGAGGCTAGGAGAAAACGAGCTGCGTGAAAAGATAACATTTACATGCTGAGACTAGAAGAAAACGAGCTGCGTGAAAAGACAACACTTACATGCTGAGGCTAGGAGAAAACGAGCTGCGTGAAAAGACAACACTTACATGCTGAGACTAGGAGAAAACGAGCTGTGTAAAAGATAACATTTACATGCTGAGGCTAGGAGAAACGAGCTGCGTGAAAAGACAACACTTACATGCTGAGGCCAGGAGAAAACGAGCTGCGTGAAAAGATAACATTTACATGCTGAGACTAGAAGAAAACGAGCTGCGTGAAAAGACAACACTTACATGCTGAGACTAGCAGAAAACGAGCTGTGTGAAAAGATAACATTTACATGCTGAGACTAGGAGAAACGAGCTGTGTGAAAAGATAACATTTACATGCTGAGACTAGGAGAAAACGAGCTGCGTGAAAAGATAACATTTACATGCTGAGACTAGGAGAAAACGAGCTGTGTGAAAAGACAACACTTACATGCTGAGGCTAGGAGAAAACGAGCTGCGTGAAAAGATAACATTTACATGCTGAGGCTAGGAGAAAACGAGCTGTGTGAAAAGATAACATTTACATGCTGAGGCTAGGAGAAAACGAGCTGCGTGAAAAGACAACACTTACATGCTGAGGCTAGGAGAAAACGAGCTGCGTGAAAAGATAACATTTACATGCTGAGACTAGGAGAAAACGAGCTGTGTGAAAAGATAACATTTACATGCTGAGACTAGGAGAAAACGAGCTGCGTGAAAAGATAACATTTACATGCTGAGACTAGAAGAAAACGAGCTGCGTGAAAAGACAACACTTACATGCTGAGACTCTGAGAAAACGAGCTGCGTGAAAAGATAACACTTACATGCTGAGGCTAGGAGAAAACGAGTTGCGTGAAAAGACAACACTTACATGTCCTTTTTTTCTTCTTCTTCTTCTTCAGCGATCTCTGGTCATGCGCTTAATTTACTGTGGATCACAAACTGGGCAGTCAGCTTCAGGTCTGCCAGGTCTCCCAAAAGCTTAGTTTTCAGGTCGACTGGGTGTAGCCACATGTTACTTCTTTTCAGCTTACCCAGGAGAGGACAGTCTTGCAGGATATGCTCTAGGGGATTGTGTTCCAGGAGTGGATACTTTAGTCAACTCCGAACACACCAGAGAGATGGAACAACATACGATTAAGTATGTTGTCAATATTGCTTTCGTTGAACGGTTCTTATTATCTTTTAGTTTCCTTTAGTCGAACCTTGCGACGGAGATATTCTCCATAGTCTCCTTTCAAATCACAGAGCAATGATGGGCGTATTGTTAGGAAGGTGCAATGTCACGAGCTAGATGGTCATCTAATACAAAAGTAACTTTAACGTGAATATCTTTCAGACTGAACTGTACACTGAAGTTTAACGAATTAATATTTTCCCACGGAACTGCTATTGAACTTCTGCAATCTTGACACGGTTGTGAATCACCGTGAAACATCAGAAGTAGAGACATTTAACTGTTTGATTGAAATGGATGTTAAGTGCGGACAAGCCTTAGGTGCTGTCTGTGGGCAAGCCTTTGGTGCTGTCTGTGGGCTGGATAGAGAAGTTTTGTTAAGAAACACTTTTTGGTCAATTTGAGTTTAGGAACATTGAGACGAATGGTGCATTGAAAAAATGATCATGCATAAGATTGGTTAATGTGTGAGGGTTTGGATCACAAGAACTGACCTGCGCTGAACGGAGATATTATTGTTTCTTCTGTCGTTAGTTAAACAAATCTGTTAAAATGAAAAAAAAAAAAAAAAAACTCAATGTGTGGTGAAGTAAGATCTAGGTCATCGTTGTTCCTGACACTGACGCACGAGCATATCTGCGTTCTGTCTTCTCTAATTATGTGTATAAATAAATACCCAAAAAATAATTAGAACGTGTTGGACAAAAAAAGGGTAGAAATAAAGACATTCTACAAGTTATGAAGATCGAGGAACACTGGCTCGAGATACACAATATCATGTCCTGGGATTTATTGTGTGATTGTATATCATATGTTTGCCGTCTATTTTATCTACATTTCTTCTATTCTATTTGAACACTGGCTCGAGATACACAATATCATGTCCTGGGATTTATTGTGTGATTGTATATCATATGTTTGCCGTCTATTTTATCTACATTTCTTCTATTCTATTTTATCTACATTTCTTCTATTCTATTTTATCTACATTTCTTCTATTCTATTTTATCTACATTTCTTCTATTCTATTTTATCTACATTTCTTCTATTCTATTCTATCTAAGAAGTCTACATTTCTTCTATTCTGTTGTATCTAAGAAGTCTACATTTCTTCTATTCTATCTAAGAAGTTTACATTTCTTTTATTCTATTTTATCTAAGAAGTCTACATTTCTTCTATTCTATTTTTTCTAAGAAGTCTACATTTCTTCTATTCTATTTTTATCTAAGAAGTCTACATTTCTTCTATTCTATTTTATCTAAGAAGTCTACATTTCTTCTATTCTATTTTATCTAAGAAGTCTACATTTCTTCTATTCTATTTTTTCTAAGAAGTCTACATTTCTTCTATTCTATTTTATCTACATTTCTTCTATTCTATTTTATCTAAGAAGTCTACATTTCTTCTATTCTATTTTATCTAAGAAGTTTACATTTCTTCTATTCTATTTTATCTAAGAAGTCTACATTTCTTCTATTCTATTTTATCTACATTTCTTCTATTCTATTTTATCTAAGAAGTCTACATTTCTTCTATTCTATTTTATCTAAGAAGTCTACATTTCTTCTATTCTATTTTATCTAAGAAGTCTACATTTCTTCTATTCTTTTTTATCTAAGAAGTCTACATTTCTTCTATTCTGTTGTATAACCACACGGGCGTCCATTTCTTCTATTCTATTTTATCTAAGAAGTCTACATTTCTTCTATTCTATTTTATCTACATTTCTTCTATTATATTTTATCTACATTTCTTCTATTCTATTTTATCTACATTTCTTCTATTCTATTTTATCTAAGAAGTCTACATTTCTTCTATTCTTTTTTTATCTAAGAAGTCTACATTTCTTCTATTCTGTTGTCTACATTTCTTCTATTCTATTTTATCTAAGAAGTCTACATTTCTTCTATTTTATTTTATCTACATTTCTTCTATTATATTTTATCTACATTTCTTCTATTCTATTTCATCTACATTTCTTCTATTCTATTTTATCTACATTTCTTCTATTCTGTTGTATCTTTCTTCTACCTTTCGCCCCAAAAGAGGCATAGGTCCCCAACCAATCCCTTGCAAGCTCTCATGCTCTTGGTTGCGGTTTTTGAAGCTGAGTGTTTTTTAAAGAGTGGGGTAGCTAATCCTACGCCAAACATCTACTTTCGCCGTATATGGCATGTGGTAGGTAAAAGTGGTTCTATTCTTTACCCCGGATTTCGCTCCCGATAACCACACGGGCGTCTAATTCGTATTATGGATCGTCTTTGACTCTTTATCGGACAGGCGAGACGTATAGGTGCATTCACTGAGATTCTCATCGTCTATGTTGCGATCAGACATGTATGCACCCACCCTTCTACCCATTCCAAGTAGCTCTCCTTCGATCCTACCCGCTTAGTCAGATATTAGTCTGTTACCAGGGCAACCACTTGGAGGTGGGGTAGTATCTTGATCAGTGCCAGCTCACTGACCCTGGCACCACTTTATATTCCTTATGTTATTACGCCTGCGGCCCCTCTGTAGTATCCAAGAAGTCTAAATTTCTTCGATTCTGTTGCCTCCGTTTCTTGATAAATGCCTTTTGGTAGAAACGTCCTTGTATATTGTTTAAGTACTTTGTAAAACTACAGTACTTTGTTTTTACGTGGTTCACAAATATCATGTCTCAGAAACTAATAATAATTTTATCACTTAAAACTTCACATTGCCTTAGAGATAGCAATAATGGCGATCATGATTTCTTGAGTGACAAGACAGGGTATGAACAAAACGATGGTGGCAACAATACATTCAAGGAATCTTAAACACCATAGAGAAGGGGTGAGAACAGACTTTTGTTTAACATTGCTTTTTGTGTACCTAACTTATGACAAAACTTCATACCACTGTCAACGTATTACTTATTGAAATATACTACCATCAATCTCAACAATGATCTCACAGGGCTCTCGGTGACGAACTTGTCAAGTCTCAACAATGATCTCACAGGGTTCTCGGTGACGAACTTGTCAAGTCTCAACAATGATCTCACAGGGTTCTCGGTGACGAAGTTGTCAAGTCTCAACAATGATCTCACAGGGCTCTCGGTGACGAACTTGTCAAGTCTCAACAATGATCTCACAGGGCTCTCGGTGACGAACTTGTCAAGTCTCAACAATGATCTCACAGGGCTCTCGGTGACGAAGTTGTACAGGGCTCTCGGTGAGCTCTCGGTGACGAAGTTGTACAGGGCTCTCGGTGAGCTCTCGGTGACGAAGTTGTACAGGGCTCTCGGTGAGCTCTCGGTGACGAAGTTGTACAGGGCTCTCGGTGAGCTCTCGGTGACGAAGTTGTACAGGGCTCTCGGTGAGCTCTCAGTGACGAAGTTGTACAGGGCTCTCGGTGAGCTCTCGGTGACGAAGTTGTACAGGGCTCTCGGTGAGCTCTCGGTGACGAAGTTGTACAGGGCTCTCGGTGAGCTCTCGGTGACGAAGTTGTACAGGGCTCTCGGTGAGCTCTCGGTGACGAAGTTGTACAGGGCTCTCGGTGAGCTCTCGGTGACGAAGTTGTACAGGGCTCTCGGTGAGCTCTCGGTGACGAAGTTGTACAGGGCTCTCGGTGAGCTCTCGGTGACGAAGTTGTACAGGGCTCTCGGTGAGCTCTCGGTGACGAAGTTGTACAGGGCTCTCGGTGACGAAGTTGTACAGGGCTCTCGGTGAGCTCTCGGTGACGAAGTTGTACAGGGCTCTCGGTGAGCTCTCGGTGAGCTCTCGGTGACGAAGTTGTACAGAGCTCTCGGTGAGCTCTCGGTGACGAAGTTGTACAGAGCTCTCGGTGAGTTCTCGGTGACGAAGTTGTACAGAGCTCTCGGTGAGCTCTCGGTGACGAAGTTGTACAGGGCTCTCGGTGAGCTCTCGGTGACGAACTTGTCAAGTTGTTATGTTTTGCGTGGGTTCGAATCCAGATCGCACCAGCCGGTTCGGTTCGCGAGAAAATGTTTATTTTTAGAAGATCCATAGAATCTCAGAGAAATGCCTTTTTTTAAAATGAAAAATGTCGTCCAATTAGTTTTTCGTTACCAAAGCTGCCGGAATACTATCTTCACAAATATGATTTTGTTCCGAACACGTTTTCTACAACTGGACAGTCAGCTTTTTTTTCCAATCCAGAAACACTTGAGCTTTTCAGCTCTTCGGCTCGATGCCATGGACATCGTAACCCTTCAGTTCGGTGCCACGAACACCGTAAATCTGGGGAATATGTGGCTTTTTCTGCCATCCCGCGGAATTGAACCCGCACACACAGAGGGATCCGTAGTCCAACGCGTTACGAACACGCTGGGCAGACGGGCGACAGTCAGCTTCAAACTTCTCAGGTTTCCCAAAAGCTTTGTGTTCAGTACGATTTGGTGTGGCCACGTGTTGCTTCTGAGCTCACCTAGATGACAGTCGTGCAGGGTATGTTCGGATGTCTGCATCGCATGTTGTCTTTGCTTATGAAGTCAATGATGTTTTAGAGAAATTAATTGGGATTTTTCTTCAAAATAAAATAACTTCAATCACTCTTGGTGACCTTAGATCTTGAGCTCGTTCGTTGTGCCAAGTAGATCAGAGCATAGATTGCTGATTGTTTTTTAATTGGAGTTCACCTTCCCAAGTATAGTCACCAACAAAATATGATCTAGGGTAGTCCATCCACCTGAACAGATCAGAGAACCGTTTGTCTTAGACCTATCAGTCAGAGTTTCCCGACCTACACCCCTGGGAGGTGGGGGGGTGGGGGTGGTGTTGACTTGCGTGTTCTACGTGTCATCAGCCTCTTACTAATTGTACATTTCCGTTTTTACCTATGAGAGACTAGCGACCTGACCTCTGCTTGTTGTATAGTCAGGTACAGAACATAGACTTCCAATCAACATCAAATGATAACAAACACGAGAACAAATATACAGAATATAAATAAATAATAGAAAGATACAAACCAATTACAAACTGAAATAACAGTACTCAAACTAGACAGCTCAAGTATTCTGATTATTCATTTCTATGAATCTGTTGCTTTACGTTAACCGACGTTGAACATTTATAGTAACAAATATACCAGACGATACTAGAAGATATTCTTTTTTTTTATCGCTCGCTCGCTATCAATGCAGGAATGGTATCGAGTAATATATGGCCGCTAACTGATTTTTTGCGTGAATACACGCTTTTCTTATCACCGTTTTGCTCCACCATTAAAGCGAGGGTTATTACGACTTAAGAAATACTTATATTTTAGATCCCCAAGTAAAGTATCAGGGTCTCGTATAGTCCAACCACATCACCAATAATTGTTTTTGCTAGCTTTGTGGGGATCGAACACAGGAATGTCCACGGTGTGGACAATAGCACTGCATGTATCAACTTCGATATCGGCGACCCCAAGAAAAGATTAAAATGCATATGACTGAATTTGTTGTACATCCTTTTTCCGTATGTTTTTGTCCTCTCTCCAGAGAAATGACCCACCACATGTCGAGAATATTGGTCAAACTCAGTAACTCTAGCAATAATCATAGGAATCACCTGAACAAAATACACTCGTGAGCCGAATTTTAACCGACAACCCTCAGAACATATAACCGTCCGAGTGGTTACCGGGTCCCAAATTGGGGTGTAAAGAATAGAACCACTGTTACATGCCACGCATGTCGTAAGAGGCGATAAATGAGGTTGGTCGTTGGGCTAGCTACCCCACACCGTAAAAACACTAGATGGCAACAGAACGGAGAGCGAACCTAGTAAACGCTGGCTGAAACCGGACACATCGCCGAAGGATAAGCACCAGAGCTCCAAATGGTGCTGAAGATGTGACGTAAAACACACCAATGCTAAGGCTGCATGAATCAGATTTCCCCATGAATAGAATTTATGGGGAGATCTGGCACTTCGGTCTGGGCTGGCGGTGATCGCGCGAGAGAGAGCGTTCCGGATTCGAACCCACTACCTGCGCAACGCAAAGCGAAGGCTGAACAGCTTAGTCACAGACCCTATTTTGTTATAAATTCTATACATAATAAATACAGAATGCAATGATAATGTCAAGCGCTTCCTATCCGTTTGTAACAGAAGAACAAAATATTATCTTACTCAGAATATGTTATCTTTACATTAATTTTCTCGAGAGATGGTTTACCTATATATTTCTAAAGTAACTGGCAACTCTAAGACAGGTGATAGTATACAGAACCGCACCTAGTTTCCAACCGTGACCTATATTCTCTACATTCCACTAGTATATCATAAAGTACATCCGAATTATGTCAACAGTTTTTACCTGTAAGTAACGAAAACATCTTGTTTCTTCGTTTCCGGTTCTGCACTTTAATGAATTAATTATTTAAAAACTGTCATCAATAATTTCCTATTCCGTAAAACAGATACATGTAATTATAATTATTCTTTTTTAACTTAAAACTTGATGTGTTTTTACAGTTTCGACCAAGGAGATCCATTAAAAAATATGTCAAACTCATATATTTTTTTTCGAGCGCTCCATATCGACCGCTTGTTAAAGCAGTCTTTGCGAGATTTGTATGTGATCTGAGTCTAAGAGCGAGTGTGCGTTTTGCAAGTTATGCGTCGACAAGTAGGCAAGCACACCCGATTTCTGCGACCCTTTCTATTTACTAGGGTAGCTTCCATAGGCCCCCACCTTAGTCGCCTCTTACAACATGCCTTGTTGGTAACCGTGTTACTATTCTTTGTTCCCTTGAGAGTCCGGCAAAACACAGACCAAGTGCATATATTCCAGAAACAGACAGAGCGACTAAAATAACAATCAATAAACTGCAAACATTCATGAACTGATGTCTACACAGAATAGAAGTATTGGTCTGGTATGATAAGGTCACAATTAGATCCTCAAGGTCCACAACGAAATTTTGAATGTGGTAAACATTTTGAAGTCATTTTATTTTATTCCGTTTCATGATTTTTTTCCCAGATAGCGACTTTGTAACCATATAGTTCATATATATTTTCCGTCCTCAACTCGAATACCGGAGATACGTTTTATCGTCACTCTCCGATAGAACAAGGAACTCTAACTTATCTACATTGAGATCAAGGATTTGAAAAAAATATCCCAAACCGAGTACAGTTGAAGCTAGAGATCAAGTATCTTACTATCGTTGCCGTAGAGACCCCGTGAAACTTCTCTTGTAGTGAGTGATACATGATACATTAAAGACATCTTTACTTGCATGGAATGGAAATGGAATAATCAGCTAACCTCATTTCATAATAACTATGCGAACTTGCGAGAGACAGAGAGTTTTTCAGGCGGACTGTGATGAAAGTGACGTTCCGCTGAATAAATAAAAAAAAACGAATCGTGAGATACACGAAGATAAGAGCTTGTTTACAATACAAGTTAGAGAGAAGTACATTTATTTTGACTATGATCTACATGTTCTCATTAAAATCTGACATCCTATGAAATCTCGCGACTTAATCAAGTGATTATTTCTCGTGTTTACCGACGTAGTGCTGTCTAGTCGTGTGAGTGAAAGGTGATCGATAGCTGGCACACACACAAGTTTAAAAAAGATGTACTGACCGGGGTATTCCTATTCCCTGCACCACTGTCCCGAACTGTCGACTCCGATAACATACGACCGGTGGGCTCAGGTTAAAATTATAGGGAATAAGACCACAACCATCGTGTGTTCCTGAATTCCAGTATTGCCGTTTGAGACGATTTCATTTTGAAAACAACACGACATGCTAAATCAAGGTTTTATGTTACAAGTTAAGTTTAACACTAAGGAATATCAATATTATTAATATTTTTCATCAATAAATAACCATGGGCTCATAGAATTGAGTAAAATTACAAAAAGCTTAGTGTTCTATCAAACATATACAAAAACCAGCCCCCATTAAACAATAATTGTAGTTTTCCCGTCTGAACTAGTCGGCCTTATGTTGTCCGGGGAATGGGGGCACGCCCAAATCTACTATACCGGCTTATGTAGTCATGACACACTTTTCTCTTTAATGGGGGCGATAGCCCTGCTACACATATCAGTTCTAACTATCTCACTACACTAGCTTCCTTCCTCTGACCAGCAAGCAATATTCATTAGAAATATTGTGGTATTGACACATTTTGTCATTTATATCAATTCTAACATTGATCTGTGACATGACACCAATAAAATGTTTATTAAATTAACCACGCATTTCAATGAAAAAGTATTTGGAATATCATATTAATGTATTCGCGGTGTGGATATACGACATGAGAATTTGTTATATATATAGTGGAAAGAATAAACAGACAAATAAAGAAGTTCTAGAAAAACTATTAACAAATAAAGAACTAATGCAGGAAATACAAATTACCAAAATAAAATATTTCGGACACATAAATAGACAAGACACAGTCAAAATTTTATTAGCGGAAAAATGTTGAAGGACGGTGAGTTAAAAGTTGAAGGACGGTGACACAGTTTGGATGGAAACATCAAAAGATGGACAAATTGCAACTTTGTAGTGTGCATCATCAAGACAAAAGACTGTGGATGTTAGAGGTCCCGTGCATTCAATCTTCGTTGTTTAGCCGCACCATATATGCTGACGATCAACCCTCTTTCATTCTACATTTGGAGAGAGAGTGAGCATCTGGCCGAAAGGACGTCACGCGGCTTCCACACGGAAAGTCCGTGTTCAATCCACAGTAAGGCCACAGGTTTTTTATGTCAGGGCATAGAAAAAATACTAACCTGAACAATTTCGTGACAACTGCACTAGTCATGCAGCCATTCAATTCATCATGTGCCCCCTCTGCTACACCGCCCTAAAAAGCGGTATTACAGACAGTAACAACAGTTTTTGTTTTTTTATCAGACACATCGGGTTAGCGAAACGTTCTTAAAACATTTTTGAAATTCACAAACAGGTGTAACATATATGACACTGGCACACAATAACATCTTGTATTGTTTCTTCTCATTCCTTATTGTAACTTCCTAAATAACTAGATAAATAGTCTTCACAAAAATCGTTGACAACTTCAATCTATTTCATGTATATTATCTTTAGCTATTCTGTAATAGATTATTTACATTGTAACGTCTACATTATCTGTCTCGTCAGTTGCATGTTTATCTCTTCACACAGGGTTGTTTATTTTGCAGAAGACATTTTCTTCTATTTTTCTAACTTATGTATGTCGCATTCAAAGCTTTGGTTATTGGTTATTATTACTGAACCAAGAGGCAAGAGGAAGACCACGAAAAAGATGGTTAGATGACATAGCAGAATCCTGTGAAAGAGCAAAAATAACAATCACCCAAGCCACCAGAACAACGCAAGACAAAAACAGAAAACCACGACACTTTGCAATAACCCGGTGGCAGTGTGACGACAAAAGTAGAAGAAGAAGAAGATTACTGAACCGACGCAATAGCATTATGATCAGTACCATAGGTGCTCAGTTACCTCCGACTGATGTCGAAGGTATGAATACTGATGGTTTCTGTGACTCGCTGGTTAATTAATCAACACAGAACAGGAATGATCAATAACCATTAATTGATGGAAATGTTGTAGAAGAAATGTCTGAGCACCTATCTACCTGTCCGGAGGGCAATTATATTGATCCACAATAGTCATCGAGACCCGCAGTAGTGTAGTTGTTAATTAGCTCGCTTATTAAACGCTTAGCTCGGGTTCAATTCCACATGAATATTTTTCCGAGCGTAACGGCTTTCAGATCAACCCAGCCTCAATGTGGTTGCCATGAAAAGCAGCGGCAAGTAAAGGCGATCGGCTTGAGAGGTTGACCACATCATCCATCTTGTGTCGACGGTAAAAGTAAAGGTGATCGGTTTGAGAGGTTGACCACATCATCCATCTTGTGTCGACGGTAAAAGTAAAGGTGATCGGTTTGAGAGGTTGACCACATCATCCATCTTGTGTCGACGGTAAAAGTAAAGGTCATCGGTTTGAGAGGTTGACCACATCATCCATCGTGTGTCGACGGTCAAAGTAAAGGTGATAGGTTTGAGAGGTTGACCACATCATCCATCGTGTGTCGACGGTAAAAGTAAAGGCGATCGGCTTGAGAGCTTGACCACATCATCCATCGTGTGTCGACGGTAAAAGTAAAGGTGATCGGCTTGAGCTTGACCACATCATCCATCGTGTGTCGACGGTAAAAATAGAATTGTCTAACACCGTATTCCCGAATATAATTAAAACAAACTGCCGTGAATGTCTGCAGTACCGCTTTTTAGGGCGGTGTAGGACGGCTGGGACGAGAGCCTGCGGAATTTAATGACCGCATGACAGTGCAGTCGCCGCAAAGCTGTTCAGGTTATAATTTTTTGTTATTCATGCCCACAATAGAAAAATATCCTCGGCCTTACTGTGAACTGAACACCGGTCTCCTGCATGGGAGCCGCGATCTAATCCATTCGGCCAGTGCTTCTCCTCGAATATACCCAGATATTTAAAAAAGGATTCATTTACTGACATGTTTTCTTTTGCTTCTCACTAATCACAAATCAGCATCCTGAGACGATACTGAGACGTAACACATTGTCATATAATCTGCTTAATTGGCAAGCAACTATTTTTCATCCATGTGTGAAATGTTGCTATCCCCTCAACCGCTATAAAAAGCGAAAAGTCAACAAGAATCCATTAACAGGATCTAATTTCACATTCAATTTACAAAGTTTGAGTACGGTGTGTCCGTTAAACGATTTTACACCAGCAAATATTATCATGTACAATTTTTAAGTGAGATTTTTGTAATACCCGTTAGATAACGCTCTGCTGAAAATCATCATGTCAGAGACATATACTTCAAGTGTTGATGTTGTTTTCATGGACATCTCATGATAGTTCAAACTAGAAACTTCAAATTTTGTTTGACGTTTACCAGTAGCCACTTAAAACGTCATAGAATATAACCAATTACGATTTCTTTAACTTTACTCTCATATATCTTACAAATACAATATTTTTCAATAACAAAACTTTAGCGTAAATTGTATATGCATATATATATATATATATATATATGTGTGTGTGTTTGTGTGGGCAGGAAACCCTACCTGGGTAGGAGTCTTCGCAGCACTAAGTATAGCACTACGCGCCTGGAGCTGTTGGAGGTCTCTAAGTTTTTAAGAAAACTCAGGTGCTTCCCCTCCCCCTCCCCATTGCACTATAGGAAAAAGAGTGAAAGTTCATAATTCTAGGTCTGAAGAAGAAGAAGAAGAAGAAGATGAAGAAGAAGAAGAAGAAGAAGAAGAAGAAGAAGAAGAAGAAGAAGAAGAAGAAGAAGATGAAGAAGAAGAAGAAGAAGAAGAAGAGAGAAGAAGAAGAAGAAGAAGAAGAAGAAGAAGAAGAAGAAGAAGAAGAAGAAGAAGAAGAAGAAGAAGAAGAAGAAGAAGATGAAGAAGAAGAAGAAGAAGAAGAAGAATGAAGAAGAAGAAGAAGAAGAAGAAGAAGAAGAAGAAGAAGATGAAGAAGAAGAAGAAGAAGAAGAAGAAGAAGAAGAAGAAGAAGAAGATATGTGCAAGATGACACGTAGAGAAAAACATTACTTCCTTCAATATGTTGTTCGTTTATTTTGTTTAATTTGTTAATTAACGTAGTTATCAGCTAGTGCTAATTTAAGTTATCGATGTAGTCGTTAAAATTACTTCAAATTTTTACTTTCCACTTTCATATAATTTAAAGTATTTTCTTACAGCAGGAAACGGTTTACTATTGGTAAAGGTACGTTATTTATTTTACATTATGCAACAGAAATAACTAGACAATGCAGGTTGACAGAGAACAGACAGGTAAAGCGTTGTAACAGATAGACAAGAAAACAAGCTAGACCACAGATTCCCAAACTTTTTCGGTCCACTGCCCACTTTTCACGACATAAACTTAGTAACGACCCCCTCCTATCGTAACAGTTTGCCAACGTTCTCCCCTACACATATATATATATATATATATATATACATGCTCTATTTTCACTTTGACATATAAAATTGATATATATTTCTGTCATACATGGTCAATTTTCAAATGATTATATACATGAAATAGAAAATTGATGACAAAAATGGATCGTGTAAGATGGGCATAAGATGAATTAAAATGCAGAATTCAAATTGTTAATGATTATTCAAAAGAAAAATCAAGAAAAAAAATCCCGCCAAATCCTTCTGAACTCACAATCACACAAGCCACCAGAACAGCGCAAGATAAAAACAGAAAACCACGACACTGGGCAACAACCCGGTAGCAGTGTGACGACAAAAGGAGAAGAAAGAAGAAAAACTTTCACAACTATGTTCAAATGTCCTTACATCTTCGCCATAGAGAGACTTCCTACCCCCAAATATATTATATATGAAAGAATACTATCAAGATACTAAACTAACGTTATCAAATTCTGCTTACTCGAGTAATATATATGTAGGTCAACCTGGCGCAAACACACTTGTTGACATCTTAACGTATTTCATCATCAGACTACCTTACCTTATTTCATCATCAGGCTAGCAGAGACATGTGTTCCATTGCATGACACACTCACTATTCCTCACTCTCTCTTTGATGTTTTTGTTTTGTTGATCAAACAGTATTGTCTCGAAAGTTCAAGCAATGAAACAAGAAATATGTCATAATTTTTGTCCTTAGATACCAGCATATGTTTTCTTACAGCACTTGTATCTAGTATATATATCTAGTATATCTATATATACATGCCGACAAATGTCAATGGAACATGCTCACTTACTGTATATATATTACCTCGTATTAACATCAAGAGATTCTATATATATAACATGAAGAAAAACATCTCGTTAAGTCTGAGTTCTATTTGTGTTGTAAGAAAGTTGTAAATTGATAACAGTACAGAGCAACTTATATTGGTTTCTGTTTGGTGCATGTTATCAAAGTCTGTCGTAATGTGAGATT
Organism: Arion vulgaris; assembly: GCA_020796225.1. Classification (NCBI taxonomy): domain Eukaryota; kingdom Metazoa; phylum Mollusca; class Gastropoda; order Stylommatophora; family Arionidae; genus Arion; species Arion vulgaris. Next base: position 23,824,020 of record CM036761.1, on the reverse strand, counting down.
GGATGTTATTTGCCAATGTAACTAAAAATATTGAAAATAATTAATACTGGATAGTGAGACTTGCTGTTGGCTTTATCTTTTTCTGCATCCGCCCGATAATAATTCAGGGGTAGCCATGGCACCTTGAGTGGCGCTTCTGACTGAATTTTTCGTGAAAACCTGCTCACCGTGTTAAGTGTGTCCCTCGCCATCAAGGCGGACTTTTCCGACTTCAGGGGTACTTGAAGTTTAGATCCTCAAGTGTGATCTGGACTTTACCTTATAAATACTGATTTACTTATCCGTTTATTTTATTTTCTTAGTTTTGTTCTTTCGTATATAAATGTATAAATGTATATATGTATAAATGTATATATGTATAAATGTATAAATGTATATATATGTATATATGTATAAATGTATATAAATGTATAAATGTATAAATGTATAAATGTATATATGTATAAATGTATAAATGTATATATATGTATATATGTATAAATGTATAAATGTATAAATGTATAAATGTATAAATGTATAAATGTATAAATGTATATATATGTATAAATGTATATATATGTATAAATGTATATAAATGTATAAATGTATAAATGTATAAATGTATAAATGTATATATGTATATATATGTATATATTCTTGACTAGAAGGTAAGTCGACGACAAATGCATGCACAATGAACCAAACAGTAAAATGACAATCTTTCAGCCCTGATATGTCAACAAAAAGAACATTAATTTTCATTGTATGAAACAAAAATTCATCATCATCAAATAGCTTGTCCTGAGTGGAACTTTGTCACTAAAACAGTTCTCCGGAATTTCTCTCTCTATTAGGCCGGATGTCCCGCCTCTGCAACTGTCATGTTCAAACCAACAGTTACATCCAAAATCTATCTTACCCAATAAATAATTAATGAATAAATTAAAGATCGACATACAAATAATGGATTAAAAAATATTTAGATAATATAATATTTAGTGCACACCAAAGACATGATACTTTATTGATAGTGAATATAATCAGAACTATTTGAATAATATAATATTTAGTGCACACCAAAGACATGATACTTTATTGATAGTGAATATAATCAGAACTATTTGAATAATATAATATTTAGTGCACACCAAAGACGTGATACTTTATTGCAAGTGAATATAATCAGAACTATTTAGATAATATAATATTTAGTGCACACCAAGAATAACTATTATATAATATTTTTTTGATTAAAAAAAGTGAGATATAATCAAGAACTATTTGAATAATATAATATTTAGTGCACACCAAAGACTGATTTATTGTTTTAAAAACTTTAATTATTTGATGAGTGAATATAATCAGAACTATTTGAATAATATAATATTTAGTGCACACCAAAGACGTGATACTTTATTGATGCCTTTTTAGGTCGCACAGGTACTATTCTTTATTCCCATTTGCGGGCCCTGGCAACACACGGGTGGTGCAAATACTTCAATTTCTTCATTCTTATTTGTAGTCACAGCCAGATTTTATTTTTTATTGTGACTTCCATCTGCATTGATCTATGTGTTTTCTTCTCTGTCCTCGTTATGCGGAAGTCGTTACGGCAACACTTATAATCAAAGTTAATATTTAGTTGCAACGCTAATAAATGAATATTTCGCTTCTGACAATAGCTAGTTAGTTAGTTTGTTCCTTTCATGCCAAAGGCGGTACATAGGGCAGAGATTTTATAGCTCCATGTGGTGCGGTTCTTTGCTAACAGTTGGAGATCTTGTATGGTTTTACATCCCAATAGTTTACTTTCCTGTAAGACTGTTCTTCGTAGAGTGGTCTTTGTTCTTCCACGTTGTCTTTTCCCAACTGGTGACCACATAAGGACTTGTCGATTTAGTCTCTTTTCGTCTAATCTAAGAACAAGACCTAAGTATTTCCACCTTCGTTTCCTTATAATATTTGATACGAGTTGTTGCTGTGTCTATCTCTCACTGTGTTGTTCGAATCGAAATCACTCCATTTTACTTTTAGTAATTTTCTGACAATACCAATTAATTAATATAAGAACGTTGACGAAACGAAGATCGAACTGGTTGTAACTCTTAACATCTGACATAATTTCTTTCAATGTAGCTATAATTATGAAACACCTGTTGTGATATCTACCTACAGTTCTTGCCTACTGATTGATCCACGTGTTATGTCAACTTACATTTCACATAACATTTGCGAGAGGGCAACATTGCGTAAAGAGCAGTATCTCAAGCATGTGAAAACTTCAGAAGCCGAACACACACTTGAAGTAAACACGCAATTCCAGAAGGTCATTTTATCGTCTCTCTTCGTTTTTATTTTTTTATTTTTTATTTATGGAATTAATGTATGAATTATACTACCAGATATAAATGATTTCCCACCCAACAAGAATGTATATTTTATCTTGGTGGTAAAACCTGCTTGTACCAGCTGAACCGATTTATTTGTATATTTTTTTTTTCCGTCTGTCAACATATTGCAGCTGTATTGCATATTTCCTAACCGTGTCTACAGCATAATCTTTCTTTTCCAGATAATTATATTGTCATTTTAAAAGTGTTTCTATGTGCTTTTGCATATTCTATGAGTGTGTAGTATGTGTTGTGTGTATTTTGTCATATTCTATGAGTGTGTAGTATTTGTTGTGTGTATTTTGTCATATTCTACGAGTGTGCAGTATTTGTTGTGTGTATTTTGTCATATTATATGAGTGTGTAGTATGTGTTGTGTGTATTTTGTCATATTCTATGAGTGGGTAGTATGTGTTGTGTGTATTGTTTCAATGAAACATAGAACAGTACTGAACAAATATTCCAGAAAATTAAAGACATTATACACACAGTATCCGTGTTAATAAAAGTCAGAATATAACATTGTTTCAATGATCACGTGGGCGTCTGTAGCTTAAGCGGGGGTGAGATCGATCATAACCTAAGCGTACTTGGTTTAAACTATACGGCAGACAGTTTGGAAGCAAATTCGTTTTCGTGGGATTTTTATGAAAGTTAAAAATAGACCTGACCGTTCAGAAAAAAATGGCAAACTACTGGACGTATAAGTGGTGCCTAGAAAATCAACGACTCGTTTACTGTGTTTGATGGCTACATCCTGTAAAGGACATGCCACGATTTTCATTCAATGATCGAACAGCTAATTCTTTTTTGTTTCTTCTTTTTCTTTTCTTTAATCTTGTTTCAAGACAAAGCGCCAGCGCATGAGAAGACATTTCTATATCGGGATTATGTGTGCGATTCATAAATAGTGTCCCACACTACATCGGTTTGTATCCACTGTAGCGGAGTAGCATTGCACTTTGAGGCGCACTGTCTGTTGGTATAAATAGTGTCCCTCACTACATCGGTTTGTATCCAGTGAAGCGGAGTAGCATTGCACTTTGAGGCGCACTGTCTGTTGGTATAAATAGTGTCCCTCACTACATCGGTTTGTATCCAGTGAAGCGGAGTAGCATTGCACTTTGAGGCGCACTGTCTGTTGGTATAAATAGTGTCCCACACTACATCGGTTTGTATCCAGTGAAGCGGAGTAGCATTGCTCTTTGAGGCGCACTGTCTGTTGGTATAAATAGTGTCCCTCACTGCATCGGTTTGTATCCAGTGAAGCGGAGTAGCATTGCTCATTGAGGCGCACTGTCTGTTGGTATTCTGATTATGAGGGCGCCATTCTTAATTTGTTGTTTCTTGATGAAGTTTCAGTACTTATGTTGTACCCACTTTTTCCTGATGTCTTCATTTCTAAATATATCTCTTCTTGTTACTTCTAGAATTATGTGTAGACACTTAATTTCTGACGTGACTAATTTTTTCTATCTTTTGATGTCAGCTTTCAGGTTTGACACTGATAGTATTGTTATGTTACGTAGAAATGAAATTATTGACATCACCTAGAGATAATCACATGATTCTGTTCTGCAACAGCTTGATATTAAGGAGAGTTGGCTATTAAAGAGCATAAAATCAATGAAAATTAAATATTTTGAACACATAAAAAGGACATGAGTGCACAGAGAACATTATTTTGGAGGAATGATGCCTGGAAGAAGAAGGAGGAGGACCTAGAAGACGATGGGTGCAAGATGTCATTGACAATCTGAGAATTACAGTTGCTGACGATGGTCAACTTGCACAGAACAAAGAGTTTTTCATGACTGCTGTCATGGGAGCCAAGTTCCAGAATGGACAAGCTACTTGATGATGATGATGAGAGAAATCAGATAATGAAATATAACTATCCGATTTCATATACGATTTAGAGGATAACGTTAGTAACTGAAAATAAACTGATAAAGTGCCCTAAATAATAATACGGAAAAGAAGGGTTAGTATGTAGGTTAGGAAGTAATTTTCCTGTTTAAAATTGTGATAATCATATAGAATATCATTTCCCAAACTGGGATCCGCACACCTCTATGGACCCGGGAGGTTCTCACAAGGTGTCCTCAAGCACTTTAAGAAATATGATGATTTTTGACATTTCAAACAGAAAAATAAATGTTATGTCTAATTATAGACCTAATGTTTTCTTTGTTATTTATTAAAATGTTAAACTGCAGACATTATTTACTATTGTAACACACATATAATTCATTACTGTCCATTTTCATATATAGAAACTTTTGGTGGTACACAGCAACAAAATGTATTTAATAGGGGGGTCCGAAGTAATGCAAAGTTTGGGAACCGCTGATATAGAACAAAGTTCACGTTCACAGTAACATCATTCAAATTACTTTGAAGAAGAGAATTACTGAAGATAATAATAGGTAGTACAGTCAGGATATAGAACAAAGTTCACGTTCACAGTAACATCATTCAAATTACTTTGAAGAAGAGAATTACTGAAGATAATAATAGGTAGTACAGTCAGGATATAGAACATATACATAATGTTTACTATAAACAATAGATTCAAATTACTTTGAAAGAAGAGAATTGACTGAAGTATATGGTGTAAGTTACAGATCGTGATATAGAACAAAGTATATTAGTGGATATGAACATGATGTCCAATTACTTTGATAGGAGAATTACTGAAGATAATAATGTGATACAGTCAGGATATAGAACATAGTTCACGTTCACAGTAACATGATTCAAATTACTTTGAAGAAGAGAATTACTGAAGATAATAATAGGTAGTACAGTCAGGATATAGAACAAAGTTCACGTTCACAGTAACATCATTCAAATTACTTTGAAGAAGAGAATTACTGAAGATAATAATAGGTAGTACAGTCAGGATATAGAACATATGCAACATAAATAGTTGTTACTATAAACAATAGAAAGTATATAACAAAGGGCATGATAGTTTAAGAGAATAAGACGTTTTTAGAACCCCAGCGGATAAATCGTGGACATGAATCGTGGATATGGTGTCCAATCGTTGACATGAATCGTGAATATAAACCGTGGACATGAATCGTGAATATAAATAGTGGATATGAATCGTGGATATGATGTCCAATCGTGGACATAAATCGTGGATATGATGTCCAATCGTGGACATGAATCGTGGACATGAATCGTGGATATCATGTCCATTCGTTGACATGAATTGTGGATATGATGTCTAATCGTCGTAGACATGAATCGTGGATATGATGTCCAATTGTGGACATGAATCGTGGATATGATGTCTAATCGTCGTAGACATGAATCGTGGATATGATGTCTAATCGTCGTAGACATGAATCGTGGATATGATGTCTAATCGTCGTAGACATGAATCGTGGATATGATGTCCAATTGTGGACATGAATCGTGGATATGATGTCCAATTGTGGACATGAATCGTAGATATGATGTCCAATTGTGGTCATGAATCGTGGATATGATGTCCAATTGTGGTCATGAATCGTAGATATGATGTCCAATTGTGGTCATGAATCGTGGATATGATGTCTAATCGTCGTAGACATGAGCCGTGGACATTATGTCAAATTGTGGACATGAATCGTGGATATGATATCCAATCGTGGACATGAATCGTGGATATGATGTCCATTCGTTGACATGAATCGTGGATATGATGTCCATTCGTTGACATGAATCGTGGATATCATGTCCATTCGTTGACATGAATCGTTGATATGATGTCTAATCGTCGTAGACATGAATCGTGGATATGATGTCCATTCGTTGACATGAATCGTTGATATGATGTCTAATCGTCGTAGACATGAATCGTGGATATGATGTCCATTCGTTGACATGAATCGTGGATATGATGTCCATTCGTTGACATGAATCGTGGATATCATGTCCATTCGTTGACATGAATCGTTGATATGATGTCTAATCGTCGTAGACATGAATCGTTGATATGATGTCTAATCGTCGTAGACATGAATCGTGGACATGATAACCAATCGAGAACATGGATAAGGCTGTGTGTGTTTTCTGCTGTCTTCCGTCATATTTGATATGACCGAGATGTCTGAATTAGATTTCACCAGTTCTCAAACCAGTACTCAGAACATGCTTCTTGTCGGATCTGTTCCTGGTAAACTACTTTCACTTTAATGTATTTATAACAATCTCTTTCAAGTCTGTTTTTAACACTCTTGTGGCATATAAAGAGTTGTCTACACGCAACATATCTATTACAGCAACTTACTTCTATATATTTTTTATTTGGTTTAAATCGTTTCATTTTTTTATTCAAATCTCTCGTCAGACCAAGTGTGTTGCTAAACAACGCATTATATTGATGATCACAATGTGTGAGTTGGTACGAAAGGAAAACAAATAAAACAAACAGTGTATAAACGAGGTCACTTTCATGTTTGACTCCAATGTTGATGTTAAGAGTTATCTTACATTATGTTAAAGTTAAACCATCGTGCATGCTGTATACAAAATTGTGCTCATATTATGAACTATGAACCGGATCAAGCTCAATTGTATTGATGCACGCAAAATACTCTTCCCTATCCTGACAAAACACGTTAATGAAGTTAAAAATTCGTTGGTGAAGCCACCGAAGGAATGATAGATGGGTGATGGTTCTTCATTATTGTTTTCTTGTACAACAAATATACCTTAGAATAAATATAATTCCTCGCCCGAGTGTTTCCCGGGGCCCAAATTTGGGGTGTAAAGAATAGAACCACTGTTACCTGCCACGCATGTCGTAAGAGGCGACTAAGGAGGTTTAGCTGAAATCGGATGCACATGTCCTAAATGTGTAGAAGTCTATGCATTTAGGGGCCTACCAAACCAATGTGCAACATATACACGTTCTTGGCAGGCATCAAACATATCACAAAGAGTGATTACAATTTTATTCATAAAGAACGAACGTAAAGAAGAAGAAGAAGAATATAATTTCTAAAATAATGATTTTTTTGTCACGAAACTCAAATTACGCCACTTGGAATGAGCTAGCATTTTAAATATGTTAGTATATCATATACATACATATATATATATATATATATATATATATATATATATATATATATAACATATATATATACATATATGTATATATATATCACAGTATTCAGAAGAGATATTTCTGTGTAGTTGTTGCAATTTATCTATATCTTTTTCGTATCCCGTTTGACACATATGGCTTCCATGAAATGTTTCAATTATTGCAGCTCTGCCACCTTTTTATTAAATGTTTCTCACTTCAGACCCCAATCTTTCAACTCTCCACCGGTCTTCTCTATGTTTCCTTTGGATGTTCAGGTCGTATCTTTCAATCCGCTGTGAATCGGAGAGCTGTAATAGCCAATGCCCATATTAGCATACGACTCACATGACTTACAAACTTTCCTGTCACATTTTTTTTATCTCTCTCTCTTCACCCTTCGCCCCTAGGGAAGCATAGGTCCGCAACCAAGGCCTTCCAAGTCCGCCTATCCAAGGCCATCTTTTCCAGATCTCGCCACTCTCTACCCGTCCTCTTGCATTCCATCTCTAACTCCCGTCTCCATGTGTTTCTGGGTCTTCCTTACTTCTATTGCCCTGGGGTTCCATCGAGAGCTTGTCTCACGATGCTGTCAGGGGTTTCCTCAGTGTGTGTCCTATCCATCTCCACCTTCTGCTCATTATCTCTTGTTCCACCTGCCGTTGTCCTGCCCTATCCCACAGTTCTCTGTTTGTGGTCCTGTCGTACCATCTCAGATGGAGTATCCTGCGTAGGCATCTATTGATGCATGTCTGCAACTTTTTGGTGTTCACCTTAGTTGTTCTCCATGTCTCTGCTCCATACAGAAGGACAGACTTGACATTTAAGTTAAATATCATTATCTTAGTTTTATTCCTAATCATTCTTGAACTCCATATGTTCTTCAGAATGGCAAATGCTGATCTTGCCTTTTGTATTCTAACCTTAACATCTTCATCTGTGCCACCTTGAATGTTGACGACACTTCCCAGATATGTAAATGTGTCCACCTCTTTTAGTGGTGATCCTCTCAATAAGATTGGGTTTCTGGAACCAGCATTTAATCTTATACATAAGATAAATATATCTGTCATTTGTCACTTGAGTTACTGCTCCTTTATTTCAGTCAGCACTGACGCTGAATCGTGCACAAGTGCTGTGATTTGAAGTAATCTCCGCACTTGATGGATATTGTTGTAATACCTTCTTACAAGAGCTCTTGGAAAGAACTCTTGCAAATTCATTCCCTTGATGCCATTCTGCACCTCTTATGTTATTCATTTTTTGTAGAATTCTGCCATCGCAGATAGACTTTCTATTGAGTTGAAAGTAGAGTCGGCAACATTCTTCTTCTCTTCCACCATTTATTTCTTTATAGAAGTGTCGGCAACATTGTTTACGTAAAAGTACAGTTCCGAGTAACGTATCGGTGATATTTTGTTATGATTTTTGTAGGTGATCTAACGTGAAGCATTTCTTATTACTGTATTAATATCCGGCACGTGGCTTGCCATCTGTACTCACCTGTTGAATTCATTGTCTCTCGGTCATTGAATGCGTTACATGTTATTATCAAATAATGTTTTATACTGACCACCTAGAATACTTATTATCTGTTCTCATCGTTCTTTGACTTTCTATCCATTTGTTGGTTTGTTAGTTAAATATTTATGTTTAGTTTGTATTTTTCTTGATAAAGACTTATATGTCGAAACATTGTTTATCTTTTGGTGCTTGATAATTTTGTTCTTCCTCGTGTAACACTGATGTCGACAGGTTTTAGGCCGAATAGCTTGTTTATTTAGTTTTATCATACTCTCAAGTCGTTTTCCCCAAGAGCTGATATGATCTGATTGTCTCAAATATTTGGACGTTCGTCTACCGTCATTGTTTGGCGTAGCTCTAAATAAACCAGTTGATATATGTACTATACTGCAGGATTTAGCATAGCTCTAAATAAACCAGTTGATATATGTACTATACGGCATGATTTAGCATAGCTCTAAATAAACCAGTTGATATATGTACTATACTGCATGATTTAGCATAGCTCTAAATAAACCAGTTGATATATGTACTATACTGCATGATTTAGCATAGCTCTAAATAAACCAGTTGATATATGTATTATACTGCATGATTTAGCATAGCTCTAAATAAACCAGTTGATATATGTACTATACTGCATGATTAGATCAGCATAAAACCATTGCTACGTATATTGTGCTGTATGGTATAACTTTGATTAAAACTACTGCTACGTGTATTGTGCTGTATGGTATAACTTTGATTAAAACTATTGCTACGTGTATTGTGCAGTATGGTTTAACTTTGTTTAAAACTGTTACTACGTATATTGTGCTGTATTGTTTAACTTTCATTAAAACTATTGCTACGTGTATTGTACTGTATGGTTTAACTGTGATTGCAACTATTGCTTATCATCATATAGTTGCTACGTGTATTGAGCTTTATGGTTTAACTTTGTTTAAAACTATTGCTACGTGTATTGTGTTGCATGGTTTAACTGTGATTACAACTATTGCTTATCATCATATAGTTGCTACGTGTATTGAGCTTTATGGTTTAACTTTGATTAAAACTATTGCTACGTATATTGTGCTGTATGGTTTAACTTTATTAAAACTATTGCTACGTGTATTGAGTTTTATGGTTTAACTTTGTTTAAAACTATTGCTACGTGTATTGTGCTGTATGGTTTAACTTTGAGTAAAACTATTGCTACGTGTATTGTGCTGTATGGTTTAACTTTGAGTAAAACTATTGCTACGTGTATTGTGCTGTATGCTTTAACTTTGATTTAAACTATTGCTCATCATCAAATATCTTGTTCTGAGCAGAACGTTATATCTAACAGTCCTTCATAATTTCTCTCTCTCTCATAGGCCAGATGTCCCGCTTCTGTGGCCGTCATGTTCAAATTATCAGTTACATCATGAATCCATCTTCTCCGTGGTTTTCCTCTTTTCCTCCTTGCCGGTATGCCTGCTTCCATATTGGTCTTCTCCAGCCCTTCGTGTCTTTTTATGTGTCCAAAATATCTCAATTATCTCTTTCTTATTTGTAGCATCAGCCAGTTTTCTTTGCTTCTGAGTTCTTTCTGGATAGATCTATTTGTTCTCTTTTTTGTCCATGATATACGAATGACTTCTATTCAAAAGCAAAAATATGTATGTCCACTGCTTTGTTAAATGCCCATACTTCACACCCATACGTTGCCACCGGGAATATGCATACTCTTAGTGTTCTGATCTTTGTTTTCCTATCAATTCCGTTTCATGCTTATTTTTATTATTTAATTATTTGCAAAGTTGTGCTTTTCTGTATTTTCTTCGTTTCATTTCCTTGTCTTGTTAGCAGTGAACCGAAATATTCAAAACTGTTTACATTGTCTATTTTCTCTCCGTTTATAAAAAATATCCTTTTGTCATGCTTGTCTTTGTAGTTTTTTTTTTTGTTTTAGCTGCATTGAGATATAAATTATGTTTTCCACTTTCCGCTTGCAGTTCCATTATCAATTTCTGAATCCCTCTTTACGATGTTGATAGTAACACAATAGTAGCAGTTGTTCTAACTACATATAGTATATAATTTAGTTCTGCATAGAACCATTACTACAGATATTATATTGTATAATTTAGTTCTGCATAGAACCATTACTACAGATATTATATTTTAGAATTTCCCGTGTTATTACCGAACTTGTAACCGAATACATATCATGTCGTATTTGTTGTGTTGAAAATAAAATCAATGATTGTAGCGTTCTGCTAATAAAACAAGTATGTCTGCAATAAGCAATTTTTAACTATTCCCGAAGTTCAAATATTAACACCAGACTACTACCAAAGTCTCAGAAGATTAGTGCAATTTGTCATTCTGCACCTTAAAACAGGACACAGTCGACTCCGTGGACACGTTTTTCAAAATTTCAGATTAACAATTCAGTTATGTATAGATGTCGATAGGCACTCCAGACTGGAGAACACGTACTTCAAGAATACTCAGAATATGATGTACTGATAAAACAACACTGACCCAGAGAAACAACAGTAGAAAGAAAACTGAATGTACATCTGTTTGAGTTACAAAGAATAGTGAGGTGAATACAAAAGACATCATTGACTATATAGACACTATTTCAAGCAAACGAAAGAAATGAAAGACTGGAGTTCCATTCAGATGATGCTATCTATATTTTTTCTGTGTATCTACACAGCAGACATTTTTTAACCAAATATTAACATTTTTGTAAAATAATGCACATACACTCGGAAATCTTTGGTCTGGAACGAAAGAAATTCTCACAGACGGTGTTTAATTGTGTTCAGCAAAACCTCACGGAAAGCTCGAGCAAATAGAGACAGAAAACGAGACAGTATTGTATAATCTTCATTCGACAAAAACTGGATGGAACTAAACATGACCCACTTTACAAAAGTTAAATCAACATGGATAGAGCACACAGCTCAACTATCATTCAATAATACGTACATTTAGAAAGTACAATAATTCTAAGGATAAGTCGAGACGGTATGTTTAAAGGCTACGTTTACACTGTGTTTCTTCTCTTTTAGCATATATGTTTAGACAAACGACAATAAACCGTGTATTGTCACTACGATGCATTTGAGTGTAACAAATATATCAAGGCAGAAATATGTAACGCCATTACTAAGATTCACATTTTACAATTCGGATATATATTAGGTTGCTTAACTACATCATAGCACTCTGAGCGGACTCTTAGGTGCTCAGTCTCCCCAGTACATGACGAAAGATATGCATACTGATGGTTCCAGTAGTTCTTTGGTTAGACACACTCCTTATTCTGTTCTTCAGGTATCCAGTTCTGCTTGTACAACGCGTAATTCCAAACTTCGCATAACAGAATCCGATTGACAGAATCAGTATCAATTTTAGTATCTTCATACAAAATACATCACCTATACTTCTTTAACTCCACAACGATCGATAATGCTAATGCAAACATGCCAGCTTACTCGTTGTCACGAATACCCGAATGTCCGGGACCTTAGATCCACTTTCTCCTCTCGTGGTTGGAAACCTCGTTAAACGACATTCACTCATACCACAATCTGCTATTTTGGACTTTACGAAACATCGATTGTGAGTCGGTCACATCAAAGATTCCAGTTAACGGAGTCTCAGAGAGTGACTGAAGGTCAGCAGTAACAGCCTGAACTTTCATCCTCATAACACCAATCACAGTTTGGAATCTCACAATCTCTCATATCAGACGCCTTTCTTTACAGACATAACAAAGAACAGATTCAGAAAATGAGTAAAAAATAAAAGCACTAAAGTAAAGATCAAATAGACCGTTTTCATTGATAGTCACAATTCATTGAACAAAGTTAGATGTGATTAAATTGTGCAAGGTAGCAAAACAAAGTTCTGTAGAGATGTAGACATAGGAGCACACTGTCGATGGTTAAGATTATAGATATTTTCATCACCGGAAACTCAAGCTATAAAATAAACCAGTTTGAAATCAAAGAGATGACTGTCCTACCACCATGAAACGAAATGTTGTTGATGTGTAGCTGTTGATCGCTTCGAGACTGGGAAGACACTATCATCATGTGCCAATCAGTCTCTATCAAAATAAGACATTTGTATTACCTTCATAATTTTGTTTCACTTTTTTCTCAATATTTATTGATTTTGTTTTACTTGATGCTTCTAGTTCTTTGTCTATTTTTTCTTGTCCTTTTCAACTTACTTCTGCTTTTGCAATTTCTCTCTCTCTCTCTCTCTCTCTCTCTCTCTCTCTCCATTATTTGTCCTTTTACTATTTTTGTTCGCCAGTTTATTTATGTTATTAAACTGTTAAGTGGTTTGTATTTCTCTAGTACCGTTAGACGTTATATGGGGGAAACAACAACTACTCCATACCGATTTATCATAAACAACTATTTAAGAGTCATCTATAGAACTGTGTCAGATATTTCTCATCTCTCTCAGTAAAGTTTGTTTTAGGTTTTCTCTACATGACCTTATATTTATTAAACCATTCATTTCCCACTTCAAAGTCTGCTTGTGATTCTTTGATCTTTTCTCAAAGCACTTCTTCTTCTTCTTCTTCTTTCGCTCCATATCGACCACTTGTTAACCACTCTTTGTGATTTGTATGTGATCCGAACCTAAGAGCGATTGTACGTTATGCCAGTCATGCGCCTACAAGTAGGCCAGCACATACGATTTCTGCTACGCTTTTTATTTACTAGGGTAGCTTCCCTAAGCCCCTACCTCAGTCGTCTCTTACGACATTCCTTGTAGGTGGTAGTGTCAATATTCTTTGCTCCCCTTGAGAGCCCTAGCAACACAGGACAAAAAATCATACACAACATATATAAAAATCATACACAACATATATAAAAATCATACACAACATATATAAAAAGCATACACAACATATATAAAAAGCATGCACAACATATATAAAAAGCATACACAACATATATAAAAATCATACACAACATATATAAAAATCATACACAACATATATAAAAATCATACACAACATATATAAAAATCATACACAACATATATAAAAAGCATGCACAACATATATAAAAATCATACACAACATATATAAAAATCATACACAACATATATAAAAAGCATACACAACATATATAAAAAGCATACACAACATATATAAAAAGCATACACAACATATATAAAAATCATACACAACATATATAAAAATCATACACAACATATATAAAAAGCATACACAACATATATAAAAATCATACACAACATATATAAAAATCATACACAACATATATAAAAAGCATACACAACATATATAAAAGCATACACAACATATATAAAATCATACACAACATATATAAAATCATACACAACATATATAAAAGCATACACAACATATATAAAAGCATGCACAACATATATAAAAGCATACACAAATATATAAAAATCATACACAACATATATAAAAATCATACACAACATATATAAAAAATCATACACAACATATATAAAAATCATACACAACATATATAAAAAGCATGCACAACATATATAAAAATCATACACAACATATATAAAAATCATACACAACATATATAAAAAGCATACACAACATATATAAAAAGCATACACAACATATATAAAAAGCATACACAACATATATAAAAATCATACACAACATATATAAAAATCATACACAACATATATAAAAAGCATACACAACATATATAAAAATCATACACAACATATATAAAAATCATACACAACATATATAAAAAGCATACACAACATATATAAAAATCATACACAACATATATAAAAATCATACACAACATATATAAAAAGCATACACAACATATATAAAAATCATGCACAACATATATAAAAATCATGCACAACATATATAAAAATCATACACAACATATATAAAAAGCATACACAACATATATAAAAATCATACACAACATATATAAAAATCATACACAACATATATAAAAATCATACACAACATATATAAAAATCATACACAACATATATAAAAATCATACACAACATATATAAAAATCATACACAACATATATAAAAAGCATGCACAACATATATAAAAATCATGCACAACATATCTAAAAATCATACACAACATATATAAAAAGCATGCACAACATATATAAAAATCATACACAACATATATAAAAATCATACACAACATATATAAAAAGCATCACAACATATATAAAAGCATACACAACATATATAAAATCATACACAACATATATAAAATCATACACAACATATATAAAAGCATACACAACATATATAAAAAGCATACACAACATATATAAAAATCATACACAACATATATAAAAGCATACACAACATATATAAAAAGCATACACAACATATATAAAAAGCATACACAACATATATAAAAAACATACACAACATATATAAAATCATACACAACATATATAAAAGCATACACAACATATATAAAATCATACACAACATATATAAAATCATACACAACATATATAAAATCATACACAACATATATAAAAGCATACACAACTATATAAAAATCATTCACAACATATCTAAAAATCATACACAACATATATAAAAGCAT
The DNA here is from genome assembly GCA_020796225.1 of Arion vulgaris. Taxonomy (NCBI): domain Eukaryota; kingdom Metazoa; phylum Mollusca; class Gastropoda; order Stylommatophora; family Arionidae; genus Arion; species Arion vulgaris. The sequence goes on along the minus strand of CM036761.1, from coordinate 23,808,416 downwards.
GCACAAATATATAAAATCATACACAACATATATAAAAATCATACACAACATATATAAAAAGCATGCACAACATATATAAAAAGCATACACAACATATATAAAAAGCATACACAACATATATAAAAGCATACACAACATATATAAAAAGCATACACAACATATATAAAAATCATACACAACATATATAAAAAGCATACACAACATATATAAAAATCATACACAACATATATAAAAATCATACACAACATATATAAAAATCATACACAACATATATAAAAAGCATACACAACATATATAAAAATCATGCACAACATATCTAAAAATCATACACAACATATATAAAAAGCATGCACAACATATATAAAAAGCATACACAACATATATAAAAATCATACACAACATATATAAAAATCATACACAACATATATAAAAATCATACACAACATATATAAAAATCATACACAACATATATAAAAAGCATACACAACATATATAAAAGCATACACAACATATATAAAAAGCATACACAACATATATAAAAAGCATACACAACATATATAAAAGCATACACAACATATATAAAAAGCATACACAACATATATAAAAGCATACACAACATATATAAAAAGCATACACAACATATATAAAAAGCATGCACAACATATATAAAAAGCATGCACAACATATATAAAAATCATACACAACATATATAAAAATCATACACAACATATATAAAAATCATACACAACATATATAAAAAGCATACACAACATATATAAAAATCATGCACAACATATATAAAAATCATACACAACATATATAAAAAGCATTCACAACATATATAAAAAGCATACACAACATATATAAAAATCATACACAACATATATAAAAATCATACACAACATATATAAAATCATACACAACATATATAAAATCATACACAACATATATAAAAGCATACACAACATATATAAAAAGCATACACAACATATATAAAAGCATACACAACATATATAAAAGCATACCAACATATATAAAAGCATACACAACATATATAAAAAGCATACACAACATATATAAAAGCATACACAACATATATAAAAGCATCACAACATATATAAAAAGCATGCACAACATATATAAAAATCATACACAACATATATAAAAATCATACACAACATATATAAAAATCATACACAACATATATAAAATCATACACAACATATATAAAAGCATACACAACATATATAAAAAGCATACACAACATATATAAAAATCATACACAACATATATAAAAAGCATACACAACATATATAAAAATCATACACAACATATATAAAAAGCATACACAACATATATAAAAATCATACACAACATATCTAAAAATCATACACAACATATCTAAAAATCATACACAACATATATAAAAATCATACACAACATATATAAAAAGCATACACAACATATCTAAAAATCATACACAACATATATAAAAATCATACACAACATATATAAAAAGCATACACAACATATATAAAAAGCATACACAACATATATAAAAATCATGCACAACATATCTAAAAATCATACACAACATATATAAAAAGCATACACAACATATATAAAAATCATACACAACATATATAAAAATCATACACAACATATATAAAAATCATGCACAACATATATAAAAAGCATACACAACATATATAAAAAGCATGCACAACATATCTACCTCTTCTATTACTTATAACAGTTGTTGCTATTTTTTGACCAGACATTTCTCTGATATCATCACCTTTCCTGACTTCTGACATTTTATGTTCATTATTTTACTCAGACATATTTTCTAATACATTCAACTTTCTACACCGTTAACGATTTTCTAACTCTCACTATTATATGTTAGAAATGAGACAACATTGGATTGTACAACTTAGTTTGAACACTGAAACTTAAAGTTGTCTATTATATCTAGGTTTTTAACATCTGATGTTGCTTTGACAATTCGTAGAATACTTTCTTATTTAGTATAACCCATGAATTAACAAGATATTTAGAGAGTATATATGTAAAACAGACAACTTGTCATCTATAGCATCAAAAGTTGGACTGCAGATAAGTTATGAAAAAACAAATGTAATGAAGACACCTATGGCAAGTAATGCAGATATCACACTGGAATCTAAAATGATACAAATAACAGAGCAGTTCACCTATTTAGGTAGCAATTTTGATTGCACAGGAAATGTTAAAAAGAAATTATGATACGAATTGGCAAAGCAACATCAGTTTTTAAAAGTCTAAATAAAATATGGAATTGCAAATTATATAGTATTAAAACTAAATTACGAATTTTCAATTCAAATGTATCAATCCTAACATATGCCAGCGAGAGTTGGAAAATGACTAAAGATATAGAAAGCAAGTTGAATGCATTTGAAAATAGATGTCTGCGAAAAATAATGAATATAAAATGGAACGAATTCAGGAGAAGGGATGAAATCGGAGGCATGTCTGGTCAACCACTAGTGACAACTGTTATGAGAAAGAGAAGATGGAGATATGTTGGACGCACCTTGAGGAGAAATGATTAACGAATATCACAGCAGGCATTGAAGTGGGATACAAAGGGTTCAAGAGAGAGAGGTCGACTTAAGGAGACCCTGAAACGAACTTTGCTAAGAGAGGCAAGAGGTATCGGTCTCAGTTTCATGGAGGAGATTGAGCGAGTTGCCCAGAATAGAGCGGTATGGAGAAGTTACTTGCAGGCCCTATGTAACGTATAACGGTACAAGAGGAATTATTATTATTATGTATAGCACAGTCAGATGTATTTAGAGAGTAGATATAGAATAGTAACAGTTTTTTCGTTCGCTCACTTTCAGGCAGATGTGCCTAATATGGCAATCCCTGACTGTTAGTTTAATGAAGTCAGGGCCGTGCGGTATATTTTCTCAGTATGATGCAAGTCTTCGAAATGTCGCCCCTCAAATGGTTTTCCTTAAAATAACCTTCAATTGTAATTGTGATTTGGTTGCTTATGCCGCCCCCTTACGGTGCCGCCGAATGCGGCCGCCTCTCTGCATCATAGCACGGCCCTGAATGAAGTCTTGCTTTCCCTATCATCAGTATCATCATCCAGACGAGTCTCACTCCGACTAGTAGGTACTTTAATTCATATCCCCAAGTAAATGATCAGGAAACCTGAAGTCAAACAGCGTATTGCCACAGAAATATTGTTGGCACATGTTGGCCTCAAACTAGCAAGGTTACTATCGAAGAGTGCTATGACTTCATTATCCGTGCATATAGTAATAGAATATGTATTCGGGGAGTATATATAGCACAAAGATATATATGTGGAAAGTCCAGCAGTGTCCAGCGGCCCAACACGCCAGTTCGATGTTGATTAATCAATCTCCTTGCATACCTAGTGTGTCGCTATTTTCGGGCTGCACCAATATTGACACCCATCTCTTTCAAGCTGGTCAGCGAGTATAGGCAAAGGGATATGTCTTTAGGGAGTAGGCGTACCACGTTCAAAAGTCAGATGTATTTGGGGAGAAGGTATGCAATTGTTTAGGTAAAGATGAATGCTGCGTTGATTAAAATGTATTTTGCAGGGATGTTCAGTAGTGTATGTGGGCAGTGCGGCTCGCATACGATTATTGAGCTGCATATATTTATAATCTTCATGTCACGTTTAACACATAAGACATCCACAAGAGATTTTCATTGTTGCCGTTCTGTGGTGTTTCTAGCAATGGTTTCCCACGTCAGGTCACAATCTTTCTACGTGTTTTCTACAATTCTTCTGCATGATTTCCTGATATATCGATGCCTTCTCTTCCCACCAGCTGTCCTACAATGATCTGTTCAACCAATGAACGGTCCCAGCCAATGCTCCTATTGGTATATGATTTCCTGAGATATCGATGCCTTCTCTCCCCAACCCCCCAGCTGTCCTCCAATGATCTGTTCAACCAATAAACGGTCCCAGCCAATGCTCCTATTGGTATATGATATAGATCCATTTCTATCTTCGACTTTTAATGATCATCTTCCCTGATAAACAGTTTATTTCTTTTAACATATGTTCATGTGAGACTGCTATTGAGCAGAACATTTGCTGGATGGAGGTACAGTTAATGAAAAGTTAAGGAAATGTTATCGAAGATAGTGTAATTTTTATAGAATATTCATAATCTACTGTAATGGTTGTAGTTGGATGGACTCATGATAATAGTGTGAAGTAATTGTAAGTATGATTTGTAATGGTAAGTATGATGTGTAATAGTAAGTGTGATGTGTAATGCTAACTTTGCTATGTAATGGTAAGTGTGATGTGTAATGCTAACTTTGCTATGTAATGGTAAGTAAAGTAAAGGAACCCTTTCATACCTCGTGGTATATAGGTCAATACAGTGTTAGGCCTGTATTTTTCATTGACCGTCGGCACACGATGGGTGATGTAATGTAATGGTAAGTGTGATGTGTAATGCTAACCTTGCTATGTAATGGTAAGTATGATGTGTAATGTTAACTTTGCTATGTAATGGTAAGTATGATGTGTAATGCTAATTGGGATGAGTACTGGCAGATGTGGTTAACGATGGTAGCCATGTTGAATCATGGCAATTCTGGAATGGTTTTTTGGTTATGTGAAATGATGATATTAACTAATTATTACTGACGACGCAGCTAATCGTAAATGTAACATCTGTAATGATATATTGACGATACCCAAAATAATAATTCGCAAGTTTAGGGAAAGTCAAACCAAGATTATACAACCATTTACAAAAACAAAATCGTGATATCTTGATAAGTTCATCGTCACGTCGATTGAAGACTAATGCCCTCTGGCAGGTCAATGAGTTCTTCCCCCTAAAGGAAAATATATGAAATCAGCAAGTTTTATGCACGATACGGCGATTGAAGGATAGTTGAGTGCAACTTTATATCAATTTTTATATGTACATTTAAATGAGCAACAGGAAATGAGATTGATTTAGACAGCTACAGACCATGATGGTATCATTCTGATCTATGCCAGTTTTTGTTTCCTGTGTAACTTTTTCTTGTATTTCTTAGTCACTGCTTATATTTGGTAAATATTCTCAAGTAGAGTCATTTGGAAGTTAGAGCAATAAGAAAGATAAGTTGAGGGATAATTATATGAAAATAGAGAACGAAATGTAACTGTTTAGGTAATGAATAATTATATGAAAATAGAGCACGAAAGGAGACTATAGTTTTGTAAGGGAGAATTATATGGAAATAGAGAACGAAAGGAGACTATAGTTTGTAAGGGAGAATTATATGAAAATAGAGATTGGTTATTGGTTATTGGTTACTAAACTGACGTCATTGCACTCCGGGCAGACCCATAGGTGCTCAGTCTCCCTCAACAGATATCGAAGAGTATGCATACTGATGGTTCCTGTGGCTCGATAATGTTCCATATCACCGGTGTCCACCACCATTGTTCCGACTTTACGGGTGCTGTGAGAAGGGATGAGAATATCTTGAAGTATGAAGAAATTTAGCTCAATTATCTCTTTCTTTTGTCCTTCTCTGCTTTTTTGCCGTTAGGAGTAGCTGGTTTAACTGATGATCGGTTTCCGAGATAGTGCACGCTTGGTCGCTCGATATGCTTTGGTATTGTAGAGTTTTAAGATGTCTTTAACTCCATCAACCCATATTTTTCTTGGGCTGCTCCTTTCTCTTGATGATTCCATTTTCAAATTGTATTATTTTGCAACTGGTGTATTCGGGTTCATTCTTACCAAGTGGCCAAGCCATTTAAGTCTCTGTTTTTCAATGAATCTAATAGCAAGTGTTGTTCCTTCTGTTCTTCTAATTTCTTCATTTCTTAACTATCTCAATTATCTCAACGCATTAAAAGACATGATGGATATTATATTGATTGATTGATGATACAATCAGTATTACCAGATTGAAAGAGATGGATGTCAATATTGGTGCAGCCCGAAAAGAACGACATACTAAATATGCAAAGAGATTGATTAATCAACATCGAACTGGCGTGTTGGGTCGCTGGACGCTGCTGAATTTGCTGAGGCGGAGATTGGAGCACCTATGGACATGCCCGGAGTGCTATGATGATAGTCCTCATATAACTGATAACTGATAACAATCAGTATTGTCAGTGAATAAACATGTGTGATCCGATTTCTTTCTTATATAGGAAGATCTCAGTGGCAGTACATGAACTCTGTTTGTAGTACCGACGATTGTATCCTATCTTATTTCAACGACTGTGACAATTTGTATTTGAATTTTATTTTAATCGTTTTTTGTTTTAAGTGGTTTTGCGACATACTCTTAACGATTTTTGCAAGGGTTCATTTAAGTGCACGACTTGAAGACGGGACCTACGTTTTATTAAGTCTTCAATAGGACTAAACACTCGATCTCACCTACAGTGATATCAATGATCTCTAGGGAAAATATCGCGATCATTCCACAAGTATAACAAACCGAGTACCGTTTGAGCTAGAGGTAAGCACTTTACCTCTTACCATCGTACCATAGTGATTGGACATTCCAATTCTAGCCAAGTCCAAAGTTGGTAAACAAATACCCATTCTCCACTGCTTACACATTTCTACAACATAAGTACTAGACGGCAATGAACCAAAAGGAGAGTCCAAACGCTGTTCGATCATTGAAAATATTAAAGACAAGTGAAAGTTATTGCTATAAGTGAATAAATAATAATAAGGTATTGATGGATAAATAACAGCTTAGATAACTGTGAACTGTACCAATCTGACAACAGGCGGATGTTGTTGGATATTCCAGTTGTTCTTTTAGTTTTTACATTTTGCGTCGTGTTTTTGTTATTATTATTAGATCTTGTGCAGTTTTTAATGATTTTTTTCTCATTTTATTTATATCTTGAAATATCGATGAAGACCGTTTGACAAAACGTCGGCTTAGACAAGATGAAAATATTAACAATAATTTTTTATTTTGTTTAGTCTTGGTTTATTTTGCGATACGTTTTGTGATTCTGTTATTTCAATGTTGATAGATTTTGGTGCAGTCAACCTCACGCAATTAAGATCAAAAGTGCGCAGATAAATACAAAATATGTTCCATTTCTTTGTTTACTAATCACGAAATTGCAACATATGTATGTCTTCTCTGACTTATATTATAAAGAGATGGAGGTAAATACTATTTTTAGACCTTTGCCAGAAGTTTTATTTTTCTATTTTGGTATCATTTCTTCACATTTGTACATAGATTGTTTTTAACATATCACTTTACTTAACCTACTCAAATCTTCACTTATGTAGGCATTAGTAAACTAATTCTTCAGATGTCATCATATGAATTAAGTGTGATGGAGTGATGGAGAACGGAGATGCAATACAAAAAATGGGCACCATACAAAGGTACTCGGTTCGTTTATCTCGTGGAATGATCGAGATATTTTTATCGAGACCCTTAATCTCAGTGTAGGTGAGATCAAGTTCCTAGTCTTATCGAAGACGGAAAAATAAAACGTAGGTCGCGTAATCAAGTTTCGCACGTAAATGAATAAATGAACAAATCGATAAGATTACGTATCAAAGACTCTGCACCAGAAAATCTCATTATAAAGTTAAAAATAAATTTCAAAAAAGAGTTGTCCCAGTCTTCACAATTATGTTGGAGACCCTCACCGGTACTACAAAGTTCGTGCTCTGCCACTGTGGTATTCCTATATAAGAAATAGATCAAATAACATATAGTTATTAATCGAAGTACAATAACAATGGTATCATACAAACATACACACACATAGATGTGTTTCTTGTTGCTGGAGTTGATTTTTTAATGATTGTGAATGTATTCTAATGTTACATATGTCAGGATGTGAAACTTTTTATATTTGTTTATAGGTTAAATATTCTATTTACTACACTTTCTAATTAGGATGGTTTTCCTAGCTTTTTTAAGAACTATATTCGGGGTGATCTCTGTGGCAAAATGGCCAAGACGCTTGTCTTGTGTTCTGAAGTTTGAATCAGGAACGCGTCGTTCAGTTTACATGTGTATTTTGTTTTAGAAGAAGCATTCGATTCTTGATGAAACTACGGAGTTCGTGTTTTGTGTAGCACTTGCGTCGTTTCTACCGAAAGGGGCGGAGTAAAATATGGGAAACCTGGTGCAATGAAGTCAATCCTTCTCCTTCAGACACTTTTGGACTTCCAAATGACAGAAGTTTCGATGTGTGACCAAGTGTTCAATGTTACAAGCTGCGATTTTATGGGAAATTTGCGCGACGAGTCCGGTCTATCTCACATGGGCCATCTGAAACAGAGAGTGAATACTTAGAATCTTGGTTTTCATGAGTACTTTGGTATCTGGAATTTTATATTGCCATTTTATTTTTAACAATTTGCCTAAACTTGTCTGAAAGTGATTTTGCTACATTGCAAATCTGCTATACACTGTTCATATTGCATGTCTGAAAGTGATTTTGCTACATTGCAAATCTGCTATACACTGTTCATATTGCATGTCTGAAAGTGATTTTGCTACATTGCAAATCTGCTATACACTGTTCATATTGCATGTCTGAAAGTGATTTTGCTACATTGCAAATCTGCTATACACTGTTCATATTGCATGTCTGAAAGTGATTTTGCTACATTGCAAATCTGCTATACACTGTTCATATTGCATGTCTGAAAGTGATTTTGCTACATTGCAAATCTGCTATACACTGTTCATATTGCACTAACGTACAATTGATGACGGAGAGCAATATGGCCCTGTAAACTGTATGCTCTTTTTTCAACTTACATACATGCACGAATACGCAAATATATACGCACAAACATGCATGTACACATACATATTCGTACACCTTAACACACACACACACCAATATAAAACACATAGCAACAAACATAAACACACACACAAACATAACAACGCCTACACATATATTCGAATTTATTTCTGTTTTGTTCAGCGAGAATTATATACATGTATAGCAAACAATACTACTGAGAGCTACCTCTACTAGCCTGCATTTCTTTCTTATATACAGATGTTGATATTGTTTCCCAAAACAAGAAACCATCTTGACGTGTTTAGAATTGATAGATTCCAAAAGGTTATGCGTGTCTTGTGAGAAATGTAACATTGAAAATGATGAATAAATGTAGACTGACAATCTATTGAGGAATTGGCTTTCAGATTGAAATGGTAGATATCAAAATAACACCACATGTTAAGATGTCAGTATAGTTTACATTGAGTTAGATTTTCACGAAGAATATAAGAAGGGTTTATTTTACTTATTGACAAATTAGCCTATTGCATTTAAGCTTATCGACCTATGCACAAGAGTATTTAAGGAGGCATACTCAACCAAAACAGTGTTCTTTTGGTTTTTTTTTAATTAGCTGGAAAAAAAACATTAGCAAACATATTGTCATACAATTTGGACACAGGTTGCAAAGGATATTACTTTTGATCATAAAAGCAATTTAATTTATACATTTGAACTTTTTATTTAAAAATTAATACATTATTATGTCATTATGAAGAAAAATAGTTCAATTCAACCCCCACACCCCCTCTTTCCGTAATGAATCGGTGAATGTTCTTCACTAACAAAAGAAGTGCAAATAATGTCAAACCTGCATATGATGTATGTATCACTTCTTGTGAATACCCCACTCGACGCTCCACACATGAAAATGAAAAATGAAATGACAGGCAATTCATATTCTAGATCTGAAAAGGCTACAGGACATCTTATGTTTATATAAATGTAACTACATACTATATGTTAGTATATGTCAACATATATGTTCCTACATACTATCTGTTAGTATATGTCAACATATATGTTCCTACATAGTATCTGTTAGTATATGTCAACATATATGTTCATACATACTATCTGTTAGTATATGTCAACATATATATTCCTACATAGTATCTGTTAGTATATGTCAACATATATATTCCTACATAGTATCTGTTAGTATATGTCAACATATATATTCCTACATAGTATCTGTTAGTATATGTCAACATATATGTTCATACATACTATATGTTAGTATATGTCAACATATATGTTCATATATTTGTGAGTGGTATCGATTATTTTAACTGTCCTGTGGGGAGTAAAACCGACAAAAAATCTCGGCGGAGGTCTGGCCCCCAGACTTGAGATATCCAAGAACCAGACTCCCAGCTATGGACAAATAACCTCACTGCCTTGGGGGAGCCTCGGGAGAGGCACGGGCTACGGGAGTAAACCCAAACAGAAAATCTGGAGTGGAGACAGTAAGCCGGACAGGTATTATGTGATGCCCTACCGGCAACTCCTGCAACCAAACTGATACCACCAGACGTCGTACTCCTATGAATTCTTTCAACGAAGTCGAGAGAGGGTAGTTGACGCTTGGGCAACTCATCTACTCCATAAAAATTTCCCAGACATGCGTCAAGGAGAGGTCACTTCACTTTGAACCCTTTGCTTCCCATTTTGATGGATAGATAGATTAATAGAAGAAATAACGTATACATGAATCGACAAACCGACCGGCAGACAAACAAAGAGACAGACAGGGAGACAGACAGACATGCAGGCAGAGTGACAGATAGACAGTTCTACAAAAGCTCCCCAAATTACCATCTATCGCTCACTGAACAATAGAAAAATGAACATATGGTACATTTTTGTACTGAGACAAAACACCCTATCATTAACGAATACTTAATTTCGCACTTGCATCCACTTTACCTGTTCTCTTAAAGTCACCTTTCTGTCTTGTATTTATGCAAAGAAATTCCTAGTAAAGGAGGGCAGGAAAAAAATAGTTCCTAAAGCACTTTGTCAATATCTGTGAGATACCACTGTAAAACGTAACCACACGTTTGTCAATCCCCGCCAAGATTGTGTTTGGGATTGTATACAATGCATTATTGAGGCTCAGTTCTAGAGACAAGGTAAATATCGTCAATTCTGTACCTGGCCTGGCCTCAGTCGTTTGAATCAGCCGTGTTTGTCCCAGACTTTAGACGAGCAGATATACAAACAACGTCTTTGTACAACGAAAATATATAGTGCATTTATCTTAGGATGTCACATACTCCACACAATCTTCTGCCACCAACGGATAATTAGACAAAGAAAACAACTGTGCTTGACAACATATTTATCTTTTGTTTATTATGATAAATTCATCGCCTAAAGTCTAATAGCAAATATTTGTATGTGCTCCATTTCAGGTGACACTATGACGTGTCTGAAGGAAAAACGAATTCTGAAAAGTTCTACAACTATCAACAAGTGATGGACCTACTTTAAAATCGGATCAGTACTTGTTAAAAAAATCAAACTACGAATTGTGTAAACAATTTGACTAATTACAGATCAACATTTGGATATAAATTCACTTTCAATGTATTGTTTAAATAACGTTAAATTCAACAAACTGTTGTTCTAGTTATCATTAAATATATAAAAACAGAAATGAAGACATATAACTTTGATTCAGTTCACTTTCATCAACATATTGTAGTACTATTCAAAGACAGCAGAAAATAATTTAAATATATATATCTTGTGATAATTTATGAAGAATTCTAATTTGATCATATCTTGAAAGCATAACACAATTTGATGCTTAATTATTCACCATAGTGATTAAAGTAATTCCTACTTGAGTGTGTATAAATATGTACAAACATGTCTTGGTATTTATAGTTATCCTTACGATAGTTATAGTTCTCTCTACACGATTACATATAGATATCTCTTGGTAACAGTAGTTCTTCCTACACGATTACATATAGATATCTCTTGGTAATCATAGATCTCTCTACACGATTACATATAGATGCATCTTGGTAATTATAGATCTCTCTACACCATTACATATAGATGCATCTTGGTAATTATAGATCTCTCTATACGATTACATATAGATATATCTTGGTAACAGTAGTTCTTCCTTCGCGATTACATATAGATATCTCTTGGTAATCAGTGTTCTTGCTACGCGATTACATATAAATATATCTTGGTAATAATAGTTCTTCCTACGCGAGTGGATACTGATTGTTTTGATATGACGACGACTGTGACTCACAGCAAAGGGAAAACTCCAGACAGTAAAATTTGTGTTCTTGGAAGTCCAAGCGTTGGAAAATCAGGTCAGTTGAATATCTATGTTACTTTTCTATACTTTATGTTTGCATATGAATACATTTGTTAACTATATTCTTTTAGACTTCAAGTATAATTGACGATTTCTGCGTGATATGTCAATATCATAAATTTTAACATCATGACACGACGCCAAGACAGTGTTAGAACCAATAAATAGAACAATTCAAGCGATGGTGTCGTCGCAAAGATGATTTTCATTGAAACCAACTCACATTAATCCAAATGAGCACATATACAAACAACGTCTCTGTACAAAGAAAATATATAGCGCATTTATCTTATGTTGCTGCTAGATTGCAAGAGTTTGGAATGAAGATTGGAGTGACCAGAAAAGAACAGCACAATAAGGTATATGAGTAGGTTTATCAATCAACATCGAACTGATAGGGTTAGTCGCTGGACGCTGTTGGAGATATTGCGAATGAGATCGGAGCATCTATGGATATATCCAGAGTGTAATAAAGATGTTCCTAACTGAAAATGTAACAGCTAGAACAAAAGACAGAGAGTTGGAAAAGAATATGACAACTTATGTCTGTTGACATGACACTTTATGATGATGATGTCAACATATTCTATTTTTAAATTAAATATATAACTATAACAAGAATAAGCACTGGCGGCCTGCAATATGAACAATCAAATCTGACATTATGATACAGTATAACTCAATAGATGTGATACTGTAACGTGGAGTTTTAGATTTTTGAAAAATATGACTATAATTTTTTATTTTTATTTTTATAGTAGTAATCCGTCGTTACAAATTTGTATACTATTGAACAATATGAATGCAGCAGCTGTTTTTGTAGTCAGAATGATACTCACTAGACCTAACGATTTACGCAATACAAAACCCTCCACTACTCAGTAAATGCTTCAAACATTAATGACATCCATTTATTTTACTCTACAACTTATTCCTTCTGTACAACCAAATATTTGTGTTATTTCATTGGTTGTTCTTTACAACATAAAGATTGTCAGGAATCTGGTGAGATGATTCCGTTAAAAAATCCCGCCTTCCTGTAAAAGATGCCAAGTTTTTTATGTGTATTTCTTGTAACAGTACTCAGTACTTTCGATTATCTGAGATAAATTAGATTATCTAAGTTTACCTGTTCTGGTATTCAGGACAGTTTTTGTTTTGTAGTGCTTGAATCTAGTGATTAGCCAATATTATTCTTTCTTCTGTTGTCATCGTCACACTGTTACCGAGTTATTTCACAGTGTCGTGTTCTTATGTATTTTTCTTGTGTTTCGTCAATGGTTTGATGGATCGATTTTTGCATCTTTTGGCGCTATATACTAAATATATCCATCTTTCTTTGGTTTATTTACCCGGGACTTTCGCTCTGATGTTCTGCTGCAGAAGGCTTTATTATAGACAGTGTGGTCCGACTGCATTATTTACCCGGGACTTTCGCTCTGATGTTCTGCTGTAGAAGGCTTTATTATAGACAGTGTGGTCCGACTGCATTATTACTACGAAGGCATTCAATGAAGACCCTTTCACTATAGGCGGAAAATCCATACGAGAGATTAGATATGCAGATGACACAGTATTATTATCCACCAACAAAGAGGGTTTGGAAATCCTAATCATGACGACCAACAAACATAGTGAAGACCAACATCTGTATTTGAACACGCACAAAAAAAAAAAAAAAATAATGTCAACTGACAAAACAAAAAGCTCACCTAACATCCAAATAAACGATGACGAACTTCAAAGTGTAGAGAGCTACGAATACGTGGGCTCAATAGTCAACAATAACGGCGATTGCTCAAAAGAGATTTCAAGAAGATTGACAATAGCAATCAGAAAGTTAAATACTATGAAGAACATGTAGCAAATCACCAGCAAAATATTAAAATTAAAAACACTGAGAACATGCATTTTTCCAGTGGCTACTTATAGTTGTGAATCATGGACCATTTTACAAATAACAAGAGCGAAAAATCCAGTTCTTCGATACGAAATGCTGCAGAAAGATCCTACAAATACCATGGACAGAAAAAAGAAAGAACACTGATGTCCTAAAAGAACTGAATGTTTCGGTGTTTGTGGCACCGAATCGAAAGGTTACGATGTCCATGGCACCGAGCCGACGAGCTGAAAGCTCAAGTGCTTCTGGATAAAAAAAAAGAAAAAGAAAAGCAATCTCTCTTTTATTTTTTGGAGCTCAAATTTGCAACCATAATTAAATTCACAACCATAATTAAATTCACATTACGCGGTAGAAAGCAATAAGCGGTGACTACATTTCATCTACATACGAAGGAAAGTGAATAAGTAAGTCACAAGTGGCTGTAGAAAAATAACTAAATATGATAACTTGAAACCAGTTTATTTTTATACATACATTGTCCCTTTATTTCTCAATATAATTTCCAACAACATTGATGAACTTATCCAATCGTTTTATCAGTCTTCCCAAACCAGATGCATAGAACTGCGTGCTCTGTTTTCTAAACCACGTTTTCACTTCACACTCAACTTCGGCGTCATTCACTTCACACTCAACTTCGGCGTCGTTCACTTCACACTCAACTTCGGCGTCGTTCACTTCACACTCAACTTCGGCGTCGTTCACGAAATGTTCGTATTTACAAATGATGCTTGCTGACAAAGAAAAATAACTGCTTCATTTGATGGCTGATAAACAACATACTATACAGAAAAATTAGATACTTTCGTCACATTAAGCGTCATGATGGCCTGGAAAGAACAATATTAGAGGGCAGGGTCCCAGGACGCAAAGGCAGACCAAGAAGAAGATGGCTACAAGATATTAAAGAAACCATGAATATAACCATCGACGAAGTGGGTGAACTGGCTAAAGACAGAGTGAATTTCAGATGCACTGCAAAGAGAGTAACGTCCTATAAAGGATACACACCTTGATGAGGACTATTGTGATTATTTTTCGACGCAATGATCTCAACAGTAGGTTTCACCTGTAAGGTGTCCGGGGCTCACAGGGGGAGCAAAGAACAGAAACACTGCAACCTACAAGGAATGTTGTAAGAGGCAACAGATGTAGGGGTCTCGGAAAGCTACCCTAGTAAATAACAAGTTTTGCAGATATCGAATGTGCTGGCCTTCTTGTAGGTGTTTAAAAAGCACAACGTACAATCGTTGTTAGGCTCAGATCACATACAAATCACAAAGAGTGGTTAACAAGTGGTCGATATGGAGCGTTCGAAGAAGAAGAACTCTCGGTTAGAAATTCAACACATGAGTTTCTTTCGGTTTATGGTTATGTCTGATTCTCTCTCTCTCGCGTTCCCGATGTCTGATTCTCTCTCTCGCGTTCCCGATGTCTGATTCTCTCTCTCCCCGTTCCCGATGTCTGATTCTCTCCTTTGCGTTCCCGATGTCTGATTCTCTCTCTTTCGCGTTCCCGATGTCTGATTCTCTCTCTCGCGTTCCCGATGTCTGATTCTCTCTCTTTCGCGTTCCCGATGTCTGATTCTCTCTCTCGCGTTCCCGATGTCTGATTCTCTCTCTCGCGTTCCCGATGTCTGATTCTCTCTCTTTCGCGTTCCCGATGTCTGATTCTCTCTCTCGCGTTCCCGATGTCTGATTCTCTCTCTCGCGTTCCCGATGTCTGATTCTCTCTCTCGCGTTCCCGATGTCTGATTCTTTTCTTTCACGTTCCCGATGTCTGATTCAAGTTACAAGCATTAATTTGGTGCTCAGAATAGGACAGTTCAATTTGACGAAAGAATCGCGGGTTCGTCCATTCAAATCCACATTTTAAAAATCTGAATACGAAAAGCTTAACGACTCACAAATGGGATTCTGGAATAATGCTGTAACTCCGTAGCACCGGTGAAGATCTTCAATGAATAAACTTACTATTCTTTTGGCATAACTCACTGTGTAAGAAAGATGAAATTAACCAACCCCCTTACACGTATGTATTAAACCTGCTAAGTTTTAATTATACCAATAAAAAGTAAATTAAAAATAAATAACTAGTACATTGGATAATATATATATATATACTGTATTAATGTGATACATGCAACAAATTACGTAATCACAAAAACGTTATACGGTAAAAAATGATGCCCAAAAACGCGAACAGAACTCCGTAACTTTAATGGTGTTAAAAGAGTTAATTACAGCCTCGTTCTTGTGGTCTCTGAGACTGGAGCTTACATGGAAAATTATCAAAACAATAACAGGAAATCAGTGTGAAATATAACAATGGGCGTTGTGAAAGAAAATGAAACAGTCTTGGTTAGATAAGAGTAAACGTTAACAGACACTTTCTACTGGATGTATAGCTCAGGGAAAGTAATCACTTATTTTTCTACAAGACACTTAGCATTAATAATCTTCTTGTTCTTCACCTTTCAACTCTCAACGGAGCACAGAACTTCAACACACTTCTTCCATCTCTTTCTCTCTTGTCATTTCGTCCAATTCTTTCCACGTCTTGCATATCCTTATAATATCAGTCTCCAGTTCTCTTCTCCAGGTATTTTTAGTCCTTTCCATCTCCTCTTTCACTGCGGATTCCAAAACAATGCCTGTCTTGCAATGCTTTCGGTCAGTCTTCTCAATGTGTGTCCTGTCCATCGTCAGCGTCTCTTCCTGAGCTCTTATATCACTGTTATCTGTTTAGTTGTTCAGAACCAAATAAGGCAGACAAAAACAAGTGATTTAGCTTTCTTCTCCACCCTTCACCCCTACTAAGTCATAGGTCTGGAACCAAAGCCTTTCATGCCCGCCCATCCAAGACCATCCTCTCCAGATCTCTCCACTGTCTCCCCACTTTCCTTTCTGATTTCACCTGGTCGCTTCACGAGTCTCTCCCTGCGGCCCCTCCTCTTCCTCGGGTGGCGAGCTATGAATTTTCCTAGTTGTGGTTTCTATAGCTATCTAGTGTTTTTTTTAAGGGGTGGGGTAGCTAGCCCAACGCCCAAACTCTCTAGTCGCCTCTTACGACATGCGTGGCAGGTAACAAATGACAAATAAAAAGGTGGGATTGTTTACTGAACCGACGACATAGCAATCTCACAGATCTATAAATGAGCAGTCACCACTAAAAAATGTCAACTTCTTCTTCTTCTTTTGCCGTCACACTGCTACCGGGTTGTTGCCTAGTGTCGTGTTTTTCTGTTTTTGTCTTGCGCTTTTCTGGTGGCTTGTGTGATTGTTATTTTTGCTCTTTCACAGGATTCTGCTACGCATCTAACCATCTTTTCCGTGGTCTTCCTCTTGCCTTCTTTCCGATGTTCTGTTGTAGAAGACTCTGTATACTGTGGAGTTTGGATGCATTCTTAATGTCAACGGTTATGCTTATTGATGGTTCATGTGACTCGCTGGTTAAACACACTACTCATTCTGCCATTCGGACATTTAGTTCTACTTAAATCGCGACATAGATTTGATATTAATTTTAGTGTCCTCATTAGGCTGCAGGTCGCCAAGAAACTAACGAATATCCCCCTTATCCATCCTTAACTACCCAAACGATCAATGCTGTCAATATTCATGGGAATGTCTGGGAAAGTGGAGAATAGAAATGTGTTTTGTTTTTCTTCTTGTGATCGCTATTTGGGTGATTATATCGTTAAATGTGTTCTTTAATGGCTCGACTGTTGTCTGGAGCTCATCTCTGGTGCCGTGTAGTTTTGAATGCAGTAATGTGTTATAGGGCTAGCATCCCTTTATATGGAGGATGTACAGAGAAACAGTTTTGGAGGACATGTTTTGTGGTTTGATCAGAATTGCCACAGTGGCACAAAGAAGAAGGAAATCGTAGCTTGTACAAGTGTTTATTCAGTCTGCTGAGATGTAGGATGATGCTCTGTCGTTGATTGTCGACGATGGGGTAGTCGTTGTTAGTTAGCTTGTGTTCTTTTCTGGTGACCAGGACAGCTCTATTTTTTTTTCAAAGTAAGAATTTTTTTATACCTGTTGACATTCACCTCCCTTCTTTGCGAGTGTGTGTGTATTCTCGTTACTCGGGACACCGCATTGTTAATAGAAATATCAAGAAGAACATAGATATTAAATATGATAAATAACTTGAACATTACAGAATCAAAGGTAAGAATTTAGTAAATACTAAGAGTGTAACGATTTAGTAGTTATACTTGCGTGGTCAGAAACTTGGAGAATAACTAAAACAGTAGCGACTAAATTGTCAACATTCATTAACTGAAAATCAAATTTTATTTCGTTTTTAGTCATGTATTTTCATTTTAGGAAGTTAAAAGCAATGCATCGTTTCACTGTATCTATTATGTATGTTGAATAGGATAATTTGTATTGCGTTTGACTTGAACCCTTTTGCTGGATAAGGGCCTATTAGTCTAAACATCGCTGCATCTTGTTTTTGTGCTTTTTAAAACTATATAGTTTCATTTTTACATGTTTCACCTTTGACCGGTGAATCATAGCATTTGACAGACAGATAGGTAGATAGATAATGTGGTACAACATATAGGCACGACATAGTGGAACGAAACGTACATTAAGCCATCGTAGTGCGATAGATGCGTGGGATTAGCTACCGCACCCTGTAAAAACACTCAGCTATAAAAACCATAACCAAGCGTATGAGAGCTTGCAAGGCTTTGGTTGGGGACTTATGTCTCTTTAGAGGAGAAGGGTAAAGAAGAAGAAGAAGAAGAAGAAAGGAGAAAGATGTGTACGTCTTGTTGTTATAATGTTGTCGCTGCTTGCTACTAACTCAAACTTTATATTTGAAATGTAACCATAATTTAAAATAACTTTTGCTGTATCTCTCTACAACACAGCTTTGGTAGTGAGGTTCTTGACAAACAGATTTATATGGGAGTATGACCCTACATTGGGTAAGATTTCATTATGTTTGTGCAATAACTATCTTTTATCTGTATATTTTTATAGTTATGTATCAATCTATATACGAGTATATATATCTTTTTTTCGTTTTTCTAATGCTGTCCTGCCTCACACCCTCATGACAAGAAGAGATTTCTAGAACGGGCTCATGTGTACATGGTCTCTGTCACTGCCTCTGCTATTTATGTGGTCACTATATTGTGCATGGATGACCGTTTGTTGATTACATTGTATCTAAGTAGAAGTGAAC
Organism: Arion vulgaris; assembly: GCA_020796225.1. NCBI lineage: Eukaryota > Metazoa > Mollusca > Gastropoda > Stylommatophora > Arionidae > Arion > Arion vulgaris. Next base: position 23,789,096 of record CM036761.1, on the reverse strand, counting down.
TTTGAGATATACTTTCTTTTCTGTAATTTGCTTATTGTAACAATCATTTAATGTGTTTAATATGTTGTTTCTTGATGAAGTTCAGTCCATTGTGTGACGCTCTTTTAGTGTTCATGGTGATATGCTTGCATTAAAAAAATTGGTGTCATTTGTCCTATGATTTTATTTACTTTATTGTATCTATGTTGGATTTTGTTAGCTTTTTTCCATTTGCTGAACAAGTACTCATCAGATAAGCAAAATGTTCAACTTGATTTAACTGATGTTTGCCGATGGAGATATTGATAGTGCTTTCCTCTCTTGCGAATGTCAATACTTCGGTTTTGTTGATGTTTATTTTCATGTTGTAGTCATTGTATGTTAACTTAGAGTTTGTTAATTATTTATTTATATATTATTATATAATATCATCAGTCTGCTCGTATACATAAGTATAATGTGTCTATGTCAGTGTGCGAAGGCGAGTGTGCGTATGTGCATGTATGCGCATGTGTAGTGTATGTATCAATGTTTGTGTGTGTGTGTGTATGTGTGTGTTTTTCAACTTATCTTTCCTTACTAAGATGCAATATGTATCAATGTGTGTGTGTGTGTGTGTTTTCAACTTATCTTCCCTTACTAAGATGCAAATATGTATCAATGTGTGTATGTGTGTGTGTTTTCAACTTATCTTCCCTTACTAACATGCAAATATGTATCAATGTGTGTGTGTTTTCAACTTATCTTCCCTTACTAAGATGCAATATGTATCAATGTGTGTGTGTTTTCAACTTATCTTCCCTTACTAAGATGCAATATGTATCAATGTGTGTGTGTTTTCAACTTATCTTCCCTTACTAAGATGCAAATATGTATCAATGTGTGTGTGTGTGTGTGTTTTCAACTTATCTTTCCTTACTAACATGCAATATGTATCAATGTGTGTGTGTTTTCAACTTATCTTCCCTTACTAAGATGCAATATGTATCAATGTGTGTGCTTTTCAACTTATCTTCCCTTACTAACATACAAATATGTATCAATGTGTGTGTGTTTTCAACTTATCTTCCCTTACTAACATACAAATATGTACCAATGTGTGTGTGTTTTCAACTTATCTTCTCTTACTAAGATGCAATATGTATCAATGTGTGTGTGTTTTCAACTTATCTTCCCTTACTAACATGCAAATATGTACCAATGTGTGTGTGTTTTCAACTTATCTTCTCTTACTAAGATGCAATATGTACCAATGTGTGTGTGTTTTCAACTTATCTTCTCTTACTAAGATGCAATATGTACCAATGTGTGTGTGTTTTCAACTTATCTTCCCTTACTAAGATGCAATATGTATCAATGTGTGTGTTTTCAACTTATCTTCCCTTACTAACATGCAAATATGTACCAATGTGTGTGTGTTTTCAACTTATCTTCCCTTACTAAGATGCAAATATGTATCAATGTGTGTGTGTGTTTTCAACTTATCTTCCCTTACTAAGATGCAATATGTATCAATGTGTGTGTGTTTTCAACTTATCTTCCCTTACTAAGATGCAAATATGTATCAATGTGTGTGTGTGTGTGTGTGTGCTTTTCAACTTATCTTCCCTTACTAACATGCAATATGTATAAATTTGTGTGTGTTTTCAACTTATCTTCCCTTACTAAGATGCAATATGTATCAATGTGTGTGCTTTTCAACTTATCTTCCCTTACTAACATACAAATATGTATCAATGTGTGTGTGTTTTCAACTTATCTTCCTTACTAACATACAATATGTATCAATGTGTGTGTGTGTTTTCAACTTATCTTCCCTTACTAACATACAAATATGTACCAATGTGTGTGTGTTTTCAACTTATCTTCCCTTACTAAGATGCAATATGTATCAATGTGTGTGTTTTCAACTTATCTTCCCTTACTAAGATGCAATATGTATCAATGTGTGTGCTTTTCAACTTATCTTCCTTACTAACATACAAATATGTATCAATGTGTGTGTGTTTTCAACTTATCTTCCTTACTAAGATGCAAATATGTATCAATGTGTGTGTGTGTGTGTGCTTTTCAACTTATCTTCCCTTACTAACATGCAATATGTATCAATGTGTGTGTGTTTTCAACTTATCTTCCTTACTAACATACAAATATGTATCAATGTGTGTGTGTTTTCAACTTATCTTCCCTTACTAACATGCAAATATGTATCAATGTGTGTGTGTGTGTGTGTGTGCTTTTCAACTTATCTTCCCTTACTAACATGCAATATGTATCAATGTGTGTGCTTTTCAACTTATCTTCCTTACTAACATACAAATATGTATCAATGTGTGTGTGTGTTTTCAACTTATCTTCCCTTACTAACATACAAATATGTACCAATGTGTGTGTGTTTTCAACTTATCTTCCCTTAATAAGATGCAATATGTATCAATGTGTGTGTGTTTTCAACTTATCTTCTCTTACTAACATGCAAATATGTATCAATGTGTGTGTGTTTTCAACTTATCTTCCCTTACTAAGATGCAATATGTATCAATGTGTGTGTGTTTTCAACTTATCTTCCCTTACTAAGATGCAATATGTATCAATGTGTGTGTTTTCAACTTATCTTCCCTTACTAACATGCAAATATGTATCAATGTGTGTGTGTGTGTTTTCAACTTATCTTCCCTTACTAAGATGCAAATATGTATCAATGTGTGTGTGTTTTCAACTTATCTTCCCTTACTAAGATGCAATATGTATCAATGTGTGTGTGTTTTTAACTTATCTTCTCTTACTAAGATGCAATATATATCAATGTGTGTGTGTTTTCAACTTATCTTCTCTTACTAAGATGCAAATATGTATCAATGTGTGTGTGTTTTCAACTTATCTTCTCTTACTAACATGCAATATGTATCAATGTGTGTGTGTTTTCAACTTATCTTCTCTTACTAACATGCAATATGTATCAATGTGTGTGTGTTTTCAACTTATCTTTCCTTACTAACATGCAATATGTATCAATGTGTGTGTGTTTTCAACTTATCTTCTCTTACTAAGATGCAATATGTATCAATGTGTGTGTGTGTGTTTTCAACTTATCTTCCCTTACTAAGATGCAACATGTATCAATGTGTGTGTGTTTTCAACTTATCTTCCCTTACTAAGATGCAATATGTACCAATGTGTGTGTGTTTTCAACTTATCTTCTCTTACTAAGATGCAAATATGTATCAATGTGTGTGTGTTTTCAACTTATCTTCCTTACTAAGATGCAAATATGTATCAATGTGTGTGTGTGTGTTTTCAACTTATCTTCCCTTACTAAGATGCAAATATGTATCAATGTGTGTGTGTTTTTCAACTTATCTTCCTTACTAAGATGCAAATATGTATCAATGTGTGTGTGTGTGTGTTTTCAACTTATCTTCCCTCACTAAGATGCAAATATGTATCAATGTGTGTGTGTTTTCAACTTATTTTCCCCTTACTAAGATGCAATATGTACCAATGTGTGTGTGTTTTCAACTTATCTTCTCTTACTAAGATGCAATATGTATCAATGTGTGTGTGTTTTCAACTTATCTTCCCTTACTAAGATGCAAATATGTATCAATGTGTGTGTGTTTTCAACTTATCTTACCTTACTAACATGCAAATATGTATCAATGTGTGTGTATGTGTGTGTGTTTTCAACTTATCTTTCCTTACTAACATGCAAATATGTATCAATGTGTGTGTGATTTCAATTATCTTCCCTTACTAAGATGCAAATATGTATCAATGTGTGTGTGTTTTCAACTTATCTTCCCTTACTAACATGCAAATATGTATCAATGTGTGTGTGTTTTCAACTTATCTTCCCTTACTAACATGCAAATATGTATCAATGTGTGTGTGTGTGTTTTCAACTTATCTTCCCTTACTAAGATGCAAATATGTATCAATGTGTGTGTGTGTTTTCAACTTATCTTCCCTTACTAACATGCAAATATGTATCAATGTGTATGTGTTTTCAACTTATCTTCCCTTACTAACATGCAAATATGTATCAATGTGTGTGTGTTTTCAACTTATCTTCCTTACTAACATACAAATATGTATCAATGTGTGTGTGTTTTCAACTTATCTTCCCTTACTAACATGCAAATAAGACTAAAAAGTGATCACTAGTTGGAATGTAAAGTCATAGTTATACAATATACAAAAGTACAAGTATTGAGTAAACTACGACTGCAAATTTCTACACTGTCGATAGTAGCACTTATGTATAGAATGAATACTTAACGGAATTTATTTCAACATTTCAGAGCGTACATATAAGCATCATATATTACTTGATGATGAGCCAACATTAATGGAGATTTTGGACACAGCAGGGCAGGTGAGTTGTCAATAAGTATGTGTACAGCAGGTCAGGTGAGTTGTCAATAAGTATGTGTACAGTAGGACAGGTGAGTTGTCAATAAGTATGTATACAGTAGGACAGGTGAGTTGTCAATAAGTATGTGTACAATAGGACAGGTGAGTTGTCAATAAGTATGTATACAGTAGGACAGGTGAGTTGTCAATAAGTATGTGTACAGTAGGGCAGGTGAGTTATCAATAAGTATGTATACCGCAGGCCAGGTGAGTTGTCAATAAGTATGTCAATAAAAATTGATATATATTTCTGTCATGGTCAATTTAATTTTCAAACGATTATTTGCATGAAATAGAAAATTGATGAAAAATGGATCTTGTAAGATGGACATAAGATGAATTTAAATGCAGAATTCCAAATTTAAATGTTTATTCAATCGCAAAATTTCGATACTAATTTATTCTTAAATATATATTATTAATTTCTTCTTTAACGAGCAACTGACCCCTAATCGCATAAACATCCCCCAAATTCTTCTGAACGCAATATCCTCCCCCTCCCCCAGGGGTCTCTGGGGCTATGTAGTTAAGCTTTTGCCTTGTGAGTCGAAGGTCGTGGGTTCGAATCCGGACCGCGCCGTTCTGTTTACGAGTGCAGTTTTTCCAGAGACCCCTAGGATTGTTGTTGGAGCTACAGAGTTCGTGCTTCGTGCAATACTCTCGGCTGATGGCGTACCATTTCTGCGGAGAGGGACCGAGCCATATGAGGTAAAACCCGGTGCAGTAAAGTCAATCCTTCGGCTTTAAAACCCTGACCCCCTCCCCCAGAACGCTTCAGCGTCCACTGGGGGTCGATACCGCCCACTTTGGGAAACGCTGGTCTATGAGATACAAGATTTAGTTATGTGCATCGTCAGGAATGCTGGCTACATTCAGAGAAACAGAGAATGGGTTTGGTACCAGTAAAGTCTTTTCAAGGAAGTATCAGAGCAGTATCTTTTCAATTAAGCTACCTCTCTCTCTCTTTATCTCTCTCTCCAGTCTGTGACACCGTTGTCGCTTAGGGTATCAACAAATGCAGATCATGCTTCACCGTTCTTTGTCATTGTTTGAATTTTGTTCCAGATGTGACTGGTTTCTTTCAGTTTTTGTTCTACTCATCTTCTCCTGGTCGTTTTGGGTCTTCCCCGTTTTCGTTTACACTCTGGTATCCCTCTCAGTTTAGTTTCTCTCTCAGAGTTAGAATACATGCGTATCTCATGTCCAATACATCTCCAGTATCTCATTTGGATGATGCTGCTCATATTCTTTTTCTGACACTGTATACGCTGTTTTTGATTAGAGATATTATTTGGCCAGAACATGCGTAAAATCTGTCGCAAACAAGTTGTACGTAACGTGAAAAGTTTGTGAATAAAGGGGGTTATGGCACGCAGTAATCTACAATTTCAGATTCACATTCAGCTTCAAATTAATGATTGATAATTTTTACGATAAAATTAATCACGTTAAATTACCTTTTGATCGGTTTTACTATCTAAGCTACTGATTTATTTATTTTGAATCTAAACGTACTGATTGATTATATGTACGACTTAAACAAGTGATTAACTGATTGATTATATGTACGACTTGATCTAGTGATTAACTGATTGATTATATGTACGACATAAACAAGTGATTAACTGATTGATTATATGTACGACATAAACAAGTGATTAACTGATTGCTTAATCTGAAACTATTGATTATTTAAATACATGTGTGATTTATTCTCCAGGAGGACAGCATACAGCATGACGGCAACATTCGTTGGGCAGACGGTTACGTCATAGTGTACGCTATCAATGACCGCCAAAGTTTTCAGATTGTCAACGCCCTCAAACAACATTTGGATCAGATCAAGAAAACAAATGTTCAGTGTATTTTGGTTGGAAATAAGGTGTGTAGCTTGCGTTTCAGTTTCGAATATCTTCATTGCACTCCGGACATCTCCATAGGTGCTCCGATCTCCTTCGCAATATATCCAACAGCGTTCAGCGACTGACCGTACCAGTTCGATTTCGATTGATACCTGTTGTGGTTTTCTTACTAGACCAACCTTCAATCCCAGCTCCTGCAGTCTAGTAGTTGCTTGCGTTTCACTGATAGAGTTCCAATTAAGACATTATTGATTACCAAAGACAATTATATTTTTCTTCATGTAGCATGACCTATGCAGAACGGTGAATTCCTCACAGCAAATCTGAAAGATTCTTGATCTTTAGTCAATTTTCTCCTCTCCCTCATTGGTGTAATCATGCAACGTATGGGTGTGAAGCATGGACATTTAATAAGGCATTGAAAAAACATATGTGTGCCTTTGAATATAAGTGTTACAGAAGAGTCATCCGTATGTCATTGACAGATAAAGAACAAATTGATATTTACAGAAACAACTCAAAATTAAAGAAAACTGGATGATCATACAAATAAGAATTTTAAAATTGAAGTATTTTAGACATTTAAAAACACACGAAGGTTTGTAGAAGACCGTTATGTAAGGAGACATACCACCAGCAAAAAAAGAAAAGAGGAAGACCACCGAGAAGATGGATTCATGATGTAACTGATGATTTGAACATGGGTCCTATGAAATATAAATTTGGAAGTACTGTTAGGGTGTAGTACAAAGTTCTGCTCAGGACAAACTATTTGATGAGGATGGTGATGATGATGATGATGAATAAAGAACCCAAGAACCCAAGGGGAAGCACTGAGACTAATGAAAATGGTAAATAAACAGACATTGGACACGTATTTGAGAGTTACAAGAAAAAAATATAGTGTGTTTCTGTAGTGTGTGCCTTAGTGTGTTTCTGTAGTGTGTGTGTCAGATCAGATGTTTCATCTGCTACCGTTTGATAGTAGACGGTGCCATCTACATCTGTTAAACCCACTGCCTTGTGGGAGGAGGGGGAGGAGAGAGCTAAAGTCTGGGGTAGTAAACCCTGATAGAAAATCTCCACTGTTTTTTTGGGGTTAGTACGGTTATGCAGAAAACTAGAGGCGTAAATCTTGACTATAAATCCGAAAGGATTGGCCCTAAGGAAGTTAATGGTTATGTGTGTATTCCATTATATCTTCTGCAAACCCTGCTTGATTCCAAACGTATGGATTTTGTCTTTTCTTTGAACGAAGCAGTAGAGTAGATAAGGTTTTGTGCAAAATGAGCAAGACACATTCCCCATATCAGCTTCACATTCTAAGTATAAATGTATAGGAACTTCATCCTTGCTTTAACTGACCGTCTGCAAAGACAAAGAGGCATGCACATATAGTAACTTCATCCTTGCTTTAACTGACCGTCTGCAAAGACAAAAAAGGCATGCACATATATGCTAACTTCATCCTTGCTTTAACTGACCGTCTGCAAAGACAAAAGAGGCATGCACATATATGCTGAAATGTGTGAAGTCTATATATGATATGTTATTTTCTATTTCAGATTGACCTACTTCACGAACGGAGAGTGACAACAGACGAGGGTGAGGCTTTAGCTCAAGAATTGGCTTGTGCGTTTTTTGAAACATCTGCCAGGGATGGAGGCGATGAAATATGTGATGTGTTTTATGAACTTCATCGAGATATTAAACGGAGAAAAATGGTGGAATCTAAAGGAAGAAGACGCTCTTCTGCCCAACAAGTGAAAAATGTTTTAAAAGGAATGTTGAACAAGATTGGGAGCTCATCCTGATCTTTGCAACTTAACTGAAGTTTGTGGAATACTGATGCTAAATCGATCGGTGTAAGACATGTGAACATGTGTTAGTTAATGATTATAATTCGATCAGCAGAAATAATGTGAACATGTGTTAGTTAATGATTATAATTCGATCAGCAGAAATAATGTGAACATGTGTTAGTTAATGATTATAATTCGATCAGCAGAAATAATGTGAACATGGATAAGTAAACGTGGTGTAAGAATGTGCACATACATGACGGTTGAAGATATAATAGCATTGGCATTGCGATCATGTGATATATATTGATGGTAGATATCCAGCAAGAATTACTATTTTTAGTTCTTCTTTTTCTGGAATCAACTTTTGCTATGCAGCTACTCCGGTATGTGTCATAAACAGGGTGGTGCGCTTGAGATCTTCACCGGTTCCCCATAGTTTGTCTTGTAGGGTTGTTCTGTTGGCCAGATCTCCAATCTCTCACTACTCAGACTAGGGCAGTCTTGCATGATGTGCTCTGGGGACTGCATATGTGCTCCACAGGTGCAAGCTGCCGAGTCTCTGAGACCCATTCTGTGGAGGTTTGTTCTGAGATTGCAGTGTCCCATTCTAAGTCTGAAGACTGTGCTTTTCTGTTTAGTGTATTTATACTGTCGTGCTCTGGGTTGTATCCTCCATTTGTTTTTCTCCAGATCATTTTCCTGGATTGTTTCAAGAGAGTCTTTGCTTCTGTAAAACTTTGTGGTGGGTGGTGTTGTGTTAGGCTCCCCCAGTCCTTGCGAGTTTGTCAGCCTTTTCGTTTCCTGGTATGCCACAGTGAGCTGGTATCCACATTTTTAGTTCTAAAAAATGCACTCCTAGTTGAGCAAAACTGAAATATTGTTTCTAAATATAATTTACAATACGAATTATTATATATCAAATTGAAGGCGAATGGATGTAGTTTCACAAAATAGTTACCCTATTATCATAAATAATGCAGTGTTAATTATGCAGAAGACATATTAGCATGTATTAAAAATAAAAATGGGGAGAACAAACATCCAACTTGTGAAGGGTCTTGATGAACAAAAGGTTGAATAAACAGGGCCAACTGCTCTCTTTATATTGGTAATCCATTTATGAATGTATAAACATGATGCTTCTATATTGAACTAACACTGACATACGGATGCGAGTCATGGACAATAAACAAACAGATCAAAAAATCTATGAGGGCCACAGAGGTTGTTTTACAGAAGAATGATGAGAATCCCATGGGCTGCTAAAATGACTAATGTGGAGGTGTTGAATGATGTCAAGACACAGAGAAAGCTTGTCACCAATACAAGAATGAGGCAGTCATTATTTTTGGGCATGTGATGAGAAAGGGAGGTTTAGAACACATTATAACAACTGGTAAAATCGAGGGTAGACGAGACAGAGGAAGACATAGAGAGAAAATGTTGGATAGCCTGACTTCATAACATGGAAGAGCGTCAACATCTTTGATGATAGAAAACACCAGAGATACAGATTTGTGGAGATCCATGATTGCCTATGCCAGCCGGCACAACACCTGATGATGATGATAATTTAGATGTCTTGATTAAAGTTAGTTTAACTAAAGCTAATCCTTTAATGTTTTAACTAGGCCAACTTTGCTGTTCTGACTAAAGTCAAGTTCGGCGATGTTTTCTGTCTCTGTAGTACTCTTCCTTGTTCCTCGTTGGTTTTATCCATTGTCACTATCAATTCTAAAGATTCCTTTCTCATCACATTCTCGTAAAAAAATAATGACTGCATCGTTCTTATATTGATAATAAGACTTCGCTGTACCTTGGCATCTTTCAGTACACCAACATTAGTCATTTTAGCAGTACATATAATCTTTAGCATTATTCTATAAAATCATACCTTGGTGGCGTAAAGAGATTTTGTTATGTGTTTAATTATTGTCCATGACGCATAACCATATGTAAATATTGGCTCTATACAAGAAGCACCTTTCTAATTTCTCTAGTCAACGATTTGTGGCATATAATTCCATTATTTTCTTAAATGTTCTTTTTTTGTCTCGGCTATTCTATTCCTTATTTTTGATATGCTTCTACCGATGTTCCCAGATCCGTTAAAGCTGGATATCTTAATGGTAGAGCCATATCCAGAGATACTTGACAGACATGACTGTGCATCACCCATTTACTTTGATGGTTCATTTTGACAGTCTGTCTTTAAAAATAGACAGAAGTAGATGATTATAACTTCAATTAGATTCATCGAAAAACAGAGATTCAAATGGTTTGAACACATGGTCAGAATGGACCTGAATACACCAGTTGCAAGAGCGTGCAACCTGAAAATGGAATCATCAAAAGGAAGGGGCAGACCAAGAAAAGAGGGATTGATCGAGTTACAAACCCCACAATACCACAACATTTCAAGCGACCGAGTATGCACTATCTCGGAAACCTATCACCAGTTTAACCTGCTACGGCTAACGGCAAAAAAGCAGAGAAGGACAAAAGAAAGAGAGAAGAATAACTTGTCATTTTTGCTATTCAGGCGAGTTTCATATAATCTTCAATGACACTTAAAAACAAGGTTAAAAAAAATCATATACAAAATAAATCGAAAACTTTGTTATAAATGTCATGTCATTGAGTTGATACTACAAGTAACACAGATCCGTTCAGACTGTCAGCATTAGTTGTTTCTTTATGTCACACTACCATATTAATAACGTTTCTATAGTACTTTTTCTTCTACGCCCTTCGCTTCTAGGAAAGTATAGGTCCGTAATCAAGACCTTCCAAGCCCGCCTATCCAAGGCCATCTTTTCCAGATCTCCCACTCTCTCCCCATTATTTTGTATTCCGTCCCCAATTCCTGTCTCCAGGTGTTCCTGGATCTTTCCTTACCTCTGTTGCCCTGGGGTTCCATCGAGAGCCTGTTTCGTAATGCTGCTAGGGGTTTCCTCAGTGTGTGTCTTATCCATCGCCACCTTCTGCTGCTTATCTCTTGTTCCACTTGCCGTTGTCCCGTTCTATCCCACAGTTTCCTATTTTTGGTCCTGTCATACCATCGCAGATGGAGTATCCTGCGTAGGCATCTATTGATGAATCTCTGCAACTTTTTGATGTTCCCTTAATTGTTCTCCATGTCTCCGCTCCATATAGAAGGATCCCTTTGACATTTGAGTCAAAAATCATTATCTTAGGTTTATTCCTGATCGATTTTGAACTCCATATGTTAGAGTGAATTTCAGATGTGCTGCAAAGAGAGCAACGTCCTATAAAGGATACGCACCTTGATGATGATGATGATGTTCTTCAGAATGGCAAATGCTGATCTTGCCTTTTGTATTCTAACTCTGTAGCTCTATTTCATGTTATGCTATTGTGTCGTCGGCATATATTTCAAATACATGGCAAACTTTCAAATCGCTACAGTAGGCCTACTCTTCGAAGTGAATGTTGTGATTGGAACATGATTTATCAGCTGATAGAAACTAACGGATGTGATGATGATAATAACGCTGTGAACACAGATGTGTTTGTATATGATAATGAGCAATATAATTGGATTTGCTATCTAGAAAACTTGGTAGGGATATCCCTACACGGAGAGAAGCATACATGACAACAACTTTGGCTGAAATCGGATGCACATGACACATGTCCTAAACGTGTAGAAGTCTATGCATTTAGGGGCCTACCAAACCAATGTGCAACGTATACATATTCTTGGCAAAGATCAAACATATCACAAAGAGTGATTACAATTGATCGTAAAGAACGAACGCAAAGAAGAAGAAGATGACAATAACTTTCAGTATTAGAATGTAGTTTGAAACCGTTATTATAGATCTTCAATGGGTCTCAGATTCCATTTACTAAAGACAATAATCTCCTCCGGTTCTCTGTTTATGCTTCATATAGACTAAATAAAACGGCTTGGATCTCTACAAATGTATGATCCAACACGGCCAACTATATTTAACTAAATTATAGAGAAGGTCGTGGATCCAAGGTCTCGATCAATTTTCAAGGTCTTTTTTATTCCCGGTTTTGATTGAGAGAACAGACTTGCAGCAAAATCAAGCGTACTGGAAGTGTTGGAATTGGATAAGGATGGGGGGCGTTCTGTAGTTTCTATGTGACTGTCTGATGGACGAGTACCCCTATACCGCAGTCATGTATGTTTTTAATCGGCGAGACACAGGAACCATCAGCTTGTATACGCTTTGTTATCGACTAAGGTAGTCTGAGATTTATGAGTGTGTCCGGGGTACCGTGATAAAGGTTCAGTAGTCAAGAATTGCTACATCCACATAGAATAAGCATAGACCTGCTACGTATACAGAATAGGAATATAGACCTGCTACACACACATTACATAACATTTAACTTCAACATCCGCAGAATACAAACAAAGAATTGAGGTATTCACAAAATACAAAAATAGAATTGGTACACACACAGAACATACAATTGTTATACCCATATAACATAAAACAAAGCACTGTTGCACCCATAGAACGTAAAACATAGAACTGTTACAACCACAGAGCATAAAACATAGCACTGCTACACCCATAGAACATATAACATAGCACTGCTACACCCACAGAATATAAAACATAGTACTGCTGCACTCATGGAACATATAACATAGCACTGTTGCACTCATGGACAATAAAAACAAAAACTGTTACACATATGATGTATAATAGACAAGAACTGTTACACACATAGAACATACAATGAACCTGTTACACTCACAATACGTAATAAACACTACAAAGAAATGATACACATATATCACATACAACGGAACTGCTACAACATAGTTTTTAAGTATGCATTTTTATGAAGAACTTGTCCAAGAACTTGTTATTGTTACACGTGTTAGTGTTGTTATTTCTAACTTTGTAAACAATAATTGAACACATGTGGACAGCTTTCTATCTTAGAAGAGCATGCTGTTGTCTTAATGACTGATATTTTTGTCTTTGACTGTAGATTTATCTATGTTGATTATCATTAACTGTTTGAAATCATGTGATTACTTTGTTACCATCAGCTTTCTTCCTTCTTTACGATCGCTTGAAATATTGTCTATATATTCAATGTTATCACTTGTATAAACTTCACTGTTATGTGCAGTACACCAAAGAGATTCGTGTCGTTTTATTTCCACTGTTGTTACACTATGCTAGTGAGTTTGTCTCAGTATATTATATTCATGGCAGTCATGAAGTATAGGCTAGCAGTCTGGGGTGCATGTCCACATCATCTTCTGTGATAAGTCTCAGTTTAGACGACACAGATTTTAGTTCCATGACATACATCTTTGTATAGATGACAATAGGTCTCAGTGTGGACAACATAGGTAGACGACATTGATCTTAGTGTTGAGTTTCAGTGTAAGAGACATTGGTTTCAGCGTTGACGATGTCGGTCTCAGTGTTTACAACACAGGTCATAGCGTAAACGGCACATGTCTCTCAGAGTAAATGGCATAGATCTCAGAGTATACAAAACAAGTCTTGCTTAGAGTAAATGATATTGATAGAGTATTAAACATGTGTCTCAGAGTATACGACACATGTCTCAGAGTAAATGACATTGATCACAGAGTGGAAAATACAGGTACTGCTTTGTAAGATCCACAGTATGAAAGATAAATGTTTTGAAATATTCTCAGTATAAACAACGAATTCAGCAAGTACTACTTATTTATTATTTTCATTGGGATTCTGAAACATTTGTGCCTCAAGATTCAATAATTGCAATGGTCATTATCTTTTTTCATCTACTTGTGAGATATCCTAGTTACAGACTTGTCTAGCTAACAATGTAAGAATGCCCAAGATATCTACCATTGGGAATCAAACTGAAGATATATCCCTGGCTGCTGCCAGAGAATCATCCTTTCATTTTCATCATTCCTTTGAGGTTGTAAGAGATTCACAGTAAAGTTGCTTCCAGAGAAGAAGATCATCTATCTCATGAAGCTGTACATCCATATTGAATCAATCAGCTATTTGGAATTTGAAAGCTAGCTTTTAAAGCCTATCAATTTATCAGATATGATACCAGGAGAAACATCAGCATAAATATCAATATTAAAGTTTTTAATTGTTGACACAGGGGAAATAACTGATATCTAATACTCTTTATTTGAAAGACTGTGGCCTGACATGGGCAACAAATGGTTGACACATGGGAAATAACGGATATCTAATACTCTTTATTTGAAAGACTGGCCTGACATGGGAAACAAATAGTTGACACAGGGAAAATAACTGATAACTAATACTCATTTGATAGATTGTGGCCTGAAATGGGAAACAAATGATAGAAAGGAGGTTGAACGGCAACAATGTTATTTCTTGTGAAAAACTGATATTTCAAACAATTAATAACTTGGATTCTCTGATATAACCAAAACAAGGTTCGCCTTAAGTTGAAGCAGGGTGCCTATGCTAAAGAGCTTTTAATACCCTACATAACAAGCAACAAATAATTCAAACAGACAATGCTGCAATTTAAGCAAACAATGGATTTTCACAGATGATGATAAGAGTGTATAGAAATGCTAATAAAATATTTTCACGGATGATAAGAGTGTATAGATAGTAAAATGTTTTAAAACACAAATAACAATACATAAAATAAAACAACAATAATATAGATGTTACAGAACAAGTTAGTGTATATATTTATTACATAAACATGCAAACAAAAATTTATCTTTGTAAACATAAATAGCATGTGTCTCCTAAAAACAAGTTGAATATAGCGTAATACTGCAGCTACGGAGTTCGTGCTTTGTGCAATACTCGGCAGGTGGCGTGCCATTTCTGCGGAGAGGGACCGAGCCATATAGGGTAAACCCGGTGCAATGAAGTCAATCCTTCGGCTTTAAAACTGCAGTAGTAGCAATTTCCTTTTGTTCTTCTTCATGTCTTCTCATTTATCAGTTATATTAGGACTATCATCATAGTACTCTAGACATGTTCATAGGTGCTCCGATCCCAGTCCCAACAAATCCAGAATGTCTTCACTTAGATTCTATGTATTTTTTCTAGCAATAATTCTGAATGTAACATAATTATAAAATTGCGAAACAAATGCTAGACAAGTTTATGAAGTTCTTAGGGAAACGTAAAGAAAAGAGAATATTGTCAAGCTATGTGATATATTAGAGAATACTGTGTTAGGCTTGTATTTTTTCTTTGACCAACAGCACATGAAGGAGAATAAATGATATATATATTAGGGAGTAATATCGTATATACAATTCAGAAATTAAATGTATAATAAAATCTAAATACAAATACTTCCAAAGAAATAAAGTATTGCTGTATGTATACATACAATATGGTAATGCTGATTTTAACTTAAAGGTCAACAATGGAATATGTTCATGATTGTCGCTCCATATATTTTTTCGTCAAACGTGGCTGAACTGAATTTGGCAAACTAAAAAACTATTAGAATAGAAATATCCGTACACAGAACACCCTGGTGACACTCAGTCTGTTTTAGCTAATGACACATGTAAGAGTTAGTTTACATATTAGCTCCGGCAATAATTCACCACTCTTCCTCTAGAAAGTAGACTAAGCTGGGCAGTTTACAACACAAGTATTGTAACCCTTGTTCTTTTGTGTTTAAATCTTGTCAACCAACAACTAATTGACACTGACTCTCAAAGTGGTATCATCAAATATGGTGATACAAGAAGTTCATTGTTCTAGCAACTACCATAAACAGACACTACTTAAGAAATGTTACCCTGAAATAAACTTAGTTTTTATAAACTTAGGAGAAAATAATGAATACAGTCATAGAAACAAAACATTGGTTAAACATAAATAATAGCATTTCATGGTAATATGTGGCAGAGATTAATAAAAGCGAAACATAAAAACAAAGTAATGTAGTTATATAAAATACAAAACAAGACACTGAGGTATTTCAACCAAGAGGTCTTTTTCAACAAAATACACTTGTACCGATAATAAGAGAGATTAATAGTGTTATTTATAATTTTATTAGATTAAAATATAGATTTAATTCTTTGTTGCCTCTACCATGTTGTGGTAGATGAATGTGGTGGTTCCTTCACCATAAGAGCTATACCAGCACTTTCTATAAGGAAAGGAATATCATATAGATACTAGACTAGACATTAAGAGAACTGATCTCTTACATGGAGGCTAGGAATCAATGACAAACAAACGATGTCTTGTATGCAGGCAAGGAATCAATGAAAGACAAACAACTACAGACTTACATGAAAGCTAAGGATTGTCAAAGAATAATGAAGACAAATCTTAATGAAATGCTTTTTGAAATTAAATTCACCGGGTTACACATCCATCGACACACATTGTAAAGCAATCTCATTATATAGAAATTAAAATTACTCCCTTTTGTTATTATTTAAAATAATTATTGCTTCAACAAATATAGGACATCCAAGTCTTTAAGCATCTTCACCTGTTCTATTTGATCCAAATTTGGTTGACAACTAAGTAAATAATTATCTATAACAAGTGAAATCAGATTTCACTAATGTTTTAAAGAATAAAATGCTCAAATTTAAAAAGAAACCTAGTAAATAGGTTATGGAAAAGCAGTGCCTTTCCTGATGGCATCAGCAACTTCACTTTGGGCAGTGTTTTGGGCATAATGGATATACCTTGCCAAAATCTTTTCTGAATCTGGTGCTGTAGCTTTGATTGATGGTCTAGCTTCGCTGCCTCCTCCACTTAAAAACCGAGCAAATCTACTATCGTTTGGAATTTCAAAATTTCTATAAAACTCTAAAACGTTCAGTCGAAGCGTATATGATGCCAAGATAATATCTACAATAGTAAAGTTCTCTCCAAAGAAGTATGGACCAGTCTCAGAAATAGCTTCTGTTAATGTCTCCAGATTTTTCAAGAATTCCTCCTTTGCCTGATCTTGTTCTTCTTTATCCTGCTTTTGAACAATTCTGTAGTAAACTGGAATAATTTTCTTTCCAATGAAATCAACCTGAAAATATCAATGACACGATATAATAATTTGTCAGTTTTTAATATAAACTTTCAGTTTATAAAGTCAGTGTTAAAAACATAGCACTTTGATATTTTCGACAGTCATCGTGGGATTTTGTTGTTGATTGGTGTCTATATATCACGGCGATGCATGACAACTTATTTAATCTATTGTATATGCTAGATGTTGGATTTGTGTGTGCGTAGTTGACTGACAAGTCCAATTTGGGCTGGGAATGCTCTTCAGCATTGTGGGAATGAAATTGTTGCCATACCAGATAGAGGCTTTAATGCAAGTACTTTCAAGCTTGCCTTTATTTGTTTAATGCAGCAGTTCTGACTGATTCCAATGTCATTGCTTCTCTACAAGAGGTTAAGTGCCATGCTTGCTGAATGTCATTGCTTCTCTACAAGAGGTTAAGTGCCATGCTTGCTGAATGTCATTGCTTCTCTACAAGAGGTTAAGTGCCATGCTTGCTGAATGGTCATTGCTTACTTACAGGTGTCAGGTTATACAATCATTTAGTGAATGTATTAGTTTCCACTGAAGCATTTCTTTGTTCCATGCTCTGACTGCAGCTTCTCCACAAGAGGTTAAGTGCCATGCTTGCTGAATGTCATTGCTTTCCAAGAGTTAGTGCCATGCTTGCTGAATGTCCATTGCTTCTTCACAAGAGGTTAAGTGCCATGCTTGCTGAATGTCATTGCTTCTCTCAAGAGGTTAGTGCCATGCTTCTCAATGTCATTGCTTCTCTACAAGAGGTTTGCACAGCTTCTGAATCATGTTTCTTCAAGTTAATGCCATGCTTGCGATGGTCACAGCAGTGATTCCAGGTGTCAGGATTTATACAAATACATTTGTGAGTTATTTAGATTGCCTGATACATTCTTTTGTTCCACTGCTCTGATTAGCTCTGCCACCTCCCCAAGGTATTCGTGTTCCATTGCCGCCATTGACTTGGTCATTCATTTCCTCATTCCCCACCCTCCCAATATTATTGCTCTCTCTAAATCACTTTTTTGTTTACTGCAACAAAATTAGTTCAGTTTATGAGACACAACATTGTTTATAAACAAATGTTACTTCATGTTCAGAACTTTCATGATGTCTATATGCTTCCTCTTCTTTGTACATGATAATCTAAGAATTTTTCTGCAGCACTTTATTTCAACAGATTTGATTTTCTTCTTTAATGTTAGTACAATTATCAATAGGCAACATCTATATGTTGGCATATAAAAAATGTATCTAGGTTCCATGAAATATTTATAAATGGTGAATAGGTTGTCTAAAGACAAAGGATTGACTTAATTGAACTGAGTTTTCTCATATGTCTTGAACCCTGTCTGCAAAATAGCATGCCATCTACTGAGTTTGTTGCACACAGTCCAAGCTCCACAGCTCCAGCAACAATCATATGGAGCTTATGAAAAAATTGCATGTGACTTGGTTTGGATATAAACCTACAACCTTCCGAACAACAGGCAAACATCTTAACCACTTTGCCATAGAGACCACCATAGCAGGGTTATGATAGGAACTAATAACCACAATAGCGTATGAAATGTTGTGTGCATGCTTCCTACTCAAAAGTAGAAAATAAAGGAGACAGTATGATATGGTTTGAGAATGCTAATAATTAAAGGGGCTTCTAAAATAACTGTTGCTGATGTGCTGAAAAAGGTCTAGTCACACAAGAAACTCATTATCATTATAAGAAAGAGATGATCATCATTTTTCTGGGATGTAATGAGAAAGGGAGGTTTAAGAACAAATAGTGACAATCAGCAAAATTAATGTGTGACGAGACAGAGGACAACAGAGAAATAAAATTCTAGACAGATTGGATTTATGGTACGAAGAGTGTCAAACTTCCAAAGCTAATTAGTACCAAGAACAGACGTTTGTGAAGATGCCATCATGACCAAAGAATATGATATGGCCAAAACTTACCCATATCCTTGCCACAGCTCTCTCATAGGGTTCTGTTGGCAACAGATGTGGTTCATTCTGCCACACTTCATCAATATATTCCACACATATACTAGACTCATAGATGGCCCGACCCTTGTGAATAACTGCTGGAACAAGACCCCTTGGGTTTACGGCAAGAAACTCTGAAAGGTAAAATATTTAGAATATAATATATATCTATATTTAGAATATAATAATATAACTCTAACAAAATATTTTGATATGTTTTTTATTACTATTGTTCAATTGTGGGCATCTGTAGCTTAAGCGGTAGGGAGCTCGATCACAACTCAAGTACACCTGGGTTAAACACTGAGGCGGGCAATTTGGAATCATAGTTGTTCTTGTGGAATTTTATGAACAGTTAAAATAGACCTCACCATTCAGAAAACAAAGGCAAACTACTCATGGTGTCTAGAAAATCAACCACTCATTTACTGTAGTTGATGGCAAGTAATGTAAAGGAGATGCCATGATTGTAATTATTTCACTGTTCAATTGTATTTGTTCACATTAGTTGGATTTCTGGTTCATTATAAATCTAGTTGGATTTCTGGTTCATTATAAATCTATCTATATTTATATTTTTTTCTCTCTCAGTTTCATACTTAATTTATTGAATTTGTTTCTAGGCCATTATCACCATTTAACTTGTCCCTATCAAACTTGGCCCCCATGGCAAAGACACTTTTCCAGTTCTGTGTAAGTTGTCCGGCATCTAACTCAGTCAAACTCAACTTGACTATGATATCCAGCACTTATCTTTTCCTTTGTGTTCATCTCCTTTAGCTTCCCGGAATCATGCCCTGACAAAATGACTTTCTTTAGTGAATCTTATCATTTTATATGTCTAAAACATTTTATTTTTCTCATTGTTACCTTCTTTATTAAGCCCTTCTCTTCAATGTTAAGCTGTTATAAAATGTACATACTTACATCAATGATGTGTTCTCAAGAAGATTGGCAATAGCAATCAGGAAGTTAAACACTATGAAGAACATGTGGCAAAGCACTAGCAAGATATTAAAATTAAAATACTGAGAACATACATTGTTCCAGTGGCTTCTTATGGTTGTGAATTATGGCCCATTACACAAACAATAACGAAAATCTAGTCCTTCAAAACGAAATGCTACAGAAAGATCCTACGCATATCATGGACAACAAAAAGGAAGAACACTGATGTCCTGAAAGAACTGAATGTTAAAGACAATTGACTGATAAACAATATACTATTTTTTTCCCGATCCAGAAGCACTTGAGCTGAAAGCTCTTCGGCTCGGTGTCATGGACATCTTAACCCTTAGGCTCGGTGCCACGAACACCGTAAATCTGGGAACTTATAACTTTTCTGCCAGTCCGCGGAGTTGAACCCGCACTTACAGAGGACTAGTCACCCGTAGTCCAACGCGCTACGAACACGGTGGGCACGCGGGCAAACAATATACTATACAGAACAATTAAGATACTTTGGTCACATCAAGCGTCACGATGGCCTGGAAAGAACAATACTAGAGGGCAGGGTCCCAGGACGCAGAAGCAGACCAAGAAGAAGATGGCTACAAGATATTAAAGAAACCATGAATATGACCTTCGACGAAGTGGGTGAACTGGCTAGAGACAGTTAATTGCAGATCGTTGCAAAAGAGCAACGTCCTATAAAGGATGCGCACCTTGCATTTGATGATGACCAATGATGGCGTCCTATGTGCACAGACGTCAATTCTGTTTTTTTTTTCTCTAGCAATGATAAATTATTCTAACTTGTTTTCTTGTACTGAAACAGGGATTCCTAATACTGCACACATTACATGTAGGGCCTACAATGTTAATAAACTAAACCGCAAGAAACTACAGAGAAAATATACAAGATCAGAAACGTTGTCACGTTACTTATACAACCTCAGAATTACTATAGTTCGTTCCAAAATTCGTGATCATCTTTACCGACCGATATAAAATCACCCCTTTGACAGAAATTCTTGATTTTTGCATTTTTATATAGGTAACAGTGACGACCTTCCAAAAGTATTTTTTGTCCACCCAAACCTTTAGTTTTGTAAGAATTGTATTATATGTTATTACTAAATTCACCGCGATGTTGATCTGGTATACTTGTCGAAATTTTACAGTACGATTGTCAAGTTTGTCTATAATTAAGCATTTCCGTGTTCCAAATGCAATTCAGTGCACGTCAAAATCGGGAATACCATGAAATTAATCAGTTCACAATGTTACCTACCGACTGTCATTGGCGTATGTACGCAACATTTACAGAAGTGGAAGGTATCATTTATTCACAATGTGACCTTTCTTTTTATAATATGTAATAGGAATACGCCTTTGCAATCATTCGCACCATTTTGTGTATTACTGTAAGTTCTAAACTTTGATTATCATTTTGTTGTGCTTATGCAAAATTATATAACAAAAACGTTTTTTACATCAACTAAGCTACCTACCAATTAGTTAAACATGGATTCGTAACGTCGTGAGGTATATAAGACTGCATGCACAAAATTACTTGTATCCATCAGATAGATTTCGTACAAATTAAACCTTAGTGCGATCACGAATTTTGGAACGAACTATAAGTAACATTTGTCCATACCTGGTGTTTTGTTGTATGGGTCTGTCTCTATGTATTCAAAATCAACATTTTTTTCTAACAAAGCTACCCAAGCTCTTTGTGCAAATGGACAGAACCAAGCACAGTAAAGCTGGACATCTTTCTTACTTGCCATATTGTAATGCCGTGTCACAACTCTATGAGAAGGAAAAAAATCACAATTAGTATACTGCATGTCAATATAATTGTAGGGCCTACCTTAATAGTTAAGTCTACTATAATACTATAATAGTACTGGGTATAACAATTATCAAATAAACGCTATCATTCATCGGGAATGATTGCAAACGCAACTGTTCTGCACAACAGTTTTAGTTGTACTAATCTGTAAAAGTTGTACTGAACTGCATAAATAGTGTCATGGGGACAACACAGCATTCTTAATTATATAAACCAAGCATGCACATGAAACACAACATACACATGTGTTGCATATTTCTCTTGCCCGTAGATGACGCCTAATTGTGTACATCCTTTATTCTGGAGAACGCGTACAAAACGTTTTACCACAAACATTTACCTAACAGAACGTCCAACACTTTAGTTGTCTGGCGTGAGTCTAGTGTAGTGACTACAGTTAACCGAATTATATGCGTATATATAACGTGGAGGGTTTACGCCTTTGGCCTACTTTTATATCGGCCTAGTACAGAAGGGTGAGAACGAAGCCTCGATTGTTTGTCTATGTGACGGCTTGCGTCGTGTGAATGTATAATTACATTATAACTTTGGTGTGCCTCTGTACTACTCTGTAGCGTAGAGGTTAGGTGATAGCCCCTAGTTTCACATGTACTCGGTTCGCACCCACGTGGAGCTATCGGGATATTTGTTCAGAGGTCCATGTTTTCAGTGTAGGTGAGATCTCGTTTCTAGTCCTAACGGAGACGGACAATAAAACGTACGTCTAGTGTTCAAGTTGAGCACGTGAAAGAACTCCTGGCAGTTAAAAATATAGAAGAGCATGCTGGAAAGCCGCTGAACAAGCAAAATTCATTAGAAATATTTAAACATTTAATTCCTACAAAATATTGTGACCTTATAAATTACATCGGGAACCCTCGCCGGTGCTACAGAGTTCGTACAATGCAGCTAAGATTCTCATGTGTAAGAAAGAGTATACGATGTACTCTATATACGATGTACAAAAATCAAGTGGTTTTTTTTGGCAGGCACCCAGGCGTAAAGGGAAATGAACGCTCCCAAAAGCTTGCAGACGAGCAATTTACCGGGTTGATATCCGGAATTTCCCTAAGGGTGAGATGTCCTATAAACGGTTAAAGGATGGGGGGAGATCTACAAACTGCAGGAACGTCAAATCAAACGTGGCGTAGCTATACAAGCGCAATATACTGGAAGCCAAAGAATAAAAGTAAACCTCGTTAGTTGCCATACACTGAGAAAAATAATGAGGATGAGATCGGAGCACTTTTCTCTGATTTTATCACTTCTCCTGAATTCGTCTTATTTTATGTTCATTATTTTTCGCAGACATATATTTTCAAATACATTCATCCTGGATCGCGTGCGAGAGAGAGAGAGAGAGAGAGAGAGAAATACATTTATCTTACTTTCTATATCTTTAGTCATTGTCCAACTCTCGCTGGCATATGTTAGGACTGATACAACATTGGAATTTAACAGTTGCAATAAGTAAAAGGGACGAACGGGATAGAATTAGAACATTGAAAGAGAAGAGATACTATTATGAGGAAAAATTAGACATATTGGATAGATTCGATCTCACGAGCTTCAGAAAGTAAGGCAAACGCTTGACCACCTCGCTATAGAGGGTATTGTGGTCAAAATCCCCACGGCCACCAATTACTTAGTGGTTTTTTAGAACGCAATTGAGGTTTTATCAAGCTGAGGTTTGGAAGGATTAGCGTAATGTATGGAGCGTTTGCATATTGAATTGGACACACGGTGGTTCGTTAACAGTTCAATCCCACACTTGATGTTTCTTTCACACTTGAGAAAATGAAATGACCCTCCTACCTCCTTCAAACTCGGGTCTAGAAATGCAAAGAAACATCACTTCATATCTTAAGATTTGAAAAGACCACAGAACAGAACATGATAAAATACATAATACACATCAATTTGTTGCAGATCAGTTCTAGCCAACCTTCGACTGTGGAGACGCACACTCCGATCTTGTAAGGTTTTTTTTTAATTTGACAGAGACTTTATCCGATCTAATATAATCTGAAGTCAGCTATATCTAACAACGTTTAGTGAACAGAAATGCTGAACTAAAAATACAGTAATAGAAAGTAAAGTAGCGTCTATTGGCATGATGTAATAACATTTGATAACAGTGAACTTTTGTTATCTTGATAGTACAAAGTTGAACGGATTGAATAAAATAGTGTGCATGCGTTGAGAATGTGCACGTAATTCTAACGTGATAAACAGCCAAACAATAAGTCCGTTCAACAACTCATGCCCGGAGTCCAGTGCGAATTGTAGCAAAACCATCAGTTCCACAGTAGCGAAACTTTGCGCCCAATCTTATAATTATACTGACACAAATTTCTGATGGAAGAAATTGCTATAGGAAACCTGGATTTTGTAATATAACGATTTTCTTTGATGTTTGCGGCATATTTGGCTAGTCTGGAACGAAATATTTAGGTTTTTTTTACAGTAAACGCGCACATATGACATTTGATGACACATCTCATGCAAAGGCGTATCATCTCAGCTTATACATGGGGGCAAATGTTGATACTTGCAATACAGTCATGAAATAAACAAGAAATGTAGACATAGTTGTATTGTTTTTAAATAACTTACATTACAGTTAAAGTTAGCTGCCATGTCATAATGTCATCCCCCTTTCACGTCCAGGCTCGGGACTGGCAATGGTGGAGCTCAAGTAGTAGCATGTCCTTTGCGGAACGTTGCATTCATCACAGACCGCCTGAAAAGCTCTATGTCTCTTGCGAGTTCTCCTGCCTCTTCCAGCATCATGTTCAGGGTTTCTTTGATGTCCTGCTGCCATCTTCGTCTTGGTCGTCCCTTGCCTCGTTTTCCAGGAGCCATGCCTTCCATTACCTTTCTCTCCAGACCACTGTGGAGTTTAATTTGGCCAAAATATTTCATCTTCCGGGACATGATGTTATTTATGAGCCAATGCTCCTTGATATTCAGGTCTTGTAGGATGTCTTTGTTTCTTCTCTTCTCTGTCCAGGATGTTCTAAGAACTTTTCTACAGCACCTTGTTATGGCGGAGCTACTGGAGAGATTATTTTCAAATTGCTACTTCTTCGTTACAATGTGCGTGTGTTAACATATATGGTAGGAGAAGTATAGAATATAATAAAATATCTCTTTTCTCTAGTTCTTGTATGCTGTAGTACAGATGACCCATATGTGCCTCTTTGCTGGAAATCCGTATAGCATTAATGATACTTTTTACATTTTAACTTCAAACTCATTAGAAATGTTACATCAATGTCTGTTTTGAGAAGTCAACAATCTGACCCAATAGTCTCACACTAATTTCGATTTACGCCTTTAACTAAAAGTCCATCTCCCACTAATAACGTCATTTGTTTACCATGTTCAAGCCCGAGTCTATTTGGTGCATGGAAATGCAAGAATTGTTCCAAAAGCCATTGATTTCGTTCTGAATGTTGCTATTTGTGTCATCAATGTATTAAATGGCTGTAAACATTAGTTTTCTTCAACCAAGCCAATGGGCGCGTTAAATATATAGCACAAAGAAGGAAACTTCTAGATGGTATGATTGTTTGAATGGCAAAAAAGATTTTGTAGCGTTGGGAACATGTGTAGTTCACATGCAAGTTTTCAGGTTATCTCATCAAATGGTTACAAAGATACACATTTTTTATCTGTGGGCATGCCAAATTGAACGGACTAGCTTGAATTGGGCAGTGTATAAAATGAATTCCCATGCTTATTTACAAAAAGCTGAAAATGTTTTTTTCCAAATATCTTTCATGCTTACCAAGCACATGCCAGCAAGATCAGCCAATCAGGGGGAACAGATGATGACATTAATACCAGGGGGTTACAAAGTTAAATACAAATATGATTCAGAACTTTGTTAACGGATGACGTCGGCATACTTTCAAACTGATATGGTATGACAGAGTTGCAAACACAGACCAGTGGATAAGAACAGGATAGGAACCAATTATGGCCCATTCTCCATAGTTGAAAATAACAATATACCCTACCACCTGAACAACAACAACAATTCTCCATAGTTGAAAATAACAATATACCCTACCACCTGAACAACAACAACAATTCTCCATAGTTGAAAATAACAATATACCCTACCACCTGAACAACAACAACAATTCTCATTCTAATTCTATTGTTTATCTCATTTTACATAATGATTTTGGAAAATTTATCATGACGACCAAGAAAATTAGTGAAGACCAACATCTATATTTGAATACACAAAAAACAAAAATAATGTAAACTGACAAAGCAAAAGTCTCACTAACATCCAAAAACAATGAAGAACTCCTATGTGTGAGAGCTGAATACGAATACGAATACTCAAACCCGCAGATAAAGGCGGTGCAATAGTGGTATGGAGCAAAGAACTATACCTTCAGGAAGGCTGCAACCAATTACTTGACACCCAATTCTATAAAACTAGTTCTTCTGATGTAACACTATCTAACAATAGTAAAGTCCGTACAGTAATTAAGAACTTAATTGCCTCTAACGACCTTCCTACCGGCGCATCATCACTTTGTGTCATCGATAGCTGTTTAGGAAACCCGCCTTTTATGCTCCCAAAATTCATAAACTGAACAATCCGGGTAGGCCCATCGTTTCTGCTTGCTCTTGTCCTAGGAACATATCTCCGAATTTCTTGATAGTATCTTCAATCCTATAGTCACCACACTACCTTCATTCTGAAAGATACGAACCACACCTTGTCTGTTTTTTCGTCTATTTGGTTGTTGCCTGGCAGGACTTACCGTCTCTTCCTCCTTGATGTGTGCTCATTGTACACCTCCATACCTCATTCCGACGGACTCCAGTTCTTTCTCGACAGGAGAACTAACCCACTTGTCTCCACCTCGGCTCTCCTTCGTCTTGCAGAACTAGTACTAACTCTCAACTCCTTTCAGTTCAATGACCAGTTCTTTGAGCAGATCAGTGGGTCGCCATGGGTACTAAAATGGGACCCAGTTATGCTTGTCTATTCATGGGTCATCTTGAGTACCTAGTATGGAATTCTATGATGGCCCTCTTCCGTCTGTGTATCATAGATACATTGATGATTGTATTAGCATTACCGATATGCCTGAAGCCGATTTGTCACGCTTCATTAATTTCATTAATGTCTTCAATCCGGCTATTCGGTTTACATCACACATCTCTACCCCTTGTGTCAACTTTCTTGACATCACTATCACTATCAGCCTATCCACCATCACTACATCAGTTTACTACAAGCCTACTGATGCACATAGTTTTCTTCTTTATACCTCTTCCCATTCCCAGGCTTGTCGTGATTCTTACCATTCTCTCAACTCTGCGCCTTCGTCGCCTCTGTAGCGAGGACGACGATTTTCTCGATAGAGCTCACGAGATGCTGGATTTCTTTCGTAAGCGGTTATACCCGGATAAGGTGCTTGCTTCTGCTATGCGGCGCGTTCAACAAATTTCTCGCCAGGAGGCTCTCTCTAACCAGCATAGAACTTCCAATTCTGACAGGGTGAAACTTGTCTTAACTTTCCACCCTCATAGTTCCCTTGTGAAGAAAGTCTTATTCCGTCATCTCTCCATTCTTCAGTCTGATCCTGAGACACGTTCAGTCTTCAACACTATCCTTTGGTGGCGTACAGACGGGACAGAAGCCTTAAGGATATGTTGGTTCACAGTCGCCTCAAGCCTAATATCCAGAGTCATTTTGGCACCATCCAGTGTGGCCGTTGGCGCTGCAACACTTGTGCTTATGTCACTTGTGAACGGTGTCTTTTCAAAAGCCACGTTCGTTGTTGAAGACAGTTTCACGTGCGAGTCCGTAATATTATCTATGCCATTATCTGCAAGCGGTGCAACAAGGCCTATATTGGGAAACCGGCAGGAGACTCAGTGACCGATTCGCCCAACACTTGCGCGATATACGCCAATGCTCCGTGACCCCTGTAGCTACCCATTTCAACGATACTGGCCATTCAGGAGCTTGCGATGTCAGGTCACAGCCATCCGATCATGTTCCTCTGATGATCGTAGTCGATTTGCTCTGGAGAATCGATTGATTTCTTTGTATGGTACCTTGCGACCACGCGGCTCAACGTATTACATTCTTATGCTTCTTAGTACTTTCTCTTCCTATGCTTTGTACTCTATATGGGTATATGTTGCATGTATTCAAGTTATATATTTACTAGATGTTTCATTGTTTCTTTCCGTTCTATTTCTAGTTTTTATGTGTGTTTTGTGTTACATTTATTTCGTTATTCGTTTTTATTCCAGCTTTTCCTTAGATACGTTTGTATTTGGTCGTCCATTTGTGTTTCATTTTAATTTGTCACTCCTGTTTGTTCGTTTGTTTATAAAGGCCTTGTTGGTCGAAACGTTGCTGTTTATCGTCACTGTTTCTGTTTTTGTAAAACTATAGTACTTTGTTTGTACGTGTTTCACTACGAATACTTGGGCTCAATAATTAACAATAACGGTGACTGCTCAAAGTGATCTCAAGAAGATTGCAATAGCAATCAGAAGTTAAGCACAACGAAGAACATGTGGCAAAGCACCAGCAAAATATTGAAATTAAAAATATTGAGAACATGCATCTTTCCATTGGCTACTTATGGTTGTGAATCATGGACAAGAACGAAAATCCAGTCCTTCGAAACTAAATGCTACAGACAGATCCTACGAATACCATGGACAGAAAAGAAAGAACACTGATGTCCTGAAAGAACAAAATGTTAAAGAGAATTGACTGATAAACAACATACTATATAGAAAAATTAGATACATACTGAATATGCAAAGAGATTGATTAATCAACATTGAACTGGCGTGTTGGGCCTCTGGACGCTGCTGGATTTGTTGAGACGGAGAACGGAGCACTTATGGACATGTCCGGAGTGCTATGATGATAGTACTTATACAACTAATAAAAACACAGATAGGCAAAGCTGAAAAAAGAGCAGAGCAGAGAATGAGGATCATGAATAAACTAGCAGACACCACCTGGGGTGCAGATTGTGGCATTTTGAAAAGGTTATACACTGGAAGAGTCCGACCAGTACTCGAGTATGGCATAGCAGCCTGGGCTACAACCTCTAAGACACAATTACAAAAGCTAAGCAGAGTTCAAAACCAGGCCTCACGGATCATTACTGGAGCCATGAAGTCTACCCCGATAGAAGTACTGGAAACTGTGACATGGCTCCAGCCGATGGAGGACAGACGGGACGTGAAGGTTCTTCAAAAAGGAGAAAAATTCAAGAGACTGATGAACCATCCAATGCACCTCCGAATGAACAGCTACGGTAGGGACAGATTAAAAAGTAACTTCGTGGCAAACTCCAAAGAACTTGCTCACAAAGATGCAATATTGGCACTGGCTCAGACCAAAACACATCCAACCAGCCAGCCCTCCCTCCCTGGGCGTACAGTCTCCCAGAGCTCTCAGAAGAAATAAGTGGCATTGGCAAGAAAGGAACACAGATAGACCTGGAGAGAAGGCTCATCGCAAAAAAACACATAAATGAAAACTACACAATGAACTCATGGTCACATACATACACGGATGGCTCGGCTACAAATGCCACTCACAATGGAGGACGGGGAGGGGGTGGTTGTCCTCAGATTAAAAATGGAGTAGAACTAACCTTAGCTCTGGCCACCGGCAAGTTCTCAACAAATTTCAGGGCTGAGGTTGAGGCCCTCAGTGCAGCTGCAAAAATGGCGCTACAAAATATGAACCAAATACATGGAAAAATAGTGCTCCTGTCCGACGCATTGTCTGCTATCTCAGCACTGAAATCTGAAAGGAACACAGAACTAAGTGATCTCAGGTCAACCTTAGCCCAGTTATCCCAAGAATCTGAGAGGGTAGTAATCCAGTGGATACCCTCACACTGCAAGATCAAGGGGAATGAAGATGCTGACAGACTGACTAAAGAAGAAGCAGGAATGCCCAAAGATGACAACATGGTTAGCTACGAAGAAGCAAAAACCAAAGGGCACTACAATGCAAAATGGGATAAAGAACACCCAAAACACAACAATAATGATGGATATTACCAACTGTCCAGAAGGGACCAGACAGCCATTCTTCGCCTCCGGACGGGTCACAACAGAATGAGACACCACCAGTACACTAAATTCAAGATAGGCACCAACGACCTGTGCCCCTGTGGCTTGGCATGTATGACAACAGAACATATCCTACAGAACTGCCCCCAGTATGCAGACCTGAGAAGAAAGAGGTGGCCCACTTACATCAGCGTCCAAGACAAACTGTATGTCGTGGCTGATAATCGGAGGCGGACGGCTGCCTTTATTAGAGAATCCGAAATCCCAATATATAGGACCTGGAAAGAACAATATTGGAGGGCAGGGTCCCAGGACGCAGATGCAGAGGCAGACCAAGAAGAAGATGGCTACAAGATATTAAAGAAACCATGAATATAACCATCGACGAAGTTAGTGAACTGGTTAGAGACAGAGTGAATTTCAAATGCGCTGCAAAGATAGCAACGTCCTACAAAGGATACGCACCTTGATGATGATGATGAATTAACAAGAATGAAAGAAATTTAAAAGAAGAACAAACATAGCTTTACAAATACTTAGACAAATAAAAACACGTTGGAATTCTTAGTGATAAGAAAACAAACATCACGATACTAAGAGCATGCATATTACCATCGGCAATGTATGGGTGTCAAGCATGGACATTTAACAAGGCAGAGGAAAAAACATATACGTGCTTTTGAATATAAGTGTTGCAGAAGAGTCCCCAGAATATCGCAGAGGACTTTGCATGGACAGAGAAGAGAACAAATAGATCTACTCATAAGAACTCAAAATCAAAGAAAACTGGCTGATGTTACAAATAAGAATGAGAAGAAAAAGGACACGAAGGGCTGGAGAAGACCATCATGGAAGGAGGCATACCGGCAAAGAAAGGAAGAGGAACCACGGAAAGATGGTTTCCGGATGTAGCTGATGGTTTGAGGATGTCCGCTTTATCTGGCATATGAGAGAGAGAAATTATGAAGGACTGTTAAGGTAACAAAGTTCTGCTCAGGACAAGCTATTTGATGATGATGATATTGAATTAGCCAGTCTAAAGGCGGTTTGACATTTTAAAATATCCAAAGAGACAGTATATCGTCTCGAGAAGCAAAGGGTTAATTTATACAATTTATTTTCACGTATACCTTTCTTCGAAAAAGTAAAATATAAATTATCCCATATTCTACTTCCAATATTGAACGCTTTTTGTTTTAGTTTAACACAGACATATTGACATTATCTGGTTACTGATAAGAAGTTAGTTCAGATAAATATTTATGTCTAGTCATGATTATATGTCATGTTTATAGCAAAACTACTAATTCTGTTTAGTCATATCTGACTGAATATGTTTTCAGTGTTAACACAGAAGATGAAGAAATAAGAAATGTATATAGAAATAACAGTCAGTGAAAACACTATTTATGAAGTGCAACAAAAAGCCCGTTCTAGAAATCTCTTCTTATCCTGATTGCTGGGAGATAAAACAGGCTTAGAGAAAAAGACATATTTCGTTCTGATTTCAGTTTTCTCTTGAGTGTTCTGATTTCAGTTTTCTCTTGAGTGTTCTGATTCCAGTTTTCTCTTGAGTGTTCTGATTCCAGTTTTCTCTTGAGTGTTCTGATTCCAGTTTTCTCTTGGTGTTCTGATTCCAGTTTTCTCTTGAGTGTTCTGATTCAGTTTCTCTTGAGTGTTCTGATTTCAGTTTTCTCTTGAGTGTTCTGATTCCAGTTTTCTCTTGAGTGTTCTGATTCAGTTTTCTCTTGAGTGTTCTGATTCAGTTTCTCTTGAGTGTTCTGGTTCAGTTTTCTCTTGAGTGTTCTGATTCCAGTTTTCTCTTGAGTGTTCTGATTTCAGTTTTCTCTTGAGTGTTCTGATTCCAGTTTTCTCTTGAGTGTTCTGATTCCAGTTTTCTCTTGAGTGTTCTGATTCCAGTTTTCTCTTGAGTGTTCTGATTCAGTTCTGGAGAATGTTCTGATTACAGTTTTCTTGAGTATTCTGGTTCCAAGTTTCTCTAGATTTCTGATTCCAGTTTACAGCTTGAGTTGTTCTGATTCCAGTTTTCTCTTGAGTGTTCTGATTTCAGTTTTCTCTTGAGTGTTCTGATTCCAGTTTTCTCTTGAGTGTTCTGATTCCAGTTTTCTCTTGAGTGTTCTGATTTCAGTTTTCTCTTGAGTGTTCTGATTCAGATTTCTCTTGAGTGTTCTGATTTCAGTTTTCTCTTGAGTGTTCTGATTCCAGTTTTCTCTTGAGTGTTCTGTTCCAGTTTCTCTCTTGAGTGTTCTGATTCCAGTTTTCTCTTGAGTGTTCTGGTTGCTGGTTATGACATACCAGTAGATATGTTGTTTAAATGTGATGTATTCTGAGAGGAGGAGAAGGAGGAGAAGGATGTGAACTTGAAGGAGAGTAAGTGTGTGTGTGTGAAAGAGAGTTTGTGAATAGTGTGTATGTATTTGTGTGTGTGGAAGTGAGTTTGTGAAAGAGAGTTTTGTCTGTCTATGAAAGAGCACTTATTAAAGACAGTGTGTATGTATGTAGAAGTGAGTTTGCGAAAGACAGTGTGTATGTATGTATGTGGAATAGAGTTTGTGAAAGACAGTGTGTATGTTTAATGTTTTGAAAGACAGTGTGTTGTTGGAAGTGAGTTTGTGAAAGACAGTGTGTATGTACGAGGTTGTCTACAGGTCATGCAATTTCTACTATACTTTATACACATGGCAAATGTTCAACGAGAGACGGATAGCCATGTCCCGAGTCACTGTACCCTTACGATAGATAAGCTGCCAGTTGTCAGAAAATTGCACATATTTGTACTCTAACCTCAGCTCGTCAGTATCTTTTTTATTTTGCTTCCTATTATCTCTAAAGGTGCATGCGTACTGTCCAATATGATAAGCTACACATTTGTAAAGATGGGCTACTTGTACGATATTGCAAACAGAAGAAAAATTGGCCAGCAATGGCGGAATGTGGGAGGGCCATTCAGAGTCAGGACTGTTTGATTCTGAACACGACTTTGCTAGCGAATTTCCGCGATGTTTGGTCGGGTATTTTCCGGTTTCGTTTGCCAGCTACTGAGTTAGTGCTTGAGCAACGCTGTGAGCTATGAATGTTACATGGAATGCTTTTGCTGTGTCAACCATGCGTTTGTTGTGTGTATTCAGAAAATGGTGGACAGCGGTTATGACGAACAAGCTCAATCTGCCGTATGCAGTTATATTTCGAGTGCAGAAAGCTGAATTTTGTCGTGATTGATGTTCCTTCGACAAGAATTGCAATTCAAGTGATGAACAGTTTTGTGTTGCTACATTAGCGACGGCCATATGCATTTATGCGGTGCAGGTTGCTTTTGTGGCGGTACGCGGCTGTTTCATGCTGGAATTAGTTCACACAGGAAACATTTCACAGTTGTTAGCATTTCGTGTGATTTTCATTGGCACAGGAACGGAACAATTATGGGTGACCCGTTGCAGTGAAGTTGGAACCGTACTTATGAACTATGTACAAACAGAAAACTACATTTTATAGTACCACATCTCCTGAGTTATGCGGTAACATGGTTTCAGAATTTACTGATCATATTAGAGGCCGTCAGAGCTGACTGGTACCATTCTAAATAGTCGAACATAACAATATACCCTACCTCAACAACAACTATTCTCATTCTAATTCTATTGTTTGTCTCATTTTGCATAATGATATCTCAACAAGTACATGATGTATTAGGGTGAAATTTTAAATAATTGCAAAACTATCTATGTAAGTAAACGATATGAGAGATGTAGGATTACATAATGTTTATACATTGACATTGCAGCGGAAAATCTAGCCAAAATATATCAATCAAACTATATTAGAAATTACCATCTTTATCTCATTTCGATAAACAAATGACATAAGTAGAAGGCAGGAATAGGGGAAGAAAATAATATTTCAGAACTTTTATTTGCAGATGAGCAAGTACTGATTGCAGAAATCGAAGAATCTCTCCAGAACCATTTGAGCTTAGTTAACATCAAGTGTGAGGAGTACAACATGAAAATAAATATAATACAGACAGTGACACTGGCAATAAGTAGACAACCAGAAAGCCTTACAATAAAACTCCAGAACGTAGATATAAAACAAACAATTGAGGCCAAATACTTAGGAGCAATTTTCACAGCATATGGAAGTATCGATAGCGAAATCAGCAATCGTTGCACAAAAAGCTAACCAGGTACTGGGGCAGCTAACACCACTGTTACACATAAAGAGATACCGCTAACAACTAAAGCAAATCTCATAAGAACGATTTTCTGGCCAATACTACGTTATCAGTGTCAAACCTGGTCAATAACAGCAGCTAATGAGCGGAAAATCATAACGACAGAGATGAGGTTTCTTAAAAGAGCTGCGCGTGTGACAATAAGAGACAAAATTATAAATGAAGAAATCAGAAGGAGACTGGATGTGAAACCAGTCATGCAATTCATAAAAGAACAACAGATTAAATGGTTTGGACACCTGACAGAATGCCTGGTATCGCCTACTACGAGAGAGCCACACATAAAAAGTATAAAAGTACAAAGCAAGAGGAAGACCACGCAAAAGATGGAGCGACGGCATCAAGGACAGCCTTACGAACATGAATATCAGCTTACAAAGTACCTTAAAACAAGCACACACAAGATTACTACATTTCACCCCAACACTTCTAAAAGTAAATGGTGGAACAGAAGAAGATAAACAAATGGGAGATAACTAAGAAATATATAAATTGCTGATATTATACTGCTTCTTTTCCTTATTTTGTCGTCACACTTTACGACTTGTTTGCTGTTGTCGTGGTTTTACTGTTTTTGTCTTTGGCTGTTCTAGTAGCTTGGGTGATAGATATTTTACTTTTTGACAGGATTCTGCTTTGCCATCTATCCATATTTTGCTTGGTTTCATCTCTCCTTCTGTCCTGATGTTCTGTAGTGAAGACTTATACTGTGGAGTTGGTTGCATTCTTAATGGCCGAATCACTTCATTCTTTGTTTCTCAAGGTCATTCAAACAAGGTTCTGTCCCAACTTTCTTTCTAATGCGTATGTTGGTGATATTGCAGGACAGTGAGTAAAGTAACAACAGAAAACTTTAGAGATGTAGTGGTTTCGAATAACAATGCAGCATGAAGCAGTAACATTTGTTGTTTATTACATATGACCTTTCTCGTTTTTACAGACGGTCAATTGTAAGTGTTTTACTGTGACAACTTCGAGGTTTCGCTTTTCTCTCTTCTCGTTCAGCTCATACATAAGTCTCTTCTCAAAAGACTCTGCGCCCGTTCCAATTTGGCTTTCCACACAACTCTGTCATCAGCTAGTCCTTCCCATGTGCTGGGACCTATAGAAAATGTTTTCATTGAGGCTTTGCAGACATCTTTATATCTAGAAGTGGTTTGCCTGGTGCCTCTTCCCCTCCGAAAGTTCACAGAACAACATTTGTTTTGGTATGCGATAAGTTTCCATTCTTCTCACATGTCCCAACCATCTTAGTCGTCTACTGCTGAGCATGCCCATGATGGAAGGCAGGTTTGCATGTTGCAGTACTTCAGAGTTGGTTATCTTGTCGTACCACCTGATGTTCATAATCTTGCGGAGAGATCGAATGTGAAAGATGTTAAGTCTCCTCTCGTGTCTTGAGTAGGCTGTCCATGTTTCTGAGCCATAAAGCAAAAAACTAATTACACAGGCTCGATATATTTGAATCTTCGTCTGCAATGTCAGTTTTGTGTTGTCCACGCTCGCTTTGATAGTTTGCCGAATGTAGTAGCCGCACTCCCTACACGAGCATTGATTTCGTCATCAAGAGAAAGGCTGGCAGTGACCATGGACCCGATATAGCAAAATTTTGAAACTGGTGTTAGATGGTTACCATGTAAAGTGATATTTGTTGTGTTACTTTACCTCCCTGACATAGTACAACTGTTTTGGACACACTTATAGTCAGAGAAAATAGGTCGCATGCCTTTGACAAATTATTGATTAGGCATTGCAGTGTAGTCTCACTGTGGGCGACTAAGGCAGCATCGTCAGCGAAAGGAGGTCCTTGAGAATTTCCGTCGTTTTTGTCTTGGCTCTTAAGCGAGCCAAGTTAAAAAGTGAACCATCAGATCTAGTGCGGATGAAAACATCACCATCAGCATTCCCCAAGGCGTGGTTCAAAAGGACTGCGAAAAAGATGCCAAAGAGGGTGGGGGCAAGGACACAACCCTGCTTGACTCCACTCTTAACCTCGAAACTATCAGATGTGCTGCCATCGAACTGTATGCTGGCTTTCATACCTTCATGGAAGGAGACAATCAACTGGAGCAACTTTGGGAGACAACCAATATGCTTCAGTATTTTATAAAGACTTGGCCTGCTGACTGTGTCAAATGCCTTAGTCAGATCCACGAAAGCAATACATAAAGGTTTACTCTGCTCTCTGCACTTCTCTTGTAGCTGTCGAAGGGTAAATATCATGTCATTTGTTGACCGTCCAGCTCTGAATCCACATTGCGACTCTGGGAGAACACGCTCTGCTAGTTTCTGTAGTCGTTTAGAAAGGACTAGTGCAAAAGCCTTGCCTGTGACACTTAAAAGGAGATGCCTCTGTAGTTATTACAATCCCCTTATCCCCTTGTTTTTATAGAGTGTCACTATCTTTGCATCTCTCATGCCCCCTCTCTCCATCACTGAATAAGGAGAGGTAGAGATGGGCAGAAGGACATTCCTATTATATTTGAGGATTTCTGCAGGAATGTTGTCTAGTCCTGATGCCTTGCCATGTGAAAGTTTGTTGATTGCTTCGGATAGTTCCAACTCTGTGGGTTCGGTATCCAGCTCGGTTAGTTCATGATGTTTCGGTATGATCTGATCGAGGACTGGGTGTGCTGGCTTCTCCACAGAGTAAAGATTTGAATAGTGTTCCACCCATCTTTCGAGCTGTTTGGTCATATCTGTTATTGGCTCACCTGTTTCTGATCTTAGTGGTGCAATTTTTGTTATGTTTGGTCCCAGAGCTACTCTGATATTTTCGTACATTGCCTTGGTGTTGCCCATATCTGCAGCATTTTGTATCGCAGAACATAGATTTGACCAGTATTCATTTGCATACCTCCTTGACTCTCGTTGCAATACTGATTTTGTGTGCTGAAGATGGTCCTTTGAACTTTGCGAGGTTTCTTTTGTAATTTATTAGGGCTCTTTTCTTTTCCTAAAATGGAGGGCTGAGGGTTGTTTCATTTTGTTCCACCCAGTCTTTGTTGGAGAATTTCTTGGTGCCAAAGGAATCAATGGCACAGCCATATATGTTAGATTTTAGAATGTTCCACTTTTCGTCTACGCTACATTCACAGTGACCTGATCTTGGTAGCACCAGGACACTCCGTGTCTGTGTTGGACAAAAAAACGTATTTGTTACACACATGTTGTTTTGGGAGCAGAATTCAAACAGTCTTTGACCATTATCGTTGATATTTCCAATGCCATGATGACCCAGGCATTCTGGCCATGACTGGTGATCAGATCCTATGCGTGCATTCAAGTCACCCAATATATACAGTTGCTCATCCACTGGAAATGAGTTAACGACATTCTGTAATGAGTCATAAAACTTGTCTTTATCTTCTTCAGACGCTGCTAGAGTTGGCGAGTAGACACATATGATGTTTAGGAGTCCACCTTTTACATTGAGTCGTAGGGATATTAATCGCTCTGATGTAGCTACTGGTGTATGAATAGCTTTCACAAGTCTATTGTGCACGGCAAAGCCGGCTCCATACAGTCTAGGTTGATTTGTGCTTAGGCTCTGCCAGAAGAATGTGTAATTCTGTTCTTTTACTGAGCCACAATCTGGGAGCCTGGTTTCCTGTAGTGCAGCTATGTCTAGTGCAGCTATGTCTACCTGCAGTCTCTCAAGTTCTCTGTCTATGACAGCTGTTTTTCTGATGACTTTTTTCCGTCTGGTCTAGGTTGACAAGTCAGGACAAATGGTCCTTAGGTTCCATGTGCCAAATCTAAAAGGTTTATTTGTCCTGTTTCTATGTAACTGTTGCTTTTCGTTTTGTGCCGAGCAAAGCAAGCTGAAGTGTCGTCTCTCTTTGTGCCTAGCCTGGGCAGCTGATAGGAGAATGTGCCTTGCCCATTTTGCACAAACTCCTCTCTACCCTACTGTTTCATCCAAAGGAAAGACAAAGTCTATACGTTTGGAATCAAGCAGGGTTTGCAGGAGATGCCAGAAGATGACAAGGAATACACACTTAACCATCAACTGCCCTAGGGTCCCTCCCTCCGGATTTTTGGTCAAGGTTTACTCCTCTAGCCTTCTGCAGTACCGTGCCGACCCACAAGGCAGTGGGATTTTGATCAGGGTTTACTCCCCTAGCCTTTAGCTCTTCCGAGCCCCTCTCCACAAGGCAGTGGGTGTAGCAATTACAGATAGTACATACTGGGTAAATAACGCAGTATAACAATAGGCGATAGTGACGTATTACACATCTCTATTGATAGGATCTTTCATCCCAGTCTTATATGAGTTTAACTAGTTTAAAGCAGATAGTACTTGCGTATATACTGCAGTAACGTGTATTCAGAAACTGCTAAGTAAATTTGATGAACGTTATGTATATAATATCAATTAAACTTCCACTTTTGTTGAAGTTCACTTAGAATCTTGTAATGGTAACAAAACATTACATCTATATTGGATTAGTTATTTAACTAACCTCTTAGTTTCATGGGCATTAAAGCAGACGGTGGGGGAGAGCTAGTTTCCACTCCACTCCTCCGGAAAAGGACTCTTTGATAAAACAGTACTACGCCAATCTGATCTTATCCATTTCCACAAAGTAAACTAGCAACTAAAATTGTTTTATTCATTTTGAACCCCCTTTTTCTCGTTCGTGATCTCAAGGGAGCAAAGAATAGTAACACTGCGACCTACAAGGCATGTCGTAAGAGGCGACTGAGGTAGTGGCCTAGGGAAGCTACCCTAGTTTTTTTTTAAAAAGTGTCGCAGAAATAGACTGTGCTGGCCTACTTGTATGCGTAACATGCACAACGTAAAATCACTCTTAGGCTCAGATCACATACAAATCACAAGAGTGGTTAACAAGTGGTCGATGCGGAGAGTTAGAAGAAGAAAAATAAGAAAAACCGCCCTTCTGGTAAAATGTATGTGGACGCTCATGCTTAGTACTTCAGGTGGACAGTTTCACAGCGGATGTATAACTAAAAGTCTACTGGTGGTTCTTGTTGTCTGTTTGGTAGGAGTGAGGGGTCCCAAAATCTAGGACGGAAATTCGGAAAACTGGGATGTCTGACATCCCTATGACAGCATGAAGTTCAGACAAGGTCGACATCCATGAAGGATAATGAGAAAATGACAGTCCATATCAGTTAACTTTGCCGTACAAAGGGCGATTTGTTTCAAACTGTGTCATTTACTAAGCGCGCGGGTGTGCGAGACGACGATGATAGCCTTTCTTTTGTCTCTGTGAGATGCACGTAGCATTGTTGTTCTTCCCTCTCTACCTTGTCTTTTCTTTCACTGTTGTGGATAAGGATAACACTAACGTGCTACATTTTTATTCTTCTATTTAAGTGTCCTCACTCATTCACTACTTTATTTCTGTAACAGTTGTCTTTTTTTTCGTTTCCTTCTTTCAGTGTTCAATATCGACCACTTGTTAAACCACTCTTTGTGATTTGTATGTGATCTGAGACTAAGCGCAATTGTACGTTGTACCAGTTATGCGCCTACAAGTAGGCCAGCACATCCTATTCCGGCGATGCTTTTTATTTACTAGGGTAGCTTCCCTAGACCCCTGCCTCAGTCGCCTCTTACCTCAGGCTTTGTAGGTCGCAGTGTTACTATTCGC
The DNA here is from genome assembly GCA_020796225.1 of Arion vulgaris. Lineage (NCBI taxonomy): Eukaryota > Metazoa > Mollusca > Gastropoda > Stylommatophora > Arionidae > Arion > Arion vulgaris. The sequence goes on along the minus strand of CM036761.1, from coordinate 23,749,254 downwards.
TGTTCCCTTTGTGCGCCCCGGCAACACGCGCATGGCAATTTAACGGATTTCATAACAAACACTTTGGTGGTCGGTTTCAGCGAATTTTCCAAATGTTTGCATTGCTATATATTAGTATCAACTGTTGTAAGAAAGAGAAGATGGGAAAGAAATGATCAAATAATCCCAAAGCAGTCGTTGAAGTGAGAAGCAAAGGGTTCGAGCACGAAAGGACACTCTAGAGAAATCTTGAAAGAAGCTATACTGATAGAGACGAGACATATGACAAGACACTCTAGAGAAATCTTGAAAGAAGCTATACTGATAGAGACGAGACATATGACAGGACACTCTAGAGAAATCTTGAAAGAAGCTATACTGATAGAGACGAGACATATGACAAGACACTCTAGAGAAATCTTGAAAGAAGCTATACTGATAGAGACGAGACATATGACAAGACACTCTAGAGAAATCTTGAAAGAAGCTATACTGATAGAGACGAGAAATATGACAGGACATTAGAGATATCTTGAAAGAAGCTATACTGATAGAGACGAGAAATATGACAGGACACTCTAGAGAAATCTTGAAAGAAGCTATACTGATAGAGACGAGACATATGACAAGACACTCTAGAGAAATCTTGAAAGAAGCTATACTGATAGAGACGAGACATATGACAAGACATTAGAGAAATCTTGAAAGAGGCTATACTGATAGAGACGAGACATATGACAAGACACTCTAGAGAAATCTTGAAAGAAGCTATACTGATAGAGACGAGACATATGACAGGACACTCTAGAGAAATCTTGAAAGAAGCTATACTGATAGAGACGAGACATATGACAAGACACTCTAGAGAAATCTTGAAAGAAGCTATACTGATAGAGACGAGACATATGACAAGACACTCTAGAGAAATCTTGAAAGAAGCTATACTGATAGAGACGAGAAATATGACAGGACATTAGAGATATCTTGAAAGAAGCTATACTGATAGAGACGAGAAATATGACAGGACACTCTAGAGAAATCTTGAAAGAAGCTATACTGATAGAGACGAGACATATGACAAGACACTCTAGAGAAATCTTGAAAGAAGCTATACTGATAGAGACGAGACATATGACAAGACATTAGAGAAATCTTGAAAGAGGCTATACTGATAGAGACGAGACATATGACAAGACACTCTAGAGAAATCTTGAAAGAAGCTATACTGATAGAGACGAGAAATATGACAAGACATTAGAGAAATCTTGAAAGAGGCTATACTGATAGAGACGAGACATATGACAAGACACTCTAGAGAAATCTTGAAAGAAGCTATACTGATAGAGACGAGAAATATGACAGGACACTCTAGAGAAATCTTGAAAGAGGCTATACTGATAGAGACGAGACATATGACAAGACACTCTAGAGAAATCTTGAAAGAAGCTATACTGATAGAGACGAGACATATGACAGGACACTCTAGAGAAGTCTTGAAAGAAGCTTTACTGATAGAGACGAGACATAGTGACAGGACCTCTGAGAAATCTTGAAAGAAGCTATACTGATAGAGACGAGACATATGACAAGACACTCTAGAGAAGTCTTGAAAGAAGCTATACTGATAGAGACGAGACATATGACAAGACACTCTAGAGAAATCTTGAAAGAAGATATACTGATAGAGACGAGACATATGACAAGACACTCTAGAGAAATCTTGAAAGAAGCTATACTGATAGAGACGAGACATATGACAAGACACTCTAGAGAAATCTTGAAAGAAGCTTTACTGATAGAGACGAGACATATGACAAGACACTCTAGAGAATCTTGAAGAAGCTTTACTGATAGAGACGAGACATATGACAAGACACTCTAGGAAATCTTGAAAGAAGCTATACTGATAGAGACAGAAATATGACAGGACACCTAGAAAATCTTGAAAGAGGCTATACTGATAGAGACGAGACATATGACAGACACTCTAGAGAAATCTGAAAGAAGCTATACTGTAGAGACGAGACATTGACAGGACACTCTAGAGAAGTCTGAAGAAGCTTTCTGATAGAGACGAGACATATGACAAGACACTCTAGAGAAATCTTGAAAGAAGCTATACTGATAGAGACGAGACATATGACAGGACACTCTAGAGAAGTCTTGAAAGAAGCTATACTGATAGAGACGAGACATATGACAAGACACTCTAGAGAAATCTTGAAAGAAGCTATACTGATAGAGACGAGACATATGACAGGACACTCTAGAGAAATCTTGAAAGAAGCTATACTGATAGAGACGAGACATATGACAAGACACTCTAGAGAAATCTTGAAAGAAGCTATACTGATAGAGACGAGACATATGACAAGACACTCTAGAGAAGTCTTGAAAGAAGCTATACTGATAGAGACGAGACATATGACAAGACACTCTAGAAATCTTGAAGAGCTATACTGATAGAGACGAGACATATGACAAGACACTCTAGAGAAATCTTGAAAGAGGCTATACTGATAGAGACGAGACATATGACAAGACACTCTAGAGAAATCTTGAAAGAAGCTATACTGATAGAGACGAGACATATGACAAGACACTCTAGAGAAATCTTGAAAGAAGCTATACTGATAGAGACGAGACATATGACAAGACACTCTAGAGAAGTCTTGAAAGAAGCTATACTGATAGAGACGAGACATATGACAAGACACTCTAGAGAAATCTTGAAAGAAGCTTTACTGATAGAGACGAGACATATGACAAGACACTCTAGAGAAATCTTGAAAGAAGCTATACTGATAGAGACGAGACATATGACAAGACACTCTAGAGAAATCTTGAAAGAAGCTATACTGATAGAGACGAGACATATGACAGGACACTCTAGAGAAATCGTGAAAGAAGCTATACTGATAGAGACGAGACATATGACAAGACACTCTAGAGAAATCTTGAAAGAAGCTATACTGATAGAGACGAGATATATGACAAGACACTCTAGAGAAATCTTGAAAGAAGCTATACTGATAGAGACGAGACATATGACAAGACACTCTAGAGAAATCTTGAAAGAAGCTATACTGATAGAGACGAGACATATGACAAGACACTCTAGAATATTTGAAAGAGCTATACTGATAGAGACGAGACATATGACAAGACACTCTAGAGAAATCTTGAAAGAAGCTATACTGATAGAGACGAGACATATGACAAGACACTCTAGAGAAATCTTGAAAGAAGCTATACTGATAGAGACGAGACATATGACAAGACACTCTAGAGAAATCTTGAAAGAAGCTATACTGATAGAGACGAGACATATGACAAGACACTCTAGAGAAATCTTGAAAGAAGCTATACTGATAGAGACGAGAAATATGACAGGACACTCTAGAGAAATCTTGAAAGAAGCTTTACTGATAGAGACGAGACATATGACAAGACACTCTAGAGAAATCTTGAAAGAAGCTATACTGATAGAGACGAGACATATGACAAGACACTCTAGAGAAATCTTGAAAGAAGATATACTGATAGAGACGAGACATATGACAAGACACTCTAGAGAAATCTTGAAAGAAGCTATACTGATAGAGACGAGAAATATGACAAGACACTCTAGAGAAATCTTGAAAGAAGCTATACTGATAGAGACGAGAAATATGACAGGACACTCTAGAGAAATCTTGAAAGAAGCTATACTGATAGAGACGAGACATATGACAAGACACTCTAGAGAAATCTTGAAAGAAGCTTTACTGATAGAGACGAGACATATGACAGGACACTCTAGAGAAATCTTGAAAGAAGCTATACTGATAGAGACGAGACATATGACAAGACACTCTAGAGAAATCTTGAAAGAAGCTATACTGATAGAGACGAGATATATGACAAGACACTCTAGAGAAATCTTGAAAGAAGCTATACTGATAGAGACGAGACATATGACAAGACACTCTAGAGAAATCTTGAAAGAAGCTATACTGATAGAGACGAGACATATGACAAGACACTCTAGAGAAATCTTGAAAGAAGCTTTACTGATAGAGACGAGAAATATCGGACGCAATTCTATAGAATAGATTGTACAAGATGTCAAGGAAAGAGTGATTTGGAAACATTGTTTGCAGGCCCCATGTAACGTACAACAGTGCGGTTAGTGAGAGCAATGAATAACGATCCACAATGCACTTAAATCTTTGAGCTTTTCACGATCTCTGTACTAAGTAATTAAACCTTTGCATAGCTTTTTCACGATCTCTAGCAAGTAATACAACGCTTTGTTCTTTGCTTCTTTAAAACCATTATCTGTAGTCTCAATGTATATTTCCCAAAAAACGTTTCTTTCAGATTCATTCTAATCAGTAAAGTATTTAATTGTTGATAGCTTTCTCTAGATCTCTGTAGCTAAGTAATTAAACCTTTGCATAGCTTTCTTCACGACTCTGTAGCTAAGATTAAATCTTTGCATAGCTTTCTTCAGATCTCGTAGCAAGTAATTAAACCTTTGCATAGCTTTCTTCACGATCTCTGTAGCTAAGTAATTAAACCTTTGCATTGCTTTCTTCACGATCTCTGTAGCTAAGTAATTAAACCTTTGCATTGCTTTCTTCACGATCTCTGTAGCTAAGTAATTAAACCTTTGCATAGCTTTCTTCACGATCTCTGTAGCTAAGTAATTAAACCTTTGCATTGCTTTCTTCACGATCTCTGTAGCTAAGTAATTAAACCTTTGCATAGCTTTCTTCACGATCTCTGTAGCTAAGTAATTAAACCTTTGCATTGCTTTCTTCACGATCTCTGTAGCTAAGTAATTAAATCTTTGCATAGCTTTCTTCACGATCTCTGTAGCTAAGTAATTAAAACTTTGCATAGCTTTCTTCACGATCTCTGTAGCTAAGTAATTAAAACTTTGCATAGCTTTCTTCACGATCTCTGTAGCTAAGTAATTAAACCTTTGCATAGCTTTCTTCACGATCTCTGTAGCTAAGTAATTAAAACTTTGCATAGCTTTCTTCACGATCTCTGTAGCTAAGTAATTAAAACTTTGCATAGCTTTCTTCACGATCTCTGTAGCTAAGTAATTAAATTTGCATGCTTTCTTCACGATCTCTGTAGCTAAGTAATTAAACCTTGCATAGCTTTCTTCACGATCTCTGTAGCTAGTAATTAAACCTTTGCATTGCTTTTCAAATCTCTGTAGCTAAGTAATTAAATCTTGCATTGCTTTCTGAAGGCAATGAGTTCAAATTCGACCGAGCCGTTCTGTTCAAAGTGAGTTTTTCAGAGACCCATAGGGTTGTTGTCGAAGCTGCGAAGTTCGTGCTTTGTGCAATACACTCGACAGATGGCTGGCCGAGAGGGACTGAACTATATCTGTAGAGAGGGACTGAGCTATATGGGAAAAAACCGAGTGCAATTAAGTAAATTATCTGGCTTTAGACCCTTTTTAGACTCTTCGAAATCCTACATGACTGCTGGACTCGATGTAACAAAGAATGTACTACAACGAAATGTACTACAACGAAATGTACTACAACGAAATGTGTAATCTTCTACTTCATATATTTCGTGAATTGGCGTACATCTTTATCAACTTTGAAGTCAAATGTAGAAGTTGAATCTTTTGATTGCCTATTAATCAGACATGTAGATGTTTATATCAGACATGTAGATGTTTATATCAGATATGTAGATGTTTATATCAGACTTGCAGATGTTTATATCAGACTTGTAGATGTTTATATCAGACATGTAGATGTTTATATCAGACTTTAGATGTTTATATCAGACATGTAGATGTTTTTATCAGACTTCATTCAAGTAGAAATCATGTCGATTTTTGCTTCTTTAAACAGATGAATCTCTTATCAAGGATACTCATCTGTTTATCAGTTACAAGATAGGCCTTACTGACATGTGTATGCCTACATGTGACGACAGCTAGATGACAAGAGACACACATTCTGCGAGAGTGTCAAACATACAAAGAACAGAGGAAACACACACGGCCAACTTTTGTTGCAGTTCAAAACAAGCTTAAGAGATGTACAAAGACTCCAGTTGACCATTAACTACATTAGAAGCATACAAGTCGATGTCTGAAAACGTTGGAAAAGAACAAGGTTCCACACGTAAGAAGGGGGCAGGGTCTTGGAGAAGGTTGATTTCTTACACTGACATTATCGCAAGTGCTTCTTTAATTGCAATGTCCTTGGTCTATAGGGTGTGCTCTGCGCCTGACTCTGCATCCAGCATAATTGGGGTCGGCTAGACTTTCTTTTGAAGGCAAACAGTGAAAATTAGTAGCTTGATGAAGACCCGGTGAACACACAAACCAACTTTACCTCCCATTGGTGCAGACCGGGAAACTGTAACCGCTATGTCCAAGTCTAACGGGACAATGACTCGCCTATGCTTGAATGGGGCGTTTATTAAATATTTATATTTATTTATTTTATTCAAATCATTGTTATTGGTGTACTACGAAGACAGCCAAAATGGAATAAAAAGCACGCAGAAACCGGATGTGCTGGTCTACAGAAATGGTATAACGCACTCACGCTTCAATGTGCAAATCACATACCAACCAAACCCAACGAGTGGTTTAACAAACCAAACCCAACGAGTGGTTTAACATTTTGCTGCTGTAGAGCGAACAAAGAAATGTCCTTGCCCAACATGATATCGCTAAGCAACTATATTATCAATATTTCTCTTATATTATCTGTAACAAAATGAACTAGAAGCATCTGATGGTTATGTAACTATATCTTTATTCCATCTAATTAACTTGATAACTTGTAGTGGAATATAATGGGAACATTTGATCCGCTAGCTACAACAGAACACCCACTTTGCATATATGAAGTATGACACTGCATGTTCCTATTCGGCATGAACTTTTCTGCATTTTTAACTCAATGTACGAGAGAGTCCACAGTAGTTCGAGTACGAGATGCTGATGTGTACTGTTGGCTTAAATTGTACTATTTTCGTATAACTTCACAACTCTGTGCCTTTTTGGTGACAATCATAAATACTGAAGAAACGAAAGAGAAAATAGACACACACTTGCAACTTCAGGAAACAATAACAGATTTTAAACAGTAAAAGTAAGTAGACATCGTGTTGTTGATTTTGCAAGATTGTGTATTGTTGTGTTCCTTCTCATCTCTAATAAAGCAATATTTGTTTTCTCGTGTGTATTGTATTATATTATACCGGTACATTTATTTCAACACAGACGAATTGCTATGTTATCTCGTATAACTTTTATATGATGTAGAGCGATATTGTTTTAGTTCTCGAGTCGAAGTTTTTTATTCATCTGACGTGATGTATGATTAATGAAAAGCACATTGAACATCTTCTTCTAACGCTCAACAACGACCACTTGTTAACCACTCTGTGTGATTTGTATGTGATCTGAGCCTAAGGTCGATTGTAGGTTGCATCCGATTTTTGCGTCGCTTTTTATTTACTATGGCAGCTTTCCGTTTCCTAGGTCCAACATCAGTCATCTTTTAAGGCATGCCTTGCAGGTCGCAGTGGTGCTATTCTTTGCTTCCTTGGGGCACCGACACCACACTGTCGGCATTGAATATGATTGTGTATCTACTGGTTCTGTGCTCAGATGACTTACACAAGAACGACTAAGAGAAATCTAACATTAAACCTAGGAAGTAGGTGTAATACCAAAGTGAAAAGCGTGCGGATGTGCATTCATGTTTTCTTTGCTCTTACTATTTTTAGTAGATTTTTTATTGAGATTGTAGATTCTGTTTCGAGTGCCACGGTAGAAAATCTCATTTTACCACATCATGCCGTTAACAGAGTGTTAATTTTTGTCTTGGCGTGTAAAATTGCGAACAAATCTACGAATTTCCAAAATTGTTTGCGGTCGCTCTGATTTAGTCTCGTGAAATGAGGACTTGTCCGCAAGAATGAGGACATATAGCAACCCTACTCTAGATGGCATGGGACATAAATATTCATTTTTATATCAATCTTTGCAAAGCTAAAGCTACGTTTTTACAAGTGTACTTTTGTTGGATAAGTATTCTTTAATAGATTACATAAACTTGTAGTTAGACTGATGATGCTATCGTCGACTCAATGTAACACAATTAGTAATTACAATATCAAATTGGAGAGAGAAAAAAAACTCTGTAAGACTGAGCACCAGTAAGAGAAGGAATAACAAAATGATTATGATAAGTAATAAAATGCAGTTTTATTAGTGAACACAAATAAACAGTTTCAGTAAAAAATATCTTTCAAGACCAAGAATAAACAGAAACAAATCTTTCTCCATAATCGGAAAATCGACACATGACAGCGCGAAACGATGTGTTTGTATGAGTTTATTCGTCTTTGTAGTTACTTCCCCTTTGTTTATATTTTCGAAATCAGTCAATAGAGGTTTATTTCAAATGTTGTAAGCTAGTCTAGGCATGATTGTCTAGGATACATGTTAATAAGTTCAATTAATATGCATAATGAAAAGAACAACACCAAATACAGACAATATCCATCCCTTTTGCTTCTATGTACTCAAGATATACTTACTTCATTCTCTCATTATTGTTTAGTCCTATTTCCAATATACATGTCTGATCAATTATAAAACTAGGTCTGTCTTCTGATACTATTATATTATTGCTTACTAGTTCTTCTTCTTCTTCTTCTTTTGTCGTCACACTGCTACCGGGTTGTTGCCCAGTGTCTTGGTTTTCTGTTTTTGTCTTGCGCTTTTCTAGTGGCTTGTGTGATTGTTATCTTTGCTCTTTCACAGGATTCTGCTACGCCATCTAACCATCTTTTCCGTGGTCTTCCTCTTGCCTTCTTTCCCGATGTTCTGTTGTAGAAGACTCTGTATACTTTGGAGTTTGGATGCATTCTTATTAAGTGGCCAAACCACTTCATTCTTTGTTTATCTATGTAATTCAAGCACGGTTTTGTGCCAACTTTCTTTCTTATGCTGATGTTGGTGATTCTGTCTTTTCTTGTGTTGTTGGTAACTTTTCGCGGGCAACGCATTTCACATGTAGTTATTTTTGTGACTGCGCTTTGCTCAATGTCCATGTTTGGCTCTGGTAACACAAAGTAGGTATAAAATGCTGTTGATCATCTGTTGCTTAGCTGGCTGTGAAATTTGTGGGTGCTTTAACAATGGGGCTAGCAGGTAGGTTACAGCATTTGCTTTTGTACTCTAGCCTCTATCTCTCTATCCAGTTTTCCGTCTTCTGTGAATATGCTTCCTAAGTATTTGAATTCTTTCACTTGGTTTATTTTAGTGCCATTGACATGGATGTCTAGATTATTATGTTTTCTTCCCATATTCATTATTTCTGTTTTAGTGTTGTTGATTTTCATGTCATGTTTCACACAATTTTTGTTCAAGGTGTCAATATGATGTTGTAGATCTTGTTCATTTTGATGTATCAGGCACTGATCATCTGCAAAAACAGTTCATTTATTTCATCATTATCTGAATTTGACTCTTGAGTTATTTTATCCATATATGCAATAAAGAGTAGTGGTGAGAGGACACAACCTTGTCTAACACCTGATGTAATGGAGAACCAGTCGGTCATTCCTTCTGTTGTTCTTACTGTACTCTGGCTATCTTGATATAAGGCCATAATATTACCTAATAGTTGTCCCTGAACGCCATATTCTTCAAGGATCGTCCATAGTTTGCACCTGTTTACTCTATGAAATGCCTTTTCTTGGTCTATAAATATAAGCTGTTTACTTTGATTGTATTCAATTGTTTGTTCGCAGATCTGTCTTAGTGTAAATATTGCGTCTGTGCAGCTCTTACCCCTCCTAAACCCAAACTGGCTATTGCTTAACTGGGGCTCTAATATATGTCTTGCTCTTCGCTCCAATATTTTTGCAAACATTTTTCCTATATGGCTCCAAAGAGAGATACCCCTGTATGTTTCACACTCTCTTTTGTCTCCTTTGTTCTTCCATATTGGGACTATAATAGCTCTCTGCCAGTCATCTGGAGCCTCTTGTGCCTCCCAGGCTATGTTAAAAATTCTGGTCAGCCATGTTGTTGCTGTTGTCTTACACACAAGTAACATTTCTGTTGTTATGCCATCTATCCCTGCTGCCTTCCTTCTTTTGCATTGATTTAGTGCCATTTCAACTTCGGATTCTAAAATGTTCAATTGTTGGTATTTTCCATGTTTCATTTGAAATGTTTCTGTACCTTGTTACTATAGTCTGTCCATTAATTCGTGAGCACGTTTGAAATTGATTTATAGTTGTCAACTCTAAAGCTACACTCTTAGTAGATTAGGTGTGTAGAACAAACTAGTGGTAATACATGGAACCCGAAAAAGCAGATGGAATGAAAGAAAAACCAATATAATGAAAAGGAATCCACTATATTATTTATTTAACCCAGATAATTATAATTTATGAAGATTCACAATTCTTTATTAGGGTTTTGTGTATTACAGTCACAAAAATTATTGCGTCTGTACAAAATAATTTAGTACATTTATCTTTCTTTTGTCCTTCTCTGCTTTTTGCCGCTAGACGTAGCAGGTTTAACTGATGATCGGTTTCCGAGATAATGCAAGCTCGGTCGCATGATATGGTGTGGTATTGTGGAGTTTTAAGATGTCTGTAACTCCATCAACCCATCTTTTTCTTGGTCTGCCCTTTCCTCTTGATGATTCCATTTTCAGGTTGTGCGCTCTTGCAACTGGTGTATTCGGGTTCATTCTGACCAAGTGGCCAAACCATTTGAGTCTCTGTTTTTCAATAAATCTAATAGCAGGTGTTGTTCCGACTGTTCTTCTAATTTCCTCATATGGTCTCTTCTTGTTTTATTTACTGCTTTCCTCAGGCATCTCATTTCGCATGTGGTAATTTTCCATTCTTGTTCTTTTGTCAGTGCCCATGTTTGGCTCTGGTAGCACAGTGTTGGTATAAAGATTGAATTTATAATCTGCCTTTTAGTCACTACTGGAATAGCTGGGTGTTTCAAAATTGGGGTAAGCTGGTATGTAATGTTGTTGGCTTGCTGGATTCTAGTTTCGATCTCTCTGTCCAGTCTACTATCAGATGTGAAGATACTTCCAAGGTATTTGAATTCTCTCACCTGCTTTAGCGTTTGGTCGTTTATTTGTATGTTGATATCTTTATGTAGTACATTTATAAATTTGTTAATTACTTGCAGAAAGAAAACCCGAAGAGATAAGCCACCATACTTGGTGTTATTAGACTTTATTAAAAATTCTTTTGTTGGAGGGGTTAAACAGTTTTGTATTCACATTATATTTTAAAATACTAAGACTATGCTCTTAATATACTAGAGTGTGTAGAGATTCGCCACAGTAATAGGTGTTTTGTAACATACTGAATGAAAATCGTGGCATATCCTAAAGGACGTAGCCATCAACCACAGTAAACGAGTCGTTGATTTTCTAGGCACCACTTATACGTTCAGTAGTTTGTCATTGCTTTCTGAACGGTGAGGTCTATTTTACCTTTTGTAAAAATCCCACGGAAAGGAATTTGCTTCCAAACTTGCCCACCGTGGGGTTTGAACCAGGTACGCTTGGATTCGTGATCGAGCTCACTACCGCTTGAGCTACAGACGCTCACCATATCAGGCATGTAACAAACTATCCATGCTAAATTAATTAGGTAATGTTGACAGATGTGTCGTGTGTTTACCATAATTTTAGTGCATTAAGTTGGCAAATGTATAGTTCATTGAGTACCATGTAATGAAAAACTCTAGAACTTGTTGATATTATGAGAAGGATAGGTAGACAGGTGGAGATTAGTGCTATTTACAATGCGTTTGTTACTTCATGCTTGCTGAATGTCAGGGAACCTACACATTTGTATTCACTTTTATGAGTTTTAGGAACTTCATGACGTTATTTGTGGTCTAATACGTAATTATGGTTATAGTATTAGAGACACATCACATGTCCTAGCAGTTCTGGTTATAGTATTCGAGACACCTCACATGTCCTAGCAGTTCTGGTTAGAGTATTAGAGACACCTCACATGTCCTATAGCAGTTCTGGTTATAATGTTAGAGTCAGATCACATGTCATAGCATTTCTGGTTATAGTTTAGAGTCCTCAATGTCCTAGCAGTTCTGGTTATAGTATTAGAGACACCTCACATGTCCTAGCAGTTCTGGTTAGAGTATTAGATACACCTCACATGTCCTAGCAGTTCTGGTTAGAGTATTAGATACACCTCACATGTCCTAGCAGTTCTGGTTATAGTATTAGAGACACTCCTGTCCTAGCAGTTCTGGTTGGTATTAGATACACCTCATGTCTAGCAGTTCTGGTTAGAGTATTAGATACACCTCACATGTCCTATAGCAGTTCTGGTTATAGTATTGAGACACCTCACATGTCCTATAGCAGTTCTGGTTATAGTATTAGAGACACCTCACATGTCCTAGCAGTTCTGGTTATAGTATTAGAGACACCTCACATGTCCTAGCAGTTCTGGTTATAGTATTAGAGACACCTCACATGTCCTAGCAGTTCTGGTTAGAGTATTAGATACACCTCACATGTCCTAGCAGTTCTGGTTATAGTATTAGAGACACCTCACATGTCCTAGCAGTTCTGGTTAGAGTATTAGATACACCTCACATGTCCTATAGCAGTTCTGGTTATAGTATTAGAGACACCTCACATGTCCTAGCAGTTCTGGTTAGAGTATTAGAGACACCTCACATGTCCTAGCTGTTCTGGTTATAGTATTAGAGACACCTCACATGGCCTAGCAGTTCTGGTTATAGTATTAGAGACACCTCCCTGTCCTAGCAGTTCTGGTTATAGTATTAGAGACACCTCACATGTCCTAGCAGTTCTGGTTAGAGTATTAGATACACCTCACATGTCCTATAGCAGTTCTGGTTATAGTATTAGAGACACCTCACATGTCCTAGCAGTTCTGGTTAGAGTATTAGATACACCTCACATGTCCTATAGCAGTTCTGGTTATAGTATTAGAGACACCTCACATGTCCTAGCAGTTCTGGTTATAGTATTAGAGACACCTCACATGTCCTAGTAGTTCTGGTTATAGTATTAGAGACACCTCACATGTCCTAGTAGTTCTGGTTATAGTATTAGAGACACCTCACATGTCCTAGCAGTTCTGGTTAGAGTATTAGAGACACCTCACATGTCCTAGCTGTTCTGGTTATAGTATTAGAGACACCTCACATGTCCTAGTAGTTCTGGTTATAGTATTAGAGACACCTCACATGTCCTAGCAGTTCTGGTTAGAGTATTAGAGACACCTCACATGTCCTAGCAGTTCTGGTTATAGTATTAGAGACACCTCCCTCGTCCTAGTAGTTCTGGTTATAGTATTAGAGACACCTCACATGTGCTAGCAGTTCTGGTTAGAGTATTAGATACACCTCACATGTCCTAGCAGTTCTGGTTATAGTATTAGAGACACCTCACATGTCCTATAGCAGTTCTGGTTATAGTATTCGAGTCCCCTGAGAGGAAATGATCAATTCCGATATCTCTACAATTATGATGTGTATATCATCTTAGATGCTTTGAGAAAGCAGTTCTTAGTTGTCACTTTTGTTCTGATGAAAACTGGAAGATTGTGTGGAGAGATAATACTTTTGATATGCTTTTATCCATCATTCTCCATCCATCAGTCCCATTTAGAAATATTGATAGTATAAACAGTTCTGACATATATTTAGTTTGGGTGTTTATCTCACACTTGGTGGATTTCCAGATGTTTAAGTTGGCGATGGCTGTTCTGGCTGTACTCAGTCTACTACTGGCAAACTCACTTGTTCCTTCTGATGATAATATTCCTCCTGGGTAAGTCATTTATTTGTTGCTTCTAAATTTTGATTTTCTATTTTAATGGCTGAAGGATTCTATGTAGTTAGTGTTATGTCAGTCGTTGTCTTCTTGAGATTGACATTCATTTTCAGTTGCTAACTACTTTATTACTTTAATACTGTTAAATTGTTAGTTTTTTTAAGGAGTCATATTTGAACATTACACATAACATTGCTGTTACGTACATACCAGACGAACAGAATATTACAAAAATTACCTATAGCCTTTTCAGACCTTAGGATATCTCTCTCGATCACTGCTTAGACTGGTGTACCAGACTTCCCCGTAAATCTCATGCATGTGGAAATCTGATTCATTCAGCCTTAGCATTGATGTGGTTCGTCACATCTTCAGCACCATTTGGAGCTCTGGTGCTTATCCTTCGGCGTTGTGTCCGGATTTAGCTAGCATTTACTGGATTCGCTTTCCGTCAGCCTTTGGCTGTCCCCAGCCGACCTGCAAGGCAGCAGGTTAGACATTAGGATATGAAGTGCCTGTCACCTCACATTTCTGGGCCAGACTGTAGGTGAGATAGGAGAACCAATTCCTTACCTTGCGTGTGGAACGTCGAGTATGAGACTGAACCCACAACCACCTTAATTGTGTTCGATTCGATAAGCAAATTCTCTATGAATTAAGTTAATCCTTTCGATATCGGATTACAAATCAATATTAATAATATGAGTATAATCCTCACAATTTACACTTATTTTTTTGCTTGCTCTATATTATCCAGTGATCACAAATGTATGTGGTTCCTCTTGAGCTTGTGAACAGTTCCTGACAACTTGCTTAGTTGTTGGTACCATGTTTTCTTTTCATGTTCAATTTTGGTATATTTCTGCTGTGGGGCTTTCCGTTTTTGTTTATTCATTTAGGTTAGACAAAAGTAACTAGACATTCATTATAGCAACTGAGATCCAATCTATTGTTGTCTAATCTCACACAGTGATATCTCAACAAGTACATTGGGAAAGGAGGTGTAACTGTATTTGATTATTAGCTACATATGTAATATAACAATGTGGTCGATTTAGGATGCATAGTATATCTGCACAAAAACATACTACAATTTGGCTCAGAAACATGGCTAGTCACTAAGTTAACTACAAATAGTATTCAGACTGTTATCAACAAACTAGCAGTTTTACCCATTATTTGCAAGGGGAATTAAGTTGCATACTAAAGAAACATGCCTGTTGTCTCAAAATTTTTTCCCATTAAAAGCAGTACATTTTCTCTCCATGCTTGGTGGGAAAACTTTGTCGGTTGACCACATACGATTAAAATGTCGCTCATTCCGATTGCCAGAATTTTCGTGATTATCCCAGATTACAATAGAATTCCTGTGAAAGTTGACAAATAACAATTTGAAAATTGAATTTATTCAGAGTCAGTGCTATTGTTGCAAATGAAATTTCTGTAGTTCTCATAATTAAATGTGTTAATAAAAATAAAATGTTAAAAAAAATTATTCTCCTTTCCGTGAATTGAACATGTTGTCTTCAGCATAGCGGCCAAGAATCTAATGCATATAGCCACAGGATAAACATGTTGAGAGACCAATAAATATTTTTCGTATTTGTAACATACAACTGCTGTACGTATCAGGTGATCGGAAAGTAACAACATGACTGCTGTGCGTATCTCGTGATCGGAACGTGAAAACATGGATTTACGTATTCTGTCATTTCTGTACATGACCATTTGCGTTAAGTTGGAATATGGTTATAGAGACGAACAAATAGTCCAGTTGTATAATTTTTACATCTTTCCATCTATGAAAGTCACCCTTCCGTAGGATGTTCAGATATCTTCAAACAATTGGGACAGATATATATACTATTGCATTCAACTCATTCATATATATATATATAAATATATATGGCCTTTTTCGTCTTTACAGACGGTCAATTGGCAAGTGTCTTACTGTGACAACTTCTGAGTTTTCGCTTTTCTCTCTTGTCGCTCAGCTCATACATAAGTCTCTTCTGAAAAGACTCTGCGCCCTTTCGTAATTTGGCTTTTCACACAAATCTGTCATCAGCTAGTCCTTCCCATGTGCTGGAACCTATAGAAAAGTTTTTCATTGAGCTTTGCAGACATCTTTATATCTGAGCAGTGGTCTGCCCTGGTGCCTCTTCCCCTCCGAAAGTTCACAGAACAACATTTGTTTTGGTATGCGATAAGTTTCCAATCTTTTCACATGCCCCAACCATCTTAGTCGTCTACTGCCGTGCATGCCCTAGATGGAAGGCAGGTTTTGCACGTTGCAGTACTTCAGAGTTGGTTATCTTGTCGTACCACCTGATGTTCATAATCTTGCAGAGACATCAAAGGTGAAGAATATATATATATATATATATATATATATATATATATATATATATATATATATATATTTAGAGAGAGAGAGAAAGAGAGAGAAGAGAGAAAGAGAGAGATGTCTGGAGGATTCTCAGACGGAGGTTGTACGATAGAGTAGCAGACACATACCCATAAGGACAGTCAATAGCTGGCTTAATATACAGTAGGATTGTGACATTGGCTATTTTAAAGCCGTATTTTTAGAAAATAAAGCTTTTTTGTGCTTCAGAGAATTGATTTGGTTTTTTTCTTTCTTTTTCTTGAATTTTGCATAATATGCTAAACAATTACCTACTTTTACCTTTAAAATGATGTTTCATTCAACATTAGCATTAGATATTACATTTTTTTGGTTCTTATTTATATATAACCAACATAGTATCTTGATAGTGATTATGTGTGAGAAACTTACAAAGAATTGTTTAGTTGTTTAAATGAACACATATACAAAATGTACAGTCAATTCGAGTTTCGCCCTCCCTCCCAATCTTTTTCTTTTGAAAAACCTGTATCTACTAGATGGTTTGTGCTGGTAAGATGGTAGTCATTGCTGTGATGAATTTGGAAGAGCTAAGAGCTGATTTCATTAGTTCTAAATTAACCCATAGTTTGACATACAATTCATAGCAAATCTGTGGACTGGAACCAGATTGATAGAGATGGGTATCAATATTGGTGCAGCCCGAAAAGAACGACATACTAAATATGCAAGAAGATTGATTAATCAACATCGAACTGGCGTGTTGGGCCGCTGGACGCTGGTGGATTTGCTTAGGCGGAGATCGGAACACCATGAACATGTCCTGAGTGCTATGATCAGTGGCGGCTCTTGCTCATATTTGTTGGTGGGGCCAGACACAAATTTGGGGGAAAATCATGGTTTTAGGATAGGTTATATTTTAATTTATAAAATAATAAATACATGTTAGAGATTATTTTTGGTGTGGCCCGGCCCCACTGGCCCTTAATGACGAGCCGCCACTGGCTATGATGATAGTCCTCATATAACTGATAACTGATAATGTGAACTGAAATTATATTATTTATCGTTGTGACATCTGTTGTAATAAAATTTGAAATTTCATCATGCCCTGGAACTCGATACGTATTTTTATTTGTTGAAGGGGTAGCTCATCGGTCTTCACTTTCATGAGATTAAATATTGACTTAATTTGTTATCAGACACAATGTATCGGATGATTCCTTATTTTCCTATTTATTGTAAATCTACAACTAATTAACATCCGATATAGACCCATGATGTGTTCTTTATTCAGTTTACATGGGAGGCATAAATAATAAACTAAGGATTGATGTGTAAGTATTATTTCAATTATGAATTCAGCTGTTGATCCTCTGTTGTATTTGTGCACTCTAAAGTGTCGAATAATAAATACATATAAATATGCTATCCAATATTTGTTTATATTGTACTGCATCTGACTAATCATGACTAATGGCAGGTGGAGACACTGGCGCCATGTGACAATTACAATAATATTAATCAAGTAATGTTAATAGTTAAATGAATAATAATAATAATAACAGTTGAAAACTTATTCCTGACAATAAGCTTAATTTTTTTTAAAATATTGTTCTTCTGAAAAAACTGAATAATTTTTTCGTGAAATTCTTGTTAATGTCAAAGCAGGAGAAGTAAAATAGGGCACCAGGGATATGACACACAAACACCATGGCACCTGGTTGAACACCACTGGTATAGACTATAATGTGAACAGTTCATTTCCTTGCTAACTTCCTTTTCCTAACTCAGAAAGCTATGTACACAATTACTGCTGGGTTTGCTTAGTGGTGCTTGCCTTAACTAAAAGAAAGGCAAATCTATTTTGAATGTGAATTCAGTGTTGTAACCATTTGTCTAGAACAGCTCACTTCATTTGAAATTATACCGAATCTAAAATGCACAACACAACACAAGGTTATACCTTGTTATAAATTATTTGTATGTGATGTTCTATTAAATATAACAAATATAAATATGTGTGTGTGCATATATATAGTATTCCTTATATACACTGGAAGATTTGGATTATGCAGACGATATTAGTATTTTGGCTAGTCGGTACAAGAATGCTTAAATAAATATAATTACACTTTCCAGAACAGCTCAAACAATAGGACCTGAAAGTTAATTTGACAAAAACAAAGAAATGATACATTTGTTTTAAAATCAGAAAACCCAGTTATGTTACAAATTGAAATCACAAATAAAGTTCAGGATTTTGTATACTTAGGAAATACAGTATCACAGAATGGTGATTCGGAAAAGATTATTATTGGAAAAAGCTAAATAATACGCTCACCAAAATCTGACACTCCAAAAGATTAAATCTTAAACCACAACTTAAAGTGTATAGAAGCAGTGTACTAGTAGTGAGTGCTAAAAAATACCCAAAACACGTAATCACAAAGTACTGTAGTTTTACAAATTACAAAAACAATGGCAAAATACAGCAACGTTTCGACCAACAAGGCCTTTATCAAGCAAACGAACAACAAGAGTGACAAAATTTTAAAAAACAAATGGACGACCAAAAACAAACGTTTCTAATGAAAATCTGGGAAATAAAAACGAAAATCTGGGAATAAAAACGAATAACGAAATAAATGTAACACAAAAACACACATAAAACTAGAAATAGAACGGAAGAGAAACAATGAAAAATCTAGTAAATATATAACTTGAATACATGCAACATATACCCATATTGATTACAAGGCATGGGAAGAGAAAGTACTAAGAATCATAGGAATGTAATACGTTGAGCCCAAGTGGTCGTAAGGTACCATACAAAGAAATCAACCGATTCTCCAAAGCAAATCGACTGCGATCATCCGAGGAACACGATCGGATGGCTGTGACCTGGACATCATGAGCTCCTAAATGGCCAGTATCATTGAAATGGGTGGCTACATGGGTCACAGAGCATTGACGTATGTCGCGCAAGTGTTGGGCGAATCGGTCACTGAGCCTCTTGCCTGTCTCGCTGATATAAGCCTTGTTACACCGCTTACAGATAGTGGCATATATAAGATTACGGAACTCACATGTGAAACCAATGTCAAAAGAAACGTGGCTAAAGGAAAGATACAGTACGCGTCTGTATCACATAAGCACACGTGTTGCAACGCCGACGGCCACACTGAACAGTGCCAAAATGAGTCTGGATATTGGACTTAAGGCGACTGTGTACCAACATATCCTTAAGACTTCTGTCCCGTCTGTAGGCCACCAAATGATAGTTTCGGAAGACAGAACGGGTCTCAGGATCTGACAGATGACGGAATAAAATATTTTTCACCAGTGAACTATGGGTGTGGAAAGTTAAGATAAGTTTTATTCTCTCAGAGTTAGTGGTCCTATGCTGGCTGGTGAGGGCCTGCTGGCGAGGGATTTTCTGAACTCGATGCATAGCCCAGACAAGCACCCTCTCCGAGTGTAGGCGCCTGCGAAAGAAATCAAGCATCTCGCGAGCTCTCTCAAGAAAATCATCTGTATGATCGATAGCTGTTTGGGTAAACCGCCTTTTATATGCTCCCCAAAATTCATAAAATCCACAATCCCGGTAGGCCTATCGTTTCTGCTTGCTCTTGCCCTACGGAACACGTCTCCGAATTTCTTGATAGTATCTTTAATCCCATAGTCACCACACTCCCGTCATTTTTGAAAAATACGAACTACGCTTTGTCTGTCTTTTCTTCCATTGAGTTGCTCCCGAGAGAACTTACCGTCTCTTCCTCCTTGATGTGTGCTCATTGTACACTTCTATACCTCATCCTGACGACCTTAAGGCGGGAGACCCACACAGAACAAGGGTTGTATTTTTTAAAAATTCACAGAAAAAAAAACTAACAAACATATTGTCATACAATTTGGCCACCAGCTGCTAAAGACATTGTTTTCGATGATAAACAACATGTAGTCTATGCAATGTAGTTAGTGATTTAAAAAATAATTAATTTTCTTAAAAATATTTTGTAAACCCCCTCTATCGGGAGAGGATTTCACAAATATAAGAAGTGCAAAGAACGCCAAACTGGCATATGATGTACATATCACCCATAGTTATAGCGTGAACCTCCACTTTTTGTCTAAACTGTATGTAAGCAGAGATATTGCTTTTCTAATTTGAAATTTTTTTAATTTGGAAGGGTTACATTGCAAACACCATATCTACAAAACCAATTGAGTTAGACATTTTGTTGGAGGTTCACGCTATAACTATGGGTGATATATACACATATGCCAGTTTGGCATTCTTTGCACTTCTATGTTTATGAAATCTTCTCCCCGATGCAGAGGGGTTTACAATATATTTTCAAGAAAATTAATTATTTTTAAAATAACTAATTACAGTGCATACACTAAACGTTGTTTATCATCGAAAACAATGCCTTTTACAACAGGTGGCCACATTGTATGACAATATGTTTGGTAGTTTTTTCTGTGAATTTAAAAAAAATACAACCCTATTTCTTGGTGGGTCTCCCGCCTTAAAGCTCTCCAGTTCTTTCTCGATAGGAGAACTAATCCACTTGTGTCAACTTCTGCTCTCCTTCGTCTTGCGGAACTAGTTCTCACTCTTAACTCCTTTCAGTTTAATGACCAATTCTTTGAGCAGATCAGTGGGGTTGCCATGGGTACTAAAATGGGACCTAGTAATGCTTGTCTATTCATGGGTTATCTTGAACACCTAGTATGGACTACATATGATGGCCCCCTTCCTTCTGTATATCACAGATACATTGATGACTGTATTGGCATTACTGATATGCCTGAAGCCGATTTATCACGCTTCATTAATTTCAATAATGTTTTCAACTCTTCTATTCGTTTTACTTCTCACATCTCCACTACTTGTGTCAACTTTCTTGACATTACTATCTCCATACGCCTTTCCACTATCACTACATCAGTATATTACAAGCCTACTGATACACATAGTTTTCTCCTTTATACTTCTTCCCATCCCCGGGCTTGTCGTGACTCTTTGCCATTCTCGCAGCTCTTGCGCCTTCGTCGCCTTTGTAGCGAGGACGATGATTTTCTTGAGAGAGCTCGCGAGATGCTTGATTTCTTTCGCAGGCGCCTATACCCGGAGAGGGTGCTTGTCTGGGCTATGCATCGAGTTCAGAAAATCCCTCGCCAGCAGGCCCTCACCAGCCAGCATAGGACCACTAACTCTGAGAGAGTAAAACTTATCTTAACTTTCCACCCCCATAGTTCACTGGTGAAAAATGTTTTATTCCGTCATCTGTCTATCCTTAAGTCAGATCCTGCGACCCGTTCTGTCTTCCCCAACTATCCTTTGGTGGCCTACAGACGGGACAGAAGTCTTAAGGATATGTTGGTACACAGTCGCCTTAAGTCCAATATCCATACTCATTTTGGCACTGTTCAGTGTGGCCGTCGGTGTTGCAACACGTGTACTTATGTGATACAGACGCGTACTGTGTCGTTTCCTTTAGCCACGTTTCTTATTGACGATGGTTTCACATGCGAGTCCCGCAAACTTATATATGCCATTATATGTAAGCGGTGTGACAAGGATTATATCAGAGAGACAGGCAAGAGGCTCAGTGACCGATTCGCCCAACACTTGCGCGACATACGTCAATGCTCTGTGACCCCTGTAGCCACCCATTTCAATGATACTGGCCATTTAGGAGCTCACGATGTCCAGGTCACAGCCATCCGATCATGTTCCTCGGATGATCGCAGTCGATTTGCTCTGGAGAATCGGTTGATTTCTTTGTATGGTACCTTGCGACCACGTGGGCTCAACGTATTACATTCCTATGATTCTTAGTACTTTCTCTTCCCATGCCTTGTAATCTATATGGGTATATGTTGCATGTATTCAAGTTATATATTTACTAGATTTTCATTGTTTCTCTTCCGTTCTATTTCTAGTTTTTATGTGTGTGTTTTGTGTTACAATTATTTCGTTATTCGTTTTTATTCCCAGATTTTCGTTTTTATTTCCAGATTTTCATTAGAAACGTTTGTTTTGGTCGTCCATTTGTTTTTTTAAAATTTGTCACTCTTGTTGTTCGTTTGCTTGATAAAGGCCTTGTTGGTCGAAACGTTGCTGTATTTTGTCATTGTTTTTGTAATTTGTAAAACTACAGTACTTTGTGATTACGTGTTTTGCCAATCAAATAGTTTTACTGCAGTCTCATATATATTTTGTTAAAAATACCCACAACATCGTACACTAGTTAGAGACATTCCAAAATAAATGAAGAATGCTGCAAATTTCCGACCAAATATATAGCAAACAAAAAGCTTTCAAAACGAGCAAACTGTTCATCATTGGAGACCTTAATATACATATCGTTTACATGCTGATAGTTTACATGACTTGCTTCTCTGTTTAAATACATCCCTTATTGTGCCACTCAGATGTCCCGTTCTGCTTGTACAATGTTTAGTTCCAAATTATTTTTAATGCTATATACATCCGCCAGTCATTTGCTATAGCATCATCTTGCGACAAGTGGTTACTGAGAAACCAAAGTGTGCTCCCATTAGTAGTGTAGAAGTTATAACTTACTGGAGTATAGAGTTCGAGACTATCAAAATTGCTTCTTTTATTGCCCGTATGTTGCCGGGATCTCAAGGAGCAAAGAATAGTAATACTGTGACCTACAAGGCATGTTTAAGAGGTGATTGAGGTAGGGCCTAGGGAAGCTACACTAGGAAATAATAATTGTAGGTGCATAACTCTCACAACGTACAATCGCTCTTAAGCTTGCATCACATACAAATCACAAATAGTGGTTACCAAGTGGTTGATATTGGGCATTAGAAGAAAAAGAAGGTTACAATGTATTTTATTACAATTGTATTTTACAATTATTAATATATTCACAGTTTGGACACAGACATCAAAGAAGATATGGAGCGTTTCAGAGCAATGGGTCATACAGCATTTGTATTGGGATATTCAGGTGTATCAGGCAAAGCTCTGGTCATGGAGCTCAACAAGGCTAAGATTTTTAAAAAAGTAGTTCTTATTGGACGTCGAGAGATACCGCTTGATGTAGGACCAGAATTTGTAAGTATTCAAGTTCATTGTACTGCTGTTTGCAGGTGTGAAAAATTGCAATTTTATTATTAAAAGTGAAGTATTTTTCAGATTCACAAGAAATGATATCACAAGAAAAGAGTTCATGTCTGACAGTTCCCAGTTTCAGTCTCATCTTCTTCGCACTGAATAGGGATGCGGATTAATATGTGTCTGTGAAAAAATCATTAATTTAACCTTAATTTAATATGCCTCTCTTATGGAATTGATGGTGTCGAACGAGAGCATGAGGAATTTAATGGTCGCATGGCTAGTGCAGTCGCAGCTAAGCTGTCAAGTTTATGATTTCTCTTTTATGTCCCTGACATAAATTAAATCATTGGCCTTACCATGGAATGAACACGGGTCTCCAGATTATGTGATATTGCTCTAATTTCTTCCGCAGACGCCCAATGTGTTGTTCCTAGTAGCAAATCATGAGTACTAGTTTTTATTGAATATGCTATTATTGTTCTGTTTCATATAAGGAACAAAGAGTTGTGGACTTTGATAAGATTGATGACTATCAAGATGTCTTCCAAAATCTGGATACTGGATTTTGTTGTCTCGGTATTCCCAGTGGAGGAGGGATTAGTAAAGTAAGTATTTGTTTAAATATATCTACTTGTACATAGACAATATATATATATATCTATCTACTTGTACATAGACAACATATATATATGTACTGTACATAGACATATATATATATATATATCTACTTGTACATAGAAAACATATATATATATATATATATATTCTCATGATTTGCTCTTAAAAAATTCATGCATTTATGTACATCTATTTTATAAAATTATTTGAAGTTATTGATCCCATTTAATGGCTCTCTGGGACACCATTTACTGGGACTAATATTGTTTCCAAAAAGAGGACGCCCTAAGCAGACATGGAGACGAGGTCTTATTGAGGAGCTGAAGAGTGCTCAATTGACCTGAGAGACCATAAAGAGAACAGCCAGAGATCGAGAAGAGTGGCGAACAACTGTTGAGACCCTATGCTCCACGAGGAGCGAGAGGATTAGATGATAATGATGAATATTGTTTCCGATTCTCAGCCGTGAATCTTTTTTTCTTCGAACGCTCCATATCGACCATTTGTTAACCAGTTTTGGGGGGATTTTTATATTATCTGAGCCTAACAGCGATTGTACATTGTACCAGTTGTAGGACAGCACATCTTATTTCTACTTTGCTTTTTATTTATTAGGGTAGTTTACCTAGGCCCTTACCTCAGTCGCCTCTTACGACATGCCTTATAGGGCAGTGTTACTATTCTTTGCTCCCTCTGTGAGCCCCAACAACACACTGGCGAAGAAGTGGTTCCAAAATATCAGGTTGCTGTATAACTGAATGCCGTCTATCAATATTTCTAATCTTCCCTGTTTTACATGGATCTGCTCTACTGCTGGTATTCACAGCAATGAGAGATGTGATATTCTTCTATCAACATCCATGATCGTTGGGAAGTTGAAGATGAATAGAAATGTTCTTTGCTTTCTCTTCAACTGCATTTTGGATGAAAACAATAAAATTCATTTAGAATTTATCAAGCGATTTAAGCAATTTGGAATTACACGATGTTCAAGCAGAACTGAACGCCTATGGGGCAGAGTGTGGAGTGTTTAACTAGCGAGCCACAGGAATCATCAGTATGTATACACTTTAACATCTGCTCTCTTCAAAAGGATGAGACACTCTAAGCTTACTTGTTCTCACATACTGCGTCCACCCGATACATTACTGCCACATAGGGCTCCCAAAAATAATTTTTTTAAATCAAAATCTATTACAAAATTAGTATCAATTTAAAGTTCTCTTCAAAACTTGTTCGCCAATAAGAGCAAAGAATAGGATGACCTTAGTAAGCTAACTACATTACATACAACAAGCAAACTTTTACAACATTTGTTTATAATCTACCACAGGAAGACTACATCCGTATTACCCGCGACTATGTTGTGAACTCAGCCAAAGTTGCCAAAGAGAAGGGATGCAAACATTTCACTTTAGTAACAGGGGAAGGTGTTAAAAAGAACAGCTGGTTCTTATTTGGCAGAGTAAAGGTAAAATCTCTGACTAGCAGAAGTGTATGTTATGCTATCATAATTCAGCCGTAACAGTCAAAGTAATTATCACACTGTATTTGTTTCTAAACATTTTAGTTGTAAGATATTGTACACTTACATTGTTGCCTGTTACCTTTTTCTTTTTCGAACGCTCCTTATGGACCACTTGTTAACTATTCTTTGTGAGTTTTATGTGATCTGAGACTAAGAGCGATTTTGTGTTGTGCCAGTTATACGCCTACAAGTAGGCAAGCAGATCCAATTTCTGCTACACTTTTTATTTACTAGGGTAGTTTCCCTAGGCCCCTAAATCAGTCTTTTCTTACGACATGTCTTGTAGGTTGCAGTGTTACTATTCATTGCTCCCCTTGCGAGCCCCAACAAGTTAGTCATAAAATTAATCAAGGGAAACTGAAGTAATACTGTATCTTCTTTCCTCTAATCCTGTTTTCCCTCACAGCGTCAGGATAAAAAGATTTATCGAACAGAATTGTATGTGCTTCTTCTCTTGCATCATTTACTTCTTTATGGAAGTGTTGGGGAAAGGGAGGGGGGAACGTAGTGATCTTGTGTGTGCTTGTTTTAAGGCACTTTGTAAGCTGATATTCATTTTCCCAAGACTATTTTTGATGCCGTCGCTCCATCTTTTGCGTGGTCTTCCTCTTGCTTTGTACTCATTATACTTTTCTGTGTGGCTCTCTGTGGTAGGCGATACAAGGGCATTCTAGTCAGGTGTCCAAACCATTTAATCTGTTGTTCTTTTATGAATAGCATTACTGGCTTCACATCCAGTCTTCTTCTGAATTCTTCATTTCTAATTTTATCTCTTATTGTCACACCTGCAACTCTTCTAAGACACCTCATCTCTGTCGTTATGATTTTCCACTAATTAGCTGCTGTTATTGGCCATATTTGACACTGGTAACATAGTATTGGCCAGAAAATCGTTCTTATGAGATTTGCTTTAGTTGTTAGCAGTATCTTTTTATGTGACAACAGTGGTGTTAACTGTCCCAGTACCTGGTTAGTATTTTTGCAACGATTGCTGATTTCGCTATCGAAATTTTGTGTGCGCTTCATAAATAGTGTTTTTCACCGCCTCTGTTATTTCAGAGGTCTACCTTTTGCATAGGTGGCCTTTTCCTTTGTATTCACTGTATCGGAGTAGCATTACTCTTTGAGGTGCACTGTCTTTTGGTAATCTGCTTATATGGCCGAACCATTTAATTTTTTGTTTCTTGATGAAGTTCAATACTGAAGTTGTGCCATGCCACTATATATATATCAATGATCAAATATTACTTGATATTTTGATATTTTACCTGTCATAGAATTACAGGCTTCTATCAGATTTTGTTGTATCAGTTTGTTTACCTCTCGTTCCAAAGATACTCGGTTTGCTCCCTCGTGAAGCAATTAGAATATTTTTCCAAAGATTCCTGATCTCAGTGTAGGTGAGATTAAGTTCCTAGTCCTATCGGAGGCGGATGAAATAACGTAGGACCTGTTTTCAAATTGAGCACATAAAAGAACCCTTGGCAGTTTAAAATCGAGAAGAGAAGGCTGGAAAGCTGCTGCCAGGGCAAAATTCATTAGAAAGATTACAAAATAAAATTCCTGCAAAATATTTTCACCATTTTCTAAATTACGTTAGAGACCCTTACTAAGGAATTTTCCATTATGGAAAAATAAAGGCAATAAAAGAGAATGCGAAACATACAGAGGCATTTCACTATTAAGCACACTGGTAAAATATACTTAAAAATATTAGAACATCGCATAAGATACATTGCTGACCCACAAATAAGCCCCTCAAAGTTTGGATTTAGAAGAGGAGTGGGATGCACAGACGCTCTATTCACTCTGAGACAACTGAGTGAAAAAGCAATAGAATATAATAAAGAGTTACACTTATTATTCATCGATCAAGAATAGGCATTTGACAGAATAGATAGAAGTATTCTATGGGAAACACTAGAAAACTATGGATCAAGGGACAACTGCTACACAATATCAGTGTGCTCTCACCTCTTCTCTTCAACATATATAGATCAAGATGGAAGTGAAAAGACAGATGATAAAAAGTATTTTCCTACCAACACTTTGTTGCCAAACTTGGTCTCTTACAGCAACACATCACAGAAAGCTCACCACATGTGAAATGAAATGTTTGAGAAAGGAAGTGGGAGTCACCAGGAAAGACAGACTGCGAAATGAGGACATCAGAAGCAGAGTGGGCATAACTTCATGCACCGAATATATCGAAAGACAACAAATGCAGTGGTTTGGACATTTAATGAGAATGAAATACAACCAACCACCAATAACAGCATACAATAAAAGAGATCAGGTACTAGAGCCAATGGAAGACCAAGAAAAGATGGATAGACAATATCAAGACCACACTACATAAACACGGATACAACACAACAAGGGCGACTCATCTAGCCTTAGAACGCAAATTAAAGCTCCCATCCCTACGCTTAACGGCAAGAGTGGACAGCCAACTACATCTTCCACCTGGGAAAAGACAATAGATAGACTGTTTGGAATAAAATTAGTATTGTAATTATTATATTACATGATACTATCATCTTTTATGTTTATAGGCTGAGTTGGAAGAGAAAATTGAAGAAATGAACTTTGAGCGATTGTCTATCTTCCGACCATCGTAAGTTTTTTTAAAATATATTTAAAGTTTTAAAGGCACATTGATAATGAGACAAATTTATGGAGGGAAAGTTTATTATTTTATTAGAGCAATGATCATGTGGGTAACTTGAAGATCTTGTTTTCTGTTTTTGAACATTCTGCTAATACTTTTAAGATGTTACATGAGATGCTAAGAAAATGTTACATTTAAATATATTATTTTAGCTCATTAATTCTTTATCTATTTCTGTCTAGGTTGATCTTAGGAAACCGTGAGCAGACATTTGCTACAGACACATTTTCTAAAATGTTCTTTAAGCCCTTTATTTACTTGTTCCCAACACTATTCTCCATCCCTGATAATGTATTTGCCAAGGGAATGATTAACAATGCAGTCAGACCCAATCCACAAGTCAAAGAATTATATGAGAATAAACTCATTCATCAAATGGCGAAAGACGATTAAAAATGTCATTTATAGTAATTCTCATTAAATATGACAGTTAATGTTTCAGCATGTGTAGACACAGTGGGCAGATGTATAGTTAACAGAACAAATGTTGTTACACTAATTGAGTTTAGTTAATTTTGTTTCTGTTTGTAACCAAAAGTTTACCTATTAGCTCTTTAACTCATTGTAGATCAAATGCTTTATGGCTTTGGATTGACGCCTTTTACCAGGAGCCACAATTCTAAAAACAAATGGCTTGTAAAAACATGGCTTTTGCCCTGGTTCACTAAGAGTTAAAGAAGATGAGAGAAATTCATAGAATATATGATGATGATGGCATTCTGTTAGTTTAGAGTCACAACGGATGTCGCTCCTATAATATTGTATAAATTGCAAGCTTGCCTATTTCTTCTAACACACTTTTTATATCAACGACCTGCCTTAGTCTGGCTTAACCGTTTCTGAGAATAGTGTTCAGGGAATAGTTTTTATAACTAATACTACACAGGTATATGCAACTTCTGGGAGTACACAATTTAACTAACTAATACTACACAGGTATATGAAACTTCTGGGAGTACACAATTCTAACTGAAAAGGAGTATTTTTGAGACAATGATCAGCTGCTCAATAAAAGTTCGACTTCACGGCTGGGTGATCTGTTAGCTTACTTGACTACTTATTATCAAGAATAATATTTGGAGACTGTTTCAAACTGAGATTATCCCTGGCATGCTCATCACAGTTTGGTGTGATCATGTACAGCATCTTTAATAAAGGGTAACTACTAGAATTCCAGGTCAAATGTGGTGTAGCTAGACAAGAGCACTATACTGATAGCCAAAGAAGAATAGTAAACCAACAAAGAACCAATACTGTTAGTCATCACATGATGAAAGACATACTGAGGAGGAGATTGGAGCACTTATGGATTAATTGGTTTGATGTGCAGTGATGATAATCCATGACTAAACTAATAAAGGATAAAACTATTGTAAAAATTGGTTACCAATATGACAGATAAACACAATATTTTAAAATTGTACAAATGAAAGCATTTGATAATTACTGTGTTGTATTTTGAAATCATGTAATTTGTACATTTTTAATGTGTTCATTGTGTGACAAAGGTTTATTAATATCTGTTGCTGTCTATTGTAAAACATAATTAGTAATCTGAAAGCGAAACAAACTTAACATATTCATTACCAAATCGAAAAGCATGGTGTAACTGAATTAACTTTTGTACCCATTGTCTAACGTGAAAAATGAATAAATGTTATCCAATTAACGAATTTTACCAAGCTCCCGATCAAACCCAAATGTAGAAATAGATACTTTTGCGGTAGATAAAACGCAAATTTTATCAGAATGCGTTGATGTAAATTTATCATTAGTTTTATATGAAACAATGCTTGGCGCAGTGTGCGGCAGTTTAGATATTTTAATAGACAATCTTCACGCACTCTGTGGCAGTTAGTAGGGAATCAGTTACAGTGCAACTATGTTATATTTTTTTTACAGGAGAGCAAAGTTAAATAGATTATAGTCAGTTACAGATCCTGAATATATACTCATTTCATCTTCTAAAAGTTTGATTGATTGAAGGGACCATCCTTATTTCACTTTAGTAAATACCATGTGTGTTCCGATCTCATTCTTACACAGAAAGGTCTCAGAAACAGCACTTGAATTCCTTAGTGCCGGTGACTGTCCCTGATTTAATTTTGAAGATGGTGAAAATAGGTTCGAATTTTATTTAATTTTTACCAGGCAGCAGCTTTCAAGCCTACTCATACCGATTTTAAACTGTCACAGCATCTTTTAATGAATACTATGAGATGCTGAAATACTACAAACCCATTCAGCTTGTATGTTCCTCGAAGAGGGGCGAAGTGCTTGCCCCCCAATCACAGAACTCCTACAACAGTCAATGTAACTCAAGCTCTCAATAACACGGGACAAAAGTGAACAGAAAAAAAGTAATTTCTTTTTAAAACTTTGTAATACTTTGTGTTTTTAGACAGGCAGCTTTTTTATCAATTCATTTTTATTTTTTTAATTATTATTTTGGTGAGCAGTATATGCATATGTGCTTGCATGTGTGTATGACTGACATTGAGTGTGTTCGAGAGAAGGAAGAGTGGATAAATGTATATGGTTTGTATAGTTTTTTATTCTGATGGTCAATAATGTAATTCAACTTGTCAGTGTCTTCTTTTTTTTATTCACTATTCTAAATATGAATGCCTGATTTATCATGACAAGTCATTTGAAACAATGACATGTTTATTATGTTGTCTATTGTTATTTTGTATTGAGCAATATCATCTTTATTGTAGCTACATTGTATTAGATAAATTGATTTGTTGGCTTGAAATATACAGTATATATATATATGGAACTGCAGTAAAACTATTTGATTGGCAAAACACGTAATTACAAAGTACTGTAGTTTTACAAATTACAAAAACAATGACAAAATACAGCAACGTTTCGACCAACAAGGCCTTTATCAAGCAAACGAACAAACAGGAGTGACAAATTAAAATGAAACACAAATGGACGACCAAATACAAACGTATCTAATTAAAATCCGGAATAAAAACGAATAACGAAATAAATGTAACACAAAAACACACATAAAAACTAGAAATAGAACGGAAAAGAAACAATGAAACATCTAGTAAAAATATAACTTGAATACATGCAACATATACCCATTTAGATTACAAAGCATGGGAAGAGAAAGTACTAAGAAGCATAAGAATGTAATACGTTGAGCCCACGCGGTCGCAATGTACCATACAAAGAAATCAATCGATTCTCCAGAGCAAATCGACTGCGATCATCCGAGGAACATGATCGGATGGCTGTGACCTGGACATCGTGAGCTCCTAAATGGCCAGTATCATTGAAATGGGTGGCTACAGGGGTCACAGAGTATTGGCGTATGTCGCGAAAGTGTTGGGCGAATCGGTCACTGAGCCTCTTGCCTGTCTCGCCGATATAAGCCTTGTTACACCGCTTACAGATAATGGCAAAGATAAGATTACGGGACTCGCATGTGAACCCATCGTCAATAAGAAACGTGCCTAAAGGAAAAGATACAGTACGCGTCTGTATCACATAAGCACACGTGTTGCAACGCCGACGGCCACACTGGACAGTACCAAAATGAGTCTGGATATTGGACTTAAGGCGACTGTGTACCAACATATCCTTAAGACTTCTGTCCCGTCTGTAAGCCACCAAAGGATAGTTGGGGAAGACATAACGGGTCTCAGGATCTGACCTAAGGATAGACAGATGACGGAATAAAACATTTTTCACCAGGGAACTATGGGGGTGGTAAGTTAAGATAAGTTTTATTCTCTCAGAGTTAGTAGTCCTATGCTGGCTGGTAAGCGCATGCTGGCGAGTGATTATCTGAACTCGATGCATAGCCGAGACAAGCACCCTCTCCGGGTATAGGCGCCTACGAAAGAAATCAAGCATCTCGCGAGCTCTCTCCAGAAAATCATCGTCCTCGCTACAAAGGCGACGAAGGTGTAAGAGCTGCGAGAATGGCAAAGCGTCACGACAAGCCCGGGGATGGGAAGAAGTATAGAGGAGAAAACTATGTGCATCAGTAGGCTTGTAATATACTGATGTAGTGATAGCGGATAGGCGTAAGGTGATAGTAATGTCAAGAAAGTTGACACAAGTAGTGGAGATGTGAGAAGTAAAACGAATAGAAGGGTTGAAAACATTAATGAAATTAATGAAGCGTGACAAATCGGCTTCAGGCATATCAGTGATGCCAATACAGTCATCAATGTATCTGTGATAGACAGAAGGAAGGGGGACATCATATGTAGTCCATACTAGGTGTTCAAGATAACCCATGAATAGACAAGCCTAACTAGGTCCCATTTTAGTACCCATGGCAACCCCACTGATCTGCTCAAAGAATTGGTCATTAAACTGAAAGGAGTTAAGAGTGAGAACTAGTTCCGCAAGACGAAGGAGAGCAGAAGTTGACACAAGTGGATTAGTTCTCAACGTATTACATTCTTATGCTTCTTAGTACTTTCTCTTCCCATGCCTTGTAATCTATATGGGTATATGTTGCATGTATTCAAGTTATATATTTACTAGATGTTTCATTGTTTCTTTTCCGTTCTATTTCTAGTTTTTATGTGTTTTTTTGTGTTACATTTATTTCGTTATTCGTTTTTATTCCGGATTTTCATTAGATACGTTTGTATTTGGTCGTCCATTTGTGTTTCATTTTAATTTGTCACTCCTGTTTGTTCGTTTGTTGATAAAGGCCTTGTTGGTCGAAACGTTGCTGTATTTTGTCATTGTTTTGTAATTTGTAAAACTACAGTACTTTGTAATTACGTGTTTTGCTTGAAATATATCATGTTTTCACTCAATGTTTATATTAAATGTTATCTCAGTGTATCACCTTGATGTAAATATGTATCAGTATTTTGTTAGTTTGTTGTATCTGCTTCATATTGCCATTGAACAATCTCTATGGAAAACTAACAACCTCCATACTGTCCATTGCTTTTTTGTGCATATTCTCTCTCTCTCTCTATGGATCCCAGTTTGTGCATATTCAAATTGACTTCTGAAAGTGTGCACAGTCAAAGAAGATTTAAATTGATGTGCATGCTGTTGAAAGATAAACATGTAAATAAGCACAGCTGAGAAGAACAAAGTCAAATATAAGAAATGTCCTTTCTTGCAGTTTCTATCAAGTAAAACTATATTTAATTATGAATAATAGCTGCATACCCTAACAGGTGCTATTCTGTGAACTTTTGAAAGACAAGCAGCTTTATGGCAAACCACTACTCAGATATAAAGATATCTGCAACGTCTCAAGGAAGGACTTTTTTATCAGTTCTAACAGATGGCAAAAATGTGTTGGTTGCGAAACTATATGGAAAACAATAGTGCGTTAAGGTACAGAATCTTTGTAACAGACAATTAGGGATGACCTTGTTGGCTAGAGAAACGTGCAAACTCAGAAGTCATCATAGTTGATCGTCTGTAGAGACGAAGAAGACCATATACTTTCATATTCTCATTTTTATGCAATCATGGCTCCACGATACATTTCTTGTCTATTGTTAAACTAAACTGTCATCTCTTACTGTTAGTCTTTTGTTAAACTAAACTGTCATCTCTTACTGTTAGTCTATTGTTAAACTAAACTGTCATCTCTTACTGTTAGTCTATTGTTAAACTAAACTGTCATCTTTTACTGTTAGTCTATTGTTAAACTAAACTGGTCATCTCTTACTGTTAGTCTATTGTTAAACTAAACTGTCATCTCTTACTGTTAGTCTATTGTTAAACTAAACTGGTCATCTCTTACTGTTAGTCTATTGTTAAACTAAACTGCCATCTCTTACTGTTAGTCTATTGTTAAACTAAACTGGTCATCTCTTACTGTTAGTCTATTGTTAAACTAAACTGGTCATCTCTTACTGTTAGTCTATTGTTAAACTAAACTGTCATCTATTACTGTTAGTCTATTGTTAAACTAAACTGTCATCTCTTACTGTTAGTCTATTGTTAAACTAAACTGTCATCTCTTACTGTTAGTCTATTGTTAAAATAAACTGTCATCTCTTACTGTTAGTCTATTGTGAAACTAAACTGATCATCTCTTACTGTTAGTCTATTGTTAAACTAAACTGGTCATCTCTTACTGTTAGTGTATTGTTAAACTAAACTGGTCATCTCTTACTGTTAGTCTATTGTTAAACTAAACTGGTCATCTCTTACTGTTAGTGTATTGTTAAACTAAACTGGTCATCTCTTACTGTTAGTCTATTGTTAAACTAAACTGGTCATCTCTTACTGTTAGTGTATTGTTAAACTAAACTGGTCATCTCTTACTGTTAGTCTATTGTTAAACTAAACTGGTCATCTCTTACTGTTAGTCTATTGTTAAACTAAACTGGTCATCTCTTACTGTTAGTCTATTGTTAAACTAAACTTTTCATCTCTTACTGTTAGTCTATTGTTAAACTAAACTGGTCATCTCTTACTGTTAGTCTATTGTTAAACTAAACTGGTCATCTCTTACTGTTAGTCTATTGTTAAACTAAACTGTCATCTCTTACTGTTAGTCTATTGTTAAACTAAACTAGTCATCTCTTACTGTTAGTCTATTGTTAAACTAAACTGTCATCTCTTACTGAGTCTATTGTTAAACTAAACTGATCATCTCTTACTGTTAGTCTATTGTTAAACTAAACTGATCATCTCTTACTGTTAGTCATTGTAAACTAAACTGGTCATCTTACTTGTTAGTCTATTGTTAAACTAAACTGATCATCTCTTACTGTTAGTCTATTGTTAAACTAAACTGGTCATCTATTACGTTTAGTCTATTGTTAAACTAAACTGGTCATCTCTTACTGTTAGTCTATTGTTAAACTAAACTGGTCATCTCTTACTGTTATATACTTCTTAATGTTGTTTCTTGATCTTTTAAATGCCATGGAATCCACAAATTATTGTTAACTATTTCTGGTTTTCGAAAAATTTCTACAAATTACTATATATTTTAAAGAATTAATATCAATTTGTATGATTATTATTAATGTTTATGTATGAAAGTTCAAATGTATGAGATCAATTAAACTGCAAAATATAATTTTATGTGTGTTTTTTTTTATTTAAGGTTTTATTTTCTTTTTAATACCACTTCATTTTTTGCAAACTTAGAATAATTGTGATTAATTGTAGTGAAATAATTCAATGAACATAACCAGCGTCCACATGTTAATGTTTGCAATCTTCAAATGACTACATAGCTTGTACTTTTTATGTATAATTGGAGTTTATACTTTTGTCTGTGCTATAAAGTGTTTATACTTTTTTATGTGCTACTAAGTGCAGTTTATGTTTTTTTAGATGCAATAAAGTGGAGTTTATACTTTTTATGTGCTGTTAAATGCAGTTTATACTTTTTTATGTGCTATTAAGTGGAGTTTATATTTTTTAATGTGCTATTAAGTTGAGTTTATACTTTTTAATGTGCTATTAAGTGAAGTTTATACTTTTTATGTGCTATAAAGAGTTTATACTTTTTTATGTGCTATAAAGTGGAGTTTATATTTTTTTTGGTGCTATAAAGTGAAGTTTATAATTTTTTATGTGCTATTAAGTGGAGTTTATATTTTTAATGTGCTATTAAGTTGAGTTTATACTTTTAATGTGCTATTAAGTGAAGTTTATACTTTTAGTGCTATAAAGAGTTTATACTTTTTTATGTGCTATTAAGTGGAGTTTGTACTTTTCCATGTGCCGTGTAGTGTAGCATGTGGTTTTCCAAGAATCATAATTCAGTCCTGTAAATTTTCCTACTGATTTTGAAAACGAGCCAAAATTTAATTGCTCCAGCAAGTACCAGATGACTACTCAGCTGTCTGTCTTACTCAAGGATACAGCAGTCAAGATTAGAGTTCACTGTGCTTGTTCCCCGCCTCCATACTACCACATGCTGGCCCTGCTAAGTTCTTTTATGTTCATAACATGTGCCAACATTTTCAATGCAAACAGATCACCATGCTCTGAATCCCTGCATCTTTACTATTGGTGTCATCAGTTGTCAGAAATGTGTGCATATTAATTCTCAGGTCTAGTCAGTATTATTATGTCTTCTTTCCAACCATAGAAGTTGCTCTACAGCCATATTGTTTATTATAAAAAAAATATGTATAGATGGACTGTAGGAAATATTTTACATGAAGAAAATCTCACTTTATAGTACAACTTCTACTGAGCTATACTGTAGCATGGTGCCAGATCTGATTAGTTATAGAGAATAATGTCATAGTTGACTCATATCATGAGTAATTCTGGAAGACATAGTTCAGATTCACATCAATTTTATTATTTTAAAAAGAGAGAGCACTATCGCAAAAAGTAGGCTTGAACAATAAGTTGTTAAATAATTGTCATTGATTTGTCTGGTTGCCATGCTGTCACTGTGTGTGAAAACAATTAGATCATGTTAAATTCCTGTGCAGCCTGAGATGCTAGTAGGACGTAGTACAAACAATAGATCACAGTCAGTTAGTTGTTGCAGCCTGAGATGCTAGTAGGACGTCGTACAAACAATAGAACACAGCCAGTTAGTTGTTACAGCCTGACATACTATAGTCCATTCAACTTGTCATGCCCACAGATAAAAATGTGTATCTTGTAACCATTTGATGAAATAACTTGAAAACTTGCATGTAAAATACATGTTCCCTGACGCTACAAAATATTGTTTGCCATTCAAACAATCATACCATCTAGAAGTTTCCTTCTTTGTGTTATATATTTAACGCGTCCATTGGCATGGTTGAAGAAAACTAATGTTTACAGCCATTTAATACATTGATGACAAAATAGCAAATATTCAGGATGAATTCCATGGTTTTTTTTAACGATTCTTGCATTTCCATGCACCAAAAAGACTGGGACTTGAACATAGTAAAGAATTGACGTCATTAGTGCGAGACGGACATTTAGGCGTATATCGAAATTAGTGTGAGGCTATTGGGTCATATTGTTGATTTCTCAAAACAGACATTGATATAACATTTCTAATGAGTTTGGAGTTACAATGCAAAAGTATCATTAATGCTATTGGCATTTCCGCAGAGGCACATATGGGTCATCTGTACTACAGCATACAAGAACCAGAGAAAAGAGCTATTTTATTATAGTGATTCCTCCATAAGTTAACACACGCACACTGTAACGAAGAAGTAGCAATTTGAAAATAATCTTTCCAGTAGCTCTGCCATAACAAGGTGCTATAGAAAAGTTCTTAGAACATCCTGGACAGAGAAGAGAAGAAACATAGACATCCCACAAAACCTGAATATCAAGGAGCATTGTCTCATAAATAACATCATATCACAGAAGATAAAATATTTTGGTTACATTAAACGCCACAGTGGTATGGAGAGAAAGGTAATGGAAGGCATGGTTCTTGGAAAACGAGTCAGGGGACGACCAAGACGAAGATGGCAGCATGACATCAAAGAAACCTTGAACATGACGCTGGAAGAGGCAAGAGAACTTGCAAGAGACATAGAGCTTTTCAGGCGGGCTGTGATGAATGCGACGTTCCGCAAGGGACATGCTAGTACTTGAGTCTGTCATTGCCAGTCCCGAGCCTGGACGTGAAAGGGGGTGGCATATGACATGGCAGCTAACTTTAACTTGTAAGTGTTGTTTAAATAAATGATACAACTATGTCTACATTTCTTGTTTATTTCATGACAGTATTGCAATTATCAACATTGGCCCCCATGTATAAGCTGAAATGATACGCCTTTGCATGAGACTTGTCATCAAATGTCATATGTGTGCGTTTACTGTAAAAACTAAAATGCTGTATCAGACTAGCCAAATATGCCGCCAACATCAAAGGAAACCGTTATATTACAAAATCCAGGTTTCTATAGCAATTTCTTCCATCAGACATTTGTGTCGGTATAATTCTAAGGTTGGGTGCAAAGTTTCGCTACTGTGGAATAGATGGTTTTGCTACAATTCGCATTGACGTGGGCATGAGATGTTGAACGGACTATAGAAGCACATCGAACAAGCAATGGAACACTGCCAGTAAGTTGTTGCAGAACTAAAATTTCTACCGACATGGACGGAGCCATATGAGAAATCCGAGCAATGAATTCACTCCTTCGCTTTTAGACACTATTTTAGTCGATTATGGATCATAGGAAGAATGCATCCAAACTCCACAGTATACAGAGTCTTCTACAACAGGAAAGAAGGCAGGGAAGACCAAAAAAGATGGTTAGCTGGCATAGCAGAATTCTGTCAATGAGCAAAAATAACAATCACCCAAGACACCATAACAGTGCAAGACAAAACAGAAACTACGACACTGGGCAACAACCCGGTAGCAGTGTGACGACAAAAGAAGAAGATGGATAATTTCTCATCAATTTCTCACAATCTTAATGTGATCGTCAAGAACACATTCAAAATGAAGACTAGAGCTTAGTCCGTGCGTGGCCTCCGATAACATACGGCTGGCGGGCTCAGGTAGATATTCTAAAAACAGGTAATTCTCAGGTAAAAATACGGCCACGGTCAGTTGATATGCATGAAAAACGAGTAATATAAAAAAATTGGATCTATTTTGGTACTTATGTTAATTCATTCACAAAGTGCACGCGCCCATGCTTAATCTACAACTATATCACCTTATGTTGACAGCCAACAATAAATATATGTACCCAGTGGCGGCTCGTCATTAAGGGCCAGTGGGGACGGGGCACACTAAAAATGTGTAACGTATATTTATTAGTTAATAAATTAAAATATAACCTAACCCAAAACCATGATTTTCCCCGAAAATTTGAGTCTGGCGCCACCAACAAAAAGGATCACGGGCCGCCACTGTATGTACCTATGTTGCCAGTTTCATTACTGCCGAATACCTTCATATATAGCGGCGAAGTGGTTAAGCAGTTTGTCTTGCGTTCTTATGGTTGTAGGCTCGAATCTGGACCATGTCGTTTGGTTTACAAGTGTATTTTATCCCGGAGATCCTTAGGATTGTTGTTAAATCTGC
This sequence comes from Arion vulgaris, assembly GCA_020796225.1. NCBI lineage: Eukaryota > Metazoa > Mollusca > Gastropoda > Stylommatophora > Arionidae > Arion > Arion vulgaris. The sequence goes on along the minus strand of CM036761.1, from coordinate 23,710,121 downwards.
AGAGTTCGTGTTTTGCGCAGTACTCTTGGCAGGTGGCGTGCCATTACTGTATAGAGTGACTGATCCATATCGGGAAACTCGGTGCAATAAAGTCCCTACTTCATCTTTGAACCGCGGCCTACTTTAAGACGAGGGCATGTGTGAAGACTTGCGTAACATCGATAATGAACGCAGAATGACATGCACCAACAACTTTACATCTATGGTGGTAGCCAAATGCTGACTGCTACCTTTAATTGTCATTAACAGGAAGTCAAAAGAAACTGGTAAAAACAATCTAGTGTCAAAAGGATGTATACCAATTTTTTTATTTTTTCGATCCAGAAGTACTTGAGTTTTCGGCTCGGTGCCATGGACATCGTCACCCTTCGTTTCGGTACCACGAACACCGTAAATCTGAAGAATATGTGACTTTTCTGCCAGCCCGCAGAATTAAACTCCACTCATGGGGCTTGTCACCCGTCGTCCAACGCGCTATGAACACGCTGTGCAGGCGGGCGATGTATACCAATAAGCTACATGACATTGACTGTCTTGAAAACAAAATCAAATAAAGAAGTAACTCATATAGACTAATCCATGAGACTAGATAGACTCAGACAAGAGACTAGACCTATCGGCATGGCCTATGAAGATGATGAAAATGTAGACCACAATCGCAAGAGACATAAAATATTGGAGATTCTTTAATGTCGACCATTGATGTAGGGATTGCACTTTATTCACACTTCGTCGTTTGTAGAGGGAAATAAAGTAGTATCTCACTGGTTCTGCTACGAGGTGCATTGTTTCTCTTTCAGCTCCTTTGTAGTACTTATATTTCTGTGTTTGTGTTGTTAGTTCAAACAATGGTCTCCCTTTAAATCATCTGTTGTTTGGTTACAGAATGCTCATCTGACGTGTTTAACACGATCGATAGCATAGACACATGCTCCACCACGCCATTGTTGGAGTGCACTAGAATGTATTCGTTATATCGAGTTTTTGTTTTTTCAAGCAAACCAGGCTGGAAAACTATATATTCACAAAACAGATGAGACTGCAGAAAACTATTTGATTGGCAAAACACGTAATCACAAAGTACTGTAAAAGGAACCCTTTCATACCTCGTGGTATATAGGTCAATACAGTGTTAGCCTGTATTTTCATTGACCGTCGGCACACGTTGGGTGATGTGGTCAGCATCACGCCGGCCGCCTTTACTTTCATAGAGCATGTCTGGTACCCAGTTGAGGCTGGGTCGACCTGAGAGCCGTCGTGGTCGGGAAAATTCCACGCGCATTGTGGGAGTTGAACCCAGACCACCAGCTTTGGCGAAGCGAGTTCACTAACAACTACGCTACAGCGGCTCTAATCACAAAGTACTGTAGTTTTACAAATTACAAAAACAATGACAAAATACAGCAACGTTTCGACCAACAAGGCCTTTATCAAGCAAACGAACAACAGGAGTGACAAATTTAAAAAAAACAAATGGACGACAAAAACAAACGTTTCTAATGAAAATCTGGAAATAAAAACGAAAATCTGGGAATAAAAAAGAATAACGAAATAAATGTAACACAAAAACACACATAAAAACTAGAAATAGAACGGAAGAGAAACAATGAAAATCTAGTAAATATATAACTTGAATACATGCAACATATACCCATATAGATTACAAGGCATGGGAAGAGAAAGTACTAAGAAGCATAGGAATGTAATACGTTGAGCCCACGTGGTCGCAAGGTACCATACAAAGAAATCAACCGATTCTCCAGAGCAAATCGACTGCGATCATCCGAGGAACACGATCGGATGGCTGTGACCTGACATCATGGAGCTCCTAAATGGCCAGTATCATTGAAATGGTGGCTAAGGCAGAGGCGCCCGCAGAAAATTTTCTAGGGGGCAAAATATTTTAGTAATGTTTTAATGTAGTTTTAATTTACTGTAGCGTATTTGTATGGTGAACGAACGGACAGGACACTGTAGTAATGAAGGGCATACTGTAGCAACCAAATTTTTATTAACACAATATATGTATATAACACAAAATATTACAACATAAATTTAAAATAAAATTTATTCTTTAAACAAGAACTGGAGTCGTCTGTTATCGCTACCAAACATATCTACAATTTTGTCCATAAAGTCTTTTTGTTGCAGTTCACTTTGTCTCTGTGTACGCTTAACATGCACAATCCAGACAGACGTTCATCTGACATTGTAGATCTAAGCCATGTTTTTACACGACGTAATGTGCTGAACGAACGCTCCACCGTACATGTTGTTGCTGGTAATGTTAGCAAAACTAGTAAGGCACACCTGACACTCGGATAAAACTTTGTAAAAGGTAACAAGTCGATGCAATCTTGGCTATTGTATTCTCGCGTTTTCCAAAAATCAAACCAACTCAAGGCTTCAGTTTCAAAATTATCAATGTGGTATACCTGATTAATAGTAGACATTATATCCTTAAACTGTTGACGATTTAGTTTGCACAATTTCGAAGGATGTAGCAACGCTAAGTTAAATTGTGCACTGTTGTCTTCACAAAATCGACTCTCCATTGAGTTAATTAGAGAATCTAAGTATGGAATGTAAACTGTTTGTCTGAAGTACTCTTCAACACTTATGGTTCCCGGATTATTTCGATGCTTTTGTCTTCCACAATGTCTTAGGATAATCAGTTCAATATCCACTTTCTGTGCGAGTTGTACTGTTTTCTCAAAAATATCCCTGAAATAGTTGTCGGAATCACCTCGGTGAAGTTTTACTACACTGAGCAGGTTTTGAACTTGCAGTTGGACTTCTGGAAGATCAACGTGAACAGCTTGAAGAGCCTGAGTAACTGGTTCCAGTATGGCAGAGTACTGCGAAATAATATTGAGACAAAATAAAAACGTGCTGGACTTTGATGAACAATATAACTGATGTGCAGCCTGTCGTGTATTTCCACTTGCATGCAATGAAAATTCTTCCAGTTGACAATAAATATCTTCAAATTTACTATAAAAAAATCCGAATACTTTTATACTTGCTTGTCCATCTTGTCTCACACAGAAGAGGAATATTTGGGACAGAGGACCTCCTTTTGGGCTTTCAATGAAAAATGTAATAATTGCTTTGATAGTACCAATAGTATTTCGTATCACTGCAACATTATTAAGATCATTTACTACGAGATTCAGTCTATGCGAGGCACAGTGAACAAAGGCAGCCTTGGGGTAAATACTTCGAATTTTTGCCTGAACACCATTTTCTTTTCCGGCCATTATCGAGCACCCATCATAACCTTGACCCAGCAGATTATTAAGGAGAAGACCAAATGTTTTGCAATGTTGAATAATACAATCAGATATCGTGGCGATGACATCTTATAGGCAAACGTTCTGTCTTTCCACACTTTCTTTATGCTAACACAAAGTGATTTAAAATAAAAGTAACATTATTTGACTATTTTCAATCAATCCAGGGGGCAATGCACCTTGCCCCCTTGCGGCGCCCATGGCTACAGGGGTCATAGAGCATTGGCGTATGTCGCGCAAGTGTTGGGCGAATCGGTCACTGAAATTCTTGCCTGTCTCGCCGATATAAGCCTTGTTACACCGTTTACCGATAATGGCATAAATAAGATTACGGGACTCGCATGTGAAACCATAGTCAATAAGAAACGTGGCTAAAGGAAAGATACAGTACGCGTCTGTATCACATAAGCACACGTGTTACAACGTCGACGGTCACACTGAACAGTGCCAAACTGAGTCTGGATATTGGACTTAAGGCGACTGTGTACCAACATATCCTTAAGGATTCTGTCCCGTCTGTAAGCCACCAAAGGATAGTTGGGGAATACAGAACGAGTCTCAGGATCTGACTTAAGGATAGACAAATGACGGAATAAAACATTTTTCACCAGTGAACTATGGGGGTGGAAAGTTAAGATAAGTTTTACTCTCTCAGAGTTAGTGGTCCTATGCTGGCTGGTGAGGTCCTGCTGGCGAGTGATTTTCTGAACTCGATGCATAGCCCAGACAAGCACCCTCTCCGGGTATAGGCGCCTGCGAAAGAAATCAAGCATCTCGCGAGCTCTCTCAAGAAAATCATCGTCCTCGCTACAAAGGCGACGAAGGCGCAAGAGCTGCGAGAATGGCAAAGAGTCACGACAAGCCCGGGGATGGGAAGAAGTATAAAGGAGAAACTATGTATCAGTAGGCTTGTAATATACTGATGTAGTGATAGTGGAAAGGCGTATGGAGATAGTAATGTCAAGAAAGTTGACACAAGTAGTGGAGATGTGAGAAGTAAAACGAATAGAACGCCAGAATTCTCAAGACACTTTACGCTGGTAGAGTGCGACCGATTCTAGAGTACGGTATAGCAGCGTGGAGCAATGCATCTAACAAGCAATTTGCAAAAGTGAGCAATAGTCAGTACCTCGCAATGCGAATTATCACTGGAGCCATGAAGTCCACGCCCATCAAGGCGATGGAGACAATCACCGGCATCCAACCAATGACGGATCGAAGGGACAGAAAAGTATTAGTACTTGCGGAAAAACTCAAACGGCTCGAATCTCAACCAATGCATGAAAGAATATATGAATTCGGAAAGAGGAGAATACAGAGATCTAGCTTCGTTAGAATCTCTAAGGCACTGACTGCAGACCATCCAGTCCTTTCCAAATGTAAAGCCAAAACAATCCCGGCAATCGACAAGTGCCCGCCATGGAAAACCATAATGCCGGTACTAAGGGAATCAATCCCAGGCATACTGAACAAAAGGAGCAAAAAACCTCGAGAGAAAAATCGCAACAGAAGAGTACATAGAATCAGAGTACCCTGAAAATGAGTGGACGCACGTCTACACGGACGGATCGGCCAATAACGCAATCAGCGATGGCGGAGGAGGAATAGTACTTAAAATCTCAAAGAAAGTTACGATCACGAAAGCGATTGCCACAGGCAAATACTCGAATAACTATCGAGCAGAGGCAATAAAAGCTGCGGCCGAAATGATCTTGGATAGAAGAAGCACCACACGCAACAAGGTCGTGATATTTACCGATGCTCTATCGGTTATCACGGCACTCAAATGCGTTGGAAAAACTGAGATGAATGAGCTAAAAACGTCCCTCGCTGAACTAACGAGTTCACTCAAACGCACCGTTATTCAATGGATACCGTCACACTGCAACGTCAGGGAAAACAAAGCAGCCGACAAACTAGCCAAAGAAGGCGGGCAACTACCTCAGACTGATCTCGGGATCAGTTATGAGGAAGCCAAAACAACCATCGGTTCGCACTATAGAAGCAAATGGACAAAAGAATTGCGAAGGAGATCGGAGCACCTATGGACATGTCCGGAGCGCAATGAAGATATTCCAAACTTAAACTGAAACTGAAATGGACAAAAGATCACCCTCAGCATACAGACAGTGACGGATACTATGGTCTCTCTCGCAATGAACAAGTTGCCATACTTCGCCTCCGTTCCGGACACAACAAGCTCCGAGCCCACATGTTCCATAAACTTAAAATTGGCACAACTAGCCAGTGCCTCTGCAAAAAGGCAGACATGACGGCAGAACACGTCCTGCAAGACTGTCAACGGTTAGCAGGTATTAGGAAATAGTCATGGCCCCAACACACAGAGCTTCGCGAAAAGCTGTACGGAGGAACGGAGTCCCTTAAAACCACAGTAAAATTCATGATAAAAATTGGTTCATCAGTCTAGGCCGGGAACGAAGAGGAGGAATAGAAGGGTTGAAAACATTAATGAAATTAATGAAGCGTGATAAATCGGCTTCAGGCATAACAGTAATGCCAATACAGTCATCAATGTATCTGTGATAGACAGACGGAAGAGGGCCACATCATGTAGTCCATACTAGGTGTTCAAGATAACCCATGAATAGACAAGCATAACTAGGTCCCATTTTAGTACACATGGCAACCCCACTGATCTGCTCAAAGAATTGGTCATTAAACTGAAAGGAGTAAGAGTGAGAACTAGTTCCGCAAGACGAAGGAGAGCAGAAGATGACACAAGTGGATTAGTTCTCCTATCGAGAAAGAACTGGAGAGCTTTAAGGCCGTCAGGACGAGGTATAGAAGTGTACAATGAGCACACATCAAGGAGGAAGAGACGGTAGGTTCTCTCGGTAGCAACTCAACGGAAGAAAAGACAGACAAAGCGTGGTTCGTATCTTTCAAAATTCTTCGTGGATGAGAACACTAAAATCGATGTTGAATCGATCAAGTGATTTAAACAGTTTGGAGTTACCCGTTGCTCAAGTCGAACTGGATGCATGAGAGGCAGAGTGAGAGGTGTGTTTAATCAGCGAGCCACAGGAACCATCAGTATGCATACTCTTCGATATCTGTTGGGGAAGACTGAGCACCTATGGGTCTGCCCGGAGTGCAGTGACGTAAGTTTAGTAACCAATAACCAATAACCAATAACCAAAGTATCTTTCAAAAATGACGGGAGTGTGGTGACTATGGGATTAAAGATACTATCAAGAAATTCGGAGATGTGTTCCGTAGGGCAAGAGCAAGGTTGATTTCTTTGTATGGTACCTTGCGACCACGTGGGCTCAACGTATTACATTCCTATGCTTCTTAGTACTTTCTCTTCCCATGCCTTGTAATCTATATGGGTATATGTTGCATGTATTCAAGTTATATATTAACTAGATTTTTCATTGTTTCTCTTCCGTTCTATTTCTAGTTTTATGTGTGTTTTTGTGTTACATTTATTTCGTTATTCGTTTTATTTCCAGATTTTCATTAGAAACGTTTGTATTTGGTCGTCCATTTTTTTTTTAAATTTGTCACTCCTGTTGTTCGTTTGCTGGATAAAGGCCTTGTTAGTCGAAACGTTGCTTATTTTGTCATTGTTTTTGTAATTTATAAAACTACAGTACTTTGTGATTACGTGTTTTGGAAAACTATAGTGCGTTTACAAATGTTTGTCCCTGTTTAAAAATCTATAACTCTGCAACCATTTCAACTACGATGATGAAATTTTGCATACAAACTTGAAATATGAATGACCAAACAAAAAAATTTTTGTCTTGTAGATTGCACAGCTTATTTCCATGTTTGTTTATATGGGGTATATAAAACTCTTGTCAGTGTAAAAGGACACATTTTTAAAGATTTTACAGCTTCACACCCAAGCTTCTGTGGTCAACAACATATTTTCCCGTGCGCACGGTGTTTTTTTGCCGTTTAGAAGCTGGTGTCACACTTGAACGGATATGCTCAGAGGTAAAGTCTATACCAATACAGGCAGTGGGTGAGTTTACCAGAAACCATTTACCAGAAACGTTGGATGATTCTTGCTATATTACAGAATGGGATTGAAAGTGAAATTCTGCACACTTCAAAGCATTGCAATGAAGCTGTACTTATATTTTAGTCGAGAAGCTGATCGAGGAAGACTTTATCAATCTATTTTAAACCCCGAAAAGAGAACAGTGCATGCTTTGGATTTGTGTAAACGATCATTTCGTCGATGGATGCATGAATCAAGAATAAACCCTCCAAATAATAAGCAAATAGCCGGTAGAAAGTCAATTGTAGATAGCTTTGACAAGGAGGTTATACGACGAGCAATTGTGAAAATGTTGGATTGCAAAGAAACAGTGACTAAGAAAGCTGCAGACTTGTTTAAGGAAGAACAATGACATTGAGTTATCTAAATGTACGTTGTGGAAAGTTATAAGGACATTAGGCTTCACCTTTAGAGAGTATACGAGTGGAAGAAATATTATTTGCGAGCAGACGCATTTAGTAGTCATGAGAAGCAAGTACCTACGTGAAGTAAGAGAAATGCGCAGAGAAAGTTATCATATTGTGTATTTGGATGAAACATGGATCAATGCACATCACACCAATGCAAAGGAATGGCAGTCAGTAGATGGAAGGATAAAGCGATATGTACCAAGTAGTAAAGGACAACGTTTAGTCATAGCCCACGGTGGTAGTAGACATAATGGGTTATTGCAGAATGCTGAACTCGTTTTCGTTTCAAAGTCTACAGACAATAGGGATTATCACGCAGAGATGAATGGCCAAATATTTAGAAATTGGCTCGAGAAAACAGTTCTTCCATCTTTAGATAGACCATCTTGTCTCATAATGGACAATGCATCATATCACAATGTTATATCACAAGAAGACAAAATACCTACGACATCGAGCACAAAAGACGCAATAAAGATGTGGCTCATCAGAGAAATTATTCCGTTCAATGAAACTTACTTCAAACCAGAATTGTTGTCCCTTGTAAAGCAGACACAAAAGTCAAAGAAATTTCAAATTGACAAGTTGATAGAGGAGCATGGTCATAGGTGTTTGAGACTTCCACTGTACCATTCACATTTAAACCCAATAGAACTTGTGTGGGTTAAAATTAAAGGACAAGTGGCAGCTGAAAATACTACATTCAAATTGTCTGACGTCAAGATACTAACCCACGTTGCGCTATCAAATGTTGATAAAGCTTACTGGATAAAATGTGAGGACCATGTCTTGAAAGAAGAAGATGAATATTGGAGAAAGGATTGTTTGCATTTAATTCAACCTAGAACAGTCATCAATCTACTGGACCCGTCCGACACAGAATAAGGTTAGAAATATATTATTGTCATACTACAGTCATTTTCTATTTTATAATTCTTCCATATGTCTATGCTAATTATATGTCTATGTTAATTATATACATGGCACCCATCACTATATGAATAGGGATCCGCCTTTGATGTCTTCCTTAACCTATATGAAGTGTATCACTGTAAAATTAGTTCTTTACTAAAGTTTTCGCAAAACATCAAAGAAATTCGCCGATAAGCAAAATCTGAGCTGCATTTCGACCTGTCAACGACATATTCCTTTGGTCATCGTAAATATAAGAATGTATGGACAATTTCAAATCAATACAACATATACTTTTTGAGAAAATTGTTCTTGACTGAGGGCAAACATTTGTAAACGGACGATGGTTATGTAACTATATCTTTATTCCATCTAATTAACTTGATAACTTGTAGTGGATTATAATGGGAACATTTGATCCGCTAGCTACAACAGAACACCCACTTTGCATATATGAAGTATGACACTGCATATTCCTGTTCGGCATGAACTTTTCTGCATTTTTAACTCAATGTACGAGAGAGTCCACAGTAGTTCGATTACGAGATGCTGATGTGTACTGTTGGCTTAAATTGCACTATTTTTGTATAGCTCACAACTCTGTGCCTTTTTGGTGACAATCATAAATACTGAAGAAACGAAAGAGAAACTAGACACACTTGCAACTTCAGCAAACAATAACAGATCTTAAACAGTAAAAGTAAGTAGACAACGTGTTGTTGATTTTGCAAGATTGTGTATTTTATGTGTTCCTTCTCATCTCTAATAAAGCAATATTTGTTTTCTTGTGTGTATTGTATTCTATTATGCCGGTACATTTATTTCAACACAGACGAATTGTTATGTTATCTCGTATAACTTTTATATGATGTAGAGAGATATTGTTTTAGTTCTCGAGTCGAAGCTTTTTATTCATCTGACGTGATGTATGATTAATGAACAGCACATTGAATATCTTCTTCTTCTAACACTCCACAACGACCACTTGTTAACCACTCTGTGTGATTTGTATGTGATCTGAGCCTAAGGTCGATTGTAGTTGTGCTAGTTATGTGCCTACAAGTAGGCCAGCACATCCGATTTTTGCGACGCTTTTTATTTACTAGGGCAGCTTTCCGGTTTCCTAGGTCCTACTCAGTCGTCTTTTACTACATGCCTTGCAGGTCGCTGTGGTGCTATTCTTTGCTTCCCTTTTGGGCACCGACACCACACTGTCGGCATTGAATATGATTGTGTATCTACTGGTTCTGTGCTCAGATGACTTACACAAGAACGACTAAGAGAAATCTAACATTAAACCTAGGAAGTAGGTGTAATACCAAAGTGAAAAGCGTGCGGATGTGCATTCATGTTTTCTTTGCTCTTACTATTTTTAGTAGATTTCTTATTGAGATTGTAGATTCTGTTTCGAGTGCCACGGTAGAAAATCTCATTTTACCACATCATGCCGTTAACAGAGTGTTAATTTTTGTCTTGGCGTGTAAAATTGCGGACAAATCTACGAATTTCCAAAATTGTTTGCGGTCGCTCTGATTTAGTCTCGTGAAATGAGGACTTGTCCGCAAGAATGAGGACATATAGCAACCCTACTCTAGATGGCATGGGACATAAATATTCATTTTTATATCAATCTTTGCAAAGCTATAAGTACGTTTTTACACAGTGTACTTTGTTGATAAGTATTCTTAATAATTACATAAACTTGTAGTTAGACTGATGATGCTATCGTCGACTCAATGTAACATGCTATAAAAATTACAATATCAAATTGAGAGAAAAAACCTATAAGACTGAGCACCAGTAAGAGAAGGAATAACAAAATGATTATGATAAGTAATAAAATGCAGTTTTATTAGTGAACACAAATAAACAGTTTCAGTAAAAATATCTTCAAGACCAAGAATAAACAGAAACAAATCTTTCTCCATAATCGGAATCACTACATATAGCGTCGAACATTTTTTTTTGTTTATTCGTCTTTGTAGTTATCCTTGTTTATATTTCGAAATCAGTCAATAGAGGTTTATTTCAAATGTTGTAAGCTAGTCTAGGCATGATTGTCTAGGATACAGTTAATAAGTTCAATTAATATGCATAATGAAAAGACAACACCAAATCAGAAAATATCCTTCCTTTTGCTTCTATGTACTCAAGATATACTTACTTCATTCTCTCATTATTGTTTAGTCCTATTTCAACTATACATGTCTGATCAATTATAAACCAGGTCGTCTTCGATACTATTATTTATTGCTTACTAGTTGTAAATACTAAAGCTACACTCTTTAGTAGATTATGTGTGTGAACAAACAGTGGTATACATGGAACCTGAAAAAGCAAATGGAATGAAAGAAAAACCAATATAATGAAAAGGAATCCACTATATTATTTATTTCTTCTTCTCTTGTCCTTTCGCTTTTGCGCTAGCTAGCAGTTTAACTGATGATCAGGTTTCGAGATAATCACGCTCGGTCGCTTATATGGTGGTATTGTGAGATTTAGATGTCTGTAACTCCATCAACCCATCTTTTCTTAGTCTGCTTTCTCTTGATGATTCCATTTTCAGGTTTGACGCCTGAACTGGTGTATTTGAGGTTCATTCTGACCAAGTGGCAATTATTATTTATTTAACCCAGAATTTATAATTTATGAAGATTCACAATTCTTATTAGGTTTTTGTATTACAGTACAAATTATTGCGCTAGTACAAATCATTTAGTACATTTATAAATTTGTTAATTACTTGCAGAAGAAACCCAAGAGATAAGCCACCATGTTCTGTTATAGACTTTAATAAAATTATTTTGTTGAGTATGAGACTCACATTGTCACCATATCAGCCATGTAACAAACTATCCATGCTAAATTAATTAGAGTAATGTTGACAGATGTGTAGTGTTTTACCATAATTTTATGCATTGTTGTTCATTGAGTACTGTAATGAAACTCTAGAACTTTTACAAGAGGATGGTAGACAGGTATAGATTAGTGCTATTCATGGTTCTGTTACTTATGCCTGCTGAATGTCAGAGAACCTCACATTTGTATTCACTTTTATGAGTTTGAACATCATGCTATAGCAGTTCTGGTTATGTATAGAGACACTACATGTCTAGCAGTTCTGGTTAGAGTATTAGAGACACCTCACATGTCCTAGCTGTTCTGGTTATAGTATTAGAGACACCTCACATGTCCTAGTAGTTCTGGTTAGAGTATTAGAGACACCTCACATGTCCTATAGCAGTTCTGGTTATAGTATTCGAGTCCCCTGAGAGGAAATGATCAATTCCGATATCTCTACAATTATGATGTGTATATCATCTTAGATGCTTTGAGAAAGCAGTTCTTAGTTGTCACTTTTGTTCTGATGAAAACTGGAAGATTGTGTGAAGAGATAATACTTTTGATATGCTTTTATCTATCATTCTCCATCCATCAGTCCCATTTAGAAATATTGATAGTATACACAGTTCTGACATATATTTAGTTTGGGTGTTTATCTCACACTTGGTGGATTTCCAGATGTTTAAGTTGGCGATGGCTGTTCTGGCTGTACTCAGTCTACTACTGGCATATTCACTTGTTCCTTCTTCTGATGATAATATTCCTCCTGGGTAAGTCATTTATTTGTTGCTACTAAATTTTGATTTTCTATTTTAGTGGCTGCAGGATTCTATGTAGTTAGTGTTATGTCAGTCGTTGTCTTCTTGAGATTGACATTCACTTTCAGTTGCTAACTACTTTATTACTTTAATACTGTTAAATTGTTAGTTTTTTTAAGGAGTCATATTTGAACATTACACATAACATTGCTGTTACGTACATACCAGACAACAGAATATTAAAAAATTACCTATAGCCTTTTCAGACCTTAGGATATCTCTCTCGATCACTGCTTAGACTGGTGTACCAGACTTCCCCGTAAATCTCATTCATGTGGAAATCTGATTAATTCAGCCTTAGCATTGATGTGGTTCATCACATCTTCAGCACCATTTGGAGCTCTGGTGCTTATCCTTCGCGATGTGTCCGGTTTTAGCCAGCATTTACTGGGTTCGCTCTCCGTCAGCCTTTGGCTGTCCCAGCCGACCTGCAAGGCAGCAGGTTAGACATTAGGATATGAAGTGCCTGTCACCTCACATTTCTGGGCCAGACTGTAGGTGAGATAGGAGAACCAATTCCTTACCTTGCGTGTGGAACGTCGAGTATGAGACTGAACCCACAACCACCTTAATTGTGTTCGATTCGATAAGCAAATTCTCTATGAATTAAGTTAATCCTTTCGATATCGGATTACAAATCAATATTACTAATATGAGTATAATCCTCACAATTTACACTTATTTTTTTGCTTGCTCTATATTATCCAGTGATCACAAATGTGTGTGGTTCCTCTTCAGCTTGTGAACAGTTCCTGACAACTTGCTTAGTTGTTGGTACCATGTTTTGTTTTCATGTTCAATTTTGATATTTCTGCTGTGGGCTTTCCGTTTTGTTTATTCATTTAGGTTAGACAAAAGTAACTAGACATTCATTATAACAACTGACATCCAATCTATTGTTGTCTAATCTCACACAGTGATATCTCAACAAGTACATTGTGTAAGGAGGTAACTGTATTTGATTATTAGCTACATATGTAATATAACAATGTGATCGATTTAGGATGCATAGTATATCTGCACAAAAACATACTACAATTTGGCTCAGAAACATGGCTAGTCACTAAGTTAACTACAAATAATATTCAGACTGTTATCAACAAACTAGCAGTTTTACCCATTATTTGCAAGGGGAATTAAGTTGCATACTAAAGAAACATGCCTGTTGTCTCAAAATTCTTTCCCATTAAAAGCAGTACATTTTCTCTCCATGCTTGGTGGAAAACTTTGTCGTTGACCACATACGATTAAAATGTCGCTCCTTCCAATTGCCAGAATTTTCGTGATTATCCCAGATTACAATAGATTTCCTGTGAAAGTTGACAAATAATAATTTGCAAATTGAATTTATTCAGAGTCAGTGCTATCGTTGCAAATGAAATTTCTGTAGTTCTCATAATTAAATGTGTTAATAAAAATAAAATGTAAAAAAAAAATTATTGTCCTTCCCATGAATTGAACATGTTGTCTTCAGCATAGCAGCCAAGAATCTAATACATTTAGCCACAGGACAACATGTTGCAAGACCAATAAATATTTTCGTATTCGAAACATACAACTGCTAAGCGATCAGGTGATCGGAAAGTAACAACATGACTGCTGTGCGTATCTCGTGATCGGAATGTGAAAACATGGATTTATGTATTCTGTGATTTCTGTACATGACCATTTGCGTTAAGTTGGAATATGGTTATAGAGACGAACAAATAGTCCAGTTGTATAATTTTACATCTTTCCATCTATGAAAGTCACCCTTTGCCAAATTTCAAGTCCGTAGGATGTCCAGATATCTTCAAACAATTGGGACAGATATATATTCTATTACATTAATATATATATAATATATATATATATATATATATATATATATATATATATATATATATATATATATATATATATATATATATATATATATATATATATATACATATATATATCATAGTGTGCCGTCTCCACATCGAAGGTTGGCTGCAATGAATTTCCAGCATCCTCTGTCTTTCGCCTTGGCGTTGCACACTGTAACCTGTCCATTTCTTAAAGTTTCCTCCACTTATCGCTCTGTCTTCCTCTTGCTCTTCTCCCCTCAACTTTCCCTCTAGTAAATGTTTTATCATGGTGTCATGTCTTTTATGTGCCCAAAATACTTTACTTGTCTGAATTTTTTTCTCTTAATAATTGTTTCTTCATGCCTAGTTTTCCTAAAACTTGTTTATTTGTCTGTTTTTCTGTCCATGAAACTCTGCCTATTCTTCTATATATCCACATCTCAAAGGCATCAATTCTGTCTTCTAACTGCTTGTTCATTGTCCATGTTTCCGAGCCATACATTAATATAGGATATATATAGCATTTGATCATTCTCATTTTTAGCCTGTTTGTGATTTGTTTGGATGTCAGTAACTTTCTCATATTATTGAAATTATCTTTGGCCATTCCTATTCTCTTTTAATTTCTGTTATACATCTGCCATCATCTGTTATCATCTGACCAAGATATACTGAAACTTTTACTTGATGTAGTAATTCTCCATGTATTTTTATATTCATTTTAGGTTTTTCCATTTCCTTGTTGATTACCATAGTTTTTGTTTTCTGTATGTTAATGTCTAATCCATATTCCTTGCTAGTTCTGTGCAATTGGTCCAGTAGTTCTTGTAGATCTTGTTCATTTTCTGCTACCAATACTGTGTCATCTGCATATCTTAGGTTATTTATTATTTTTCCATTGATCTTGAGTCCTGGCATTCCCTCGTTGTTTGAAGATTTTCTCTGTGTAGATGTTAAATAGGATTGGTGACAGAATGCATCCTTGTCTCACTCCTCTCTTTATGTCTATGTATGGAGAGTAGCTATTTTGATATTTTATTATTGCTGTCTGTTTCCAGTATATGTTACTTATTAGTCTGATATCATCCCCATCTAGGCCTATTTCTTGTAGACATATGATTAGCTTTTCATGTTGGACTCTGTCAAAGCTTTGCTATAATCGATGAAACACAAGTAGATACTTTTTTGCACTTCTATATACTTGTCAGTAGTCTTATACAAAGTATTGCCTCTCTTGTTCCTCTGTTCTTTCTAAAGCCAAACTGTTCTTCTCCTACTTCTATGTCTATCTTGTTTTTAATTCTTTCATGTATGATCTTGAGTAGTATTTTTGTTATGTGGCTCATCAGGCTAATTGTCCTATAGTCTGTGCACTCATATATATATATATATATATATATATAAATGGCCTTTTTCGTCTTTACAGACGGTCAATTGGCAAGTGTTTTACTGTGACAACTTCTGAGTTTTCGCCTTTCTCTCTTGTCATTCAGCTCATACATAAGTCTCTTCTCAAAAGACTCTGCGTCCTTTCGTAATTTGGCTTTTCACACAACTCTGTCATCAGCTAGTCCTTCCCATGTGCTGGGACCTATAGAAAAGTTTTTCATTGAGGCTTTGCAGACATCTTTATATCTGAGCGGTGGTCTGCCCTGGTGTCTCTTCCCTTCGAAAGTTCACAGAACAACATTTGTTTTGGTATGCGATAAGTTTCATTCTTCTCACATGCCCCAACCATCTTAGTCGTCTACTGCCAAGCATGCCCATGATGGAAGGCAGGTTTGCAATTGCAGTACTTCAGAGTTGGTTATCTTGTCGTACCACCTGATGTTCATAATCTTGCAGAGACATAGAAGATGAAAGATATATATATATATATATATATATATATATATATATATTTATAGAGAGAGAGAGAGAGAGATGTCTGGAGGATTCTCAGACGGAGGTTGTACGACAGAGTGACAGACACATACCCATAAGGACAGTCAATAGCTGGCTTAATATAGAGCAGGATTGTGACATTGGCTATTTTAAAGCCATATTTTTAAATAAAGCTTTTTGTGCTTCAGAGAATTGATTTGATTTTTTCTTTCTTTTTCTTGGATTTTGCATAATATGCTAAACAATTACCTACTTTTACCTTTAAAATGATGTTTCATTGAACATTAGCATTAGATATTACATTTTTTTGGTTCTTATTTATATATAACCAACATAGTATCTTGATAGTGATTATGTGTGAGAAACTTACAAAGAATTGTTTAGTTGTTTTAATGAACACATGTACAAAATTTACAGTCAATTCAAGTTTCGCTTTCTCCCCAATCTTTTCTTTTGAAAACCTGTATCTACTAGATGGTTTGTGCTGGTAAGATGGTGGTCATAATTATTGTAAATCTACAACTAATTAACATCCGATATAGACCCATGATGTGTTCTTTATTCAGTTTACATGGAAGGCATAAATAATAAACTAAGGATTGATGTGTAAGTATTATTTGTTGTATTTGTGCACTCTAAAGTGTCGAATAATAAATACATATAAATATGCTATCCAACATTTGTATATATTTTACTGCATCTGACTAATCATGACTAATGGCAGGTGGAGACACTGGCGCCATGTGACAATTACAATAATATTAATCAAGTAATGTTAATAGTTAAATGAATAATAATAATAATAACAGTTGAAAACTTATTCCTGACAATAAGCTTAATTTTTTTTAAAATATTGTTCTTCTGAAAAAACTGAATAATTTTTTCGTGAAATTCTTGTTAATGTCAAAGCAGGAGAAGTAAAATAGGGCACCAGGGATATGACACACAAACACCATGGCACCTCGTTGAACACCACTGGTATAGACTATAATGTGAACAGTTCATTTCCTTGCTAACTTCCTTTTCCTAACTCAGAAAGCTATGTACACAATTACTGCTGGGTTTGCTTAGTGGTGCTTGCCTTAACTAAAAGAAAGGCAAATCTATTTTGAATGTGAATTCAGTGTTGTAACCATTTGTCTAGAACAGCTCACTTCATTTGAAATTATACTAATCTAAAATGCACAACACACAAATTGTTATACCTTGTTATAAATTATTTTTATGTGATGTTCTATTAAATATAACAAATATAAATATGTGTGTGTGCATATATATAGTATTCCTTATATACACTGGAAGATTTGGATTATGCAAACGATATTAGTCTTTTGGCCAGTCGGTACAAGAATGCTTAAATAAATATGAATACACTTTCCAGAACAGCTCAAACAATAGGACCTGAAAGTTAATTTGATAAAAACAAAGAAATGATAATTCTTTTTAAAATCAGAAAACCCAGTTATGTTACAAATTTAAATCCCGAGAAAGTTCAGGATTTTGTATACTTAGGAAATACAGTATCACAGAATGGTGATTCGGAAAAGTATATTATTGGAAAAAGCTAAAGAATAAGCTCACCAAAATCTGACACTTCAAAAGATTAAATCTTAAACCACAACTAAAAGTGTATAGAAGCAGTGTACTAGTAGTGAGTGCTAAAAATACCACAACATCATACACTAGTTAGAGACATTCCAAAATAAATGAAGAATGCTGCAAATTTTCTGACCAAATATATAGCAAACAAAAAGCTTTTAAAACGAGCAAACTGTTCATCATTGGAGACCTTAATATACATATCATTTACATGCTGATAGTTTACATGACTTGCTTCTCTGTTTAAATACATCCCTTATTGTGCCACTCAGATGTCCCGTTCTGCTTGTACAATGTTTAGTTCCAAATTATTTTTAATGCTATATACATCCGCCAGTCATTTGCTATAGCATCATCTTGCGACAAGTGGTTACTGAGAAACCAAAGTGTGCTCCCATTAGTAGTGTAGAAGTTATAACTTACTGGAGTATAGAGTTCGAGACTATAAAAATTGCTTCTTTTATTGCCCGTATGTTGCCGGGATCTCAAGGGAGCAAAGAATAGTAATACTGTGACCTACAAGGCATGTTTAAGAGGTGATTGAGGTAGGGCCTAGGGAAGCTACACTAGGAAATAATAATTGTAGGTGCATAACTCTCACAACGTACAATCGCTCTTAAGTTTGCATCACATACAAATCACAAATAGTGGTTACCAAGTGGTTGATATTGGGCATTAGAAGAAAAAGAAGGTTACAATGTATTTTATTACAATTGTATGTTACAATTATTAATATATTCACAGTTTGGACACAGACATCAAAGAAGATATGGAGCGTTTCAGAGCAATGGGTCATTCAGCATTTGTATTGGGATATTCAGGTGTATCAGGCAAAGCTTTGGTCATGGAGCTCAACAAGGCTAAGATTTTTAAAAAAGTAGTTCTTATTGGACGTCGAGAGATACCGCTTGATGTAGGACCAGAATTTGTAAGTATTCAAGTTCATTGTACTGCTGTTTGCAGGTGTGAAAAATTGCAATTTTATTATTAAAAGTGAAGTATTTTTCAGATTATAGTATATGCATTTATAAGTGTTTCAATACTTTTGTTCTGAAACTTTAAAGATTCACTTTTACAAAAACAATTATGTTCTTAGTTGTTGGGAAGATTCATCCTCATTACTTTATGAACAGGTCCATAAATGCTCAGATCTCCTCAAAATTTCCATCAGCGTAGGGTGACTGACCAGTCCAGTTCTGTGTTGATTAATCAAATATCTTGTATCACAAGAAAAGTGTTCATGTCTGACAGTTCCCAGTTTCAGTCTCATCTTCTTTGCTTTGAATAGGGATGCGGATTAATATGTGTCTGTGAAAAAATCATTAATTTAATATGCCTCTCTTATGGAATTGATGGTGTCAAACGAGAGCATGGGGAATTTAATGGCCGCATGGCTAGTGCAGTCGCAGCTAAACTGTCCAGATTTTGATTTTTTATGCCCTGACAGAAAAAAATCATTGGCCTTACCATGGAATGAACACGGGTCTCCCGATTAGGTGACATTGCTCTAATTTCTTCCGCCAGACGCTCCAATGTGTTGTTCCTAGTAGCAAATCATGAGTACTAGTTTTTATTGAATATGCTATTATTGTTCTGTTTCATATAAGGAACAAAGAGTTGTGGACTTTGATAAGATTGATGACTATCAAGATGTCTTCCAAAATTTGGATACTGGATTTTGTTGTCTCGTATTCCAGTGGAGGAGGGATTAGTAAAGTAAGTATTTGTTTAAATATATTACTTGTACATAGACACTATATATATATATATCTATCTCTGTACATAGACAATATATATATATACATCTACTTGTACATAGACAACATATATATATATATATATCTACTTGTACATAGACAACATATATATATATATCTATCTACTTGTACATAGACAACATATATATATATCTATCTACTTGTACATAGACAATATATATATATATCTATCTACTTGTACATAGACAATATATATATATATCTATCTACTTGTACATAGACAATATATATATATATATATATCTACTTGTACATAGACAATATATATATATATATCTACTTGTACATAGACAAATATATATATATATATATATCTATCTACTTGTACATAGACAATATATATATATATATATCTATCTACTTGTACATAGACAATATATATATATATATATATCTACTTGTACATAGACAATATATATATATATCTATCTACTTGTACATAGACAATATATATATATATCTATCTACTTGTACATAGACAACATATATATATATATCTATCTACTTGTACATAGACAACATATATATATATATATCTACTTGTACATAGACAATATATATATATATCTATCTACTTGTACATAGACAAATATATATATATCTATCTATTGTACATAGACAAATATATATATATCTATCTATTGTACATAGACAAATTATATATATATATATATATCTACTGTCATAGACAATATATATATATATCTATCTACTTGTATCATAGAATATATATATATATATCTACTTGTACATAGACAATATATATATATATATATATATCTATCTACTTGTACATAGACAATATATATATATATCTATCTACTTGTCATAGACAATATATATATATATATATATATTGTATAAAATATATATATATATATATATTCTCATGATTTACTCTTAGAAAATCCATGCATATATGTACATTTATGTTATACAATTATTTGAAGTTATGATCCATTTAATGGCTCTCTGGGAAACCATTTACTGGGACTAATATTGTTTCCGATTCTCAGCAGTGAATCTTTTCTTCTTGAACGCTCCATATCGACCATTTGTTAACCAGTTTTTTTGGGATTTTTATATGATCCGAGCCTAACAGCGATTGTACATTGTACCAGTTATATGCCAACAAGTAGGCCAGCACATCTTATTTCTACTATGCTTTTTATTTATTAGGTAGTTTCCTAGGCCCTTACCTGAGTTGCCTCTTACGACATGCCTTATAGGGCAGTGTTACTATTCTTTGCTCCTCTGAGCCCCAACAACACACTGGCGAAGAAGTGGTTGCAAAATGCCAGGTTGCTGTATAACTAAATGCCATCTATCAATATTTCCAATCTCCCTGTTTTACATGGATCTGCTCTCCTGGACATGCTGGTATTCACAGCAATGAGAGATTTGATATTCTTCTATCAACATCCCTGATTGTTGGGAAGTTGAAGATGGATAGAAATGTTCTTTGCTTTCTCTGCAACTGCATTTTGGATGAAAACAATAAAATTCATATAGAATTTATCCAGCGATTTAAGCAGTTTGGAATTACACGATGTACAAGCAGAGCTGAACGCCTATGGGGCAGAGTGAGGAGTGTGTTTAACTAGTGAGCCACAGGAATCATCAGTATGTATACACTTTAACATCTGCTTTCTTCAAAAGGATGAGACACTCTAAGCTTACTTGTTCTCACATACTGCGTCCACCCGATACATTACTGCCAATGTAGGGCTCCCAAAAATAATTTTTTAAAATCAAAATCTATTACAAAATTAGTATCAATTTCACCCGAGTGGTTACCTGGGTCCAAATTTGGGATGCAAAGAATAGAACCACTGTTACCTGCCACGCATGTCGTAAGAGGCGACTAAGAGGTTTGGCTGAAATCGGATGCATGTGTCCACTAGGGAATGCTAACCTGAAACAAATGCTTGCAGAAAACGGATGCACCAGGTTGTAAGGCGCATAACATGGTTCAACGACCCCTCACAATGACGAATGGGATAACGGATTCTACGGTCGCCAATCTGTCTCTGAGATTTAGCCACGCGGTAAGAATGTCAGACCCACCATCACGAGGGTGGCCAAAACTTACTGCAGGAAGAGGTCGGCACAAACGGGAAGCAGAAATCATAAGAATTATATCCTACAGAACTGTCCCGTATGCAGACTTGAGAAGAAAGAGGTGGCCCACTTACACTAGTGTCCAAGACAAAATGTATGGCATGGCTGATAATCTGAGACAGACAGTTGCCTTTATTAGAGAATCTGAAATCCCAAACTAGTGAGAAAGCAGAAGAAGAAGATCAATTTAAAGTTCTCTTCAAAACTTGATTGCCAATAAGAGCAAAGAATAGGATGACCTTAGTAAGCTAACTACATTACATACAACAAGCAAACTTTTATAACATTTGTTTATAATCTACCATAGGAAGACTACATCCGCATTACCCGCGACTATGTTGTGAACTCAGCCAAAGTTGCCAAAGAGAAGGGATGCAAACACTTCACTTTAGTAACAGGGAGGTGTTAAAAGAACAGCTGGTACTATTTGCAGAGTAAAGGTAAAATCTCTGACTAGCAGAAGTGTATGTTATGCTATCATAATTCAGCCGTAACAGTCAAAGTCATTATCACACTGTATTTGTTTCTAAACATTTTAGTTGTAAGATATTGTACACTTACAATTGTTGCCTGTTACCTTTACTTTTCAACGCTCCATATGGACCATTTGTTAAACCATTCTTTGTGAGTTTTATGTGATCTGAGACTAAGAGCGATTTTGTGTTGTGCCAGTTATACGCCTACAAGTAGGCAAGCAGATCCAATTTCTGCTACACTTTTTATTTACTAGGGTAGTTTCCCTAGGCCCCTAAATCAGTCTTTTCTTACGACATGTCTTGTAGGTTGCAGTATTACTATTCATTGCTCCTTCAGCCCCAACAAGTTAGTCATAAAATTAATCAAGGGAAACTGAAGTAATACTATATCTTCTTTCCTCTAATCCTGTTTTCCCTTACAGTGTCAGGATAAAAAGATTTATCGAACAGAATTGTATGTGCTTCTTCTCTTGCATCATTTACTTTTTATGGAAGTGTTGGGGAAAAGGGGGAACGTAGTAATCTTATGTGTGCTTGTTTTAAGGCACTTTGTAAGCTGATATTCATTTTCCTAAGGCTGTTTTTGATTGTCGTATAGGATATTTTTCCAAAGATTCCTGATCTCAGTGTAGGTGAGATTAAGTTCCTGGTCCTATCGGAGGCGGATGAATAAATGTAGGACCTGTTTTCAAATTGAGCACGTAAAAGAACCCTTTGCAGTTTAAAATCGAGAAGAGAAGGCTGGAAAGCTGCTGCCATGGCAAAATTCATTAGAAAGATTACAAAATAAAATTCTTGCAAAATATTTTCACCATTTTCTAAATTACGTTAGAGACTCTTACTAAGGATCCCATTATGGAAAATAAAGGCAATAAAAGAGAATGCAAACATACAGAGGCATTTCACTATTAAGCCACACTGGTAAAATATACTTAAAATATTAGAACAGTGCATAAGGACATCGCTGACCCACAAATAAGCCCCTCAGTTTGGATTTAGAAGAGGAGTGGATTACAGACGCTCTATTCACTCTGAGACAACTGAGTGAAAAGCAATAGAATATAATAAAGAGTTACACTTATTATTCATCGATCAAGAAAATGTATTTGACAGAATAGATAGAAGTATTTTATGGGAAACACTAGAAAACTATGGATCAAGGGACAACTGCTAGACAATATCAGAGCAATATGTACAAATAACCACAGTGTGGTAAGAACAACAGACGGACTGACAGGCTCATTCGAAACAGAATCAGGAGTAAGACAGAGTTGTGTGCTCTCACCTCTTCTCTCAACATATATAAGACAGAATAGTGAAAGAGGACAGTGGAAAGACCTTATTGACATAGACAATGATCACAGACCAATTAAACAACCAAATCAACTAATTGCTTTTGGGATGACCAAAGTTTAATCTATAAAGATGTAGATCAGCTACAACATCACATGAATTCATTGCTATAGCATGTAGAAAGTACAACATGAAAATCAACAAACAAAAGACCGAGACCATGAAAATCAGCAGAACACCAAGCCAAGCAAACATACAAATAGATAACACCAGAGTAAAGCAAGTTTCTGAATTCAAATATTTAGGCAGCATTTTCACAGAAGATGGAAAACAGATAGAGAAATAGAGACAAGGTGTCAAAAGCAAATTCAGTGACCTACCAGCTGGCACCATTACTACAACACCGAAAGATCAAGATGGAAGTGAAAAGACAGATGATAAAAGTATTTTCCTACCAACACTTTGTTACCAAACTTGATCTCTTACAGCAACACATCACAGAAAGCTCACCACATGTGAAATGAAATGTTTGAGAAAGGCAGTGGAGTCACCAGGAAAGACAGACTACGAAATTAGGACATCAGAAGCAGAGTGGACATAACTTCATGCACCGAATACATCGAAAGACAACAAATGTAGTGGTTTGGACATTTAATGAGAATGAAATACAACCAACCACCAATAACAGAATCCAATAAAAAGAGATCGGGTACTAGAGCTAATGGAAGACCAAGAAAGAGATGGATAGACAATATTAAGACCACACTACATAAACACGGATACAACACAACAAGGGCAACTCATCTAGCCTTATAACACAAATTAAAGCTCCCATCCCTACACTTAACGGCAAGAGTGGACAGCCAACTACATCTTCCACCTGGGAATAGACAATAGATAGACTGTTTGGAATAAAATTAGTATTGTAATTATTATATTACATGATACTATCATCTTTTATGTTTTATAGGCTGAGTTGGAAGAGAAAATTGAAGAAATGAACTTTGAGCGATTGTCTATCTTCCACCAGGTAAGTTTTTTTATATATTTAAAGTTTTAAAGGCACATTGATAGTGAGACAAATTTATGGAGGGAAAGTTTATTATTTTACTAGAGCAATGATCATGTGGGTAAATTGAAGATCTTGTTTTCTGTTTTTGAACATTCTGCTAATACTTTTAACCTACTATTGTTAAATAGTTTTGAATATTGGTTGATCTTTATATATGTTCAAACTATTTCATCAAAATTTTATTCTCATTTATAATATTTCCCATTTATTTATATTTGTTACCATGACTGTTTTTGTGTGTGGAAGCTGCTATATTTATTAATTTGGATAGTATTGCATTTTAAGAAAATGTTACATTTAAATATATTATTTTAGCTCATTAATTCTTTATCTATTTCTGTCTAGGTTGATCTTAGGAAACCGTGAGCAGACATTTGCTGCAGACACATTTTCTAAAGTGTTCTTCAAGCCCATTATTTACTTGTTCCCAACACTATTATCCATCCCTGATAATGTATTTGCCAAGGGAATGATTAACAATGCAGTCAGACCCAATCCACAAGTCAAAGAATTATATGAGAATAAACTCATTCATCAAATGGCGAAAGACGATTAAAAATGTCATTTATAGTAATTCTCATTAAATATGACAGTTAATGTTTCAGCATGTGTAGACACAGTGGGCAGATGTATAGTTAACAGAACAAATGTTGTTACACTAATTGAGTTTAGTTAATTTTGTTTCTGTTTGTACTCAAAAGTTTACCTATTAGCTCTTTAACTCATTGTAGATCAAATGCTTTATGGCTTTGATTGGACGCTTTACCAGGAGCCACAATTCTAAAAACAAATGGCTTGTAAAAACATGGCTTTTGCCCTGGTCCACTAAGAGTTAAAGAAGATGAGAGAAATTCATAGAATATATGATGATGATGGCATTCTGTTAGTTTAGAGTCACAACGGATGTCGCTCTCTATGGAATATTGTATAAATTGCAAGCTTGCCTATTTCTTCTAGCACACTTTATATCAATCGCCTGCCTTAGTCTGGCTTAACCGTTTCTGAGATAAGTGTTCAGGGAATAGAAGTTCTAAGAACGCATGATGAGCACTGAGGCCGAGCATTATAATAGTCTAGTCAAACAACTAACACTAACTAATACCAACAGGTATATGAAACTCTGGGAGTACACAATTTAACTAACTAATACTAACAGGTATAGAAACTTCTGGAGTACACAATTGTAACTAACTAATACTACAAGGAATGAAACTTGGAGTACTTTCAACTAATTATCTACTACACAGGTATTGAACTTGGGAGTACACAATTTAACTAACTAATACTAAGTTATTTAAACTTGGTGAGTACAAATACTAACTAATACAACAGTATATGAAACTTCTGGGAGTACACAATTTAACAAATAATACTACACAGGTATATGAAACTTCTGGGAGTACACAATTTAACTAACTAATACTACACAGGTAATGAAACTTGGGAGTACACAATTTAGCTAACTAATACTACACAGGTATATGAAACTTCTGGGAGTACACAATTTAACTAACTAATACTACACAGGTATATGAAACTTCTGGGAGTACACAATTCTAACTGAAAAGGGGTGTTTTTGAGACAATGATCAGCTGCTAAATAAAAGCTCGACTTCACGGCTGATGATCTGTTTGCTTACTTGACTACTTATTATCAAGAATAATATTTGGAGACTGTTTCAAGCTGAGATTATCCCTGGCATGCTCATCACAGTTTGGTGTGATCATGTACAGCATCTTTAATAAAGGGTAACTACTAGAATTCCAGGTCAAATGTGGTGTAGCTAGACAAGAGCACTATACTGATAGCCAAAGAAGAATAGTAAACCAACAAAGAACCAGTATTGTTAGTCATCACACGATGAAAGACATACTGAGGAGGAGATTGAAGCACTTATGGATTAATTGGTTTGATGTGCAGTGATGATAATCCAGAACTAAACTAATAAAGGATAAAACTGTAGTAAAAACTGGTTACCAATATGACACATAAACAAAATATTTTAAATTTGTACAAATGAAAGCATTTGATAATTACTGTGTTGTATTTTGAAATCATGTAATTTGTACATTTTTAATGTGTTCATTGTGTGACAAAGGTCTATTAATATCTGTTGCTGTCTATTGTAAAACATAATTAGTAATCTGAAAACGAAACAAACTTAACATATTCATTACCAAATTGAAAAGCATGGTGTAACTGAATTAACTTTTGTACCCATTGTCTAACGTGAAAATGAATAAATTTGATCCAATTAACGAATTTTACCAAGCTCCGATCAAACCACAATGTAGAAATAGATAGCTTTGGTAGATAAAACGCAAATTTTATCAGAATCGCTTGATGTAAATTTATCATTAATTTTACATGAAACAACACTTGACGCAGTGTGCGGCAGTTTAGATATTTTAATAGACAATCTTCACATACTCTGTGGCAGTTAGTAGGGAATCAGTTACAGTGCAACTATGTTATATTTTTTTTACAGGAGAGCAAAGTTAAATAGATTATAGTCAGTTACAGATCCTGAATATATACTCATTTCATCTTCTAAAAGTTTGATTGATTGAAGGGACCATCATTATTTCACTTTAGTAAATACCATGTGTGTTCCGATCTCATTCTTACACAGAAAGGTCTCAGAAACAGCACTTGAATTCCTTAGTGCCGGTGACTGTCCCTGATTTAATTTTGTAGATGGTGAAAATAGGTTCGAATTTTACTTAATTTTTACCAGGCAGCAGCTTTCAAGCCTACTCATACCGATTTTAAACTGTCACAGCTTCTTTCACATGAATCGCTATGAGATGCTAACTACTACAAACCCATTCAGCTTGTCTGTTCCCCGAAGAGGGGAAGTGTTGCCCCCAATCACAGAACTCCTACAACAGTCAATGTGACTTAAGCTCTCAATAACACGGGACAAAGTGAACAGAAAAAAGTAATTTCTTTCTAAAACTTTGTAATACTTTGTGTTTTTAGACAGGCAGATTTTTTATCAATTCATTTTTATTTTTTTAATTATTATTTTGGTGAGCAGTATATGCATATGTGCTTGCATGTGTGTATGACTGACATTGAGTGTGTTCGAGAGAAGGAAGAGTGGATAAATATATATGGTTTGTATAGTTTTTTATTCTGATGGTCAATAATGTAATTCAACTTGTCAGTGTCTTCTTTTTTTTATTCACTATTCTAAATATGAATGCCTGATTTATCATGACAAGTCATTTGAAACAATGACATGTTTATTATGTTGTCTATTGTTATTTTGTATTAAGCAATATCATCTTTATTGTAGCTACATTGTATTAGATAAATTGATTTGTTGGTTTGAAATATATCATGTTTTTACTCAATGTTTATATTAAATGTTATCTCAGTGTATCACCTTGATGTAAATATGTATCAGTATTTTGTTAGTTTGTTGTATCTGCTTCATATTGCCATTGAACAATCTCTATGGGAAAACTAACAACCTCCATACTGTCCATTGCTTTCTTTGTGCATATTCTCTCTCTCTCTCTCTTGCGATCCCAGTTTGTGCATATTCAAATTGACTTCTGAAAGTGTGCACAGTCAAAGAAGATTTAAATTGATGTGCATGCTGTTGAAAGATAAACATGTAAATAAGCACAGCTGAGAAGAACAAAGTCAAATATAAGAAATGTCCTTTCTTGCAGTTTCTATCGAGTAAAACTATATTTAATTATGAATAATAGCTGCATACCCTAACAGGTGCTATTCTGTGAACTTTTGAAAGACAAGCAGCTTTATGGCAAACCACTACTCAGATATAAAGATATCTGCAACGTCTCAAGAAGGACTTTTATCAGTTCTAACAGATGGCAAAAATGTGTTGGTTGCGAAACTATATGGAAAACAATAGTGCGTTAAGGTACAGAATCTTTGTAACAGACACTTAGGGATGACATTGTAGGCTAGAGAAACGTGCAAACTCAGAAGTCATCATAGTTGATCGTCGGTAGAGACGAAGAAGACCATATACTTTCATATTCTCATTTTTATGCAATCATGGCTCCACGATACATTTCTTGTCTACTGTTAAACTAAACTGTCATCTCTTACTGTTAGTCTATTGTTAAACTAAACTGTTCTTCTTACTGTTAGTCTATTGTTAAACTAAACTGGTCATCTCTTACTGTTAGTCTATTGTTAAACTAAACTGGTCATCTCTTACTGTTAGTCTATTGTTAAACTAAACTGGTCATCTCTTACTGTTAGTCTATTGTTTAACTAAACTGTCATCTCTTACTGTTAGTCTATCGTTAAACTAAACTGGCCATCTCTTACTGTTAGTCTATTGTTAAACTAAACCGTCATCTCTTACTGTTAGTCTATTGTTAAACTAAACTGTCATCTCTTACTGTTAGTCTATTGTTAAACTAAACTGGTCATCTCTTACTGTTAGTCTATTGTTAAACTAAACTGGTCATCTCTTACTGTTAGTCTATTGTTTAACTAAACTGGTCATCTCTTACTGTTAGTCTATTGTTAAACTAAACTGTCATCTCTTACTGAGTCTATTGTTAAACTAAACTGGTCATCTCTTACTGTTACTATTGTTTAACTAACTGTTCCTTATGTTAGTCATTTACTAAACTGGTCATCTCTTACTGTTAGTCTATTGTTAAACTAAACTGGTCATCTCTTACTGTTAGTCTATTGTTTAACTAAACTGGTCATCTCTTACTGTTAGTCTATTGTTTAACTAAACTGGTCATCTCTTACTGTTAGTCTATTGTTAAACTAAACTGGTCATCTCTTACTGTTAGTCTATTGTTAACTAAACTGATCATCTATTACTTGAGTCTATTGTTAAACTAAACTGATCATTCTTATGAGTCTATTGTAAACTAAATGTATCTCTTAGTTAGTCTTGTGAAACTAAACTGTCATCTCTTACTGTTAGTTTATTGTTAAACTAAACTGTCATCTCTTACTGTTAGTCTATTGTTAAACTAAACTGGTCATCTCTTACTGTTAGTCTATTGTAAACTAAACTGGTCATTCTTATGATCTATTAAATAAATGGTCATCTCTTACTGTTAGTCTATTGTTAACTAAACTGGTCATCTCTTACTGTTAGTTTTGTTTAACAAACTCATTCAGTTAGTCTATGAAACTAAACTGGCCATCTCTTACTGTTAGTCTATTGTTAAACTAAACCGCTATCTCTTACTGTTAGTCTATTGTTAAACTAAACTGTCATCTCTTACTGTTAGTCTATTGTTAAACTAAACTGGTCATCTCTTACTGTTAGTCTATTGTTAAACTAAACTGGTCATCTCTTACTGTTAGTCTATTGTTTAACTAAACTGTCATCTCTTACTGTTAGTCATTGTTAAACTAAACTCATCTCTTACTGAGTCTATTGTTAAACTAAACCATCTCTACTGTTAGTCATTGTTTAATAAACTGTCATCTCTTACTGTTAGTCTATTGTTAAACTAAACTGGTCATCTCTTACTGTTAGTCTATTGTTAAACTAAACTGTCATCTCTTACTGTTAGTCTATTGTTAAACTAAACTGGTCATCTCTTTGTTATCATTGTTTAACAAACGTATCTCATGTTAGTCTATCGTTAATAAATGATCTCTAATGTTAGTCTATTGTTAAACTAAACTGTCATCTCTTACTGTTAGTCTTTGTTAAACTAAACTGGTCATCCTTACTGTTAGTCTATTGTTCAAACTAATGGTATTCTTACTGTTAGTCTGTTAACTAAACTGTCATCTCTTACTGTTAGTCTATTGTTAAATAAATGGTCATCTCTACTGTTATCATTATTAAACTAAACTGGTCATCTCACTGTATACTTTAATGTTGTTTCTGATCTTTTAAATCCATGGAATCCACAAATTGTGTTAACATTTGGTTTGAAATTTCTACATTTACTAAATATTTTAAGTAATATCAATTTGATGATTATTATTAATGTTTATGTGAAATTCAAAATGAGATCAATTGAACGCAAAATATAATTTATGTGTTTTTTTTTATAGGTTTATTTCTTTAATACACTTATTTGAACCTAGAATAATTGTGATAATTTAGAATAATCAATAAAATAACACTCATGTTAATGTTTGCAATCTTCAAAGGACTACATAGCTTGTACTTTTTATGTGCTATTAAGTGGAGTTTATACTTTGTCTGTGCTATAAAGTGTTTATACTTTTTATGTGCTATTAAGTGGAGTTTGTACTTTTTATGTGCTATTAAGTGGAGTTTGTACTTTTTATGTGCTATTAAGGGATTCGGGGTATGGGGATCATGAAGCTATTTTCATTGTTTTCACATTAATATAAAATTTGTATAACCATTTTGAAAGATTATGACTTAGAATAGTAGAAAGAAATTAGTAAAAAAAAATTGGCAAAGCGTTGATATGGAAACAATACAAAATGGCAAAACAAAATTTCAAATCCCTAAGGTTCTGAATCTAATGAATGTAAATGGATTCTGTTTTCACTCTATAGTGGCATTGTAATATCTAAAATATTACACATGATTTTTAGGATATATTAAATATTTAATGTTTTATAAATTATTTGGTAAAAATTCCCTCAAAATTCGATCAAAAATATCTGTTTTTGGGGTGTGTTTACCCAAAATTCATAAAAATGTAATATTTAATATATCCTAAAAATAATGTGTAATTTTTAGATATTACAATTGCTCACCTTAGAGTGAAAACAGAATTCATTTATATTCTTTAACTTCAGAGCCTTAGGGATTTGAAATTTTGTGTTTGCGCCATCTTTATTGTTTCCATGGCAACGTGTTGACATTTTTTTTTTAATAATTTTTTCTACTATTCTAAGTCATAATCTTTCAAAAATGTTATACAAATTCTACATTAATACCAAAGCAACGAAAAAGTTTCAAGACCAGAATTTCCTTAAGTGGAGTTTGTACTTTTCCATGTGCTATTAAGTGAAGTTTGTACTTTTTTATGTGCTATACAGTGGAGTTTGTACTTTTCCATGTGCTGTGTAGTGTAGCATGTTGTTTTCCAAGAATCATAACTTTAGTCCTTGTGAATTTTCCAACTGATATTGAAAATGAGCCAAAATTGGAATGTTCGAGCAAGCACCAGATGACTAGTCAACTCTCTGTCTTGCTCTAGGATACAGCAGTCAAGATTATAGTTCGCTGTGCTTGTTCCCCACCGTCATACTGCCATCTGCTGGCTCTGCTAAGTTATTTTATGTTCATGACATGTGTCAACATTTTCAAAGCAAACAGATCACCATGCTCTGATTCCCTGCCTCTTTACTATTGGTGTCTGTTGTCAGAAATGTATGCATATTGATTCTCAGTCCACAGGTCTAGTCAGTATTATTATGTCTTCTTTCCAACCATAGAAGTTCCTCTACAGCCATATTGTTTATTAGAACAAAAATATCTACAGATGACTGCAGAAAAAATTTTACATGAAGAAAATCTCACTTTATAGTACAGCAACTACTGAGTTATACTATTTTATAGTGCCAGGTCTGATTGGTTATAGGGAAGACTTTCATAGTTGACTCATACCATGAGTAATTCCGGAAGGCATAGTTAAAACTCACATCAATTTTATTATTTTAAAAAAAAAACAGCACTGTCACCACTAGAGGTAAGTTTGATCAATAGGTTGTTACAATTTTCATTGATTTGTTTGGTTGCCATGGTGTCACTGTGTGTGGCAACAATCATATCAAGTTAAATTCTTGTGCAGCCTGACATACTAGAAGCACGTCTAACAAACAATAGAGCACAGCCAGTTGTTACAGCACTCAAAACTATGGTAACTTAATACCTTGGACAGTTCATTATTTTTAACCTCATTTTCGATAAATATTGCCTGTAGTCGATTATGTGCAATTTTTTCATATCCTACATATTGTTCTTGGAGCTATGGAATGTATGCTTTGCTCAACACTCTCGGCATTTCTAACGACATGGACGGAGCCATATGAGGAAATCTGGTGCAATGAATTCACTTCTTCGCTTTTAGACACTATTTTAGTTGATTATGGATCATGTGAAGAATGCATCCAAACTCCACAGTATACATAGTATACATAGTCTTCTACAACAGAACATCAGGAAAGAAGACGAGAGGAAGACCACGAAAAAATGGTTAGATGGTATAGCAGAAGCCTGTCAAAGAGCAAAAATAACAATCACCCAAGACAACACAACAGCGCAAGACAGAAAACCACGACACTGGACAACAACCCGGTAACAGTGTGACGACAAAAGAAGAAGATGAATCATTTCTCAGCCACGCTATCGCAATCTTAATGTGATCTTCAAGAACATATTCAAAATGAAGACTAGGGCTTAGTCCGGCGTGACCTCTGATAACATACGGCCGGCGGGCTCAGGTAAAAATTCTACGAAATAAGACCACATATGTTACCCGGGGTCACGGTCAGTGATATGCATTTAAAAAACGGGTAATATTAAAAAAATTGGATCTATTTTGGTACTTATGTTAATTCATTCACAAAGTGCACGCGCCCAGGATTAATCTACAACTATATCACCTTATGTTGAAAACCAACAATAAATATATGTACCTATGTTGCCAGTTTCATTACTGCCGAACACCTTCATATATAGTGGCGAAGTGGTTAAGCAGTTTTCTTTGCGTTCTGAGGGTCGTAGGTTTGAATCTTAACCATGTCGTTTGGTTTACAAGTGCACTTTATCCCGGAGATCCTTAGGATTGTTGTTAAATCTGCAGAGTTCGTGTTTTGCGCAGTACTCTCGGCAGGTGGCGTGCCATTACTGTATAGAGTGACTGATCCATATCGGGAAACTCGGTGCAATAAAGTTCCTACTTCATCTTTGAACCGCGGCCTACTTTAAGACGAGGGGCATGTGTAGAAGACTTGCGTAACATCGATAATGAACGCAGAATGACATGCACCAACAACTTTACATCTATGATGGTAGCCAAATGCTGACTGTTACCTTTAATTGTCATTAACAAGGAAGTCAAAAGAAACGGGTAAAAACAATATAGTGTCAGAAGGATTATACCAATTTTTTTAATTTTTCGATCCAGAAGTACTTGAGCTTTCAACTCTTCTGCTCGGTGCTATGGACATCGTAACCCTTCGGTTCGGTGCCACGAACACCGTAAATCTGGAGAACGTGGCTTTTCTACCAGCCCGCGGAATTGAACCGCACTCACAGTGGGCTTGTCACCCGTTGTCCAACGCGCTATGAACACGCTGTGCAGGCAGGCGATGTATACCAATAAGCTACATGACATTGACTATGTCTTGAAAACAAAATCAAACGAAGAAGTAACTCATATATAGACTAATCATGAGACTAGACTAGACAAGAGACTAGACCTATCGGCATGAAAATCTATGATGATGATGAAAATGTAGACCACAATCGCAAGAGACATACAATATTGGAGATTCTTTAATGTCGACCATTGATGTAGGGATTGCACTTTATTCACACTTCGTCGTTTGTAGAAGGAAATAAAGTAGTATCTCACGGTTCTGCCTACGAGGTGCATTGCTTGTCTTTCAGCTCCTTTGTAGTACTTATATTTCTGTGTTTGTGTTGTTAGTTCAAACAATGGTCTCCCTTTAAATCATCTGTTGTTTGGTTACAGAATGCTCATCTGACGTGTTTAACACGATCGATAGCATAGACACATGCTCCACCACGCCAGTGTTGAGTGAACTAGGATGTATTCGTTAAAAGTTTTTTTAATTTCAAGCAAACGAGGCTGGAAAACTAGTTCGAATCGTAGTTTATGTAATCATTGCGATCACAGAATGTAGACGACGTAACCCACGTCGACAGAGCTCTTTGCAAAACTACTGCCTTATACTTCTGAGAGCGACAATCGAAATTTTCAAAACACAACGAGACGATGCTGGTTTCAATCTGCCGGATTAACACTTTAAAGCTTGCAAGAGATGATGTCTTAAAACTTGCGACGACAATTCATAAACAATCATCAGGCAGAGAAAGGCTGAAGTCTACAATTGTCTTCTACCTCAAAGAAAGAAAGAATAAATATGATCTCATACCCCAAAAAATCGTTGGTAGCCTGCTATTTACAACCAACCTCCTTTTCACTGCCATGGGTGTCGGTCCAAATCATCGACTGTCTCAGGATATGTCCAAACTTCGACTGTCCGAGACACATTTCTTCTCTCGACCGCTTGAGTCGCAGTTCTACCTCAGAATCTCTGTACTTCTCAACCAAAAATGAGTGGCATAATAATAATAATAAAACAGATAATACCATAGTGTTGGATAACCTTTACCACAATCACATAAAATACATATTTACGAGGCTAACGTATAACATTGACTAACTACTATTATGTAAGGTCGGATCAGATGTTTCATCTGCTACGGTATGACAGTAGAGGGTACCATCTTTCTGTCTTGTGGAAGGGGGCTCGAAAGAGCTAATTGCTAGTCGAGTAAACCCTGATAGGAAATCTTCACTTCCTTGTGGGTCAGCACGGCTATGCAAAAGGCTACAGGAGTAAACATTGACCACAAATCTTGAGGAAGGGACCCTAAGGCAGTTGGTGGTTATATTTGTATTCCATTTCATCTTTTTGAATCCCTTGCTTGATTAAAAACGTACGAACATTTGCCTTTTTGTTGGATGAATCATTAAGGGGTGCTTAAGCAAAATGGGCAAGACATGTTCCCCATATCAGCTGTCCAGGCTTGTCATAAAGGAGGGGACACTTCAACCTTGCTAATGGCTCGGATACAACAAGGAAATCAACACTCACGAGAGACTTAGGGATGAGCTGAAAGGTCAGAGACAAAAGCACAAACTCGGAAGTATTCACAGTAAAACACTTGCCAGTTGTTAAGACGAAAAGGTCATACAACATTCGTATCTACATCAGTGACTAACTAATTATCATCTACTCGTACATCCATACAAATGTATAACACTTGCTAATTCTTATCTACATAATCATCATCAAGTAGCTTCTTCCTTCCGGAACTTGGCTCCGATGACAGCAGTCCTGAAAAACTCTGTGTTCTGTGCAAGTTGACCGGCGTCAGCAGCAGTCATTCTCAGACCGCCAATGACATCCTGCACCCATCGTCTTCTAGGTCTTCCTCTCGTTCTTCTTACATGAACCATTCCTTCCAAATTGAGTGACAATTATTATCTACTCGTACATCCATACAAATGTATAACACTTGCTAATTATTATCTACTCGTACATCCATACAAATGTATAACACTTGCTAATTATTATCTACTCGTACATCCATACAAATGTATAACACTTGCTAATTATTATCTACTCGTACATCCATACAAATGTATAACACTTGCTAATTATTATCTACTCGTACATCCATACAAATGTATAACACTTGCTAATTATTATCTACTCGTACATCCATACAAATGTATAACACTTGCTAATTATTATCTACTCGTACATCTACACAAATGTATAACACTTGCTAATTATTATCTACTCGTACATCCATACAAATGTATAACACTTGCTAATTATTATCTACTCGTACATCCATACAAATGTATAAATAGTGAAAGACGTACAAACAAAGTACTATAGTTTTACAAAATACATAAACAGTGACGATAAACAGCAACGTTTCGACCAACAAGGCCTTTATCAAGCAAACGAACAAACAGGAGTGACAAATTAAAATGAAACACAAATGGACGACCAAATACCAACGTATCTAAGGAAAATCTGGAATAAAAACGAATAACGAAATAAATGTAACACAAAAACACACATAAAAACTAGAAATAGAAAAGAAACAATGAAACATCTAGTAAATATATAACTTGAAGACATGCAACATATACCCATATAGATTATAAAGCATGGGAAGAGAAAGTACTAAGAAGCATAAGAATGTAATACATGCAACATATACCCATAGAGATTACAAAGCATGGGAAGAGAAAGTACTAAGAAGCATAAGAATGTAATACGTTGAGCCCGCGTGGTCGCAAGGTACCATACAAAGAAATCAACCGATTCTCCAGAGCAAATCGACTACGATCATCAGAGGAACATGATCGGATGGCTGTGACCTGGACATCGCAAGCTCCTGAATGGCCAGTATCATTGAAATGGGTAGCTACAGGGGTCACAGAGCATTGGCGTATATCGCGCAAGTGTTGGGCGAATCGGTCACTGAGTCTCCTGCCGGTTTCCCCAATATAGGCCTTGTTGCACCGCTTGCAGATAATGGCATAGATAATATTACGGGACTCGCACGTGAAACTGTCTTCAACAACGAACGTGGCTTTTGGAAAAGACACCGTGCGGGTCTGTATTACATAAGCACAAGTGTTACAGCGCCGACGGCCCCACTGGATGGTGCCAAAATGACTCTGGATGTTAGGCTTGAGGCGACTGTGAACTAACATATCCTTAAGGCTTCTGTCCCGTCTGTACGCCACCAAAGGATAGTGTTGGAAGATTGAACGTGTATCAGGATCAGACTGAAGAATGGAGAGATGACGGAATAAGACTTTCTTCACAAGGGAACTATGAGGGTGGAAAGTTAAGACAAGTTTCACCCTGTCAGAATTGGAAGTTCTATGCTGGTTAGAGAGAGCCTCCTGGCGAGAAATTTGCTGAACGCGCCGCATAGCAGAAGCAAGCACCTTATCTGGGTATAAGCGCTTACGAAAGAAATCCAGCATCTCGTGAGCTCTATCGAGGAAATCGTCGTCCTCGCTACAGAGGCGACGAAGGCGCAAGAGTTGAGAGAATGGTAAAGAATCACGACAAGCCTGGGAATGGGAAGAGGTATAAAGAAGAAAACTATGTGCATCAGTAGGCTTGTAGTATACTGGTGTAGTGATGGTGGATAGGCTGATAGTGATAGTGATGTCAAGAAAGTTGACACAAGAGGTAGAGATGTGAGATGTAAACCGAATAGCCGGATTGAAGACATTAATGAAATTAATGAAGCGTGACAAATCGGCTTCAGGCATATCGGTAATGCCAATACAATCATCAATGTATCTATGATACACAGACGGAAGAGGGCCATCATAGGAATTCCATACTAGGTGCTCAAGATGACCCATGAATAGACAAGCATAACTGGGTCCCATTTTAGTACCCATGGCGACCCCACTGATCTGCTCAAAGAACTGGTCATTGAACTGAAAGGAGTTGAGAGTTAGAACTAGTTCTGCAAGACGAAGGAGAGCCGAGGTGGAGACAAGTGGGTTAGTTCTCCTGTCGAGAAAGAACTGGAGAGCTTGAAGTCCGTCGGAATGAGGTATGGAGGTGTACAATGAGCACACATCAAGGAGGAAGAGACGGTAAGTCCTGCCAAGCAACAACTCAATAGACGAAAAACAGACAAGGTGTGGTTCGTATCTTTCAAGAATGAAGGTAGTGTGGTGACTATAGGATTGAAGATACTATCAAGAAATTCGAGATATGTTCCGTAGGACAAGAGCAAGCAGAAACGATGGGCCTACCCGGATTGTTCAGTTTATGAATTTTGGGGAGCATATAAAAGGCGGCTTTCCTAAAAAAAACCTGCTTATACCCAGATAAGGTGCTTGCTTCTGCTATGCGGCGCGTTCAGCAAATTTCTCGCCAGGAGGCTCTCTCTAACCAGCATAGAACTTCCAATTCTGACAGGGTGAAACTTGTCTTAACTTTCCACCCTCATAGTTCCCTTGTGAAGAAAGTCTTATTCCGTCATCTCTCCATTCTTCAGTCTGATCCTGATACACGTTCAATCTTCCAACACTATCCTTTGGTGGCGTACAGACGGGACAGAAGCCTTAAGGATATGTTAGTTCACAGTCGCCTCAAGCCTAACATCCAGAGTCATTTTGGCACCATCCAGTGTGGCCGTCGGCGCTGTAACACTTGTGCTTATGTAATACAGACCCGCACGGTGTCTTTTCCAAAAGCCACGTTCGTTGTTGAAGACAGTTTCACGTGCGAGTCCCGTAATATTATCTATGCCATTATCTGCAAGCGGTGCAACAAGGCCTATATTGGGGAAACCGGCAGGAGACTCAGTGACCGATTCGCCCAACACTTGCGCGATATACGCCAATGCTCTGTGACCCTGTAGCTACCCATTTCAATGATACTGGTCATTCAGGAGCTTGCGATGTCCAGGTCACAGCCATCCGATCATGTTCCTCTGATGATCGTAGTCGATCTGCTCTGGAGAATCGGTTGATTTCTTTGTATGGTACCTTGCGACCACGCGGGCTCAACGTATTACATTCTTATGCTTCTTAGTACTTTCTCTTCCCATGCTTTGTAATCTCTATGGGTATATGTTGCATGTATTACATTCTTATGCTTCTTAGTACTTTCTCTTCCCATGCTTTATAATCTATATGGGTATATGTTGCATGTCTTCAAGTTATATATTTACTAGATGTTTCATTGTTTCTTTTCTATTTCTAGTTTTTATGTGTGTTTTTGTGTTACATTTATTTCGTTATTCGTTTTTATTCCAGATTTTCCTTAGATACGTTGGTATTTGGTCGTCCATTGTTGTTTCATTTTAATTTGTCACTCCTGTTTGTTCGTTTGCTTGATAAAGGCCTTGTTGGTCGAAACGTTGCTGTTTATCGTCACTGTTTATGTATTTTGTAAAACTATAGTACTTTGTTTGTACGTGTTTCACTATTTACCAAGTTTTACTGCAGTCTTCCCCCTATTACAAATGTATAACACTTGCTAATTATTATCTACTCGTACATCCATACAAATGTATAACACTTGCTAATTATTATCTTATAAAGTTTAAATGTCCATGATTGACTTTATTGCACTGGTTTTCCTATATTTTTTTTCTCAATTATTATCTCACTGTTACGCAACAAATCCGTTATTGTAATACTTTATGTTCTGTTTAGAGACACATCACAAATGTATCTTCCTTCCTTTCGTTCGCTTGAAATATTGTCTATAAATTCAACGTTGTCTCTTTAATAAACTTCACTGTCTTTTGTAGCTCACACAGAGCTCCGTATAGTTTTATGTCGAGTGTTATTTCGTTAGACCAGTGAGTTTGCCTTAGTATATCACATTCGAGGCAGTCTTGAAGTATGTGCTCTGCAGTCTGATGTGCCTGTCGACGTGTACACATGGTTGAATTGCCAATAAAATTTAATGTTAAATAAAGCAAAGTTTAAAACTAACAATTTGTTGCCATTTTGTGAGCTATGATACCCTAGTTACAAAAAAAGAAAAGTTACGAAACGGCATCCTAGTTTACCATGATACAACTATATCATGACATATTTCCAATAAGTTGATCTGCACGTACGATGATTTTACTATTTTCAGGCCCGTTTATTTTTACAAACTGTACACAGTGTAAGTGTACCATGGTACAGTCTCATACCCGCTACGCGATTCTATCGAAGCGAGACATCAGTTGCACAGTTATATTAAATGTTCTATTAACTAAACTCTTAAATTGGACTGAACAATATTACAAGAAGACATACACGCTGTGCAGTTTCGTAAAAGAGCACCCTACGGTAAACAATACTATCTTTTCTGATTCTATCTTTTTGTGTTTTGTGCATTCGTAAACCAATGTTTTGGTTTTTAACAAAGTGTTCATTAGTATTGAAAAAGTATACATTATGCTCGACTTACATTAGTACTGTTTATATATGACGTTCTATTTATTGATGTATGCCATTCTTAGCAATATGTACTGTGCATGTGTAAGCAGTTATATATTCACCTTGACGTTATTGTCTTACGATTATAAGTTGTGATTTATTTAGATTCAATATATAGATCAGACAGACTTAAGATAGATAATCTTATCGTCTAGCCATGTCTCTCCACGGTATAATGTAATTACTATCAGTTTAGATCAGAGGTTCTCAATGCAATAGAGCCACCACATTGGCGAGACGGAAGAGGGTTGTAGGTGTACGGGAATTTTCAGATTAATTTACAAATAGGTGATGGATTGGACAGGCAATACAGTGGACACTGCAGGGACAGCGGAAAAGAGAAGTATATTGGAGCATTGAGACGAACTTTTGAAACAGCTCTAAAGTCTGCATAAACTAAGATTGAGATCCAAATAAAGGCACACAATCGAACTAAGTGATTTAAAAAAAAATTCTACTTTATGTACCATTAGACGTAATGTAATGAGACCTCCTGATGATGATAAATGATTTAGTTTAGACATTAGAGATATTTTCAAACAAATCTTAGAGCTGCGTTAGCGTAGTGGTTAGTGCACTTACTTCGTAGGCGCGTAGCCCCAAAGTCAAATGTCACAGTGAGAGTGGTAATGTCCATTCTTTCGCTATCGTACGCCTCTCAGGTTGATCAAGCATCAGTGTGGCACCAGAGAAACAATGGGAAGTAAATTCAGCAGGCATGATATCGACGCATCACCCATCGTTTCAATATCATCTACATAAATTTGTCTGCTGGGAGGAGGAAGGAGGGGGGTGGATGAATTTAAAAAATGTAATTAGTTGTTTACTACGCCGAAATGGAGAAGAAGAGATACACATAAAACTGTTTTATCAAAAAGTTTTTTCTGGTAAGGGGACATGTTTTAACATATGTACGCTCATGATCGTGTGTCGATGGTCAAAGAACAATGCATTTCAACACAATATTCCCAATACAACTTACGAGTATGTGGCGAAAACGGCCATGTTACCTTTTTTAACAGTTTGTTTTGTTACATTTGGTGTAGTACAGAATAATACAACATAGTGAAAGAAGTCAATGTTAATTATGTGTATATTTTGTTATTGGAGTCCGACAAAGCTAGTCAAGAAATCAAGTTATCTCGCAGTTTATGAATTGCTGGGACATTCTTGTCAGAGGTCAGAACACGCTGATCAGGACATCATATCACCTGACAGTTTTTGAATGAAAGGACGTTCGCGTCAGTGGTCAGGAAACACTGACCTAGACCTTACTTTACCTTCTCCTGGAACATTCTGATATCAGACATGTCGTGTTTACGAAGCAATGATTTAACATAATCTATGTTGTTGTGAAGCCTGCTTAGATATACATGTACCTGTAGACTGGGGCGGACATAACCATTTCATCTGCAACATGCATTTGATGCTATCAGAGAGTTAGGTCTATAGCTAGATCTCTGCAGAGTAGATGATTGCAAATTTTATCTACGACCACATTTAGTCACCAGCGATCTGCTGTTTGTGATAGAAAAAAAAGCTTTGAAATCTACCCAACTCAATTGTGTCGCCAGGAGCGAGAATAATCTACAGTAGATCGAAAGTAACAGCTTCAACATTAGCTTAGAGAAAAGGGGGGAAAATGTGCAAATCGACCATCGGTCGTGGATGGTAAACAAAGAAACCATTAAAAATCGTATTTTTTAATAGGGCTAAAATATATACTTAAAGCAGGTTGAATGGGAACTTCTATTAAGTGTGATTAGGCAGAGCCAACTATAAACTACTGGGCCTTCGGGCTCAGGTAAGAATTGTGGAAATCAGACCCCAACTACACCACGTGACCTCGCATTCCAGGATTGGTGTATATAGAAGAATTCATTTTTAAATCAACACAAAATGCTAACTCGAAGTCATATTATGCAACAAGTTAAGTTTAACAATAAGGAATATCAATATTATAAATATTTTTCCACCAATAAATAACCATAGACTCACAGAATTGAGTAAAATTGCAAAAAGCGTGCAGTGTTCTATCAAACATCTGTAATTTCCAGATCCCTTTTCTTATCTAGGTCAGGAATACCGGCCAGTTGTCTGGCCTGTGCTAGAGCCTGGCTGTGGATTAGGACACTGA
Organism: Arion vulgaris; assembly: GCA_020796225.1. Taxonomy (NCBI): domain Eukaryota; kingdom Metazoa; phylum Mollusca; class Gastropoda; order Stylommatophora; family Arionidae; genus Arion; species Arion vulgaris. The sequence continues at coordinate 23,667,912 of CM036761.1, read as the reverse complement.
TAACATTACTGCCGAACACGTGTTGTAAGAATGTACAATATAAAAGGAATAGAGATAACATATATGGTTATGACACTTACTGTTCGAGGACAATTTCTTGTAGATGCTAACGACTTCAACTTGGCCACTGCTGCCTTAGAACATATTGAAGTTATTATGGTTTACAAGAACATATTGAAGTTTATGTACAAGAACAAGAAAGAAAGAGAAAATATATAAATAATATATCCTGAGCGTCAAGGAAGAATCAGTGGCATTAATTTGTACAGGAGCTATCCACTACAGCTTCTACTTACAATATGTAGTCGCTAGTGCTGTACATTCAGCATTTTGTAAAATATCTTTACCATCTGCAAAATTACATCGGAACCCTCGCCGGTGCTACGGAGTTCGTGCACTGCCGCTGAGATCTTACTGTGTAAGAAAGAGATCGAAGCACATATGGTTACTCACCGAAGTGTAATGATGATGGTCCTATCAATCAAACAAACAAACAAATTACACTAACCCATTCTGTGGAAAATGTGATCTGTCACACACCGTGAGATAAATAAGGGGACATACTTAATTACAGATGTATCATCATGGCTTAGTTCATTATCATGTACAATCGGGTGTGAGTAAAACCGATAGCTCATACATCCGGGTAAGAGTGAAATCGAAACATCCGGGAATGAGTGAGACAGAAAAGTAAATCCGATACAGGTGTGTAGTATTGCATGTGATACAGGTGGGTAGGGTTGAGGTGAGTAAAACCTATCATAGTAACCATAACATATGAGTGAAAAAGATATGACCATAGTGAAACGATACAAACAAGGAGTGAAACAGATATGACAGCGTATGAGTGAGACTGATACAATCATAGGAGTGAAACAGATATGACAGCGTATGAGTGAGACTGATACAATCATATGAGTGAAACAGATATGACAGCGTATGAGTGAAACTGATACAATCATGTAGAAATTAAACTGAAATAATCGTATAGGTCTGAAGATCTGACACCGTGATGCGACTGGGTGAGACTGAGGCGTATATAACCAGGTAGAAGTGAAGGCGGAACAACCGGGTATGGGTAACGTTTATACAACTTAGCTAGGAGTGCGATTTATGCACTAAGATAGGAGTGAAGCCGTTTCATTAGCACCTTTGCTACCAAATACCGCAGTCTGCGCTCGTTTGTTTGTTCCTTTTGACTGCGTAATGCGCCATGGTTTGTTTCATTGTCAAATTAATTCTAAATTTCCTGTATTCTGTTCATTACAATAATAATTTCTCTGGTACCGTTATACGTTAAATAGGGCCTGCAAGTAATTTCTCCAGTGGCGGCTCGTGGTCATTTTTGGTGGTGGGGCCAGACAAATATTTCGGAAAAATCATGGTTTTTGGGCTCTTTATTTTAGTATTTACTATTATTTGTCTATTCCGCGAAGTTATTCCCCCTTTACTATAATGATTTGGCACCGCATGCGCAAAAACAAACGGGACAACGTTGCGCCAGGGTAAGTGAGCTGGCACTGATCAAGACCCTATTCCATCTCCTCGTGGTGACCCTTGAAATAGACAAAAGATCATGTCTGGCTAAGTGGGTAAGGATCGCGAGAGAGCTACTCTGGTATAGGTAATAAAGCAAACGCAGACACGCCTCTTGGTCCTTAAATTCTAGTGAATGCACGCATCTTCTGCCGATGTCTAATGAAAAAGTTGCATAAATGCAAAGCAAATGTAAGAAGTAACAACGTACGAGTCGCGTGTAAGCGTAAACTCTCCTCCTAAATCAATGGTCAACCATAATTGCCAGCTCTCATTGCAAGAAAGCCAGGCACTCTCCCCACGCACTATAGGCAAAATGGTGAAAACTCATAATTCCTGGGGTTCAACAACAACTAAAATATATACCATATAACTAAGGTACAAAAGAGATCCCTACAACATATTTCTTCACCATGAAATAGCAAACAAAAAACACTTTGCTTTTCTTCATTGACAGTTAACCACGATTTTTGACTAAACCACTTATTATTGAAAGTCCTCTTTTTCTTGCCATCTTGTTGCATATATACAAATCTATTTGGCTGATGTGCACCTAGCTGTTTAATGTCAAGCTTTTCTTCTATCTTTAACGAAGGAAAGGATTTCGTAATAAATAATCCACTTGATTCGTTTTGAATTTCGAGTAAGCCACAACTTCAAAAGTAGGTCACAGCTTGTCAATCGCAAAATACGTAGAAGACATGTATATTAAATACGAAACGGACCATTACCGTTAACGATTATAATAATAGTTAGTTACATATTTCTATTATTGCATTTTCGTTTCTCTTTTTATATATAATTTTGATTCAATCGATAATTATACAAAGTACTATTTAATCAAGAGCTGTCTTTTAACTGTTCATTGGTTGATCGCGTAGGAATTTAGCTTCCGGTGAATAGTTAGTTAGTTTGTTCCTTTCGTGCCAAAGGCGGCACATAGGGCAGAGGTTTTAGATCTCCATGTGATACGGTTCTTTGCTAGCAGTTGCAGATCTTGTATGGTTTTACATCCCAATAGTTTACTTTCTGTTGGATGGTTCTTCGAAGAGTGGTCTTTGGTCTTCCACGATTTCTTTTCCCAACTGGTGACCACATAAGGACTTGTCGATTTAGTCTCTTTTCGTCTGATCTAAGCACATGACCTAAATATTTCCACCGTCGTTTCCTTATAATATTTGAAATGGGTTGTTGGTGTGTTCTATCTCTCACTGTGTTGTTAGAAAGAAATCACTCCATTTGACTTTTAATAATTTTCAATTGGTTTCAAGATGGAAGGTGTTGTTTTCTTCGTACTTGCTATGGTCGGTTGATCTGAGGCCTAATAATTCTCAATCGTAAAAACCCCAGTATTTCTGAAACAGAGGATTTATCCGGTGAATACAATTGACATAAATTGTTTGGCACTTATTATTAAAGGTAGCGGTTAAAGGTCAGAGGTCGCAATGTTACATCGTCAGTAGAAAATTTTAAAACGTCCCACAAAACATAGTGCGCTGATATATACGTCAAACATTATAGAGAGGCTGAATTTGAGACCGTATATAATAGGCTTTTAAATAATAATATTTATATATTATTAAGATTGTTATATTATTATGATATAATATTTATATTTTAGTGTTAAATGTTCAACTTTCAAAGCTAATCAGTGTCAAGTTAACAATAGTAATTGCGAACAAAAAGTTTTTAAATAATAAGTACACGTTAATTATTTTTGGTTTGGTAGGCCTGTTCTTACTGGCCCCTAATGACCATGGGTGTATACTAATCAGAGGGGAAAAACTGCTGAATTTCAGATTTCAAAATGTGTGTGATATTTTAGCATTATATATCAACTTCAAAGCTAATCAGTATCTCGTTGAAAGTAATAATTATAAACAAATAATGACTGAAATAATAAGTACACGTTACTCAATATTTTTGGTGGGGCCTGGAACCACTGGCCCTTAATGACGAGCCGCCCCTGAATTTCTCCATACCGCTCTATTCTGGGTAATTCGCTCAGTCTCCTCCATGGAACTGAGACCGATATTTCCTGCCTCTCTCAGCGAAGTTCGTTTCAGGGTCTTCTTAGGTATTCTTTACCTGTTCATTACCGGTTCTTATTTATTTTTCAAATAACATTAAACATTTTACTCCGTAATTTTTTATTTGTTTACCTCAGTGCTCATTTATATTGAAATATATACTGAATTAGCAAATATACTGGATTTCATAAACTCAGAGGTTGTCACAGTAAAACACTTACCAAATGATAGTTCTTCTTTCTTCTTCTTCTTCTTCTTCTTCGATCGTTCTTCAGGCCAATTTTGGTCATTCTTATTGTGATGTATAATTGGTCCACTGGCAAGAACGGAGTGATCTACGTCGGGACGATTGTGCGCCCATGGTGACTAGGCCCGCCCGTCTGATTTCAGCCAGCTTTTGATTTACTAGGTGAACTTTCCTAGGTACGATCCTTTCGGATCTACGCCTTTACGATCAACTTTGCCGTATATTTGGGCTTTGTGATCTACGCCAGGACAGTGAGTTACGCTGCTTTACCCGTTCTGACTGAGAATTATTTCTCGTGGCTTGTCCTCGGACGGCGTCTTACTCGTATAAAACACCGTGTAAAGTATCGGCCTTCGCCAATGTTCAGGACCCGGGCTTCCTGTCTGATCCGTACATTGTCGGCCTTGCTTTACCGTACATTTTTGAGTTTGATCCCGAGAAGGAACATTCTCAGCCTTTTCTAGACACGCGTTGGTACGTGGCAATTTGCAATTAACCTCGAAAGGCACCGGCATGGGGCCCAGTACAAACAATGTGGAGGGTCGTTTCAGACGGCGCTATCAACGCAACTGAGGATTTTGCGCCCTCCACCATCACCCGCTCCAGTTATTCCGGGGATGTTAGTTACGACTGCAATCGAACCTTCCCGGTTGCCCCAAGGCTGGCAGTTCCTTTAGGTATCACCAGCCTCAGTTCTTCCGGGGATGTTAATTTCTAATCGCACAGTACCTTGCACGGTTTTCCCAGGGCGGGTAGTTTCGTTATGCACTAAAACGCAACTTGTTCTTTTGCGCTCGGCAAACCTTGCCCAGTACATGTATCTGCAATCTTCTCTCGTACCGACACGAGGGTAGACTTTTATTCGTTACGGTCCTGTTTTATTTATTCTTGCCGACGGGCTGGCAATGTTTGCCCCTCCTCAGGGCTTCGAGCTTCGCCCTTCGTGGGCACACGTTTCGTCACTGGATGCACCTCTCATCCATGTCAGAGACCTTTCGTTGCTATTTCGTTACGTTTAGGAACTTGGGCAATATCTTGTTGGACTTCGGTCAGGAGATTTGTGAATTTTGTTAGTATAGATCTGTTTTGCATCTCCGTACTTGCACTGCTACCACTACCAGTAGTTCTCCCGATCCCTGCCCCTCTTAGCCAGACCGGAACCAGAGTCTGTTTACAGGGTCACCGCGTGGAGGTTGGGGCAGGGTCTTGTTTGCGCGCCCTCGCTAACCCTGGCTCATGTTACCACCATAACCTCATGAGCCTTTGACCCCAGTTCTTCTTTCTTTTGTCAGCACACTGCTACCGGGTTGTTAACCCAGTATCATGGTTTTATGTATTTGTCTTGCGCTTCTCTGATGACTTGTGTGATGGTTTTCTTAGTCCCTGTCAGAATTCAGCTACGTTATCTATCCACCTTTTCCTCGGTCTTCTCTCGCCTTCCTTCCTGATATTCTGTTGTGAAAAGCTTCATAGGCAGTTTAGTCTGTTTGACAGTCTGTAAAGACTTAAAAGGCTGTACATACTGGATTTCATATAGCAAGCCATATTAAGTGCACTAAAGGGTGGAGCTCAGTTTTGATAAAAGTCCATTTATCTTGAAAATTATATCTTCAAATTTTGGTAAAAGAAAATAAGAAAGCTCTTAATTTTTACATGAACCTACAGAGTGAAATGGTGAACAGAAATGTAATTCAGCCACATGGCATTTATCGATGTGGTAGTCAATATGTTATATTTGATACTGCCCAATTTATTACTGTCCATCCATCACATCATAACTGACCAAATTGCTCGGACAGTTAAATTTCAACGAAGAAGATAAAGGGTATTGTCTATCTCGGTTGCACAATTTGTGCATACCGATAGGTGTGACAAGACGGGAAAACCACGAAAGAAAACCCAGTAGATACATCAATGAACACAAAACGGGATTTGTTAGCCTAAACACACTGAAATTCATGCTTGGGAGGAGATCGGAGCAATTTTGAAGATGTGTGATGAAGATGATCCTCTAATGAACAATTGACCAGATGTATCAGTACATAATTATAACACTAGATGATGTCTCGTAAGATGACAACACTCTCCAACCTGATGGATCTGTAATGTACCTTGTGGTTGTTTTATTGTTCTCCTTTTAGTTTCTACAGCTATCCATCAAGTTGTCTCTTATTTACCTTATTTATATCTTAATTTTTGGATCTGCGACACATCAGTTCTGGTATTAAGGTCAACCTCTGAGAAAGTTGTCTGTTTATTATATCTTCTTTTGGGGTCTTTGATACAGCCCTTCTTTAGTCGCCTCTGAGAATGTGACCAGTTCCATCATCTTTTTATTATTTAGTAAGGTTATCTTGGTTGCAGGAGAAAACATTTTCTGGTTGGGGATTTTATCCCCATGATAAGAATTTTCTTTAGGAAGGTTGCATGAGAAAATAACAAATTTTGATATATCTATCTGTCACTCTGGAATATTTATTTCTATATACAAGTATCAATAGTACATAGTTCTGACATCATTTTTAGTTGGGTGTTTATGTCAGACTTGGGGGATTTCCAGATGTTGTTTAAGTTGGCGATGACTGTTCTGGCTGTACTCAGTCTACTACTGGCATATTCACTTGTTCCTTCTTCTGATGATATTCCTCCTTTGGTAAGTCTTTATTTGTTGCTTCTAAATTTTGATTTTCTTATTATAACTGGCACATGATTCTTCATAGTTAGTGACATGTCAATCATTGTCTTCTTGAGATTGACCTTCAGTTTCACTTGCTAACTAGTTTATTACTTTCATAAAGTTGTATTTTTGATGCAATTATATTTTGAACATCTTCTGTAAACATTATAAAACAATATATTTGACATTAGACATATGTCACACAAATACTTTGAAGGTAGATGACCAGAAAATACAATATAAATAAAGCAAAAAAAAAACACCATCAAGCTATACTCATCTTTTGGTAACTAGAAAAAAAACAAGTATACTATCTAATGACAGTCCCTTTAAGTCATATCCTTAGAGGGGGAGGGGCGGCTAAGTGGTTAAACCTTTGCCATGCATTCTGAAGATTGTTCCAGAAACCCCTAGAGTTCATGCTTTATACAATACTCTCAACAGTTGGCATGCCATTTCTGTGGAGATGGACTGAGCCATATGTGGTAAAACCCAGTGCAAATAAAGTCAATCCTTTGGCTTTAGATCCTGTATTAATAAGTTTGAAAGCAGAGAGTAAATAAAAGTAACACCATTGTAGGACACAGCGATATAAGTCCAATGACAATTGCACGATCTAATGTCCACATGAAAACAATGCAGAAATAAAATGTATTATATGTTTATAAAAGAAATAAAACGTTTATGTTTTCTAAACATGTTATGAAACAGTACATAAATAAATATTTTAGCAAGGTAACATTTTTGAATAGTGAATTTGCTTAGTTTAATCATGGCCTCCGGTAACAAATGGCTACCAAGTGCTATGATTTAATATCATATCAATGCTGTGAAAATGTCAGGAAAAAACCTGCTAGAATAAAATACACAGAAAGATACAGAAACCATCTACATCAATTTACAAGTAAATGTACAGCAAAATATTTTAACAGATGTCACGTTTATTATGAAATTAATATGTAATGCAATATTTTATTTTTGTAGACAATACTTATTTAGCAAATTTTGTGAGTTTATTATTCATCGGACTAACTTTGTTTATTGAAAACCAATGTCCATCTAAGTAATATGTAGACATATATATTATAGACACTGAAATAAACATATGAAGTCCTGGTAAATTTATGGATGAAAAGGGGATGGTTGAAGAAGATCAAACGGTAGATCAAATAAGTTGGACACATAAAGAAACATGGCACTCTACTGAAAAACCATACTGTAGGGAAAGATTGTTGGCAAACAGGCAAGAAAAAGTGAAGTAATTTGGAGGAAAACATTAAGAGATGAACAAAATAGTTAACAATTCTCAGAATGTATCACCATTCCAGGAGACAGGATGTTGTGGGAAGTCAATTACAGACCATTTTTGTTGTGGGGATGTCACCTAACCAGTATTATATATATATATATATATATATATATATATATATATATATATATATATATCATTATCTCATATAAGACATATAGTATAAATCAACAAGTTTCAATTGTGAGACTATCTTTCTTATTCAAACTAATCTAAGCTCTACTTCAAACCTAGTTCTATTCATCTCTTAAGCTCTACTTCAAACCTAGTTCTATTCATCTCTTAAGCTCTACTTCAAACCTAGATGTATACATCTCTTAAGCTCTACTTCAAACCTAGATGTATACATCTCTTAAGCTCTACTTCAAACTTAGTTGTATACATCTCTTAAGCTCTACTTCAAACCTAGTTCTATTCATCTCTTAAGCTCTATTTCAAACCTAGTTGTATACATCTCTTAAGCTCTACTTCAAACCTAACATGTCTTGATCTCTCTTCAAACCTAGTCTATTCATCTCTTAAGCTCTACTTCAAACCTAGTTGTATACATCTCTTGAGCTCTACTTCAAACCTAGATGTATACATGCTTGAGCTTTGATTCAAAAGTTCACTTTCATGTATCCATAGGACTTCCTTTTGTTTTTTTGTTTCTGCAGTGTCCGCTGCATTGCATGTCTTAATGCCTTTCTTTCTCAACCTGCAGACATGTCCATTTCATTGCCTCTTTTCTGTCTCTTTATTTGTGTCTTCCAGACAAGTTAGTTCTTGAATTCTAATTTTACTAATCTAATCCTCCCAGTTATACCCAAGTATTCTACTCAGAAGTCATCTCTCGAATCCTCTTAACATAATTTCTATTGTATATATGTTTTCTAAGTCTCAGATCCATAGAGGAGGACTGCTCTAACACATGTTTAGTATATTCAGTTTTGTCATAGTGCCATAAATGTATATATATATATTTACAGTATGGCTGAGAATATCTCTGCAGACATGGACCGTTTCAAGGCATTAGGTCATTCAGCATTTGTGATGGGATACTCAGGAGTAGCAGGAGCTGCTCTGGTCAAGGAGTTGAGCAAATTAAAAATATTTAAAAAAGTTGTTCTGATTGGACGTTGAGCATTGTCTCAGGACTATGGACCAGAATTTGTAAGTACTATACTATTTGCTAATTGTTTTCAACTTGTACAACAGCATTATTTGTATTGAAATAATTGTAATTATGGTTGCTACAAATACTTTTTCTGTGTACACTATAACACATACACATTCTTATTTTCAAAGAAGTTGTATATTACACGAAGTAAGATAGTTTTTTTGTAAAGCGCAACAACAAGATACCACTATATTTCAATCAAAAGGTCTTTATCAAGCAAAGGATGCATGACTGCAGTGCTGTAAGACAGCCATCATAGACACAGCGAAACAATGAATTCCTAACTGACATAAACCTTTGCTTGATAAAGAACTTTTTGTCAAAATGTAACTATTTTGTTTTTGTGCTATGTCAAACTACCTTCCTTCATGTTTACATATTTCATCTTTGGTGTACATAGTTTTACTGCAGTTTTTCCTTGTAACAATATAAAAAACAGTGGTCCGTAAACTTGCTTGTTGAATTTATTGTTAAGATCTGCAGGAAAAACAATGAGTGATACAAATTTGAAGAAAGCTACAAATTTTCGTTTAACACTCCACATTGAACACTTGTTAACCACTCTTTGTAATTTGTATGTCATCCAAACCTAAGAGCAATGTACCTGGGGTCAGTTATGTGCCTACAAGTAGGTCATCAGTACATTCGCTTTCTGCTGCGCTTTTTATTTACTACGGTAGCTTCCTTAGAATAATGACCAGGTATCGTCTACCACATAAAGCCACATTTAAAAAATATAATGAATACAGAGCAAGAGGAAGGCCATGCAAAGATGAAGGCCTGGAATCAAGAACAACTTTAGAGAACATTGAATGCCAACTTACGAAGTGCATTAGATAAGACACACAGAAGATCCTTACATCTATCCTCAACACTTCACCAAGGTACAATGGAAAAGGAATAGAAGAGAAAGAAGAAGGAGAATAGATTATATTTACAACTGTTGCATACTTTTCAATGCCTGGAAATTATATTACGAATACAAGCATGGATGTTTGTGAAATTATCATATTTAAAAACCTATTTTTATAGAATTTGATTCCTTCCCAATGGCATAAATAAACTTATCATCTTATGTTGGTTATTTATAGCACAAGTGAAAGACGCTTTCATAGGTGTTCCCAAATTAAATATCATGTTTTGTTTAATGCAAATTTTATTGAAGTCATGAATAATTTTTTTAAGGAACAAAAAGTTGTAGATTACGAAAAGTTAGATGACCATAAAGATGTATTCAAAGACCTAGATGTTGGATTTTGTTGTATGGGTGCACACAGTAAAGATGTCAGCAAGGTAAGTGTACTCAATGCATAAAGAAGTGGATATGTGTATCAAAGGATCTATTGTCCTGAGCAGAACTTTGCATCCTAAACAATTCTTAATAATTTATCTCTCTCGTATGTCATATGTTACACCTCTGCAGTCATCATACACAAATCCTCAGTTAAGTCTTGAATCCATCTTCTCTATGGTCTTTCTCTTCTCTTCTTTGCTGGGATGTCTCCTTCCATAATGATTGTCTCCAACCCTTTGTGTCTTTTAATATGTCCAAAATACTGCAACATTTTTATTTGTACTCGTAGCATCAGCCAGTTTTATGTGATGTTTAGTTATTTTTGGATAGATCTATGTGTTCTTTTCTTTGTCCATGTTATACTAATGGCTCTTTTGTAACACTTAATTAAAAATACATATATGGTTTTCAATGTTATTCAGTGAATCTCTGTAATAGATACAATGGATATGGTCATGGACCAGTATAGTCACTGAAAGAAAGGAAAGCAATGGCAGACTGCCTTCCAAGAAGATGCTTAGATAACCATATCAGTAATATCAAATGAGTAGATATAAATAATGTGTATTTTCAAGTATTATAAACACAAGTGACAATCTAAATTTCATATATCTTATTTCTTGTAATACTAGGTAGTATTTTATACCTCACATATATAATCTGTGATACTTTTTATTATTTATCTATAGGAAGACTATGTTCGTATCAACAAAGATTATGTAGTAAATTCTGCCCAAATAGCCAAGGAGCAAGGATGCAAACACTTTACTATCATTACAAGCAAAGGTTCAAACAAAAGCAGCTTTTTGCATGCACTTAGAATAAAGGTAATCTCTGAGGATGAAATGTGCTATTTATTATCATTGTTATCTAAGTTTATAAGTTGCCTCTTGTGTCTTCAGTCAAGTAGGCAGGTAGACGGATTTTCGATAACCTTGCTGTATCCCAACGTACAAGTAACGATGGAAATTTTAGTTTATCAGTATTCTCTATATATATGTATGTGTTAGTTAGTTAGTCTTTCCTCTTGGGCCTGTGGGCGGCATAGGGCAGAGGTCATAGTTCTCCATGTCTCGCGGTTCGTTGCTATCTGTTTTAGGTCTTTAATGTTTACTAGGCCCATCGTTGAGCCTTTCTCTGGTGATGGTTCTACGCAGAGTCTCTCTTGGTCTTCCTCGTTTTCTTTTTCCCTCTGGTGTCCATATGAGGGATTGGTAAGGAGTCTTCTCTCATCCATTCTAAGTGTGTGGCCGATGTAGTTCCAGCGGCGCTTTCTTATAAAATTTGATACATTTTCTTGCTTGGTCTCTTGTCTTATTTGTGTATTGGTGCACAAACCCAATATGTATGTGTGCACGTAACTTAATTATAAAACTAAAAATCCTTGTGTCTGTTTGTCTCACAAAAAATCTTCAACTTAGGAAAGCCTCAATGAATGTTACATTTAAAAGATCAGTCAGTTGAAGAAATGTCCTTTTTAGCCTGATTGTGTTTCCATAATTTTCCCCAAATTTATCATGAGAATTTGTCAATGACATATTCGTAATATGTGTCATAAAGACTTAGCAGAGTGCAGCATCAATGCTTGAGACAGGGAATATTGGAAGTTCATTGCAGTGAATCTTTGATGTGAAGACAGTCTCTGATGATATCGATACACAAATATGACATTTTTCCTGTAAAGCTGTGTAGTATAGTCAGTATAAAATTGTATAATAATAAGATTTATATGTGTATGTTAATTATAAAACTAAAGATCTGTGTGTTTGTTTATTTCACAACAAAATCTTGAATGTTTATCTCTGGAATGTATATATATTCTTAACTAAGTTCTTAATTTTTGTATTAGATGTGTTGCAACGGTTATGTTTTTGTTTCATAGTTTACGTTAGTGTCCACATTTATGTTTACCGACTATATCATATAGACTTCATAAACTGAGTTTAATTTAGCTGGTAATGCAGTCGTTTTGTCGTGACAAATGTACATTAGTTCTGAAAATGTAAAATTTCAACTTTGCGTAAATGTTGACATTGATCATACTATATTTCATTTGGAATGACTTTAAGCTTGCTTCTTTCAACCATTATTTACCTTATTGCCATAACTGTGACATCACTTGTTGGCAAGTGTATGCCATAAATTATGGAACGACCGGGCAATATACATTTAAATTTAAAAAGAAGTAACAGCATTTGAAATATTTATATCTGGAGGTCTTGTTTATTTGACAAAATAACGATTTAAACGAAGAAATTAATATTTTAGTTTTTTTATATGCACATTGGCAATGTGCAAAGTTGCTAAAAATAGGTAGGACTTTTTAGGTTATTTATTAATTTATTGTTGAATGATTTAGAGGTCTCAGACTAAAAAAGCTAACTTAAGTTAATTTTTGTTGTTTTTCAAGGCTGAACTTGAAGCGGGACTGGAAGCAATCAATTTTGAAAGACTATCTATCTTTAGGCCAGCGTAAGTAACTTATATCTTATTAAATAGTAATTCTTTTTCAAAGATGGCTTGGTTATTGATTACTAAACTAATGTAATTGCACTCCAAGCAGACCCATATGTGATCAATCTCCACCAACAAATGTTGAAGGGTATGCATACTGATGGTTCCTGTCGCTCACTGATTAAACACACTCCTTAGTCTACCCATCAGGCACCTAGTTCTATTTGTAGAACCAGTATTTCTAAACTCCTTAAATCACAGGATTGATTCCAAATCTATTTTAGCATCGTCTTTATTTCATATTTTGATGGCATGAGTCAGCTCTGATGATCTTCCTGTGATCAATCTGATACCATGTTACATTATAACTTCAGGTGTAGTAAAGTGGAGTTTTTCTTGTGTGTAAAATATCTTACAGTTAACTGTCAGTACACATTTGTATCCTGTTGAATAATATGTATAAATTTTAACAAAAATTAGGATGTTTTACATGCCATATTGGCTTACGGGGCACTACATACTCATGTTCTCAGAGCAAATCTCACAAAGAGTGGTTAACTTGGTTGATAATAACAAATGCAACACATTTCCTATTTGGTTCCTTTCATTTTGACTTTGGTGCCATTTTATATTGCTTTTCTATCAGTTCAAATTCTTCTCTACTGTCTTCATTATTGTAACCAAATATTAATATGCATTAGTCAGCTCTTACAATTTGACATTTTTCTGAGTTTACTTTACTTATGGGATGTTTCTCTGCCAGTCTCTTGCTAATTTTATTTCTGCTGTGTCTTCTACTTATATTGCCATTTCTCTTTGGTTCATTTTTTTACATGTCTTTTAACTGGCATTTTAATTCTTTATTTTAATATGTAAGAAGAAAATTGTGTGTCTTTAAGATATATTTTAAATATATGTATTTAGTTTATATTTCGCCTGTGTGTTGCCAGGTCTGTGAGGGAAGCAAAGACTAGTTACACTGCAACCTACAAGGCATGTAGTAAGAGGCGATCGAGGTAGCGGCCTAGAGAAGCTACTCTAGTAAATAAAAAGTGTTGCATAAACCGAATGTACTGGTCTACTTGTAGGTGCATAACTGGCACAATGTACAATCGCTCTTAGGCTTAGATCATACACAAATCACAAAAAGTGGTTAACAAGTGGCCGATATGGAGCATTCGAAGAAGTTTATACTTTAAGTGATAAAGGAATGCATATACCTTGTTCAGATCAGGTCAAGTAATCTCTTCATAACAAAATGTATGTAATGAATCTTTGATATATTCTGTTTCTTATCAAAGTGTCATTTTTCAGTCTCTTCATGTTTCTTCACAATTATGCAATGTCTTTATTTGCTTTACCTAATACTATCCTCTGAAGTGTGAGCTCACCTGAATGATCAGGACACCGGATGATAAGAAATACTTTGCAAAATCAGTCAGATGTGCCATATTAGGCACCATAAACAATCAGTCAGATGTGCCATATTAGGCACCATAAACAATCAGTCAGATGTGCCATATTAGGCACCATAAACAATCAGTCAGATGTGCCATATTAGGCACCATAAACAATCAGTCAGATGTGCCATATTAGGCACCATAAACAATCAGTCAGATGTGCCATATTAGGCATCATAAACAATCAGTCAGATGTGCCATATTAGGCACCATAAACAATCAGTCAGATGTGCCATATTAGGGACCATGACTAAGCCTGAATTCGTAGCAGGCAAACAGAAATAAACCTAAACTTAAAGCACATTTTTATTGTGATACATTGGAAAAAATACCTTAAAGGTATGTGAAAGCTTTTGGTAACACAGCCACATGATAACAGCTCCGTTCACTGCAGCTCCACCTTTTTATGAGGACAGGCATAGTAGTAAATGTGACCAGCCGCACCATTACTTTAAAAAAGTATGTTGGTGTTGTCTACACAACTATAACAACTGACAGTTAATATTCAGGATAGATGCTGAGATGTCACTTGATAGTGATTCAGACAAAACTAATATAGTAATTATATACTTCTCAGCACTGGAGTGATTGACTAATATATGTTGAAAATAAAGAAATAAATGGACCCCATGTTTCTTAGTTCTAAGCAAGATTGAAGTTATGTACTAAAAAATACATTTTTAATGTTGACAACAGTTACTAACCTTTGTTATTGAAACTGCAAGTAAAATTTATCTTTTGTTATCATTTTCTAATGTCCACTTTTTGTTTTGTTCAGCAAAATTCTGCAAGATGGAAAAGCTTCAATGATACTAAAGCCAGTCATTTATGCATTCCCAACTGCTCTCTCAGTACCTGATGAAACGTTTGCCAAGGCAATGATAAACAATGCAGTCAGACCTATCAAATCTTCACCAGTAGAAATATATGAGAACAAGGATATTCATAAGCTTGCAAAAGACTCTTAGAATGTTATTGACAGAAATGTTAAATGAGCTTAACATTTTTAGTTGAAACATTCATTTAGTTGAATATGAAACATCCATCTGAGACTGATAAACCAAGTTTTTATCTTTATGATGCATATTTGACATAGATATTATACAGAAAAAAACTATCATGACAAATAGACTGCAGACTTCTATATTTATCACTTATACAATTTTTAATGTACTTCTAAATGTTGAATAATCTACCCTACACATGCTTTCCCTAATTAATTCAAAGTTAATCACTATAAATCGTTCTTTTGTTTTATTAATTTTTACAATTATTTATTTATTTTTTGCTATCCCATAAACATTGCGTAAAGCTTGCTACCCAGTACTTTCATTATCATTACTATTCCCATTTTACTATCTCTCATTAATAATTTTGAATTATGACAGTTTTTACAAATTATAATTTTTTTTTTTTAAATTGCAAAAAAAAAAATTGAAAGTAATCTGTGCTAATGAAAGTTTGGAGCAATGAACTGAATGTTTCCATAAAATGTTTAAACAACCTGACAACCATGATCATCGTACAAAACCTGACAATTGTTGCTGTCAAAATGTCAATGTTGTGTCTAGAAATTGTCAACATTTTTTCTTTAAGACATGTTAACCATTCTTTTAAATCATTTGTGAATTTAATAAAATAATATTTTTAAAAATCCCTTTTGTTTTATAAGTTAGACAGTTTAGCAGTTGTTGAGACAAAAGTGGAGTTTTTTTTACACTATTATCAGAAGGTTGACTATAATGATTAAGACATAAATTTGGTGTGTTGTTGTTCTTTGTAAAGCTATTTGACTGTGTTTTGATATTTTGTTTCTGGTATCTATATTTACTTCAGTTATCACCATTATTTATAGAATTAAAAGTATAAATGCGTAACATTAATTATCAAAATCTGCATGTTGTGCCAGCATGTATGTCCAATTTGGCAGTGAGCTGCAGGTTGTGCCAGATTGTATGTTCAATTTCGCAGTGAGCTGCAGGTTGTACCAGCTTGTATGTCCAACTTCGCAGTGAGCTGCAGGTTGTACCAGCTTGTATGTCTAATTTAGCAGTGAGCTGCAGGTTGTGCCAGCTTGTATGTCCAATTTGGCAGTGAGCTGCAGGTTGTACCAAGCTATACTCTATTTCCAAAAAGGCTTTCCTAAAATGCTTCAAACAATGAAGGAATTGCTTGGAGAAGTGTGTGCAGTTTCAAGAAAAGTACAATGTAGAGAGAGGATTAGGATTTCAGACCTCAGTTGTTTGTGTCAAAGATCAAATACTTTTGAACAAACATTGTAAAAAGATATATAAACTGTATTGCCAATTAATTCCATTAAATTGAATGTTTAAGTTACCAAAAACAAAATTTTGTTATTATTTCTCACTGTATCCTATGTATATTTGTTAATGAATAATAAAGAAAGTTACCATACAAGATCTCCAATTGCTAGCAACGAACCGCATCACATGGAGCTCTAAAACCTCTGCCCTATGTGCCACCTTTGGCATGAAAGGAACAAACTAACTAATAAAGAAAGTAAAAGAAAAAAAACCAATTCTGACAACTTGGCTATTTTCAAACATATCTGACCTGACTATCATTTTGTTCTCTTGTTATGAGAAATGTAACCATGCTTGACATTATTAGTAGAGATTCTGTACAAGCATAATATTTAGTGATTATGGATGGTCATCATCCCTTCGCTCCAGACCGGTCAATAGGTGATACTATCTCCTCCCCAATATCTTTACCAGTGTATAACTACTAATCACAACCATTCTGTGTTGAGGAATCAATTGTCTTGTGCCACTAACAAAGTGTTCATGTCTGACAGTTGCCGTTTTCACTTCTGTATCCCTCCTTCTGGATAAGGATGCAGGTTTATGAACATTTTCAGTTATTTATATGACCTGTTTCTTTTATTGCATTGATGATGACTGCAAAATCCACTGACTGTCCTTCCATGCTGTATCAGCCAGGTTATTGCATTGATGATGACTGCAAAAATCCACTGACTGTCCTTCCTCCGCCACTGCTGTATCAGCCAGGTGATCTGCACGCTCATTGCCTTCTACTCCCACATGCCCTGGTACAAAAATAAATGTTTGCTCAATATGTCATTTGGAATGTGTTCAATGTGACAAATCATTCCTGCCTTATACAGCCAGCTTGAATTTTCTTGAACATATTCATCGAGTCGCTCAGTATATATATATATGAATTTAGCCCTTGTCTCATGGTTCTTATAATTATATTTGGACTAATGGTACTTTCCCTCCCCATAAGGCCATTACCTTGTATGATGCTTCAATGATACAATGACGGAAACTTATGATCATTGCAAGATAACCCAGACTGGACAGGTAACTGAGAAGGGGGGAGACTAATTATTGCTTCCTGTTCCTCCAGGTTGGGGGGTTTGGCTTGAGAATAACAATCCCATCCTATAAAAATTCTTTAGACTACAGAAAAGAAGACATTAATCTATTCACATGCATGAAGGGCTATCAGAGTCCTCAAATCATATGACTGGAATTGGTGAAATACAAAAGGAATCTATTTTCACAAAGACGAGTCCTGAAGGCCTAAACCAGAATTGGATTCTAGAATGTGAGAACAATGCATGAAGCAGAAAAACTATTGCAGATAACAGCATAAATGAGAAGATGATCCAAAACCGACCTGGAGGAGAACAGCAGAACAAAAATTGAATAAACTAGACACAGCCAGAATACAATAAAGAGGACGGTCAAAAATATAGAAAAATGGTGTGCATTTGTTGCTGCCCTAAGTGCCAGGGGCACCACAGGCTAGAGAAAGAGAATTGTACCTTCAGATGGTAAAGCTAACCTAACATTTTAAAATCTACACATCTGTATATACACATATTATACACACCTTTAATATTATAACCAAACACCAACATAATTTTTAAACAGCTAACATTAGATATTATAAAAATAGACAGTATTCAAGACAATGACAGTATGCAACAAGTTTTTTACAGAAGTTGAGAAAATAAGTAAGTTTCCTTATTTGTTTTTAATGATATTAATGCATCTAGAAACAACCGTTTCAACATAACAGACTTTACATTTTTATTCTATCGAGACCTGCTGACTCAAAAAATTAGAATTAGCTATTTTAAAAATTGTTATTTCAGAGCTTTGTTCTCATTTCTCATTTCTACAACAAAGTGAAGCTCTTTTTTTGAAGAACATGCTGGTTATGGTTTGAAAAATGCTCATCTTCTGGTCTAGGCAATGGGTGACATAAGAAAAAGGTTTGTAGTTCAAATTATGTGTTTGGTAATTGGTGTTTTTTTCTCGTAGGCTCTAATACTTATTTACTGTCTATTTATTTTCAATGTCTCTTGTGCTTCACCTGGGGATTCTTAGAACTTTCTATTCAACATTTAAAATTAACTGCCTGCGAGAAACCCAAATATATCCATCATAACAAGGAGAAATAATTGATTTTTCACTATTATAATAAATGCCGGTACCGACACATGATGACATCTACGGGGATACAGCGCCAGAAATTCCACACAGAATCGCATTGGCATCAAGTGCTTTAACAAATTGTCAAATATATGGAAGTTCAATTCACTCAGCAAGCACTTAAAATTAAAGATCTTTAACTCTTGTGTGATTCCAGTATTAACTTATGGATGCGAGAGTTGGAAAGCAACAAAAGCTCTAGAAAGAAAATTAGATAACTTTGAGAATAAATGTCTTAGAAGAATATTGAACCTCAAATGGTCAGATTTCAGACCCAATACACAAATAAGACAAGAGACCAAGCAAGAAAATGTATCAAATTTTATAAGAAAGCGCAGCTGGAACTACATCGGCCACACACTTAGAATGGATGAGAGAAGACTCCTTACCAATCCCTCATATGGACACCAGAGGGAAAAAGAAAACGAGGAAGACCAAGAGAGACTCTGCGTAGAACCATCACCAGAGAAGGCTCAACGATGGGCCTAGTAAACATTAAAGACCTAAAACAGATAGCCACGAACCGCGAGACATGGAGAACTATGACCTCTGCCCTATGCCGCCCACAGGCCCAAGAGGAAAGACTAACTAACTAACCGACACATGAGTGAGTCATCGACAATAAAAAGAAAATCCATGTCACAAAAATGGTTTAATAGAAGAATATTAAGTATGATATCGACTGTTAAATTACTTAAATATACTAATTTTATTAATATACACTAAAGAAGCTAGTAGATAATCATTATTTCTCTGTCATGTTGAGAAGATGATGTTTATATCACGTTGCGAAATCGATAACTATACTTTATGACATGGAAAAAGTTAACGTTGCAAAAGGCGGTTAGAGCGAAGAGTGTAGTAGTTGTCTAAACTAGTAAACATAAGTAGTTTCGTTACTAGATATTGAATGTCTTTTCGAGCAGGTCACGGAATAAATAATAACTGCAAATATTAACGAAACAATCCAAACAGATTGCATGCAACTAATATTATATTTATACCTTATTTCTAAAAGAAATGTGAGGTACCTATCCATGATTTGAGCTGTGATAGCGTAGTGATTAGTGCACTCGCTTCTTAGTCCAGGTTCAATTCTACAGTGAGAGTAGAATTTTATTCTGACCCTAACAGAGTTCAGGTCGATTAAGCCTCAATTGGGTACAATAAAAGCACTGAGAAGTACAGATGGATAGCAGGATATTGACCACATCATTTATCATATGCTGATGATCAGCGAAAATACTGGCCTAACACATTATTCGTCAATATACCTCAGGGTATGAAAAAAGGGTTATTTTACTTTCTTTTCGTCATTGCTGATGACAGTGTGTAAGTTGTCCTCTAATGGGGTAAATGCTGCAGTGTATGGTAATGATGCATGTGACTTGGCAAACCAAGAAAACTCTTTCACAATGGTTGTATGATAATCGAGGGACATTTTTGGCATCATTTATCCCTGATGTGTCTTAAGGGCACTCTGTTCTTAAACACACTCCTTTCTCTGCACCTCAAGCATCCAGCTCTACTTCTACAACGTGTAGAAGTTGACACAATTTAATGCAGTAATTAGTGTGGGGTTAATCATGAAATATATTTTCTGTTTATCATCAATAATGTACTGTAATAGCAGAAGCATAATGAAATAACATTAACATATTGAAATAACATAAATACACTTAAATAACAGAAACACACAGAAATACAATAAACATACTGAAATAAGTATTCTACATGTACTGCCTGAGATGTAAACTCTGGATCTCCTGAAGTCATTAGGGTAACAAACAATGATGTGTTTTTCTTCGGGCGCTCCATATCGACCCTACTTGTTAACCACTCTGTGTGCTTTGTATGTGATCTAAGCCTTAAGGGCGATTGTATCGTTTGCCAGTTATGTGCCTACAAGTAGGCCAGCACATCCGATTTCTGCAATGTTTTTATTTATTAGGTAGCTTCCTAGGTCCTACATCGTTCACCTCTTACAACATACATTGTAGGTCGCAGTGGTACTATTCCTTGCTTCTGCTGCAGGCCCTGGTACCACACAGGTGAATGATGTGTTGAAATATGCTAAATTTTCCAGTAAGGTCACTCTCCTTGGACAACACCACATAAGATAGCTGGGCCATCTGTGCAAGAAGAGCAATTGGATCCCAAGGATTAATCGTATGAAGAGCTGGCTTCTGGAGTTCTTTGGGATTATTCTTCGTTTGCCACAAGGATGTCTCAAATTGAACCTTGAAGGTTATGGATACAACAGACTGGAAAAACCATGCTGCAAATGGATGCAACTGGAAACATATTCTGAGCACTAGTCTCAGAACTCCATGAGGCCATTACCTTGTAGTGGTGGGAGGCTTGCGTGCTCCAATGATACAGTGAGCTAGGACGGCGTGAACTTATGTTCCCGGAAGGGTTACCCAAGCCGGAAAGGTCACTGAAGAGGGACAGACGAAGCATGGTCTCCTGGTCCTCCAGGTTGGGGGTTGGGCTTGGAACTAACGATCCCATCCTTTAAAAAAATTAAAGTTCGAAACAACAACAAATATACAACCTATCTACAGGCATGAAGGGCTACCAGAGTCATTGACTCACATGACTGGAAGTGGTGAAAGCCGAAAGGAAGCTACTTTCATGAGGACGGAAGTCCTGAATGCCAAAACCAAGACCAGAATTGGATGCTGGAATGTAAGAACAATGTACGAAACCGGAAAACTGTCACAAATAACAGCAGAAATGAGAAGATATAATCTACATATCCTAGGGGTTAGCGAGAGCAGATGGACAGGAAATGGAAGAAGTACCACTGCAACAGGTGAAACAGTCCTTTTTCTGGACGAGGCGATGACCTACACCATGAAGGAGTAGCAGTAATCCTAAGAAAAGGCGTGGAAAAGTGTCTGTTAGAATGGAAACCTATCAGTATGTTACCGTTCTCCTCCTCCTTTCATCATCATTTCATATATTTATATATTTATATTGAGAGAGAACAGTTAGACTGAGAGCTATGCCACAGACTCTACAAATAATAACACGTTCCAGTATATTTTATGATTGCTTTTATTAGGTGTTTTATACAAGCCACGTCCACCTTTGTTCACTGTATATTTTGGTCTCTCTCTGTTTACTCACGTTACTGCCGTCACTACCCAACTACGTAGTTTTTATTACGTCAAAATGTCTCGTTGTTATGTGTTGCGCTCTGCTTGAGAGTGCAACACATAGTCTCAACTATTAAATATCTAATTACATACTACACTAACTATTTGGCTAACTGTCCATTCCTCCGCTGCCACCTGGGAGGGCTATGACACCCTGGAGACCTCGCGTCGCCACGACGCGAAATCCAAGAAAAATCGCACAGATAGTGTCCAATGGGGTTATTAGAGTGGTGAGAGCTAAAGGGAACTAGTCACCTCACGTGATAAACGTGGCTCCACAACAACTAACTATAACAGCCAACCATGGTCGAAAAGGAAAAGAAAATCCTGACGGGATCTCAGGAAGACCCAGTTGAAAGAGCTAAATGGGAACTAGTCACCACACGTCGTTGAACGTGACTCGTCAACTGGTCATAGGTGACCATGGTTAACAACAACAGTAAACCCTCTGTGCTCGTGTGCTGAAACCATAGTAATAGAAATTAATCAGCATTATATTAATTAATCTGGAAAATATGCGCCATATAACTCCGCAGCGACCCAACAGCATAACACTTGGCCAATGTGAGGTGGCTGTACTGGACATCCAATCCTCACATGAGGTAGTATGGTTATGATGGCAGCGTGCATCAGTATGTCACTATCACTATGTCGCTCTTTGCCTGTCAGAGTCTTGTCATACTATCTGAAATCTCAAACAAAAACACAAGTTACAAATTGAAAAAAAAGGAAAAAACATATATATAACGTTAAACTTCTCACGTTATATGTCCTCCACGAGGTAATATTAACCAACCCCAAACCCAGGAAATAATGAACTCCCAAGATTTAACATATGACCAATGAATATGGAACAACTTATATATGATGCCTAATTACCAACATCATATATTAATATTAACCAATCCCCAATCCCGGGGAATAAATAATCCAAGAATCCAAAATACTCGGATCGACATCATATAACCATATCTAGCAATGAACGGTGAAAAGTTAATGTCTGCCATCAACATCAACCGACCTCTGTGAGGTAATTATCAAATATCTCCCACCATTTGGGAGTGACCAAAAAAAATATAACATTTCAACCTCTAATCACAAAGTAATCAATGAAAACATCCAACATGTGGATCCCCATTATAAAATCACTCCAAATACGCAAAATATATTCAATTCAACACAATGTATCCACATTGAGGTATTAAAATCACCCAACAATCTCAAGTGGACCCAAACAAAATCTAATATTTGGTTCCCAATCAATTAACCCCCATCAATGAAATATTACCATTCATCCAAAAACCCCAAGGAATCCACCAAATTCCCAAATAAACCTGGAGCTGTACATCGGAGACCCGCAATAAAGAAGCAAGACAATGCAACATTCCATTTCTACAAACCCAAACAATCACTCTATGTGATTTAATATGAACTCCGACAGATTGCTTCCGATCTAACATTACAATACCCCAGGATCTAAACAAAACGCAGGCCAGTTGTTATTAAAGCTCGGTTTCCTTGTGGTTTTGTACAAGTTGCGCAAAGCATGGTTGTCCTTGACCTGATCAAATATCTTTCCCATGGGACCATCCCTGGGAGCCATGTCAATGGTATCACGTGTACCACTCCCACTACGTCTACCTCGAAACAATATGTGAAGGATAACGAAAACCCCAAACATTAAATAGAGAGGGCGAGGCGTATAACCTCGTTGACAAATCGAAAGAATCGACCCTTGCAACCCATGCTGATGAGAACACAGG
Source organism: Arion vulgaris (assembly GCA_020796225.1). Taxonomy (NCBI): domain Eukaryota; kingdom Metazoa; phylum Mollusca; class Gastropoda; order Stylommatophora; family Arionidae; genus Arion; species Arion vulgaris. The sequence goes on along the minus strand of CM036761.1, from coordinate 23,644,332 downwards.
GCCCTAGCACTAAAAAATAGCATAAATAACGCCATCACCACTATAGTATTCCGTTTCACAGACCTGACCGTGGAATCCACACGATCCACACAATCCTTGCCATGAAACAATTTATTGGATTCAAAAACAACTTGTTGACCTAAATCACCTCCACCTTTGATCCTGACCCACACTACACCCAAAGAACTCGCCTTAATGTGAGATTTCTTTCCTCCAGCCGACCAAATAAATGCTGGAAGGGATAACGGCACTACTTTTCCAGGGACAGGTTTTACTATAGGATGCAGAATAGGCGAAATAAACGCAAACGACTTAGTATATTGGTGCCAATGATAGCCTGATACTTACTCTGTTGCAACGAAGGAGTGTCCTTAAACGAAGGAGTGGCCACTTGATTAAGATCAGACTAAAGGGAAGCATACAAACATCACAATCCTACAATGCTATGCGCTAACTAATGATAGCGAAGATACAAAGAAAGACTCTTACTACGAAAACCTACAAGCAGAATTAGACAAGTCACCATCCCATGATGTTATCATTGTTATGGGAGATCTAAATGCGAAGGTCGGACAAGACAACACGCATAGTTATAGAACTATGGGAAAATATGGATGTGGTATGATGAACGAAAATGGGGAACGTTTAGTAAACTTCTGCAGCATGAACAATCTCGTTATAGGAGGAACCCTATTTCAACATTTAGATATCCACAAATTAACATGGTATTCCCTAATGGCAGAGATAAAAACCAAATAGACCATATAATGATCAATGGACCCTGGAGACGCTCGCTGCTAGATGTTGTAGTCAAGAGAGGTGCAGATGTTGGTAGCAACCACCACCTAGTCACAGCTTATGTCAAACTTAAACTAAGAAAAACAGGACAACAGAAAAACTTCCAAAAGAGGTTCGATGTGGATAGACTAAAAGACACAGAAGTAAGGGATAAGTTTATAATGCAGATAAAGAACAGATTCCAAGCCCTAGAAAGTAATGAAACTACGGATGAAACTGACAACATAGATAGAACATGGGACAACATAGCATCTATATATAGCCAGAGCAGTGAAACATGTCTAGGGTACTGCACAAAGAAAAGAAAAGAATGGATAACACCAACAACATGGAAAATAATAGACAGCCGAAGAATATTAAAAAGAAATTGTTAGAAGCAAAGTCCGAAAGACTGAAAGCAAGATACCAAGAACAGTACAAAAGCGCAAGTAAAGAAATCAAACGGGCTGTGAGAGCTGACAAAAGAATGTATGTTGAAGACCTGGCAGCGCAGGCAGAAGAAGCAGCAAAAAGTGTGATCAGGGAACAGTGTACAAAATTACAAAGCTAATAAGCTGGAAACATTACAGGAGATCAAATACTCTCATAAAGGATAAGAATGGAATACTATTGACAACGGAAAAGGAACAAGAAATACGATGGACAGAGCATTTTAAAGAATTGCTAAATAGACCACCGCCAACGGTAGTAGCAGACATACCAGAGCCAACAGAGGAATTAGAAATTGGCATTGAAACACCCAGCCGGGATGAGATCATTACAGCAATTAAATCTCTTAAGAATAACAAGGCACCAGGGGAAAGATAACTTAAACGCAGAACTATTCAAAATAGACCCAGAACTTGCAGCTAATATATTGCAACCCTTGTTTACTACTATATGGAATACCCAAATAATACCTGATGCATGGAACAGAGGAGTCATCATCAAGATCCCCAAGAAGGGCTCCTTGCCGATTGTAATAATGGCGTGGAATAACACTGCTTTCTGTCCCAAGTAAAATCTTAGCAAAATCATCGATACAACGTATTACTGATGCTGTGGATAAGAAACTAAGAAAGGAACAAGCAGGATTTCGCAGAGGACGGAGCTGTATAGGCCAAATATTTGCTCTTAGAAATATCATAGAGCAATGCACAGAATGGCAAAGCAAACTCTATATCAACTTTGTAGATTTTGAAAAGCTTTTGATAGCATACACCGCGAAAGTCTATGGCGTATCTTAAGATGGTATGGAATCCCACTGTGTTTATAAATATTATAAAAAGCTGCTACAGCAAGTTTGCATGCAGTGTTGAAACTTCAGAACTAAAGTTTGAAGTAAAAACAGGCGTTCGACAAGGATGTGTTATGTCAGCCCTATTATTCAACACTGTCATAGATTGGGTGATGCGTAAAACAATGGAAGATAAGGCAAGAGGTATTAGATGGACGCTCACATCCACTCTGGAAGACCTAGATTTTGCAGATGACATCGCACTCCTATCTCATACACATAGAGATATCCAGGAAAAGACCTGCCGCCTTAACCAATATAGTGAGATGGTTGGGCTGAAAATAAATCAGAAGAAAACTGAAGTAATGACTCTGAACATAGCAACCCCAGCACCAGTCAAACTAGAAGGTAAAACCTCCGAGATACAACCGCTTCACATACCTTGGAAGTGTTATTAGCAATGAAGGAGGCGCTGGATCTGACATTAAAACAGACTGAGTAAGGCACGAAGTGCATTCATGACCCTTCAGACCGCCTTGAAATCTGCCCAATACAGCATCAGAACCAAGACTAGTATCTATAACAGCTGTGTGCTGTCAACATTGCTGTACGGATCGGAATGCTGGAGAATGACAGAACAGGATATGTCAAGACTCTCCGCCTTTCATACAACTTGTCTGCGAAAAATCTTACGCGTGTACTGGCCGACTACTATCTCGAATCAAGAATTGCTTGGACGATGCCAACAAGAGAATATGGGCACTATCATCCGAAGACGACGCTGGAGATGGATTGGACATGTGATGCGCATGGAGACTGGCTCCGACACGAAAACTGCACTGAGATGGACTCCAGAGGGTAGGCGAAGCGTGGAAGACCCAAGACGACCTGGAGGAGAACGATTGAGCAAGAGCTGAAGGAAATGAATCATAGCTGGAACACAATACAGAGGAAGGCCATGAACAGGAAGAATGGTGTACGTTTGTTGCTGCCCTAAACGCCAAGGGCGTAACAGGCTAAAGAGAGAGATAGGAGTCTCAGAACTGATAAAGCTAGAATGATCGATTGAACCATCAACAACACACTTTAGTGAATCATGATGTGTACTCTGATTGCTATCTCACATAAGATGACTTGAGCACAAACTCTGTATCACCTGCAAAGGTCCCAATTGCAATTTTAAGGATTGTGATATTGTGTACACCTATGGCTTCCCTAAAGAATGTGTGGTGTGTATGCTGCTCTGTAAGGACAACTTGATTAAACCCTTTACCAATTATGCAGCTATTTCTCTACCATAATCTCATGTTACTAAGTTATAATTTTAACAGTGTTTTATTATATATTGCTGATATTCTTCACAGACAGTCAGGATTTTGGCCTCAATATCTGAAAATATAGGCCACTTAAAAAATATTTCAACTGACATTTTACAAGCTAAACATTTTCTGCTCTAGACATGCGGGTTCTGTAGCATTTTATACTTCTGCTATAGAACTAATCAGGCACTGGTCTACTCATTCTACTGGAAGACAAACACTGGATATTGTTATGGAAAAAACGTCCTCAAAGATCTCAGCAGATGAGACCAGGCCATTATATTTCGCAAGCTCTCTTTCAGTGTCAATAGATGGGACATCAAACATGTCCTGCAAGACTGTCCTGTCCTGCGTGAGTTGAGAAGCAATATGTGACCACAGATAATCAACCTGAAAACTACCATTTGGGGAAACCGGACAAACCTGAAGTTTAATTTCCAGTATGCCGTCCACAGTGCATGACCAGAGATCGCAGAAGAAAACAATATTTGTTATGGTTATTCACAAGTAATAAAGAAGTGGAAAAACATATATGTGCTTTCAAATACAAGTGCTACAGAAGAAAGAGTCCTCCGTATATCACGGACAGAGAAGAGAACAAATAGATCTATCCAGAAAGAACTCAAAATCAAAGAAAACTGGCTGATGCTACAAATAAGAAAGAGAAAATTTGGACATATAAAAAATTCATGAAGGGCTGGAGAAGACCATCATAAAAGGAGGCATACTGGCAAAGAGAAGAAGAGGAAGGCCATGGAGAAGACGGATTCAGGATTAATTGATGGTTTGAACATGACAGTTGCAGGACATCTGGCCTATGAGAGAGAGAAATTGCGGAGGACTGTTGGGTGGGAAAGTTCTGCCCAAGACAGGCTATTTGATATATGATGATATTTGATTCACAAGTAATAAAATATTGGTTAATGCACATACTTTAACCCTTTAGCTGCTAAAGACGTATATATACGTTTTCCCATTCACTTCTAAAGTCGCATTAACACGTCTGTTATTATCTCTCCTCTGTGGGCTAAAAGACATGTTAACACGTTATACATTGCTACTGTCACTGCTATAGGCGTACATTCACGTTTTGACCTAGAAACAAAGAGTAGCTATTTCTAGCTCAGCCTTCGGAAAGTATGTAGCAGCGAAAGGGTTAAAAAATATTGTCAATGTTAAAGATGTTTTGAAAATTTGAAACTGTTTTACATGTTTTTGCTCATATTTCATGTGTGGATGCCAATTGTGCCTGTTTCTTTATCATGTTTACAACAGACTAATTTATCGAAACAAATTGTGCAAGTAAAAAGTAGTCATACAAAATATTCTCAATAATTGTTACATTCATCATCTCTTGTGACTAACAGGATGTTATCATTATAATAACAAAACTATTGAAATAACATTAACATATTGAAATAACCTAACCAATATTAACTTCTCATACTTTCGCAATACTTGGAAAACAAGCAGTGAATGTAGCTGGAGTGAGTTCAAGAAGTGTGTCTGCACAGATTAAATTATTGACGAATGTAGAAAGTATTTTTAATGTCAGTATAAGCCTTAAGAGTCTCCTGCCAGCTGATGAATTGTCTTATTCTCATAGACTTCCTCCACAGTAGGATTGGGTAGCTTCACTGCATTGTTGATCATTGCTCTGGCAAATTTCTCATCTTGTATTGACAATGCAGTAGGAAACAGGTAAACAATTGGTTTAAATAATGTCCTAGCAATGCTCTCTGATGTTGGTAGATTTGGGCTATCATACAGGATCTTACTGGAAAAAAATAGATATGGAAAAAATATTAGTGTATTATTATCTTCTTCTTCTTTGAACGCTCCATATCGACCACTTGTTAACCACTCTGTGATTTGTATGTGATCTGAGCTTAAGAACTATTGTAAGTTGTGCCTGTTATGCACCTAAAAGTAGGCCAGCACATCCGATTTCTGCAATGCTTTTTATTTACTAGGGGAGCATCCCTAGGGCCTACATCAGTCGCCTCTTATGACATGCATTGTAGGTTGCAGTGGCACTATTCTTTGCTTCCCTTGTGGACCCCAGCACCACAAGGCGATATATTATTATTATACTCTCTCTCTCTAGCTTTTAACTAGTCTTGACTATTTTTGGCCATCCTCTGTATTGTGTTCCAGCTGTGATTAATTCTTTTCAGTAACTGATAACTGGTATTAATATACTGTATTACTACAATTATAAGACTCATAAACAACATCATGTTCCGGAAACTGAAATATTTTGGTCACATTAAATGTCACAGTGGTTTGTAGAGAACAGTAATGAATGGCATAGTTCCTAAAAGATGAGGTAGAGTACAGCAAAGACAAGGATAACAACAAAACATTTAAGAGACCTTGAATATAACATTAGTGGAGATAGGAGAACTTGCTAGAAACTGAGTGTTCTAGGTGGCCTGTGATGAGAACAACGTTCTGTAATAGGAGAACTTGCTAGAAACTGAGTGTTCTAGGTGGCCTGTGATGAGAACAACGTTCTGTAAAGGATGTGTTACATGTGTCCCAGTATAGTTACACCACCATGAGTTAATCCCTTGCATTAATTATTATGAATTATGTTATTTGTCAACAACTTGAGCTATCTAGACTCCCAACATAATAATACCACAATGATGCTAACACTTACAGAGACTGTTTTTGCTTCAATTGAAGAATATTAAGGTTACGGTTCATGCTGCTTCAGAAAAACTATTTTAAAATCTTTCTAGTAGAACTTCCAAGCAACAATTATATGTTTTTGCAAATAATCTAATGCATTAAAGAAACTTACGCTGGCCTGAAGATGGACAGTCTGTCAAAATTAATTTGCTTAAGTTTCTCTTCCAACTCACCCTAAGAAACAAAACAATCAGTTATAATATGTAACACATAGTTCATATAAAATTACACTAAACAATAATAGTAGATTTCAGTTTTAAAAAATCTGGCCAACATGGTGGCAGTGGTCTTTACATAGTATTTGCCTGCAAACAGAATTATATATGTGTATTACTTGTGGATTTTCATTACATCAATCAGTTGCATATTTATTCATCTTTTTCATTTGGAATTCAATTTGATGTGGTCTACGGTTTCATGATGGTGTATTCAGATGACACTTTGTAGTGTATTGTGGTTGGATTCTGTTAATGTGATTGTTTAATTTGTGTTGAGTTCGAACTTAAAAAGTAAGTCCAGAGAAAGTGTGTATATTGTGGTGCTCTTTGAATAATTCCATAGTCAGAGCTGACCCGCTTGGAGTCACCTTTGATGTTATTAAGTGCTGTGACAAGCAGCGCTATCTTGAAATAACATTTGATTGTAGTTTTATCTTTCAAATACCATGTTAAACAAACAGTGCTGCATTGCAAGCGTGATCTTGCAGCTCTCAAGGTTATGGTGGCTGTACACATTGAGCAGAGACTATTTGTCCTTCTGTTTCATCAACTGGTAATGTTCATAGTCGATTGCAAATTTGGCATCCTCATGATATCAAGATCACAATGTGAACAACTTGCATGTATTTAGAATAAAGGTATGTGTATAGTAGCTGACTGAACTAGAGATACTTCCATTGTAAAGATGAAATATATGCTTGGTATTCTGTCACTACTTTCCCTCACGAAATTGCTCAAAGCATATATATGGATAGCAGTAGCTAATTATGACATCCACTTCACAAGAATATTAATGATGTTATGGGCACAAGATACAAGTGTGGCATGTCATGGGTGACCCAAGCTGAGAGAACAATTAGCCAGGTGACCACAGTTGTGGTTCTACCGAAAGGGAAAAATGGATCCCAATAGATTGTAGCATAGCCAACTTCCACAATGTTATCATTGCTCTTAGCGAAACACGTACAAACAAAGTACTATAGTTTTACAAAATACAGAAACAGTGACGATAAACAGCAACATTTCGACCAAAAGGCCTTTATCAAGGAAACGACACAACAGGAGTGACGAATTATAGAGAACACTTACAAATGGACGATAACGGAAACATGCAAATGTATCTAATGAAAATCTGGGAATTAAAACGAATAATGAAATGAGTGCAACACAAAACTAGAAGTGGAAAAGAAGAGAAACAATATACAAACAAGTGAAAATATAAATTATATATATGAAGCAAATACACATATAGATTACAAGGCATGAGATGAGAAAGTACTAAGAAGCATAGGAATGTAATGCGTTGAGTCCAAGAGGCCGCAAGGTACCATATAGCGAAATAAAATGGTTCTCCAGAGCAAATCAACTACGATCACCAGAAGAACATGATCGGATGGCTGTGACCTGGACATTGCAAGCTCCTGAATGGAAGACTGCAGTAAAACTTGGTTACCAAGTTTTACTGCAGTCTTCCCCCTATTTCGATATCATTACTCTTGGGAGGGAATGTGGAAATTGGGGTAACATGAAGGCTGAACTCGCAATTAAGCAGCTAATAGTAGATAATGCAAGTGATGATGATGTTGTTGCTTATACCAATGAGGCTGTGCATGATGGTGAGAAGTCAGGCTGGTGTTTCCTGGATAGCCTGCATGGTAGAGTCATTGCAGAGCAAAGCCAAGCAAGCATACAGGAGGCTACTTCCAGTAGGAGGATAAAGGTTGAGGTTGTTACTGCTGCTCTCCATTGGCTCTCTGGGATGCCGTTTATTGGGGCTGTTGTTGTATCTGATTCTCGGTTGATGCTTTAGAGCAAAGATTCCCAAACTTTTTCGGCCCACTTTGCACAACATAAACCTTGTAGCGCCCCCCTCCACATTATAACAGTTTGCCAACACCCCCCTCCCGCATATATGATTGCTCTATGTTCTCTTTGACATAGAAAATTGATATATATTTTTGTAATACATGGTTTGCCCAAGTGGTTACCGGGGCCCAAATTTGGGGTGTATAGAATAGAACTACTGTTACCAGCCATGCATGTCGTAAGAGGCGACTAAGGAGGTTTGGCTGAAATCGGATACATGTGTCCTAAATGTGTAGAAGTCTATGCGTTTAGGGGCCTACCAAACCAATGTGCAACGTATACACGTTCTTGGCAAAGATCAAACATATCACAAAGAGTGATTAAAATTGGTTGTAAAGAATGAATGCAAAGAAGAAGAAGAATGACTTTTTTTATCCCTTATTTGATAAATTGTCTGCTTTCTTATTTCCTAGTGTATTTGAATATTCAAAGTATTCATTTCATAATTATTATTAATAACTGAGTTGTTCAACATATACACAGAAAAGATAGGTCAAATGAAACCCAATGACCAGGGCCGTACAGTTATTACATTCTAACATGATGGATTGGGTTGGATAGACAAGACAAAGTCTAGAAAATTAAGATTGGTCAAGTGACCACATTTGCAGTCATAACAAAAAATTTAAGTTGAATCTTTACTGATGGCAACATGACAAACTTCTGCAAATGAATGTAGAGATTGGGGAAATAATTAAGTAGATATTAAGATTAATTCACTGATAGCCAATGATGCCATCTCATATGATAGTAATATTGTCTGCACCTATGAATCTGTGCATCATAGTTAGAAATCTGGCTGAGACTGTATAACAGGTACACTTGATTATGTATCAAGTAAACCTCTAAACTGGTCTTTTTTATTCAGACTTTGTAGACATTTCTTCTCTGTTCGACTAGTTTTTGTATCGTTTGATGTCAATGTCCAGGTTTGGCATTTGTTAAAAAATATTAACACAAATTAAGTATTTTAGCAACAAGACACAAATACAGAATATGAAATTACCTTCACTCTGGCAAATAAGAACCAGCTGTTTTTATTTACACCTTGACCTGTTACAATTGTAAAGTGCTTGCATCCCTGCTCCTTCGCAGTTTCAGCAGAAGATGCAACATAATCAAGAGTAATTCGGGTATAGTCTTTCTGCATAAAAAAGAAAAGTTAAAGTATATCACAAAGGATAGATAAATGTCCAAAAATGTAATTTCTAAGAAAAATATTACAGATGCTGATATTCTTCTTGATTATGATTAGGTTTACTCTGTGTGGAGCATATGATGAAAATGTGGTTAAAAAATTATTTATAAGAACTAACTATGAAAGAACTAACTATACCATTAGGGAGAATGTAGTGGTATCTTTACATGCTAACAGTTAAACAGTTTGCATAAGAACTAACATGATGATGATATCTGGATCTAGTATTACATGATTGCTAAGCTACCAAAGATATATCATCACAGAAACATGAAAGTTGCACATATTTTTTTCAACCTCTGCCATAACATTAATTGAAACTCAACTTCGTGGTGTATTTTTATATTGTACATATAATCTGAGACAGACGGCTGCCTTTATTAGAGAATCGAAATCCCAATCTAGTGAAAATGCAGAAGAAGAAGAAGAATATTGTACATATGTATTTGCAAGACTCTAAATTAATATTGTAAGAATAAAAGAAAATAAACTGTGAAATACTTACTAATTTTTATAAAATCATTCAAATAAATCTCCTACTTTATCTTTTAACAACTTCAGTTCACTTATAACTTCTCGAAACAACTGGACAGTAAACTCACTTCACTAATTCCTCTACTGGGAACACCTAGACAGCAAACTCACTTCACTAATTCCTCTAGTGGGAACACCTAGACAGCAAACTCACTTCACTAATTCCTCTACTGGGAACACCTAGACAGCAAATACAGTTCACTAATTCCTCTACTGGGAACACCTAGACAGCAAATACAGTTCACTAATTCCTCTACTGGGAACACCTAGACAGCAAACTCACTTCACTAATTCCTCTACTGGGAACACCTAGACAGCAAACACAGTTCACTAATTTCTCTACTGGGAACACCTAGAAAGTAAACTCACTTCACTAATTCCTCTACTGGGAACACCTAGACAGCAAACTCACTTCACTAATTCTCTAGTGGGAACACCTAGACAGCAAACTCACTTACTAATTCTTACTGGGAACACCTAGACAGCAAATACAGTTCACTAATTCCTCTACTGGGAACACCTAGACAGCAAATACAGTTCACTAATTCCTCTACTGGGAACACCTAGACAGCAAACTCACTTCACTAATTCCTCTAGTGGGTACACTTAGACAGTAAACTTACTTCACTAATTCCTCCACTTGGAACACCCAGACAGCAAAATCCAGTATCCAAGTCCTTAAAGACATCTTTGTGGTCATCTAGTTTATCAAAGTCCACAACTCTTTGTTCCTGATGAAAATTAATCGAAAATTGATTTTTAAAAATTGTTTGACAGTTTTAGCACTTTCAAAAATAAGATTTACTGCTTAAAACAATACATGTATGTTGCTTCTAAGTACCTTTCTTGCACTTGAAATATTATCTTTATATTCAATGTTGTCAGCTATTTGAGACAAGAACATTAATTAACTATTTTAGTTGGTAATTCTAAAAGCTATTTTTCCATGGAGGATTGGGGATGGGGGAGTACTTGACTCCCTTGCCTTAACATGTGGACGCCCATGGTGTCCAGTTGGTTTTAGTACTGGAAATAAAATATAATCAGAAGGATGATGAAAGTACTATATCTTTTCCTGTACAAATAAATATGGTTACAGTAACATTTTAAGATATTACTATTGTACTCAACACCTTTATTTCTAAAAGTGAACAATATCTATCTTCACATTTGATAGTAGACTGGACAGACAGATGAAAACTAGAATCCAGCAAGCCAACAACATTACATACCAACTTACCCCAATCTTTAAACACCCAGCAATTCCAGTAGAGACTAAAAGATAGATTATAAATGCAATCTTCATACCAACACTGTGCTACCAGTGCCAAACATGGGCACTGACAAAAGAACAAGAAAGAAACATTACCACCTGTGAAATGAGATGCTTGAGGAAAGGGTAAGTAAAACAAGAAGAGGCCATAAAAAAAATGACTAAATTAGAAGAACAGTCAGAATAACACCTGCTATTAGATTCATTGAAAAACAGAGACTCAAGTGGTTTTGCCACTTGGTGAGAATGAACCTGAATACACCAGTTGCAATAGCATACAACCTGAAAATGGAATCATCAAGAGGAAGGAGCAGACCAAGAAAAAGATAGATTGATGAAGTTACAGACATCTTAAAACTCCACAATACCACAGCATATAAAGTGACTGAATGTGCACTATCTCGGAAACCGATTATCGGTTAAACCTGCTACACCTAAAGGCAAAAAAGCAGAGAAGGACGAAAGAAAGAAGAAGATAGTTAATTAGTTTCCTGATGAGTTAACTTATACACAGTTTGAGACATCATGTTTTCTTATGATGTTTACTTAAGATGTTTACTTAAGGTACATACAAATTCAGGTCCCACATCAAGTGGTATCTCTCGACGTCCTATCAGCACCACTTTTTTAAAAAGTTTGGCCTTGCTCAGTTCCTTCACAAGAGCTGTTCCTGACACACCAGAGTATCCCATTACAAATGCTGAATGGCCTAGTGCCCTGAAACGTTCCATATCTGATTTGATATCCTCACCCATACTGTGAAATAAAACTTGTTTGTATTATACATGTAAAATATTTCTTAAAAAACAAGAAACAGTGTCACAATGGGAGATTTTGTGATGACTGATTTTGTAATAATGCCAATAAAACAGTTTACATTGTCAAAAATGTATTTATTTTGACTGAGAATTATAACTTAACAAATAGCGCATACATCACAAATATTTAAAATATTATACTTATACAGTCAAACGTCATTTAAAATAGTAAAAATATTTTTAAAAATATAAAAAAACATATATCTATCTAACTACCAACCAACCTACCTTCCTAGTTATCTAATCTCTCTCTCTCTATATATATATATATATTCACTTCTTGTCATAGTTGACACATTAGGCATCCGTAATTGATCTGGGTTGCTGCTGTTCTTCTGCCTTTCTACTCGTGGTATCCAAGAGGTTACACTCTTTCATTTCCCATTCTGCTTTCCTTCTACAAGTTTTTTAAGATCTTCTGTCTGCTGTGTGTCAAAGAGCTGTTTTTGTCAAAGTGTTTGATGGCATTGTACACACAATTCCAAACCATCTTTATCCTTTGGTCGTGGTTGCTAGTGATGTGCAATTAGCTTTTTTCTGCATTAATTATTAATATGTAATTCTGTACACATTGAACATTGTGATATTTTTGGAAACTCTAACATAACACATTCTCATACTTTATGGTTTAAAATGAGAATAGGAACACTGATGAAGTTAGACTGTGTGTGTGAAACACAACACATTTATTTGCTTATGCAAGGATTCTTCCTGTAGCAGTATATTTTATATGATATATGCTAGCTTCATGCATTGCACAACACTCCTTCTTTCTTGTGCCTTTTTAAGCCTGTGGTGCATAGGCCCTCAACCAACTCATGCCTACCCTTTTCCTATCTTTCTGTATCTTTCAGCTTCTTCCATATATTACTAATCTCTGCTTCCAAATCTTTTCTCCATGCATTTCTAGGCTTCCCTCCCTTTCAGTTTGCCTGTGGGTTCCAGGAAAGGGCCTTTCTTATTATATTCCAATGAGGAATTCTCAAGGTTTAAGAGTTACCAGTTGTACAAGTAGAACTGAATGCCAGAGGAGCAGCATGAGGAGTATGTTTAACCAGCGAGCATCAGAGTATGCATACTTTTTGACATCTTTTGGGAGAAAACTGAGCACCTATGGATCTGTCAGGAGTGTAATGATATTAGTTCAGTAACTAATTTATCAAAGTGTGTCCTTTAAAGCGCCAATGTCTTTTCATCACCTCCTTGTTCAATGGAATCTGTCTTGTTCTCTCTGTAAACTTCTTATTTGTAACTCTATCATACAATCTCAGTCCCAATATTCTGCACAGACACCAGTTGATGACTATTTGCAGTTTATTTGTTATTGTTTTAGTTGTTCTTCATCATTCTGACCCCATACACAACACTACATGCACACGTTTAATGCATGATATATTGATTATACCTTTAATTTACAATAAAAGATTCAAAGATCTGCATGAGGACTAACCAATAAATGGAATTACCAAAAATAACTATCAATGACTTATCAAACTAATAAATGAATATTAGGAAAGGTAAGCCTTGGTAAAAAAAATTAATTGCTAATATATTTCTCTCTTGAGTTACCATATGTTGATCAGTCTAGTCTGTAAGCTATTTTGTCATTTAGTCACACACTCTTTTGTTGATCAGCTACATTTTCCCCTTACAGGCCCTTTTGTTTAGTCTTTGGAAATTGTAAAATCTTGATACTTTTTCCCCACTTATTTTCTTTCTCTCATTGCATATGTTGAGAGAAAATGTTGGCAGTACATCAGGTACTCATTTACATATCTGGGAAGTGTTATCAACATTCAAGGTGGCTCAGATGAAGATGTTAGGGTTAGAATACAAAAGGCAAGATCAGCCTTTGCTATTCTGAAGAACATATGGAGTTCAAGAATGATCAGGAATAAAACTAAGATAATGATATTTAACTCAAATGTCAAGGCTGTCCTTCTATATGGAGCAGAGACATGGAGAACAACTAAGGGGAACACCAAAATGTTGCACACATTCATCAATAGATACCTGCACAGGATACTCCATCTGCAATGGTGTGACAGGACTACAAACAGGGAACTCTGGGATAGAACAGGGCAATGACAGGTGGAACAAGAGATAAGGAGCAGAAGGTGGCAATGGATAGGGCACACACAGAGGAAACCCCCTAACGGAAAGGATGGCCTTGGATAGGCTGGCTTGGAAGCCCTTGGTTGAGGACCTATGCTTCCCTAGAGGCGAAGGATGAAGAAGAAGAAGACATCAGATACTTTAGCTTGACAATACCATCCAGCTTTGTCTGTTGTAAAAGTGTCAAAATATGGTGTACAGAATAATACATGTGGCCATCAATCAACAATATAAATGTTCTTGTTGGTGATTTGACAGTCTCAATGTCTTGTATGAATACATTCAAGCTAAAAATCCTAAAATGTATAGAGATGAAGACAATATCCCTTTGTCTTTCAACTTCTTTATTGTTACTAGAAAGTCTGTTGCCCATTAACTTATATGGTGGTTGATCAATCCTAGTTTTTGTTTGCAACACAATCTAAATTTCCACCACATTCCACTTCTTGTACTTATATATATCCTGATAATGGTCACAACATTAATTCATAGTTTTGTCTTATATTTGGTTAATTTGCTTACTTTTTCAGATGCAGTATACTAGCATGGAGTCACTCTACTCTGCACCTATAATTGTGTCACATATCCTGTTCATAGCTATAGAAGGTTATGAAAACAATTTCTTTATATTTCTACTATTTGTATAAAACTACAGCATCTCAAATTCAAATGGTTATCTCGAATGTTTTTCACTCGACATGATTGTCATTGCTTTAGCATAATGATGCCTTATCCCAATTGTAAAAAAAAACATGATAATACGACCTATATACTACTGCTATAATATCTGTTTTATTGTCATATAAAACATGACAAATAAAACATGACATATAAAACATGATATAAAACCTGTAAGTAACTTTAGCACACAACCGTTGCGGTACGCTGTGATAAATATATGACATGTGTCGATTTCAAACTGACATGTAACTACGAACTCAGTGTAGAATCATCATACGGGTGCATTATACACTTCACTTGTTAACCAACTAAAATGACTAAAATTATCTAATTTTTTAATGATATGGGGAGAACTTAGGAAAAACAACAGCACAAAAGGCACTACAGAACAGTATGTAATTCTTCACTTACAATGTAGCTGCGGTTATAATTACCTTTGGAACAATTTCACTAAATAGTACTATACTTTTAATCGTACTACAAATTACCAGACTTCTTACGCAGTTATTAGTTTTACGTATATGTTTATTTAATTTCAATATTATTGTTTAAAACTGAATCACCCAGGTCACGTGAGTGATAATTTTAATCACACTGGATGTCTGAGGGTAATCTTAGAGCAACCAGGCAAACACGAACCAATGTCTTATCACAGGCCCCTGCAGTCCTACGCGACTGGGGTCCACAGTCTGATATAATTGCTTGCTACTCTATGATGAAACGGGACCAAGGATCGGTTGTTTTTTTATTGCTAGATAGGGCAGTGCAATGTATCAAATATGTCATATCATTGTGCATGACTATATATGTATGTCACACACCCTAACGACTAGAATAACTTGTTTAGCACGGCCATTTACTGTGCAATGACGGGTATTTATCGATCTGTTATAGTAGAGCATTCCAGAGAACATAAAGCATCGTGTATTAACATGACGCTCGTCTGTGGTCATCCTGGCGATGCTTTAGCTAAGCAAAAAACATGGAACTAATATCTTCAGTCAGGCTTTTCTTTTAAATTCCCAGCAACAAATATTGTAGTTTCAAAAGAAACAAAATCTGAAAATATCCCGCAGTCTCTGTGGACCGCAGAGTATAACGTGTATGCCACTTCATATTTCGGATCCCAAATATGCAGGAGGTAAGAAGATCATTTCCTTGCCTCACTTGTGTAACGTCGGGTGCAAGAAATAAATCCACGATCCATATATGTCTTATTCGATATGCGCATTCTTACCTTTTGTTGTCACACTGTTGCCGGGTTGTTGCCTAGTGTCGTGGTTTTCTGTTTTTATCTTGCGCTGTTTTCGTGTCTTGAGTGATTTTTTTCTCGATCCAGAAGCACTTGAGCTTTCAGCTCTTCGGCTCGGTGCCATGGACATCGTAACCCTTCGGTTCGGTGCCACGAACACTGTAAATCTGGAGAACCTTTTCTGCCAGCCCGCGGAATTGAACCCTCACTCACAGTGAGCTTGTCACCCGTCGCCCAGCGCGCTACGAACACGCTGGGAAGGCGGGCGCTTGAGTGAAATATATTTTTGCTTTTTGACAGGATTCTGCTATGCAATCTAACCATCTTTTTAGTGGTCTACCTATCACCTTCTTTCCCGATGTACTGTTGTTGAAGAGTCTGTATACAATGGAGTTTGGTTGCATTTTTATTCAGTGGCTGAGTCACTTCAATCTTTGTTTCTGAATGTAATTCAAGCAAAGTCACTCTTTACTTATTGCGCTAATCCGTTCCAATACTATCAAATGACGAGAAGCTCGTAATAATAATTGTTAAATCTTCGCCATTATATGTCTTTCTTTCTTTCTCGAATCCTATATGCCCCACAGCGTCAGGTCAGGAAGAGATTTATAAAACGGGTCCTAGTATGCGCTTCGTAGATAGTCTATTTCGTCGCCTCTGTTATCTCTGAGGTCCATCTTTTACTTTGTACCCATTGTATCGGAGCAGCATTGCTCTTTGGGTGCACTGTCTGATGGTAATCTGCTTACGTGGCCGAACCATTTAATTTGTTGTTTCTTGATGAAGTCTAGTACTGATGTTGTACCCACTTTTTCCTGATGTCTTCATTTCTCAACCGGTCTCTTCTTGTTACACCCAGCATTCTGTGTAGACACTTCATCTCTGTTGTGACTAGTTTTCTTCTATCGTTTGTTGTCACCGTCCAGGTTTGGCACTGGTAACATAATGTGGGGAGAAAGCCATTATATGTTTCGGTTACATATTTAGTATCAGATTGCCCTAAAACTTAAAGCCTTATTATATATGAAAACGTTGTCTCTGTTGTTGTGTTCTAGTCCAAGTATATTAGTATCTCAACATTATTCTTTTGATCTTAGACATGTTCATTAATTTTAAACTTGTAAAGTGGACATGAATGACGATCACCTCAAATCACTTTGAACTCTGCGTGTATCACGCATGGATTATAATAAATATGGGACATAATCAGGAAATCACTCGACTAGTCAAAATAATATTCATGACATAGTATATTTTAGAGTTTCTAAAGTTATAAGAAAATAGAAATTGCATAAAACACACACAGACAAACGGAAGTAAGCGAGCTTGGAAACCGTATATTGCAGACTTGGAGATGTTCGTATTCTGAGCCAAGTAGGTTAACTGTTTCATCCGTGGTGAAGACATTGGTTCTTGGACTTTTGAAGTATAAATGACCGAGAAGTAATGATGGCAATATCCCAAGATATGGAACCAGACACTCACTGCACCCGAACACTATTGTATTATGGGCGTGAGCAGTGCCGGATTAGGCTAGCGCGTGGCCCGTAGCAAATTTTAGCGCAGGCCCTTGGTTTTGTATGATAATAAAATAAAACACAACTTTTACAAACAAACTTTTCTTGATTTAATGTGAGCAAATTTAGAGATAATACTAGACAAATCAATTTCTCTAAGTAAATTACTTTCAATGTTCATTAAGGTGAGGTTATTTAGACGATCTTATCCCATCATGTTCCTTAACTCACTTTTTATACACTTTAATGTTGAAAAAGAACGTTCTCCGCTGCAGTTAGTAATCATTAAAAACTAGTAAATTCGTAAGACTATTTCTACATTTGGGAAACACGACTCTAATAAATTTTCCATTATAAGTTTATAAAATTGCAGTTCTAGAGCCTCATGCTTTTCGTTGCAAATAGCAGCAGCTACATTAGTTTTAAGAAGTTCAGTGAAGTTCGTCGCCTAGGCTTTCTTCCAAATCCTCTTGGTAAGAGCTGACAATATTTGGAGTTCTTTTCAAGATCTCTTCCTCTGTAATAGATTTTAACTGCCGGAGTATTCCAAATACACCAGTCACTCTATGGTACAGCCTAAATCAATAACTTTTCAAACAAAACAGAACAGTTGTCCTTTAGTTTCTGTATAACACAACCAATCTCTCACGTGAGTTTTGTTTGTTGGTGTATGTGTGTATGTGAAAAAAGACTTTCGACAAAATCGTGGATTGTTTGAAGTTGTTTGGCCATTCACCAATATCGTTGGAGTACATTTTACTTTCGTTGTGTTTTTGGCTTGTAGATGATGTTGCTACATTAGAAGCATGTGCTGTGCTTTCTGCCTCTCTTTGGCTTGAAGATGATATGGCTAAATTGGGAGGACTTGTTGTACACTCGATTTCAGTTTGTCTTGTGAAAAATGTGGCTAAATCGTGAAGAGTTGCTAATCTTAATGGTAGTATTGGTAATGATGCTGCTTCTATAGCACTGCTTTCATCTACTACACAGTAGGACACGTCTTCTGTATTTTCTGCTTCGATTTCGTTGGATTCAGCACCATCATACACGACATTTAAAAATTCAGACAGCTTGTGTGTTTTTGATATAACATCTGGTTATTTTTTCCATTTTCATCTGTCACATAGACGCGGGGCCCCCTAGAAGCGCGGGGCCCGTAGAATTTGCGACTTCTGCTACTAGGCTAATCCGGCGCTAGGCGTGAGAATCAAGTGCGCCGCGTGTCATGGACAACCAAATTCAGCCCGTGTGTTGCCGGGCGAGTAAGGGATCAAAAATAGTAACACTGCGGCCTACAAGGCATGTTGTAAGAGGTCACTCAAGTAGCGGTCTAGAAAAGTACCTAGTAAATAAAAAGCGTCGCAGAAATTGGATGTGCTGGCCTACTTGTAGGCGCATAACTGGCACAACGTATTATCTCTCTTAGGCTCAGATCACATACATATCACAAAAAGTTGCTTAACAAGTGGTCTTTATGTAGCATAGAAGAAGAAGTATTAGTCAAAATTAAGGTATTCTTTTGTCAATCAGGCTTATCATGAGAACTTTGACATTTTGTGCTTCCGCAGTTCATAAATCGATGCAGTGCCATATTATACTCGAACTTTGGCCTAGTTTTATGTATTTTTCTTTTAGTTTCTTTCGATCCAATAGTGATACAGCACTTTACTGTTTAACACGTCCTTTAGTAGTTTGTATATATGCTAGGCTTGTCGATTACAATTTCAGATTATGTGATACCACTTCATTGTTTATGTGTTCGTATGTATGCATTGGTGAAGTAGAAGACATTATATCTTTGGTAAGCAAATGCAGCATGTACCCATCATCTCATGTTTTATAATTTAGTGTGTACAACGACGATACTGTATTGTATATTTAAAATATATATATTAACGTTTCGTGCCTATGCTGTTCTGTTGTAATTATTTCAGCAATTCCATCCCACATACTTCGTTACCATTATTGGCATTATATATAACTGCATAATTTACTCAATCAACCTCCCAGATGGAGGTGACGATAAACTGCCATCACAAATGAATTACTTTACATTTCAAGTATTATATTGTGTATATTTCTGCACATTTCAATTTTTCAGAATCTCCTTGTTTTCTCTGTCTTTATAATGCTGTAATTTTTATCTTTCTCCGATTATTATATTTTTAATAATGAATTAAAAAATAAATAAAATTTGACACAGTGGGGTGCTTGTGTTCAATGTTTCATTTCTGAAAATCTATATGTAAACCTATTTTGATTCTAAAACTATCGATATTTTCATATTGTCTTCAACCATTCTAACCAGTAAAATGTTCAGCAGTAGGCCTACCCAGTGCAATTAAGTCAGCTCTTCGTCTTTATATTACTGTTTTTTTTAGTGAAAAACTTCTTACTTTGATATCAACATTAAAATAATCATACATTCTAATAACCATCATTTTATTTTGTATAATGAATTAATATTATCACAGTATGACTGAGGACAGTGCTGCAGGAATGGAGAGATTTAGAGCACTAGGACATTCAGCCTTTGTAATGGGTTACACAGGAGCTGCTGGAAAAGCTTTGGTAAAAGAGTTGAACAAGGTTAAAGTCTTTAGGAATGTAGTGTTAATTGGACGACGAGTGCTGCCTTTAGATGTTGGACCGGAATTTGTAAGTTCCTCATGTTAACTGTTTGTTTCTGTTTTGTACTGTTACAAGTAGAAGTATGTTTCATTAACTTTTAATTAATAATAATTCCTCTTGTACCATTATACATTACATAGGACCTGCAAGCAATTTCTCCATACCACTCTGTCAAGGGCAACTCAATCTCCTCCATGGAACTGAGACCAATATTTCTTGCCTTTCTCAGCACAGATTGCTTCAGGGTCTCCTTAGGTCGTCCTCTCTTTCTTGAACCCTCTGTATCCCACTTCAATGCATGCTTTGATATTCTTTGAGCATTTCTTTTCAAGGTGTGTCCAACATATCTCCATCTTCTCTTTCTTATAACAGTTGTTACTAGTTGTTACCAGTTGTTACTAGTTGTTATCAGACATTTCTCTGATTTCATCACTTCTCCTCAATTTGTTCCATTTTATGTTCATTATTTTTTACACTCATCTATTTTGAAATGCATTCAACTTGCTTTCTATATCTTTAGTCATTTTCTAACTCTTGCTGGCATATGTTAGGATTGATACAACATTTTAATTGAAAATTAGTCATTTAGTTTTAAAACTATATAACTTGCAGTTCCATTTTTATTTAGACTTTTAAAAGCTGATGTTGCTTTGACAATTTATAGCATAATTTCTTTTTTAACATTTCCTGTGCATTCAAAATTGCTACCTAAATAGGTGAACTGCTCATTTACGTTTAGTAGCTATAATTTATAGTAGCAGAACTGTTATACTTGGTCACATACAATTAACATTATGTTCAGCAAACATTCAGAATTAATGCCTTTGAGATGTAGATATACAGAAGTGATCATATTTCATGGAAAAACATTAAAAAAAGTTCTAGAAAAACTGTTAATGTAGAAAGAATTACTACAGTAAACAAACATCAAAGAAATGAAATATTTTGGACACATAAAAGAGACATGGCACATTGATCAAAATCTTATTAGAGGGGAAAGTTGAAGGATGAAGAGCAAAAGAAAGATTGAGACACAAATATGGATACATCAAGAGATGGATAAATTATAGCTCGGGAAAGTTCAACATCTAACTAGGCAAGAAACATTGGATGTTGGAGGTCTATTGCAACCAAAGTACAATGCAGGGATGGTATATGGTGTTGATGGCAACCAATGAAGGATAGAAGGGACAGCAGAACCTAACAACAAATTGAAATATTCAAAAGACTAACAGATCACACAGCAGACCTGTACAGATTGCACAGACAGAAAGACATAGTATCTTTTTCTCAGATGTACTGTCACCAGTTGTGACATAGAGGACTCACAAAAATCAAAGTCTCAATGACTTAACACTCTACATGCTCTGCTAGTAAAATGTGGCTTAATGAATTCCATCTTATTGCAACATTTCCTGGCAGTAAAGAGACAGACAGATTTACAAACATCATTGATTTGTTAAAAGCGTCATGTTTTTATATTACATGCCAACAGGAACAAAAGGTTGTGGATTATGAAAAGTTAGATGACAGCAAAGATGTTTTCAAAGACCTTCATACTGGATTCTGTTGCCTTGGTGTTCCAAGTGGAGGAATTAGTCGGGTAATTGTGTCTTTTCTCTTCTTTTTTAAGATCATATGTTCTATTCCTGAAATAAAAAAAAAAAAATTCCATCATGATCTTCATTATTATCATCAGAAAATGAAAACTTCATGTCATTTTCAACTTCTCTCCAAGTCAGTGTTCCAAGATATTTATTATCCATGTCTGTGCTGTTGAACGAAATGTTGTTGTTGCCGTACAAGACATCACAAAGCATGTCAACCATTGACTGCTTCATTGGTACATGTCCAGAGAAAAGAAGGATAGAAAATAAAATACAAATCAGAAAAGCTGAGATTGCAATCAATGTCATGATGTTAGTTCTCAATCTATAGTTAATCTATAGTTATACTTCAGAATTGTTTTGCACATTTCTATTGTTAAACCAGATTCTATTTCATTTTGCCTGTATTTGTATATAGATTGTGTTCTGTACATTACTACTTCTTCCTTCTACCTCAGTGTTAGTCACAGTGTAAATGTAGGAATATAGCTTGTGAACTCTCTTTCTGAAAGTTTTTAATTTGTAATATTTTGTTTAATTATTTATTGTTCTCCCTTACATTGCTCCACATTAGTCTGTTTTATCTTTTCTTCTCTAAAATCTGTATAATCCTCTATAAAGTCACTGTTTAGACTGGATACTTTAGGAAATTTCTAATATTGTGTACATAAATAAACTTTCTTCTACTTTCTCTAATCTTGTTTTGTTTCAAAGAGTCAGGATAAGAAGAGATTTCTATAACAGGCTCTTGTGTGCGCTTTGTATATAATAGTGTCTTTAACTGCTGCTATCATTTCTGTAGTTCACCTTTTGCTTTGCATAGGTGACTTTTACTTTATCCACTGTATCTGAATAGCATTGCATGTTGAACTGAAACATTTAATTTGTAGTTTCTTGTTAAAGTTCAGTAGTGATGTAGTACCCACTTTTTTTCTGGAATCTCAACCATTTCAGTCTGTAATCTGTTTACCTTCTGACGCATTTGTATTACAATGTATAATTAAGTAGCCAGTACACTGTCTTTGTGCCATCTTAAAAAAATACTGCTTGCCAGTGTATCGACTTAGAAGGATGAAAGGGTTAATTTCTAAATAAGTCTTTACTTGATACTCTGAGCACGTTATGTAGATATTTAGTCTCAAACAAATAAATGATTTACTGTCTACATTTCTTGTATATACTCATATAATCACTTATTTAAGTATTCAACACAATAAATGCTGTTTCTGATTGTCCACAGGAAAACTATATCCGTATAACCCTTGATTATGTTCTGATGTCTGCTAAAATTGCCAAAGATCAAGGCTGCAAGCAATTTACTGTAGTAACTGGCCAAGGGGTTAATAAAAATAGCTGTTTCTTGTTTGCTAGAGTAAAGGTAATTTTGTAAACATTAAATATAAAAGTTATATATTGTACAGTTTATATACAACAGTCTATCAATGGTGAGTTTTAGTTGCTCAGTAGCATATAAGCAGTTAGTTTTTGATAATAAATATAAACACTGTTACTGGGGTTCTTTAGTAGAACATGGGGTCAAATGGTTGAAATGAGAGTTTATATTGTTGTACGATAAAGGTTTTTCCTGCCTATTGTGTAGCAACAGTCAGGACAAGAGGTTTATAATCCTCAGCCTACACACTGTGTGACAACAGTATGGGCAAGAGGCTTATATCTTCAGCCTACACACTGTGTGAGAACAGTCAGGACAAGTTTCCTATAATCCTTAGCCTACACACTGTGTGGAAAGTCAGGACATGAGGTTTATAATCTTCAACCTACACACTATGTGAGAATAGTCAGGGCAATAGGCTTATAATCCTCAACCTACAATTAATTTAGTAAAAAATAGTAATGGCAAGCGGTCTATACTTCACAGTCTCCTAGCTAATTTATGACAGGTAATATACTATAAATAAAAGTCACTTATGGTTGATATTGTAGTAAATCCAATTTGCATTTATTTGGGTCCATTTTTCTTGACAGGATAGACTAAATATAATGTATTCTTATTACACTCTTACCCTGATATGTATGATATCCAAATTTGCATTTCATGATCAAAATTTAGTCTTCTTTTAATAATTTACATTTATGACATGATATAAATTAAATATAATTTGAACAATTGTTGCAACCTAAATAAAACAATTAATTAATTACTTATTCTGTTAGTGTAATTGTATTTGATGTACATCTAGAATGTAAATGTATTGTGTAGTAGCAGATTTACAACTCTTAAACACCCGTGTAGTGCTGGGACACGCAAGGGAAGCTACCATAAGTAAGAGGCGGTTGATGTAGGACATAGGGAAGCTACCATAGTTAATAAAAAACATCGCAGAAATCAGATGTGCTGGCCTAATTGTAGGCACATTACTGACAAAGCGTACAATCACCCTTAGGCTCAGATCACATACAAATCACAGAGAGTGGTTAGCAAGTGGCAGATATGGAGCATTTGAAGAAGAAGAAGAAGAAGACAACTCTTAAAGTACAGTAGACAACAGCAATGTATCATCACTAGAGAAAATTTGAGCAATTTTGCAATTTAGAAACATTTATATTTTACCGGAAAGAATATATAATAGAGGTTTTTTATATACATTAAACTTTCAAATACAATATGTTCCTAAGACATGCGGAGGTAACATGCAAAATAAAATAATGACAATGCCTTAAAATAATCATGATTTTTTATTAACAGGGTGAACTGGAAGAAAGACTTGGTGAATTGAATTTTGATAGGCTGTCTATCTACAGGCCTGCGTAAGTTCTTCATTTCAGTTTTGATACTTATTAATTGGAGATAGAAACTATTAGACAGAGATTGATTACCTTATTTCTTATCATAAATATTTACTTTTGAGATATTAAAAGATATATATATAAAATTATGTGCTTGTAATCCAGCTCTTTTAGAAATGTTTAAAGTTGCTATCTGTCCCTAAGGTGGGAACTGTTCTTTTATTTCAAATATCCCTTCTCTCTCTCTGTCTCTCTAGCATGTGATGCCCCTGACGTTTACAACATCAGCAAATGCACACTATTCTTCTCTATTTTTGGCCAACTTCTGTATTGTATTTAAGCTATGATTCATTTCTTTCAGTTCTTGTTCTAGTGTTCTCCTCCAAGTTGTTCTGGGTCTTCCAATTTTCGTTTACCCTCCGGTGTCCATCTCAGTGCAGTTTTTGTGACAGAGTTAGTCTCCTTGTGTATCACATGTCTGATACATCTCCAGTGTCTCTTTTGGATGATGGTGCATATATTCTCTTGTTGACACTGAATAAACAGTTCTTGGCTAGAGATAAAATTTGGCGTGAACACATGTAAAATCTTTCGCAAACAAGTTCTATGGACGGTGGAAAGTTTGGACATATCTTGTACTGTCATTCTCCAAAATTCTGATCCATATAGTAACGTTGATAGCCCACAGCAGTGGTATATATTAATTTTTTTTTTTTTAAAATGCTGTTTTGGACTGATTTCCGGACCGTTTGAATGGTCATGAATGCACTTCTTGCCTTACTCTGTCAGCTTTCAGTGTCAGATTCTGCTTCTGTAAATGTATATATATATATATATATATATATATAATATTTTCTCATTTCTACTGTTTTCATTTCAAATATAGAAAAAGATTATAACATAGATTACACAAAACTGATCAATAACTTTGTATGAAAATAATATTGATGCTAGAGTAAAGTTGATTATTGAATGAAACATGCTGATGATATATGCAATATTTACATTGGTTACAATTCAGACATAAGTACAAAACTACTATTTTGTCTTGTGATGTAAGCTCATAAGTAATTGCGCCGTGGCGCAGGAAGCAAAGAATAGTACCACTGTGACCTACAAGGAATGTCGTAAGAGGCGACTGATGTAGGACCTAGGGAAGCTACCCATGTAAATAAAAAGCATAGCAGAAATTGGATGTGCTCCTACTTATAGGTGTATAACTGGCACAACATATAATCGCTCTTAGGCTCAGATTACGTACAAATCACACAGAGTGATTAAAAAGTGGTTGATACGGAGCATTAGAAGAAGAAGAAGTAATTTTGATGAAAACGAACTAAAGATTATTTTACATTTTTTTTAACTTACTTCCACCCATTATAATTATTATGTCAATGTTCTATTTAGGTACATTGAGTGTGTTCGTGAGCATACCAAGACATCAGAATCCATCGCTAAATGTTTACTTAAACCATTTACTCTCTGCTGCCCGACAGCTTTCGAAATTTCCCAGATTATAAGCTTGCTGCAGCAATGATTAATAATGCCATTAGACCCATTGATCCCCCAGTTAGGGAATTGTATGAGAACAAAGAAATTCATCGGCTGGCAGATGACATTTCAGACTAGTTCATATAAACAGTGACAAAACAATAACAGATAAATGAGAATGCTATGTGCAACATGGAGTAAGTATACAATGCTACAAGATGACTGGAAAAGCAGGAAGTATTGGAACTACTAGAACAGTGCTCTATATAAACAGTGAGTAATACTAATCAATTGATCCTGCACTAATCGTACATTTATCAAATATATCAGCAAAACACTTCTTGTGGTGAGCCATAGGCATGATAGTGTTCAGTTTGATTATGTAAAGGAGAAATGGCATTAGACGGTTATATTTTCCATTTGCTGCACTGACACTTCAGACTTCTTTATTGCTATTTTTGTACATCACTATGCTTTTAAAAACAAGCATTTTGAATGCACCATGTGGAATTTGTTTTTACACTAGAGCATATGGTTGACTATGTAACGTTGCAATGTGGCATTCAAAGACAAAAATCCCAAAGGTCACTTTTATTTATTTTGATATACCACTTTTTTCCAGGTGTGTTGATTTTTTATTCACAATAAATCTACAATAACAAATGTGATGTGACACAATGAGAATTCTCCACCTATGTTTACAATTATTAACTAGGAATTGACAGTGATGCAACATTACACATGTGTATGAGTCATCATTAACTGCATACTTAGAAGTAAAAGGTAGACCTCAGAGATAATAGAGGCGTGAAAAACACTGTTTATGAAGCGCACACAAAAGCCATTCTATAAATCTTCTCTTATCCTGATGCTGTGAGGCAAAACAAGATTAGAGAAGCACACACAAAAACCTGTTCTAGAAATCTCTTCTTATCCTGATGCTGTGAGGCAAAACAGGATTAGAGAAGCACACACAAAAACCTGTTCTAGAAATCTTCTCTTATCCTGATGCTGTGAGGCAAAACAAGATTAGAGAAGCACACAGTTAAGCCCTTTGCCTTGTGAGTCGAAGGTCGTGGTTCGAATCCGGACCGCGCCGTTCTGTTCACGAGTGCAGTTTTCCAGAGACCCCTAGGATTGCTGCTGGAGCTACGGAGTTCGTGCTTGTGCAATACTCTTGGCAGGTGGCTTGCCATTTCTGCGGAGAGGGACCGAGCCATATGGGGTAAAACCTGGTGCTATGAAGTCAATCCTTCGGCCTTAAAACCCTTAAAAACCCTCTTCTTATCCTGATGCTGTGAGGCAAAACAAGATTAGAGAAGCACACACAAAAACCTGTTCTAGAAATCTCTTCTTATCCTGATGCTGTGAGGCAAAACAGGATTAGAGAAAAGAAGAAAAAAGAAAGAAAGAATATTTGACCTAAAATGTATTCTCTATTATTATCTCCAAGCTCAAATGAGTTCAATTGGCTATCCTAGTGACTATAAATTTTGCTGTGGATTGCTGTGTCACCTCAATTAGGAATGGATTGCTGTGCCACCTCAATTTCAGACTGCTTTCACAGTTATTACATCTAAGAAAAAACTGCGAACAAAATAATCCATCACTCATTAATGTGGAGGTTGTCTTGAATGACGTCATCAATGATACAGATGTGGTTATTTATACTGATGGTTCAGTCATTCGCCAACAACGCTGTGTGTGGGCTTTTTCACCACACTCGGGAGGAAAAATAATAAGAGAGGCCAGTGGGGCCTACAACCACAAGTAGTTTGACAATGTAGGTTCGAGCGGATACGGTTCGAGTGAAATGGTTGGCATCTCACAACTACTCTCATGTTTTCATACTCAGTGACTCCATGAGCATGATTCATTAAGTTGAATCAGGAATGGTGAGACACAACTGGGTGGAGATACTGGTACAGAAAATGATCAGAGAAATCACTTTCATTTTTGTTCTGAGACACGCAGGAGTTAGGGGTAATGAACGAGCGGATAAATTGGCTGGCTTGGCTACAATATCAGAGGGAGATGCCATGGATCGAAATGACATTCTTCACGCATTGAGTCTTTCCGAACAGAGGAGTTTCAGGACTGTGAATCCCACTCGCTGACCAGATTGAGAGAGATGGGTGTCAATATCGGTGCAGCCGAAAGAACGATATACTAAATATGCAAAGAGATTGATAAATCAACATTGAACTGGCGTGTTGGGCTGCTGGATTTGCTGAGGCGGAGATCGGAGCACCTATGGACATGTCCAGAGTGCTATGATGATAGTCCTTATATAACTGATAAATTTTGCTTTGTAATTGGAACAGATAATATTACAAGATGCAATGTGACAATATAAATTCCTATCAGGATATCTTTAGTGTACGCAGCAGTCCGCAAAAGCTGTTGCCTTGAAAACTGAGCTGTCTATAAAGGCATGGATAGCAGTAGTTGGGTAGTTGTCTATTGTTTCCAATGTGCATGTTTTTAGGATTTGTGCCAGTGTTGCTTACTGGTGTTTTTATCAAGAAGGCATATCTTGATTATGGTTTGTCATATCTGGCCATGGTGGTTGCCCAGGGCATCTTCTTTTATAATCTCTGTCTACTAGAAGATAGCTTTGCCGTTTTTCTATCTTTTGTTGAATTATTTTGTTAGATTTCAACCTTTCAATTGTTTATCTAATGAGATGACCTGTTTTAATTCTTGTATATTGCTTAACTGTTTCACCAGATTTTTCGTCACTTCGTCTTCATTTGTTCAATGATAGTATCAATTTCCCACGCAGCGCTTGGGGTCTTTCTCATTTCCCTGGATATAAATCTAAACTCCTGGTTCTGAACTCTGTCTAGATGTGCTAGAGTGTGTTCACAATCTAAGGCTTGAAGATGGAAACAGTTATCTGTTGTGGGTCTCAAACAGTCATGGTGAAGTTGTCTAAGGTTTTTCTTATCTGCACCCTATGTTTTACTACCAAGTCTCTTTACCACGTTGAGCCTTGTATATTCTTCATCTATAAAGTTGTTAATGTGTCTTGGTAATTTATTCAGTTGTCTGTCTAGTTTGATCTCCAGGTATGTTTTATTTTCTTCTTTAGCAAAGAGTACTTCATTCATTATAAGTCAAAAGGTACTTTGAGCTACTTTCTAACAATAAGATATGTGGTGTAGACAATTTTCTACTTATTTACTTTGAACTTGCATAGTTTTATTATGCTAATATTATGGCAAGACATCTTATATAAAGTTACTCTACAATTTGTTTATACTTTTTGCCTTCTATACAAATGCTTATTGTTTTGTTTTATATTATAACTACTTTGAATATATACATTATCTATTTCTCTTATGTAAGTTGCATTGCTGATTAGCAATCACAAACTTAAGATGTATGAAATTAGTTAATACATTTTTATACCTTTACTTTACTGTTGTTTTAAAATGAAATCATAAAGTGACTTTTAATAATATTTTTAAAATATGTGTGAGCATCCATTTCAATATTGTAAGTCTATCTTTTTTCAAATAGAAAAAAAAAGTGTACCTTTATGTTCTTACTTCTGTACCTTTCCACAGATGCATCTTTTCATTTTATTTCACTGTCAGATGACATTATTTCAAAACCATCTTTTGGTTTCTATTGACCTGCCTTATATTCTATGTGTGCATACTTCCATCAATCTTGAAAACAAACTTTAGAATGTAGCCGCTATTTCTGCAACCATTACACCTTTCACTCCATAATTATTTTTACTACAGGATGCACTTATATTGCAATGTTTACTGAATGAGCTAGTATTCTGGCTTTGTGTCATTCTAACAAAAATACCATGAACAGTATATTGTCTCAGAAGAGTGAAAGGGTTATGTTACAATCCTTAGTAGACATTTGGCTGATTTTTACAATGTCTTAGTTATTTCAACATTCTAATACA
The DNA here is from genome assembly GCA_020796225.1 of Arion vulgaris. Lineage (NCBI taxonomy): Eukaryota > Metazoa > Mollusca > Gastropoda > Stylommatophora > Arionidae > Arion > Arion vulgaris. The sequence goes on along the minus strand of CM036761.1, from coordinate 23,614,422 downwards.
GTAGATATGGATATCATCAATATAAGAAAGAGGCAGTCATCATTTTTCGGGCATGTGATGAGGAGGAGAGGTTTAGAACACATTGTGACAACCGGTAAAATCGAGGGTAGATGAGACAGGGGAAGACAGACAGAAAATTTTGGATAGCCTGACTTCATGGCACGGTAGATCGTCGACATCTGAGTTGATAGCAAACACCAACGACAGAGATTTGTGGAGATCCTTGATCGTCTGCGCCAGCCGGCATGGCACCTGATGATGATGAGGTATGGATATAGGAGAGGACTGCAGTAAAACTATGTAACTATGGCGAAACACGTGAAAACAAAGTAATATAGTTTTACAAAGTACAAAAAATGTGTTTCACCATTAATACATTAGATATTAACTTTAGATTTCCTCTATGAATTCCATGTTTCAAGCTAGAAAAATCACACCTTATTTATGTTATGTTACTACATTTTTTGCAGAAATAGTCAAATTATTTAGGAACCATGACATGTTTGCTATTTCAGATCAAGAAGAGACTTGGTGAATATATTAATTATTTACTACATTTTACTTCTTTGTATATATAATTGTGATTCTGTAACTGAAAGGAAAAACTAATAAAAATTGTGTTCATTCAGATGACTACTATTGTATTCATTTTTAGATATTACAAGAGAGTGGATCTGTAGTGTTTGGTTTTTCAATAGATATTTGTGAATGAATAAATAGAATACTGTGTCTACTCTTATCAATCAGAAAAAGTAGCGATTTAACAGCAATATAATATATATTAGTTAGTAAACTGACATGATTGCACTCTGGGCAGACCCATAGGTGCTCAGTCTTCCCGAACTGATATAGAAGAATATACATACTGCTGGTTCCCATGGGACACTGGTTAAACACACTCCTCACGCTGCCCCTCAGCCATCCAGTTCTACTTGTACATCGGGTAACTCCAAACTGCTTTAATTAGTGGATCGATTCAACATCTATTCTAGTGTCTTCATCTTGCACAGAACAGAGTTTTTCAGGGCTGCTGTCATGGGAGCCAAGTTCCAGAACGGACAAACTACTTGATGATGATGATGTTGAAATGTAAAAATAGAATAGATCAAATGAAGCATAGCTATAGATAGTCACATGAGTAGGTATAAGAAACATCTATAATCAGAGTCACTGGAACTTAAAATATATGTACACTGTACCATTTGTTCAAATAAATGTGGGTACATATGGTTTGTATGACATTATATGTAGGCCTACTTAGTTCTGGGTAGGCTTACCGACAGTCCCCTATAGTTATTTTAACCTTCCGCCCGTGTGGTGCCGGGACCCGCAAGGGAAGCAAAGAATAGTACCATTGCAACCTACAAGGCATATCGTAAGAGACGACTGATGTAGGACCTAGGGAAGCTACCCTAGTAATAAAAAACATCGCAGAAATCGGATGTGCTGGCCTACTTGTAGGCGCATAACTGGCACAACGTACAGTCGCTCTTAGGCTTAGATCACATACAAATCACAAAGAGTGGTTAACAAGTAGTCGATAAGGAACATTCGAAGATGAAGAAGAAGATATAAACCTTCAATTTAAATGGAAATTCCTGAAACTCAGACCACATCACATTTGAATTCCACTGTTAGATAAAGACGAATTTATTTTTGAAATAAAAAAACACATCATGAGAAAATAAGGTTATATTATATCATTAATTAACATGAACGCTAAGGAATATCACAATTCAAATGTTGTATCAATCCTAACATATACCAACGGCTGTCGGAAAATTACTTAAGTTTTATAAAGAAAATTGAATACATTTGAAAATACATGTCTATGAAAAAGATGAACACAAAATGGGGCGTATTCAGGAGAAGTGATGAGATCAGAAAAATGTTTGGTCAACCACTAATAGCAACTGTTATAAGAAAGAGAAGATGGAGATGTGTTGGATGTATTTTGGGAAAAAATTATAAAAGAACCATATAGCTGGCATTGAAGGGTTCAAGAAAGAAAGTAGGCAATAGGGAAACTATGTCACAAACTTTAATAAGAGAGAAATATTCGACTCAATTCCATAGAAAATATTTAGCGAGTCGCTTGGGATAGATACAATTTTTTTAATGTCTTTTATAAATGTAATTTATAAAGCTATTGATAAAAATTACAATGATAACAATGGACTTGGAGAATTGTGTAACATTTCCATAACGCTTACTGTGTTTTGTCAAACATATATAACAGTCTAAGAGAAACTACGAGTAATAATGATCAAATTACGGCTGTAAGAACATAGGATGATGATGATACATTGGATTGGTTTGACAAAAGGCTGATATAAGGCAGGGAGTCAGACAAGTCTGCACCCTTATCCTATCGCCTTGTCTATTTAAGATATATGATGAAAATATCATAAGGAATGTTACAGAAGATATCGAAAAATAATCATAGGAACCTTTCTAAAATGAGGAAGAGAAATACATGAACTAAGATATGTTGACGATACAGTTCCAAGTTTTACTTAAGGATGCCTGGAATGGCGAATGTCAGTTTTGTGTGACACTAATATTTCGTGTAGGGAAGGGAAAAGGGGGCGCGCTGAATTTCATCCCTCTTATTCAGAGATTTCTGCCACAAGAATAGGAAGTCCATTAATTGAAAATATTCGCCGGTGCTACGGAGCTCGTGTATCTGTGTCAGAGTTTTTCTTAGTGTTTGTCATCGGGTGCGCTGGCGGTTTGTTTTGGTTTGCTTGGTTACAGCATGGCGGTCTATGGCCGGCGAAGCCGAATAAACGTAGGGACACAAAAGAGCGAAGACCTAGCCAAGGTCGGCGAGCAGACACGACGAACACGTCTTAAATATGTCCACTTGGACTTAAATAATATTCGCATTCTCTATTGGCATTGCGCCTGTATTTAGTCAACGTGAACCAATTCCATAGTGCAGACATCGTAGCTTTTCAGGAAACGCGACGTGGCGATGTTTTGCTAAGCATGACTTGGTTTCAAATGTTCTACAACAAAAGAGTTTATAGAAGATTACTATAATTCTTCCAAAAACAATGTAAGTTTCAGTTTCACATCTAGTGGCTAAAACGTTAACCTGTTCAATGCGACAATGCTCAGGGATAGTTTTGCTACATTTTCCATCTCGCTTCATATTTTTTACCTTCTGATGTATATCATTCTTCCAATGGCCAAGTGTTAATGTCACTTACTTATTTATTGTTCTTCATTTCATTTCAGATTAAAACACCATAATATTTGTATGTGTTCAGTTCTCTATGTGCTCAATTACCATGTACGCAATTGTAATGTGAGCAATTATATGCGCAGTTATCGCATGCGCAGTTGCCATATGCGTAATTGTCGGATGTGCTGTTGGTATGACACCATCCCGTTCTACTTGTTCAACATGTAGCTCCAGACTCCCTAAATCGAATCAACATCTATTTTAGTGTCTTCATCAAACAGGAAGTCGTAAAGAGACGAACAAAAATTTCCCCTTTATCCACCCTCAACTCTCCAAAAATTAATGCTGTTTATGCAAGCCTGTCTCTCATTGCTACAAACATCCGCATGCACAGGACAGTAGACCCACGTAAGACTGGAGATTAGAAACTTCAAAAGACGAATGTTATTACGTGTTTCGCCAATATACGACATCCACTCATACCGAAACCTGCCATTTCTTCTGACACCTTCCTAAGCATCGACTGAGAGCCTAATTCAACAACGGCGCCAGCAAACGGAGTCACATATAGCCAATGGAGGGCACCAGTAACGGCTTCAACATCCATCCTCATGTTGGAAGTAATTATCGCGTGAGCCCCACTTCGCTCTGCAGCAACACCATCATGCGCGCTAGCCAAGAAACACCAACTTCTCATCACGATGCACAGATCCATCGGTTATTTACTGACGCACTTGCAGAAAGCGGTTAAAAGTGAGAACGGGCCAGAGCTCTGTGAATGGGTGAGCAATGACAAATCATTGAATCTTTTCTAGCAATGGCACACAAGTATGAGTGTTACAATGATGAATATGTGTTTTCCTGACTTCCAGAGCGTAGGTCTTACTTGACAGAGGACGAATGAAAACTAGGGTAAGCCTCTGTTTGTGCCAAATTTTGTTTCCATTGCAGGCTGCGCCAATGCGGGGTGTTACGCTTTGCCACTGCCCTATATACCTCAAACCGCTTGTCAAACCAAACTCTCTTCTCCTCGTTGTCCCATCATCAGTGTGGTTTTTCCATCATTTCATTCTGCTGGTGTTATAAATAAAGTTATTTACTCAGTTCCAGTGTTTATAACTAGGGAACATTCCAAATATCTGTGTACTTTAGTCCAATAGAATGACACAATAAAAATCAATGGTGATGATGCAGCATTCTTCACAGTAGCACGGATATTAGACATATTATCATATACATAATGTACTTTCAGACGAATGTGGTATCAGTGCTGGTATTACTTTGTACATGAACTTTGCAGTCAATTCTGAAATCAGTTGTGTTAAAAATTATATGGTTATTCATATTGTGTGCAATTTAACGGTGATACGTTTTAAACGTAAGAAACTACATAAAATAGAAGAACATTATTTCGTTTATGTTTTTTTTTGAGGTTGTCTCGTCTGCTAACTTCTTAACGTGATTTTTAAAGGATTAATTTAGCATTGTATACAATACTCTCTCTCTCTCATATACATGTATATAGCAGATCGCCACTTTTATCACCGCTCGCCTAAATAATTATAATATATTTTTAGCCAATTCTCCTCCCGTCTTCAGTGTTATGTTTTCTTTCTTTCTCTAGCCAGTGACGCCCTTGGAGCCTTAGGGCAGTAACATATGCACACCATTCTTTTCTATTCGTTGCCGTCCTTTGTATTGTGTTCCAGCTATTGTTCATTTAGTAGCTCATTTCGGCTTTCATCACTTCAAGTCACATGAGTCAATGACTCTGGTAGTCCTTCATACCTCTGTGAATAAGTAGTTTCTTCGTTGCTGCTTCCGAAACGTAAAGTTTTTTTTACAGGATGTGATTGTTAGTCACAATCCATAGGTAAAGATGCATCCCGGCAAAGAGAAGAGGAAGGCTATGCAGAAGATGGATTCAGGATGTAACTGATGATTTGAGCATAATGGCTGCAAAGGTGGGACATCTGATCTAGGAGAGAGAGACGACGGATTGCTAGGGTGGCAAAGTTCTGCTCAGGACAAGCTAGTTGATGATGATGACTGTTAGTCTCAAGCCAAAGGGAGCAGGAAGTCCACAAACTGGAGGACCAGGAAACCATATTTAGTTTGACCCCTCATCAATAATCTGTTCGACCTGGGTGATCATGTCAGGAACGTAAGTTTCTACAGTCCTAGCCAACTGTATCATTGAAGCAGGCAAGTCTGCCCACCACTACAAGGTAATGGCTACATGGGGAGGAGTGTCATGTTCAAGGCTATCTTAATTGCCTGTTGCCACCAATGTTTCTTTCATCCTTTGCATGCTCCTCCAAGAGAGATGCTCACCATTATTACTTTCTCTAAACAGACATCTGGGACGTTTATTGTGGCTACATTATTTCAGTTTGTGAGACATGATATTATTTATGAATACAGGCTAGTGTTAAAGGTGATTGGGGATCTGTGACATAGAGGTAAAGTGCTTGCCTCTTGTTTCAAAGGTACTCAGTTTGCTTCTCCCATGGACCGACAAGAATATTTATCCAGAAATACCTGATCTCATTGTAGGTTAAATTGAGTTCTTAATCTTATTATACTCCAGTTGAGTTATGTAGACAATAAAACGTAATTTTCTAATGAACTTTGCCTGGGCAGTGGCTTTCCAGCCTGCTCTTCTCGATTTTGAACTGTCAATGGTTCTGTTAGGGCTCAAATGGAACATGGGACCTACTTTTATTATCCGTCTCTGATAGGACTAGGAACTCGATCTCACCTACACAGAGATCAGGAATCTCTGGAAAAATATCCAGATGTCTCTATGAGGGAGCGAACCTGGTGCATATGTCACGAGGGAGCGAACCTGGTACATATGTCACGAGGGAGCGAACCTGGTACATATGTCACGAGAGGTAAGCACCTAACCTCTACACCACAGAGACCTCTAAAATGAATGGTAGACACAGCATTTTGGATAAAATTGTTGATATACATGTCCCATACATGTAGTAATTAGTCTTTTGTTGCAGTTTTTACAATAGGATTGTTATGATCAATATCATTTCCACAATATGGCAGAGAGTGTTTCAGCAGATATCGAAAATTGTTGATATACATGTCCCATACATGTAGTAATTAGTCTTTTGTTGCAGTTTTTACAATAGGATTGTTATGATCAATATCATTCCACAGTATGGCAGAGAGTGTTTCAGCAGATATGGAACAATTTAGAGCTCTGGGTCATTCTGCATTTGTGATTGGTTACTCAGGAGCAGTAGGCAAAGCTCTGGTCACTGAGCTCAACAAGGCTAAAATTTATCGAAAAGTGGTACTTATTGGGCGTAGAGATATACCTCTTAATGTTGGACCAGAATTTGTAAGTATTTGCTGCTTCTTGTACATTAGATATACATACTAACACATTAATATGGTTTTGGTTAAGACAAAGCAAAGCTATTCATTAAAATATATTTTTTTGAAAGTTTCAAATATGCATGTTCTCAAATCATTAATTATTGATATCAATTCAGTTTCATTAAATCATCAAATAGCTTGTCCTGAGAAGAACTTTGCAACATTAACAGCCCTTCAGAATTTCTCTCCCTCATAGGTCAGATGCCCCACCATTCGTCTTCCTCAAATCAGCAGTTATATCCTGAATCCATCTTCTTCATGGTCTTTTTCTTCTTCTCTTGGCCAGGATGCGTACTTTCATAATGGCTTTCTCCAACCACTAGTGTTTTTTATATGTCCAAAATACTTCAATTTCCTCATTCTTATTTGTAGCATCAACCAGTTTTCTTTGATTTTGAGTTCCTTCTCGATAGATCTATTTGTTCTATTTTCTGTTCATTATATATGGACAACACTTCTGTAACACTTGTATTCAAAAGTACTTATATATTTTTCCACTGCTTTGTTAAATGCCCATGCTGTGCACCTATATGTTGCCACTGGGAATATGGATGCTCTAACATTTTTATTTTTGTTTTCCTTTCAGTTAAGTACATGAGTAATTTAAAGTTATAAGAAGTGAAATTCACAGAAAAGATATTTCTAAATGCATTGACATATGTTTGCATTGACATATATGATAGCTAGCTGCTTTCTCATATGATAGTTAGGAGCAGCTAGTAGAATTCACATGCGATAGCTAGCTTTATTAACATACCTTCAGTTAAGTTATTACAGAGAGTAGTGATAACGTAGTGGTTAGTGCACATGCCTCTTGGATGCATGGTTCAGGTTCAATTTCACAGTGGGAGCGAAATCTTTTTCCAACCATAAAGATTCAGGTCAACCCAGTCTCAACTGGGTACCAGAAATGTATTGGGAAGTAAAGGCAGCCAATGTGATGTTGACATCACCCATGGTGTACTGATGGTAAATAAAAAATAAGAACCAAACAACACATTATCTGATATTCCTCATTGTATGAAAGAGAGTTTCTTTCTTTTCTTTTTTTACTTCTCTGTTGCTAAACTACATTTTACTCCAGTTTTGTTGTTACAGTGAAGTCAGCGTTCATTCAGGGATTTAGGATGCTACCTAGTAAATAAAAAGCAGCGCAAAAATCGGATGTGCTGGCCTACTTGAGGGTGTATAACTGGCACAACGTACAATCGCTCTTAGGCTCAGATCACATACAAATCACACAGAGTGGTTGACAAGTGGTCGATGTAGAGCGTTGGAAGAAGAAGAATTCACTTTGTTACAGTCAATTTTCTGCCAATTATCATTAAAGCTATGTTAAATGTCTGTTAAAATAAGGAACAACACATTGTGAACTTTGACAAGTTTGATGAACATACAGATGCTTTTAAAGAGCTGGATGCTGGATTTTGTTGTCTAGGCACACCCCGTGGAGGTGTTAGTTTGGTAAGTTTGTAAATATACATGTGTTCATTAGTTCTTGTTATGATGGAGAAATCTATATTTGAGATACAGAAATGCAGAACACAAAAAATAAGTATAGACTCATCATCAAGTAGCAAGTTCCTTGAGGAACGTCACTTTCATAATATCCCGCTTGAAAAAACTCTCTGTCTCTAGCAAGTTTACCCACCTTCTCCAGCATCATGTTCAATGTGTCTTTGATGTCCTGCTGTCACCTTCATCTTGATGATCCCTGCCTCGTACGCCAGGAACCATGCTTTCCATTACCATTCTCTTTAAAAAAAACTGTGACGTTGAACGTGGCCGAAATATTTCATCTTCCGGGACAATTAAATTTTAAATAATTAAATTTAAACAAGCCAAATTAAATATTGAGACAAAATTAATAGTTATAAAAGTAAAGAAAAGACAATGACAGAAATTATAAAAAAAATACTTGCAGCCGGGGACAGAATACATTGGTTCAGGTGGGTGGAAGATATTGTTAGATATAGGAGAATTATATTGTTAGAGGTTGGAGGAAGATATTGTTAGATATAGGAGAATTATATTGTTAGAGGTGGAAAAAAGAAATTGGTAAACATAAGAAATAGACATTGGAAAAGATAAGAATAGGCTTTGATAAAGGTGAGGACCTCAGATTAGTAGAGGCAGATTTTAAAGAAAATGTGGTAAAAATAAGAGAAATATTTTTGTCAAGTTGAGAAAACGACATTGGTAGCGATAAGAAAATGACATTAGTAGAGATAAGAAAAACAAAATTGCTGCTTTCCTTGAACTCAAATGATGCCCACATCACTGAAATATTATATTAAACATTTGTCTTTTTTTCATAATCATCACTCTTATAAGCATTGCAGTTTGTCTGTGAAATGTGTATTTAAAAATAAAACGATTATCTACTTGAACTCAAATGAAATAGAATTGGTACAATTTGATTATCCAAAAACTTATATTTTGAAATATCTAAGTGGATATTTTATGTGGTTCAAATTATCTACAGGAAGAATACACACGCATTAACTGTGATTATGTCCTGAAGTCTGCTCAAGTTGCAAGGAATCAGGGATGCAAACATTTCACCATAGTCTCGGGTGCTAATGCTAATAAAAATAGCTGCATGTCATACCCTCGGACAAAGGTAACTTATTGGTAAATTAGATTTGCCTTTCATTATTCACTTCTTCATCTTGCATCTCATATCTCAAATTTGCAGCTTGTTGACCCCTACATCTAAATGTAGACAGCTTCAAGTAATGTTGTTCTATTTCTACTCAACTTTGGTTACTCATCATATTTTTGTTGTTGTTCACAAAGTCCTTTCTTTTTCTTGATGTCAACAATGTTATGGATAATTTGTTTATAATCAAGTTAGTGACCAACTTTAATAAAATATTGGTGGTATGCCAAAATTTGAATGTGTCTCGCCGGAGTGGTTACCGGAGCTCAAGTTGGGGTGTAAAGAATAGAACCACTGTTACCTGCCATGCATGTCGTAAGAGGCGACTTAGGAGGTTGGGCGTGGGGCTAGCTACCCCACACTGTAAAAACACTAGATGGCTACAGAACGGAGAGTGAACCAAGTAAACGCTGGCTGAAACTGGACACATCGCCGAAGGATAAGCACCAGAGCTTCAAATGGTGCTGAAGATGTGATGTAAAACACACCAATGCTAAGGCTGCATGAATCAGATTTCCACATGAATAGAATTTATGGGGAGATCTGGTACATCGGTCTGGGCGGTGATCGTGCGCGAGCACGCACACGAGAGAGAGATAATGTGTCTTTACTACATGTCATATGTTCATACTAACCAGGGCACATCATATTCATGTTGTCTATGCAAGCCACACAGATTACAAAGAGTGGTTAACTTGGTTGATAAGAACAAACACAAAGAAGAAGAAAGTGGTAGTCAATGTATAGCTGTGTATTTTTTCGGCTGTCTGTTTATTCAGTGTACTATCCTACACTTATATTTAGTAAAAATATACATTTATTGGAAGACATGCGATAGTGTAGTAGTTAGAGGTGATCTTGTGTCCTTCTTTGATCTTGTTTCCTTCTTTTACTTCTTTCATAAACTCCAATGACAGCTTTATCCTTTCACAAAATGTTCCACATTTGTACGTATTTTATATTCAGCTGTTGATGTTTAGCTAATTGCTTCCTTAGTTGAACACAAGGCATTGTCTACGGATTGAAAGTTTGTCTGTGAAAACGTTGTTAAAAGGGCACTAATTTACTCTACTCCTGAGCAGATCTAACTAAGATATAAGCCTCTCAGATTATCTCTGAGATATATGATCAGATATGATATGAAGATCAGATATGCAAACAGACCACACTGTCTGTGATGCTTTCCACAACAGAATATCAGGAAAGAAAGCGAGAGAAAGACCGAAGAAAAGGTGGATAAACAACGTAGATGAATTCTGCCACGGGACTAAGAAAACCATCACACGTCACCATAAAAGTGCAAAACAAATACATAAAACCATGACACTGGGTTAACAACCCGGTAACAGTGTGCTGACAAAAGAAAAAGAAGATTATCTCTGTATGACCTCCATATTTTGTCAGCAAACTTCTTCACTAGTGTTAATCATGAGGCTTTGTTCTTTTCTAAATGTTTTTATTCAAGTTGAGCTGCAGATCAAGTGTTATTCAAAGATGTGATGGTGTTGCTCTCTTAGCTGTTGATATTTCTCTACACTCAAATAATTTTTTTTTATAACTGTGTCTATAAATGATCTTGGCACAGTTTATTTTTAGTTTCTATGTCAGTTGCAGATTTCAGAAGTCATCAATGTTTTTGTGCTCCACATTCTATGTCTTCATTGCTTACCATTGAAAAATAAGTAACAAAAAATTGTGTGATGGATATAAAAAATGTCCTGGAAAGAGAATAAAAATAACATCAAATCTGTAAAAATAAGTGGGATAGAATGAGAGAAGGAGGTCATAAGAACAATGACATAATGGTGTCAAGGCAGACCTAGGATCAGTGAGCTAGAACTGAGTAAAACCCTACTCCATCTCCATGTAATGGCCCTGGAAACAAACTGTGGCACTGAAGTCTGGCAAAGCAGGTAGTTGTCAAAGAGAAGCTACCCACTAAATTAGGTAGTAGTGTCAGCACAGCTGTGAATGGTATGAGATTGATTTGCACAACAGACTGGCAACATCTTTGAGTGACTGCGCCTACACAAATCGCCTAGCCAAAGTCTAAGATTGATAAAGTGCAGATAAGTCGTACAAGAGCCAAATATACTGTTTCCAGTAATCGCACCAAAAATGGTCGGTAAAGAAAAATCAAATTACTCAGAGTCATTGGTTGTATAAGAAGTGCCTGGTATTGGCAAAACTCTTATGGTTCTGTAATGCTACCTGAAAAGAAAAAAAGGAGATATGGGACAATGCAGAATAATTGACTGGTTTTTTCAATACTGCTCTTACAAACTTATCTGTCCTGTATCCACCATTCTCAATCCACTCACAGAGAAATAATAAAGAGAGAAGATATAACTCACTGTGACAGTGAAAATGATGTGTCCCAAACAAACAAGCATGTTTCTTATATAGATTAGTCTCGCTATGCCTTAACATAGCGCAGCATCTCATACTCTTAGGCTCAGATCATATACAGCCGCAAAAAGTGATTGAGAGGTGCACACTTCAGAGCAAACACAAAGCAGTGTTAGTACAAATGGATGGTGTCCTGTAGTCAGTGCAGAGACTGTTACGAGCTAGGGAGACAAACCTAAAAATAAAAGCTTGAAAGTAACTGGACGTGGGCCAATAGGTCTGTAGGTACATAGCTAGCACAACAAACTTATATTCTAAGGTGCAAACCACATACAGATCACAAAGAGTGTTTAAACAAGTGATTGATTTAGATCAAACGAAGAAGAATAATGAGAGAAGGAAGCCAAATCATAGATAATAAACTAATGTGTTTGAACAAAATTTGGACCACAAAGATGCAACTACATAATCAAACGTTCAAGAACAACATTGACTTCATTCATAATTTAAACATATTCCTATTGCTTTGACCTAGATTTCACAAGCAACTAGATAATGTGTAATACTAAAATGAGGATAAAATAGGGGTTGATATCATGCACATGCCTGATCATAACATTGATTGTATCTGTTACTCTACTTTGTTTCTTTCATAATGATAAATATTTTGACCTCACATACAAATAAATGAACAAAACTAGAACTAAGAATAATAAACTATGTCCCTTTTTTTATCGTTATTGAAGGGTGAAGTTGAGGACCAGCTCGATGTAATGAACTTTGACAGGCTGTCTATCTTCAGACCAGGGTAACATCATTTTAATTACTTAATACTGAAATACAGTTTAATGTCATAATTTCAGACTAAATGCATTAATAGAATAATCTTCTTCTTCTTTTGTCGTCACACTGCTACCGAATTGTTGCCCAGTGTTGTGGTTTTCTGTTTTTGTCTTGCGCTGTTCTGGTGGCTTGTGTGATTGTTATCTTTGCTCTTTCACAGGATTCTGCTATGCCATCTAACCATCTTTTCCGTGGTCTTCCTCTTGCCTTCTTTCCTGATGTTTCTTTTATAGAAGACTCTGTATACTGTGGAGTTTGGATGCATTCTTATTAAGTGGCCAAACCACTTCATTCTTTGTTTCTCTATGTAATTCAAGCACGGTTTTGTGCCAACTTTCTTTCTTATGCTGATGTTAGTGATTCTGTCTTTTCTTGTGTTGTTGGTAACTTTTCGCAGGCAACGCATTTCACATGTAGTTATTTTTGTGACTGCGCTTTGCTCAATGTCCATGTTTGGCTCTGGTAACACAAAGTAGGTATAAAAATGCTGTTGATCATCTGTTGCTTAGCTGCCTGTGAAATTTTTGGGTGCCTTAACAATGGGGCTAGCTGGTAGGTTACAGCATTTGCTTTTTGCACTCTAAATAGCATTAATAATAATAATAATAGAATAATAAGACCCATAATCTGCTTGAGTCCATAAGAAATGAGAAGCTTTTGAAATGAACAGACTGTGCATCATTAAGAGACGAAGAGGAGATGGTTTGGACATGTATGTTGTATGCCAGTGGGGGAATTGGCTAGGACAGCTCTTAGATGGACAGCGGATGAGAAGAGAAGGCCTGGATGTCCAATGGAAACATGGAGAAGAACGGTGGAGAGAGAGAGAGTTGAAGGAGTCTGGCCTGATTTGGGAGGCGGTTGGTAGAAAGGCAACAGAACGGCAACAGCGGAAGTCTCTTGTGGAAGCCTTATGTGTCAATCGGGACATGAAGAGGATATAAATAGATGTGCATTATTTATCATTTTTGAAGGGTGAAGTTGAGGATAAACTCGGTGTAATGAACTTTAACAGGCTGTCTATCTTCAGACCAGGGTAACTTATCATTTTAATTACTTATTACTGAAACAACAGTTTGTTGTAATAATTTCAGACTAAATGCATTAATAGAATAATAAGACCCATAATCTGTTTTGAGTCTTGAAGGTGTCCCGATGGAGACATCAGCACAAAAAGTTCATGTCATAGTCCTGTCTTAAATTTTTAGAATACATGTGGAGAAGTCCTACTCTGCACTACCCATGAGAATATGGTAAATACAATAGCTTTCATAGACAGATATTTGTTTATTAAAAGCACAAATACTTTACTAAGTTCCTAGTTTTTAAGTATTAATATGTTTTTCCCTATTACACAGGCTCATCATAACAAACCTTGAGGAGAAAAGGACATCAGAATCTATTGCTAAAGCATTTTTTAAGCCAATTATATATTTCTCCCCAACTTTCATGTCTGTTCCTGTTGAAACATTTGCTAGAGCAATGGTCCATAATGCAACAAAACCAAACTCTTCAGCAAAAGAAGTATATGAAAACAAAGACATTCATGTGCTTGCAGAAATTGTATAGCATCATCGTTGATGGATGTACTGATTTATATTTATATAATGTGATATCTCATATCCAATAGCAGAATGAAATACATAACTTTTGATGATGCTTGTAATGGATGCCCGTTACATATTTTCTTACTTTTGTACATTATGTGATAGTTTACACATTTATGATGATGCATTGTTTAATGACATGAGCAAGTTACTAACATTATGTGATAGTTTCCACATTTATGATAAGGCATTATTCAATGACATGAACAAGTTACTAACATCTAATAAGATAACAAATAAACTAAAGATGAGTACTATGAAGTGCTTTTTTAAAACTTTGCATTTTTACATGATTCAGAAACATTGACCAAGCAATTGGAAGATAAAATAATGCATTTGAGATGGGGATACACAGACGAATAGGTTATCTAAATGGTTAAAAGTGAATGATTGACTTCATTGCACCAGTTTTCACCATATGGCTCCATCCCTCTCAGCAACAATTGCACGCCAACTGCCAAGAATATTGCACAACGCACAAACTCCATAGTTCCAGCAACAGTCCTAGCAATCTCTGAAAAAATTGCACATGTGATACGGTCCGGATTCAAGCATGCAACCATCATAACACCATGCAGATATCTTAGCCATTTTGATATGGAGACCCCGTTAGAATAGGTTGTATTTCATGGGGAAAAATTCAAATAAATAAAGAATGAAGAAAGAATTACTACAGGAAAAAAAAAAGATAAGTGTTTCCAGTACATGTGAACAGAAGATGATAGATATGGTTGATTGAAACACCAATGAAGGGGAATGAAATAATATAATTCACGCTGTCACAGAGAGTAGAACTTTGTCACAGAGAGCGGAACTTCGTCATTGTAAAGTGGTTCTATTTACTCTTAATGTAATCATGCACTGGTGGGTAACGCTACGACTGTGAATGGGCCCTCTATGAACAAAAGCGACATCATCAATGCTCTGAAAGAAAACATACACTCTGAAGATTTCAATGAAGAAGATAAAGGGTATTCTTTATCTCAGTTGTGCATACAGGTAGGTGCGGTAAGACGGAAAACCACAAGAGAAACCCCAGTAGATACATCAATAAACACAGAAAAGGAGTTATTAACCTAAACACACTGAAATACATGGGAGGAGACCAAAGTAATTATGGACATGTCCAATAAAGATGATCCTCAAATGAACAATGTAACCAGATCAATCTGTCTGCTATATAAAGATAATGAAAAAATAAGAAGTTCTAAACTCAGCATCTGATAAAGCATGTAAAGATGAACACAACTGAGGCCATCAAAAAAGTTGAAGAACAGAATGCATGTTTAAATCTGGGAAGAAGAGACTAGAGGAATACAATTGAATGAATTAGTAATAGGAAAAATCAAGTCACCTTATTTTTTTAAAGTAACAGTGTTATCCTATAGTTAGCAGGAGATTGTTGTTTCATATTGAAATCACATCGCTGATCCACATTTATCCTCAGAAGTATGATAGTAGTTCTGGTTTAGGAAGCGTGGTTACTATTGAGACAAAAGAACTAGACAGAAATAATTGGGTTCTTTGTTCTTATAATCTGAATTGTTTATAATATATTTGTTCATATGTACTGCCTAATGTTGATGAGCAATTCAATGTTACCAAATAAACCAATGATCTATATTGATTCTTATTTTCCATAAATATACTTGAGTTATGTAAGTGTATCAGATAGTCAGTGTGGATGACGTCTATTCTACATTTTGTGGTAAAACAAATTCCAAAACTTTGGAGTGTTTCAGTGTTTGTTGAACATTCTATAGTTATTGGTTACTGAACTGACATTATAACACTTCAAGCAGAACATAAGTGCTAGGTCTCCCCCAAAAGATATAGAAGGGTGTATGCAGGTGCAAATTCATTCATTGTGTATGCTGTGAAGATCTGAAACAACTGTTACATGCTGCGAAGATCTGAAACAACTGTTACATGCTGTGAAGATCTGAAACAACTGTTACATGTTGTGAAGATCTGAAACAACTGTTACATGTTGTGAAGATCTGAAACAACTGTTACATGTTGTGAAGGTCTGAAACAACTGTTACATGTTGTGAAGATCTGAAACAACTGTTACATGCTGCGAAGATCTAAAGCAACTGTTACATGTTGCGAAGATCTGAAACAACTGTTACATGTTGTGAAGATCTGAAACAACTGTTACATGCTGTGAAGATCTGAAACAACTGTTACATGCTGCGAAGATCTAAAGCAACTGTTACATGCTGCGAAGATCTAAAGCAACTGTTACATGTTGCGAAGATCTGAAACAACTGTTACATGCTGTGAAGATCTGAAACAACTGTTACATGCTGTGAAGATCTGAAACAACTGTTACATGCTGCGAAGATCTAAAGCAACTGTTACATGTTGTGAAGGTCTAAAGCAACTGTTATATGCTGTGGAGGTCTGAAACAACTGTTTTTCTGATGAATGCTATAGATTCTATATATTTAGCAATATCTACGACTAAAGTTGCTATTTTTATTGTTTTAGCTTATAATAAAAATAAAAGAAAGGGTCTAGAGATGAAGGATTAACTTCATTGCACCAGACTTCCCAATATAGCTCAGTCTCTCTCAACAGAAATCTTACCTGCTGAGAGCACTGCTGAAAGTACATCGCTCTAGCAACATTCCTAGGTATCTCTGAAAAAAATGCACTTGTGAACAGAATGGTCCATTCTGGATTCAAACCTTCGATCTTAAAATCGTACGGCAAATTACTTTCCAAATATAAGTTTTATATTAAAATTGCTACCGTTATGTTACAATATAAAATAAAATTGTATAACCAGTTGAGATATTTGAATGGTTAAAATTATTTTTTTGATAGCTTTGGTTGTCTTCCATTTCCTTGATTCGATACATCAGGAATCTAACTCTACCGTTTAGGCGACTGCAGTGTTCATATACCAGGAAATGATCCTAAACTCTTTCAGATGTGAAACAAATTAACCAGTTGACTAGGACAGCTTGCATATGGTACATCACTTAAAAACAGAAGATAGACAGTCAGTATATAACAATTATTGAGTTGGCTGCTGTGGGCAACAAAAGAATTCCAGAAAATATATAAGCAAGGCAACTGTGCTAATTTACACCGCTGGCGTGGAATTATAGACATATGCATTGTACACAGAAGGATTTTCCACGAACTAAAGCTGAGATCTACTCCAGCTGAGGGACAAGACCACAACAAACAAACAAAGGCAGGTAGGTTTTTAGTTGTTTAGTGTGCCGCATTTCGATCTGGACAATATTGAAATGTAAGTAAAGAGTGGCGGAGTATCCTCTGTACAGACCAATCTTTCGTCTTGGTGTCTCTGTTGACATGCTTTCTGCTTGCCTTCTCTTTTGGTTGACTAATTCTTAATTGACATTTTTCAGACAACTTGTTTCATAAAATTTGGGATATGTTGTGTGCTATTTATGATACAAATAGACTCAACATTCACATCTTTCAAAATGTAAGTTTATTGAATTAAAATATTCTAATGTCCTCAGTCTGTACAATTACATTTATATATTAACTGACTGATTTTAGCTTGCTTCAAATAATATGCAGTATGAAACAATGATTTTAGCTTGCTTCAAATAATATGCAGTATGAAACAATGATTTTAGCTTGCTTCAAATAATATGCAGTATGAAACAAAATTGCCACACATCAATTGTCATATTTTAAAATAATTGTTATCGGCTGCAGGCTTAACATTCTTTTGCTATTTGATGGATTGTCTTGTTGTCATATATCTCTTTGATTGCAAAGGGTTTCACTGCATTGTTGAGCATAGCTCTGGCTACAGTCTCTACAGGAACTGACATAAGTGTAGGATAGAAGTGAATAATTGGCATAATGAGCACTTTCCCAATGATTTCTGCAGTCCTTTTCTCTTCACGATCAGCAATGAGCAACCTAAACATGTGTAAAAAAAACCATCTTGAACAGTGTCTTGTGTGAATTCAATATACTATCAAATTAGGCAAGAGGCAAGTGTAGGGTATGAATTCAAAATGCTGCTACTTTAGACAAGAGGCAAAATGAGTACTATTTAAACAAGTAAATTTATTCTTTAGGCAAAGGACAGACTGTGGTTAAAATATATTTTCAATTGTTTTAAAACAGCATCATTTAGGTCTTGGTATCATTTGCTTTGTTATGTTTTCTAAATGTGTTCTGTATGCTTTTTTTAGAAGGACTATGGTGTTTTATCTCACCTCCAAATACATTTTTCTACTGTTTTTTTTGGTTCAGATTCCATGATAAATGGAAAATATATGTCAACTATTAATATAAATTATATTTATATCTCTAAAGAGTTCTTCAGATTTTAGGGACCTCTACTATCTGCATTCGTTAATTTAATTCTACTTAGCATATTTGAAGAATTATCCGCTACAAAATTTGTTCTTTATTAGGGTCATCATTTGAAGAACATTTTGCACTAAGACCTGGAGAAACTTGCAGGTATTATGAGCTTCTATGTCTTTCACTACTAGTGTCTTGGTAACATTTCTATGCTAGTCAAAAGCAAATTTTAAATTTATTTCAAAATAATTTACTTTTTGACATAAATTGGTTGTAATAGATCTCCAACAATTTGTGTCTTTTATCAGAAAAAAATATTTTTGAACTTTTCTGAGATTTTACAATTTCTGTTATCTATACACTTTCTGTTAAACTCTGCAGAAACTTTATTTTCATAAATTATAATCAGGTTTGTAAGCTCTAACAATTGTCTTGCTTTACATATACAAATTATAATGGTCAAATTCAATAACTTACCCTGGTCTAAAGATGGACAGTCTGTCAAAGTTCATTTTTGAAAGGTTGTCTTCAACTTCACCCTACAAGAAACAAATCATAGATCAAATCTACAACATTTATAGAGGTTTTGAATTTAGATATAAGAATTCCTATTATTTTCTAAAATACTAAAGTATTTCAAGGTATACAGCAAACTTAATTTTGCTTCTCTGATAATTAAACTAAAAAGTTAATTACTGAAGATGAAGGAAAGTTGGAGCGATAAAGAGAAAATTTTCAGTAACTGATACAGTGTCCAAGACTACCTATACTTGATAATACAGTAAGAATTGAGCAAGATTTATATATACACCTTCAGCAGAAATAAGAAGTAGAAGTTAACAAAGTTATCTTCTTCTCTGCATTCGTTCTTTACGACCAATTTTAATCACTCTTTGTGATATGTTTCATCTTTGTCAAGAACGTGTGTACGTTGCACATTAGTTTGGTAGGCCCCTAAACGAATAGACTTCTACATGTTTAAGACACGGGCATCTGATTTCAGCCAAACCTCCTTTGTCGCCTCTTACGGCATGCATGGCAGGTAACAGTGGTTCTATTACTTACACACCAAATTTGCACCCCGGTAACCACTCAGGTGAACAAAGTTATAAAGGATCAACAAAGCACAAGGATGAGAGTCATCAATGATTGCATGTTTGAAATCATCATGACTGTTGATAAATATGCAGTTCTGAATCTGCAGAAATTTGAAACACATCTTTCTTCTTTATTTTCTCCAATCCTGTTTGCCTCACAGCTACAGTTCAAGAAGAGATTTCTAAATCAGGCCCTTGTGTGCGCTTCGTAGATAGTGTCTTTCATCACCTCTGTTATCTCTGAGGTCCATCTTTTGCATGGCCGACCTTTTGCTTTGCACACATTGTATCGAGCAGCATTGCTCTTTGAGGTGCACTGTCTGTTGGTAATCTGCTTATGTGGCCGAATCATTTAATTTGTTGTTTCTTGATGAAGTCTAGTACTAATGTTGTACCCACTTTTTCCTGATGTCTTCATTTCTCAACCAGTCTCTTCTTGTTACACCCAGCATTCTGCGTAGACACTTCATCTCTGTTGTGACTAGTTTTCTTCTATCATTTGTTGTCAGAGACCAGGTTTGGAACTGGTAGCATAATGTGGGGAGAAAGATTGTGTTGAACATTGCTCTTTTTTTGTTTCATGGTGACATGTTTACATTTTAAAATTGGCGCCATTTGTCCTATCATTTGATTTGTTTTGTTGCATCTGTGTTGAATTTCATTAGTTATTCTTTCGTTTGCTGAAAAAATGCTCCCACGGTATGTAAAGTCTTTTACTTGTTTTAATGGCGATTGTCAATGCAAATATTGGTAGTGCTTTCCTCTTTGGCGAATGTCATTGCTTCTGTTTTGTTGATGTTTATGCTCATGTTGTATTCGTTACATGCTAACTGGAGTCTGTTGATGTGTTGTTGTAGCTGTTCTTCTGTTGTTGATATGATTGCCTGATCATCTGCAAAAGAAATTCGTTTAAGAGTTCTCCGAGGTTGTTTCCTTCGCTGGTGTTAGCTATTTTACAGATGTGGTCAATATACGTGATGAACAGCAGCGGTGATAGTACGCAACCTTGTCTTACTCCTGACCCTACGTGAAACTTTTCTGATAATCCTGTATTTGTTCTAATCGTACATTGGCTGTCAGTATAAATGCTCTTGCAAAGGTTGGTTAGGTGGTCATTAACTCCATAGGTTGTTAGTATTTTCCACAACTTGTGCCTTATCTACGTGGTCGAACGCTTTTTTCTGGTCTACAATTGCAACGTGTAGAAGTTTGTCGGATTCGACAGTCTTTTCTACTAACTGCCTGAGGACAAATATCGCGTCTGTACAGCTTTTGTTCTTCCTGAATCCCATTTGCGAGTCACTGAGCTGTGACTCGATGATGTGGAGGAGCCTTTTTTCGAGTATTTTGCCAAATATTTTTCCTGTGTGGCTCAGTAGGAACACAGCAGCAAACAAGTTATTTCACAGCTGTGTGCTATCAACTTTACTATACGGATCAGAATCCTGGAGAATAACAGAACAAAATCTGTCCAAACTCTCCACCTACCATACAACTTGTTTGCTAAAATTCTTACACATAGTCTGGAAAACTGCTATCTCTAACCAAGAACTGATGCACAGGGTCAATAAGAGAATATGAGCACCATAATTTAAAAGATGGAGATGGATCAGACAGGTGATACGCATGGAAACTAACTCTGTTACGAAAACTGCACTGAGATGAACACCAGAGAGTATACGAAAATATGGAGGACACTATAAAACTTTGGGGAGAACAGTAGAACACAAACTTAAAGATATTAATCAAGGCTGGAATACAATACAGAGGAAGTTCAAAAATGGAGAAAAATGTTGTGCATTTGTTACTGCCCAAAGCGCCAGGGGCATCACAGGTTAGAGAGAGAGAAAGAAAGAGAGAGATCAATTATGAATGATAAACTACAATGGAAAGCTTGATGTGTGCACAACAAGTTAACAATTGGAATCATAAGCATGTACATAACTTATCATCTGCGGAAAGAAAATGAGCACCTATGATTTTATCAAAAGTTCCATAGTGTCAACCATAACAACAAGTTTGTTTAATAGGTAAAAGAAAAAGTAATATTCATTAATACTCTTATACATTACTTTTGTTCTTGGATACAAGAAAAAGCTGTTTTTATTACTGCCTGTACTAGTCACCACAGAAAAGTGTTTGCATCCTTGATCTTTTGCTATTTGTGCAGACATCAGGACATAATCACGGTCTGTACGAAGGAAGCCTTTCTGCAAAAATTGATAGTCATAATAAATAGTTATAATGTACAAACAGTAGGGATGATTGGTAATATAGTTCAAAGACAAAATAATAATCATACATGTTAAATATAAATAATTGTCTTTCTTATAACAATGTTACATTGCTGTTTGTTTTCTCCTTAACTTCCCTTGAAGCATAAGGTACCAACAAATTTCCTCCAACCAGATCTGTCTTAGGCAAGCTTGCTTAGTTCATTCCCGGTTGTTCCTGTCTTTTCTCTTTCTCTGACTTTAGTTTGTCTTTAGGTATTCCTCTACTCCTCTTGCCTTATGTATTCCATTTCATAGCCACATGTGCGTGTCTGGTCTTCCATATTCTTAATGTATGTCCCAACCCCATTCCTCTCCTCCCTCGGAATAATATCCACACTGCAGTTACATACACACGTTTTTTAGCAATATGTTTTGGTGCATTTATAATAACAATCATGAATAATAAACCTTACATATCTATCTTAGAGCTAAAATCCTTAACAAACATTTGCCATTCATATCAAATATAAGTAAATGGAGAAATTACTTGCAAAACCCTATATATATATATATATATTTAGCCTGTTACGCCCTTGGCGTTTAGGCACAACAAACGTACACTATTCTTCCCTGTTCATGGCCTTCCTCTGTATTGTGTTCCAGCTATGATTCTCTCTCTCTTGCGTTCCCGGCCTAGCCTGATGGACCAACTTCTATCATGAATTTTACTGTTTTTTTTGGGACTCCGTTCCAGCTATGATTCATTTCCTTCAGCTCTTGCTCTATCGTTCTCCTCCAGGTCGTCTTGGGTCTTCCACGCTTTCGCCTACCCTCTGGAGTCCATCTCAGTGCAGTTTTCGTGTCGGAGCCAGTCTCCATGCGCATCACATGTCCAATCCATCTCCATCGTCGTCTTCGGATGATAGTGCCCATATTCTCTTGTTGGCATTGTGCAAGCAATTCTTGATTCGAGATAGTAGTCGGCCAGTACACTCGTAAGATTTTTTGCAGACAAGTTGTATGAAAGGCGGAGAGTCTGGACATATCCTGTTCTGTCATTCTCCAGCATTCCGATCCGTACAGCAATGTTGACAGCACACAGCTGTTATAGATACTAGTCTTGGTTCTGATGCTGTATTGGGCAGATTTCCAGGCGGTCTGAAGGGTCATGAATGCACTTCGTGCCTTACTCAGTCTGTTTTTAATGTCAGATCCAGCGCCCCCTTTCATTGCTAATAACACTTCCAAGGTATGTGAAAGCGGTTGTATCTCAGAGGGTTTTACCTTCTAGTTTGACTGATGCTGGGGCTGCTATGTTCAGAGTCATTACTTCAGTTTTCTTCTGATTTATTTTCAGCCCAACCATCTCTATATATACTATTATAGATATATATATATACCTGTTTGGTTTGAAAATTATCTGCATTTTGATTACCTGATTTATTAAACCATCCAAACAAAGATTAGAGAAATGTATTAATAAAAGGTGAATTTTGGAAGTGCAAGAGAAAAGGTTAAAAATAAAATCTATATCTCACTGTGGCAAAAACATAAATAATGAAAATGGATAAAATAAGCATGACAAATGACATTTTTATCAAACTGAGAGAAAATAGAATATGTGAACAGTTTGAATTTATTGGTTCACTGCTAAGAAGAGATGGAAATGGGATGAGGAACTTAAAAGAACACAGATAGCGTTATAAAACAAAATTAAACAACTAAAAACAGTATGGAAAACAAAGATCAGAACACTAAGAGCATGCATATTTCCATTTGCAACATGTGGGTATAAGGTATGGACATTTAAGAAGGCATTGGGAAAACATATACATGCTTTTGAATATAAGTGTTTCAGAAGAGTCCTTTGTATACCATTGCCAGAGAAGAGAACAAATAGATCCAGAACGAACTCAAATCAAAGAAAACTGGCTGATGCTACAGTTAAAAATGAGAAAATTAAATATTTTAGACATAAAAAGACACGAAGGGTTTAAGAAGACCATCCCAGTATCCCAGCAAAGAGGAGAAAAGTAATAATAAAGATATGACGATATCATTTAACTCACCGCTCCTGCTTTTGCTCTGGTAGTACCTAGACAACAGAATCCAACATCCATGTCCTTGAAAGCATCCTTGTGTTCATCTAGTTTTTCAAAGTCAATAACTCTTTGTTCCTGGTGATAGAATGAAACGTAATACCCTATGTAATATAGAACATGTACAAAGTGTTAGAGATCAAACAGAATTGTTGCTTAACATTTAAAGGGGAAGTGTTTAATTGTCTTCCATTTCCTTGATTCGATACATCAGGAATCTAACGCTATAGTTTAGTCGACTGTAGTGTTCGTATACTAAAAAGGGATCTAAACTCTTTCAGATGTGAAACAAATTGACCATTTGACTAAGACAGCTTTCATGTGGTACATCACTTCAAAACAGAAGATAGTCAATATATAACAATTATTGGCTTGGCTGCTGTGGGTAACAAAAGAAGTCCTCAAAATATTTAAGCAAGGCAACTGTGTTAATTTTCACCGCTGATCTGGAATTGTAGTTAGATACATTGGACACAAAAGGACTTTCCACGGACAAAAGCTGACCTTTACTCCATCTGAGGGAGAAGACCCTGACCAAACAAAGGTTGGTAGGTTTTAAGTTGTCTGGTGTGTAGCTACCACTGTCACATCTCCATCTCGACACTATTGACACGACCGACTCTATAATAGAGTCGGTTGTGCTATTGATATGTAAGTCAACAAATGTGGAGTATCTTTCTGTACACTGTACAAGCTAATCTTTCGTCTTGGAGTCTTTGTCTACGTGATTTCTACTTGCTTTCTATCTTGATTTAATAATTTATATTTGCAATTTTTGTAAGCTCAAGACAAGCTATTGGGATATGTGCATAGACTCCATCTGCCAACTACATATTTTGAAATTATGCAGTCTTCTTTTTCAACGATCTCCGGCCATGCGCTAAGTTTACTGTGGATCACAAACTGGGCAGTCAGCTTCAGGTCTGTCATGTTTCCCGCAGGCTAAGCTTTTAGTTCGACTTTATGTGGTCCCATTTTGCTTCCCGGCTCACCCAGGGAGGACAGTCGTACAGAACATTCTTCAGTGTTTGTTCCGCCTGCTGTCACTGACAGAGAGCTGTTTGACTTATTCCTAGTATATGTATGTGTCTGCAGTTTCCGGTATATATATAATAACCTGGTCTGTTCTATTGAGGTCTTTGATGAAGTCTTTTCCATAATTGTATCTAGTGTTTGTCTTCCAGTCTACTGCAAATTTTCTCTTTATGACGGTTCTGACCTCGTTGAAAGAAGGAGAGATGTAGTTTCTTCAGCATGCCTCGAAATAAAGCAGACAATAGAGAATTAATTACACACATTTTTTCATGTGTGTTTTTGTAAGAACAAGCTGATGAAATGAAAACGGTAGAGTTATATGTGTTATTACGTTTGCACCGTCATGATTAACGCTCCTCAGATAATGCGTGCGTGGGTGTATACATCGCCCACTAGCTAAATGTAATCACATGGAAGATATTTTCGGTCTTTGGACAAATTACGGTAGCAATGTGTTGAAAGTTACTGTTCACTTCAACAGCTCCTAGAGGTGCTCAAATTGATTTCCACAAGCCTCCAAACACTTATTAGTGCGGCGAACTGCCGCTCGCGCTACATTATCCAAAGTGTTCAGTGTGGTTGATGCACATTTGCAATAACAATTTATTTCTGAAGTAGCGCAATTAATTGTGGCCAGTTTTCTACTATACACAACATCCTTTACGGTACTCCATAGGTAGATGTCATTTCAAATTGGTTTTCCGTTTCTCAAAAGACAACCTTGCAGGAGACATTTTGTTCAGTTTTTCCCTGTGACATTTGCTACATACTGTTTACGTCATGCTTTCATACATATTCTGCAACATATTGCTAATCGATACTGTAATGCGATCTAAATATGACGTAATCTAAATATGACTACTATGACATGTTTTGATGACGATATTAACATACTATACGGACCATCGCCGGTGCTACGGAGTTCGTGCACTGTAGCTGAGATCTTCTTGTGTAAGAAAGAGATCTGAGCACACATGGTTAATCGCCGAAGTGCAATGATGATGGTCCTATCAATTAATCAATCAATCAATCAATTCAAATGTGATTACATTTAGCTGGTATATACTTTTCTTGCTCACTCTGCATATATAAAGATATTGCATTCCCGCACTGATATCAGCAATGACAAGAGCATAGCAGTCATATAGCAATAGACGGCATCCCGGAAAAGATGAGAAGAAAAAGATAGATTCAAGATATAACTGATGGTTTGAGCATGACGGCTGCAGAGGCGGCACGTCTAGCCTACGAGTGTGTGTGTGAGAGAGAGAGAGAGAGAGAGAGAGAGAGAGAGAGACGAACTATTAAACTGACAGTTCTGATTGAGTAGCATGATATCACAAGAAATACAATTACGTACAAATTCTGGACCCACATCCAGGGGCACAACTCGTCGTCCTATCAGGATAACTTTTTTAAAGGTTTTTGTTTTGTTGAGTTCATTCACCAATTCTTTGCCTACTGCTCCAGTGTATCCCAGAACGAAGGCAGAGCGACTTAAACTCTTAGCCTGTTCCATATCGTGTGTGTCTCCACTGTCCATGCTGTTAAAGATATATTAATCACAAGAAATGGAATTACTTAATACAAATTGTGCAATTTAAAAACATATAGTGAATGTACGAAGTTAATGACGATATAACTTATATAGTGGTATCTGTGGTGTATGTGAATATCTGTATGATGTATCTGTGGTTATGTGGTATCTGTGGTGTAGGGTATCTGTGGATATTATGTGGTATCTGTGGTGTAGTGGTGGTATCTGTGTGTATATGGTATCTGTGTATGTGGTATCTGTGGTGTATGGGTATCTTGGTATCGTATGTGGTATCTGTGGTGTATGGGTATCTGGTGTATGAGTATCTCTGGTGTATGTGGATAACTTGGTGTATGTGGTATCTGTGGTGTATGGTGATCTGTGTGTATGGTTATCTGTGTATGTGGTATCTGTGGTGTATGTAGATCTGGCTGTATGTGGTATCTGTGGGTATGTGGTATCTGTGGTGTATGTGGTAATCTGTGGTTATGATGGTATCTGTGGTGTATGTGGTATCTGTGGTGTATGGTGGTATCTGTGGTGTATGGTGGTATCTGTGGTGTATGTGGTATCTGTGGTGTATGTGGTATCTATGGTGTATGTGGTATCTGTGGTGTATGGGTTGATGTGTATTGGTATCTTGTGTATGTGGTATCTGTGGTGTAGTGGTATCTGGTGTATGTGGTATCTTGGTGTATGTGGTATCTGTGGTGTATGTGGTATCTGCTGTATGTGGTATCTTTGGTGTATGTGGTATCTGTGGTGTATGGTGGTATCTGTGAGTGTATGGTGGTATCTGTGGTGTAGTATGGTATCTGTGGTGAAATAGTACGTGGTGTATGTGGTATCTGTGGTGTATGTGGTTATGATGTATCTTGGTTATGTGTATGTGGTATCTGTGGTGTATGTGGTATCTGTGGTGTATGTGGTATCTGTGGTGTATGGGATGTGGTGTATGTGGTCATCTGTGGTATATTGGTATCTGTGGTGATTGTGGATCCGTGAGTGTATGGGTATCTATGGTATCTGTGGTGTATGTGGTATCTGTGGTGTATGTGGTATCTGTGGTGTATGTGGTATCTGTGGTGTATGTGGTATCTGTGGTGTATGTGGTGTATGTGGTATCTGTGGTAGTGGTATCCGTGGTGTATTAAGTATCCATGGTGTATGTATCTGTGGTATCTGTGGTGTAGAGGTTAAGAACTCACCTCTCGTTCCAAAGGTAATCGGTTCGCTCCTCGTGAACCCAGTGGAATATTTTTCAAGAGATTTCTGATCTTAGTGTATGTGAAATAGAATTCCTAGCTCTGTCGGAGACGGACGATAAAACGAAGGTCAAATGTTAATGTTGAGCACGTAAAAGAACCCTTGGCAGTTCACAATTGCTGGCGTAGGTGATCATGGATCTCCATAAATCTCTGTCTTTCTTGTTTGCTATCATCTCAGATGTTGACACTCTACCGTACCATGAAGTTATGCTATCCAAGTTTTTCTCTCTCTATCTGGTTCGTCTACCCTACATTTTACCTACACATAAATATACAGTGTTTCTAATTGTGTTGTGAGATTCATTTTTTTTAAACATCAACATGCAGATCGCCGAAAGCGAAGTTGATAATACTTTGCGTTAGTGACTTGCGTTATTGTGCTGATACGCGTTAAAACAAAATGATTGTCATTATAAGTCGAATAGATAAAATACAGCATACATATAGACACACTGTTTGATCATCTATAGATTTTAACCAAATTATTGATCAGATTATATTGCCTTTTTCATCTTCACAGTCAATTTGCAAGTCTTCTACTTTGACAACTTCTAGTTTGCACTTGTCTCTCTTGCTTTCAGCTCATCCCGAGCAACCCGTGGCGTCCTCCTCTTCGCCAATTTTGGAGGATTTATAACACGTAAATGTTAATTTCGGTGTGGTATCTGAGCCGAAAGCAAGGATGAAGTTTCCTCTCCATTTATGCCTAGCCTGTGCAGTTGATATAGGGAATATGTCTTGCCCATTGCCACAAAACCGCCCTTTCTACTCTACTGTTTCATCCAAATGAAAGACAACGTCTATACAATTATCTGATGATAAGTTGATGATGATGATTCGTCAAAACAAAGCAGCATACATGGGACAATAACGCATAAATAGCAAAGTTATAGTAGGTTCTACAAACAATGCAAGACACTGATACAACAATTACAACCATTACAAACAAACATATTGATATACTGTCAAACACGTCGACGACGTACATTAGTACATTGCATGCTCTATGGTAACTATTTACATCAGGCTAATTTGATTTCTTTTTCGAACGCTACATATCTACCACTTGTTAACCACACTTTGTGATTTGTATGTTCTCTGAGCCTAAGAGCGATTGTGCGTTGTGCCAGTTATGCGCCTACAAGTAGGCCTGCACATCCGAATTGTGCGACGCTTTTCATTTACTAGGGCACTTACCTGAGTCGCTCTTACGACATGCCTTGTAGGTCGCAGTGTTACTATTCTTTGTTCCCCTTGGGATCCCAGGCAACACACGAGCTACGATAATTGTTTTATGATATTATACTATAAGTCAGCGCTAATTAAATAATCAAAACTAGTACGCAGATTAGATAAGTCAGCAAACGTATACTAGATACTAGTAATAAGAAGAACACATTATGTAACAATGAAATAGGATCATTCAAGTAAAGGAATATTTAAAAGACAATCTATACATATGCAAAAACAGTACTTACATTTACAATTGTAAGTCAAATTGTTGCACCTTTCTATCTTAAACTTTCACACAATCCTGGTTACGGTACAATCACAATACTTATACTGATCTATGGGGTTTTTTTCTACTAGAAATCCCTTGCGCAAGATTGTTAAATGTAGCGCTGTAACAACACAATAGAAACTGGCATAGCTGAGAATTGTGTCGCTGAGGCACATAGAAAGCGAACTACGCGAAAAGAACACACAACACCCACATGTCTAACCTTGATAATGTATGCCCCACCTGGGATAGGTGATTGTGTTCGAGGATTGAACTCTATATCACCTCCGCACACACAAGAGAGGTGTAGCAGCACACGCTTGAGGCTGTTGTCATCATCGCTAATGACATGTGGCTACTATTACTGATCTTTGTTGATTACGTAGCGTCTCGCCCGAGTGGTTACCGGGGCCCACATTTGGGGTGTAAAGAATAGAACCACTGTTACCTGCCACGCATGTCGTAAGAGGCGACTAAGGAGGTTTGGCTGACATCGGATGCATGTGTCCTAAACATGTAGAAGTCTATGTGTTTAGGGGCCTACCAAACCAATGTGCAACGTATACACGTTCTTGGCAAAGATTAAACATATCACAAAGAGTGATTAAAATTGGTCGTAAAGAACGAACGCAAAGAAGAAGAAGAAGAAGAAGATTACGTAGTGTCTGTATTTGATCATACAATATTCCATACGATCATAAATTTGATCGCCGATATAAAATCTTATATTTTTTCAATCTGATCTAACATATTATTATATGTTCTAATCTCTCTTAATTTGATGTCGTAACTAACTGCTTGAGGAAGGCAGTGGGGTCACCAGGAAAGACAGACTACGAAATGAGGACATCAGAAGCAGAGTGGGCATAACTTCATTCACCGAAAGACAACAAATGCAGTGGTTTGGACATTTAATGAGAATGAAATACAACCAACCACCAATAACAGCATACAATAAAGAGAGATCAGGTACTACAGCCAAGAGAAGACCAAGAAAAAGATGGATAGACAATATCAAGATCACACTATATAAACACAGATGTAACACAACAAGAGCGACTCATCTGGCCCTGGACGCAAATTAAAGCTCCCACACCTACGCTTATCGGCAAGAGTGGACAACCAACTATATCATCCACCTGGGGAAAGACAATAGACTAATTGCAAGAACGCAGCAATTTTCTTTCTATAATTTAATTGTAGAAAATGTCTATTTGGTTCTTGATTACTGAACCATGTCATAGCACTCCGGGCAGATCCATATGTGCTCAGTCTTTCCCAGTAGATTTCGAAGGTTATGAATACTGATGGTTCCGTTGGCTCGCTAGTTAAACGCACTCCTTACTCTGTCCCTTAGTCCTTATGTTCTACTTGCACAACATATCATTTCAAAATCGTAAATGGCCGGACAGATTTAGTGGAGAATCTGGTAGAAGGGATTAGAACGCCGCTCCCATGTAGGAGACCCGTGTTCAATTTAACGTAAGGTCAAGGATTTTTTTCTGTTGTGGGCATAATGAAAAATCCTAACCTGAACAGCGTCACGACGACTGCACTCGCCAAGCGGCCATTAAGTTCTACAGGATTACGTCCTACCCGTCCCACACTGCGCTAAAAAACGGCACTACAGTCAGTAACGGCAGTTTTTATGAAATAATGTCTAAATATTAATCATTTTATTTATAGGACAAATATCTGCCAAATATATATTTTCTAATTTTTCAATAAAACAAAGTTGAATGTGTATCAATTTTATTCACGTCTGGACAAGATGATCATCTAGTCCCTTAAATGTAGTTTGTAACATCTAGTCTCCATCAAGCCGGTAATCAAATGTCCGCATGCCAGATTTAACAAAGAGTGACGCAGCGTTTGTATTGAGCGTTATTGTGTAAATTTGGGATTATCGCAGGTATTATCTGAATGCCAAGATTGCTTGGTTGAATAAAGCCTTTATTGTTGATGTAACAAATTGCACGGTTGTCCCCGGCATCTATTTATATGGAACACGGTCAACCTTAACATCTGCCTTTGATATATGTGCGTGTGTACCTTTAGGGTTTAAGAAATATTGTGTCATGCTGTGATTTAAAAAAAGGGAGCTAATGTGGATGTACTTCCTAATACATACAAGTGGATTATTTATGATGCAAGGTTCAATGTACAAGAAATAGGTCATAGTAGAAGATTTCAACTTTCAATGAACCGGGAAACGGCACTGAAAATAGAGCAATACTTTTATTTATGCTCCAATCTGTTTATTTTGAATAATGAGTGTACAACAAGATTTGGTTCCAAACTCGAGCACACACGATGTAACAAACACGGTACCCATCCATATTACTGCTCTAATTGCTCGCTAGAATATCCTTTGGGCGCATGAGAGTGTCTAGTCGTCATTTGTTGTCCTCCTTATCAAATGAAAACCCTCACAGTGAACCCATAGATTTTTTTCCTTATACAAGTCACAGTGACCATACCTGATGAATATGTCTACTGTGTCAGAATGAAAGAATCACATCTATCTAATCCTTTCTTCCTACTATCACCTCAAAAGGAGGAGGAGTGGGGTGTAAAGGAAGATTTAGAAACAAATTACTGCGGAGTGAAGATTGGACATGGTACAGCGTTCGATATATATTTGTCAAGTGGCTCAGAAGTCCGAAGCAATACGGCTTTTAAAGAGCAGTTCTGTGTATTCGGCGGTGAGGTATGGAATTTTTCCATACCAAGTCGCTTTAGATCGGATACTACCATTCTGGTAGATAGATGGAAGGATGAACATGCCGACTACACGTCACTCTTTTTCTTGATTAGGTGGGTGCCGTAATGATTATGTCCGACAAGAAGCAGGAAGAAATCTTTCGTCAGTATTGGTTCAGATGAACAAGAGTGATCTTAACATTTAATATCATATTTCTCGTATTTACATCCACATGCTTACTCTTCGTTATCTGCTCAAGGATGTTGCAGACTTAAGGATCTAACCTGAATGTGCAATGAATTCGATTATATCAACCAATACAAAACTGATGCACCCTTCTTCCCTTTGAGCCGATATTTTGAGTTAATATTTGAGCCGATATTTTGAGTTGATATTTGAGCCGATATTTTGAGTTGATATTTGAGCCGATATTTTGAGTTGATATTTGATTCGATATTTTGAGTTAATATTTGATCCGATATTTTGAGTTAATATTTGAGCCGATATTTTGAGTTGATTCGATATTTTGAGTTAATATTTGAGCCGATATTTTGAGTTGATATTTGAGCCGATATTTTGAGTTGATATTTGATTCGATATTTTGAGTTAATATTTGAGCCGATATTTTGAGTTGATATTTGATTCGATATTTTGAGTTAATATTTGATCCGATATTTTGAGTTGATATTTGAGCCGATTTTTTGAGTTGATATTTGATTCGATATTTTGAGTTAATATTTGAGCCGATATTTTGAGTTGATATTTGTTCAGATGAATAGTGATTAACATTTAATATCATATTTTGAGTTAATATCTTGATTGCCGAATTTTGAGTTAAGGATTGAGCCGATGGCAAAATTCGATTATATTTTAGCCAATATTTGACGTTCTTCATTTGATTCCGATATTTTGAGTTAATATTTGAGCCGATATTTTGAGTTGATATTTGAGCCGATATTTTGAGTTAATATTTGACCGATATTTTAGTTAATATTTGAGCCGATATTTTGAGTTAATATTTGAGCCGATATTTTGAGTTAATATTTGAGCCGATATTTTGAGTTGATATTTATTCCGATATTTTGAGTTAATATTTGATCCGATATTTTGAGTTAATATTTGAGCCGATATTTTGAGTTAATATTTGATCCGATATTTTGAGTTAATATTTGAGCCGATATTTTGAGTTGATATTTGAGCCGATATTTTGAGTTGATATTTGAGCCGGCTTGCAGTATTTCTAAGATGACACAAATCGTGTATACTTGCTAATCAAATATATATATATATATATTATATATTGTAATTTTCAATATAATTGATCCAGAAGGTAAAAAAATAACCGAGTGTCTTGTCGTTCTTTTCAAAAGTGCCTTTTTCTGAGATGTCTTATGATTACTGCTGCGGCTACGGAGTTCGTGTTTTTTTAAGAAGGAGACATATGGGTAAGCCCGGTGCAATCCTTAAGACGACTTTTATCACGAGACATAATTTGGTTGTAAACACTTTACGATTGCTGAGCATGGATATAAATATTACAGTCTTATCTTGAGATAACTGATACACAAACTCCACCATTTACTAATTGGATACATATCTCATTGTTATACTTTAGAGTGTATTGTTCTGGTATCAATTTTCCGTTGAAGTAATTGTTTATCTAGTTAGTTACTGTTAGTTCAAACAAACAGTTTATAATGAGAATCAGATGATTCGACATTTCTTGTCTTACTTTCAATTATCTGTTGCTTGGTTACCGAATCCGTTGTATCTAATATGATCCCTATTGAGCACAAAAAAAGTTTCAGCACAATGCAAAGACGGAACATGATGTTGATGAATATTGTTTGATTTGCTCCATATAAAATGTACATCTTTGTAATTATAATCACATTATAACATCTTTGTTTACTTTCATATAATCGTATGTTTTTCGTATATCACTCATACTGTGTATAGCTTCACAATCACTACATTGAGCTGGGAGCCAAAGAAGAATAACAGTAAACCAACAGGTTAGATCCTTAGAAAGAGTCGACAAATTTGGATTCCTTGGGGCATTGCTGACAAATGAAGGGAATGCTATAAAAGAAATTAAAAGAAGGCTGAGTATTGCTTTGCAAAAACTAAAAGAACTAACTAACATATGGAAGGAAACTGACATAAGATAAAAAAAATCACGTGTTTAAGAGCCTGCGTTTTCCATTGGCAACATATAGTTGTGAGACAAGGAACATTGACACAGCGGCAGAGAAGATCATTAATGCCTTTGAATGCAAATGCTACAGAAGAGTACTTAAAATATCATGGACAGAGAAAATAACAAACGCTTCTGTTGTGCAACAGCTTGATATTAAAGAGAGCTGGCTATTAAAGTAGTATAAAAACAAGGAAAATTAAATATTTCGGACGCATCAAACGTAGGAAAATTACTAGAGCGCATGATCAACACCAGTCTAATGTGGCATCTGGAAGAAAAGGGCTTGCTACTCCCCCAACAAGCAGGCTTCGAAAACACAGATCTACAGAAGATCAAGTGACATACATCGCCCAGGAGATAGAGGATGCTTTTCAAGAGGGAAAACAAACGCTGACAGTATGGGTAGATCTGGAGAAGGCTTGTGATAAAGTGTGGAAGGCTAGCCTAAAAGTGAAGTTGCGCAGAAACCAAGTAACAGGATGAATGTACAAGTGGATATCACATTATCTAGAAAAAATAACGGCTAAAGTGCAAGTGCAAGAGTTTACCAGCAGGAAAATAACATTAGAACAAGGAGTTCCTCAGGGTGGAGTACTGTCGCCAACACTGTTCCTCAAATACATCAATGACATAACCGAGAATATACCCAGAAGGATCCACCACGCCCTGTATGCGGATGACCTGGCCCTGTGGACATCAGAATGAAAACCTGGTATTTCTTACTGATGCCCTGTCAGTAATTAATAATAATAATAATTCCTCTCGTACCGTTATACGTTACATAGGGCCTGCAAGTAATTTCTCCATACCGCTCTATCCTGGGCAACTCGCTCAATCTCCTCCATGGAACTGAGACCGATATTTCCTGCCTCTCTCAGCAAAGTTCGTTTCAGGGTCTCCTTAGGTCGAGCTCTCTTTCTTGAACCCTTTGCATCCCACTTCAATATTCGTTGATCATTTCTCCTCAAGGTGTGTCCAACATATCTCCATCTTCTCTTTCTTATAACAGTTGTCACTAGTGGTTGACCAGACATATCTCTGATTTCATCACTTCTCCTGAATTCGTTCCATTTTATATTCGTTATTTTTCGCAGTTTGCATTCAACTTACTTTCTATATCTTTAGTCATTTTCCAACTCTCGCTGGCATATGTTAAGATTGATACATTTGAATTGAAAATTCGTAATTTAGTTTTAATACTATATAACTTGCAGTTCCATATTTTATTTAGACTTTTAAAAGCTGATGTTGCTTTGCCAATTCGTATCATAATTTCTTTTTAACATTTCCTGTGCAATCAAAATTACTACCTAAATAGGTGAACTGCTCTGTTATTTTTATCATTTTAGATTCCAGTGTGATATCTGCATTACTTGCCATAGGTGTCTTCATTATATTTGTTTTTCATAGCTTATCTGCAGTCCAACTTTTGATGCTATAGATGACAAGTTGTCTGGGTTTTTTTTACATATCTTGGTTGTTTCTACTTAACAAGGCAATATCATCTGCAAAATCCAAATCTTCTAGTTGACTATTTTCTACCCAATCGATGCCAGTTTCGTCCCTGCAATATTTTCGCATCACCCAGTCAATGGCCACTCCAAACAATAGTGGAGATAGAATACAGCATTGCTTTACTCCGGTTTCAACCATAAACCAGTCTGTGTCCACCATCAGTGCGAACTGCACACTGTGAACCATCATAGAGGCTCTTAATAATGTTTATTATTTTGTCTGGTATTCCATAGCATCTCAGAATATTCCACAGAGAGATTCTGTGTAGACTATCAGAGGCTTTTTTAAAATCGATGAAATTTAGTATGAGTGGTTGTTGTTTCTCAATATGTTCCTCCAAAATTAGTCGTAGGGTAATTATTTGTTCTAAGCAGCTTCTCCCAGGTCTAAAACCAGCTTGTTCTTCTCTCAGGGTTGTGTCCACTGCTCCTTTGATTCTATTAAGAATGATTTTGCAGGAAGTCTTGGTCATTACTGATAACAGGGTGATCCCTCTCCAGTTGTTACAATCTTTGAGATCACCTTTTTGGGGATCTTAACAATTATTCCCTTTTTCCATTGATCTGGGACAGTTTCTTCTTCCCATACTTTATTAAATAGTTCTTGCACCTGGCTAATAGTTGTATCATCAGCCGCTTTGAGCATTTCTGCAGTAATGTTGTCATCACCCGCTGCCTTATTGTTTATCAAGGAATGGATTGCCTCCTTGACCTCAGCTACACTTATCATGTCTTCGTTAATTGGTAGGGAGCTGTTTCTTGCCTCTTCGTCAAACTTGAGTAGTACTGGTGGATCATGTCTATTTAATATTTCTTCAAAATGTTCTGCCCATCTTTTCTTCTGCTCGGTATCTGATGTTATAACTTTACCATCTTTACTCTGATTGGGCCACCCTTTGAAACAAAAGTTCCAGTAAGTTGTTTTAGTGTGTTGTATAGCATTTTACTGTTTCCAGTCTTAGCTGCCTTTTCCCTTCTTCGGCCAGTCGATTGACTGTCAGTAATTACTGCTCTAAAAAATCAAAACGATAACAACTTGAAGGAACTGCAAGCATCACTACACCAAGTATGCAACATCTTCTCTAGAGTGGTAATACAGTGGATACCATCTCACTGCGGAATACTTGGAAATGAGACTGCGGACATATTGGCAAAAGCAGGAAGCAGGCTACCACAGACAGACACTAGTATGACATATGAGGAAGCAAAAGTACGGATAAAATGGCCTACAAGAACAAATGGCTGAGAAATCACCCAGGGCATGAAAAGGACGATGCATACCACCAACTAAGTAGAGAGGAACAGGTTGTCATTTTTCGTCTACGAACAGGGCACAATGGGCTGAGGTACCATCTGTTTAATAAGTATAAAATAGGCCCATCTGACATATGTACATGTGGCACCAGCAAGATGACAGAGACACACATACTGCAAGAATGTCCAACATACACGGAACAGAGAGAAAACACAAGGCCAATCCCCATATCAGTCCAAGACAAGCTCTACGGAGATGTACATGGACTCCGGTTGACCACTAACTACTTTAAAAGTATACACATCGATGTCTGAAAACGTTGGAAGAAGAAGAAGAAGAAGAACGCATCAAACGACATGAGTGCCTAGAGAAAAATAATTTTGGAGGGAATGGTGCCTGGAAGAAGAATGAGAGGAAGACCTAGAAGACGATGGGTGCAAGGTGTCATTGATGATCTGAGAATGACTGCTGCTGACGCCGACCAACTTGCACAGAACAGAGAGTTTTTCAGGACTGCTGTCATGGGAGCCAAGTTCCGGAAGGGACAAGCTACTTGATGAAATCAACAAAAACCGATGTCATTAGTCGCCACCCGCTGAGAGATATACTGAAGAGGAGATCGGATCACTTAAGGACAAATTGGTTCGAAGTGCAGTGATTATGATCCAACGACTAAACTAAAACTAAACTAAACAATCACTTCAACATACAATCAGTGAATCTGAGGTATAACAGTTCCTTTTTAGAGGTATAACAGTTCCTTTAAATCATGAACACGCTTCTCTACAACTACCGTACTTACCGTGTTACTGTAGTTATCGAAACTTTGCAAAAAGTGTTTAAATGAACAACAACAATCTGTATGTGTATTTACAGTTGAATAAAACATTAAAACGTTAGTTGGTGAATGTACTTTACATCAATCAAAACTAGATAACGTGTGCTACTGTTCAAATACGCTGCGTCATCAGACGATGCAATGTAGACCAAATAATGTGTAAACAATATTACCCATTTGCCCAGTTTCTGCATCGGTATTGGTGAAGCATTAGAAGTGTTTACTGGTTTGAACTAGGATTAGTTTTTCTTGTCTCAAATCCTGTCAGACTAATAAGTAACATATACTGGGAACAGACAGCAGTAATAAAATATGAAAATAGCTATTCTCCATAACAATAATAATAATTCCTCTCGTACCGTTATACGTTACATAGGGCCTGAAGTAATTTCTCCATACGCTCTATCCTGGGCAACTCGCTCAATCTCCTCCATGGAACTGAGACCGATATTTCCTGCCCTCTCAGCAAAGTTCGTTTCAGGTCTCCTTAGGTCGACCTCTCTTTCTTGAACCCTTTGCATCCACTTCAATGCCTGCTTTGATATTCGTTGATCATTTCTCCTCAAGGTGTGTCCAACATATCTCCATCTTCTCTTTCTTATAACAGTTGTCACTAGTGGTTGACCAGGCATATCTCTGATTTCATCACTTCTCCTGAATTCGTTCCATTTTATATTCTTTATTTTTCGCAGTTTGCATTCAACTTGCTTTCTATATCTTTAGTCATTTTCCAACTCTCGCTAGGATATGTTAGGATTGATACAACATTTGAATTGAAAATTCGTAATTTAGTTTAATACTATATAACTTGCAGTTCCATATTTTATTTAGATTTTTAAAGCTAATGTTGCTTGCCAATTCGTATCATAATTTTTTTTAACATTTCCTGTGCAATCAAAATTACTACCTAAATAGGTGAACTGCTCTGTTATTTTATCATTTAGATTCAGTGATATCTGCATTACTTGCCATAGGTGTCTTCATTATATTTGTTTTTCATAGCTTATCTGCAGTCAACTTTTGATGCTATAGATGACAAGTTGTCTGTTTTTCTTTACATATCTTGGTTGTTTCTACTTAACAAGGCAATATCATCTGCAAAATCCAAATCTTCTAGTTGACTATTTTCTACCCAATCGATACCAGTTTCGCCCTGCAATATTTTCGCATCACCCAGTCAATGCCACTCCAAACAATAGTGAGATGAATACAGCCTTGCTTTACTCCGGTTTCAACCATAAACCAGTCGCTGTGTTCCACCATCAGTGCGAACTGCACACTGTGAACCATCATAGAGGCTTCTAATAATGTTTATTATTTTGTCTGGTATTCCATAGCATCTCAGACATCTCTCCATACATAGACATAAAGAGAGGAGTGAGACAATGATGCATTCTGACACCAAGCCTATTTAACATCTACACAGAGAAAATCTTCAAACAACTAGAGGGAATGCCAGGAAGATCAATGGACAAATAATAAACAACTTAAGATATGCAGATGACACAGTATTAGTAGCAGAAAGTGAACAATAATTACAGGAACTAGTGGACCAATTGGACAAAACTAGCAAGAAATATGGATTATACATTAACATACAGAAAACAAATAATCTCGTAATCAACAAGGAAATGGAAAACCTAAAATGAATATAAAAATACATGGAGAATTACTACATCAAGTAAAAAGTTCTTTATCTTGGTCAGATGATAAGAGAAGATGATGGCAGATGCATAGCAGAAATTAAAAAGAAAAGAGGAATGGCCAAGGATAATTTCAATAGTATGAGGAAGTTACTGACATCCAAACAAATTACAAACAGTGTGAATATATAGAAGAATAGGCAGAGTTTCATGGACAGAAAAACAGACAAATAAACAAGTTTTAGGAAAACTAGGCATGAAGAAACAATTATTAAGACAAATAAAATCTAGACATATAAAGTATTTTAGTTAGTTAGTCTTTCCTCTTGGGCCTGTGGGTGGCGCATAGGGCAGAGGTCATAGCTCTCCATGTCTCGCGGTTCGTTGCTATATGTTTTAGGTCTTTAATGTTTACTAGGCCCATCGTTGAGCCTTCTCTGGTGATGGTTCTACGCAGAGTCTCTATTGGTCTTCCTCGTTTTCTTTTCCCTCTGGTGTCCATATGAGGGATTGGTAAGGAGTCTTCTCTCATCCATTCTAAGTGTGTGGCCGATGTAGTTCCAGCGGCGCTTTCTTATAAAATTTGATACATTTTCTTGCTTGGTCTCTTGTCTTATTTTTGTATTGGGTCTGAAATCTGACCATTTGAGGTTCAGTATTCTTCTAAGACATTTATTCTCAAAGTTATTTTGTGCACATAAAAAGACACGACACCTTGATAAAATCTTTACTAGAGGGGAAAGTTGAGGAGCGAAGAGCAAGAGGAAGACCCAGAGATAAGTGGGAGGAAACTTTAAAAGTGGACAGGTTACAGTCTGGCAGAGTGCAACACCAAGGCGATAGACAGAGGATGCTGGAGATTCATTGCAGCCAACCTTCAATGTGAAGACGGCACCTGATGATGAATCCTATTTTGCCTCACAGCGTCAGGATAAGAAAAAATTTATAGAACGTGCCCTTATGTGCGCTTCATAAATAGTGCCTTTCATAGCCTCTGTTATCTCTGAGGTAGACCTTTGGCGTGGTCGGCCTTTTGCTTTATATCTGTTGCATCGGAGCAATATTGCTCTTTGAGGTTAACTGTCTGTTGGTAATCTGCTTATGTGATCGAACCATAATTTGTTGTTTCTTGATAAAGTTCAGTACTTATGTTGTACCCAGTACTTATGTTGTACCCAGTACTTATGTTGTACCCAGTACTTATGTTGTACCCAGTACTTATGTTGTACCCAGTACTTATGTTGTACCCAGTACTTATGTTGTACCCAGTACTTATGTTGTACCCAGTACTTATGTTGTACCCAGTGGCGGCTCGTGCTCATTTTTGTTGCTGGGGTCAGACACCAATTATCGGAAAAATCATGGTTTTAGGTTATGTAATATTTTAATTTATAAAATAAATACACGTTATACATTATTTTGGTGGGGCCCGGCCCCACTGACCCTTAATGACGAGCCGCCACTGGTTGTACCCACTTTTTTCCCGATCTCTTCATTTCTCAACAGGTCTCTTCTTGTTACCCCCAGCATTATGAGCAGACACTTCAACTATGTTGTGACTAGTTTTCTTCTATCATTTGATGTCAGCTTCCAGGTTTGGCACCGATAGCATAATGTGGGGAGAAAGATTGTGTTGAACATTGCTTTAGTATCGTTAGGATTAGTATCGTTAACATGTATTTCTTCTTCTTCTTCTTTGCGTTCGTTCTTTACGACCAATTTTAATCACTTTTGTGATATGTTTGATCTTTGCCAAGAACGTGTATACGTTGCACATTGGTTTGGTAGGCCCCAAACGCATAGACTTCTACACGTTTAGGACACATGCATCCGATTTCAGCCAAACCTCCTTAGTCGCCTCTTACGACATGCATGGCAGTAAATATTTAATTTTTCGTGTTTATGTTCTTTAATAGCCAACTCTCTTTAATATCAAGCTGTTGTAGAACAGAAGTATTTGTTCTTTTCTCTGTCCATGATATTCTATGTACTCTTCTGTAGCATATACCTTGCGGAAAACACAGTGGGGTGTCACTAAACATGCACTTGAGTGGGTTCCTCTGTGGAAACTGAAAAGGGGACAACCCAAACCTTTCCAGAGTCTTCTTGTTGAACTGCAGGAGTATCATACGAAACCTTAAAGTAAACGTCTAGTGACTGGGCAAAGGAAAGGACAACAAATCCCACTCATGAGTGCAGTTTTGTGACTCATGAGTAGAGTATTGATCCCTGTCAATTCTTCCACTACTATGCTTCTTGTTGTCATATTAAGTATCCCACCGGCTTTCTTAATCTTTCTGCAGTATGAAAAGTGTTTATGCAGTATGTCTTTGAGCAACAACATTTATCTTACCTTAACCACATTTGCTGTGAAGCGACGTGTGAAGATTTAGTTTCTATCTTGTGCCATGTGTGTTGCGATTGACGTTGCCAGTCCATGCTCTCGCATGGACCCTGAGATGTTATTTATCCATCGTGTTCTTGGCCTACCTCGTGCTCTGCGCCCTGAGTGTCGATTATTGTAAGCACATGATGGTAGTAAATGTGGTTCCATTCTCATTAGATAGCCGAACCACTTGATTCTTTTCTTCTCGATGTACTGTATGCATGGTATAGTACCAACGATGCTTCTGATATTATTTTTTCTCACTCTCTTCTTTTAACTTTGACAGCTTTTCATAGATATCTCATTTCAATGTTGTAATCTTTCTTTCTTGTGTCTTAGTCAGGGGCCATGTTTGACACTGATAGCAGAGACCATAAACCGTATCAACACCACACCGTATAAATGATTTGGTTTGGACCAGCTGTTCTAACATTTCGTTACCGTGGCCCTTTTTTTTAAATCTCATGTTGCAGCTGACCAACAAAATATATCATGTATTAAAATGCTAACGAATTAATTCCTTATCATCATTGTAAGAAATATTATGTGCCTTACACATAATATATAATTAACTTGGATCTATATAGAAGGGCTACAACACCTCATGGACAGATTTGCTGCAGCATCAAATGAATTCGGCTTGACCATTAGCCTGAAAAAAACAAATATAACTTTCCCAGGATATTAGCAGAGCCCCATCTATCACCATTGGAGTCATACGCTTGAAGTAGTCAATACCTTACATACCTTGGCTCTGTCATCCAAGCAACCTCCCCCTCGATGATGAAATTAGTAGCCCATTGGGAAGCCTCCACTGCTATGTTTAAATTAGCAAAGCGTGTATGGGAAAACGGGGCACTCACAAGAAACACCAAGACACAAGTATATAAAGCTTGTGTTCTCAGCACTCTACTGTATGGTAGTGAGACATGGACCACATATGCTAGACAAGAACATCGCCTCAACACCTTCCAAATCCCTGTCTCAGGCGAATATACAACATCCGATGGCAAGATCACATCTCCAATATAGAAGTCCTGAACAG
Source organism: Arion vulgaris (assembly GCA_020796225.1). Taxonomy (NCBI): domain Eukaryota; kingdom Metazoa; phylum Mollusca; class Gastropoda; order Stylommatophora; family Arionidae; genus Arion; species Arion vulgaris. The sequence goes on along the minus strand of CM036761.1, from coordinate 23,571,726 downwards.
TGCTGGCTTCCAAACCACACTTTACTGAGTCAGCGACGTCTCAGATGGCTGGGACACGTGTGCCGTATGAGCGATGATAAGATCCCAAAGAACATTCTAAATGGTCAACCCCATCTGGTGCTAGACAGCATGGCGCCCATTATTACGCTTCATTGACCCCTTTGCAAGCGTGATCTTCTGCAGGATAGAAAAAAAACACTGGGAGCAGCTGGACAAAAGACAGGCAAGCATGGCGAGCGACAGTGAGGGCGGCTCAAAAGAGAAAGAAGAAAAACAACATCACATGCGGAGGCAAAAGAGAGCAGAGAGAACATCACATGCATCGGCTCTAGTCTCCAGTTTTACCTGCAGCAACTGTGGCAAGGATTGCCACTCCAGAATTGGCCATTACAGCCACATGAAACGTTGTGATTCAGCACAGAACATACTACGCAACACCTATTGTCTCCTGAGACAAAGAGGCCAATGATGATGATGATCTATAAAACATTTATTTTGCTACCAGGTCATACAAAGGGGAAAGGTAATGAGCGAGCAGATCGACTGACTGATAGGCAAATCTATGAAGGATCTGCAATAAACAGGCCAGACATCATCAATGCCAAAGCAGATCAAATAAATGATTGTTTTTTGAAGGAGTCAAGGGGATGATACTGAAACCGGGGAAATTCTAGACATGAGCACTTTGCTAGTGACGAAAGACGTTTGATAAATCAAAAAGAACTGTAGTGATTAGTCAGTTACCTTGCGCTGATGCAAATGTTGAGGGAGATCTGACAACCCATAGACCTGTCCGGAGTGCAAGATGATGGTCGTTATTAATCACTAATGAGAAGACGGGGTGAATTTCACTTACAAGGGAGAGAAGATGTGTAAATGATTCAAGTATTAGTGGTGAATCTACGACACTAACCCCAGACTGCAAGAATTCCAAGTCAAAATGTGTAGCTAGACAAGAGCACCATGCTTGTAGCCAAAGAAGAATAGTAAAACCCAAAAAAGAACCGCGTCATTTGTCGCCACATGCTGAGAGACATGCTGAGGAGATCGGAGCACTTATGAACTAATTGGTTCGACGTGCAGTGATGATGACTCGATGACTAAACATAAACTAAAATTTACAAGTCTTGCTATATTGGAGTTAATTGTTGGAACTAGTATTTTGAGTTCTGGCTACGTTTGATTTTTTTAAACGGGTATTAATACTTATTTTTAAGATGAACATAAAGCAGTCACGATTTTTTATACAAACTGTCGTTGACCAAATCAATATTTTCACAATTCTAGATAGTTTCCCGGGAAAAAGTGTTTGTAAATGAGTGCACAATTTTACAAAGAACTGTTTTTTAAAATGTGATTTCAAAGCAATTATCCGTAGATATTATGATCATGTCTTCCTCTGCTGCTGTAAGCATCTCTCTTATCTCATGCACATTAACTAAAAATAGAAGTCGAATCCAGTTTTTGCTTGCACCAGAAGCAAGAAGATATTACAGGAAACGATCGTGCACATATGATAATACAGGGTGTTCAAGATAATTGCAGCCCGTGAATGGAGCTGATCTGGCAAAATATGTATGGAAATGGAAAGGTTCAGTTATGACGTAGTATAGGTCAAGGTTGTGTGACGTGTGTAATTGTAGTGCAGGAAGGGGCGATGAATAAATGTGACGTAGGACGAGCTAGTCAGAACCGGTTTAAATAGTAATAAACACAACTCAATTTGTACTGGCAACTTTCGAATTGTCAATGGGGCTGCAATTATCTTGAACACCCTGTATTTCAAACGTCGTATGATAACCTATGTGTCATCCACAGACTCACATCTTCAGTGAAACCAAAAACATTTGTGAGATGGACATTTCTCACATTTTTAGTTCAGAAGAAGATGATGATGTCATAATTCTAATGTTTAAATCACTACTTTTATCTTTGAAAGGAATATATCGACGAAACAGGCAAAAAGCTTAGTGATCGTTTCGCCAAAACTTGCGGTATATATACACCAATGCTCTTACCCCTATAGCCACTCATTTCAATGGAACTGACCATTTGGGAGCTCGCGATGTCCAGGTTACAGCGTGGCCAGCGTAACTACTGGCCTTCGCGCAATATTATTCAAGATGAGGGTGAGGCGGATTATTCAAACGTGTTTAGTAAACATATGGACATTTTAGTAAACATACGGACTCAAACAGACTTCTTTAGTAAACATAACAACAAAATAACGATGCCTAGTAAGTGCTGTTACCAAATGTAGATCAAATTACGATTGTAATTATATATGTATAATATAAGTTAATTTAACAAGTACCTTCTTCAGTAAACCTAACTGTTGTCAGTGTTGTAAACATAACAATAAAATAACGATGCCTAGCTAGTAGTAATGTGTACCAAAATGTAGATCAAATTACGATTATAATTAGATGTGTATAATTTAACAATTACCTTCTTTAATAAACATAACAACAAAATAACGCTGCCTAGAAAGTGTTGTGTACCGAAATGTAGACAAGGAACATATTCTATTGTATAATTATTGAAAGCACCAGCTATAGGACTCAGTATTAAAATAGATCAAGACATGTCTTTTACTGTTCGCCTAAAGAAAGTTTCCATAGATAAGAGTTCCTTTAACTGGCTGTCAAATAGTGGAAAATTGAGAGATGGTTTCATGTTGAAAACCTCTTGTCCATGCAAATCATGAAAAGATTTAGAAGAGCACCAACTATTGACTATTACATGACAATGGCACATGATAATCTGGTTGAAGCAATTAGTTTATCATCCACAACAAGCATTAGTTTTGTGCCAGAGAAAACACTCCAATTCCCAGCTGAGCAGTTGCATCTGGTCAGAACTAAAGATAACAGAAAATGGTATAACACTCAGTGTTTTGCATTTATGACATATTAAATTGAACCTGATCTGTCCTCATATCATCTGGATATGGAGATAAGTTCTTAGCCACGACAAACCATAAGGAGACTGTCATACAAATTGTAACTACCAGTTACATGAAATTCTCATTAGACAGTACTGTATGTGAATCTAGGAGCTCAAAAAGAAATATTTTATTGTCTGAGGTTCCAACATTTTCCTCAACAATGATATAAAAATCAGGAATGTTCAATGCAATGTTCAGCAAGCTGCTTTTTCACAAAAAAAGGAAAGAAGCAAAATTCAGTAGTAGATAAATATATTTGTGTAATACTGTTTAGTTTATGTGCTAATCAAGTTGTAGTGTTGTGAAAATTGATTGGCACATCATTTTGTTTTCCCTTGTTATCATGTATCACTAGTGATCTCTTCGGACATAATGTATCAAAAGTTGTCATGTAGACTATTGATCTCCTTCGACATAATGTAATAAAAGTTGGTATGTAGACTTGATCTCCTTCACATAATGTAACAAAAGTTGTCACATAGACTATTGATCTCTTCGACATAATGTAACAAAAGTTGTCACATAGACTTGATCTCCTTCGATATAATGTAACAAAAGTTGGCATGTAGACTATTGATCTCTTGCGACATAATGTATCAAAAGTTGTCATGTAGACTTGATTTCATTCGATATAATGTATCAAAAGTTGTCATGTAGACTATTGATCTTATTCGACATAATGTAATAAAAGTTGGTATGTAGACTATTGATCTCCTTCGACATAATGTAATAAAAGTTGGTATGTAGACTATTGATCTCCTTCGACATAATGTAATAAAAATGGTGTTTCATTTAACTACACATATTTAATAGATATGGGTGGACTGAAGTACCTATCACAAGATCTCACTGTTCTCTGCTTCATATCATATATAGTTGTTCAAAAGCCGATATCATCTGACTATGAAGATAAGTTCTTGGTCACGACAAACCAGAAGGAGATTGTCATACAAATTGTAACTGCCAGCTACATAAAATTCTCATTAGACAGTACTGCATGTGTCTCATGAGCTCAAAAAGAAAAACTTTATTGTCCGGTTCCAACATTTGCTAACATTTTCCTCAACAATTAAGGAAAAATAAGGAATGATCAATGCAATGTTCAGCAAACTGCTTCTTCACAAAAAGGAAAGTAGCAAAATTCAGTAGTAGATAAATATATTTATGTAATACTGTTTAGTTTCTGTGCTAATCGTTGTGGTGATGTGCAAACTTGTGACTGACTAATTCGTGATTACTGATAAGTGATGTTAGTTTATGTGCTAATCAAGATGTGGTGTTGTGCAAACATGTAGCTTACTTATTCATGGATAACTGAAGAGAGACTACCATAAGCTGATGTAAGTACAATAGTTATCATATTTAAAATTAATCTAAGTATTCTGTATAAAATTAAACTAAAATAGTATGTGAGAGCAACAACTATAGCTACTCATCAGAAAACATCTTCTGTAATACACACATGCATCCAACAACAAGTTTCTAACATCTGCAAGATGTATTGTCTAGATCAGCGTTTTCCAATAGTAACAGTCAATAGTTAGTCTGTGAGAATACACCGCCTCAGCCTGTGACGTCACATGGCAATATTGCGCTCCGCGCTGTGGCAGTTAGTAACGTTGGCCACGGTTACAGCCATCAGATCATGTTTCTCTGATGATCGAAGTCGATTTGCTCTAGAGAATCGTTCCATTTTATTATATGGTACTTATGCACTTATGGACTCAACGCACTACATTCCTATGCTCCATATTCTATATGTGTATATGTTCAATGTATATGTCACATATATATATATATTTTTTTTTTTTCCACTTCTAGTTTTGTGCATTTATTTTGTTTTTAGTCACATATTTTCATTTTAGGATCGTTGAGATGTTTCTGTTGTAGTCTATATCTAGTATGCTGTGAAATTCAGCACTCCTGTTGTATCGTTTTCTTGATAAAGACCGCTTTCCTGAACCTTGCTGTGTATTGTTATTGTATTTTGTAAAACTACATTACTTTGTTATTACGTGTTTTGCTATAGTATCAATACACATGCTTACGATGTGATGAACATTTTACCAACATCTCAGGTTATGTTTGAGTGATCTGTGTGTATTGCAAAGAAATCCTAAAGGCCCTTTGAAATAACAAGGCTAACAGCAATTTTTAATTTTTTTTTAAAGTAGAAAGCAAATTTTAGTTACAAATTGGGACAATTACAACCGCTCTGCTATAGTATACAATGACATCAGTACAACAGTGTAACATGTTTATATCCTAGATATGTGCTTCAATAAACCAAACAAGATTTACATTAACATGGCATAAGGAATATGAACACTTGCCTATACCAACTCTTAATGTTTATGCCACACTGTAAACCTATCTTACAGAAGAACATTTGATTATGTTCTTGATGGACATAAGGTTGTGTTACATTAAGGAATCACTCATTCATATTATGCAAACATAGACAAAAAATCAAACACATGTAACTATATGCTTCTAGAAACATATAAAGCACATTTTGCAAATAATCATCACATACATTAATAATAATAACTCTTGTACCATTATATGTTACATAGGACCTGCAAGCAAATTCTCCATACTGCTCAATCTCCTCCATGGAACTGAGACCGATAATTCTTGCCTCTCCCAGCAAAGTTTGTTTCAGGTCTCCTGGTTGTCCTCTCATTCTTGAACCCTTCCTTTGCATCCCACTTCAGTGCCTGCTTTGATATTCGTTGATCATTTCTTCTTAAGGTGTGTCCAACCTATCTCCATCTTCTCCTTCCTATAACAGTTGTCACTAGTGGTTGACCAGACATTTCTCTGATTTCATCGCTTCGCCTGAATCACAATAATGCATCTTTACTTATCGCCACGTTTCCTGCATAATATGACATTGAAAAAAATTCCGGTCATTGAAAAGGTATCGTTTTTCACTTAGTGGTGATCTTTCCAGTTCATGAGTTTCAAATTTCTAGTTCACTTCAAATACTTGTAGATACTATTGAGATTCTGCTGTAAATAATATGATTACTATTACATTTAAATCAATTTTTCCTCTTCTTTGTTCTCTTTAATCAGGTTTTGTGTAGGGAGTCAGAGCGTGGTTATTTGTTTCTATGTTCAATATTGTATGTTTGCCCATGTGTTGTCAGGGCTCTCAAGGAGCAGAAGATCATAACACTGCAACCTACAAGGTGACAGGCAGGGGTCTAGAGTAGCTACCCTAGTAAATAAAAACATTGCAGAAATCGGATGTGCTGGCCTACTTGTAGGCGCATAATTGGCACAATGTAGAATCGCTCTTAGGCTCGGAACACGTACAAATGATAAAAAGTGAGCAATGGTTGATATGGAGTGTCCGAAAAAGAATAGTATTGTATATTGGGGAGGTCTGAAATGGATATTATGCTGTCAATGAGCATGTAATCTTCCATCAGTATCTTTTAATGCGTTCTTTTGCTTCCATGGTGTAGATTTCTTTGGGCCCTTATGGGTGTCTTAGTTACTTCTATCATCTTGAATATATGTTTTGGTGGGTATTAATGTTCCCAATGTGAGTGTGTATATAAGCATTGAAAATTATTCCAAATCCACTCTCCAGTTCTAGTACTAGTTGGACAGTGAGTTTGGGTCATCATCTACATATCTCTTTCACGCGCAGTGTCCACTGTAGTGGACAGCTACTATTCATTTGTTTCATAGCTACCTTTTTGTGACCTCTGATGCACCCAGTCTACTGCTAAGGACTAGCTGTGAATGGAGTGCCTATTGTCGGAGCGGTAAATTAACTTGCACTTCTACTGTATAGATGAATTGTCATATTTTAAAATAATTGTTATCAGCTGCAGACTTAACATTCTTTTGCCATTTGATGGATTGCCTTGTTTTCATATATTTCTTTGATTGCAAAGGGTTACACTACATTGTTGACCATTGCTTATGCTACAGTCTCTACAGGGATTGACATGAGTGTTGGACCAAAGTAAATAATTGGAGTCATGAGTACTTTCACAATTTTTTCTAAAGTCCTTTTCTCCTCACGATGATCAGTAATGAGAAACCTAAAGAAATAAATATAAAAAGAACTTGTATCAATCCAATATGCAATCACATTAGGTAAGAGGTAAAATTAGTACTATTTATTTATCCCCATATAAATATAAGTTCCAGTTGAATAGACTTTGAATTATGGCCGAAAACTGGTGGTCAGACTAGAATAGCTACTAATGATAAAAAAAACATGCATGAGAAATCAGCTAATCATACAAATTTCATGGGTTTTAACCAATGCCTTTTGGGATAAACAAGATACATTATCCTTAGTTTCAAGTCTTACAAATCTATAAACAGGATACCATTATCCTTTAGTTTCAAGTCTTAAAACCTATAAACAAGATACATTATCCTTTAGTTTCAAGTTTTTCAAATCTATAAACAAGATACCATTATCCTTAGTTTCAAGTCTTACAAATCTATAAACAGGATACCATTACCCTTAGTTTCAAGTCTTACAAATCTATAAACAAGATCCCATTATCCTTAGTTTCAAAGTCTTAAATCTATAAACAGGAAACCATTATCCTTTAGTTTCAAGTCTACAAATCTATAAACAAGATTACCATTATCCTTAGTTTAAGTCTTAAATCTATAAACAGGATACCATTATCCTTTAGTTTCAAGTCTTACAAATCTATAAACAAGATACCATTACCCTTTAGTTTCAAGTCAAAATCTATAAACAGGATCCCATTACCCTTTTAGTTTCAAGTCTTACAAATCTATAAACAAGATCCCATTATCCTTTATTTAAGTCTTACAAATCTAAAACAGGATACATTACCCGTTAGTTTCAAGTCTTACAAATCTATAAACAAGATACCATTATCCTTTAGTTTCAAGTCTTACAAATCTATAAACAGGATACCATTATCCTTTAGTTTCAAGTCTTACAAATCTATAAAAAAGATCCCTATTACCCTTTTAGTTTCAAGCTTACAAATTATAAACAAGATACCATTATCCTTTAGTTTCAAGTCTTAAAAATCTATAAACAAGATACATTACCCTTTAGTTTCAAGTCTTAAAAATCTATAAACAAGATACTATTATCCTTGTTCAGTTCTAAAATCTATAAACAAGATAATTATCCTTTGTTTCAAGTCTTAAATCTATAAACAGGATACATTATCTCTTAGTTTCAAGCTTAAAAATTATAAACAGGATACCATTATCCTTTAGTTTTAAAGCTTAAAATTTAAACAAGATACCATTATTTTAGTTTCGTCTTACAAATCATAAACAGGATACCATTATCCTTTATTTCAAGCCAAATTATAAATAAGATATTACCCTTTTTAGTTTCAAGCTTACAACTATAAACGATACATTATCCTTTAGTTTCTTTTCACAAATCTATAAACAAGATCCCATTATTTTAGTTTCGAAGTCTTAAAATCTATAAAAAAGATACATTATCTTAGTTTAAGTCTAAAAATTATAACGAAATATTATCCTTAGTTTAAAAAGTTTACAAATTATAAAAGAACATTACCCTTTTAGTTTCAAGTCTAAAATCATAAAAAGATACATTATCCTTTAGGTTTCAAGTCTTAGTTATAAACAAGATAATTATCCTTTAGTTTCAAGTCTAGTCTATAAACAGGATACGATTATCTTTAGTTTAAGGCAAACTATAAACAGGAATGATTATCTTTGTTTAAGTCTTAAAACTATAAAAGATGCATTATCTTTAAAGTTTAAGTTTACAAATCTATAAACAAGATACTTTATCCTTTGTTTCAAGCTTAAATCAAAATAAACAAGATACCATTATCCTTTAGTTAAGTCTTACAAACCCTATAAAACAGGATACCATTATCCTTAGTTAATCCAAAATCTATAAACAGGATACCATTATCCTTTAGTTTCAAGTCTTACAAATCCAAAAAAGATACTATTATCCTTTAGTTTCAAGTCTTAAAATCTATAAAAAGATACATTATCCTTAGTTTCAAGTCTTAAAATCTATAAACAAGATACCATTATCTTTAGTTTCAAGTCTACAAATTTATAAACAAGATAATTACCCTTAGTTTCAAGTCTCAAAATAAACAAGATACTATTATCCTTTAGTTTCAAGTCTTATAACCTATAAACAGGATCCCATTACCCTTTTAGTTTCAAGTTCACAAATCTATAAACAAGATACCATTATCCTTTAGTTTCAAGTCTTACAAATCTAAAAACAAGATACCATTATCCTTTAGTTTCAAGTCTTACAAATCTATAAACAGGATACCATTATCCTTTAGTTTCAAGTCTTACAAATCTAAAAAACAGGATCCCATTACCCTTTTAGTTTAAGTCTTAAAATTTATAAACAGGATACCATTATCCTTTAGTTTCAAGTCTTACAAATCTAAAAACAAGATACATTACCCTTTAGTTTCAAGTCTTACAAATCTATAAACAAGATCCCATTACCCTAGTTTCAAGTCTTACAAATCTATAAACATGATACCATTATCCTTAGTTTATTTCTTACAAATCTATAAACAAGATCCCATTACCCTTTTTTTTCAAGTTTTACAAATCTAAACAAGATACCATTATCCTTTTGGGTTTCAAGTCTTACAAATCTATAAACAAGATACCATTATCCTTTTAGTTTCAAGTCTTACAAATTATAAACAAGATACCATTATCCTTAGTTTCAGTCTACAAATCTATAAACAAGATAACATTATCCTTTAGTTTCAAGTCTTACAAATCTATAAACAAGATACCATTATCCTTTAGTTTCAGTCTTAAAATCTATAAACAGGATACCATTATCCTTTAGTTTCAAGTCTTACAAATCTATAAACAGGATGCCATTACCCTTTTAGTTTCAAGTCTTACAAATCTATAAACGGGATCCCATTATCTTTAGTTTCAAGTCTTAAAAATCTATAAACAGGATACCATTATCCTTTAGTTTCAAGTCTTAAAATCTATAAACAGGATACCATTATCCTTTAGTTTCAAGTCTTACAAATCTATAAACAATACCATTACCCTTTAGTTTCAAGTCTTACAAATCTATAAACAAGATACCATTACCCTTTTAGTTTCAGTCTTACAAATCTATAAACAAGATACCATTATCCTTAGTTTCAAGTCTTACAGCTATAAACAAGATACCATTATCCTTTAGTTTCAAGTCTTACAAATCTATAAACAAGATACATTATCCTTTAGTTTGTCTTAAATCTATAAACAGGATCCCATTATCTTAGTTTCAAGTCTTAAAATCTATAAAAAGATACCATTACCCTTAGTTTCAAGTCACAAATCTTATAAACAAGATACTATTATCCTTTAGTTTCAAGTCTTAAATCTATAAACAGATACATTATCCTTTGTTTCAAGTCTTAAAATTTCTAAACAGATACCATACCCTTTAGTTTCAAGTCTTAAAATCAAAAAACAAGATCCCATTATCCTTAGTTTCAAGCTTAAATCTATAAAAAAGATACCATTATCCTTTAGTTTCATTTACAAATCTATAAACATGATACATTATCTCAGTTTATTTTACAAATCTATAAACAAGATGCCATTATCCTTTAGTTTCAAGTCTTACAAATCTATAAACAAGATACCATTATCCTTTAGTTTAAGTCTTCAACTATAAACAAGATCCCATTATCCTTTAGTTTCATCTTACAAATCTATAAACAAGATACTATTATCCTTTAGTTTAAGTCTAAAATCTATAAACAAGATCCCATTATCCTTTAGTTTGTTTTACAAATCTATAAACAAGATACTATTACCCTTTAGTTTCAAGTCTTAAAATCTATAAACAGGATCCCATTATCCTTTAGTTTCAAGTTTCAAATCTATAAACAGGATCCCATTATCCTTTAGTTTAAGTTTAAAATCTATAAACAAGATACCATTATCCTTTAGTTTCAAGTCTTAAAATCTATAAACAGGATCCCATTATCCTTAGTTTCAAGTCTTAAAATTTCTATAAACAGGATACCATTACCCTTAGTTTCAAGTTTCAAATCTATAAACGGGATCCCTTTTTTCCTTTAGTTTCCAAGTCTTAAAAATTTCTATAAAAAGATACCATTATCCTTTAGTTTCAAGCCACAAAATCTATAAACAGATACCATTACCCTTAGTTTCAAGTCTTACAAATCTATAAAAAAGATACATTATCCTTAGTTTCAAGTCTTACAAGTCTATAAACAAGATCCCATTATCTTTAGTTTCAAGTCTTACAAATCTATAAACAAGATACCATTATCCTTTAGTTTCAAGTCTTAAAATCTATAAACAGGATCCCATTATCTTTAGTTTAAGTCTTAAAATCTATAAACAAGATCCCAATTATCCTTTAGTTTCAAGTCTTAAAATCTAAAAAGATCCCATTATCTTTAGTTTCAAGTCTTATAAATCTATAAAAAGATACATTATCTTTGATAAGTCTTGGCAAACCCTATAAAAAGATACCATTATCTCTTAGTTTGTCTTAAAATTTCTATAAACAGGATACCATTATCCTTTAGTTTCATTTCTTACAAATCTATAAACAAGATACCATTATCCTTTAGTTTCAAGTCTTACAAATCTATAAACAGGATCCCATTATCCTTAGTTTCAGTCTTACAAACTATAAACAGGATGCCATTATTTTTAGTTTGTCTTCAATCTAAAAATAAGATACCATTATCCTTTAGTTTCAAGTTTTACAAATTATAAACAAGATAACATTATCCTTAGTTTAAGTCTTACAAATCTAAAAACAGGATACCATTATCCTTTAGTTCAAGTTTTATAAATCTATAAAAGATACATTATCCTTAGTTTCAAGTCTTACAAATCTATAAACAAGATACCATATCCTAGTTTCAAGTCTTACAAATCTATAAACAAGATACATTATCCTTAGTATCAAGTCTTACAAACCTATAAACAAGATACCATTATCCTTTAGTTTCAAGTCTTCAAATCATAAACAGATACCATTATCCTTAGTTTAGTCTTACAAATCTATAAAAAAGATACTATTACCCTTTAGTTTCAAGTTCAAATCTATAAACGGGATACTTTATACCCTTTAGTTTCAAGTCTACAATCATAAACGGGATGCCATTATCCTTAGTTTCAAGTCTTACAAATTAAAATAAGATACATTATCCTTTAGTTTCAAGTCTTAAAATCTATAAACAAGATAAATTATCCTTTAGTTTCAAGTTCAAATCTATAAACAAGATACCATTATCCTTTAGTTTCAAGTCTTACAAATCTATAAACAAGATCCCATTATCTAGTTTAAGTCTTAAAATCTATAAACAGGATATCATTATCCTTTAGTTTCAAGTCTTACAAATTAAAAAAAGATACCATTATCCTTTAGTTTAAGCCACAAATCTATAAACAAGATACCATTATCCTTTAGTTTAAGTCTACAAATCTAAAAACAAGATATCATTACCCTTTTATTTTCCCAAGTCTTCAAATCTATAAACGGGATACATTACCCTTTTAGTTTCAAGTCTTAAAATCTAAAACAGGATACATTATCCTTAGTTTCAAGTCTTACAAATCTATAAAAAAAGATATTATCCTTAGTTTCAAGTTTTACAAATCTATCAAGATACATTACCCTTTTGTTTCAAGTCTTAAATCTATAAACAGGATCCCATTATCCTTAGTTTCAAGTCTACAAATCTATAAACAAGATACCATTACCCTTTAGTTTCAAGTTTACAAATCTATAAACAGGATCCCATTATCCTTTAGTTTCAAGTTTTACAAATCTATAAACAAGATAAATTATCTTTAGTTTCAAGTTTAAATCTAAAAACGGGATACCATTATTTTTTAGTTTAAGTCTTACAAATCTATAAACAGGATACCATTATCCTTTAGTTTCAAGTTTTACAAATCTATAAAAGATCCCATTATCCTTAGTTTCAAGTTTTAAAATCTAAAACAAATTACATTATCCTTTAGTTTCAAGTCTTACAAATCTATAAACAAGATATCATTATCCTTTAGTTTCAAGTCTTACAAATCTATAAACATGATACCATTATCCTTTAGTTTCATTTCTTACAAATCTATAAACAAGATACCATTATCTTTAGTTTCAAGTCTTAAAATCTATAAACAGGATACCATTACCCTTTTAGTTTCAAGTCTTACAAATCTATAAACAAGATACCATTATCCTTAGTTTCAAGTTTTAAATCTATAAACGGGATACCATTACCCTTTTAGTTTCAAGTCTTACAAATCTATAAACAAGATAACATTATCCTTTAGTTTCAAGTCTTACAATCTAAAACAGGATCCCATTATCCTTTAGTTTCAAGTTTTAAAATCTATAAACAGGATCCCATTATCCTTATTTCAAGTCTTACAAATCTATAAACAGGATACCATTATCCTTTAGTTTCAAGTCTTAAATCTATAAACAGGATACATTATCTTTGGGTTTCAAGTCTTAAAAATCAAAACAAGATACATTATCTTTAGTTTGTTTTACAAATCTATAAACACGATACCATTATCCTTTAGTTTCAAGTCTTACAAATCTATAAACATGATACCATTATCCTTTAGTTTCATTTCATAAATCTATAAACAAGATACCATTATCCTTTAGTTTCAAGTCTTACAAATCTATAAACAAGATACTATTACCCTTTAGTTTCAAGTCTTCAAATCTATAAACAAGATCCCATTATCCTTTAGTTTCAAGTCTTACAAAATCTATAAAAGATACCATTATCCTTATTTTTCAAGTCTTACAAATTCTATAAAAAAGATACATTATCTTTAGTTTCAAGTCCAAATCTATAAACAAGATCCATTACCCTTTAGTTTCAAGTCATAAATCCATAAACAGGATACCATTACCCTTTAGTTTCAGTCTTAAATTATAAACAGGATGCCATTACCCTTTAGTTTCGTTTTAAAATCTATAAAAAGATACCATTATCCTTAGTTTTCAAGTCTTACAAATCTATAAACAAGATCCATTATCCTTTGTTTGTCTGCCAAATCTATAAACAGGATCCCATTACCCTTTAGTTTCAAGTCTATAATTATAAACAGGATACATTATCCTTTAGTTTCAAGTCTTCAAATCTATAAACAAGATACCATTACCCTTTTTAGTTTCAAGTCTTACAAATTATAAACAAGATCCCATTATCCTTAGTTTCAAGTCTTACAACTATAAACAAGATACCATTACCCTTTTAGTTTCAAGTTTTCAAATCCTATAAACAAGATACTATTATCCTTAGTTTCAAGTCTTCAAATCTATAAACAAGATACCATTATCTTTTTAAAGTTTCATTTATAAATCTATAAAAAGATCCCATTATCCTTTAGTTTCAAGTCTTAAAATCTATAAACAAGATATCATTATCCTTAGTTTCAAGTTCAAATCTATAAACAGGATCCCATTATCCTTTTTTCCCAAGTCTACAAATCTAAAAACAGGATCCATTATCCTTTAGTTTCAAGTCTTACAAATTATAAACAAGATGCCATATCCTTTAAGTTTCAAGTCTCAAACTATAAACAAGATATATTACCCTTTAGTTTCAAGTCTCAAATCTAAAAAAAGGGATACCATTATCCTTAGTTTCAAGTCTTAAAAATCTATAAACAAGAACATTACTTTAGTTTCAAGTCTTAAAATTCATAAACAGGATACCATTATCCTTTAGTTTCAATTTCTTATAAATCTATAAACAAGATAACATTATTTTTTAGTTTCAGTTTATAAACAAAAAACAGGATACCATTATCTTAGTTTAAGTCTTAAAATTTCTATAAACAGGATACCATTATCTAGTTTCAAGTCTTAAATCTATAAAAGATACCATTATCCCTTTAGTTTCAAGTCTCATAAATCAAAAAACAAGATACCATTACCCTTTAGTTTAGTCTTACAAATCGATAAAAAGATACCATTATCCTTTAGTTTCAAGTCTACAAATCTATAAACATGATCCCATTATCCTTTAGTTTATTTTCTACAAATCTATAAACAAGATCCCATTTCCTTAGTTTCGGTCTTAAAATCTATAAACGGGATACCATTTTCTTTAGTTTCAGTCTACAAATCTATAAACAAGATCCCATTACCCTTTTAGTTTCAAGTCTTACAAATCTATAAACAGGATAACATTATCTTTAGTTTCAAGTCTTAAAATCTATAAACAAGATAACATTACCCTTTAGTTTCAAGTCTTACAAATCTAAAACGGGATACCATTATCCTTTAGTTTCAAGTCTTACAAATTATAAACAGGATCCCATTACCCTTTTAGTTTCAAGTCTTACAAATCTATAAACAGGATCATTATCCTTAGTTTAAGTCTTACAAATCTATAAACAGGATACCATTATCCTTTAGTTTCAAGTCTTACAAATCTAAAAACAAGATAATTATCCTTTAGTTTTAAAAAGTTTTAAAATCTATAAACAAGATACCATTTTTCCTTAGTTTCAAGTCTTAAAATCTATAAAATGATACATTATCCTTAGTTTCATTTCTTACAAATCTATAAACAAGATCCCATTATCTTTAGTTTCAAGTTTAAAAATCTATAAACAAGATCCCATTATCTTAGTTTAAGTCTTACAAATCTATAAACAAGATACCATTATCCTTTAGTTTCAAGTCTTACAAATCTATAAACAAGATCCCATTATCCTTTAGTTTCAAGTCTACAATCTATAAAAAGATACCATTATCCTTTAGTTTCAAGTCTTACAAATCTATAAACAAGATACCATTATCCTTAGTTTCAAGTTTTACAAATCTATAACAGGATACCATTATCCTTAGTTTCAAGTTACAAATTATAAACAGGATGCCATTATCCTTTAGTTTCGTCTTACAAATCTATAAACAAGATCCCATTACCCTTTTAGTTTCAAGTCTTACAAATCTATAACAAGATCCCATTACCCTTTAGTTTCAAGTCTTACAAATCTATAAACAGGATACCATTATCCTTTAGTTTCAAGTCTTAAAATCTATAAACAGGATACCATTATCCTTTAGTTTCAAGTCTTACAAATCTATAAACAAGATACCATTATTTTTAGTTTCAGTCTTACAAATCTATAAACAAGATACCATTACCCTTTTAGTTTCAAGTCTTACAATCTATAAAAAGATACCATTATCCTTAGTTTCAAGTCTTACAAATCATAAACAAGATACATTATCCTTTTAGTTTAGTCTTAAAATCTATAAACAAGATACCATTACCCTTTTAGTTTCAAGTTTAAAATTATAAACAAGATACATTACCCTTTTAGTTTCAAGTCTTACAAGTCTATAAACAAGATACCATTATCCTTTAGTTTCAAGTCTTCAAATCTATAAACAAGAAAATCATTATCCTTAGTTTAAGTTTTAAAATCTATAAACAAGATACCATTATCCTTGGGTTTAATTTCTTAAATTAAAAACAGGATACCATTATCCTTTAGTTTAAAGTCTTAAAATCTATAAACAGGATACATTATCCTTTAGTTTAAGTCTTAAATCTATAAACAAGATCCCATTATCCTTTATTTTTGTCTTACAAACTATAAAAAGATACCATTATCCTTTAGTTTCAAGTCTTAAAATCTATAAACAAGATACCATTATCCTTTTAGTTTCAAGTCTTACAAATTATAAACAAGATACATTATCTTAGTTTGTTCCATAAATCATAAACAAGATACCATTATCCTTTAGTTTCAAGTTTAAATCTATAAACAAGATACCATTATCTTTGTTTGTCTTACAAATCTATAAACAAGATAATTATCCTTAGTTTCAGTTTAAAAATCTATAAACAGGATCCATTACCCTTAGTTTCAAGTCTTACAAATCCATAAACAAGATCCCATTACCCTTTTTAGTTTAAAGCTTACAAATCTATAAAAAGATACATTACCCTTTTAGTTTCAAGTCTTAAAATTATAAACGGGATAATTATCCTTAGTTTAGTCTACAAATCTATAAAAAAGATACCATTACCCTTTAGTTTGTTTATAAATCTATAAACAGGATACCATTATCCTTTTAGTTTCAAGTAAATTATAAACAAGAAAACATTACCCTTTTAGTTTCTAATCTTAAAATTAAAAACAGGATACCATTATCCTTTTAGTTTCAAGTCTTACAAATCATAAACAGGATACCATTATCCTTTAGTTTCAAGTCTTCAAAATCTATAAACAGGATACCATTATCCTTTAGTAAAGTTTAAAATCAAAAAACAAGATACCATTATCCTTTAGTTTCAAGTCTTACAAATCGATAAACAAGATACCATTATCCTTTAGTTTCAAGTCTTACAAATCTATAAACATGATACCATTATCCTTTAGTTTCATTTCTTACAAATCTATAAACAAGATACCATTATCCTTTAGTTTCAAGTTTATAAATCTATAAACAGGATACCATTATCCTTAGTTTCAAGTCTTACAAAATCTATAAACAAGATACCATTACCCTTTTAGTTTCAAGTCTTACAAATCTATAAACAGGATACCATTATCCTTTGTTTCAAGTTTTACAAATCTATAAACAAGATAAATTACCCTTTTAGTTTCAAGTCTTACAAATCAAAAAACAGGATCCCATTATCCTTAGTTTCAAGTCTTACAAATCTATAAACAGGATACCATTATCCTTTAGTTTCAAGTTTTACAAATCTATAAACAGGATACCATACCCTTAGTTTCAAGTCTTACAAATCTATAAACAGGATACCATTATCCTTTAGTTTCAAGTCTTACAAATCTAAAAAAAAGATCCCATTATCCTTTAGTTTCAAGTCTTACAAATCTATAAACAAGATACCATTATCCTTTAGTTTCAAGTCTTACAAATCTATAAACATGATACCATTATCCTTTAGTTTCATTTCTTACAAATCTATAAACAAGATACCATTATCCTTTAGTTTCAAGTCTTACAAATCTATAAACAAGATCCCATTATCCTTTAGTTTAAAGTCTTAAAATCATAAACAAGATACCATTATCCTTTAGTTTCAAGTCTTACAAATCTATAAAAAAGATACATTACCCTTTAGTTTCAAGTCTTAAAAATTATAAAAAAGATCCCATTATCTCTTAGTTTCGTCTCAAATCTATAAACAAGATCTATTATCCTTTTAGTCAAGTCTTAAATCTATAAACAGGATACTATTACCCTTAGTTTCAAGTTTTAAAATCTATAAACAGGATGCTTTACCCTTAGTTTCAAGTCTTCAAAATCTATAAACAAGATACATTATCCTTTGTTTCAAGTCCTTACACTATAAACAAGATACCATTACCCTTTTAGTTTCAAGTCTTACAAATCTATAAACGGGATCCCATTATCCTTTAGTTTCAAGTCTTCAAATCTATAAACAGGATACCATTATCCTTAGTTTAAGTTTTAAAAATTTCTATAAACAAGATACCATTATCCTTATTTTTAAGTCTTAAAATCTATAAAAAGATACCATTTTTCCTTTAGTTTCAGTCTTAAAAATCTATAAACAAGATACATTACCCTAGTTTAAGTCACAATATAAACAAGATACTATTACCCTTTAGTTTCAAGTCTTACAAATTATAAAAAGATACCATTATCCTTTAGTTTCAAGTTTACAAATCTATAAACAAGATCCCATTATCCTTAGTTTCAAGTCTTAAAGTCTATAAAACAAGATACCATTATCCTTAGTTTCAAGTTTTACAAATCTATAAACAAGATACATTCCTTTTAGTTTAAGTTAAAATCTATAAACAGGATACCATTATCCTTTAGTTTCAAGTCTTACAAATCTATAAACAAGATACCATTACCCTTTTAGTTTGATTTTATAAATTTTATAAACAAGATACCATTATCCTTTAGTTTCAGTCTTACAACATAAAAAAGATACTTATTATTTTTTAAATAAGTTTATAAAACCTATAAACAAGATCCCATTATCCTTAGTTTCAAGTTTTAAAATCTATAAACAGGATACCATTATCCTTAATAAGTCTTAAAATCTATAAACAAGATACCATTATCCTTTAGTTTCAAGTCTTTAAATTATAAACAGGATACATTACCCTTTAGTTTCAAGTCTTAAACTATAAACAAGATACCATTATCCTTAGTTTCAAGTCTTACAAATCTATAAAAAAGATCCCATTATCCTTAGTTTCAATTTCTTACAAATCTATAAACAAGATACCATTACCCTTTTAGTATCAAGTTTTACAAACCTATAAACAAAGATACCATTATCCTTATTTCTAAGTCTTACAAATCTATAAACAGGATCCCATTACCCTTTTAGTTTCAAGTCTTACAAATCTATAAACAAAAACCATTATCCTTTAGTTTAAGTCTACAAATCTATAAACGGGATCCCATTATCCTTTAGTTTCAAGTCTTACAAATCTATAAAAAAGATCCATTATCCTTTATTTCAAGTTCATAAATCTATAAACAAGATCCCATTATCCTTAGTTTCCTAAGTCTCAAAATCTATAAACAAGATATCATTATCCTATTTCAAGTTTTACAAATCTATAAACAGGATACCATTATCCTTTAGTTTTAGTTTTAAAATCCAAAAACAGATCCATTATCTTAGTTTCAAGTCTTACAAATTAAACAAGATCCATTATCCTTTAGTTTAAGTCTAAAACTATAAACAAAGATACATTACCCTTTAGTTTCAAGTCTAAAATCTATAAACAGGATACATTATCTTTATTTTTCAAGTCAAAATCTATAAAAAAGATCCCATTATCCTTATTTTTAAGTTTTAAATCTATAAACAGGATACATTATCCTTTAGTTTAAGTCTTACAAATCTATAAACAGGATCCCATTATCCTTTAGTTTCCAAGTCTTAAAATCTATAAACAAGATACATTATCCTTTGTTTCAAGTTTTACAAATCTATAAACAAGATACCATTATCCTTTAGTTTCAAGTCTACAAATCTAAACAGGATACATTACCCTTTAGTTTCGTCTTACAAATCTATAAAAATACCTTTACCCTTTTTAGTTTAAGTCTAAAATCTATAAACAAGATACATTATCCTTAGTTTCAAGTCTTAAATCTATAAACAAGATACCATTATCCTTTAGTTCAGTCTTACAAATTATAAAAAGATCCCATTATCCTTTAGTTTCATTTCTTACAAATCTATAAACAAGATACCATTATCCTTTAGTTTCAAGTCTTACAAATCTATAAACAAGATACATTACCCTTTAGTTTCAAGTTTTACAAATCTATAAACAAGAAAACATTATCCTTAGTTTCAAGTCCTTAAAGTCTATAAACAGATACCATTATCCTTTAGTTTCAAGTCTTACAAATCTATAAACAAGATACCATTATCCTTTAGTTTCAAGTCTAAAATCTATAAACAGGATACCATTATCCTTAGTTTAAAGTCTTACAAATCTATAAACAAGATCCCTATTATCCTTAGTTTCAAGTTTTACAACCTATAAAAAGATACCATTATCCTTTAGTTTCAAGTCTTACAAATCTATAAACAAGATACATTATCTTTAGTATCAGTTTTACAAACCTTATAAACAAGATCCCATTATCCTTTAGTTTCAAGTCTTAAAATCTATAAACAGGATCCCATTATCCTTAGTTTCAAGTTCACAAATTATAAACAAGATACCATTATCCTTTAGTTTCAAGTCTTACAAATCTATAAACAGGATACCATTATCCTTTGGGTTTCAATTTCTTAAACTATAAACAGGATGCTATTATCCTTAGTTTCAAGTCTCAAACTAAAAATAAGATACCATTATCCTTTAGTTTCAGTCTTAAAATCTATAAACAAGATACATTATCCTTTAGTTTAAGTCTTACAAATCTATAAACAAGATACCATTATCCTTAGTTTAAGTCTTACAAATCTATAAACAAGATACCATTATCCTTTAGTTTCAAGTCTTACAAATCTATAGATACCATTATCTTTAGTTTCAAGTCTTACAAATCTATAAACAAGAAAATTTTAAACCCCTTTAGTTTAAAGTCTTACAAATCTATAAACAAGATACCATTACCCTTTTAGTTTCAAGTCTTAAAATCTAAAAAACAGGATACATTATCCCTAGTTTCAAGTCTTACAAATCTATAAACAGGATCCCATTACCCTTTAGTTTCAGTCTTACAAATCTATAAAAAAGATACATTACCCATTAGTTTAGTCTAAAATTATAAACGGGATACCATTATCTTAGTTTCAAGTTTATATCTATAAACGGGATCCCATTATCCTTTAGTTTCAAGTCTTAAAATCTATAAACAAGATACCATTATCCTTTATTTTCAAGTTTTAAAATCTATAAACGGGATCCCATTATCCTTTAGTTTCAAGTCTTAAAATCTATAAACAGGATACCATTACCCTTTAGTTTAAGTCATTAAATCTTAAACAGGATACCATTATCTTTAGTTTAAAGTCTTACAAATCTAAAAACAGGATACCATTATCCTTTAGTTTCTAAGTCTTACAAATCTATAAACAAGATCCCATTATCTTTAGTTTCAAGTCTTACAAATCTATAAACAAGATACCATTATCCTTAGTTTCAAGTCTTACAAATCTATAAACAAGATCCCATTATCCTTTAGTTTCAAGCTTACAAACTATAAACAGGATACCATTATCCTTTAGTTTCAAGTCTTAAAACTATAAACAAGATACCATTATCCTTTAGTTTCAAGTCTTACAAATCTATAAACAAGATACCATTATCCTTTTAGTTTAAGTCTTACAAATCTATAAACAAGATACCATTATCCTTAGTTTCAAGTCTACAAATCTATAAACAAGATACTATTACCCTTTTAGTTTCAAGTCTTACAAATCTATAAACAAGATACCATTATCCTTTAGTTTCAAGTCTTACAAATCTATAAACAAGATACCATTATCCTTTAGTTTCAAGTCTTACAAATCTAAAACGTGAACTACTAATCAATCACATTTGAAACATATGTTTTAGCACACAAAATCATGCAAGTCAAGTGAAAGTATTAAATTCTACATTTTGTCTCATCTTTTATCTAGCTGTGCATGCATTCTTATTCTTCAACTTCAAATAGAACTGCAGTACATGAGAATGTCCTACTATCTCTAATTAAAAGTCAGAAACTTCCATCAACATAAGGGAGTATTTCATCCATGGGTGTCCACATACATTTTCCAATGTGCGGGCAAAATGAATTAAAAACATTTCAGTTAGTAGTTTACTATGCGAAAATGAAGAAGACCAGATTCAGATAAAAATGTTATACCAAAAAGCTATTTTCCAGGGAAGAGCCACTTGCTTCGTATTGACTTAACGGATAGACACTCATATTTTCATCTCCATCTCATGATACCATAATCAAAATAGAGTTCCTAGTGTCCTTTACTTTCTGTCAATTGCCCTGCAGTATAACTTTCCTGAGATGTAAGTGATCAATAGTTAAAAACAAAAGGATCATAACTGTCTTTAAAATTGGTTCTGGTCATCAGACAGTAGGCCTACATAAAAGTTACCTTTCTTTCAGTCTGTTCAATATTTGTAAAACTTCTTGGTCTACAACAGAATGCTTATACAGCAAAGTGCATCAGGTTTAATAATAAGGTTAGTTTCTCTAGATCTGTGGTGCTCAGCTTGAGCTTCACATTGCCAGACACTAGAACAACCATACATCATCATCATTGGCCTCTTTGTCTCAGGAGTCAATAAGTTTTGTGTCACATAGTTTGTTCTGCGCTGAATCACAACATCCCCTGAGGCTGTATAAACAATAGTTTTATACCCACAGATTTATAAATCAAACTTCATAGACGTGAACTCGGTCAATTATATTACTGGCCAGATTCAAAATGTTAATAATAAACAGCATTAACTTACCCTGGTCTATAGATGGACAGTCTGTCAAAGTTCATTTTTGAAAGGTTGTCTTCAACTTCACCCTATAGGAAACAAGTCATAGAGACAATCTACATCTATAGAAGTTTTTGAATGTAGATCTAAGAGTTCTTAATGCTTCTTAAAGTACTGTATATTGATTCATGGTTATTAAACTTATGTCATAGTGCTCCGGGTAGACCCATAGGTGCTCATTTTCTCTCAACAGATGTACAAGTATATGCATACTAATGGTTCCCATGGCTTACTGAATCGACACACTCTTCACTCGACTCCTGAGGCATCCAGTTCTGCTTGTACACTGTGTAATTTCAAACTTCTACCGCAGGATAGATTCAACATCAATTTTAGTTCCCTATATCCAACAGGCGGTCGATGAGAAACTGAAGAATATTCAACAACCCCCATACAATAATACTGTCAAATAGTCTTTAATTCTTAGTGGACCAGGGCATATTTGTTTTTAGAATAAAAAACACCCTTTCATGTGGCGTTTGGGCCACAAGGAGTTAAAAGATCTAGAACTGTCTCTGACATAAATGGGTACACAGAGGCAAATACAGGACTGATGACAGACAAATGCAAACTGGATGTGTGCTCAACCAGCGAGCTACTGGAACCATCAGCATGTACATACTTTATCTGCTGGAAGATACATAGCATCTATGGGTTTGACAGGTATACCATGATCCCAACTAAATTAAGAATGTTCAGAGTTAATATTACCTTTACATATCTGGGAAGCATTTTTTTTATTAAGTGGAAGAAAAACACGAAATTCAAAACAGTTGCAATAAAATCAAATCATTGAACAAATGGTACCAATTTTAAAATACAAGCCTACCAGCATGAACACTAAAGGAGCGTTGTTCAACAATATCTTTCTCGTGACATTATGCTATCAGTGCCAACCTGGAAGCTGACATCAAACGATAGAAGAAAACTTGTCACCACAGACATAAAGTATTTACATATAGTGTTGTGAGTATCAAACAGAGACCGGTATATAAATAAAGACATCAGGTAAAAAAAAGTGGATACAACATCACTACTAAACTTCATCAAGAAATAACAGATTAAATGGTTCGGTCACATAAGCAGATTACCAAAAGACAGTGCACATCAAAGGGCAATGCTACTCATATACAGTGGATACAAGGCAACATGTCATCCACACAAAACGTAGACTACAGAAATAACAGACAGTGAAGGACACCACATATGAAACAGACACAAGAGCCATTTCTTCATATCTCATTTTACAATGAAGCTGTAAGGCAAAACAGGATTAGAGAACAGAAAAAAGAATATTACCTTTATTTTAGGATACAAGAAATAGCTGTCTTTATTACTGCCCATTGTTGTTACTATAGAGAAGTGATCACATCCCTGATCTTTTGCTATTTGTGCAGACATCAGGACATAATCACGGTCTGTACGGAGGAAGCCTTCCTACAGGAAATTATTGTCACAAGAGAATGTTAAAATGTGGAAACGTTAGTGATGATATATTTCTATAATAAAAATATATTTTCAGTATATATGAACAAGTTACATAATTATCTTTTTCATAAAACTTTCAGAGTGCTGTATATTTTTATTCTGTTCTTTGTTTACTAGAGTAAATAACAAATTTTGTAAGTTGTTTTGCTGTATTTAGAAGTGTATTAGAAGTGTATCATATTGGTTAGAAATGAAAGCAAAATTGGTAATCTAGTTTTCCTCTTACTTGTGACCTTCCTTCCTTTCGTTCACTTGAAATATTGTCTATATATTCAATCTTGTGGAACTTAACTGTCTTTGTAGCTCACACAGAGGTCTGTGTAGTTTTCTGTCGAGTGTTGTTTCGTTAAAGGTCAGCGAGTTTGCCTTAGTGTGTCATATTCGCTGCAATCTTGAAGTATGTGCTCTGCAGTCTTTTAATGATGGTCTCCAATGATGCAGTTTGCCTAACTAACCTCACTCCCTTCATCTGGTGCAACAAAGGTATCTCTTGCTTTCATTTCCTTAAAACAATATCTTTACATAAATGGGTTGTCAGCCCCTACTCAACCACCAGCCTGGAGGACCAGAATGTCACATTGTTACAACAATATATAGTAGCAATATTAGCTGTTTTAGTGGAAATCTTTTCAAATTATTTATAACATTGAAATGTTCACAATTTTTGATTGACTCTATCACCACTGGGATTTTTTAAAATAAGAAGCCAATAAGGCTTAAAACTGTGCATAGATTGTGTTAGAACTTAACTCACCACTCCAACTTTAGCTCTGTAACTACCAAGACAACAAAATCCAGCATCCAGGTCCTTGAAAGCATCCTTGTGCTCATCTAATTTTTCAAAGTCAATAACTCTTTGTTCCTGGGGATAAAATAATGGACAATTCAATGTAATGTGTTAAAGGTGTGAAGTGTTAAAAGTTAGTGGTTACTGAAGCCATACCATAGCAGTCCCTGCAGACCTATTTGTGTTTTGTCTCTCCCAGCAGATATCAACGGTTATGCATACTAATGACTCCTGTGACTCTCACTGTAAACATAGTCCTTATTCTGAAATCAAGTCCCACTTGATGGCATATAAAAACAAGACATAAAGGAAAATATAGACAAGCATGATTGACAACTCATCCATGTGTACAGGCACATCTGACTGCAGAGCACATACTAATTTAACAAAACAACACTTGACAAAAACTACACAGACCTCTGTGTGAGCTACAAAAGACATTAAAGATTGAATATATAGACAATATTTTAAGCAAACGAAAGGAAGGAAGACATACATGAGACAAACAGACGGAAGTATCTAAAACAGAACTATAAATCAATGTGACAAAACAGAGAAATTTAGATTAAACAACAAACAAAGTGACCATTACGGTTAATCATCTGATAAACATAATTCTATCTTTCACATTTCTGAAGCCATCACTCTCAGCACTCATGAAAAAAAGGATGCACCAATGCTACTACAACCATCCACTCTACTGCAGACAATGTTGCGACTAAAGTTTTAGAAATAAGCTTAGATGTTCCTCTAAAAAGTGCACAGAAATGCAAGTCTCAAATACACAGGCTAGATAACTAAACATTCTTTCAGTCCAACACCAGCACAATTAAGCTGTGTACTACCAATCTGCATTTACGGCTTAATGTATTTATATTCTATTAAATATTAAATATGAACTCTGAAAAATGAGTAATTTAAAGGTAGGATACAAAAGTACATTAGCCCAACAGTCACACAGTCACAACAAGTTTTATCTTCTTGCTCATAAACATTTATTTTACTACTGCACAAACAAAAGAAACATTATTCATGAACATTTCAATGTTTCTGTGACTGTTTTTCATGTCTGTGTAGAGTCGCTAACCTCATCCAACCCCGTAGACATCTGTTATGACGTGGGAGAGGAGACAGTGGTTCGGAAGATTTCAAGATATATTAATGAAACCTAATAAGTAAAATTTACCATGCACCGGCCATCACAAGCAGGAGAAATTTCATAATTGAGTTTACTTTATTGTGTATACATGTACTAGCTTTGCAGTTTGCTATCCGACATTGTCATGGATTTACGTTCTTGCATACATAAATTATTCCATTATATTTTACAGACAAAGTGACAAAGTCGAGATGAAATTGATGCTTGCATAATAGGAAAAATCAGAAGCAAAAAATTCAGTAATCTAAAATTACTTACACAAAGTGAGATTATTGTTGTTGATGGCTGAATGACCAACTAGCCGGTATTTTCTACATTACCATCGTTCATAATCGCATCTTTGAAGTGGTTGTAATCCTGTGGTTCAGTCCGCAGACTTGGCATACATGTATGTTATAAACATTGCTTTAGGGCAGTTTCATTTGCAAGTGCTCGATCAATTTGTTGTTGGTGCCAGGAATCACAGTAGAATATCGTTCCGCTTCAGTAGTTTCCTCGTTACTAAAGAAGTAAATGTCTAAGAAATTTGACTCTTTCTTGGGCAAAGGTATGTGGAAGTGAATTTTATGATCATCTTGTCCTTGCATTTTAAACGTTGACATGTATCCACTTGAATGCAGAATATGTACAGATGTCCTAAACAGTCATTTTAAAACTGAAATTATATTTGCGGATCAAGTTTCACAATTTGTTTGACTGGATGAGCCCTTTTCATAAAGCTATTCAACACACTAACTTAACATGTGTTGAGGAAACAAACAAAATGTGTTAACAATTGTGCAGCTATTATTAGTAATTGTAAAGTAAACAACACTGTGTGTTCTTTTTTATAATTAGTCTCTTTTCGTCTGATCTAAGAACATGACCTAAATATTTCCACCTTCGTTTCCTTATAATATTTGATATGGGTTGTTGGTGTGTTCTATCTCTCACTTGTTGTTAGAAACGAAATCACTCCATTTGATTTTTAATAATTTTCGTAGACATTTATTCTCAAAGCTGTCCAGTTTCTTATCAATTTTCTTTATTGATTTCAACTTTCACAACCGTAGGTCAGTACAGGAATCACACATGACCTAAATAATTTAACTTTTGTGCATATACTAAGGTCTTGGTACTATACCATGCATACAGTACATCGAGAAGCAAAGATTCAAGTGGTTCGGCCATTTAATAAGAATGGAACCACATTCACTACCATCACGTGCCTATAATAATCGACACTCAGGGCGCAGAGCACGAGGCAGGCCAAGAACACGATGGATAGATAACATCTCAGAGTCCCTGCGAAAGCATGGACTGACAACGTCAAGCGCAACACACCTGGCACAAGATAGGAAACTAACTCTCCCCACGACGCTTCACGGCAAATGTGGTTAAGATAAGATAAGATAAGACTAAGGTCTTGAGATTGCCAGATATTCGTTAATTTAGTGAAGGCACTAGCTGCTATAGCAATACGAGAGTTTATTTCTTTCATCATGTTTCCGTTGTTTGACACTTTACTACCCAAATATGTAAAATGTTCAACTTTCTCCAGTGTTTGGCCATTTATTACGATGTTGTCGGTCGAGTTTGTGATGTCCATAATTTTGGTCTTGGCAGAATTAATCTGGAGACCAACCTGTTCTGCAAGTGTGCACGTTAGTTTGTGGATTGCTTATGTGGTTGAATTCAATATGGCCACGTCATCGGCAAAGTTAAGATCAAATAGTCTGCTGTTATTAAGCCATTTGATGCCTAGTTGACCATCTTGGGTGCATTTGCGCATGATCCAGTCTATAGCTATCCCAAAAATCATAGGTGACATAACGCAGCCCTGCTTCACACCCGAATTGACTGTGAACCAGTCTGAGTTTCCTACATCTGTTCTTACACAGCAGGATGCTTCAGAATAGAAGGCTTTTATAATGTTGATGTATTTTTCCTGGAAGCCGTAGGTCTTAAGAATCTCACAGAGAGTGTGTCAAACGCTTTCTGAAAGTCTATAAAATTTATCACTAGTGGTGACTGGAATTCAAATGATTCTTCTATAATGGATCTCAGCGTGAAGATATGATCGGTACAAGAACGATATGCAAGCTATAGGCTACATTAAAAAATTAACTTCATTAACTCATAACTTAAAAGAAAACAACGTAAAGGATTGAAAATAGTTGCATTGACCGATACATTTTTGCAATAATAAGTTGTTAAAGTTTAATCAGTGGCGGCTCGTCATTAAGGGCCAGTGGGGCCGGACCACACCAAAAATAAGGTGTCACGTGTATTTATTATTATATACATTAAATTATAACCTCACCGGAACCATGATATTTCTGAAAATTTCTGTCTGGCCCCACCAACAAAAATGATCACGAGCCGCCACTGAGTTTAATGATCTATGGTTAAAAGTTATTTTCAATGACACACGAACAGATAAATAGTTTTATAATTAAAATATAAAGCTTCTGATTTCCCGCACTGATATCAGCAATGACAAAAGTAATGAATATCATACTATCACAAGAAATACAATTACATACAAATTCTGGTCCCACATCCAGTGGCACAATTCGACGTCCTATCAGGACTACTTTTTTGAAGATTTTAGTTTTGTTGAGTTCGTTCACCAATGCCTTGCCCACAGCTCCAGTGTATCCCAGAACAAAGGCAGAGCGACCCAAACTCTTAACACGTTCCATGTCTTGTGTGTCTTCCTTGGCCATGCTATTAAAGATATATTAGTCACAAGAAAGTGAATGACTAAATACAAAATGTGCTTAAGTAATTCTATGATGGATATTGATGTACATAAATATCACTAATGATTGAGTGATATCCGTGTGCATCACGCCTGTCCTGTGGCACTTCTTCCTCTTCCCAGCATAGGGCGCATAATACTTCATGTAGTCTGACCAGAAGAAACTGTTTAGCACATTTAATCACTTCGGGGAAAATGCAATTCTTTCCAGTAGTCTTTTCCACAGCCAACTATAACTCATATGGCCAGAGGGCTCAGGTAAAAAATGTAGGAAGTAGAACCCCCAACCGTCACATGACAATAATAAGAAATGAGGAAATTAAAAGAACAGTCGGAAGAACACATGCTATTAGATTCATTGAAAAACAGAGACTCAAATTGTTTGGCCACTTGGTGAGAATGAACCCGAATACACCAGTTGCAAGAGCCTACAACCTGAAAATGGAATCATCAATAGGAAGGGGCAGACCAAGAAAAAGAGAAATTGATGGGGTTACAGACATCTTAAAACACCACAATGCCACATCATATCAAGCGACCGAGCGTGCACTATCTCGGAAACCGATAATCAGTTAAACCTGCTCCGTCAAACGGCAAAAAAGCAGAGAAGGACAAAAGAAAGAAGTACATCCACTTGTGTAGTATAATTCTATTTTTAAACATCCAAAAGTCGGTAATCATGAACTGATGTCATTGATTGATTAATTGATAGAACAATCATCATGGAACTTCGGTTCCATATAGCCATATTTGTTCTGATCTCTTTCCTTCATATGCAGAGATAGCGACAGCAGTGCACAAACTCTGAAGCACTGATGTAGGTCCAGGATATAATTTTGAAGACAGTGAAAATGTTCTGTGCAATTTGCGATAGCTCTTAAACTGTAGTGGTTTGGAATGTAAAATATTATCTAAAATATTAAAGAAAAGTTAGGTGATCAACAACTCTAGCGTTTGCAATACGTTCGGAAGGTTGTAGATTAGAATTTGGACCACATCGTTCGGTTCGTGGGTGCACTTTTTTCTAGAGTCGTTAAGAGAGAGTATTGACTGGAGCTACAGAGTTCGTGCTTTGTACAATGTTCTTGGCAGGTGGCGTGCCAATTTTACTGAGTGAAACTATGTCATATGAGGAAACCCGGTACAATGAAGTCAATCGATCGTCGTTTGTATTAAAAATTGTCATAGAGTAAACATGTGTATGTTGTTGCGATTTTGTTCTTTAATAAGCTGAAGTAACAATTTATGTGTGAGTGTATATATATATATATAATAAATATGCGGTTAGAAACTAAATAGTCGTACTCGTGTCATAAAAGTGACAATAATTTGAACAGTTAGCTACTAAACTTTTACAACTCGTAGAGAACGTCTGTACAGACGTCCTACAACGTGTAGGGCGTCTGTAGCTTAAGCGGCAGTGAGCCCGATCACAACCCAAACGTACCTGGTTCAAACACTGTGGCGGGAAATTGGGAAGCAAATATGTTCGGCGTGGATTTTTACGAATGGTAAAAACATACCTCGCTATCATTAGTTCATTAGTTGGGGCCTAGCATTGGACTATGTTCAGTTTAACTCTAGCATTTCAGATTGAGCGAGTTGCCCAAGACATACAGGTATAGAGAAATTACTTGCAGGCTGTGTGTAATGTATAATGGTACTAGAGAAATAAATATACATTGTGTTTATATATATTATGATCTACCTGTATGTAACACATTGTATTTATATATATTATGATCTACTTGTATGTAACACATTGTATTTATATATATTATGATCTACTTGTATGTAACACATTGTATTTATATATATTATGATCTACTTGTATGTAACACATTGTATTTATATATATTATGATCTACTTGTATGTAATACATTGTATTTATATATATTATGATCTACTTGTATGTAACACATTGTATTTATATATATTATGATCTACTTGTATGTAACACATTGTATTTATATATATTATGATCTACTTGTATGTAACACATTGTATTTATATATATATTATGATCTACTTGTATGTAACACATTGTATTTATATATATTATGATCTACTTGTATGTAACACATTGTATTTATATATATATTATGATCTACTTGTATGTAACACATTGTATTTATATATATTATGATCTACTTGTATGTAACACATTGTATTTATATATATTATGATCTACTTGTATGTAACACATTGTATTTATATATATTATGATCTACTTGTATGTAACACATTGTATTTATATATATTATGATCTACTTGTATGTAACACTTACGAGTCCTGTTTTATTTCTAGTTACCAAAAGATGAGTACAGCTGGATGGATTTTTTTCTTCATTTATGTAGTATTGTCTGGTCATCTACCTCCAAATTATTTGTGTCAAATATATCTAACATAAAGTATATAGTTTTTAGAATGTTTACAAAAGATTTTCAATATATCATTTAATTAAAAATGAAAATTAAACTTGATGAAAGTAATAAATTAGTTAGCAAGTGAAACTGAATGTCAATCTCAAGAAGGCAATGATTGAAATGAAACTAACTATGAAGAATCCTATACAAGTTCATCATCAAATAACATGTCCCTTGCAAAACGTCGTTTTCATCACAGCCCGCCTGAAAACTCTCTGTTTCTAGCAAGTTCTCCCGTCTCCCCCAGTGCCAATGTACCCTTTATAATAAGAATATCAAAATTTAGAAGCAACAAATAAAGTACTTACCAAGGAGGACTAATATCATCAGAAGAAGGAACCAGTGAATATGCCAGTAGTAGACTGAGTACAGCCAGAACAGCAATCGTCAACTTAAACAACATCTGGAAATCCCCCAAGTATGAAATAAACACCCAAACTAAAAATATGTCAGAACTGTGTACTATTGATACTTGTATATAGAAATAAGTATTCCAGAGTATTCCAAAAGTCGGTGTGTAAAGAACACACTATAAAAAAACCACACCGTAAAAAACACTAAATAGCTACAGAAACCACAACCAATAAAACTGATAGCTCGCCACCCGAGGAAAACGTACCCCACAAGGAGGAGCTCACGAAGCGACCCGGTGAAATTCGAAAGGAAATCGGGCTGCCGATTCACCTTTTTTCAACCTGGAAGATCTCCAGGATTGGCACCTGGAATGTCTGTTGATGTTCGAAACTGGAAAGACAGCACAGGTGGCACAAGAAATGAGGACATATGGACTGGTCATCCTGGGACTGGGCGAAACCAGATAGACAAATGTAGAACGCACTAGACTTAAAATGAGGGAAACAATACTGTACTCCGGGAGACGCACCACACAAAGAGGGCGTAGGATTGATGGTGGCAAAACAAGCACAAAAGGCATTAATTGAATGGGACCCGTAAGGACCAAGAATGATTCAGGCAACCTTCAAGACCTCAAATGCTAGAATTAAACTGCACATAGTCCAATGCTGCGCCCCAACTAATGAAAGCGAAGAACAAATAAAAGAAGAGTTTCTATAACAAATTACAGGCTCATTTATCCAGAAATATGAATGCTGTATCCGACATGTTTCCCGAGGGCGCCCGTATCATAACTCGTAGCACAATATTTTACTCTGTCAGTTTTAACGTTAATGTGGCTAAGTGGTTAAACCCATGCCATGCGAGTCGAAGGTTAGAATCCGGACCACGCCGTTCTGTTCACGAGTGCATTTTTTCAGAGTCCTAAGAATGTTGCCGGAGCTACGGAGTTCGGGCACAATTCTCGGCAGGTAGCTTGCCACTTCTTCGGAGAAGGACCGAGCCATATGAGATAAAACCCGGTGCAATGAGGTCAATCCTTCGACGTAAAAACCCCTAAAAGTTAATCAGATTTCAAGAAAAAAAAAACCCAACTATTTTTCAGGTTTTTTTTGCACTGAATTCCTATAAACATCTATCGCTTTTGTAACCATTCTACTCTCCATAACCCCACCATTTGCATTTTTACAGACGGCGTCGACATCTCAACTATATTAAGATTGTTATTATCAGTAGTAGTCGTATTTCAATCGTCACGTCTGAACAACCACCAGTCAGATATGCGGCCATATTATCTATTCACCATTTCAGCTGGTTATAAACGCTACATTTTGTACCAAAAATGTTTGCTATTCTAAGCAAATTTAATCCAATTTTCTAAGTTTAAAATCCTTGTTTCACATTGTCTTATTTCGATGGAATATACGAAGGTTTCTCTATAATAAATAATAGCCAAATGTGTTTGTTAGTGGTACCTGTTCAGTGTTCATCTGTCCATCCTGATCCTCTCTTCAATTAACATAACTAACCGGTCGTATTTATATTACTGTGGTGTAATATTGTTTTAGCTATTCCTTAACTTTAACAAATGTAAATTGTTGCTGTAATTATTATCAAATTATTATCTTTGCCTTCATATAATACATGCTTCATAAAACATTTCGCAAAGTTCACAATCACTGTATTACATTATATATATATATATATATATATATATATATATATATATATATATATATATATATATATATATATATATATATATTATATATTATATATATATTATATATATATTATATATATATTATATATATATTGATTTATATAGATAGTTATTATATATATCTGATAATATATATAAAGTTATATATATATTATACTTTTGTCCCAATACACCAATCTACGACATTATAGACATTATGGATTACATGTGTTTCTATCACTAAGCATACTTACCGTGTAGTTACCAGCAGTGTGAATATCCAACTAAATTACAAGAATCTGTCTTTGTATTTCTGGGGTTGTATTTATAGTACACATTAGTTGGGTGACTACTGTATCAACGATAAGTTTGTATGATCCTGAAACATGCTGTGTCATTGGACGTGATAAAATGTGGGTCAAATAACGTGTATAGAATATGTGTAGTTATTTGGTCCACTTTCTGCGTTGGGGTTAGTATTTAAAGAAAGTGGAATTGGTTGGATTATAAATCGATATTGCTGATAGTTCTGATATCTGAACAAACTGCTTTCATCCACAACTAATTGCTACATTGTGTATATTTACTCTATTCAAGTTCGCGCGCTCCACTAACATTAGAAATAGTTTGGAAAGCAATCACTCAAACAGGTTGGGTATAATAGTGGCACTGAAACAGACGTGTGCGGCGCTTGTAGCTATTATTACATTCTGGTTGCCATACATACAACGATTTGTTTTGTTCTTTTGAACAAGTTTTCATTATCTTAATACGGTAAGGATTGTTTACTTGTGGAGCAGCACTGAATGCAACATGAGCAACTGTTGGATATGCATGTGTCTATAATGCATGTGATTTATTATTATATATTGTTTACTATATATGGCGATTGTATGTTTGCAAAGTTATAAAGACATAACTTTCTGATGTTAAACAAAGATAAGAATATGATAATATTACAGCACATATCAATGTTTTATGAAGTTTCAGTTTGGAATATCTTCATTGCACTCCAGACATGTCCATATGTGCTCCGATCTCCTCAATATCTCAAACAGTGTCCAGCAGCTATGTATCCTACTCATACGCCTGTTGTGCTGCCCTTTTCTAACCACCCTAACCTTCAATCCGAGCTCGTGCAATCTAGCAGTTGACGTGGATTAGTTTAAATTACTCTTGACGCTTTGAGGACGTTAGGAATATCAGCTCCATCCATTGACTGACACCCCGGATATATTGTATGCTCCTGAAGTTATTTAGTTACTAAACCGCTATCATAGTTCTCAGCATAGATGAACAGTCTCCCACAGCAGTTGTCGAAGGGTACGCATATGCTAATATCTTCTGAGGCTCGCATAAAACTGCATAAATTCAGCAGGAATTGCGGTGTCCTTATCTTTATGTCCAGGACAGTATATCAACGTAAACCTATGATGGTTGTACGCCTCGATAAGTGACATCTACACATACCTGCTGTTTTGGAACTGCAGAAGAATGTTTGAGAGTAGGACACGATAGTGGTCTGAGATAAGAACGCAGAAATAAAGGCCTCAATCTCCATCCTCATACTTAAATTACTTGTTGCTAAATTATGCAATCACCATAACATAGCTAGAATACTTCAGCATGATTTCGAGTCATGAAACAAAGACCCATACTTAAATAACATAACACCATATTCCTTGCGAATCTCATATCATCTGCTTAATTCCGAGGTCCACCTTCATATTGTTCGAATTTCTACATTCCCTTACAAAGATAATTGTCTTTGTGGAAGTATGCCATGCTCCAATCTTTCAGAATCTATTATTCGAGCGTCGAAACTCTGGCCGATCGTTCTTTTAGCTTGAGCTATCCATGATCCACGACATACTGCACTTGATTTCTGCGAACTTAATATATCATTATCATTCTTGTGTAATGGATGCTTCCGCAACATCACTCGTAGGTGCTTTGTTTTGAGCAATAGTATGACATGAGCTTAGTGATAGGAGACCAATCATAGTTATCTTCACAACAATAGTAGTAATAGCCATCTATCGCAAGCGATGATTACCGCAGTCCTAGATGTGTATTGCTGCACCTCTCTGGTGTGTTTGGACGTGACTGTAGTCCAGTCATGGAACGCAATCCTCTATCACAAGTAGGACCAGTGGCGGCTCGTGATCATTTTTGTTGGTGGGGCCAGACAGAATTTTCGGAAAAATCATGTTTTCAGTTAGGTTATATTTTAATGTATAAAATAATAATACACGTTACACCTTACTTTTGGTGGGGCCCGGCCCCACTGGCCCTTAATGACGAGCCGCCACTAAATAGGACATAAATAATCAGGGTTGGTGTGAGGGTGTTGTGTGTTCTGTCTTTTCACGCTTTTTGTCTTCGCTGCGTCTCAGCAGTGTGACCATTCTCTGCTATGCGAGTTCCTCTTGTGCTGCAGTGTCTCTTTCGGGTATCTTCACACAAGATTACCAGCACGTAGTGTCTATAACAAAGCATTTTAGCACACTTTAATAGGTGCAAAACCAGGCGCTTCGTGTCATCACAGGAGCAATGAAAACAACACCAATAGTGGAGATGGAAAGAGTGGGGGAATACAAGCACTGAGAGAACGCAGAGACACAAAAGTGATGACGCAGGCAGAAAAGTTTCTGAGTATGCCAAGCCACCCAATGGAAAACAGATTCCAAAATCTAGCATTGGGGAGGCTGAAAAGAAGCAGCTTTATTCACCAGGCCAAAAGACTGAATAGGCAAACCTCAGACCTACCAAAAGTTGGCATCCCCTAAAGTCTGTGCCAGAGCAAACCCCTTGGAGAGAGGAGACTGAACCAGAAGTATATATCCAGACAGAAGTGAAAGGAATATTCGACAAGGATGAGCAGAACAGCATACAACGCATGACAGTCACTCTCAGTTTACTTGATGAAGAATACCCACATGACCTCTGGGTCCGGGTATACACGGATGGGTCAGCAGAAAATGCAGTGAAGAATGGAGGAGCAGGAGTGTATATAGAATACCCAAACAACGCTAGAGATGTGATTAAAGTACCAACGGGAAATTCTGTCACAACTATGATGCAGAAATTCAGGCAATCAAGGTGGCAACTGAAAAACTGTTGAATACCAGACCCGATCCTCAACCTGTTGTATTTTTGACTGATGCAAAATCAGCACTCCAAGCACTTCAGTCCAGAAAATTGCCAGATCTACAGACCCTACTGTCTAAATTGTCCAAGCATCGCAGGGTCGTCTTGCAGTGGATACCCTCTCACTGTGGAATACCAGGAAATGAAACAGCAGACCGATTGGCCAAGGAAGGTGCTGCAGGAGAGCAGCCGGATGTGCCAGTTACCTACCACCAAAAGAAAAGGATGATTAAATCAATGAGAAAGCCACAAATACCAACACAAGACGATTACTATAATATGAACAGATTGGAATAAGTTGTTATTCTGCGCCTTAGAACAGGACACAATCGGCTCCGCAGCCACATGTATACACAATTCAAGATTGGCAATTCAGCCATGTGTACATGTGGACAGTCAAACCAGACTGCAGAGCACATACTTCAAGACTGCCCCGAATATGATACACTGAGGCAAACTCACTGGCCTAACGAAACAACACTCGACATAAAACTACACGGACCTCTGTGTGAGCTACAAAAGACAGTGAAGTTCATACAAGAGACAACATTGAATATATAGACATATTTCAAGCGAACGAAAGGAAGGAAGGAAGGAAGCACACTTTAATGATGTCTTTGAAAACGGGAGTATCTCTAGTGCAGTAGACGACTAAACACATACCTTCATTCTGGACAAGTTCCAGACGTTAACATTGTGGTCGGAAGAATACCATAGCTGTAATCTAGCATGGATAGAACCACTTGATGAAGCAGTAGAAAAAGCAATCGTTGTGTGAAGTATGCGACTAGTATAACTGTGACAGCTGCAAAACCTCGTTTTTGCAACGTTGTATCGATTACTAAGTAAATGTTTATAAGGAAGACTACTATCAAACGTTGTTCCAAGATAGCACATCCTGCTAAAACGGTCGATAGTCTGTCCATCCAAGGTAACAACGTGTAGGTAAGTAGTGTCTAAGTTGTTTAAGAAAAACCAAAATATGCATGTTTTCTCAGAATTGTCCTGTTAGTGAGACACATTGCACCAACGTAAAATATCATTTAATATCCTTATATATCTTTGATCGTCTATCCGATCCTGTACTATATAAATATGATGTCATAAGAAAAAGACAATGTTCAGCCTCGCCCTGTTGGATAGAACTTACAGCTATATTTGCTGTCTAAATGTTATACAACACGGGTGATAGAGCGGGTCTCTGTGGCAATCCATGACACATGTGCTGTTATTTAAAATAACCGTCGCTCTAAAATTATGATTTGTTAACCACTCTTTATGCTCTGTTTGTGATTTGAGTCAAAGAGCGTATGTACATATGTACGTTGTGCTGTAGTTTACATGATTAACTTTTTTCATATTGTGTATGTAACTAAGATTTATCGTACCTGTTTTAGAGTATTACAATTTTTTTCCCCACATATAGACTCTGTGTTTGCGCTGTTTGCAGCAGACACTGCTTTTAAGTATATAATCTAGCAAAATATTTAAAATATAATTGGATGACAAATATAATAATCTTAATGGGAAATGAGCAAAAATAGGAAGCAAAAAAGGAACTATGGAAATGATTGAGCAAGTGGTTCCGTCAATCGTGCAAAAACACTTTCTGCAGGTTTTAAAGTCATGCCACACAAAGTCATTGGTCGTACAGAATTGCTCGAATTAATTACTGATGTTCCTGTACTGCTACATGGAAAGCAAAACATAGATATAGGATAACACATCCTATTGACTGATCCTGCTAGATCTGTTCTGTATCTAACGTTTCTGCTTCCCTGAAAGAAAACTACAGTGAAAATTCAAAATTCCTTGAGGGCGACGAAAAGAATACATGTTCACAAAGCGTTAGAAAATGCTGGTTATACGGAACAACCTCAGTGTAAAGAAAAGCGGCAAAACGTACACATTCTCTTCGGCTCAGATCATATACACTCTGCAGTGAGTAGCTGAAAAGTGATCAATAAAGAGTGAATTACATTCAATACCAGAACGAAAAGAATATGTCTGGGACTGTCAGATCTGGCTAACCCAAGTTTCACTTTTGGTAGAAAATCAAATGTACCTGTTATACATTGCTCTTTACCATGTATATTCGAGGACATTTTACCCACACGACCTGCCGTTTACGTTGAAATCATCACAGAAAATGACATGGCTCTCATATTTATAATTTCGCTCAAACACTGCCATTTTTGGGCGTCCACTTTCGCATTGTGCAGGCATAAACGTTGACCAGCATTTAATGTCCTGAAGTTGCAATTCGTCAGTATCTCACCCAGACATGTCTACTCCGACACGTCAGTGCTATTATGGACTAGAATTGCTAGACCCATATGCATTCTGTTATAGAATTTCAAACCAGTCATGCGTAGCAAACCATCGCTCTGTCGCGCTACCTGAAAAAGTCTGCTCTATACATAGGGGTTTGGAGAATTAGATCCATTTGACTAACACTCGTGCAAGTTAAGTAGGCCTACTGAAAGAGAATATTAGTTTTGCCAAGCGGAAATATGTAAGACCTGTTCGTCGTACGTCTGCTCGCCAACATTGCCTTGGTCTTTGCCCTCTTTTGTTCCCACGTTCTTCGTCTTTCGTTCGCCCGCTATGAATCCAGGCGCAGCCAGGGCGGCTGGTATGGCGCTTCTGACTGACTTTTGCGAGAAAGCATGCTGACTTGGTCCGCCATTTTGTAACTAACAAACCAAAACCAACCATCACTACACCCACCGATGGCAAACACTAAGGAAAACTCTATCACATATGCACACACACCGTAGCAGCGGCTGAGATCCTCAGCGAATGAACTTCCGATTCCTTTGGCATAACTGCATAAGAGGGACGAAATTAACCAACTACTAGTTTTCTGCTAAAAATGTTGTTGTATTGAATCCGTACACCATATCATAAAATATTTGCCATATCTGTGAGACAAGCTTCGACTGTCTTATCTTGTATGTAAGTATCGGATAATAATGGAAAACTACAACACAAAGTGTGATGCTATTTGTTGCTGTTAGCCCAAGAAGGAAAAACAAACTTTTGTTTTACATATTTACCTAAATTCAAGATTAACGACTTTTGGACATTTAAAATTAGAATGACACTTCAAAAGATAACATTCTGTGTTATATCCTCCTTCCTATTTGTGCTTAAAACATTGTCTATATATTCAATGGTGACTTCTTCTTCTTCTTCTTTTGTCGTCACACTGCTACCGGGTTGTTGCCCAGTGTCGTGGTTTTCTGTTTTGTCTTGCGCTGTTCTGGTGGCTTGTGTGATTGTTATCTTTGCTCTTTCACAGGATTCTGCTACGCCATCTAACCATCTTTTCCGTGGTCTTCCTCTTGCCTTCTTTCCGATGTTCTGTTGTAGAAGACTCTGTATACTGTGGAGTTTGGATGCATTCTTATTAAGTGGCCAAACCACTTCATTCTTTGTTTATCTATATAATTCAAGCACGGTTTTGTGCCAACTTTCTTTCTTATACTGATGTTGGTGATTCTGTCTTTCTTGTGTTGTTGGTAACTTTTCTCAGGCAACGCATTTCACATGTAGTTATTTTTGTGACTGCGCTTTGCTCAATGTCCATGTTTCGCTCTGGTAACACAAAGTAGGTATAAAAATGCTGTTGATCATTTGTTTCTTAGCTGCCTGTGAAATTTTGGGTGCCTTAACAATGGGGCTAGCTGGTAGGTTACAGCATTTGCTTTTTGTACTCTAGCCTCTATCTCTCTATCTAGTTTTCCGTCTTCTGTGAATATGCTTCCTAAGTATTTGAATTCTTTCACTTGGTTTATTTTAGTGCCATTGACATGGATGTCTAGATTATTATGTTTTCTTCCCATATTCATTATTTCTGTTTTAGTGTCGTTTATTTTAATGTCATGATTATACAATTTTTGTTCAAGGTGTCAATATAATGTTGTAGATCTTGTTCATTTTGATGTATCAGGCACTGATCATCTGCAAAAAGCAGTTCATTTATTTCATCATTATCTGAATTCGACTCTTGAGTTATTTTATCCATATATGCGATAAAGAGTAGTGGTGAAAGGACACAACCTTGTCTAACACCTGATGTAATGGAGAACCAGTCGGTCATTCCTTCTGTAGTTCTTACTGTACTCTGGCTATCTTGATATAAGGCCATGATGTTACCTAATAGTTGTCCTTGGACGCCATATTCTTCAAGGATCTTCCATAGTTTGCACCTGTTTACTCTATCAAATGCCTTTTCTTGGTCTATAAATATAAGCTGTTTACTTTGATTGTATTCAATTGTTTGTTCGCAGATCTGTCTTAGTGTAAATATTGCGTCTGTGCAGCTCTTACCCTCCTAAACCCAAACTGGCTATTGCTTAACTGGGGCTCTAATATATGTCTTGCTCTTTGCTCCAATATTTTTGCAAACATTTTTCCTATTTGGCTCAAAGAGAGATACCCTGTATGTTTCACATTCTCTTTGTCTCCTTTGTTCTTCCATATTGGGACTATAATAGCTCTCTGCCAGTCATCTGGAACCTCTTGTGCCTCCCAGGCTATGTTAAAAATTCTGGTCAGCCATGTTATTGCTGTTGTGGTGACTATGTTATATATAGAAAGGCTTTCGCTGGCTCTCATTAAAGAAACGATAACAAACATTACATAAAATGCTTTAAGACAGAAATGTAACCAACCAAGTTCCCTTGTCGCTGATTACTTTCCACAATCCTGCTTTTAAAAGTTATCTCTCCCTCTGTCTTATTTAATGCATTTACTATCCAATTCTAAAATTATATGCATTTTGTATGAAATTAATAATATATATTTTGTGTCTAATATATATATCTATAATAGTATGGCAAAGAACGACGTACCTGATATGGAACTAGCTAAGAGTTTGGGTCGTTCAGCCTTCGTTCTGGGATACACGGGAGCTGTGGGCAAGGCATTGGTAAATGAACTCAACAAAACTAAAGTCTACAAAAAAGTGGTCTTGATTGGACGTCGACTTGTGCCCCTTGAAGTGGGATCAGAATTTGTACGTAAATGTATTTGTGATATAATATTCATTACTTTTGTTATTGTTTATAGTTGAACCGCTAGAACAAATAAATTGTATATATATATCCTTAACAAACTGAAAGGTGTTCATTTTCATATATATGTTTAGCAAACTGGAAGGTTTAGTTTCTCTAGCTTGTGATGGCTGTTGCAGTCTAAATGTTGACTTGTCTGTGGGATTAAACATTTAGTTTAATCTTGTAGTTTAATTTAATCATTAAATTAAATCTTTTAATTTAGTTTAAACTTTTAGCGCTAGAACAAATAAATTGTATATATATATCATTGACAAACTGAAAGGTTGTTTAGCTGCTCCTGCATGTGATGGCTGTTGCAGTCTTAATGGTGAATTATGTGTGGATTAAACTTTTAGTAATTGCATTGCAATAATTTGAGTAATTTAACATTCAATTCGATGATAATTATTGTCGTAGATTGCAATTATAGTTCATGGTATGTCAGTGGTCTCAACTCGCAATTAAGCAACTGATAACAGATCAAGCAAATGATGATAATGTTGTTGTATATACTGATGGGTGTGTGCATCGTAGTGATAAGTCATACTAAGGTTTCATCAGGGCTGTACCATGCTATGATACAGAGAGGTGGCCGCATCAGACGGCACAAGCAGCAAAATTAAATTGAAGGTTATTTTAAAGAAAAAAAGATTTAAGGTGCGGCATATAGAAGACTTGCATCGTACTTAGAAAATATACCATAGGGCCATGGGTTTCATAGCTAGCGGTAAGCACACATAGTAGAATTGTTGCAGAAGGGAATGGAGCATACAGCGCAGCTGCTCCCTGCATGAAGATGGATGTTGAGGCCAATACTACTACCCTTCAGTGGCTCTCTCAGACTTCACTTATTGTGGCCATTATTGTGTCAGACTTTCAATCGATGCTTTTGAGTGCCCAACATGACCGACTGCAGTATGAGTAGTTGTTGTCTATCAAAGGTTTCCAATGCCCATAGGCTTACATTGATATACTTTCCTGGACATTCTGGTGTTCGCTGTAATGAGAAATGGGACAGGCTTGCATCAGCAGCACTGATTGTTAGGGAGTTGAAAATGGATATGGACACTTAATTTGATTACTACGTCTTCCTGTTGGATGCAGATATTAAAATTGATATTGAATCTATTCAGTGATTTATAAAGTTTTAAATTACACTGTGTACAAGCAAAACTGGATTCTTGAGGGGCAAAATGAGAAGTGCATATTATAACAAATGAGCCACTGAAACCATCCGTATGTGTACACCCTTTGACATATGCTAGGGGGCTGAGTACCTGTTTGTTTGAAGAGCTATTATGTCATTTCAGTAGTCGATAACTAAAAACAAAAGCAAAGTATCTCCACCAAGTAAGTAGGCCTATGTATCTCTGGTACTTTGCAGTTGCGTGATAAAAAACCTTCTTATCCAAATCTCAAATTTCTTGTTGTACTTTGTCAGACTAGTTAACCTCCTATTTTTATATTTCACCTTCTTGACTACCAACTTATTATCTGAGAACCAACAATCTTCATAAAGATTTATGGAACTTCCATGACAGAAATGTAAATATAACAAATGATGTTTTATCCAGTCAAGACTTTGAGACATTATTGT
The DNA here is from genome assembly GCA_020796225.1 of Arion vulgaris. Lineage (NCBI taxonomy): Eukaryota > Metazoa > Mollusca > Gastropoda > Stylommatophora > Arionidae > Arion > Arion vulgaris. Next base: position 23,528,298 of record CM036761.1, on the reverse strand, counting down.
ACTCCAACAATTGACATGAACAGAACAAATTAAGATAGAGTAGTACAATGTAACTGTTAAAACAAACATGACTAAGGATATCTTTTTCAATGGAGAGAAAATAGAAAATGTGAACAGTTTTTAATATCTCAGCTCACTACTAACAAGAGATGGTAATGGGATGGTTGATATTAAAAAAGAACAAACATGACTTTCATCATCATCATCATCATCAAGTAGCTTATTCCTTCCGGAACTTGGCTCCAATGACAGCAGTCCTGAAAACTCTTTGTTCTGTGCAAATTGGCGGCATCAGCCGAGTTATTCTCAGATCATCAATGACATCCTGCACCCATCATCTTCTAGGTCTTCCTCTCGTTCTTCTTCCAGGCACCATTCCTTCCTAAATTAATTTCTCTAAGCACTCATGTCGTTTGATGTGTCCGAAATATTTCATTTTCTTTGTTTTTATGCTTTGTGATAGCCAACTTTCTTTAATATCAACCTGTTGCAGAACGGAGCATGGCCTTACAAAAACTTGAACAGCTAAAAACAGTGTGGATTGGAACTGATAAGAAAACAAAGATGAAAAAACTAGGAGCATGGATAATCCCAGTGGAAACGTATGGGTGTGAAGCATCGAAATAGGGGAAGACTGCAGTAAAACTTGGTAAATAGCGAAACACATACAAACAAAGTACTATAGTTTTACAAAAGGGTGTGAAGCATGGACATTTAACCAGGCAGTGGGAAAACATATATTTGCTTTTGAATATACATGTCAAACTCCAAAGAACTTGTTCACAAAGATCCAATATTGGCACTGGCTCAACCAAAACACATTCAACCAGACAGCACCTCTCCTCCCTGGGCGTGCAGTCTCCCAGAGCTCTCAAAAGAAATAAGTGGCATTGGCAAGAAAGGAACACAGATAGACCTGGAGAGGAGGCTCATCGCAGAAAAACACATAAATGAAAACTACCCAATGGACTCATGGACATATGCGTACACGGATGGCTCGGCTACATATGCCACCCACAATTGAGGAGGGGGAGATGTCCTCAGACTAAAAAATGAAGTCGAACTAACCTTAGCTCTGGCCACCGGCAAGTTCTCAACCAATTTCAGGGCTGAGATAGAGGCCCTCAGTGCAGCTGCAAAAATGGCACTACAAAATATGAACCAAATACATGGAAAAATAGTGTTTTTGACTGACGCATTGTCCGCTATCTCGGCGCTGAAATCTGAAAGGAACACAGAACTAAGTGATCTCAGGTCAACCTTAGCCCAGCTATCCCATGAATCTGAGAGGGTAGTAATCCAGTGGATACCCTCACACTGCAAGATCAAGGGAAATGAAGATACTGACAGACTGGCTAAAGAGGGAACAGGAATGCCCCAAGATTAGCTATGAAGAAGCAAAAACCATTGCCAAAGGGCACTACAAAGCAAAATGGGATAAAGAACACCCAAAACACAACAAGAATGATGGATATTACCCACTGTCCAAAAAGGGACCAGACAGCCATACTTCGTCTTCGGACGGGTCACAACAGAATGAGACACCACCTGTACACTAAATTCAAGATAGGCACCAACAACCTGTGCCTCTGTGGCTTAGCAAGTATGACAACAGAACATATCCTACAGAACTGCCCCCATTATGCAGACCTGAGAAGAAAGAGGTAACCCACTTACACCAGCGTCCAAGACAAACTGTATGACGTGGCTCATAATTTGAGGCAGACGGCTGCCTTTGTTGGTGAATCCGAAATCCCAATCTAGTGAGAATGCAGAAGAAGAATATACATGTTACAAAAGAGTTCTCTGCATGCCATGGACAGACAAGAGAGCAAATAGATATATCCAGAAATAACTCAGAATCAAAGAAAACTGGCTGATGTTACAAATAAGAATTAGAAAATTATTTTGGACATATAAAAAACATGAAAGAAACATGAGACTATTGCGGAAGATTATTGGGGAAGGAAGCATCCCGGCAAAGAGAAGAAGAGAAAACCATGTTGAAGATGGGTTCAGGATGTAATTGTTGGTTTGAGCATGATGCCCGCAGAGGTCTGGCCTACAAGAAAGATACTTTCTGAAAGACTGTGAGAGTGGCAAAGTTCTGTTCAGGTAAAGTTATTTGATGATGATGAGTACAATTTATCATTGATCCTTTTGGATTGTTTGATATTTAATTACATTCATTGAAATCTTTTATGAAATAACCCTAACATTTGCTTTTTTAGACCTCCTGTATCCTCTGTATGTCCACCAAAACTCTACCAATCTCACTAAATATATATTATAATTAGTGAGTGATGGGTTGTTATATTTATGCCAAGAATTGATCTTTGTTTGCTAACACCTGGTAGACTTATCACATTACATTGAATTGCCCCTTTTTTTTATCCCCAGGAACAAAGAGTTATTGAGTTTGAAAAACTTGATGATCACAAGGATGCTTTCAAGGACATGGATGTTGGATTCTGTTGTCTAGGTACTACCAGATCAAAAGTTGGAGTGGTGAGTCAAGTTCTGGCACAATATATTGATTTCAGTTTAAGTTTGGAATATCTACACTACACTTCAGACATGTCAATATGTGCTCATATCTCCTTTGCAATATCTCAAGCAGCGTCCAGCGACGGTTTCATGTTGATTGATTATGGTCACTCCAATCTTGGAATAAATTGTCAAATATATGGAAGTCCAATTCACTCAGCAAGCACTTAAAATTAAAGATCTTTAACTCTTGTGTGATTCCAGTATTAACTTATGGATGCGAGAGTTGGAAAGCAACAAAAGCTCTAGAAAGAAAATTAGATAACTTTGAGAATAAATGTCTTAGAAGAATATTGAACCTCAAATGGTCAGATTTCAGACCCAATACACAAATAAGACAAGAGACCAAGCAAGAAAATGCATCAAATTTTATAAGAAAGCGCCGCTGGAACTACATCGGCCACACACTTAGAATGGATGAGAGAAAACTCCCTACCAATCCCTCATATGGACTCCAGAGGAAAAGAAAACGAGGAAGACCAAGAGAGACTCTGCGTAGAACCATCACCAGAGAAGGCTCAACGATGGGCCTAGTAAACATTAAAGACCTAAAACAGATAGCAACGAACCGCGAGACATGGAGAACTATGACCTCTGCCCTTTGCGCCACCCACAGGCCAAAGAGGAAAGACTAACTAACTAACTAATCTTGGATTCATGTTCTTGCAATCTAGCAGTTGATGTGGGTTGGTTTAGATCATAATACTTTTGTGGCTACCCTTTTTGAGGGAGTTTAGAATGTCAGCTCTATCTATGACTTACCCACTGATATGGTGACAGAGCCAGCCAGCCTATCTGCTATCTCATTGCCATTGACACCCATGTGCCCTGGAACAAAGATGAATGTAATTCTGCAAAATGTTGATTTGATGCTTATAGTTCATTACCTGTGCACCGAATTGGCCTTCACCTCTTGGATCACACTCAATGAATCACTCAGAATACACGCATGAGTGTAGTTTTGAGACTCTAGCCATAGTGATGCCTTAGTGAAGCCAGTGCTTCCATTGTCATGCTACTTGTCATATTAAATACACCACTGGCTTTCTTGTCATATAAACTTGCAGAGAAGGCTCATGCAGACTTTTGTGACAAACTATCAATCTATCCGTGTAAATCACAACGTCCAACTCTACTGCATTCCTATCTCTGCAACGTTTGTCGAATTTAATGGTGGTCAAAAAGGTGTTTCAGTAAATTTAAGGTACTGGTATCAATTCTTCCCCATGATCGACATTTGGGATGCTTCAGTGCCCACTGGGGGGCAGTACCGCCCACTTTGGGAAACACTGCTCTACACCAATCCCTTTTTTAACCACTCTTTGTGGCCTGTATGTGATTGACACCTTAGAGCTTGTGTTCGATGTGCTAGTTAGGTGCTTACAGATCTATAGGCCAGCTTATTTGATTGCTGCATGCTTTTTTATTCAGATTTGTCTCTCTAAGTCACATACCAAATGAAAAAAGGGGACAAAAATAACCTGACCAAGGGGAGTCCATCGCCTAGGCAAGTCAGATTCTTATTAGCCTTGGATATTGTGATCCGTTTCCTGGTCTACACCACTTGGAAGTTTGGGTTGGCTTATGTGTTTTACAGGTCATCAGCAGGTTACTAATTTTAACTTTTATCCCTACCTCAGACTTCCAGATTCCAATCCAACTAGATCCAGGTACAGAAGACATCTTGTAAACCGTTATGATTATAAGAAATATGCACATTTTTCTAGAGATATTTACAATGTATATTTAATTCCGTTGACATTTTTGGTCTTTATTGCTTACACATTATACCATTCTTTTGTGACAATTATTTCCGGCAGCAAGCCTTCCTTCGTACAGACCGTGATTATGTCGTCATGTCTGCACAAATAGCAAAAGATCAAGGATGCAAACACTTCTCTGTGGTGACAAGTACAAGCAGTAATAAAGACAGTTATTTCTTATATCCCAGAACAAAGGTAGTGTATAAGATTTGATCTGAATTTCTCTAGCTCTGTCTTTAACAATATTTTTATTTAAAAAATGAATAAACTACTGAACAAGGAAAAAATGAACAAAGTGCATCACCTCTGAAGTCAAAGAAGGCCCGCCTTTAATAGCTGGGAAACACTGATAAAAATGGAAAGCAGGCCTTTATTAAAAAAATCAGTCAGAAGCACCATACCAGGCATACTGACTACACCTGAATTCATAGCAGAAGAAGAAGAACAAAATGCACCTTTATATAAATTTGTTTAAAGTGGAAAAAATTGAATTATAAATGTAATAAGGATCAAACTGACGAGAGTTTATTCACATTTCATTGGATAATGACATAAATGAATATTTCTTGATATATAATGTCAAATAATAAATCAGAAAGTATACTCTAGAAATCTGAAGCAAGGAAAAGATTCAGGCCAGATAACATCACATCAAGAAAACAAAGCTGCCTTAAAGTACTTTGGTATATTTATGCTTAGATTTATCCTAGAAAAATGACACATGTAGAAATATGTACCTCAAATGGATACTAAAAAAACCGCTAGAAGTAAAGGAGACAGATGTTATGTTGACAACATTATCATTCATGTCTAAAAATGAAGGAGTGACTACATTGTACTGTGTTCCCCATATGGCTCCATCCCTGTTGGTAGAAATGGCATTCCATCAATCAAGAGTGTTGCACAAATCCATAGCTCTAGCAAAATCTTAGGGATTGCATGAAAAAAAATTGCACACGTAACTCATTCTGGAATCAAAAGCACAACCTTAAGAATGGCAGGCAAACATCTTAACCACTTCTCCATACAGACCCCAGATCGTGTGCCGATGGTCAGTGAAAATACAGTCATTACATCCAATATACCTCATGGAAGTAAAAATGTTATCTTTACTTCACTTGCTTTAGATAGAGTAGTAGTACAGACATGAGTAAATAGGCATGAATAAACAACCTTAGTTGATACTTCAGTAGATCTAGAATTGCAGGTTATGGTATGAGTGAATATCATCTATTGAGGTTTCAAACCTCCAGAGACTCATGTGGATCTACTGTCCTGAGCATGAGGGTGTTCATTGTCAGCGAGAGAATGGCATGGAGGCCACATTTCAACAAGTACATACTACACAGGCTGATGATGATAAATTATAGAAACTGTTGTCAAAGCAATACCAAAGATGCAACAATTAATTAGAGTGTATAATAAATACTTTTAAAAAAATCTAGGACAAGCTACCTAGTAAATAACATGCTGGCTGAAATCGGACACATCGCCAAAGGATAAGCAACAGAGCTCCAAATGATGCTGAAGATGTGACGTAAAAACCGTTCTTGGCAAAGGCTGTTTATATCACAACAAGAATGATCAAAATGGCAGAAAGGAACGATTGAAGAAGAAATACTTAAATTACTTTAAAAAACAATACCAACTTTTAGATCTTAATACAAAACCTCTCTACATGTTGTAGTAGTGCTGTATAAATTGTTTCTTCCAGGGTGAAGTTGAAGATATCATTACAAAAATGAATTTTGAAAGACTCTCCATCTTTAGACCAGGGTAAGTTATTGCAATCACTAATTACAATTTTGGAACTGACAAGCAATAGAATTTATAGAGTTTACTTGTGTCAAGTTTGATTGATTGATTGATTGGATCATCATCATTGCACTTTGGTAAGTAACCATGTGTGCTTCATTCTCTTTCTTACACAGGAAGACCTCAGTGCAGTGCACAAACTACATAGCATTGACAAGGGTCCTCAATCTAATTTAGAAGATAGTACAAATATTTTGTAGGAAATAAAAAACAAATTCTTACTAATGAATTTTGACAGAGCAGCTAAAACTAAACATTGTTATATAGCACACTTGCAAGATTAATATTACCATAAATAGAATAATAATTGTCCCAAAAAAGGGTCCAAAGGCGAAGGATCGACTCAACTGCACAGTGTTTCCGCATATGGCTCTGTCCCTGTCAGCAGAGATGGCATGCCATCTGCCAAGAGCATTGCACAAATCACAAACTCCGTAGCTCAGCAACAATCCTAGGATCTCATTAAAAAAATTTCACGTGTCTAGTTCAGATTGAACACACAACCTTCAGTACTCCAGACAAATGACAACCACTTTGCCATTGAGACCCCCTAATTGTACATTTGTCTAATAATTACATTTATAAATATATCCAATGCAGAATCTGTAACTGTGTCAAGTTTGATTTATCAATTAGCTATGTGTATAAAACTGTTTCTAAAGATCATTGTACATAGTGATTAGGTGCATCTTCTTCAAGGCAGTTCTTGTAACTGAGAATGTGAACCTTAGGCTAAACACACTCACTTCATGTAGAGAAAGTAACAAAGGTCTAAAGCACTAGGGCAAAACACAAAAAGTACAGTAGTTTTACAAAATACAAAAAAATAACGATACACAGTAATGTTTACCAAAAAGCGTTTGTCAAGCAAAGGATTCAACAAAGTGAAGAATCTACAGCTTCTTAGATGGCACAGAACATATAGAATAAGACAATAAATTCCTAACAGCCCTAAAATTACTATTGTATTGTTAAAACTGTGTATCGTTATTGTTTTTTGTAAAACTATAGTACTTTGTTTTTACCTGTTTCGCCATTGCTACATAGTTTTACTGCAGTCTTCCCTTATATCGCCTAAAGCACTAGCACATTCTGAGGTAGGAGAAGGAAGTGTGACAAATATTAAGGGGGGACTCTGGTCTGGAAACTATTTTCTTTGCTTTAGTATTAATGTAGAATTTGTATAACAATTTTGAAAGATTATGACTTAGAATAGTAGAAAAAAATTAGAAAAAAAAAAAAAAAAAGTCACGCGTTGCCATGGAAACAATACAAAATGGCGCCATAGCACAAAATTTCAAATCCCTAAGGCTCTGAAGTTAATGAATATAAATGAATTCTGTTTTCACTCTAAGGTGCTCAATTGTAATATCTACAAAATTACTGATCCTTTTTAGGACATATTAAATATTACATTTTTATGAATTTTTGTGTAAACACACCCTCCAAAAACAGCTTTTTTTGACCACATTTTGAGGAATTTTTACCAAAAAATTAATAAAAAATTAAATTTAATATATCCTAAAAATCATGTGTAATTTTTTAGATATTCAATTGCGCATAGAGTGAAAACAGAATTCATTTACATTCATTAGATTCAGAGCCTTAGGGATTTGAAATTTTGTTTTAATGACCATTTTGTATTGTTTCCATGGCAACACTTTGACATTTTTTTACTAATTTTTTCTACTATTCTAAGTCATACTTTTTTCAAAATGCTTATACAAATTTTATATTAATATAAAGCAACGAAAATAGATTCTTGATTTTCAAGACCGAACCCCCCCTTAAACAGACTGAAGAGAGATAACTACTGTCTACTGTTTCCCTGATGAAGAACCAATTGTAGAGTCAGTGATGAGCTTTTTTGTCTTTGATTATTGACCCGAAAATAATCCAGGAAGATTCCACATGCCAGCAGTCAGCTGATTGCAGGAATAAAAATATCAGACTTACTTGGCTGAAATCGGACCCACGTGTCCTAACGTCAGAAGTCTATGCGTTTAGGGGCCTACCAAACCAATGTTCAACGTATACACATTCTTGGCAAAGATCAAACATATCACAAAGAGTGTTTAAAAATTGGTCGTGAAAGCGAATGAAAAGAAGAAGATCAGCACTTACTGAAATTAAAATCGTGACATATCCTTTACAGAGCGTCACCATCAGCTTTTAGTAAGGAGTCGTCATTTTCTACTCACCACTTACACGTTCAGTAGTTGCCATTGCTTTCTGAACAGTGAGGTCTATTTACCATTCGTAAAATTCCTTGGAGCGAATTTTTCCAAACTCCCCGCTGGTGATTTTTGAACCAGGTACTCTTGGGTTGTGATCAAGCTCTCTTCTGCTTACCCTCGACGACCCAACACTCACTACCATGGCCATTATATCTTGAGATGATGATACACTATCATTAAATATATAGATAGGACAGCTTTTGACTTCTACTCAGGTTTGGCAGGATATTCTCATTTATATCTCAGTTGTATTTGAAGTTTAAGGACAAAACCCATACACAGCTGGATCTGAGATAAAATATCATCATCATGTGCTTTGTTGGCTGGTGTAGTTGATCATGGATATCCATGAACGACTGTCCTTGGTGCTGACTATCAGTTTGGATGTTGACACTCTTGTGCCATGAAGACAGACTGATCAAATTTTCTTCCCTGTCTTATCCCCCATTGATTTTACCAATGCCACATTGTGTTCTAAAGTTTGTGTCTCATCACATTCCTGAAAATGATGACTGCTTATTTCTTGTACTTATAAGTTTTTTTATGTGCCTTGACTTCTTTCAACACATCAATATTATTCATTTTAGAAGTTCATGCAGGTTCTTAGCATTGTCTTGTTCTTACCATTTTCTCTATGGTCTCCATAGATTTTAGTTTCCCATATGATATGTGCATTACTTGCCATAGGTGTCTTCATTATATTTTTTTTTTCATAGCTTATCTGCAGTCCAACTTTTGATGCTACAGATGACAAAAGTTGTCTGTTTTTCTTTGCATATCTTGGTTGTTTTTACTTAAAAAGGCAATATCATCTCCCCAAAACCCACGTTTTGAAAGTTGACTATTTTCTACCAATCGATGCCAGTTTCACCCTTGCAACATTTTGCATCACCCAGTCATGCCACTCAAACAATAGCAGAGATAGAATCACCTTGCCATATCGGTTTCAACCATAAACTGCACACTGTGAACCATTATAGAGGCTCTTGATAATGTTTATTATTTTGTCTGGTTTTCCCTAGCATCTCAGAATATTCATGAGAGATTCTGTTAGACTATCAAAGGCTTTTTTTTTATATTGAAAGAAAAAATGTTATGCTGTTAAAAAAAAGTTTGCAATTATGATTGAATCATAAAGAAATAAAGATAAATTCACAATTTCATTCTAGATATTTCATATTGTCAGTTGTATTTAAACATGCTACCATATTCAATCTGAGCTTTGTGAACTAGCTATAAAAGAAAAACAGTATGTGACATAGCAGCGTAAAGTTTAATTTAATTTATTCAATTTCCTCCTGCCTAACATGATAGAGTATTTGATTTATAGTCTACACTTTATAACATGTATTTTTGTATTTGTTTGTTTAAAGGTTTCCTTGCGACCTGTGGAGAAAAAGAACTGGAAAAGACTTTGCAACATTTATCTTGAAACCAATTATTCACTTCTTTCCAACATTTCTATCAGCCCCTGTAGAAACTGTGAAAAAGCAATGTTGAATGATGCAGTGAAACCCTCTAATGACGCAATCAAAGAAATATTTACTAACAAGACAATTCATCAGATGGCAGAATAATGTTATTGTAGCAGCTGACAATTAAAATAAAATATGTCAATTGATATATCTTAATTTTGTTTAACTCATACTAGATATTGTTTGAAGATAGTAGAACATTAATTCATACTAGATATTGTTTGAAGATAGTAGAACATTAATTCATACTGCATATTGTTTGAAGATAGTAGAACATTAATTCATACTAGATATTGTTTGAAGATAGTAGAACATTAATTCATACTAGATATTGTTTGAAGATAGTAGAACATTAATTCATACTAGATATTGTTTGAAGATAGTAGAACATTAATTCATACTAGATATTGTTTGAAGATAGTAGAACATTAATTCATACTAGATATTGTTTGAAGATAGAACATTAATTCATACTAGATATTGTTTGAAGATAGTAGAACATTAATTCATACTGGATATTGTTTGAAGATAGTAGAACATTAATTCATACTAGATATTGTTTGAAGATAGTAGAACATTAATTCATACTGGATATTGTTTGAAGATAGTAGAACATTAATTCATACTAGATATTGTTTGAAGATAGTAGAACATTAATTCATACTGGATATTGTTTGAAGATAGTAGAACATTAATTCATACTAGATATTGTTTGAAGATAGTAGAACATTAATTCATACTGGATATTGTTTGAAGATAGTAGAACATTAATTCATACTAGATATTGTTTGAAGATAGTAGAACATTAATTCATACTGGATATTGTTTGAAGATAGTAGAACATTAATTCATACTAGATATTGTTTGAAGATAGTAGAACATTAATTCATACTAGATATTGTTTGAAGATAGTAGAACATTAATTCATACTGGATATTGTTTGAAGATAGTAGAACATTAATTCATACTGGATATTGTTTGAAGATAGTAGAACATTAATTCATACTAGATATTGTTTGAAGATAGTAGAACATTAATTCATACAAGATATTGTTTGAAGATAGTAGAACATTAATTCATACTGGATATTGTTTGAAGATAGTAGAACATTAATTCATACTAGATATTGTTTGAAGATAGTAGAACATTAATTCATACTAGATATTGTTTGAAGATAGTAGAACATTAATTCATACAAGATATTGTTTTTAAGATAGTAGAACATTAATTCATACTAGATATTGTTTGAAGATAGTAGAACATTAATTCATACAAGATATTGTTTGAAGATAGTAGAACATTAATTCATACTAGATATTGTTTGAAGATAGTAGAACATTAATTCATACTGCATATTGTTTGAAGATAGTAGAACATTAATTCATACTAGATATTGTTTGAAGATAGTAGAACATTAATTCATACTGCATATTGTTTGAAGATAGTAGTACATTAGCTCATACTAAATAATGTTTGAAGATAGTAGAACATTAATTCATACTAGATATTGTTTGAAGATAGTAGAACATTAATTCATACTGGATATTGTTTGAAGAGAGTAGTACATTAGCTCATACTAAATAATGTTTGAAGATAGTAGACATTACTTCTGTTCTACAACAGCTTGATATTAAAGAAAGTTGGCTATTAAAGAGCATAACATCAAGGGCAATTAAATATTTTGCACACATCAAACGACATGAGTGCACAGAAGATCATTTTGGAGGGGAAAGGTGTCTGAAAGAAGAATGGAAAAAAGACCTAGAAAATGATGCGCAGTGGTTACAGGGGGGCCCCAAAATTGGGGTGTAAGAATAGAACCACTGTTACCTGCCACGCATGTCATAAGAGGTAACTAAGGAAGTTGGACTTTGGGCTAGCTACCTCACAACATAAAAACACTAGATGGCTACAGAATGGAGAGCGAACCATATAAACGCTGGCTGAAACCGGACACATCGCTGAAGAATAAGCATCAAAGCTCCGAAAAGGGGCTGAAGATATGATTTAAATTACACCAATGCTAGGTGCATGGATAGATTTCCACATGAATATAATTTATGGGAAGATCTGGTACATCGGTCTGGGGTGATCACGAGAGAGAAGGCGATGGGTGCAAGATGCATTGATGATCTGAGAATGACTGCTGCTGATGTCGGAACACAGAACAGGGAGTTTTCAGGACTGCTGTCATGGAGCCAAGTTCGGAAGGGGCAAGCTATTTGATGATGATAAGTAGAACATTAACTCATTTTGCATATTGTTTGAAGATAGAAAACCTTTAACTCATACTGGATATTATTTAAGATGTGTATGGCGCATAGACAGGCTTTTGCAGAGTGTGAAAAAAAAGCATGTGAAGAATCAACATCAAGATTGCCTGCTTTCTGAGCACACATTTCTATGTCAGCATATCTTGTTCTCACACACTTTGCAGGAGAAAAGTATAAATATATAATAGATATGCTGCTTCGAGAATATTCTCAGGATCTCCTGTAGTGACAAAGAAACAAATAATGAGGTATTGGAATATGCTGGGATTCCTAGCATAGTTACGTTTTTTCCCTTTAATGCCGCCTAAGATGGCTGGGTCATCTGATACGAATGGATGATGACGGTATCTCAAATTATATTCTATACAGGAGCTGGTTTCAGGCAAAAGGACAGTATCACAACCCTTACTTCAAAACAAAGAAGTATGCAAGCATTACTTGAAGGCACTTGACATGAATACACAAGACTGGTAGGGGATTGCCAGAGATAAATACAGCTGGAGATGTGTTTTCTTAGCACTCTATGTGTCTGCCCAGCGTTCTATGATGTTGGTTCAGTAACGAATAACAAAAAAATGTTTAAAACTAAAAATTACAACAAATACAATGTTTATGAAATAATGAGGAGACACAGAATCGCTCATTATTTGCAATAAATTCAGAGTCAGGGAAACAGGCTGGTCATAATCTTGCTTCACTTTCTCATAGTGCACCTCAAATAGATTCTTCTAGTTTCAAAGCAAGATCAACGTAAATACATTGTAATAAAATCTGCTGGAGATCATGCCTGGCTAATAGTAGGGGAAACAATCCTTCTATCATTGTATACTGTTGATGTTGCTAAAGAGTCATGACAAAGTCTCTTCTGGGTTAGAAGACTGTCCATCTTGCTGCATTGCACACTTCATCACATCAATCTAAGATTTGAAAGAATGCTATGTAATACCATCTCGTTAAATGTGTTGTCAGGAAACTCTTGTTTAATGTTAAGAATATTTTCAAGCTTCTTGACACTATACAAAAATTTGTGTAAAATCATACTTCCATGAGGAATGATAATAAATCAATATAACATAAAAAGAACATATAATTTCTAACACAGTATAAAATAAAAACTTATTACTGTCTGTAATACCATTTCTTCGTGTGTAGGACAGGAGGACATATGCCTGTGATATTTTATGGGGCATGGCTAGTGTAGTTGCTGAAAACTGTTCGGTTAGGATTTGTTTTCCCCTACAGAAAAATCTCATTGGCCTTACCAGAGATTGAACCTGGGTTTTCCTAGGGGCCACGCTGTGATCCATTTGGGCCAAGTTCACTCTAACACGAAGCTAAGTTAAACACAGATAACAAAATGTATTCATAATGACCTACTAAATATTTGTGAATGACACTTGTTTAGAAGATAACAGACATCCTCTTCAAATTGTCTTACCATTAAACTTTCATACATGTCTATATATATATAATTTATTGTTTTTGTCTTTCATCATCAATGGAAAACAATGTTTGCATCTTGTTTTCAAGGAATACTTCATGATCAGTGACAAGCTAAATTAAGTTTTTTCTAACTTCTCTGTGTTATTTATAGTTTCTATATTTTTATTTATAAAAAATAAAATTATAAAAACTTGATTTTTGTTTTTCTTTTAAACATTCCATTTAGAATTTTAAATTAGAAATGAAAAAAACACAGCATGGTGATACTTATCATCAGGTGTTTAGTAAAAAAAATGAAGGCAAACATTTTTGAAGAAAACACTGCAAGGTGATGTGTGCTATTTGTATTTATTTTTATTAATCTGCTGACTTCAAATGATTTTCTGAGACTTCGTTTACTAGATAAAGCAAATATTGTGTTGAGAGTCAAAACATGTTTTTATGTTTTGGAAGATCTAAAATGTTCCTTTTTTTGTATGAGAGGATATTATCTATAGATACTTCTAACATTCAGGGTCTAAACCAATTCTGTTGTTCTGGACATGCAGATGCTCACAGTTGTAAGAGAGTAGAGTGACTGGCACCAAAAGTACCAAAAGTCTGGGTGTTGAAGAAAAGTAAGGGGCATGCACTGTAGTTTAAATTGAATGTAGCGCATCTATAGAGTGTAGGGAGAAAATAGACGTATGTTCAAGGAAATGATAGCAAGAACAAGTGAATTTCAACCATCATTATTTACAATAAATTATTTAAAAAAAAATGGAAACTCCCAATCAGAATTCATAGAAAAACTAAAAAGATGAAAGAAAACACCACAAACAATCTAGAAATGATAATGGAATGTAAAGAGGAAAAAGCCAGAACCTATGTTTGAGGAAGTGGGCTCAGAAATAAAGAACCTGAACAAAAAGGCAGCCACGATGATGTGATGATATACCAACTGAACTAATTCAAGCAGGAGAGAAACAGACATTCATATTTATCATACAATATACTTGAACATCCTATATAATGCAGCCCGACCTAAAACACAGAGAGTATAAGTAAAGATCACCATCCTAAAGAAAGGTACATGAAATATGTGCACCAATTTGACAAGTTTTTAATAAAAAAGGTTTTAAAAAAGGGTTTAAAGCCAAAGGATTGACTACATTGCACCAGGTTTTATCTCATATGGCTCGGTCCCTCTCAACCAACAAAGCCATATTGTGAATTATCATGATGAGGATAGAAAAGAAGTTGGAATAAATGAAGTCTAATCAAGCTTTAGACAAGGCAGAAACACCAGGGATTATATCTTTAATATGGGAAGCATCTTCAATAAATGCAGAACTCAATATAAATGTAACCTCTCTCTCTCTTGCCTTTTTACTCCGGTTGGGGCATAGGTCCTCAACCAACTCATGCAAGTCTTCCTATCTCTAGCTATCTCCTGCAGCTCCCTCCAGCTCTTCTTTATATTGCTGATCTCTGCCTCCAAATCTCATCTCCATATATTTCTTGCCCTCCTTCTTTCGCTGTCCCTGCGGTTCCAGGCAAGGACCCTTCTTGTTATATTCCCCTCCGGTTTTCGCAGTGTGTCCTATCCAGCGCCAGCATCTTTTTTTTAACCTGTTTGTTCACTGGAATCTGTCTTGTTCTCTCCATAAGTTCCTCATTTGTGACCCTATCATACCATCTTATTCCTCTATTCTGCGCAGACACCAGTTGATGAATGTTTGCAATTTATGAGCTATTGTTTTAGTTGTTCTCTATGTTTCTGACCCAAATATAAATGTAATACCTGTTATATAAATTGGACTGAAGCCCTACATCAGTAATTAGCTAAACACGTAAACACAAAGTACTACAGTTTTACAAAATACATAAACAGTGACGATAAACAGCAACGTTTCGACCAAAAGCCTTTATCAAGCAAACAACACAACAAGAATGACGAATTTCGAGGAACACTACAAATGGACGATTACATGTTGAAACATAAACCTATCTAATGAAAATCTGGGAATAAAAACGAACAACGAAATGAGTGCACACAAAAAACGAAAGTGGAAAAGAAGAGAAACAATAAACAATATAGTGGATAAATGACACATATATGGAGCAAACACACATATAGATAACAAGGCACGAGATAAGACAGTACTAAGAAGCATAGGAATGTAATGCGTTGAGTCCAAGAGGTCGCAAAGTGCCATAGAATGAAATAAAACGGTTCTCCAGGGCGAATCGACTGCGATCATCGGAGGAACATGATCGGATGGCTGTGACCTGGACATCGTCAACTCCTGAATGGCCAGTATCGTTGAAATGAGTGGCCACAGGAGTCACATAGCATTGGCGAATATCGCGTAAGTGTTGGGCGAATCGGTCACTGAGTCTCTTACCAGTTTCGCCAATATAGGACTTGTTGCATCGTTTGCAGGTGATGGCATAGATGATATTGCGGGACTCACACGTGAAACTGTCTTGAATGGCATACGTAGCTTTTGGAAAAGAGACAGTGGGGGTCTGTATTACATATGCACATGTATTACAGCGCCGACGTCCGCACTGAATGGTGCCCAAGTGACTCTGGATATTAGGCTTGAGGCGACTGTGTACCAACATATCCTTGAGGCTTCTGTCCCGTCTGTAAGCCACCAAAGGATAGTGTTGGAAGACTGAACGTGTCTCAGGATCAGACTGAAGAATAGGAGATGATGGAATAAGACCTTTTTCACCAGGGAACTATGAGGGTGGAAAGTTAAGATAAGTTTAACCCTGTCAGAATTGGGGGTTCTATGTATGTGAGAAAGGGCCTCCTGGCGAGCAATTAGCTGAACCCGATGCATGGCAGATGTAAGCACATTCTCCGGGTATAGGCGCTGGAGGAAGAAATCCAGCATCTCGTGAGCTCTATCAAGAAAATCGTCGTCCTCACTACAGAGGCGACGAAGGCGTAAGAGTTGAGAGAAAGGTAAAGAGTCACGACAGGCCTGGGGATGGGAAGAGGTATACAGAAGAAAGCTATGTGTATCAGTAGGCTTGTAGTATACTGATGTAGTGATAGTGGATAGGCTGATGGTGATAGTGATGTCAAGAAAATTGACACAGGAGGTAGAGATGTGAGAGGTGAACCGAATAGCAGGATTGAAGGCATTGATGAAGGTGATGAAGAGTGATAAATCGGCTTCAGACATATCGGTAACTCCAATACAATCATCGATGTATCTATTAAGTAGCTGGTGAAACATCAGAATGTTTTGACGTGTAAAAAAGAGTTAAACATGCTGTGCTGCACCCTCTCTTCAAACTTAAAATATCTATCAGAACATATATTGAGAAATGTATGTGACCACAACAAATTTTGTCTCCTTAAAAATTGATGAAAGTTTTTATTTTGCAGAGTTTAAAATACACATACAACACAGCATGTTGTCAAAGGATTAATCCTTTGTTAATCCTGTCCATTAGAACACACAACGAAGAACATAATCTTTGTCTGCATACAAAGAAAACTAAGATAATGTTCATAGACAAAACAAGATGACAACCTACGAGTCAATAAGTAAGATTACTCGTAAAATTACTATCGACAATGGGAACAAGGAGTTTTTTTGCAAGAACCGTGGAGGATGCAACGGAAGCAAAGAATACGAACAACAAATAAACAGTGTACACGTATTAAGAGCTTCCACAAAAAAAAAATAGACAAACACAGGATTCAAACCACTTACCCTCATTTCTTACGATAGTCTAGCCTAGCAATACGAGCGTCCTTACAGACACAACCAACGAGCCATTCTGTAGCCAGCGAGATACAAAAACGGAATATTTTCAATAGTGCAAATAAATTACTGTGACATTAGTAAAGGATGTACAGAGAAAACGTCTACATCCATTGCACTATTGAAAAGTTCCGTTTGGCCACATCACGCGTCACGATGGCCTGGAGAGAACAATATTGAAGGGCAGGGTCCCAGGACGTAGAGGCAGACCAAGAATAAGATGGCTACAAGATATTAAAGAAACCATGAATATGACCATCGGCAAAGTGGGTGAATTGGCTAGACAGAGTTAATTTCAGATGCGCTGCAAAGAGAACACCGTGCTATAGAAGACATGCGCCTTTGATGATGAATGAATTACTTAACATAAAAGAGAGCGGGTTACGTTGTAAGTTAAGCTTTCTGACGACACACACCTAGATCTATCAGAGGCGACGAAAGACACTATTTATGAAGCATACACAAATGCCAGGGCTAGAAATCTCTTCTTACCCTGAAGCTGTGAGGCAAATCAGGATTGGAGAAGAGAAAGAGAGACAAGGTGCATAGAAAGACTCGCTCCAGGTGTCTCCTTTTCGACCTGACGCTGAAAGGCAAAACATGATTAGAGAATAGATAGATAGAACATAAAAGACGATACGATGAGAAGGAATTCATCTTACAAGCTGAGATAAACTTTAAACGAGAATTGCATGACCTTTTTGCAAACATTTTTTCCATAAACACTAAAGAGACCAAATGTAAACTTGAAATTAATGAATACGAAGAGCAATACAAGAAGTAAAATAACATGAAGTGTTCCTTCCTATTGATGAACTTCCTTGTGTCAGATTGAGTGAAAAATTAAATCACGTAACTAAATAAATCCGCGCACAATAAGCGCAAACTTGTCAAGATAATTTAGTGACCAATTAAAACGATTTTCAGATATACAATACATATAAGTTTTAATTTAAAACTTGTCCGTGCTATTGTTTAGTCATGTCATATTCATTTGTAAACAGTAACTAAAAAGTGTCATGATTTAGAGGTTATTATACTCATCATATTGGTGATATTGTTTCTTGCAGGTCTCATCATATTGTACTTGTATCACATTACAACTACAATTGCTAAATGTGATTAATAAACAAAAGAGACCGATGTGCATTTCTCCCAGAGAGAATGGCAGTAGGATCAGAATTCTGATACTAATATCAATCAAATGTATAAGCCTACTGACTTGACATATTGACTATTGGAATACTATTTTGTACTGCTAGCGTATGCAGTAAACTCATCACTGTGAATTAACACTGAAGTCGTCTGCTGGGAGTATGCAGACGACAAAGAAGGCTAGGAACGGCATCAAGTTATTCAATATCTATAATTTTATCAATATACTTTGCAGCAATTCTTCTAAAGACACTTAAGCTGACAAATTTTATTTTATGTATTTATAATCCAATAGGAATTATAAAACGACGCTTGCCTGGTCTTTGTTTCAATTTTCAAACTTGTAAAAAGTAACAGCAGTTGTACTTTCTACATCATTTCACTCTATTGTTAGGTCTCTTGTAGACTTGTAAAAAAAAGATCAAATTTATATCAAGCAGACATAAGAGCTAAGAAATGACAGGAAGCAACAAAGCTGCACTTGAAAATGTCATGACTCGTCCTCTAGTGAGCTATCAACCAGGTAATAACTTGTAAAATTAATGCGGTGAAAGTATTTAATTTTATGATACATAAGAATAATTAATTGTGAAATATATGCAACATTTGTCATATTGTGGATCAAAATAATAACGACGTTTCAAATAAGAATATACCAGTCTTTACAATTGCATGTTGTCTATAGCATGATGTAGTCATCATTACAATCACAATCATGTGTAATTGTCAAATCAGTTATCAGTTATCAGTTATATGAGGACTATTATTAGCACACCGGACATGTCCATAGGTGCTCCGATCTCCGCCTCAGAAAATCCAGCAGCGTCCAGCGACCCAACACGCCAGTTCGATGTTGATTAATCAATCTCTTTGCATATTTAGTATGTCGTTCTTTTCGGCTGCACCAATATTAACACCCATCTCTTTCAATCTGGTCAGCGAGTGGAATTCACAGCCCTTAAACTCCTCTGTTCGGAAAGACTCTCTCAATGCGTGAAGAATGTCACTTTGATCCATTGCAGCTCCCTCTGATATTGTAGCTAAGCCAGCCAATCTATCAGCTCGTTCATTACTCCTAACTCCTGCGTGCCCAGGGACAAAAATAAAGGTGATTTCTCTGATCATTGTCTGTACCAGTACTTCCACCCAGTTGCGTCTCACCATTCCTGATTCGACTTTACGAATCATGCCCATGGAGTCACTGAGTATGAAAACACGAGAGTAATTGTGAGATGCCAACCAGTTCACCGCCTCCGTAACTGCCCGAACCTCCATTGTCAAGCTACTTGTGGTTTTTGCGGAGGCCCCACTGGCCTCTCTTATTATTTTTCCTCCTGAGCGTGCTGAAAAGCCCACGCACAGCGTTGTTGGTGAATGACTGAACCATTGGTGTAAATAACCACATCTGTATCATTGATGATGTCATCAAGAGAGCCTCCACCTCCACGTTTAGCAGTGATAGATTATTTTGTTCGCAGTTTTCTTAATAGATGTAATAACGGTGAAAGCAGTCGGAAATTGAGGCGGCACAGCAATCCATTCCTCTCCTGTTGCAATTCCGGAAGGATCACATATTTTCCTAAGCGTATCTTCCGCCTGACTCAGCCATGATCTGCCTCTCTTGAGGTCTACACCCTTTCTCCTTAATGAGTTCTTCATGGAGAGGATGTTCCTTGTTTGCATTGATTCTTAGATATGATCGAACCCTCCAAGTTTCAATTCTGTTAGCAATAGTTGGGAGGTCAAGAAGGAATCGCATTGGCACTCCTGGTGTATCTTTTGTGCATCCCAGAATGATGCGCATAGCCTCATTCT
Source organism: Arion vulgaris (assembly GCA_020796225.1). NCBI lineage: Eukaryota > Metazoa > Mollusca > Gastropoda > Stylommatophora > Arionidae > Arion > Arion vulgaris. Next base: position 23,508,005 of record CM036761.1, on the reverse strand, counting down.
GAATTCTTTCCAGTCTCATTGTTTGCGTAGGACTAATTGTTAGGTTTTCCGGTTTGTTGTTCAAGATGGCGGGACGTGTTTTCTTCTAGCTTGGCCAACAAACTGTTGATCGTCGGCCCGACAAGTCGTCATCATAAAAATCACCACTGTTGGAGAAACAGAGTTTAGGCTCTAAATGAATCGATGATTCGTTCAAATTTGTTTAATTCTAAGGACATCTCTAAAATTGGTTACTGGAATGTAAGAACCATGTTTCAGTTGGGGAAAACAGCCCAAGTGTGTAGTGTTATGAGCGATTTCAAACTGGATATACTCGGGGTCAGTGAGTGTAGGTGGACTGGCTCAGGTAAGACGTTTCTTAACAACGAACAAAAGCACGTAATTTATTCAGGGAGACTTGACGACCATCATTCAAACGGAGTTGCTATTATAATGTCACCCAACTTGGAGAAAGCACTAGTTAGCTGGGAACCAGTCAATGACAGAATTATATCAGCGCGCTACCAAACAAAATTTTTCAAGTTAACAATCATAATGCTACGCACCTACAAACGACGATTCAGACAACAAAGACACTTTTTATAATTTACTAATCGGTACCATCAACAAAATACCTAAACACGACATTACTGTTGTGATGGGTGATTTTAACGCCAAAATAGGGTCAGAAAACAAGGTGTAGAAAATATATGGGAAAACATGGACTAGGAGACTTAAATCAAAACGGAGAGAGACTAACAGAATTTTGTGGAATAGCAAATCTGGTAATAGCAAACTCCTTGTTTCCACACAAAAACATTCATAAAATTACGTGGAACTCGCCTGATAACATCACTAAAAACCAGATTGACCATTTTTGCATTAATACCAAATTCCGTTCATCAATACAAGATGCCCGAGCCTACAGAGGAGCAGATGTTGGCAGCGATCACAATCTCTACATTGCCAAAATAAAAATAAAACTCAAGTCACTATATAAACCACCTAGAAGAAAGAAAATAAACTCACAGTCCCTACTGGTAAAAGAACAACAACTCACATTTAACACAGAGGTACGAAATACCTACACGAACAAAGAAAACAAAACGGTAAATGTGAACACAAAGAACAACATAGAAGAAAATTGGGACTTTCTCAAAAACACGCTGATAAATGCTGCAAAAACACAGTAGGGTATGTCCAAAGACAGAAGAAAAAGTGGCTAAGCAATAACACCTGGACAAAAATTCAAGAAAGGAAACAAGCAAAACTAACTCTTCTATCCACGAAAGACAAGCTTGCATACGATACCAAGAAACAAAAATACACCATGTTAGATAAAGAGGTGAAGTCAAGAACACGAAAAGATAAACTAAACTTTATTCACAATCTAGCCACCGATGCGGAAACAGCTGCAAAAACTGGGAACAACAAGACCGTATTCCACATTATGAAGCAACTATGCAAACATACTCCTACACCAAATAAACCCATCAAAGACAATCAAGGTAGGATACTGCTGTCAGAAGAACAACAAAAACAACGATGGGCAGAACATTTTAAAGAAATACTAAATAGACGCAACCAGAGATTGTTCCCAACCTAGATGAAGAAATCACCATGCCCACACTAGAAGCTTCCTGCGAGCCATTCACACTGGAAGAGTTGAAATCTGCCATTAAAAATTGAGAAACAACAAAGCGGTTGGTGATGATAACATCTCTGGAGAAATGCTCAAAGCAGCAGATGATAACAACTTACAACATATACTCCAACTTATAAATGAAATCTGGCAAAATGAATCCCCACCACAACAGTGGAAAGATGGTATTATTTTCAAATTACCTAAAAGGAGATTTGTCTGATTGTAATAACTGGCGTGGGATCACCCTACTGTCAGTGCCAGGAAAACTTTTTGTAGCATGTTACTCGAGAGACTGAAAAGTCTATAGATGAAAGGCTAAGAGAAGAACAAGCAGGGTTTAGACCAAAACGAGCATGCATAGATCACATCTTCACACTAAGAGTAATCATTGAAGAGTTCGTAGAATTTCAATCGAATTTAATCATCAACTTTGTTGATTTTCAGAAAGCGTTTGACAGTATTCACCGTCCTACGCTTTGGAAACTACTCAAAACTATGGTTTCCTACTAAATTCATCAACATCATAAAATCCTTCTACAGTGAATCGCGCTGCAGTGTAAGAACAGATTTCGGTAACTCTGACTGGTTCCCAGTGGAAACAGGAGTGAAACAAGGCTGCGTCTTATCGCCAATGCTCTTTGGAATAGCAATTGAGGGTCATGCGAAAATGCACCAATAACGCAAATATGGGCATCAAGTGGGTTGATAAAATTTTAGAAGACCTTGATTTTGCCGACGATATAGCCCTTTTGAGTTCATCACATCAAGATATTCAAATGAAAACAAACCTTCTCCAAAATATCTCAGGACAAATTGGTCTCCAAATAAACACCACAAAAACAAAAATTGTTGACCTTACCAGCAGTCCAGAAAATATTCAACTAAAAAACTACTCTTGAAAAAGTCAAAAGTTTTACATACCTAAGGAGTATGATGTCATCTACGGGGGATACAGCGCCAGAAATTCCACACAGAATCGCATTGGCATCAAGTGCTTTAACAAATTGTCAAATATATGGAAGTCCAATTCACTCAGCAAGCACTTAAAATTAAAGATCTTTAACTCTTGTGTGATTCCAGTATTAACTTATGGATGCGAGAGTTGGAAAGCAACAAAAGCTCTAGAAAGAAAATTAGATAATTTTGAGAATAAATGTCTTAGAAGAATACTGAACCTCAAATGGTCAGATTTCAGACCCAATACACAAATAAGACAAGAGACCAAGCAAGAAAATGTATCAAATTTTATAAGAAAGCGCCGCTGGAACTACATCGGCCACACACTTAGAATGGATGAGAGAAGACTCCCTTACCAATCCCTCATATGGACACCAGAGGGAAAAAGAAAACGAGGAAGACCAAGAGAGACTCTGCGTAGAACCATCACCAGAGAAGGCTCAACGATGGGCCTAGTAAACATTAAAGACTTAAAACAAATAGCAACGAACCGCAAGACATGGAGAGCTATGACCTCTGCCCCATGCGCCGCCCACAGGCCCAAGAGGAAAGACTAACTAACTAACTAATTGTTAGGAGAGCACATGCATATTCTATACATGACAGAACAGTACCTTGATACAAGAGCACAGGAAAGAGTTGCTCAATGTTAGCAGCCGCCCTGATTCTCAGTGCGGATAGTGCGTTACGAGCCTTGGCAATAACTTGGTCGATATGGTCCCTAAAGCATAGACTGCGATCAAATTTTACACCCAAATAACTCATAGGTGCTGTTCTGGTGAGTGTATGTCCATCTAACGTAACATGTGGTGTGTCAGACTTCACAATGTGATTATTTAGGGAGAACCATGATAGCACAGCTTTGTCAAATATCTTGTCTCAATATAACTCAATTTGAAATATGGTGTAAAGTAAGTTAAATTTGTTATATTCATGAGGTGTCCAATTTTCATTTAATTCATTCTTTGTTTTAGTCATTTATATTATTGTCATGATATATTTTCATGATGTTGTCATTATGAAACTGTTATGTTTCTCATTGATTATGTCATGTGTCATATACGGTACATTGTTTCCTGATGAACTATACACATCTGAACCGTTTCAGACAGCATTGACAAAATACTGAATTTATACTGCGAAACTATTATGGCGGCCACAAATAAAGAAACTAGATAATCTAATGGCGAGAACCACAATCTAAACTACTCTAAACATTGCTTACGTGGTGAAGAGAACGATGATGGAGCAAGTACAAGTAATAGTAATGACATTCAAAAGCATGCCTTTTACTGCTGAAATCCCTGCAGCACGACTACAGAAAAAACACTAAGTGTAGTCATGTGGAACATAAGAAACCTACAGATATAAATATAATAGATAGTAGAAATGTCTAATACAGTAACTGCACAAGAGAAATTAGGAGAGAGATTAGGAAAGTAAAGAAACAACATTAACCCCTTGCAATATAATAGCCTACAATTCCATTTGCAGGAAAACGATGGAGATATGTCCAAAGAAATCAGAACAATAACACGTGGGGAGAGAGAGAGAGAGAGAGAGAGAGAGAGAGAGAAGAAACAATAACACGTGGGTCGAGAGAGAGAGAGAGAGAGAGAGAGAGAACAATAACATGTGAATTCAACCTATCATTACATGCAATAAATGACAAAAATGGTAACACGCTAACTGGGAAATACTAGAAATATGAAATGAATATTGTAGAGTAATATAAGGCACCTCAAATAATTTAGATATAATGATGAAATATGAAGACGTAGCGCAAGTCCATTATGTTAGATGAATCTCCAGCGTCTATTTGGAATCTGTTCTTGGTTAGAGATAGTATTTTGCCAGAATATGCGTAAGAGCTCTCGCAGACAAGTTGTATGAAAGGTGGAGAGTTATGATATATCTTGTTAGGTCATTCTCCAACATTATGATCCGTCTAGTAGAGTATTCATAAACAATAGATCTCTGAAACTTAAATATTTTGTTTACATTAAACGTCTAAAGGGCCCACAGGCGAAGGATTGACTTCATTACACCGGGTTTTCTATATGACTCCGTCCCTGTCGGCAGAGGTGACATGCCATCTGCTCAGAGCATTGCACAAAGCACGTACCTGTAGCTCCAGCAACAATCTAGGATCTCATGAAAAATTACACATGTGTCTCGGTCCGGATTTGAACCTATAACCTTCAGTACGACAGGCAGACAACTTAAACACTTCGCCATTGAGACCCCCTACATTAAACGTGACAGTGGTTAGAGAGGCAATAATGTAAACCATAATATTTATATTGCATGTTCTTGTGCCAAAGCGGACATTATGTCAAATATCGACAACCAGTAAAATCAATGACAGAAGAGACAATGAACAACAGAAAGAGCAAACACTGGACAGTCTGATTTTATGTCATGAGAAAGTGTCAACCCCGAACTTATAGCTACTACTCAGAACAAAGATCTGTTGAGAGCCATGACCGTCTACGCCATTCGGCATGGCACATGATAGTGAAAATAATACTATTTGCTTTGATAGTTTTCAGTGATACACATGATGTTTTTCACAATGTAATGATAAACACGATAGCAAGCACAGAGTCATTCAGACTACTCTTTCTCTCTGGCTGCTTTCCTTATTAATTTTCCTATATCTTTGTGCGTTTTTGATTTGTATTTGTGCACTGAAAACTACTTATTTTATTTACATACAATTATTAATATAAAATAATCACTATTTGATACTTATATAGATACTTTTACTTTCAAAATCTCTCTATTGTTTAGAGATAAATAAAACTCTATTGTATTTATTTATTTAAGTAAATGCATAAACTATTTTCATTCGATTACAACAAATCAATGCTACATTACATACAGCTGATTTTTATATATGTACATATTTATCAATCCAGCTAGAGTAATTCTAATAGATATGGCGTATCCGTTCGAAGTTCAAGCTGGAAGATTCTTATGTGATGCTCTAGAAAACACTCTTTGCATCAGTGCCAACATGGCCGGCACTTCCCGTATACCTCTCATAGGCATTTACATGTTGGCCTCCTACCCAGAGGTATGTAACACATTGAAGATGTTTTCCTAGAAACATATTTACATATCAGCTTAACTATGTTACCCACTTACAGTAAATAATTGTACCAATGACCATACAGTAGTGGTGACGTTAGTATAGCTAGTATCTATGTCGTGAGTAGTATTATATTAACAGAAACAAATATTCAGATACATAAAACAGCACCGAATGCACGATAAGAAAAATAACTAACCAAAAACCGAGAGAGTAGTAAATCAAGCTTCAACCATCTATCAAACAAAATTATGATTGTCAAATATGAACACACCAATGCAAGTGGAAATAACCCAACTCTAAACACACAGCAAAGAAGATGGACATTACAATATATTCGAAGAAATCAGATTGCATATTCGCCTCAGAACAGACTGCAATAAAATGATGCACAACTTTTACAGCAAATTTAAGATATGCATCTCTAGCCACTGTCAATGTGAATTGACAAATACAACAGCAGAACATATCCTTTAAAACTTAAAGGCAGAGACCGAGGAACATAATTTAGTCCACATTCACCTTCGTCAAGGAGAAACTGTGTTGTGAAACTGAATTCTTGAAATAGACAGCAGACTACATCAGATAAACCAGATTCCAAGTCTAAATTGAAGGTTATCACCGAAGAAGAATATATTATACATATATATATATATATATGTTCATAGTTTATAGTTCATAAGTACTGTTCCAACTTCACTGCAACGGGTAACCCCATAATTGTTCCGTTCCTGTGCCAATGAAAATCACACGAAATGCTAACAACTGTGAAATGTTTCCTGTGTGAACTAATTCCAGAATGAAACAGCCCGTATCGCCACAAAAAGCAACCTGCACCCATAAAATGCATATGGCCGTCGCTAATGTAGCAACACAAAACTGTTCATCACTTGAATTGCAATTCTTGTCGAAGGAACATCAATCACGACAAAATCCAGCTTTATGCACTCGCAATATAACTGCATACGGCAGATTGAGCTTGTTCGTCATAACCGCTGTCCGCCATTTTCTGAATACACACAACAAACGCATGGTTGACACAGCAAAAAGCATTCCATGTAACATTCATAGCTCACAGCTTTGCTCAAGCACTAACTCAGTAGCTCGGCAAACGAAACCGGAAAATACCCGACCAAACATCGCTGAAATGCGCTAGCAAAGTCGTGTTCCGAATCAAACAGTCCTGACTCTGAATGACCCTTCCGCATTCCGCCATTGCTGGCCAGATTTTTTCAATCAATATATGTATATATGTATATATTTGTATGGGTGTATGCGTTCAACATCTAAATTGCACACTATTGATAATGTAACGGGGCATATCAATTATGCCAAATACTAGCTATACTTTCCGTATGCCTTTCAGAATGTTTTACCCCTGACGTGTACCAAAGGCAATTTTGTTCGCCTGCATACTGCACTGACAGATATACGCACTTTCTTGGACGAGTCACTTCAGGAGCATCAGTCTAGAGGAGTAGAGTCATGTATGGCACAAGGCATGTTTGAAGCGTGTAAACAATACAGCAGATATATTGGAAATTTAGCTCAGGTGTGTATGTTTAACTACATGGTTTTTTAAAAGAAACTATGAATATGACCATCGACGAAATTGGTGAACTAGCTAGAGACAGAGTGAATTTCAGATGTGCTGCAAAGAGAGCAATGTTCTATACAGGATACGCGCCTTGATGAGACGCCTATGGTTTCCCTTGTTTACCGTATATAACTTATACACCTTTGCCCTGCCTTTAAATCTCTGACTACTTATAACTAGCAACATCACGCAGTTATTTTCTTTTATCAGCTGTATTGTTTTCCTGTATAATTTCGTTTGTTGTATTATGATGATAAAAACAAAACATATGAGCCTAGATATGCTTAAACAAGAAAGTAATCAAACTTTGTGAATCCTGATCTTATTAGTAGGAACTAAACGACGAGCAGATATAAATACCGTTTATTTAAACTACATGGTAGACAGATCGACTGACGTGTGTGGTGGATAGTGGGATGACCGTCAGACATGTAGAATAAGATACTGCGGAACGTACTTTTATACCGAACGAATAAGCAGTCGTGAACCAAATGGCGATGCATTCCTAGCAGAATGTAATAGAACAAACATGGAGCTGGTATTCCCATTGAAATACAATATCTTAAGGGTCTAAAGTCGAAGGAGTGACTTAATTGCACCGGGTTTTACCCCATATGGCTCGGTCCCTCTCCACAGAAATGGCTTGTCACCTGCGGAGGATATTTTTAAAAAAACGCGAACTCTGTAGCTCTAGCAACAATCCTAGAAGTTTCTTGAAAAAAATGCACTCGTGAACAGATCGGCGAGGTCCGGTTTCGAACCCACGACGTTCTGAACGCTAGGCAAATGTTTAACCACTTAGCGACAGAGAAATACAATATATGCCTATCAAGGAGGTCATCAAGTTAGAAAAATTCGCTTTAAGCTTGAAAAGTTGGATACAAAACTTAAGTATACAAACCAACATGCTGCCTTGTAGCTACCATTGGCAGGTAGAAATTCTAAGTTTAAACTTGAACCGTTGAATACAAAACTTAAGTATGCAAACCAACATGCTGCCTTGCATCTAACACCGGCAGGTAGAAATTGTAAAGAAGGTAACTTAGACAGAAAACATAAACTGATTTGTCGAAGATTTAATATTTCAATTGTAGCCAAGCATCACTTAGAACACGCAAACAACTTCATACAAATTGTCAAGTGCCGAACCAAATTGTAGCCAAGCATCACTTAGAACACGCAAACAACTTCATAGATATTGTCAAGTGCCGAACCAATCACCATATACTCTCACATATCAACTACAACAGGTGACGTGCGATACCAGTCAAATATAAGAATGCCACATGACTCTGGAGAATGTCGCATACACACCGTTTTGGAGAAAAACATTATGATATTACCTAATCATAGACAGACTGTCTCTTTTGCTAAGTGGTTAAGACTTTGCCTTGCTTTCCGAAGGACGTGGCTTCGAATCCGGACCACGCCGTCCTGTTAACGAGTGTATTTTTTCTAGTGACCCCTAAGATTGTTGTCGGAGCTACGGATTTTGTGCTCTGTACAATACTCTAGGCAGATGACTTGCCATTTCTGCAGAGAGGTACCGAGACACATGGGATAAAACTGGACTCAATGAAGTCAATCCTTCGGCTGTAGACTCTTTAAAAAGCAGTAACATTAATGTAGAACAATAATCTAATAACAAAAAGACTTCCTGGAAAACCAGAAATATAAAGTATATACCTATCTTCATAAGTTCTGAATCGGAATTAGTTACATACATTGATATATAACTATTCTTAGACTCAATAACTATTAAATATGGGGCACCTTACTAAACTCTTCTCAGGCATCTATACTTTTCAAGCAGATGGAACTGATTGTCTTGACAGGACACAGAGGAGATGTCGTACAGAAACATGCTGAAATGCTAGCAGACCAGATTGATTTTAGTCTAATCAAGGTACGCAGTTCAAAGTTTTACACAACACTCTTTATAATGGATATAGTTTTCGTTTTGTTCAGCATACATTACTGCTTCTATAAAACTACACAAAATGTGCTGTAAATGGACTAGATGTTAATCATTTAAACATGAACGATTTTTATCCTGGACTTGTTTTTACAATTTTATGGCCGTTAAGGATTTGTTGTCTAATTTAAATATTTCTTCACTTCTGGTGTATTTTTTTGCTTGATAAAGACCTCTTGGTCGAAATATCGCTGTGTATTGTTATTGTTTTTGAACTTGGTAAAACTACAGTACTGTGTTTTTACATGTTTCGGCATTACTACAGATTTATTGCAGTCTTCCCTTATATCGATAATACTATTCACAAATGAGCTATAATAAGTCTGAGCAATAGAAATAACAACCATGATAGCAATAACAAATCTGCTTGCAAGAATGTCATGGTATCCGATGTAAGACTATATAATATACTTTCAATAGAAATAAAAACCTTGATAGAAATAACAAATCTGTTTGCAAGAAAGTTATGGTATCCGATGTAAGACTATATAATATACTTTCAATAGAAATAAAAACCTTGATAGAAATAACAAATCTGCTTGCAAGAAAGTTATGGTATCCGATGTAAGACTATATAATATACTTTCAATAGAAATAAAAACCTTGATAGAAATAACAAATCTGCTTGCAAGAAAGTTATGGTATCCGATGTAAGACTATATAATATACTTTCAATAGAAATAAAAACCTTGATAGAAATAACAAATCTGTTTGCAAGAAAGTTATGGTATCCGATGTAAGACTATATAATATACTTTCAATCGAAATAACAACCATGATAGAAATAACAAATCTGCTTGCAAGAAAGTTATGGTATCCGATGTAAGACTATATAATATACTTTCAATAGAAATAAAAACCTTGATAGAAATAACAAATCTGCTTGCAAGAAAGTTATGGTATCCGATGTAAGACTATATAATATACTTTCAATAGAAATAACAACCTTGATAGAAATAACAAATCTGTTTGCAAGAAAGTTATGGTATCGATGTAGACTATATATATACTTTCAATAGAAATAACAACCTTGATAGAAATAACAAATCTGTTTGCAAGAAAGTTATGGTATCCGATGTAAGACTATATAATATACTTTCAATAGAAATAAAAACCTTGATAGAAATAACAAATCTGCTTGCAAGAAAGTTATGGTATCCGATGTAAGACTATATAATATACTTTCAATAGAAATAACAACCATGATAGCAATAACAAATCTGCTTGCAAGAATGTCATGGTATCCGATGTAAGACTATATAATATACTTTCCAGTAACCCTATCAGACCTTAGGGTATGAAGTGCCTGTCACTTTACAATTCTAGGCTCTAGTGTGCAGGAGGTAGGAAGGCCAATTCTTTTCCACACTGTGGGACGTCGAGTGTGGGATTGAACCCTAAACCATCTTACGTCCAAATCGTTAGGAGGACACTCTATGCAATACGCCAAACCGTCGCACGCTTTAAGACTAGAACGCACTATTTACCAAAGATTCGATAAAAACGGACAGAAAAAAGACTGGTTAAAAGTAGATTTTAAAAGTTTGAATAAAAGAAGTGATATAAAATATCTACAAACAAACACTGTGTGACATAGCAGTAGTAAACAGTAAAAAAACTACCAAACAAAAGATGTTAGACATATACAGAATCTAGAAGAGAGCAATAATAAATCTAAATAACAGAGCTGTATGATATATAGATGAGAACATTCAATAAATGTATAACAAAAGTGTATCGAAATGATAGGGAAGCAAGACTCAATATCATTTCTCTGTTATCGGAGCAATGGGTAGCCAGGAAGTGGAATGACGATCTTGAATTCACAAGTGATGAAATACGTGCAATGCTTAAGAGATCACACAATACCGCACCAGGCCTCGATGGTATCCAATACAGTGACATAAGCAGGATATCGGACGAAGACATGAATGAGCTTAGTAAAGAATTCAACACTAGTTTAAAAAATGGCGAAATCAGGGAGGAATGGATACACAGTTACTTAATACCACTGGCAAAACCTAACAAAAATCACAAACACATTAGCGGCTTCAGAATAATTGCAATGCAGAATACAGTGGGCAAGCTTCTGGAAAAGTTAGTGGCATGCAGACTCTAGTGGGATTTGGGGAAACGTCGCATGTTTCCTTCCACCCTCGGCGGATATAGGCGGAATAAACTTGGTGTAATGCATCGATCTTTTTATATGACGTCTTTGAAGGTTTTCAGGCTGGTTTGGAGATATATACTGTTGTACTAGATCTCGAGGATGCCTACAACAAAGTTCCAATCACATACCTTATACAAATGCTCACGCTACTCAATATCGTAACATTACTCATAGGATGATTTGCAAGGGCCCTGTTCGAGAGAAAAGTGGCACTCAGGTGTGGTAATTGGTACTCTGTGCCGACAAAAATTTCACCGGGCCTACCCCAGGGTCTCCACTATCTCCAGTACTATTCAATGTATTCACCATAATGATTACGAAGCAGCAATTATCTGGCAGGTGACGAACGCTGTCATTTGCAGACGACATCATGGTGTACAGACAGGGAGAAACAGGGATGAAATTGCTAATAAACTCCAGGAAGAACTGAACCGCATAATGGCCTGGTGTGATGTTTCTGGGGCAACGGTAAACCATACCAATGCTCTGCTATCATGATTCTCCCTAAATAATCACATTGTGAAGTCTGAAACACCACATGTCACTTTAGATGGACATACACTAACTCGAACACCATCTATGAGTTATTTGGGTGTAAAATTTGATCGCAGTCTATGCTTTATGGACCATATCGACCAAGTTATTGCCAAGGCTCGCAACACACTATCCGCACTGAGAATCATGGCGGCTGCTAACATTGAGCAATGCCTTCTTGTGCTCCTGTACCAAGACATTGTTCTGTCATGTATAGAATATGCATGCGCTCTCCTAACAATTAGTCCTACGCAAGAAGTGAAACTGGAAAGAATTCCGAATGAGTCTATGCGCATCATTCTGGGATGCACCTACGATACACCAGGCGTGTCAATGAGATTCCTTTTTGACCTCCCAACTATTGCTAACAGAATTGAAACTTGGAGGGTTCGATCATACCTAAACATCAACGCAAACAAGGAACATCCTCTCCATGAAGAACTCATTAGGAGAAAGGGTGTAGACTCAAGAGAGGCAGATCATGGCTGAGTCAGGTGGAAGGTACTCTTAGGAAAATATGTGATCCTTGCGGAATTGAACCAGGAGAGGAATGGATTGCCGTGCCACCTCAATTTCAGACTGCTTTCATAGTTATGACATCTATTAAGAAAAACTGTGAACAAAATAATCCATCACTGATTAACGTGGAGGTGGAGACCCTCTTGAATGACATCATCAATGATACAGATGTGGTTATTTACACCGATGGTTCAGTCAATCGCCAGCAACGCTGTGTGTGGGCTTTTCAGCACGCTCAGGAGAAAAATAATAAGAGAGGCCAGTGGGGCCTACGCAACAATTACAAGTAGTTTGACAATGGAGGTTCGGGCGGTTACGGAGGCGGTGAAATGGATGGCATCTCACAACTACTCTCGTGTTTTCATACTCAGTGACTCCATGAGCATGATTCGTAACGTCAAATACAAATGGTGAGACGCAATTGGGTGGAGGTAGGGGTACAGACAATGATCAGAGAAATCACCTTCATTTTATCCCTGGACATGCAGGCGTTAGGGGTAATGAGCGAGATGATAGATTGGCTGACTTTGCTACAATATAAGAACAGAGGAGTTTCAGGGATGTGAATTCCACTCGCTGACCAGATTGAGAGAGATGGGTATCAATATTCGTGCAGCCCGAAAAGAACGACATACTGAATATGCAAAGCGATTGATTAATCACCATCGAACTGGCGTGTTGGACCGTTTGACGCTGCTGGATTTGCTGAGGCGGAGATCGGGATCCTATGGCCATGTCCGGAGTGCTATGATGATAGTCCTCATATAACTGGTAACTAATAACAAAAGTCTGTTACATAGATGAGAACATGAATATTCTACTGACGAAAGCCATATTACATTTGCAGGTGAGAACTGTGTTATATAGATACGTGAGAAATGTATTATATAGGTATGTGAGAACTGTTTTATATAGGTACGTGAGAAATGTGTTATATAGGTATGTGAGAACTGTGTTTATAGGTATGTAAGAACTGTGTTATATAGGTACGTGAGAACTTTGTCATAAGGGTATGTGAGAATTGTGTTATAAGGATATGAGAACTGTGTTATATAGGTATGTGAGAACTGTGTTATAAAGGTATGTGAGAACTGTGTTATATAGGTATGTGAGAACTGTGTTATATAGGCATTGAGAACTGTGTTTATAGGTATGTAGAATGTGTTATAAAGGAATGTGAGAAATGTGTTATAAAGGTATGTGAGAACTGTGTTATAAAGGTATGTGAGAACTGTGTTATATAGGTATGTGAGAACTGTGTTATATAGGTATGTGAGAACTGTGTTATAAAGGTATGTGAGAACTGTGTTATATAGGTATGTGAGAACTGTGTTATATAGGTTGTGAGAACTGTGTTATAAGGTATGTGAGAACTGTGTTATAAGGTATTGAGAACTGTGTTATAAAGGAATGTGAGAAATGTGTTATAAAGGTATGTGAGAACTGTGTTATATAGGTATGTGAGAAATGTGTTATAAAGGTATGTGAGAACTGTGTTATAAAGGTATGTGAGAACTGTTTATAGGTATGTGAGAAATGTGTTATATAGGTATGTGAGAAATGTGTTATAAAGGTATGTGAGAACTGTGTTATATAGGTATGTGAGAAATGTGTTATAAAGGTATGTGAGAACTGTGTTATATAGGTATGTGAGAAATGTGTTATAAAGGTATGTGAGAACTGTGTTATATAGGTATGTGAGAACTATGCAACATAAGCAGTTAGAACTGTAGTCAATATACTATTTAGAGTTATGTGATTGAAAGTAAGTTATACTTGCTAAAGAAACATAAATGATAGACTCACTATCGTAAAAGGACTTAAGAGTGAGTAAGGAGTGGAACCTGTGACCACATACTGTTTAAAACCAAATAGCTACATTATCATTAAATAGCTTGTCCTGAGCAGAACTTTGCCACCACAATAGTCCTCCGGAATTTCTCGCTCTCATAGGCCAGATTTCCTGCCTCTGCAGCCGTTATGTTCAAACCATCAGTTACATCCTGAATCCATCTTCTCCGTGGTCTTCCTCTTCTTCTCTTTGCCGGTATGTCTTCTTCCATGAGGGTCTTCTCCAGCCCTTAATGTCTTTTTATATGTCCAAAATATCTCAATTTTCTCTTTCTTATTTGTATCATCAGCCAGTTTTATTTGATTTTGAGTTATTTCAATAGCTACAGAGACATAAAAAACCAAACTGCTCCTAAGATATGGGTGTCATAATGAAAACCACAAGAGCGAATTTAAAGGACAATTTTTGTCTCTGTCTCATATGCCTTTAGGAGCGACGAGGACGGTTGATGATTGATATAGTCTGTCCAGCATTTGCTTGAACATGTGTTTTATGGAGGTTATTAAATCGTGATCCTGATAGGCTACACTACAGCAAGAAATAACTTGTACTCATTGAAAGTAATCTTCCCACTCTGTTACTGCATGTTCTTCTCTTCATCCAACTCTATGAATCTCTTCTACTTTAAAACAATAAGTCCGTATTCATGAGTTGTTGAATCAGAACGTGACCAAATTTGACTAACGGTAACCTTATTTCTGGGCTGTTCAAATGACCGAGGTTCACAAACACGATTGTCTCTTAGCGAGAAGCAGCCATAATTGTGTTCAATTCTGAGTTGCCTTTTTCTGAACGATAGTTTATGTTGTTAGTTCTATATGTTTTCTAGTACTTTGTGTATCTGTTTCATTCTCGCGTTTGTCTGATTGTTCTAAATGAGAGGTTAGGTGCTCAACTCTCGTTCCAAAGATACTTGGCTAGCTCCCATATGGAGCCATCGGGATATTTTTCCAAAGATAGTTGATTTCACTGTAGAATAGAGTTCCTAGCCCTATCGGAGATGGACGATAAAATGTAGGTCTTGTGTTCAAGTTTAGCACATTAAAGAACCATTTGCAGTTCAAAATCGAGAAGCAGGCTGGAAAGTGACTACCCGGGCTAAATTCAATTGAAAGATTAAAAAATAGAATTTCTACAAAATCATTTCACAATTCTTCTAAATTACGAAGGGAACCCGTATCAATGCTATGGAGTTTGTGCACTGTCGCTGAGATCTTCCTGTGTAAGAAAGAGATCGGAGCACGCATGGTTACTCACCGAAGTGCAATGATGATGGTCATATCAATCAGTCAATCAATCAATCGATTTTACTAGTCACTCCATTATAATTTTTGCAACTATCATTTATCGCAGGTTTCTTTATACGACTGAACATGAATCAGTACTGACAGACTATTATCATATCTGACACTATTCTACGATATAATTCAGTAGATATCAAACTATATAATGGGATTGTATGTTCGTAAAATAGTTTTAGCAACCGATTTGTGCAAATATCTTTCATTGAACAATATTCCTCCAGGTCATCGGGGTGGTTTAGTAACAACTCAAATCTTTAAAAAAGGACATTGTATCAAAACGGGGCTGAATTACTGATTTAGTGCTAAGAACAATTTCAGTCCTAGGTTATATTATGGGGACTGAAAGAGAAAATGTGAATGTTAGTGATAAGCTGCAGTCCTTTGGTTCAATGGAAACATAACGAAATGGTAAGAGATATAGATAGATAGAGATAGATAGATAGATAGATAGATAGAGAGAGAGAGAGAGAGGATTCTAATAATACTGTTGATGTGTCTATATCTTTTTTTGAGAACCGTATGTCTGTATGTGTCCATCTCCATCTCCGTCCACCAGAACACTGTATGTTTGAATGGTATAATAAAAATAGTTGTATTAATAAGACATTGCTTTAAGCTGTAAGTTTGTGTCACAAAATCACTATTATATATATTTAACTGATTGCGACTTTAATAATGTTGGTAAAAAAAATAATCACACTTATTTTGTCTTTACTTCCACCTCACTCCCATTTTCGAATTTGCAGAGAATTGTAAGTGCGAATGTAAACTGTAATTTGGGATCCACTGATACCCAAGACAGTCCAGATGTTGCTATGTTTGATGTCATCAGTGATGAGATCAGTGGTTTAGTAGATGTCATCAACTTGGAATGTGGTCAGTAAACAAGAATCTAATACAAATAAATTGTTAAGAACAACTAAAATTACTATGGGGAAAAAATGTTAAACATTAAAAAAAAATATGAAAATGTATTTTTGTGTTATCTTGAAACTATAGTTTGAAATCTAGACATCGTTAGAAACAGTCAAGAAAAAGTCTTCTTCACTCATATCTAATTTTATTTAACATTAGTTAGTTAACATCAGTTGTGTAGACATAAAATAAATTGTACCGGTACGCTTTACAAACTGCATCATAAAGACATAAAATATTTTGTCAGTAAAACACTTATAGAGTACAAAAATACTTCAGGTTCACAAGAATCCAAAGTCTTAGACCACTTCTTTCCCAATGTCTATTTAGGAATGACCACTTTTTCCGTTTGACATGAGTCACTATGCTCTCATTCTTATCCACAGGTTGTGCTTCCAATCATGAAGTATACTTGACTCAATTTTTTCTATCTTGACACTATATCTATATCTTGCTCTTTATTATCTACAGGTCAGTGACTGACATTATTTATGTCAAGAGCAACTATTTATCTATATCAGTGACTGACTTTACCTATATCATGACTGATTTTAATTATTATCTATATCAGTGACTAACTATTATTATATCAGTGCCCAACTATTATCTTATCAGTGACTGACTATTTTTATCTATATCATGACTGACTAATTTTACCTATATCAGTGACTGACTATATCTTATCAGTGACTAACTATTATCTATATTATGTGACTAACTATTATCTATATGACTGACTAATTATTATCTGTATCATTGACTGACTAATTATTATCTATATCAGTGACTGACTATTATCTATATCAGTGACTACTATTATCTATATCATGACTGATTATCTATCATGACTGACTATTATTATATCAGGACTGACTAATTATTATTTGTATCATTGACTGACTAATTATTATCTAAATCAGTGACTGACTATTATCTATATCAGTGACTCTTTTGACTATTATTATATCAGTGACTGACTATTATCTATATCAGTGACTGACTATTATCTATATCAGTGACTGACTAATTATCTTTTATCAGTGACTGACTATTATCTATATCAGTGACTGACTATTATCTATATCAGTGACTGCTATTATTATATTAGTGATTTTTTCGGACTATTATCTATATCAGTGACTGACTATTATTATATAAATCAGTGACTGACTATTATTTATATCATATCAGTGACTGACTATTATCTATATCAAATGTAGCAGTGAAAATATAATACCAGGTTTTTCTTTTCCTTTATTTTAGTCACAAGCTCCAACTAGGCATGTATTTACAATAGAACAATGGGGAACCGTATGCCTAGTCTGTGAGCGTACAATAACAGACCAGATAAATTGGCAATGGTGTTGTTAGGTCAATAGAAGTGAACCTTTGCCCTGTTTTTTTCTCATACAGCCAAGTTTAAGTTAATTATATTTTTTTTAGAAACGCTTAGGTGATTGTCCGGTCAGAAAACCAATTAGACTGGGGTTTTTCCAACCTACAACTAGATTTGACCGTGGAAGAGTACTTACAGGACAATGACCGATTGTAAACAAAGAAAAATATCATATGATAAATAGAATGCATTTTGGAGATTCATGACATTTATTCAGACAGAGCAGATCAGAGAGGTACCCAGGGCCAGTGAGGGTAGTCTGACTTAGGGACAGATCATTTTAGGACAGAGAGACAATTCAGCGATTTAGAGACAGACCCAGGGACATTTAGTGTAGGTAGTCGGGGATCAGAGATAGAAACACATCAGGCGAAGAATCAATCACAGATCATTCAGAGAGAACAGATCATTTTTAGACAGAACACATAGCAGATTAGAGAGGTACCCAGGGACAGTGAGAGTAGTCTGATTCAGGGACAGATCATAGAGAACAGAGCATTCAGCGATTCAGAAGGTAGTCTTGAGGCAGTTAGACTTCAACAGTCAAAATTCGATAGCAGACAGAGTAGAAGAGATACACAGAATAGCTAAAGTATAGAGCTGATGTAGACCAGAAAGACAACAAGAGAGACAGAGCGTCGCCCTGAGTTATAGTCAGTCAGACTCACAGAGGCACGTTTCAGTCAGTCTGTCCAAAATAAATCAGACTCATCTACTTACTTAGAGAGTTCAGACTGAGTATAGAGTACATTAGTCAAGCTATTCTATGCCGACGAGAGTTGCCCACCCAGGGACGCCAGGAGAAACTTTGATTAGTGACAAGAACCGTATTTTCAATAAGGTGTTACTAGACTCAGTAGGAGGTAAAGAACCTTAGTGATATTGTGTGAACATAATTCATTGAGATAGAAAGATAGCGAGACAAGACCTTCTAGCGAATAGAACTAGTTATACAGCAAGTGCAGCAAATGAGCATTTCGACCTCCCTAAGGACAGAACATTTGTTAGCTTTTACTAGAGAAAAGGTGCGGTAATGTGTAAAAAATGTATGTTATGTATTAATTTTGATGTTGTATTGATAAATGATATGTTTATAAATTTTGTAGTTTCTATTTGTGAAAAATAAACAAAATTAATCTCGTATGAGATATATCCTTCTGTATGATAGTTGAATATTCAAATTGATATGTATAAACGATAAGACTTAAGTATTAATAGATGAATGAGTAGGAAGCATCACGATCACGGGCCAGAAACCAAGGAGAAAAGAGTAATAAAGAATATTAGTAGTGTACAAATCCACGACTACACATATCAGTGACTGACTATTATCTATATCAGTGACTAACTATCACCTATATAAGTGACTGACTAACTATTTAAAAATAATATGATGAAAATGAAACTAAGTCAGATTTCTTTCATCCCATGTATTGCAAAACAAAGAATATCTAATGTATTCTTTACATTTCTCAGACCCAGTATCGTATCAGAAGTTTTTCTACACTTGGCTAATGGATACGTCTGGTGAATTTGAACAGATGAATCTACTGCTGCCTCCACCAAATTCAAGTACAAAATACAAATATTTGTTTTTTAAAAAGTGATAATTTTCATGATTAGTAATATCTCTAACGATTATATTATTATTGTTTAAAGTTGAGCGAGAATTGATCTGGTAGTCAAAGTACAATAAGTATTATACCTCAAACTAATATCTTAATTTTATTATTTCTTTTGAAAACTATTTCCGTATAATTAAAAATTACTTAAACTTAGAGATTTATATTTAAAACTAATTGCTAGAAACGAAAAACAACACATATCAAACGGTATATCAATAAATACAGAGAACAAGAATGTAATACTGACATTAATGGTTAATATTATTGTAAAACGTTCCCACTTTACAAATTTGTGTGATAAAGATCTTACGCGTTTTCTGGCCAAAAGCAGCATCTCACCAATAACTGTTTACACTGTGTCAGCAAGATGATGCTCGTCCATCACGGGTGATGATGACCACACAAATTTTCATCCAAGGGAATGTAGTTGCATTATGTTTGTCTGTGTGTGCGTAGATGACTAGTGAGCCCGATACGGGCTTGAAATGTTCTTGTACAGTGTGGGCAAGGTGTACTTGCACTTGTGGGAAGTTTTTTGTCAGCAAGATAATATTTACACCAACATCCAAAAGACAATGTAAATGCTGGACATGTGATACGCATGGGGACTAACTCTGTCATAAAATCTACACTGAGATGGACACCATTTTGTTAGCCTAAACAAAAGCTCGTGGAATACTCAAAACGACCTGGAGAAGAGGAGTAAACGGGAAATGAAAGAAACTAATTACAGCTTGAATATAATACTCTATAGACACGTGTCCCAGAATGGTTGAGGATGTTTCTTATCAGGGCATGTCGTAAGAGGCGAGTAAGGTTGGGGCTTAGGAAGCTACCTAGGAAATAAGCGTTGCAGAAATAGGATGTGCTGGCTTACTTTTAGGTGCATAACTGGCACACCGTACAATCGCTCTTATGCTCGGATCACAAACAGATCACAAAGAGTGGTTTAACAAGTGGTCAATGCTGAGCTTTCGAAGAAGAAGAAGGAAAGGGATAATAAGCTTTGAAATGAAAGTATTTTGGAAGAACTATTTATTAAATGCATTTATGCTTAGCTGCTTTTATCAAACACTCTTTCAGGAGCACCAAGCTCAACATTTGAGACTGCACGCGGTTAGTGTTATAATACCTGGTGTGGTTTAGAGGGTAAAGAAGAAAAGAACCAAAGTCTCCTCTTACATGTTGTAAAGGTCTAAGAGGTTAGTAGGATCAGCGATCACACAATGTAAAAAGCTAATCGCTACAGAAACAGAGACAACAAAAATCCCAAACTGCCATTTGAGTGGACATTGTATCTTCTTACGTGCCCTTGATCGCCAAAAGAACTGATGATGATGATGATGAGGGTTATAATAATTGCCTTAACACAAGAGAAAAATAATGGTTTGCATGCTGTATACCAGTGTACAACACTAAATATTCAAATACTTGGGAAGCATATTCACAGAAGACGGAAGACTAGATAGAGAGATAGAGGCTAGAGTGCAAAAGCAAATGCTGTAACCTACCAGTTAGCCCCATTGTTAAGGCACCCAATAATTTCACAGTCAGCTAAGCAACAGATGATCAGCAGCATTTTTATACCTACTTTGTCTTACCAGAGCCAAACATGGACAATGAGCAAAGCTCAGTCACAAAAATAACTACAAGTGAAATGCGCTGCCTGCGAAAAGTTACCAATAACACCAGAAAAGACAGAATCACCAACATCAGCATAAGAAAGAAAGTTGCACAAAACCGTCCCTTGAATTACATAGATAAACAAAGAATGAAGTGGTTTTGGCCACTTAATAAGAATGCATCCAAACTCCACAAGCTTTTTTTGAATGAATAAAAATGCGAGCTTCTACTAGGATCTACAGAGTCTTCTACAACAGAACATAGGGAAAGAAGGCAAGAGGAAGACCACAAAAAGATGGTTAGATGGCATAGCAGAATCCTGTGAAAGAGCAAAAATAACAATCAACCAAGCCACCAGAACAGCGCAAGACAAAAGCAGAAAACTACGACACTGGACAACAACCTGGTAGCAGTGTGACGACAAAAGAAGAAGAAGAAGATACCAGTGCTGTCCAACGTTTTTTTATGTTGGGGAGCATCAGACATGGCAGTGGAGACGAGTGCTCCATGTGGTGATTGCAATATTACTACGTATAATAATAATATTACTGTTAATACGGTAAAGATACCAACGCTTTCTTCAGTGAAAACAAACCCACAAGTTTGCTATTAGGAGGCAGTAGAATGGTTAGAAAATTAAGCAAGATTGCTAACAGGGAAGATAGTGTTCATGGGAGAGCTAAAATGAAAAAATTTTTGAATCGATGAGTAAAAATCGAACACCAAGAATGTATGACACGGGCGCTATGACACGTTGGTCAGCGCCGTATCATCAATACATGTCAATTGTTTCATCGTCATTGACCTGCTGATATTCATATTGGCTACTTCTATATTAGAAAAAATGATAGAGTGAAAATGTTAGCACACATTTATTATGTATCATAATAACTAAACAAATACATGTCAAATACATCTATACGTTATATTTGTAGCGGAGTCTGACTTGGTAATTAAATGCGACTTCGTAGAGAGGATGATATCACCTGCTCAACTGCCCGGTAGTGATGCCTATGTAAGCATACAGTTGTCTGTTTGTGTGCCTGAATTTTAAAAAAAAGATAATGTTATATTCTAATTGTCAGAGTAGCTCACGAATCCAAATTCAGAGTCATTGTCAGAGTCATTGTCAGAGTAGCTCACGAATCCAAATTCAGAGTCATTGTCAGAGTCATTGTCAGTAGCTACGAATCTAATTCAGAGTCATTGTCAGAGTCATTGTCAGGAGCTCACGAATCCAAATACAGATTCATTGTCAGAGCCATTTCAGAGTCATTTCAGAGTACTCAATTCAAATACAGAGTCATTGTCAGAGTCATTGTCAGAGTAGCTCACGAATCCAAATATCTGATCAATTTTCACGAAAGTCGAGTACTCATTTTCAGCAAGGAGCGCTTGTGGCTGGAAGAGGGGGTTGACAGAAATGAAATTTTAACTCATATATTTTTGGTAATTGAATCCAATACACATCAGTCATTGTGCTAAGACAGGTCTAATTCGAATATGCAACATGAAATATCTATTCTTTTTTAAATGTGATGCTGACTGAGGTAGCAGATAATTCACTTTGATCAATCCATCGATCAGTTAGTGGCATTGCAAGTAATATTGAAATGCCTAATTATATTCTAGATCTACTTCTAAAATTACTTTATGTTTATTTATTATATTTTTGTTCTAGATACATAACCGTGCATTCAATTTATAAATATAATTAGTTTGTTATTATTTTACTTTTGTCCTGTTCTGTCACATATTTCCATTCCCCAAATTATACGATCACAATGCGCTGCATTAAAACATCTATCAAATTTTGAACCATAATATGCATATGACTTCCTTCTATAGTGTAATTTAAGCTGAGTTCGCATTTTTATTCATTCAAAAAAAAGCTTGACGAAAACTAAAATTCCGAAGAAAAAAAGAGATAAAAGAAACTTTTTCAGAACTTAACGTCAATGCCAAGATTCAATAACCCATTTCTCCAAAAGTCAAAATTGAATATAGCCATCCATAATCGTAAAAAGAAGAAAATCTATGGACCAGACGGAGTCACAAATTAAATGATCCAGCACCTAGGATCTCACGAGTAGGTCAGAATTGTAGACCTCGTCAATGAATGATTTTCCCAGGGGGATTGTGCCATGAAAAATTAAATGAAGCCTAAATCGTATCAGTTGCAGAACTAAGAAACAACAGACAAATAAATCAAACTATCGCCACATCAGTTTGAGATACTATCTTTGTATGATAATGGAAATGATGATCAATAACCGACTTCTAAATTACATCGAAGAAAACAAGTTACTAGACGATTGTCAATAAGGATTTTGAAGACACAAACACCCGTGTGTTGCCGGAGCCCGCAAGGAAGCAAAGAATAGTACCACTGCGACCTACAAGGCACGTCGTAAGAGGCGACTGATGTAGGACCTAGGGAAGCTACCCTAGTTAATAAAAAGCATTGCAGAAATCGGATGTGCTGGCCTACTTGTAGGCGCATAACTGGCACAACGAAAATCTTAGGCTCAGATCACACACAAATCACAAAGAATGGTTAATAAATGGTCGATATGGAGCGTTCGAAGAAGAAGAAGAAAAACAAATATTGACAACCAAGCAAACACATCTTAACCAGAAAATAGAAAATGATATCTTTAACTTGTATCTACATCCTTTGATCTAACAATGACCATGGCCGTCCATATGTTAAGGCAAGGGGACGGGTGGGGAAAGTGAAAAATACGTTTTTTTCTAGTAGTATTTCTTTGATCTAATCTTCAACAAACTGCACACTTTAACGGACTTGGCTGGTTATTTTCAGTGTCTTCATGTGGAAACTAACGTCTGCAAGCACGTGTTTCCGACATCAAGTAAAGCTATTGGAATGACAGTCCCCATTCAACAACTCAAGGTACGGCTAGAATATAACTGTTTAAGTTTGCTATAACTTACTCTAATACAAATTAATATCTAGTACAGCAGCTAGTATCTGGTTCAAACTCCGCGCTGGGCAGTTTGGAAGCAAATTTGTTCCCGTGGAAAAGAACGGTAAAAATAGACACCACCGTTCAGAAAGGAATGGCAAACTACTGAACATATAAATAGTGCCTAGAAAATCGATATCTCGTTCTCTGTGGTTGATGGCTACGTCATGTAAAGGATATGCCCCGATTTTCATTTTCATTCATAGCCATACATATATAGTGATCAGTAATTAGTCGGGCCGCCAATAGCGAAGTTGATATCATGCTGCGCTGGTCATCACGTGCCTTAGATATTTCGGGGTTCAAGTTCAGCTTGGGTCAACAATTTTTGGTCTGCACATGGTACGCGGTTGAATTATATAAAAACTCTGATACTTTACTTGCGATCTAAATTACAGGTACCTCAGAAGTCGGAGTAAGTCTCACCTGAGTGGCAAGGGACATTGTTGATAAGGAAAGCAAATCTTCACGTCCATCAGTCATAGGTACCATATTATGCGCGATGACTACGCCTGAACTCATAGCAGACGACCGAAAAAAATTAGTAATTAGTGAGGATCTTCATCAGTGCACTCCGAACAAGTTCATATGTGCTCCAACCATCCCTAATATCGTTGCCAATCGTAAAGAAACTAAAGAACATCTATTTTATCCATCCTCAACTCCCCGACAATCAATGCTGTTGATGCAAGCCTGCCAGCTCTCTCATTGCCACAAAGTTTAAACTCTTCGTACTTGATGTATATTGTTAATAATAGTATGAATATGAGAGACATTTATCACCTGATTGATAACTTGTTTTGAAGGTAGTACGATGTTTGCCTCGTGACACACTGTGTGAATCAGTCCTGTTCGGTCTGCCGTTGATCTTGTTACCTACTGCTTGCTGGAAAATTGACTGGGAAGAACTAGAGAAAAATCAAGGAAACTTCATCTCACTCTGCAATGAACTATATACTAAGGTAACATTCTTTCATATCTATTGTCTATTGAAGAGTAAGGAGATTCCTTTAGGTTGTGTTCCAGGGCCAGATGAGTCCCTGTGTTATACCCGTATTTATTTAGTGTGGTCTTGGTATTTTCTATGCATCTTTTTCTTGGTCTTTCCTTTGGCTCTGATCTCTTTATAATGTATGCTGCCAGTGGTGGATTCTTGAATTCTATTCTCATTAAATGTCCAAACTACTGCATTTATTGTAATGGGTGTACGAAGGTATGCCCATCCAGCTTCTGATGCCCTCGTTTCGTAGTCTATCTTTCCTGATGACCACCACCGCCTTCCTCAGGCATTTCATTTCGCACATGGTGAGCTTTCTGTGGTGTCTTGCTGTCAGGGACCGAGTTTGACACTGGTAACAAAGTGTTAGTAGAAAAATACTTTTTAGCATCTGTCTTTTTACGTCCATCTTGATCTTTGGGTGTTGTAGTAATGATGCCAGCTGGTAGGTCACTGCATTTGCTTTTTGTCATCTTGCCTCTAATTCTCAATTGTTTTCTTTCGTTCTCTGTGAAAATACAGCCTAAATATTTGAACTCAGAAACTTGCTTTACTTTGGTGTTGTCTATTTGTTTGTTTGCATATCTTGGCGTTCTGCTGATTTTCATTGGTCTTTTGTGTGTTGATTTTCATGTTGTACTTTCGGCATGCTATTAGCAATAACATTCATATGATGTTGTAGCTGTCCTTCATCTTCATAGATTAGACTTTGGTCGTTTGAGAAAAGTAGTTCTATGATTTTGTTATTTAACTGATCGTAATTTTCATTCTCTATGTCTATAAGATTCTTTCCGAACTGTGCCTCTTTCACTATTCTGTTCAATATATGTTAAAGAGAAGAGGTGAGAACATTCTTTCCTAAAATATATATATGTGTGTGTGTGTGTGTGTATTGTGCCAATTTGAATGTTGTCGGTTTGTATACCTGAGTACAGAGTGTTGTTGGTGAAATAAAAGTCCGAACTGAAGATGGTTGTAGCTAGCAGTGCAGACTTCGACATTGTGTAACAGTAGTTTGCAAAACTGTGATTTTGATGATGGTGTGTCATGCCGTAGTATGGCGTAAATTGATGATGTTTTTAATTCTATTTTGTAACTTTGCACGTACTACATAAAGAATTATTCATTGACATCTACTTCATATTAAGGATCAGATCCTCTTGGTACAACTTATGGGCACTACTTCAATGACAGCTGACAGAAGTACTACATGTGGATGGTCATCTACAAGACAAAATGCTGTGCAATTTCTCTATCTCAAAGCCGACAGGATACTTCATAGTTATGCCATCTGGACAGAGGTATTTAAAATAGGCAATATTGGGAATCATAATTTGAAATATGCATAGATCAAAGTATTTGTAATAACAAGTTAAAATGATCGTGAATATTCAATATATTAAATGTTCACGAGTTAGCTTTGAATAACTGACCCATCCTTATAGTCAATCATATCAACACATGCTACAGTATAATTCAGCAGTTAAAAGATTTGTAACCCATCACCTTCTATATAGTAAATTTCATAAATTCCAAACATGACTATGCAGTAGAAAACAGTTGGAACCATATCTTCTATTAGATTCATTTAAAAACAGAAACTCAAATTGTTTGGTCATTTGGTGAGAATGAACCCGAAGAATACATTAGTTGCAAGAGCGTACAACCTGAAAATGGAATCATCAAAGAGGAAGGGGCAGACCAAGGAAAAGATGGAGTTACAGACATCTTAAAACTCCACAATACGACATCATATCAAGCGACGGATCATCAGTTAAACCTTCTACGCCTAACCGCAAAAAAGCAGAGAAGGACAAAAGAAAGAAAGAAAAAGAAAGAAAAGAGAAGATAGAACTGACTGTGCTTCATAGACTGCAATATATTGCTGATTTATAGATAGGAACAATTTCGGTTGTACTTCTCTTAGAACTCTGAAGTGAAAGAAATAAAACTGAGTTCAGCCATTGGGAACGGAAAGGAATACGACAGAGAGAGATGGAGAGATATAGAAATGGAGATAGATAGATGAAAAGAGCAAGTGAGAAATAGATGTTTACATGTAATGATGAAGATACTTTGTAGCTTCTATTTTATCGTCGTCATCTCTTTTTCTTCACTAATGCCAATTATAATTTCTGTTTTGAGAGATTGGTTTTATCTACATCTGTACTTCATTATTATCTTCTCTAGCTCTTTATCTCTAGCTATCTCTGGTTTGCATACTCTCTCCCATGCACACATTTTATATCCACAGTTACTGTATTCTGAAATGTTGTATACCGAATATGATGTATGTATCAATGAAAAGTGTACTATCTATAACACTACTACTACTACTATTGCTTGGTTAGTGTCATTTGTCTACATTTATAGAGTTTCTGGTTCTGTATATTCTATCGTCTCTCACGAAAATGTGCTCTCATTTTGTCGCGTTGAGAGAGCGTGAGCTTTGCCATGTCTCAGAGAGATATGATGGCGATACTATTACCAGAATTGTCACCCGAGTCAAACAGGTCGACGGGTAGGTAACAAACTAAGAGAGACACCCTGGCCCTCCAAGTTGGGGGTTGAAACATAGGACTAACAACCAGTCTTCTAGAAACAAATTACTGTAAGACAACATATATCTAAGCCTCAAAATCAGACGGATCTGGGTCCAACAAAGATATAAATAATGGACAACGAAGAATAAGAAACGGTAGGGTTAGTTATAATTTGTTTAAAACACCATTAATTGCCACCACCATCAACGTTAATAGAATGCAATGGATAACGAATATTACAAGAATTGCAGAGAACAGAGTATCTAAAATTGCATATTGGAAAAGATGAAATGGAAGTGGAGACCACGAGACAGATAAAAAAAAAAATAAGAAACCGATAGATAGATAATTGAAGTAGACCTAGAAATACAAGGAGTCAGCAAGAGGGAGGAAACGGGTCAGAACAGAGATGAATGAATGCAGGTGATATTCGCAGCAATGAACCTTAGAGGCTTGGAAAGCTGAATAAGAAAAATCTTCTCTCTCTTTCTTTCTCTCTCTCTCTCTCACAAACATTCACACACACACGAACCACACACACATCATATATTGAACACAATATCAGCTCACTATATTTTGAAATGTTTTTTTCTATCATAAAAATGAGGTCTTTGTTGATAAAGAGTGTACTATCTAAAGAACTACTACTACCCTCGTCCAACACTGTCAGTTCAGGTATGGCAACTGAGGAAAGTGATCAACGTGTGCAAGCCTCTTTATCACAGGTACACATATGATTTAATGTTCTGTATTGTCATCAATCCTTGTTATGTCAGTGTTACCTATTTAAATATAGATATTTTTGCAGTAAAACTATTACAATGTGCTTGTCTTAATTTGTATTATTTCTTCTTGCTTTAAGGGTATCATAGGTGGTGACTATTTTTGTGCACTTAGAACTATTACTAAGTGTCTGTTTTAATTGAATTATTTCCTGATGGTATCATAGGTGGTGACAATATATTTTTATGATTATATCACTATCACATCAGACTGTGTGTGGCTCCCACTATGTAAGTCTGATGCAATGGATCTCTAACGTCGTGTATGTCTCGTTGTGTGTTATACTGACCTATTGTTATGTTTGTCCATCCCTTAAAGTTGTGCATTCACTTCATCAACGTTTCTCCGTCTACAACCTCTCGGGAGTCTTTGTAGCTAAGGAGATTAGACGTTGATTTTCTCGGGAGTCTTTGTAGCTAAGGGGATTAGACGTTGATTTTCTCGGGAGTCTTTGTAGCTAAGGAGATTAGACGTTGATTTTCTCGGGAGTCTTTGTAGCTAAGGAGATTAGACGTTGATTTTCTCGGGAGTCTTTGTAGCTAAGGAGATTAGACGTTGATTTTCTCGGGAGTCTTTGTAGCTAAGGAGATTAGACGTTGATTTTCTCGGGAGTCTTTGTAGCTAAGGAGATTAGACGTTGATTTTCTCGGGAGTCTTTGTAGCTAAGGAGATTAGACGTTGATTTTCTCGGGAGTCTTTGTAGCTAAGGAGATTAGACGTTGATTTTCTCCGAGAGTCTTGTAGCTAAGGATTAGACGTTGATTTTCTCTGGAGTCTTTGTGCTAAGGTTAGACGTTGATTTTCTCAGGAAGTCTTGTGTGCTGGGATTAGACGTTGATTTTCTCGAGTCTTTGTAGCTAAGGATTAGACGTTGATTTTCTCGGAGTCTGTAGCTAAGTTAGACGTTGATTTTCGTTCCAGGTCGTGGGTGAATCTGGACGCGTATTCTGTTCACGGGGCATTTACAGAAGATCTGTAGATTTGCTCGGAGCTATGGAGTTCGTGCTTTGTTCAATGATACTCTGTGCAACGTACTATTTCTGCAGAGATGTACTTACCGATTTTGGAAAACACGGACAACAAAGTCAATCTTTGTCTTTTAGACCATGTACGTTTCTTCTAGCATGGTATATTCAGTAGACTAGTTTAGTACAACTCCTTAAACAAACACCTGCTCTACATTGAAGTACATTTCTAAATATTACTTTTCTACTGTAACAACAATTTATAGTCACGAGTGCAATGTTTGACATTCATCAACATTGCCATCTGATTCGGATGTTCGTCATATTTTTATCTTCTTCCTCGTCCTCTCGACATCAACCACTTGTTGAAACATTCTTAGTGGACTATATGTCATTTACCCTTTAGAGGTGAGTTCTCTGTAAGTACATGTAAACTGTACAATCAACATACACGTTACAATAACATCGAACTATTATAAATAATTAACAAACCCTAAAGAAGTATCCACAGAAAATGTATGATCAATAGAAATAAAGAAAAAGAAGGTAAATGACATTTTAAAATGCAAACAGGTCACCATGAACACAAAAAAGAGCATTGTTCAACACAATATTTCCTCCTTCATTATGCTATCAGTGTTAAACTGATAAAATTACTGATCTTTGCATGTAAATCAGGTGTGATTACATTTAGAGAACTGTTACACACAAACAATTATTTATTATTACTAGTGACGATTAAACTAGATCAATGCCGATGATTCTTTTGCAAATGAAAGCATGAATCATGACAATGGTAACCAATATAACGTACCCACAATAGTAGCAATACATTATTGTGTTGTGCTTTGTCTTCCAGCACGTAAACAAAGTTATACACACAGAAGTAATATGTGCAAATCAAGAAACAATTTGGTAAACTAATATGTCGAAAATGTCATTTACTTCTCAATGTCAATGGGATTATGTAGATTCGATACGATGATCCATAAGACCTGGATTCAAATAGCATGAAACACATTTATTCTCATTAAACCAGGCTCTACAAGTCAAACAGAATGATTATCTCGACATGGATATATCTAGTTAATATACTGAATAGAAGGGGCCCAATAACAGGTTGAATAATGGACAACAGTATTGTCTGAATAATGATGGTAACAATTGAATGTAACAAGAGATAAAGGAAGAGTGTATTGAAATATAATGGCAGCAAAATATATAATGTACTCATTGATGTTAAATAAAGTATATTGTAAATACTTAATATTTACATTGTTGGGAAACTTGTACATTATTTCAATAAATGTATTTTGTAAACTTTATTGAGAAGTCATTGGAATATCAGGCAGTATTCAAGAACGGATAGGACGGATTAGCGTAGTGCATACGTGTTCGCCTATCGATTCGGCCACAAGAGGGTTGTGGGTTCAATCCCCCAGTCGATGTTTCACACGTGAGGAAAGGAATTAGCCAACCTACCTTCTGCAAACTAGGGACTAGAAATATAAAGAGAAGTCACTTCATATCTAAGATCTGACAATGGCATAGCAAAATCCTGTCAAAGAGCAAAAATAACAATCACCCAAACCGCCAGAACAGCACAGATAAAAACAGAAAAGCACGACACTGGGCAACAACTCGGTAGCAGTGTAACGACGAAAGAAGAAGAAGTGTTTAATTACTGTCTGTTCTTCATTTTCTATTGGTAACCTTCAACTCCTGGTCGTTTTTACTTTGCTTTCGTAATATCGTTATAGTGGACTATTTGTTGATATCAACTGCTGGATTTGTTCAAGTGTTTGCTCGAAGAAAAACTGTTAATTACTTGTTGTGATTTATTTGTTATTTTCGCTAAAGAGCTTTAGTACATTGTGCCGGGATTTGCAGTGCTTAATTAAACCGAACTTAATCAGTTTTCATCATGGACGACTGTGTCCATACTGAATGATTCTTCAAAGATAATGTGACTTGCCCGTGTGATGACGGGACTCGCAAGGAGAGCAAAGAATAGTAACACTGCGACCTACAAGGCATGTCGTAAGGGACGACTGAGGTAGGGGTCTAGGGAAACTATCCTAGTAAATAAAAACCGTCGTACAAATCGAATGTGCTGGCCTACTTGTAGGCGCATAACTGGCACAGCATACAATCACTCTTAGGCTCGGATCACATACAGATCAGAAAGATTGGTTTAACAAGTGGTGGACATGGAGCGCTTGATGAAGAAAAAGATGATGTGGCTGTAGTTATGATTTTTTGTAACGTGTTGTATTATCTATTTAGATAACTTAGCTATTCACGAGTGTTTTTATAGCCGATGATGAAGATTCTTAATGCATCAATGAAGTTATTATTATCTTGGTGCTCAATTAAAAAATATAACAAACATATTTAACTATATTAGTATTTTTTTACTTGTGTGTTTGTTTACATAGAGAGCCGCTGTAGCGTAGTTGTTAGTGAACTCGCTTCGCAAGGCTGGTGGTCTGGGTTCAGCTCCCGCAATGCGCGTGGAGTTTTTCCCGACCGCGACGGCTCTCAGGTCGACCCAGCCTCAATTGGGTACCAGACATGCTCTGGGAAAGTAAAGGCGGACGGCGTAATTCTGACCACATCACCCATCGTGTGGCGACGGTCAATGAAAAATACAGGCCTAACACTGTATTGACCTATATACCACGAGGTATGAAAGGGTTCATTTACTTTTCCTTTACTTGTTTACATTACTATGTTTTTTTAAAAGTTGCAGTGTAAATGATATATGTTTATCTATATAACCATCTATCTATTGTCTACATTTATATGTATAATTTAGATGTATGTTTGATATGTATATTTGGGTATGCATGTGTTCATGTAAGGGTGTATGTAGTTAATCTATATATGCGTATGTGCGTGTATGAATGCTTGTATGTATGTATGCATGTATGTATATGTATACAAATGTATGTATGTAGGTTAAATTGTCTGTCTGTATACCAGTTTCATGACTCATTATATACATATAGACATAATACCTTGTAGTTAATTGTTTATTTTATTGATATGTTAGCTAGACATTTAAGAAAATCATTTTTCACAACAAACTATTACTAAAATTACAACTTTGATTATGAATCGCTACTGTGTGCATTCAGAACTCCACTGGAAAGCTATTTATATTAAACAACAACAATTACTACACGCTTATATCAGTAAGATAAAAATTTATTCTAATGTACTTTCAAACTTCCTCCATTTTTATTTGCTAATCCTTAAAATACGAAACGCTAAATTTATTGATGTCAAGAAGAAAAATAAACCACAATTTGTCATGCTTGAATTATTGACCTAATGCATGTATAGTGTTCTAATATTGTCATTTTGTTCTATTGACATTCTTTGTTTAGATCAGTACAGGTGACAGTTTTAATCCTCTGTGTTATGAGTCAGGATTGTTTGCCTCCCTCAAATATATCAGTCTGCCCAAATCGGCCGTCGATAAAGCCAGAACTTTGAAAAGAAAAATTGTACCACCACAAGCTAAGGTAATGTTTATCATTATTGAATTAAACAGTAAAGTACACTCATATTTGTTACTAATGACCAGAAAATAAAATACAACCAAGCCATTCGTAAACTAACAAAACTTCAATTTTCAACTCATTCGAAAAGGTTTAAACATGTTGTTTTGTATGCAAATGCATTGAACAGATTTAGAAGGTTATCAATCCAGCTAAGCATAGTTTTAAGTTTTTACTGATATAATAGATGCATAGACTGTTCCGTTGTTATTTCACTTATTAAGTTTTGTATTATTATTTTGTTACATAAATAAGGCGTATCTATTTATTGTACGCTGCATACAGCTAGAGTTCATGAAATATCTTTCGCGATCGATTCCTTGCAAAGATGCTGCACAAAAAATGTTAAATTCAAAACGTTCAACTCTTTGAAACGGCGCTTGAAGATAACCCAGGCACTTACCTGAATATCATTATTAAGGCAACAAGAAATCAGTACAAGGTCACACACGTATCTCCAATGCACCTAGTCAGTGAAGACGCCATAATTATAGCAGGAAATACGTTTGAAAGAAACAATGTTATTTTGACAAAGCGTAGCGATGGAATCAACAGTATATCTGAGACGCACGTTTCAAGAATACAATAAAAAGAGATCGGGTGCTAGAGCTAAGGGAAGACCAAGAAAACGATGGATAAACAATATCAGGACCACACTACATAAACACGGATACAACACAAGGGCGACTCATCTAGCCCTAGAACGCAAATTAAAGCTCCATCCCTACGCTTAACGGCAAGATTGGACAGCCAACTACATCTTCCACCTGGGGATAGACAATAGACGTTTCATTTCATGCCTTAGGTTTGACGTTTCTACGTGGTGTGGACCCATATGCCATTAACATCAGTCAAGTTCAGCCAGTAACTTCAAATAAATTCATCAAAATGTTATCGGCCATCATGTCTAGTACACTTATAAAATGATGGTGCTATTGAATGGGAAAATATTTCTAAATTACCAACAGTTACGGCATTAATATTTGGTTTGACAATTATTCCATGATTTATATCGAAAGACTACTCTTCCTCTGATTAAACCAACAGATGCTTGGTGTCAATGATTATATTCATCTGAAAAATACAATTGTGTTCGATGGAAATGTTGAAAATCGCATTAAGTTAGTGACTCTGTCATCATCATATACTGGAGGATCACGACAAATGTATTCATCTTGACAAGACGTCATCACCTTTATTCGTCACTGAGGTAAACCATTATTATCATTACACGAAGATTCAACCCACACTGCAAAGAGATAGAGGAGTAAGTGATGAATGACCAGACAAGAACAACCGACATGATTTGGTGTCAAGAATTTTCCAACAAAAGCTCACACAATCTAGAATATTCTCGTTAAATGTAAAGTTTTTGGTTGGATTAATTATTTGCTCTATTCCGTCAAGTGGCAAAGAGAAGAATAACACATTATAAACATTTTGATTTGACTCAACTTTGGACATAAAACAAATCCAATTGATGTCATCATCTTCGCTGAAATTACTGATCCCAACATTCATTAGAAGCTCAACAACACTCAATAGAAACATAGTATATGCTCCTTGGGGCGTTTTCCAAAAGCAGTCTCCATGCCCAAGAGCAAGTTGTGGAGCAAGATGTTTTCACCAACAACATCGATCGTTGTGGAATTGAAAATGGATAGTGGGAACGACTTTCGGTTTCTTGTCAATCATCTGTTCTATGAATACACCAAAATTGATATGGAATCTATTCAGCGATTGAAGGAATTTGAAATTACATCTCGAATAAGCATATTTTTTCTCATGGTTCAACGTCAATTGGTCTTCCCTACTGGACCATGAATGATATACCTCGTCTGATTCTCATACTCATAATATATACAATGTTACTGAAGTTACACAACTTGTCACCATTAATTAATATATGTACTGTTACCTGCCCAAGGTATATCATGGTTTTGTTTACTAAAGTAAAAGTATAACCTCATTTTAACAAGTTGGCATGTTTCTAATACAACCCAGGTGGGTAACATGCAGATATCATAATCATATATTTTATTGTTAGTTACTGTTCCTGTTCAACTTATAGACATTTTTGATATCAGTGGTAAATGTGTACGGCTGGATATATGCGGGAAGCATTACTATTAACGTTGTCTAATGTACAGTTATCGTACATGTTACAGTCTGACTGGATGCCTACCAGCGTTCATCCATCTACAAAAGTTGCAGAGAAAGTAGGCCGCATGACTGTCAACGCATGGTCAAATCCTATGCCTGGTAACACAAGATTTAAGTGAATTGACAATGAAAATACACTTTTCATTTATTCAATATTGTTGCTGAAAATGATGTTTCCAGTTGAAAAATGTTGTTTTATTTACATTAAAATGGTAAGTTCAAAATTAAAAAAAAAATAATTACGAATTTTATTGATTTTGACGCATGATGGATAACATCTTTCTCAATTTTTTGGGCAAAAAAAGAACCAAAACAATATTTATTACAGCCAATCGTAATGTTTTAGAAGCCAGTGAGATGCTATAACGATCAGAGTGAGAAATATTTCTTCTCGTTGAAAACCCAAATTTTCATAAACATTTCACGTCTCCTTTGATACTGCCTCACACCTCAATATAAGACGTGCCTCCCAGGCTGATAACCATTGCACTAGAACAGTGGCTCTTAACCTGTGGGTGACGACCACTTTGGGGGTCGAAATACTCTTTCACAGGGGTCGCCTAAGGCCATCGGAAAACACATATTTTCGATGGTCTTAGAAACCGAGAAAGACTGAAGTTTATACAAGAGACAACATTGAAAATATATACAATATTTCAAGCGAACGAAAGGAAGGAAGTTAAGGCACCGAGACACCGCTCCTCAATCCGTCTCCAGGCAGATTCGCCCACAGGCAGCTACGCCCACATACGAGTATCCATCGTTTGTAAATAATCACTATGCTCTAATTATATTCAATTTGTAACAATAGAAATACATTTTGCAAATGAGATATTTACATTACGATTCATAACAGTAGCAAAACTACAGTTATGAACTAACAACGAAAACAATTTGATGGTTATATAGTGGCGGCTCGTGGTCAATTTGTTTTGGTGTGGCCGGCAAAAATCTCGCAAAAATTGGGGTTTTCGTAGTATTTACTATTTTTGGTCTATTCCGGGAAGTTATTACCCTTTCTCTCTCTCTCTCTCTTTATTTCTCTCTCTCTCGAGCGCGCGATCACCGCTTAGACTGATGTACCAGATTTCCCATAAATTCTGCTTTCATGTGGAAATCTGATTCATGCAGCCTTAGCATGAGTGTATTTCGTCACATCTTTAGCGCTATTTGGAGCAATGGTGCTTATCCTTCGGCGATGTGTCCGGTTTTATCCAGTGTTTACTGGGTTCGTTCTCCGTCGCCTCGGGCTATCCCCAGCCGACATGCAAGGCAGCAGTTTGCTATTTTCTTTTAGGGTAGCTACTCTTAGACAACCTTCCCACCCTGGTTGTTGAGCGTCATCTGCCCAGTTTACCAGTCTTTATTTTTGGACTGCTTGGTTTGTCTGCCGTCCAGTTTTGTTTACGGTTTGCTCCACTAGCCTTTGGTCTTTGATTATCCCCAATCAACTACAAAGCAGTAGTAATCTGCGAGGGGAAACACGATTTTTGCTCTCTGGATGGAGACCCCATCTTCGAGGCTCGCCACCTCGCGTTTCTTTTTGGTGCCCATTTATGCTTGTGCCCTTGTCCACCGACTAGGCCCGTGCTTATTTCCCCGTCAATTGTGCTCACATTGTTCTACTGGGCGATACGTTACCCATTTCTATCTCACTGTGCACAGTTTATCACCATTCGGTAGGAACTTAGCACTGGATTCAATTCTTTGCTGGGTTTTCCAGTTTTTCTGCACAATTGGGAAGTTTGATCACCCCTACGTTTGCCACGCCTTTTCGTCGCTCTATCATCAGCATCGTGCATGTCTGTCCCCACCGGTGTGCTCCCTGTGTATCGTCCGTATGCGTGTTCGCTCTACTTTGGTGCTTGCTCACCGCGTTTATCAGTTTTCTCACCGTGCTCACATTTACTATGCCTCAATACTGTCATGACACGCAACTCAATTCAGCTCCCACCTCGTGGCTCCGAGTTTCGCCCCATATGGGAACAGTCTCTTCTCTGGATGCATCCTTCATCCCTTTATGTTTATTTGTTCAGCTTTTCCCATCGGCTGGGAGAGATGTGCATTAATAGTCACTCTGGGATTCTGCTCGTCTGTGTTGCGAGCGGATCTCATCCAATGTAACTGCGTCTGCATCACTACTTATACCAGAGCAGCTCTCCCTCGATCCCTACCCGCTTAGCTAGACAGGAACTGTTGTCTGTTTCCAGGGTCACCACGTGGAATTGGGGTAGGATCTTGGTTAGTGCCAGCTCACTAATCCTGACGCGACGTTGTCCCTATGCGCCTTAGACCCCATTACCCCTTTTGGGAAAAAAGCAACCGCTTCTGTTCTGCAACAGCGGGATATTAAAGAGAGTTGGCTATTAAATAATATAAAATCAAGGACAATTAAATATTTCAGACACATCAAAAGACAGGAGCGCCTAGAGAATATTTTTTAAAACTTGTCTGCAACGCAAATTGAAAATGCGGCACCCACATGACAACAAACCAGGAACTTGTGAAAGACATCGTAAACATATTGCCATTATGTCTCCGTATGTAGTCGTCCATATGTTAGTGGTTTTTTTAATTCGTCACTCCTGTTTTTCGTTTGCTTGATTAAGGCCTTGTTGGTCGAAACGTTGCTGTATATTGTCATTGTTTTTGTAATTTGTAAAACTACAGTACTTTGTTATTACATGTTTCGCCATTAAAAAGGGTAAACTTGCTAAACTACATCTAGTGACGTCAGTCGACCGGTCAGAGTTCAATAACAGTGGACGTACAGGGGAGCCAAGCTCAAAGGTCACGAATGCCGTATCTATTGCTGTAGACAAGATGTATTAATGCAAGGAACAATTCCATAAAACTAATCTTATTATAAGATGGTTTGTTATTTAGTACTAGTATTTTCTATAATTGTATACTATTTTAATATAAAATTGGGGATTCAATCGATAATTAAACGGACTATTTGAGTTAGAGTCCTCGTTTATCTGGGAAGTAGTTCGGCCGCGTAAGAATGAATTTATCTTCCAGCTGAATGAAAATGACATTGTTTTGGCAATTATCACTGCAAGAGCGATCAAAGGTCAGAGGTCGCAATGTTACATCTTATGTATGAACTTGTAAACTAGCCCTAGCAGTAGTGCACGACACAATGATTGAAGTATTAGAGGCAAAATGGTGAGCGTCAGAAAATATTATATTTATTCTTCCTCTTCTTCTGCGTTCTCACTAGATTGGGATTTCGGGTTCATTAATAAAGGTAGCCGTCTACCTCAGATTATCAGCCACGCCATACAGATTGTCATGGACGTTGGTGTATGTGGGCCACCTCTTTCTTCTCAAGTCTGCATACTGGGAGCAGTTCTGTAGGATATAATTCCTATGATTTCTGCATCCCCGTTTGTGCCGACCTCTTCCCACAGTAAGTTTTGGCCACCCTCGTGATGGTAGGTCTGACATTCTTACTGCATGACTAAATCTCCAAGGTAGATTTACGACCGTAGAATCCGTTATCCCATTCCTCATTTTGAGGGTCGTTGCACCATGTTATGCGCCTTGCGGCCTGGTGCATCCGTTTTCTGCAAGCATTTGTTTCGGGTTAGCATTCCCTAGCGGACACGTGCATCCGATTTCGATCAAACCTCCTTAGTCGCCTCTTACGACATGCGTGGCAGGGGTTATATTCTTTACACCCCAAATTTGGGCCCCTGTAAAGACTCAGGCGTTATATCTTTTAATAAGAAGATATTATATAAATAAAAGGATTGTTATCTTATTCTGATATAATATTTATATTTTAGTGTTATATATTCTACTTTCAAAGCTAATCAGTGTCAAATTAAAAATAATAATTACGAAAAAATAATTTCTAAAATAATAAGCACACGTTAATTCTTTTTGGTTTGGTAGGACAGTTCTTACTGGCCCCTAATGACCAGGGGCGTATACTAATTAGGGGTAAAAGATTTTGAATTTTAAATTTCAGACTGTGTATGATATTTTAGCGTTATATATCAACTTTCAAAGCTAATCAGTGTCTCGTTGAAGGTAATAATTATGAACAAATAATGTCTAAAATAATAAGTACAGGTTACTCAATAT
This sequence comes from Arion vulgaris, assembly GCA_020796225.1. Classification (NCBI taxonomy): domain Eukaryota; kingdom Metazoa; phylum Mollusca; class Gastropoda; order Stylommatophora; family Arionidae; genus Arion; species Arion vulgaris. The sequence continues at coordinate 23,468,721 of CM036761.1, read as the reverse complement.
TTTTGGTGGGACCGGGCCCCACTGACCCTTAATGACGAGCTGCCCCTGATTGCGGGGGTCGGGGGTCACCACAACATGAGGAACTGTATTAAAGGGTCGCCGCATTAGAAAGGTTGAGAGCCACTGCACTAGAAGATTCAATATTTCTCACTGTTTTGTTTATTTCGTAAGCATTGTGCCCGTCTTCTAAGACTAAACTACACTATCATCCGCTCAGTGAGAGTTTGTTGTATTGGCGTGAAGAAAATCTTTGGATAATTAAGTACATATTTAATTATGTAACTCTATTCAAAGAAAATTGTAATCACATATTTTCATGCACTGAGTTAGCACCTATTAAATCATCTCCTTCAGCAGAACTCTAAACAGTTTAAATCACTGCTATTGAAAACCAAAGTCTGCACTGTCTACAAATAAATAAATAACAGTGTGGCCTATGATGCATAAATACATTATGTAGACAGTTTATTTAGATGGCATAGGCTTAGTTCTTACTGTATAGTCTTGTGTTTCTCATACGTACATCAATGCTTTGCTATACCAGATCTTGAGAGCCAATAAAATAAATAGATGAAAGTCAAATCATATACTCTATTTATCGTGTAAACGCACTTAGGCCACCGACTATTTATTCTTTGTTTATAGTGTCTAATTAGCGATTATATTTTATTTACGAACAGTAGTAATAATCTGTTTCAGTGTTTCCCAAACTGGGGTCCGCGGACACCCGTGGGTCCACGAGATACTCACAGGGATCCTCAAGCGCTTGAAGAAATATTATGATCTTTGACATTTCAAACAGAAAAATAAATATAATATAATATTATATTATAAAATATTTTTAAAATATGTATAAAACAGTGGTAAACTAGTTCCACTGCGAAGTCAAAGGACCCGAAAGACCGGAGTCTAAATGTATGACAGGACACAATAAACGATCATTTGAAGCTTCCCGCAGTCTGAAAACATTTTTTCCTACTGTAACACACAGATAATTCATTCCTGTCCATTTTTATATAAAGAAACTTGTGGGTGTCCACGGCAACAAAATATATTTAAAAGGAGGTCTACAGTATTGCAAAGTTTGGGAGTCGCTGATCTATATTATTACACGTAGCCCTTAAATCTGATGATATATCAGGTTGGTTTGACATAAGGCAGGGAATGAGATAAGGTTGCATTCTGTTGCCTTATTCTGTTAACATATAGGTTGCAAACATAAGAAGGAATGTTACATAAGATAGGGTCAAGAATAATACGATTCTTTTATAATCGGGGGAAGAGAAATACATGAACTAAGATTTGCTGACTAATCAGTGCTACTGTCAACATCGCAAAAAGTGATTGAACGATAAATAATTTAAGTACAAAAGAAACGCAAAAAATAAAATGTGTATCTGAATGTGACGAAAACTAAAAGAAGGACAACGGATAAAACAGGCATGACAAGAAATACTTTTATCAACGGAGAACCCATAAAAAAGAACCGAATATATACTGAAGAAATATGGGAAAATAATTTAAAGAGGTAAACAATTGTAAACTAGACCCTGATTCTATCTATCTATATTTTTTTTATGTTCGGTTTAACATTTAAATCTTCTACGAGATATTTTCACTGTTGCCGTTCAAATTGATTTCCGATTTTTCAGTACCTCACATCATCAGTATTTATTTTTGCAATCAACATCTTGTTCAGATCCATCCAATCTAAACTACGTCAGATGCGTGACTCATGGCTGAGTAGAAAGGCAGAAGAGATTCAGAGATTTGCAGACAGACACGACCTAAAGAACTTTTATCATACACTTAAAAGCGGTCTACGGTCCAACATACCATCATCATTCCATCGCCTTAGCTCAGATGGAACCACACTGCTGACAGATAGGGAACCAATTCTCCTACGCTGGAGTGAGCATTTCAGTAGCATCTTAAATCAACCATCATCTATAAATGACATAGCCATAAACTGAATGCCTCAAATCTCTATAAATGACGCATTGATGAAACTCAACATTAGATGAGACAAGAAGAGCTATTTCTCAGATTTCTAGTGGCAAGGCTTCCGGTGCTGATTCAATTCCTGCGGAGATCTACAAAGAGGGTGGCACAGTTCTCATTGAGAAGTTCCATATTATTTTCCAACAAAAATGGCAGAGTGAAATCATCCCACAAGAAATGAAAGATGCATCCATTATCCACCTATATAAACGAAAAAGAAACCGTCAAGAACCCTACTATCTATTGCAGGGAAGATATTTGCCAGAATCTTTTTGAATCGCCTGACGGCTTATCTTGACAGAGGACTCTTGCCTGAAAGCCAGTGTGGATTCCGTAAAGACTGCGGGACCACCGACATGGTATTTGCGGTAAGGCAACTGCAAGAAAACTGCCAGGAACAATATCGTGTCCTATACATGCGTTCATCGACTTGACCAAGGCATTTGATAAGGTCAGTAGAGAAGGTCCCTAGAAGATCATGGCTAAAGATGGCGGTACTGAAAAATTCATCAACATTGTGCAACAACTGTATGAGGGGATACATGCCAGAGTGTAGGACCCAGGTGAGCTACCAGAGTCTTTTCCCGTCCTGAACGGAGTCAAACAAGGCTGTGTGATTGTACCAACTCTTTTTAGCATTATGTTTTCTGCCATGCTGACCGATGCATTGGAGACATAGGTGTCGACATCAAGTATCGTACAGATGGAGAACTTTTCAACCCGAGGAGAATTCATGCAAAAACAAAGGTAAAGTCTGATGCCATCACAGATCTCTTATTTGTTGACGACTGTGCCCTCACTGCCAACACTGAAGCAAATCTCTAGACAAGCATGGACATATTCTCCCACGTCTGCTCCAAAATCGGGCTTACCATCAATACAGAGAAATCTTAAGTCATGTACCAGCCTGCTCCTGGAAAAGTATATGCCGAACCAAATATTACAACCAACGGCAAGAAACTGAAAGTAATGGACAGATTTACTTATCTTGGAAGTACACTGTCCCAACATGTCACCATAGACGATGAAATAAATACCAGAATCTCTAGAGCTAGCAGCACGTTTGGCAGACTACATAGAAACGTCTGGCACAGATGTAGTATTGGCCAAGTCACAAAACTGAAGGTATGTCGCGCTGTCGTGCTCCCAGTCCTTCACTCGTGCGAAACTTGGACTGTATATCAGAGACACGCAAGAAAGCTAAATCACTTTCACACAGACTGCCTAGGAAAAATAATGAACATCAAATGGCAGGATATGATCTCAAACACAGAGGTCCTAAATAAGAGCTGCTCTTTCCAGCATCTATACAATCTTGATGTAGTCTCAGACACGATGGGCAGGGCATGTGGCTCGAATGCCGGATTGCAGAATACCCAAACGACTCTTTTATGGTGAGCTGCATAGTGGTAAACGCTCAGAGGGTGGTCAGAAAAAGCGATTTAAAGACACACTCAAGAACTCGATGAGATCCTTTGGCATAGATGTCGACAACTGGGAGAATGTTGCTCTAGACAGATCAGCCTGGCGCAAACTTCTTCGACACGGTTCTTCGGCCTGCGAGGCAGGTAGAACAGCACGAATGGAACAAAAACGTCAAAATAGAAAGACAGTAAAACTCCCCACAAGTTCAAGTATACCTTGCCCACACTGTACAAGAACATTTCAAGCCCGCATCGGGCTCACTAGTCATCTACGCACACACAGACAAACATAACGCAACTACATTTCCTTGGATAAAAATTGTGTGGTCATCATCACCCGTGATGGAAGAGCATCATTTATTTATTTTTGACAACAGTAATATCGACTTTGAATTTTGATGCATGTATTAAAAAAAAGAAAAGAAAAGTAACTATAATATAAAATCATGTTTTACTTACTTGTCTTACTTGTAGGACGTTGAGTCATACACACGCCCATGTGTTTCTGGGGCTTGCAAGGGGGGCAACAAATAGCAACACTGCGACCTACACGGCATGTCGTAAGAGACGAATAGGTAGGGACCTAGTAAAGCTAACCTAGTAAATAAAAAGCATCGCAGAAATGGGATGTGCTGGCTTACTTGTAAGCGCATAACGCACAATCGCTCTTAGACATACACATCACAAAGAGTGGTTAACAAGTGGTCGATATGGAGCGTAAGAAGAAGAAGAAGATTCATGCAAATAAAATGATGTACATGCAATTTATTTGTGAAACAAGATATTGATAATATCCGTTTTATATGTATCTTAAATTCTATTTGTCCGAAAGGATTGTGTGGGTGGGGGCTAGATAGAGAGTAGGACGAAAAGAGAGATAGAAAGAGAGAAGAGAGAGATAAAGAGAAAGATAACCTACTCTTCATATAAAAATGACATGGTTTTGTTTGCGAAATAGAATTCGTTTTGTTCTTCACTATTTCCCACCAGAAAAAAAAATGCAAACTTTCAATGCAAGCTTTTAACGGTTTCCATGTATTCACTGCATAGAGTATGTCGTTAGAAGACAATAAATAACTGCAGCTGCATACCCTTAAATCTGAAGCCATTTGCGCTTGTAAGCTTTACATCTATACAAAAACAGATACGTTTGATATATAAGGCAACGATACATTTCTTCTCAATCGATTCACTTAATACATATGGTGGCCGTCAATGAAAGCTATCCTAAATTTCAATTGAGAGAAGGTTTATAAATTATGTTGCAGGATGTGCACATTTGTTCCGAATCATCAGCTACGCTGACGTATTGAATACCCATATTCTCTATAAGAAAAGATTTAGTGTTTCCGTAAACTTGGCGCTTGTTTCCAAAATGGGTCAGTTCTATACAATAGAGTGTCTTTCTTCTAGACAATATTTGTTAGATCGAAAACAGAGGTTTTCATTAGAAGATTGATAGAATTTCATTGAGAATGTAAGACGCTCAGATAACGCAGTATAGAAGTCTGAAAACTATTATCTAGAAATGAAAATCGGAACAATAAAGTGTTATAAAAGCTTACACTTTTAAGCGGTTGATATCAATTCTCTGGTGTTGGACTGCATTTTTTCATGATTATCCTGACATATCCATTATCTGAACTTGCTAAAACTAGCACTACACAGTTGTCAAACTGAATTTTTTCATTTTAGGGCTGGACACTTGCACAATTTGTTTCAAAGATGAACTGTAACTATAGATAACTGTAAATAACATAGAAACAATTAGCATTGCTAATTAAAGTCGGTAACTATATCTTACAAGAACGAAGCAGTCATATTTTTTCGGACATGTGATGAGAAAGGAAGGTTTAGAATACATTGTAACAACCGGTAGAATCTAGGGGAGACGAGACAGAGGAAGACAGTGAGATAAACTATTTGACAGCATCACTTTATGGTACGGAAGAGAGTCAAAATCATAGATGATAGCAAATACCAAGGACAGAGAGTTGTGGAGATCCATGATCGCCTACGTCAGCTGGGACGGCACGCCACCTGATGATGAACTACATATTTGAAAGGTTGATGACACTCAAGTAAATCTAGTCATCAATCAATTTCTAAATCCGTCATCAAGTCTTTTCGAGATAGCATCACATTCTTACTGACTGTAACAGGCTAATGATTTTTTGCTTGCAAAGATAAAATCTAAAAATAGTTTGAGAACTGTGTGAAGACAGAAGAGAAATTATTTCTTTGTACGGGTCTTCGGAACCAATTCAGACATCTCCTTATCTTTCGCTGATCCATCATTAAAAAAAGAAGTATAGAAGAGCTAACAAATGCAATACAGAACTAACACCATGATGAAATGCTAAAAAAATATTATAAAAGCATCTGTAAAAGGAACACTGCCAAAATCAATTGATAAAAAAAAGTTGAAAATAAAATGTGGAAATAAATTTATACACCGTCACATTTCTACATTAAAAAAGACCATTGAAAACAGAGAAAGCATGTCTGGAAAACAATTAAACATAATTATTAATTTGGACGTTGCATGTAATTTTGTTAAAGAACATTTACTGGACATGCAGGTTAGACACGCCAAATGACAGATGCTTAATATGTTTGTCTGGATTCACAAACAACTTCCTATTGTTTCATTATGTTTTAATCATGGTTATCAATCATGTGTGCTTGTGTTGTCCATTATTCCTCATTAAATTGTTGTATCCGTTACGTATGTCTTATACATTGTTATGTGGTTTTACTCATGCAAGGCTGCTTTAATTGTAAAACAAACACAGTTTCAGGTTTTAAGGCATTCGTTAAATACACATATTGTCAAATAAGAGATCTTGGCAATGAATGTCTGCACTGTCAGTTAAAGAGTTCAGATAGTGCACATCTGGCGCTGGTCCTTTCAACCACCGAATATGCAGTGACCATCCTCACTATTAGTAAGACGCAAATTAAACAACTGGAGAGAATATTATACTGCTCAGTTAATATACGACCCTTGTTTACATCTATATCAAATATTCAAATCATAGCTGATGCATGGATCGGAGGAGTCATCATCAACGTACACAATAATGTAAAAATCTTTCTTGGCGATTGTAGCAACTGAAAAAGTTTTCTTCCGTCCCAAGCAAAATCTTAAGCAATATAGTCGTCGTGTAACGCATTACTAATGCAGTAAATTAGATACAGAGAAAGGACGCAGGATTTCTTGACATGAAGGACGGGCCTGTATAGGCCAAATATTTGCTTTTCGAAATATAAACCAGTGCATAGATTGACAAAGCGAGCTCTATGTAAACTTTATTGACTTCAAAAAAGTATCTGATAGTATACACGGCGAAAGTCTTTGTTACATTCTAAGATGATATGAAATTACAGTGTGTTTTATAAACATCAAGAAAAGCTGCTACAGCAAATTGACATGCAATGTTGAAAATATCGAGCTGAAGCTTGAAGTCCAAACATGTGTGCGACAATGATGTGTAATGTCAGCTCTACCATTTAACATTGTCATAGATTGAGTGATGTGTAAAACCACTAAAGGCAAGAAATATTAAATGGACTCACAACCACCCTGGAAGACCTAGATTTTGCTGATGACATCGGACTTCTATCTCACACAAATAAAGATATCCAGGAAAAGACTTGCCAACATAACCAGTACAGCCATCTGGTTGGGTTGAAAATCAATAAGAAGAAAACATAAATAATTACTCTGAACATCGCCACTCCAGCATCAGTCAAAATTGAAGATCAAATACGTCCAAACATACAGCTGCTTTCACTTATCTTGAAAGTGTTATCAGCCACGAAGGAGGAGCTTGAATTTGACAATAAAAGTAGATTGAGTAAGCTGTGACTTGCATTCATGATAATTCATTATATCGAAGTAGAGGCTGGTTTCGAGGTCCCCTAACCACCTGTATTTCTCTATGGGCAGGGGTCTTTCGACATGCTATCACTCTCTTAATGTGTTTTATTCATCTCATCTGCAAGACTGAGCATGCACAATACGTAATACTTGCTCTTTTCAGCACCTTATTATTGGTGGAACTTATCTTCTTGTCATCTAGTGTCAAGATGTATTCGAAAGTACTTCATATGGAAGCTGTTTATGCAATATTCTTGTTACGAGTAGGTGGACCATGTTTCACTATCATATAGAAGAGAACGGAGAACGCATGAGGATTTGATTTAGTGATTAACTCTATGTTCTAGTAGACTCTCGTTATCAGTCTCTTCATTGTTGAAGCATTATAATATATATCTGCTTGGGAAGAAAAGTAAAAATATAATGATTGGGAAATGAAACAGACATAGTTCATTTCCAAAGTGACTATGCTTCTGTCACATTATACTCAAGTACAAAGAAAGGCTACTCAGTTCTTCTCTCTTGTCTCCAATCATGTTTTGTCGCAGAGCGTCACAGTCCATTATACTATAGGAGTGGAAAAGATATACTTGGACCACAAATGTTAACACACGATAACTTTATGTTGAAACGAGATATATCTCTTTAGACCAGTGTTTCCAAGTCTTTTTTCTGCCATGCCCCAACCAAACTTTTCTACAAGTCTTATATACATGATTTTTCGCCCGAGTGATTACCGGGGCCCAAATTTGGGGTGTAAAGAATAAAACCATTGTTACCTGCCAAGCATGTCGTGAGAGGCGACTAAGGAGGTTTGGCTGAAATCGGATGCACATGTCCTAAACGTGCAGAAGTCTTTGCGTTTAGGGGCCTACCAAACCAATGTGCAACGTATACACGTTCTTGGTAAAGATCAAACATATTCCAAAAAGTGATTAAAACTGGTCGTAAAGAACAAATGCAAAGAAGAAGAAGAAGAATACATGATTTTTAATTTTCTCTTTCTCTTTTTTTCTTGCTTACACTACTCATTTTTCTAATTTATTCTTGCTTGCACTACTCATTTTTTCTATTTTTGTTTCTTGCTTGCACTACTCATTTTTCTAATTTGTTCTTGCTTGCACTACTCTTTTTTTCTAATTTGTTCTTGCTTGCACTACTCATTTTTTTCTATTTTTGTTTCTTGCTTGCACTACTCATTTTTCTAATTTGTTCTTGCTTGCACTACTCATTTTTCTAATTTGTTCTTGTTTGCACTACTCATTTTTTGTAATTTGTTCTTGCTTGCACTACTCATTTTTTCTATTTTTGTTTCTTGCTTGCACTACTCATTTTTCTAATTTGTTCTTGTTTGCACTACTCATTTTTGTAATTTGTTCTTGCTTGCATACTCATTTTTCTAATTTGTTCTTGCTTCACTACTCATTTTTCTAATTTGTTCTTGTTTGTACTACTCATTTTTCTAATTTGTTCTTGCTTCACTACTCATTTTTCTATTTTTGTTTCTTGCTTGCACTCCATTTTTCTAATTTGTTCTTGCTTGCACTACTCATTTTTCTAATTTGTTCTTGTTTGCACTACTCATTTTTTCTAATTTGTTCTTGTTTGCACTACTCATTTTACTATGGGCTGAAAGAAAGAAATATAAGATCAATAAAAAAACTAAAAATAAAGTATGTGTTAAAACTAATTTAATGTGAAGTGGAGTAAACGTAGACTAAAAATAAGCATTTTTATTTTCCCCCTTAACAATGAAATTGCCCACTGTGGGCTCCCCGTTAGGAAACACTACTCTGGACTGTGACGACCCTGACTCTTAGAGCAGCAGCAAATGCACACCATTCCTCTCTATTCTTGATATTTCTCTGTGTTGTGTTCCAGCTGTGTTTCACTTCTTCCAGTTAACACGAGTTATATGCCCGACATAATTTCAAAAACTGGAACACATCTAGCAATATACGATGACACTAATTGTATGTACAACCACAAGCTCATGTTAAATTTACTGCAATAATTGCATGTGTTCAGTCAGAATTCATGAACGTTTATGATAATCAGTTTCAAACTGTTGCAAACACAATCATTCTCACTGATAATACTCATCAATTCTCAAGTTGTATTACTGGAGACCTAAATAAATAATGACACCGCCGCTGCCACACCCATGACAGATTTGAATTAAACCATTTTAGTGCCCATTATCTCTGCAAGTACTTTTGTTACTTGTATAATCAAATTTGTTATCTCTCAAACTGAATTATTTGATTCACTATTACACAATGCCAATCTTCATCGTGTTTTTGATTTGCTCCTTTTTGATTAGATAAACACGTCAGGCCACCGATTCTTGTGTTTCAAATTTATTGAGAAAGTTGTCACCATGACCAGGTAATAGCACTTTCAATAGATTCGTTGTCCATATTTACCGAAGTCTCCGAGAGCTTGGAATAACTTGATAGTGAATTGTGACTTGTGTGTGGGTGTTGGTTTAGGTGAATGAATTGTGACTCTGTGGGTGTTGGTTTAGGTGAATGAATTGTGACTGTGTGGGTGTTGGTTTAGGGGAATGAATTATGACTGTGTGGGTGTTGGTTTAGGTGAATAAATTGTGACTTGTGTGTGGGTGTTGGTTTAGGTGAATGAATTGTGACTTGTGTGTGGGTGTTGGTTTAGGTGAATGAATTGTGACTTGTGTGTGGGTGTTGGTTTAGGTGAATGAATTGTGACTTGTGTGTGGGTGTTGGTTTAGGTGAATGAATGAAAATCCTGGCACATCGTTTACAGGAGGTCGCCATCAACCCCAGTAAACGAGTCGTCGATTTTCTACGCATCCCTTATACGTTCAGTAGTTTGCCGTTGCTTTCTAAACGGTGAGGTTTTTTTTAACCGTTCGTAAAAATCCACGCCCAATAAATTCGAGAAGTGGTCCGAGTTCTACCTGAGTGCTCTACAATCGTACGCAGTATCTATGAAACCCATTTTCTGCATTTGGACTTAAGACAACAGTGTCCCGTTATGAACTGGAATGTTTTAAAAAATGTTTACTTAAACCGTTTATTCTGTCCTGTTCTAGCTTGAAGACTTTGTTTATTTTTCTGCACTTCGTTTATTTGGATTATTTCAGCTGTGTTTTTACTTCTCTGTAACATTTAGATAAGTGTGTGTGTTGAAGGTGTCAATCATTTCTTTCCAGCTAGTTTACATTTTCATTGAAGATCAAGGTGTTTGGATGTACTTAAATATACCATTCATTCCAAACTTCTTCTTCTTCTTCGAACGCTCCATATCGACCACTTGTTAATCACGCTGTGTGATTTGTATGTAATCTGAGCCTAAGGGCGAGTGTACTTTGTGCCAGTTATGCGCCTACAAGTAGGCCAGCACATCCGATTTCTGCGACGCTTTTGATTTACTATTGTAGCTTCCCTAGGTTTTCCCATCAGTCGCCTCTGAGGACATGCCTTGTAGGTTGCGGTGGCACTATTCTTTACCCCCCTCGCGAGGAACCATTCCAAACGAAACCGATCATATTAGGACTTTTAAAACATTGAGTGAATATCAAAAGCATTAACGTTCACAGTAAATTACGTTTTAGAGATCCACAGGAAATCGGCAGTATTCTACTTAATTTTCATATCCATTCTTATAATAGAAGCAGTTGTTTTAAATTTCTGATTCCTCTAGGCGGCGGGCGAATCGTACAACATGTGCAATATATAGAAATAAATATTGTGACATAAATATGTAGACAATATGATGGCCACGGTAGCATAGTTGTTAGTGAAGTCGCTTCACAAGGCTGGTGATCCGGGTTCAACTCCCGCAGTGGTAGTGGACTTTTTTCTGACCGCGATGGCTCTCAGGTCGACTCAGCCTCAACTGGGTACCAGACATGCCCTGGGAAAGTAAAGGTGGCCGGTGTGATGCTGATCACATCACCCATCATGTGCCGACGGTCAATGAAAAATACAGGCCTAACACTGTATTGCACAATGTATGAAAGGGTTCCTTTACTTTTTTTTTTGTATGTAGACAATAAGTAGACAATATGTAGACAATAAGTAGACAGTATGTATACACAGTATTGAGAAGATCGGCCGGAAGCATTGCAAGACAGGCAATGTTTTGGGATCAGCAGGGAATGAGGAGTAGGACAAGGCCTAAACATACCTGGAGAAGAGAGATGGAGACTGATATGAAAAGGATAGGAAAAACCATGGAAAGAATTGGAAGGGATGGAAAGAGAGAGGAAGAGCTGGAAGAAGTTATTGAGACCTGTTCTCCGTTGGGAGTTGAAAGGTGAAGAAGATGTAGACAAAGTAATACTGTGATATCAATAACGTTTACATAAGAGATCTGATCTTTATTCTCCTTCTACAACTTAAGGAGTAACCTTGTTAGTGGTAAAATAATCAAGTGAACCCCAATTACTACTAGAGATGAGAGTAACGTTACATTGTAATACAATTATTCACACTGTGACAGTTATAACTGAAAGGGTCAGCGTACTAGAACACCACTGATATTCAGGCTGAATAAGCTTTATATTTGTTATGTGTGTTAGCACTTTTAATTGGTTTTTATCTGCAACTTTTTTTCATGGTGCTCATCTTGACTTTGTGTACATCACACTCAACAGCAGCTGCTTAATTTAACTTAATGTTACACTATCACCATCATCATACATCACAATTAAACACTACATTGATCGCCTTATCTTAACTTCCAATTAAGCTAACGAATACAAATACCATTATGGTAACATATAATTGGTTGTTACTGTGATCTGATTAGTGTTGAACTCAACAAATCGCTTTTTTCTTCCACTTGCTAAAGTAAACATAGACATGGGCCGGTTTAGATATACATTTATTGGTTCTCATATTATGAGCGTTATCGAGTTCTGACTACAATTATTGCTATATAGTTTTCACAACTTTTATCAAGCACAGATTGTTTATGTTGTTTACAAGATTTAACACGTCAAAAAAAAGTACTGACATTTTACAAAGTATAGAAACAATATACAGTGACGTTTCCACCAACAGATCTTTATCAAGCAAAGGATACACCAGAAGCGAAAAATTTCTTATACGGCAGCCGTAAATAGATATTCAGACAATAAATGCTGACAAAGATCAGTTTTATTTTTGTACCAGGGCATGCAGGTGTAAGGGGAATGAACGTGCGGATAGGCTTGCAGGTATGGCTGCTGTCCAAAGCGGACGAGCAATGGACCAGGCTGATATTATAAATTCCTTAAGGGAGAGAGGGCGTGTACATGATTCACGTAATAGCGGTGCATCCACAACACTAACCAGACTGCAAGAACTCAAAGTTAAGTGTGGTGTAGCTCGACAAGAACGCTATGCTGGCAGACAAAGAAGAATTGTAAACCAACAAAGAACCGGTGTCGTTAGTCGCCACACGCTGATGGACATACTGAGGGAGAGATCGGAACACTTATGGACTAATTTGTTCGACGTGCAGTGATGGTGATCCGACGACTAAACTAAACTAAACTCAGACAATAAATCCCAAAGGCTCTAAAAATTGTGATCAAGATTGTAAGGATAAGTCATTTCATGACTTAACGCATTAATATATTATATAATATAATTTATGTATACATTTATTTACTATTTATAGTAGCAATAAAAACTGTCAAAGTGTAGTACAAACAACAAGAAAGTGTTCTATGTGAAAAGCCACTATAGTGGCTGGTGATGGGAATGGGATACATTTGTACACAAAAATAGTTGTTCATCATCATCAAATACCGTGTCCTGAGCAGAACATTGCCACCGTAAGAGTGCATCGAATTTTTTCTCTCATAGGTCAGATGACCTGTCTCTGCAGCGGTAATACTCAAACCATCAGTTACATCCTGAATCCATCTTCTCCGTGGTCTTCCTCTTCTCCTCTCTGCCTGGATGCCTCCTTCCATGATGGTCTTCTCCAGCCGTTCGTGTGTCTTTATATGTCCAAAATAGTTTAATTTTCTCATTCTCATTTGTAGCATCAGCCAGTTTCGTTTGATTTTGAGTTCCTTCTGGATATATATATATGTATGTCTCTTCTCTGTCTATGATATGGCTAGCTGTATGCATTTAGTTAATACAATTTACATAGAGATACACAATAGAAAGACGACTGCATACATAAATATATATATTTATGTCTCTTCTCTGTCTATGATATGACTAGCTGTATGAATTTAGTGAATACAATTTACACAGAGATAAACAATAGAAAGACGACTGGCATACATAAATATATATATTTGTTCTCTTCTCTGTCTATGATATGACTAGCTGTATGCATTTAGTGAATACAATTTACATAGAGATAAACAATAGAAAGACGACCGGCATACATAAATATATATATTTGTTCTCTTCTCTGTCTATGATATGACTAGCTGTATGCATTTAGTGAATACAATTTACATAGAGATAAACAATAGAAAGACGACTGGCATACATATATATATATATTTGTTCTCTTCTCTGTCTATGATATGACTAGCTGTATGCATTTAGTGAATACAATTTACATAGAGATAAACAATTGAAAGACGGCTGGCATACATAAATATATATATTTGTTCTCTTCTCTGTCTATGATATGACTAGCTGTATGAATTTAGTTAATACAATTTACATAGAGATAAACAATAGAAAGACGGCTGGCATACATAAATATATATATTTGTTCTCTTCTCTGTCTATGATATGACTAGCTGTATGAATTTAGTGAATACAATTTACATAGAGATAAACAATTGAAAGACGACCGACATACATAAATATATGTAATTGGTGACCGTCACGTTTATAAGCTGATCGCATATATCTAGCTCATGTTATCATTGTAAAATGGTAACATTGCTGTATCTACTTTCGATAATTAAAAATCTCTCATTACCTTTGTTGATGAATTATTTCCATTGTAACTCATGTTAGTCTCAACATTAATAGTGTAACGAATCTAATAGCTTCTATCAACACTAGCAAGAGATATAGATACCTTAATGAGTGAGACTGTAGCACTGTTAATATGATTGCTGGACGACTTTTACAAACCTTTTCAGCGAGTGATGAGCACAGAAGTATGACATGACCGTCACCAGTGCCATCGTATGACAGGCGCTTTGGATTGGTTATTGGTTACTAAACTGACGTCATTGCACTCCGGGCAGACCCATAGGTGCTCGTCTCCCAATAATATTGAAGAGTATGCATACTGATGGTTCCCTTGGCTCGCTGATTAAACACACCTCTCACTCTGCCTCTCAGGCATCCAGTTCTACTTGTATAACGGGTAACTCCAAACTGCCTAAATTGCTTGATTGATTCAACATCGATTTTAGTGTCCTCATCCAACAGTCGCGAAGAGACCGAAGAATATCCCCTTATCCATCTTCAACTCCCAAACAATCGATGCTGTTGATGCAAGCCTGGCCGCTCTCTCACTACCGTAAACACCCGCATGCCCAGGACAGTATATCAATGTAAGCCGCTGGAGGTTAGAAACTTCTATAGACGACATCCACTTATACCGAAACCTGCCTTTCTGGATCTTCTGAAGCATCGACTGAGAGTCAGATACAACAACTGCCCCAGTAAATGAAGTCCCAGAGATCAATGGAGATGCGACAATTCGCAGTGGACTATTGCTTTCTTTGGTGCGAAACGTCCGTCAGCATAAACAGAGTACCAAAGATCCAATGGAGGACAGCAGTAACATCCTCACCTTACATCCTCATACTGGAAACGATTGTCCTTGTATGTTTCATTTCGCTCTACAACAATCCTATCATGCGTGCTAGCCAAGAAACCCCAGCCTGACTTCTCACTATGCTGCAAAGACCCATTGGATCAAATAGACGACATAGATATAAGTAGGTGAAAAATATTTTTAAAAATATGGACAAAGAACAGGAGAACAAGATGCTCCATTATAATAAAGTACAAGAACCGTTTGAGATTTAGTACAGACTTCCTTTAATGAGGAGACCACAGTATACGTTATCAAACAATTAATCAGTAAAT
The DNA here is from genome assembly GCA_020796225.1 of Arion vulgaris. Lineage (NCBI taxonomy): Eukaryota > Metazoa > Mollusca > Gastropoda > Stylommatophora > Arionidae > Arion > Arion vulgaris. Next base: position 23,453,359 of record CM036761.1, on the reverse strand, counting down.
AAAGAAAAATATGAAGTATGATCTAATTTCAAATATTATACTAACCCTCAACCTCTAGTCGTTTTTGTTTTAAAAAGCTGCTTACAATGAAAGTTGGTCTATGTTGTAATGGTTTAGATTTCTGCTAGAACAACATTAGATTGGTTATGCAAAGTGGAAGAAACAGTACAGAAATGCATACAAGACCAAACCAATGATTCAGAAAGGGGGTCACTGAAATCAAGACACTATACTGTCTCTTTAACGAAATGGTTGAGAAGTTTACTTGTCATTCTGAAGGTTGTGAGTTTGAATCCGGACCAAATCACATGTTTTTTCATGGATTGTTGCTGGATCCCAAGGATTGGGATGCTATGCAGGTCGTGATTTGTGCAACACTCGAAGCAGGGGTTGTGTCATATCTGTTGACTGGGACTGAGCCATATAGGGAAACCCGGTGCAATGAAGTTAATACTTCACCTTTATATCCATTAAACATTATAGTTAAGAAATCGATACCAACAAACGCAATACTTATCAGATAAACGGATCAGGTAGAAATCTGAGAAATTCTCTTTCTATTCTACTAAAGTTGCACAGTTTCACTGAGCGCTTATAAAATACTTATACCTATTCACATTGACCAGTTAACTACGACATCTTTATACAGATAGTTCTGTCTTTGTTTCAGGACACGATAACCTACCATTCGTGGTGGTAACAAGGTAATTTAGACGTTATTACCAACGTTCGAGAGCCAAGACCGAATCGTTCTGAGTAAATGAGTACACTTGTAACTTCATCAGGGACTCTTTTCTTGCCGGGAACAGTCGTCTGACAAATTAAATTGGTGTTGGATATTGCCATTTTTTCTCACATTTTATTTTCCTTCTTTATTGTCAAATAGAAATTTTGTTGCCAAGAGTAATATAGAAACAGAAATAGCTGTGAAATAAGAAATAAGGAGGCGATTCATTTTAACCACAGAAGATGATGATAAGATTTTTCAATATTGTCAAATATAGGATTAATTTTGGTAATTTTATTGTGAAGTTTACAGATGCTATTTTAGTATCCAATCCATCCTTGTTATATGCGTATTAATACATTGACCTTAAGAACACTGTTTTAAATGTAAACCTATATAGCGTATAATGCCACAGTAATACGAAGACTTAGAGAGCTCATAGTATTAGATAGTATTGTATAAAAGGTGGGTGGTCAGTTGGTTCCTAGTGAACTTCTTCGTCTCTTAACTCCCCCCCTTGAGGCAGACGGTATCAACAAATTTCCTCCAACCAGATCTGTCTTGAGTAAGCTACCTTAGTTACTTCCATGTCTTCCCGCCTCTTCTATTTCTATGCCTACAATTCGTCTACATGTCTCTCTAGGTCATTCCCTACGTCTTTAACATAGCACCGACATAGTTTAAAAGTGAACAACCTAATTTTCCACATTGTAATATAAATAATCATAATTTCATAGTAATACATTTTTAATCAATTTGATAGAATAAGCAAAAGCGACTAATTTGTGTTGAAAATTGTGGCATATCATTTACAGGACGTAGTCATCAACCACAGTAAATCGGTTGTTGATTTACGTTGAAGTTGTGTTACCAGAGCCAAACATGGTCAATGAGCAAATAACTACATGTGAAATGCGGTGCCTCCGAAAAGTTACCAACTACACCAGAAAAGACAGTCACCAACATCAGCATAAAAAGAAAGTTGGCACAGAACTATGCTTGAATTACATTGAGAAATAGAAAATGAAGTGATTTGCCCACTTAATAAGAATGCATCCAAACTTCACAGTATACCGAGTCTTCTACAACAGAACATCAGGAAAGAAGGCAAGAGGAAGACCACGAAAATATAATAAGATGGCATAGCAGAATCCTGTGAAAAAAAAAAAAATTAACAATCACCCAAGTCACCAGAATAGTGCTAGACAAAAACAGAAAACCATGACAATGGGCAACAAGACAATAGCATGTGAGGGTAAAGAAGAAAAGAAGAACACGTTGGAATCGTGTTATCAGATTGCTTTCTAGTTATGAATTCACTGAGCGTTCTGTTAGTATAGACATTATTAGAATTTGGTTTATCAATTGTTTGTAAGTTATAGATACAGACATATAGAAAAAGGTAGAATGTCTGGATGCCAGTCGCTTGCTTGCTTTCTGTGTTATAGTTCCATGACCTTAAGGTATGAGAACCTTACTTAGAATATATATTGTGGTAGGAATGTCTGTGGAGAAGTGGCCAAGTCGCTTGCTTTTGACTTACATGGTAGGAAGTCTGATAGGTTCTGGAACGACAGACCACCTAGCTCGGACATTTTGGACATGCCTGGGATTGTTACTGAAGCTATGGAGTTCAGGCTTCTTGCAACAGTCTTGACAGGTGACGAGTCATGTATGCGGAGAAGGACTCAACCACATTCAGAAACCTTACACAATTAAAACAATTTTTCTCCTATAAAACTTTAAAACATTTTATTTCAGACAATATAGAAGGACGTACATCGTTTTTTATTATACAACAAAACAAAGAGAATGGAATGTCGTAACGCATACACCGTTCAATTTTGTGACTCAAACAAAGAATGCATGTGAATTCAATTCTCGCAACTGAAGTTCCACAAATGAATCAATGAATTGGCTCTTAATCTTTCCTCTCTATTTGGTATTAGAAATGTAAATTAGATGCTACGAAATTCGTGTACTGCAGCTGAGATCTTTCTGTGTAAGAAAGAGATCTGATCACACATGGTTATTAAACAAAGTGCAATGATGATGATCTTATCAATCAATCAAAAATGTAAAGTGACAGACATTCCGCACCCTAATGTGGAGCATTTTCATTTCATTACAATCGGTATTAAATTAATATTGACAGTGCCAGAGAAAAACAAAACAGAAAATGTATATTTCAATGTGGCAAAAACAATAACAACTGATAAAACAAACATAACAGAAGCTATTTTTAACCAAAGGAAAATAAAATAGAAAACGTAAACGGTTTTGAATATCTCTGTACACATCTTACAAGAGATGAAAATAGGAAAAAGAAAATCAAGAAACGAAGAATCAAAGACATAGAAAAACTCAACTAAAAACAGTATGAAATAGAGTTGATTGAAAAAACAAAGATCAGAATACAAAGAGAATGCATATTTCCAATGGGAACGTAAGGGTGTGAAACATTGACATTTAATAAAACATTGAAAAGGCATATTTTTGTTTTTGTATCTATGTGATACTGAAGAATCTTCCGTATATCACGGGCAGTGAAGAGAACACATACATATATATATAGAAAGAAAGAACTCAAAATTAAATAAAACTGTCTGCAGCTATAAATAATAATGAAAAAATGAAGTATTTTGAACATATAAAACGCCCGCGTGGTGCAGGTGCTCACAAGGGAAGCAAAGAATAGTTCAACTGCAACCTACAATGCATGTCGTAAGAGGCGACTGATGTAGGCCCTAGGGATGATACCATAGTAAATAAAAAGCATCGCATAAATTGGATGTGCTGGCCTACTTGTAGGCGCATAACTGGCACAACGTGCAGTCTTTCTTAGACTCAGATCACATACAAATCACACAGCGTGGTTGACAAGTGGTCGATACGGAGCGTTCGAGAAGATTCCGATGAGCTGTTAGGGTGATATGAAGCTAGGACATTGTTTAATCGGGTGATATGAAGCTAGGACATTGTTTTAAAAAAGTACTGTCATTTTACTGTCAAAATAGGCGGGACATCTGGTTTATAAGGGACATTCCAATGAGCTGTCAGGGTGATATGAAGCTAGGACAAGCTATTAAATGATGATGATGATTCACAAGAAATATTTAATCTAAACTTCACTTTGTTGTCTTTAACAAATCGCCATTTCTCAATCTCTCCTTCTTTCTATCTACATTTTGCTTCAACTCTCTCACTCTTTATCTCTCTTTCCCTATCATATGTTTCCATTATGTCTCATATCTCATCTCTAAAAATCAAATGCTCTTTCTCTAGCCACACATTAGTTGTCTTCAAATCTTGTTTGAAACTTCCATTCCGCCAAATCCAGGTTTTCTACTCAATTTGACAGAACGATATTGATGATGTTTATGTTACATCTGTCGTTTATCGAATTATCTAACATGAGATAATATCTGAAGAAATGTGAATAACGATGAGTTTTATCATATTTTATCTCCAGAATATGGGAAGCCATTACATGCATTGACGTTTCTGTTCTGAATTAAATCATGTTAATGGCAGATAACGAAGAGAGAGAGAGAGAGAGAGAGAGAGAGAGAGAGAGAGAGAGAGGGAGAAGAAATTCAGGTGATCTAAAATTTTGAAATGATCAAAGCATTATATTTAATATTTTTGAAGAAATAACGAATCAAATAGTTGACTTGAACAAAATCAAAGGAATGCATTTTTAATGTGTTCTTTTATAATTGCAATATTTCTACTATCTTTTTTTCTATGAAATCGCTTTTAGCTAGGATATTAAATACGCTTGACATTAGATAACAATGATGCAATTATAGAAAGTCACACAGAATAAAAGACATAACATGTTCATTCACAAAACAAGTTCAACTGTCCTTTACATAAAACAAACAGTAGCACGTGAAACATGGTGGCTTTGATATTACAGAAAGGTTTGTCATAATATGTTATCTTAAACTTTAACAAAATGAAGGAAAGTGCACATAATTTACTTGCAGATGTAAACTTCTATTTAAGATGAAAGATTTATAATGAAAAGAAAGTGGAAGAAAACTGACAGATTATGGGAAATAGTGATAAGACAAAATATGGAAGAGAGTTGTATGCACGTAATACGATATTAGTTAGTTAGTTTGTTCCTTTCGTGCCAAAGGCGGCAAATAGGGCAGAGGTTTTAGATCTCCATGTGATGCGGTTCGTTTGCTAGCAGTTGGAGATCTTGTATGGTTTTACATCTCAATAGTTTACTTTCTTGTTGGATGGTTCTTCGAAGAGTGGTCTTTGGTCTTCCACGTTTTCTTTCCCAACTGGTGACCACATAAGGACTTGTCCATTTAGTCTCTTTGCGTCTGATCTAAGAACACGACCTAAATGTTTCCACCTTCGTTTCCTTATAATATTTGATACGGGTTGTTGGTGTGTTCTATCTCTCACTGTGTTGTTAGAAACGAAATACTCCATTTTACTTTTAATAATTTTCTGAGACATTTATTCTCAAAGCTGTTCAGTTTCTTATCAATTTTTTTGTTGATTTCAACTTCACAATCGTAGGTCAGACAGAAATCACACTGACCTAAATAATTTAACTTTTGTGCATATACTAAGGTCTTGAGATTACCAGATATTCATAATTTTAGTGAAGGCACTAGCTGCTATAGCAATACGAGAGTTTATTTCTTTCATCGAGTCTCCGTTGTTTGACACTTTACTACCCAAATATGTAAAATGTTTAACTTTCTCCTGGGTTTGGCCATTTATTACGATGTTGGGAGGTTCATAATTTTGATCTTGGCAGAATTAATCTGGAGACCAACCTGTTCTGCAAGTGTGCAAAGATTGCTCGTTATTTTGTGGGTTGCTTGTGTGGTTGAATTCACTATGGCCACGTCATATACCAATTCCAATGACAAATACCAAGGATGTATTGGATACTAAAATAGCATCTGTAATAATTATGTCTTAATACGATATGGACGATAGGTATATACATTTCACAAGATAAAACAGATTTACTGAGTCTTGACAATATATGAACATATGTTACAGGGACTTGACAACATCGAAATCTGAGTTACATGAACTTGACAACATATAGATCTAAGTTAAATGAACTTGACAACAAATAGAAGTGAGTTACATAAACTTGATAACATATAGATCTAGTTCATGAACTTGACAACAAATAGAAGAAACCTCCATGGACCTGACAAAATATCGTTGGGAAAGTTAGCGATAGAGGCTGTTGAGGGTTTATGTTAAATATATATTTGTCACTTTAATGAAGAAATGGATGTAGATATGACGACATATGAAGGAGAATGTCAGAGACAGATGACATCTAGTTAGTATGACTGCATACAGACATATATCATCTCATAGACGATATTGAATATATACAAATGACATCTGATAGATCATACTGAATATAGACAGATGTCATATGATAGACGTGCTCGAATATAGACATATGTCATATGATAGATGTGACAGACAGATGATAACTTTGAACATAGAATGGACATATCTAGAAGGTAAAAATAAAACTATTGAATCATTCCACATTTTCTCATTTGAAAATAAGATATCAAATTATCTCCCTAACTGGTCATTTCCGTGGCTATCTTCAAGAAAAAACTAGAAAGAAACACAATTTACCCAGCGATAACTGAGTTTCATTGCTCTGTGGGACGCCTGATCTAAGATTTCCTGTCTGAGATGGTTACTCGATCACTGCTGGTTTTTGCGACCAGAAACGGATGCTAACGAGGTGTCTCTTCACAGACAAGTAGGAGGATATTTTTTCTATTGAGAAAGAAGAGATGTCTGAAGTTATGATAAGCGTTAGTATTTCTGTTCTTGTTTTGTAGTTCTGGGAAGCATCCAACTATACTAATGATATTCTTGCAATGTCTTTCTTAGAAAATAGAAGGATTTACTAACCACCTTCGTATAAGATTCAAATGTTGACCTATTCTTTTGTAGAAAAGAGATCGTAACGTAGATCGTTAGTCTCTCAGTCATGAGAATTCAAGTTCAAACTCTGGTAGGTCAAGTTGTACTTTTGTCTTGATTTAAAAAATAAAGAACCCTGCATTCTGTATATTTGCAATCAATGCTAGTCACCAAGTTAAATACAATTTGTGGGAGAAAGAATGAAGGGGATGGAGAAAAAGAAAAAGAAGAATATGAAGTTAAGTGTATCATGAACAGGCACTTAATTCGTTCATATCAAAGAATTTGAAATTACTATTAAACTAAATTTGATGCTCCTTCTTTCTAATGATCAAATCGACTTCAATATTCATAAACTCATGTTTCAAATTACTGAGACCCTTGGATAGAATGTGTGTCTTCCGATTCGTCTGTTGAAGTGAACTTTTCCAGGGATCAATATTTTCTGATACCGACAGATATTGAGAAGCTTAGTGACCGCTTCAGCCAAAGTCTCATGATATCTCTCTGAGGACTTCCACTCCTGTAACTAACACTTCAACTGCACGGATCATCTCGACGTTCGTGACATTCGGGTTACAAAAATCCAATCATGTTAGACTAGCAACTGTTGTTGAATTGCCATTGAAAATCGTTTAATATATCTCCTGGGGGTCCCTTAAATATCATGGTTTGAAAACCTTACTCGTCTATACTTGATATACTGTGCGTAACCCCTTCATTTGAAATTAACGATCCATCTCAATAGCAGTTGTTAATGAAATAAACAATACTTTATCAAAGAGAATCTTATACGTTTGATAGTTATACAATAGAAACTTAAACTCTCAAATGTGAGTGCAGTTCAATAATAAGAATCGAATGTATGTTACCGAAACCAATTGGTGAAACAACAATACGTGTATCACCAGGTAACAGAATAATGTCGATTTACACCAACAAGAAGAATTACTGCCAGAAATACAAATCAAATAAATACAATACTTCCTCCCGTGTGTTGCCAGGGCTCTCAGGGGATGAACAGAATTGTAACACTGCGACATACAGGCCATGTCATACGAGGTGACTGAGGTAGGGGCATAGGGAAGCTACACCTTGTAAAAAAAGCGTCGCAGAAATCGGATGTGTTGGCCTACTTGTATGCGCATAACTGGTACAACTGTTCTTAGAGTCGGATCACATACAAATCACAAAGAGTGGTTAACAAGTGGTGTGTTCAAAGAAGAAGAAGAAGAGATGCAATACTTCAGACAGGTCAAGAATGAAACGTTGATAAACACCTCATTGGAAGAGAAGGCTGAAAGACAACGACCAAAGGAATATTTAGCCACAAATGACAAGGAAACATAAAGAGATGGACAAATTACAGCATGGCAGAGTGAAACACAACGTCACGAGAAAGAGGAAATTGGAGGTTGATTTTAGCCAACTACTCATCAGACGAATCTGATGCGGAGAAAGCCACTGATAACAATGATGAGAAAACTTGTACTGTCGAACACGGTTAAATATGCCACCTACATCCTCACATATACGCACACTCAAACACACACACACACACACCATCACGTACACAAATCAGGTTTAATTTGAACCCCGTTTGGGGCATAGGCCATCACCAACTTGGGCCACAATAAACTAGTGAACGGATAAAATAAAAAAAACGTTGTCGTTACTGTCTTTAATATCTCTATTTTATGCCTAGGTGTAGGATAGGCACATGTGCTTCTGACATTTAATATCTCTATTTTATGCCTAGGGGTAGGGTTAGGCACATGTGCTTCTGACATTTAATGGCCGCATGACTAGTGCAGTCGCCGCGAAACTGTTCAGTTTGTCATTTATCTTTATGCCCCTGAGAGAAAAAACTCCTTGGCCTTACCGGAGATTGAACGGGGGTCTTCCGCATAGAAGTCGCGTCCAAAATCCATTCGATCAGACTCTCCAAAGTAAGGATACAATAAACCGCACCCACGTAAATACATGCAGTAATGTTGATATTTTCGAAATCAAAGCAATGATCACAGCAAACAATAGAGAACACATATTTAAATTTATGTTTAACGAAGATATTTGTTTCATTAGTCATCAAACTGACTACACAGTAGTCTAGGTAGATTGAACACCTACTCAGTGTCCACGATAGTTGGGAAAGGGTAGGTTTTTCGATGGTTCTAATACCTAACAAGTTTTATAAAATGTCTTAGTCTGGATTGCATTTGTGGAGTCCTACTTGAGCAACGTTTGAAACAAAGTTTATTCGATCACAGTGTAGATACGTCATCAACTGTCATGTCCTCATCAAACAAACGATTGCTAAGCAACGGAAGTATTCGATCACAGTGTAGATACGTCATCAACTGTCATGTCCTCATCAAACAAACGATTGCTAAGCAACGGAAGATCACAGTGTAGATACGTCATCAACTTAATGTCCTCATCAAACAAACGATTGCTAAGCAACGGAAGTATTCGATCACAGTGTAGATACGTCATCAACTGTCATGTCCTCATCAAACAAACGATTGCTAAGCAACGGAAGATCACAGTGTAGATACGTCATCAACTTAATGTCCTCATCAAACAAACGATTGCTAAGAAACGGAAAAATGTTCCAATATATCCATCCCCAACATACCGACCATATGTACTTTTAACGCAGTTCTGTTAAATATATAATTATCTCAAACATCTGGATATTCAGGTTAGTAGAATTACACAAGATCCAGTTTTAACGCAGTTCTGTTAAATATATAATTATCTCAAACATCTGGATATTCAGGCTAGTAGAATCACACAAGATCCAGTTTTAAAGCATCTACAAAAGACTTCTTATCTCAGTGTGCGTCTGTAGCTTAAACGGTAGTAAGCTCGATCACAACCAAGCGTACCTGGTTAAAACTCTGCCGAGGCAGTCTGGATCAAATACGTTTCCATGGAATTTTTACGAGGTATAGATATCACAGTTCAGAAAGCAATGGAAAACTACTGAGCGTATAAGTGTTGCCTAGAAAATCAACGACTCGTTTACTGTGGTTGATGGCTACGTCATGTAAAGGATATGCCACGATTTTCATTTTTCACAAATAGCATAAACTCTACCAGTACAATCATTATGTGACTTTGGTTGACTGAGAATTGGACACAACAATTGCCGTTAAAATTTTAGACTAATATGTGTATTATTATTATATCCGCTCTCGTACCGTGTTATACGTTACATAGGACCTGCAAAAATGTCTCCATACCGATTTCTCAAACGTGAGCAACTCGTTCAATCTCTTATATGAAAGTGTGTCCGATATTTCTTGCCTCACTCAATAAAATTCGCCTCAGGGTTTCCCTAAAGCGTACCATTTAATTCTCACTTCAATGCCTGGTCAATGATTCTTTTATCATTTCTTCTATGAGTATGCCCATCCACATCTTCTCAATTTCAGAACAGTTGCTACTAGTGATTAACCAGAGAACAGTTGCTACTAGTGATTAACCAGAGAACAGTTGCTACTAGTGATTAACCAGAGAACAGTTGCTACTAGTGGTTAACCAGAGAACAGTTGCTACTAGTGATTAACCAGAGAACAGTTGCTACTAGTGATTAACCAGAGAACAGTTGACTAGTGATTAACAGAGAACAGTTGCTACTAGTGATTAACCAGAGAACAGTTGCTACTAGTGGTTAACAGAGAACAGTTGCTACTAGTGATTAACCGAGGCAGTTGCTCTAGTGGTTACCAAAGAACAGTTGCTACTAGTGGTTAACCAGAGAACAGTTGCTACTAGTGATTAACCAGAGAACAGTTGCTACTAGTGGTTAACCAGAGAGCAGTTGCTACTAGTGATTAACCAGAGAACAGTTGCTACAAGTGGTTAACCAGAGAACAGTCGCTACTAGTGATTAACCAGAGAGCAGTTGCTACTAGTGGTTAACCAGAGAGCAGTTGCTACTAGTGGTTAACCAGAGAACAGTTGCTACTAGTGGTTAACCAGAGAACAGTTGCTACTAATGGTTAACCAGAGAACAGTTGCTACTAGTGGTTAACCAGATATTTTTCGGATTTCATCACTTCTCCTGAATTTGTCCCATTTTATGTTACTATACCAGTGGGCGTCTGTAGCTTAAGCGGTAGTGGGCTAGATCACAATCCAAGCTTACCTGGTTCAAACGTGGACACTTTGGGAGCAAATTCTTTCCGTGGGATTTTTACGAAAAGTACGACGTAAAAAAAACACCTCACCGTTCAGAAAGCAATGGTAAACTACTGAACGTATAGGTGGTACCTAGAAAATCAACGAAACGTTTGCTGTGGTTGATAGCTACGTCTTGTAAAAAATATGCAACGTTTTTCATTTTTTTATAGCATATGGTAGATACTAATTTTATACACATTTTCCACTTTCAATTAGTGATAGCCAAAATGTGAAAAAATGCTTCGATAACTGATAGAGATAACAGGAACAACAAAAGAACAGTTAGTACCCATAACATGACCGATCTGTTTACATTGATAGTAAATGAGAAATGGCTATTAATGTTATCAAAGAAAATCTATCTTCTGGTATCTAATGTACTTTAAAAATAAATGTGTTTAGACTAGCATATCTTTTTCTTCATATACGTTTTGTTTGAAACGTGATCAAAGTACTCGTTCAAATACAGACACATTGAAAAGATGAACAGGACACTGTGAGAACGATACATTGAAGCAAAACAACAGCTTGTTCACGGATCAATACTCACTTAATTTAAGTGAATTCGACTGTGTTTATTCAGCCATTACAAAAGCGTAAATAACTTTACTAATCTACCGACCGCTGTGCTAAGAAGGTTGGCATCTTTCAGTCTCGAGGGACCATAAATGCGTCGATAGTTAGGGTCTTCACTGCTCCGCTGGATACTGTAAGGCAGGATGGGAGAGTGACAGTCTCGAAGGATCATAACTGTGTCGATAGTTGGGGTCTTCACTGCTCCGTTGGATACTGTAAGACAGGATGGGAGAGTGCCAGTCTCGAAGGATCATAACTGTGTCGATAGTTAGGGTCTTCACTGCTCCGTTGGATACTGTAAGACAGGATGAGAGAGTGACAGTCTCGAAGGATCATAACTGTGTCGATAGTTAGGGTCTTCACTGCTCCGTTGGATACTGTAAGAAAGGATGAGAGAGTGACAGTCTCTGTTAAAATTCTCCCTTCTGAACGATGATTCCGGTCTCTTGAGATGGAAATGCATCCTAAATTAACGTTTCAATTTTCTCTTCTCCTTTGACAAGACTGTGCCCAAATGCAACATTTTGCTCCACACCTCATTTCTCCAGGTAGATCTCAGCAGCATTCTGCTCCACACCTCATTTCTCCAGGTAGATCCCAACATTCTGCTCTACACCTCATTTCTCCAGGTAGAACCCAACATTCTGCTCTACACCTCATTTCTTCAGGTAGAACCCAACATTCTGTTCCACACCTCATTTCTCCAGGTAGAACCCAACATTCTGCTCCACACCTCATTTCTCCAGGTAGATCCCAACATTCTGCTCCACACCTCATTTCTCCAGGTAGAACCCAACATTCTGCTCCACACCTCATTTCTCCAGGTAGAACCCAACATTCTGTTCCACACCTCATTTCTCCAGGTAGATCCCAACATTCTGTTCTACACCTCATTTCTCCAGGTAGATCCCAACATTCTGTTCTACACCTCATTTCTCCAGGTAGATCTCAGCAACATTCTGTTCTACACCTCATTTCTCCAGGTAGAACCCAACATTCTGCTCTACACCTCATTTCTCCAGGTAGAACCCAACATTCTGTTCTACACCTCATTTCTCCAGGTAGATCTCATCAACATTTTGCTACACACCTCATTTCTCCAAGTAAAGCTGTACTTGTCAACTGTTTCCTATGTACATGTGCCCATACCATGAGCCTTCATATTTTGCTTACAAACATCACAGCACGAAAAAAACACCACAGAACCTACGTTGTTAGTCTATGTACTCTGAGAGTTATTCTTAGGGAATTATCGGTGCAATTATGGATATATCGTATGTAAGATGAGGAGGATTCTCTAATGAACAATGCGCAAAGAACATTGTTCCTATCTTTAAAGCTGAGTTTTCTTATTGTTTTTAATATAATTTGTGGCTCATTTGTTCTTAATTTACCGTAAGTTTCAAACACTCACGACAGTAGATGAGCCGTGACGAGACAGACATACTTCGTGAGGGATGATAAGTTTAGACAGGTTGTTACAATGAAGAGCGAAGATCTCTCCCACCATCGAGAACAGCCCATGGCGACTTGCTCTACTAAGACTGACAACAGGGGATCTATGTGGCTAAGTGATTACTCCTTGCCTTACGTTCCGAAGGTCGGGAGTTCGAATCCAGATCGATCCAGTTCGATTGCGTTCTGTTCACGGTACATTTTTTTTCCAAAGAGTCTTATGATTGTTGCCGGAGCTATGGAATTTGTGCTTTGTGCAGTACTTTCGACAGGTGGCGTGAAATTTATATAGAGAGGGACCTAGCCATATGGGATAAACCCCGCACCAGTGAAGTCAATCCATCGGCTTTAGAAACTTTAGACTTACAACCGTTACACTGCTTCTTTCCATGTTGCGTCACTGCTGTTATGCGGTGCATGAACTGCCTCTCTGGGAAACAGACCAAGGCAGTAGAATATGAAGAATCTGTTGATACCCAGAACTAAGTTCCCCCATCTACACATCTCTGTTACCAAGGGAAAGACAATACCCAATACAGTTCGTCATCAGAAACGTCTCAGAAGTTACCAGAACTATATTGTAAACAACATTAACCTGACTTACTTAGGGAATTCATATCCGAATTAGTCCTATCGATTGACCCTTGAAGCACTTTTTTATGATTTGATACAACTGTACTGTAATGGAAGTTTGAAGTCAGAGTTTGAAATATAGCCGCCTATATCATTTATGTGTCATAAAGCTCCATCTGCCCGAATCTATTGGTTTTTCTGACGCCAGTTGTTCTCGAATCTCTTCTTGTTAGAGGTGATAAGAGACGCACGTAGACGCTGCGGTAAACTGAATAAAAGAGCGATGTGGACGAAAACACGCATGTCGTTGATAAATACGAGTTACATGAAATATTCAACTCACTAACTTTGAACATTAAAACTGCTCTATACATCAGTTTGAAATCTGCTGTAGCGGAGTGGTAGGTGTACGTGCTTCGTAGGCTCACGGTATAGGATTAAACCCCACTGCTGAAGTGATGTTTTTCGATCGCAACGACTCTTGAATCGATCTGAGATATTGCAGGACAGAAACACTAAATAATAAAGTATATCGACTTGATCCTGTCAGCATCACTCAATGCCTGTCGTTTGTCAAAGAAACATGCAAGTCTTATTGCTTGATATGACCATGATCCATATTGCACTACGGGAAATAACCATGTCTGCTCCGATCTCTTTCTTACATGAAAAGATCTCAGTGGTATTGTGCGAATTCCGTAGCAACAGCGAGGATCCCCTATGTAATTTTGAAGATGGTGAATATTTTTTAAAGAAATATTTTACAATCTTTTAATGAATTTAGCAGGGCAGAGGTTTTGCAATCTACTCTTATCAATATTCAACCACCACCGGTTATTTGACGAGTTGCTCAACTGGAACACAGGACATTAGTTTTATCGTTACACTTTGATAGTACTAGAAACGTGATCTTACATTCATTGAGGTCAGAGGTCTTTGATAAAAACATCCTAATATATCCTTGCGGGTAACGAGCCAGGTACCTGTAGCAGAGAGAGAACACTTTACTTCTATGGTACATGTACTTACTTGAAAGCAAAACTATAGACATTCATAACAACAAGACGTAAGGTATAGAGAAAGGACAAGATCAAATTGAGCTATTATTTTTATCATAGGACCTCATATTTTCTCTTGACGTGATGTGGCCTGGTGACGATGATGAAACAAAACTAACATTTTGAAATAACCAAGAACATGAGATTGATATATAGTTTTATGAAAAAGTCTAACGTTGTATTCCCCAAATATCCATCTTTGTATTAAAAGAATTCTTTGCTTACCTTTATAAGTCACATTGATCTTAAAATATCATTTCACGAACAGATGACCCCAAAATCAAGAAAGAATATAAATACGGTAATGAACAAAGCATCCATTAAACTGCAGGACTACAAACTACAAATATTTACATATCAGAATCACCTTTGATGGACATAACATCATTATTATAAAAGGCTGCACTATCTTGTAACAATCTTTGATCTCAGACAATGTTACAAAGATCACATTGAAATATGATACAGTTGTACAGGAGAGGTCTTGTAGGACATAATTATGTTAATCCCGCAAACAAATTGGGTCTACGCAACGTCGGTAAAGCAAGCAGTTGTTTCCTTGTTGATTGCATGGACGAGTGTTTGCGTAGTGGAGTGTACAGTAACATAACTACCAGCACGAGAAATTCGGTTGAGATAGTTACTGTTTCAAAGCCACAATGACACTGTCTATGCGACACATTATTGTATCCGAACTTATAGTATATGTTTTAGAGCAGCGGTTCTTATAATTTCTTCTGCGAGGCCTATTTAAATATAATTGTTCCGCGGGCTCCTATTTATTTCATATACGAAAATGTTCAGGAATGAATTATCTGTGTGTTAACTAAGTAACTACTAAGTGCCGTGGTATGCGAACGTTCCTATGCCCCGTTTGGGTATGTGCCGCAGACTGCGTCATAATTTATTTCTTAGCCAAATTAGCGCACACATTTACCATAACACATTTTAATCGCTGCCGGTTCATAACTGATGTATATATTTATGCATATATAGCCTTGGTTGTGAACTTAATCCTCCCTAGGGGTGAAAGGTGATGAGAAAGAAGAAGAAGCCCAAAACACGGAACAATTTATTACTATATGTGTATATTTTTGGATGCCTTTCTGTTTTTCTGACACCATGTAATATACGCTCATATATATTTCAATATATATCATTCATATATATATATATATATATAGGAAGGACATATATTTGAGGTATATGAGCTGCAAAAAATAGTATTACAAATTGACCCATATGCTAAATTGCATATATATAAATAAAAAAGACAAAATGTGAATTTAACTTAGAGGTAAAATACATACAACTAAATACAGTTACAGATGCTATTTCATATATTTTTTATTATATTTTAACCGTTTGAACATTGATGTTTTTCCTAACTGTAGTGATAAACATCGTTCGTGTTTTGCCGGCATACGCAAGGGACAAAGAGAGAGAGAGAGAGAGAGAGAGAGAGTGATACACATCCCTTTCCCATTCAGCAAACATGGTTATGCTCCACTTCCTTGCATGTTACTGACAGTGGTCCCTACATAAAGAATAGTCTTGTTCCTATTTTAGGAATATCTACAAATTCTGTATCCCTAGCATCATCAATAGAGAGAAGAGAACATCTCAATAATACTTTGCAAGGTCACACACAATATTGTCAGTGAGTTTGTTGTCGTTACTGCTTGTAATACCGTTGTTTTGGGGCGGTGTAGGACAGGAGGGACATGAACCTGTTGAATGTAATTGCCGAATTGCTAGTACGGCCACCGCGAAACTATTCAGGTTAGCATGTTTTATTTATGCCTCGACAGAAAAAGTTACTTGGCCTTATCGTTGATTGAACTGCATCTCCCGCATGGGAGCCGTGCTCTAATCCATTCGGCCACCAGTGAGTTCATAACGTGTAACATTCCGAGCATGTCAAGTATTTGGGCAGTACAAAATGTACACATTTATAGCCATTAGTAGGAAAATAGAGAATACAAAGTTACATCAGTACTTCATGGTTCTTCTCTTCCCTCATATGTTGCCAGAGCTCGAATGGGGAGCATATTATTGTAACACTGTGACCTATAAGACATGGTGTAAACATATTATTGTAACACTGTGACCTATAAGACATGGTGTAAACATATTATTGTAACACTGTGACCTATAAGACATGGTGTAAACATATTATTGTAACACTGTGACCTATAAGACATGGTGTAAACATATTATTGTAACACTGTGACCTATAAGACATGGTGTAAACATATTATTGTAACACTGTGACCTATAAGACATGGTGTAAACATATTATTGTTACACTGTGACCTATAAGACATGGTGTAAACATATTATTGTAACACTGTGACCTATAAGACATGGTGTAAACATATTATTGTAACACTGTGACCTATAAGACATGGTGTAAACATATTATTGTAACACTGTGACCTATAAGACATGGTGTAAACATATTATTGTTACACTGTGACCTATAAGACATGGTGTAAACATATTATTGTAACACTGTGACCTATAAGACATGGTGTAAACATATTATTGTAACACTGTGACCTATAAGACATGGTGTAAACATATTATTGTTACACTGTGACCTATAAGACATGGTGTAAACATATTATTGTAACACTGTGACCTATAAGACATGGTGTAAACATATTATTGTAACACTGTGACCTATAAGACATGGTGTAAACATATTATTGTAACACTGTGACCTATAAGACATGGTGTAAACATATTATTGTTACACTGTGACCTATAAGACATGGTGTAAACGTCTGAGGTAGAGACCTAGGGAAGCTTCTGTAGTAAATAAAAAACGTGGCACAAATTGGACGTGCTGGCCTACTTTTAGGCGCTTAACTGGCACAACGTACACTCGCTCTTACACTCAGATCACATACATATCACAAAGAGTGATTTAATAAGTGGTCGACATGGAACGTTCGAAAAAGAGAAATATGGAGGGTTCTTCTCTCATCTAATAAGAGTACAACATCAAGTCTCTGTAATCTACACATCCCAGGTATTTATTGTACTGCAAACTAACACGAAACGTTGTCCTATGTTGAAACTACTAGACTTAAATTAATTTGTGCAAGTGTTACATGTTGATTTGATGTAATCTAACAAGATATAGTCTATACGTCTATAATCTGTTGTAGTCTAGTTTGTAGTAGCACATTTTTCTGCATTTGATTGACATGGAATATACCGTCACTGATTAGTTAAAGTGTTTCTTCTTCATCTTCTTCTACGAATGTTCCATATCTATGTTCCATATCTATGTTCCATATCTATGTTCCATATCTATTCTCCATATCTATGTTCCATATCTATGTTCCATATCTATTCTCCATATCTATGTTCCATATCTATGTTCCATATCTATGCTCCATATCTATGTTCCATATCTATGTTCCATATCTATGCTCCATATCTATGTTCCATATCTATGTTCCATATCTATGCTCCATTTCTATGTTCCATATCTATGTTCCATATTTATGCTCCATTTCTATGTTCCATATCTATTCTCCATATCTATGCTCCATATCTATGTTCCATATCTATACTCCATATCTATGTTCCATATCTATACTCCATATCTATGTTCCATATCTATGCTCCATATCTATGTTCCATATCTATACTCCATATCTATGTTCCATATCTATGTTCCATATCTATGCTCCATATCTATGCTCCATATCTATGTTCCATATCTATGTTCCATATCTATGCTCCATTTCTATGTTCCATATCTATGTTCCATATTTATGCTCCATTTCTATGTTCCATATCTATTCTCCATATCTATGCTCCATATCTATGTTCCATATCTATACTCCATATCTATGTTCCATATCTATGTTCCATATCTATACTCCATATCTATACTCCATATCTATACTCCATATCTATGTTCCATATCTATGTTCCATATCTATACTCCATATCTATACTCCATATCTATACTCCATATCTATGTTCCATATCTATACTCCATATCTATGTTCCATATCTATGTTCCATATCTATACTCCATATCTATACTCCATATCTATGTTCCATATCTATGCTCCATATCTATGTTCCATATCTATACTCCATATCTATACTCCATATCTATGTTCCATATCTATGCTCCATATCTATGTTCCATATCTATACTCCATATCTATGTTCCATATCTATACTCCATATCTATACTCCATATCTATACTCCATATCTATGTTCCATATCTATGTTCCATATCTATACTCCATATCTATACTCCATATCTATACTCCATATCTATGTTCCATATCTATACTCCATATCTATGTTCCATATCTATGTTCCATATCTATACTCCATATCTATACTCCATATCTATGTTCCATATCTATGCTCCATATCTATGTTCCATATCTATACTCCATATCTATACTCCATATCTATGTTCCATATCTATGCTCCATATCTATGTTCCATATCTATACTCCATATCTATGTTCCATATCTATACTCCATATCTATACTCCATATCTATACTCCATATCTATACTCCATATCTATGTTCCATATCTATGCTCCATATCTATGTTCCATATCTATACTCCATATCTATGTTCCATATCTATGTTCCATATCTATACTCCATATCTATACTCCATATCTATACTCCATATCTATGTTCCATATCTATACTCCATATCTATGTTCCATATCTATGTTCCATATCTATACTCCATATCTATACTCCATATCTATGTTCCATATCTATGCTCCATATCTATGTTCCATATCTATACTCCATATCTATACTCCATATCTATGTTCCATATCTATGCTCCATATCTATGTTCCATATCTATACTCCATATCTATGTTCCATATCTATACTCCATATCTATGTTCCATATCTATACTCCATATCTATGTTCCATATCTATGTTCCATATCTATACTCCATATCTATACTCCATATCTATGTTCCATATCTATGCTCCATATCTATGTTCCATATCTATACTCCATATCTATGTTCCATATCTATGTTCCATATCTATACTCCATATCTATGTTCCATATCTATGTTCCATATCTATACTCCATATCTATACTCCATATCTATACTCCATATCTATACTCCATATCTATACTCCATATCTATGCTCCATATCTATGCTCCATATCTATACTCCATATCTATACTCCATATCTATGTTCCATATCTATACTCCATATCTATGTTCCATATCTATGCTCCATATCTATACTCCATATCTATACTCCATATCTATGTTCCATATCTATACTCCATATCTATACTCCATATCTATACTCCATATCTATACTCCATATCTATACTCCATATCTATGTTCCATATCTATACTCCATATCTATACTCCATATCTATGTTCCATATCTATGTTCCATATCTATACTCCATATCTATACTCCATATCTATGTTCCATATCTATACTCCATATCTATACTCCATATCTATACTCCATATCTATACTCCATATCTATGTTCCATATCTATGTTCCATATCTATACTCCATATCTATACTCCATATCTATACTCCATATCTATACTCCATATCTATGTTCCATATCTATACTCCATATCTATGTTCCATATCTATACTCCATATCTATACTCCATATATATGTTCCATATCTATACTCCATATCTATACTCCATATCTATGCTCCATATCTATACTCCATATCTATACTCCATATCTATACTCCATATCTATACTCCATATCTATGTTCCATATCTATACTCCATATCTATACTCCATATCTATACTCCATATCTATGTTCCATATCTATGTTCCATATCTATACTCCATATCTATGTTCCATATCTATACTCCATATCTATGCTCCATATCTATGTTCCATATCTATGCTCCATATCTATGTTCCATATCTATACTCCATATCTATACTCCATATCTATACTCCATATCTATACTCCATATCTATACTCCATATCTATGTTCCATATCTATACTCCATATCTATGTTCCATATCTATACTCCATATCTATACTCCATATCTATACTCCATATCTATGTTCCATATCTATGTTCCATATCTATACTCCATATCTATGTTCCATATCTATGTTCCATATCTATACTCCATATCTATACTCCATATCTATACTCCATATCTATACTCCATATCTATGTTCCATATCTATACTCCATATCTATGTTCCATATCTATACTCCATATCTATACTCCATATATATGTTCCATATCTATGTTCCATATCTATACTCCATATCTATACTCCATATCTATACTCCATATCTATACTACATATCTATACTCCATATCTATGTTCCATATCTATACTCCATATCTATGTTCCATATCTATACTCCATATCTATACTCCATATATATGTTCCATATCTATGCTCCATATCTATACTCCATATCTATACTCCATATCTATACTCCATATCTATACTCCATATCTATGTTCCATATCTATACTCCATATATATGTTCCATATCTATGTTCCATATCTATACTCCATATCAATGTTCCATATCTATGCTCCATATCTATACTCCATATCTATACTCCATATCTATACTCCATATCTATGTTCCATATCTATACTCCATATCTATGTTCCATATCTATGCTCCATATCTATGTTCCATATCTATGCTCCATATCTATACTCCATATCTATGTTCCATATCTATACTCCATATCTATGTTCCATATCTATACTCCATATCTATACTCCATATCTATGTTCCATATCTATGTTCCATATCTATGTTCCATATCTATACTCCATATCTATGTTCCATATCTATGTTCCATATCTATACTCCATATCTATACTCCATATCTATGTTCCATATCTATACTCCATATCTATACTCCATATCTATGTTCCATATCTATACTCCATATCTATACTCCATATCTATACTCCATATCTATGTTCCATATCTATGTTCCATATCTATACTCCATATCTATACTCCATATCTATACTCCATATCTATGTTCCATATCTATGTTCCATATCTATGTTCTATATCTATACTCCATATCTATGTTCCATATCTATGTTCCATATCTATGTTCCATATCAATGTTCCATATCTATACTCCATATCTATACTCCATATCTATGTTCCATATCTATACTCCATATCTATACTCCATATCTATGTTCCATATCTATACTCCATATCTATACTCCATATCTATACTCCATATCTATACTCCATATCTATACTCCATATCTATACTCCATATCTATGTTCCATATCTATGCTCCATATCTATGTTCCATATCTATGTTCCATATCTATGCTCCATATCTATGTTCCATATCTATGTTCCATATCTATGTTCCATATCTATACTCCATATCTATGTTCCATATCTATACTCCATATCTATACTCCATATCTATGTTCCATATCTATACTCCATATCTATGTTCCATATCTATACTCCATATCTATGTTCCATATCTATACTCCATATCTATGTTCCATATCTATACTCCATATATATGTTCCATATCTATGTTCCATATCTATACTCCATATCTATACTCCATATCTATACTCCATATCTATACTCCATATCTATACTCCATATCTATGCTCCATATCTATGTTCCATATCTATGTTCCATATCTATGTTCCATATCTATGCTCCATATCTATACTCCATATCTATACTCCATATCTATACTCCATATCTATACTCCATATCTATACTCCATATCTATGTTCCATATCTATACTCCATATCTATGTTCCATATCTATGTTCCATATCTATACTCCATATCTATACTCCATATCTATACTCCATATCTATACTCCATATCTATGCTCCATATCTATGTTCCATATCTATGTTCCATATCTATGTTCCATATCTATGTTCCATATCTATACTCCATATCTATACTCCATATCTATACTCCATATCTATACTCCATATCTATACTCCATATCTATACTCCATATCTATACTCCATATCTATGTTCCATATCTATACTCCATATCTATGTTCCATATCTATGTTCCATATCTATACTCCATATCTATACTCCATATCTATACTCCATATCTATGTTCCATATCTATACTCCATATCTATGTTCCATATCTATACTCCATATCTATGTTCCATATCTATACTCCATATCTATGTTCCATATCTATACTCCATATCTATACTCCATATCTATGCTCCATATCTATACTCCATATCTATGTTCCATATCTATACTCCATATCTATACTCCATATCTATACTCCATATCTATACTCCATATCTATACTCCATATCTATGTTCCATATCTATACTCCATATCTATACTCCATATCTATACTCCATATCTATACTCCATATCTATGCTCCATATCTATACTCCATATCTATGTTCCATATCTATACTCCATATCTATACTCCATATCTATGCTCCATATCTATACTCCATATCTATGTTCCATATCTATACTCCATATCTATACTCCATATCTATGCTCCATATCTATACTCCATATCTATGTTCCATATCTATACTCCATATCTATACTCCATATCTATACTCCATATCTATACTCCATATCTATGTTCCATATCTATGTTCCATATCTATACTCCATATCTATACTCCATATCTATGTTCCATATCTATACTCCATATCTATACTCCATATCTATGTTCCATATCTATACTCCATATCTATACTCCATATCTATACTCCATATCTATGTTCCATATCTATGTTCCATATCTATACTCCATATCTATGTTCCATATCTATGTTCCATATCTATACTCCATATATATGTTCCATATCTATACTCCATATCTATGTTCCATATCTATGTTCCATATCTATACTCCATATCTATACTCCATATCTATGTTCCATATCTATGCTCCATATCTATACTCCATATCTATACTCCATATCTATGTTCCATATCAATGTTCCATATCTATACTCCATATCTATGCTCCATATCAATGTTCCATATCTATACTCCATATCTATGTTCCATATCTATGTTCCATATCTATACTCCATATCTATGTTCCATATCTATGCTCCATATCTATACTCCATATCTATACTCCATATCTATGTTCCATATCAATGTTCCATATCTATACTCCATATCTATGTTCCATATCTATGTTCCATATCTATACTCCATATCTATGTTCCATATCTATGCTCCATATCTATACTCCATATCTATACTCCATATCTATGTTCCATATCTATGCTCCATATCTATACTCCATATCTATACTCCATATCTATGTTCCATATCTATGTTCCATATCTATGCTCCATATCTATGCTCCATATCTATGCTCCATATCTATGCTCCATATCTATGTTCCATATCTATGTTCCATATCTATGTTCCATATCTATGCTCCATATCTATGGTCCATATCTATGTTCCATATCTATGTTCCATATCTATGTTCCATATCTATGCTCCATATCTATGCTCCATATCTATACTCCATATCTATGTTCCATATCTATGCTCCATATCTATACTCCATATCTATGTTCCATATCTATACTCCATATCTATACTCCATATCTATACTCCATATCTATGGTCCATATCTATGTTCCATATCTATGTTCCATATCTATGTTCCATATCTATGCTCCATATCTATGCTCCATATCTATACTCCATATCTATACTCCATATCTATGCTCCATATCTATACTCCATATCTATACTCCATATCTATACTCCATATCTATACTCCATATCTATACTCCATATCTATGTTCCATATCTATACTCCATATCTATACTCCATATCTATACTCCATATCTATACTCCATATCTATGTTCCATATCTATACTCCATATCTATACTCCATATCTATACTCCATATCTATACTCCATATCTATGTTCCATATCTATACTCCATATCTATACTCCATATCTATACTCCATATCTATGGTCCATATCTATGTTCCATATCTATGATCCATATCCACAACTTTTTAACAACTCTTTGTGATTTATATGTTATCCAAGCCTAAGAGCAATTGTACGTTGTGCCAGTTATGCGTCTACAAGTAGGCCAGTACATACGATTTCTGCGACGTTTTGTATTTACTAGATAGCTTCCCTAGGCCCCCACCTCAGTCGTCTCATACGACATGCCTTGTAGGTCAGTGTTACTATTCTTTGTTCCCCCTGAGGGCCTCGGCAACACACGAGAGAGCCTCGGCAACACACGAGAGAGCCTCGGCAACACACGAGAGAGCCTCGGCAACACACGAGAGGGGTTAAAGGGTCTTAAGACAAAGGAATAACTTCATTATTCCGGAATGTTCCTTATATGGTTTGTACCCTCTCCGCAGAAATTGCACGTCATCTGCCGAGAATATTGCACAAAGCACAAACTCACTAGCTTCATCAACAATTGTAGTGGTCTCAAGAAAAACAAATCCCACTTATGTGAACAGAAGGGCGCGATCTGGGTTGGAATGCATGACTTTCGGAACGAGATACAAACTGCTTAGCCATTTAGCCACAGAGATCCCCACTTAATTGGAACAGCTCAAAGATGAAACAGTCCCCACGACAATATGACGAAATACAAACTGCTTAACCATTTAGCCACAGAGATCCCCACTTAATTGGAACAGCTCAAAGATGAAACAGTCCCCACGACAATATGACGAAATACAAACTGCTTAGCCATTTAGCCACAGAGATCCCCACTTAATTGGAACATCTCAAAGATGAAACAGTCCCCACGACAATATGACGAAATACAAACTGCTTAACCATTTAGCCACAGAGATCCCCACTTAATTGGAACATCTCAAAGATGAAACAGTCCCCACGACAATATGACGAAATACAAACTGCTTAGCCATTTAGCCACAGAGATCCCCACTTAATTGGAACATCTCAAAGATGAAACAGTCCCCACGACAATATGACGAAATACAAACTGCTTAGCCATTTAGCCACAGAGATCCCCACTTAATTGGAACATCTCAAAGATGAAACAATCCCCACGACAATATGACGAAATACAAACTGCTTAGCCATTTAGCCACAGAGATCCCCACTTAATTGGAACAGCTCAAAGATGAAACAGTCCCCACGACAATATGACGAAATACAAACTGCTTAGCCATTTAGCCACAGAGATCCCCATTTAATTGGAACAGCTCAAAGATGAAACAGTCCCCACGACAATATGACGAAATACAGTTCCAGATTGAAGCAATTTGAACACCAATAAAGATTGGTAAAAGATGGAATGAAACTGGAATTGTGGAGCTGTTAAGCCTTTTATGTGTACATTGTGTACATCCTATATGTTTCTCACTGCTATGCTTGCACGGGGAAAGAGGAATAAATATCAAGGACATTTATGTGCGCTTCAGCTGACAATACTTTCTTTATGGACCGAAGACTCCATAAAACATATTCAATATTGTCTGTGGATTTCCACTCAAGAAAATGTAAGACCTGAAATAATTTACATCTTGAGTGCCATAGACGTGTCAGCAGCTGGAGAGTAGACGATGGTACACAGACCAGATGAGTGTATGAGATGTTAAGTTGATTTTGCCTGGCTGTCCTCGAGTATATAAACTTCCCGTATTTTATAAAGGTTATACTATATTGTTAGTTATCTGTCATCTATAGATCTGCGGCGGGAAATTTATGGAAATTGTGTCTGTGGTAATGTAGGAAAGTTTTTTCAACTGAAAACCAATTCTGAAATAAAAAGGAAACTATTACAGAAAATCGTAGATGATATTGCAATACAGTGTATTACATGAAGTAAAATATAATTTTATAAATACTGGCCTATGAGTGTAGAGGCTAGGTGCTCGCGCCTCGTCCCTCGTAGAGTCATCGGATATTTATTTCAGAGATCCTTGATCTCAGTGTAGGTGAGATTGAATTCCTAGTTCTATCGGAGACGGACGATAAAACGTAGGTACCGTTCAGATTAAAGAAAATAAAGAAAAGAATAAAAATAAAATTCCTACAAAATATCTTCACCATCTTCAAAATTATATCAAAGACCCTCGACGGTGCTACAGGGTTCGTGTACTGCCGCTGAGATCTTTCTTGTAAGAAGAAATCAAAGCACACATGGTTACTTACCGAAGTGCAATGATGATGGTCCTTTCAATCAGTAAATCAATAATTTCATAAATAATAAGCCATACTTTGTCATAGATGCACAACGATCAACAAAACATGCGTTACGACAAAAATATCTTCATCATAGACAACGACCAGCAGAAATTAAAGTAACGAACTAAAATAAAATAATGACATCAAATCTTAATTTCTAGTTCTTTGAACACTTGCAAATATAACAATATTTTCATTATATTCATATTTTACCGTTATACGATATGACAGAGCATCCACGCAATTTCTCCACACTGCTCTATCCTGGACAACTCTTTCAACCTCTTTTATAGAGTTGAATCCGATAATTCTCGTAACGTCTCTTAGTAAAGTTCGTTTTAGGTTTCCTAGAGCCTCAATTCTTTCTTAAACTCTCCCTGCCGCCCCCACTTAGAAGCCAGCTTAATAGATACAATTTGTTCATTATCAAATTTTACAAGAAAACAACTGTAAAGCAGGTTTTCACGCAAAAATCTGTCAGAAGCGTCATACTAACGCTCTAATTCACATCGGGCGAGCGCAGAAGAAGAAGAAGAAGAAGAAAACAACTGTTGTGAGTATTTTGTTTTGTAAAAGCTGACTATCAATACATACATGCCTACAATGCCAGAAAAAGAAATTGATCTGTTTGTCAATACTCTTTTCATCTTCTTCTTGTGTCTCTATTTAACACGGAAATCCAGAAGTTCTGGGTGTTACGTTCGTTCAGTTTGATGTTTCTCCTCATGATGATTCCTTTCCATTTTGTTCGCTTTGTTTTCTCACATACTAAACTGATGCCATTTTAGTTTAATTTTAAACAGTTTATTGGTTTTTTTTTACTTGTCCAATACATTTTGTTTGTCTAGTTGTTGAATCTCATTAAGTATTTTACTTTTCATCCCTAATTAAAGCAATAGTTAGTTTTCTTTACTATCAATGGTTTATATCAGCGATCAATTATACGCCCCAGGTGCGTCCTTTGAATTAAGTCACGCTAATAGAGTCTGCCCATTTGTCTACAGCAGACCGATGTGATGCTTTGTAAACATGTTCAGCCTCCATTCATCAGTTTTATTGATATCAGGTATATATTAGGTTTTTTATATTCATCTTTCTTTCTAAAACTTGTATTCGTGGCACCATACCCTGGTGCCTGATTTCGATGTTTACCACCAGGACATCATCTATTTTGGTACTCTTTTTTATTGTTTGCTGAATGATTGTTTTGTCCCTGTGCCGAATGTTGTCGTTACGTTTAATTTATAGACGAACACATCTCCGAAATGTCGCTAACTCTATCTATACCAACAGCCACTGTAGTAGCTAGCGTACGTAGAAGTACCAGTAAAATCAACACCACCCACTGTATTGGCTTTTACACCACCAGTCACCGTACTGGCTTTTATTTTCGGAGTTAAGGGAAATGCATGATCGTATTCTAAGAGTTAGAATACGATCATGCATTAGTTGAGATATACATTATTTATTCTAAGAGTTAAGAGACATAGAGTTAAGGGACGTGCATGAGCGTATTCTAAGAGTTAAGAGACATGCTTGATCGTATTGTAAGAGTTAAGGGCATGCATCATTGCATTATAAGAGTTAATATATATGCATATTCGTATTCGGAGAGTTAACATACATGTATGTTCCGATTCAAGAGTTAGAGACATGCATGATCGTATTCTAAGAGTTAAGAAATATGCATGATTGTATTCTAAGAGTTAAGGGGCATGCATGATAGTATTCTAAGAGTTAAAGTTAAGGGGCATGCGTGATCGTATTCTAAGAGTTAAAATTAAGGGGTATGCATGATCGTATTCTAAGAGTTCAGAGATATACATGATTTTATTTTAAGAGTTAAGTAATATTGAACATCCATAACTAAATAATAACATGATTGAAATATAGAACACACAGCACATAGTTTGTATCATCGTCATCTCAATAGCGTATCTTGAGAAGAACTTTGCCATCCTAACAGTGTTCTGAAATGTCTATCATAGGCTAGGTGTCTATCATACACAATACACAGCCGTCTGTGTTGCTGACATACTAAAATCTTATATTACATCTTGACTACATCTTCACCGTGTTATTTATCTTCTCCTCTTCTCTCCATAATTGTCTTCTCCAGCCCATCATAAACCTTTTTTGGTTTCTATCGTATGTGTCCTTGTTCGAGATAAGGACTGATGATGATGGTTTATATATATATATACACTGACACACACAAGTATGGAAAGCAGTATCTATGAATTATGACAATTATACACCAAGAAAAGATGAACATATTTTTACCCCAAATATTCATCAACTGGTGTCTACGCAGAATAGACGGACTGAGATGGTATGATAATGTCACACATGTGAGGAGTTTATGGAAAAAACAAGACCGATTCTAGAGAACCATTAAGTTAAAAAAAGACATTGGTGTTGGATAGGGCACACCGCGAGTAAAATCCTAGGTAATATAACAAGACATGCTTTTTTCATGGAACCCACAGGGAAAACGAAAGAGAGGGAGTCCTTGAAATGCATAGAGAAGAGAGCTATATACATTCTATAAGAGATTATAACATACAGAAAAGCTGGACTGAGCTGCAAGAGATAGGGAAGTTTGGCATGGGTTGGCTGAGGGCATATGACCCCTATCAGGGTTAAAAGTGCATGATAGACAGACATAGAGAGAGAGTGTGAGAGAGAGAGAGTGCGTGAGGGTCCGTCGGAGTTTGACAAATATTTGGAGAGTAAAATAAAAATATAAATGAATATATGAATAAAATAAATATGCAAATCTTGAATATTACAACATCGTTAACATGAAATGTATGCTGGCAACATATCAGTAGATTTACTTCTACACACTTAAGTCAACTCTGAGCTTTTAAATCAGATCAGGAACGTGACAACGCAATGTCGATACACATACAAAATGGATTATATTTTGGAAGCTCTGTTTGAGATTGTCGATTGTTTTTATTCTTTCTTTTTTTTTACATTAACCCTTAAACGTTCTACTATTAAAATATCTTATTTATAAATACGAAATTACATGACTCATGAGCGGGCCGTTTTTGTGTACTAGTTATGCACACTTATACTGTCTTATATATTGTCCAAACAACTTCATTTTTGGATATATTGTGTAAATATGAAGGTTATACGAGACTGTGTTAATAGTTTCATGATATATTTCAGAGCTTTTTTCCTAATTCTTTGTGAACGTATAATTATTTGAAAATTGTAAAAAAAAATATATTTTGAACATCACCAAAATGTGGTCACTGATATCACAATTAACCTCAGACTGACACTAAAACCACATATATTGATAGTCTATTCAATTAACCTCAGACTGACACTAAAACCACATATATTGATAGTCTATTCAATTAACCTCAGACTGACACTAAAACCACATATATTGATAGTCTATTCAATTAACCTCAGACTGACACTAAAACCACATATATTGATAGTCTATTCAATTAACCTCGGACTGACACTAAAACCACATATATTGATAGTCTATTCAATTAACCTCAGACTGACACTAAAACCACATATATTGATAGTCTATTCAATTAACCTCAGACTGACACTAAAACCACATATATTGATAGTCTATTCAATTAACCTCAGACTGACACTAAAACCACATATATTGATAGTCTATTCAATTAACCTCAGACTGACACTAAAACCACATATATTGATAATCTATTCAATTAACCTCAGACTGACACTAAAACCACATATATTGATAGTCTATTCAATTAACCTCAGACTGACACTAAAACCACATATATTGATAGTCTATTCAATTAACCTCAGACTGACACTAAAAGCACATATATTGATAGTCTATTCAATTAACCTCAGACTGACACTAAAACCACATATATTGATAGTCTATTCAATTAACCTCAGACTGACACTAAAACCACATATATTGATAGTCTATTCAATTAACCTCAGACTGACACTAAAACCACATATATTGATAGTCTATTCAATTAACCTCAGACTGACACTAAAACCACATATATTGATAGTCTATTCAATTAACCTCAGACTGACACTAAAACCACATATATTGATAGTCTATTCAATTAACCTCAGACTGACACTAAAAGCACATATATTGATAGTCTATTCAATTAACCTCAGACTGACACTAAAACCACATATATTGATAGTCTATTCAATTAACCTCAGACTGACACTAAAACCACATATATTGATAGTCTATTCAATTAACCTCAGACTGACACTAAAACCACATATATTGATAGTCTATTCAATTAACCTCAGACTGACACTAAAACCACATATATTGATAGTCTATTCAATTAACCTCAGACTGACACTAAAAGCACATATATTGATAGTCTATTCAATTAACCTCAGACTGACACTAAAAGCACATATATTGATAGTCTATTCAATTAACCTCCGACTGACACTAAAACCACATATATTGATAGTCTATTCAATTAACCTCAGACTGACACTAAAACCACATATATTGATAGTCTATTCAATTAACCTCAGACTGACACTAAAACCACATATATTGATAGTCTATTCAATTAACCTCAGACTGACACTAAAAGCACATATATTGATAGTCTATTCAATTAACCTCCGACTGACACTAAAACCACATATATTGATAGTCTATTCAATTAACCTCCGACTGACACTAAAACCACATATATTGATAGTCTATTCAATTAACCTCAGACTGACACTAAAAGCACATATATTGATAGTCTATTCAATTAACCTCAGACTGACACTAAAAGCACATATATTGATAGTCTATTCAATTAACCTCCGACTGACACTAAAACCACATATATTGATAGTCTATTCAATTAACCTCAGACTGACACTAAAACCACATATATTGATAGTCTATTCAATTAACCTCAGACTGACACTAAAAGCACATATATTGATAGTCTATTCAATTAACCTCAGACTGACACTAAAACCACATATATTGATAGTCTATTCAATTAACAATCCAACCTTATATAAAATGCATATTTTCAACATTGGGGAAATATATGGCTGCTAGTAACAGAGCAAGTCATCAAAAATAAAAAAACTTAAAATCCATGAACGTTTAAGAGTTAAAAGTGTCGATACTTTTATGTTTCTTTATTGTGATATTAGAAATGTTATGAGATAAAAATTGGCTACTGTAGTATAAATCTGCATCTGCATGTGTTTTCTATGGCATCTCTACTAGCGTGTTTTATCTTCTGTTTGATTAATTACTTAAACAAACTAGCAGACTCTAATGTATCATAGTTTACCGATCGTGCTGTCCAGGGACTTGGTGAATAAAGCTATTAACAGATCCTACTACAGACGTGTGTTTATGGTTGAGAACATGAATGTTTACATTGAGTGAATGTGCCTTTGAATGAAATGAATGCGTTGTTTGACTGTCGTATTTCCTGGTTTCAATAGTTACATCTCCATCTTATTGAATATATTTCCAAATATAGACCGATTAATCTTCACAAAAGAACGCTTGATATTTTTTGTCAAACCAATATGTATTCTTTAATTGCATTGTCTTTCTTCTAGGATCAGTTTCCTATGCTGATAAATGAAGTAGAAAGATAAAGTGTATCAATGAAGTTAGGCTTATACAGTCAGTTGTCTTTTCTCAGGTATATAACAATTGTATGTCTCTATGAATTCAAATTTATGTGATCAGTTTTCAAATATGTTCACTAATATAAACAGATTAAAGTGATTGTCTTTATGAATCCAGACATGTAATATTATTCCATGTTTAGATATCTATCTTCACAGAGAGATGAGTTGCTTCCATTAATCCAGTCGGTATTATATGATCCTTGCAAGTTTCCATTAATTTTGTACTTTAGTTTACGCGCCGCCGCTTAGTCAGGATTTACATATCAGGTCATTGAAGATGGGACAAGTGGCGTAGTATGGTCATGCGAGATAGCTGTAGTGCTACATCAAACGAATATGTGCCTTTCCTATTTAACCACTTTTACTTTTAATTGAAAATCTAACTATATTCAATTACGCAACGATAGCTATTGAACTGGCAAAAATATATATTTTTAACTAGTACATATTTCCACTTTACATGTTTCACTTGAAGATCAGATCCATTATTCTTTCCTTTTGCAGTAACGTCTCTATGACGGCATTGTAAAATGTATTCTTCATTTTTTAAACTTGCTCAAAAGTTCCTTTTCAATCGACAAAAGGCTAAGACTGGAGAATCTAACTTGACCTTGTGTAGATCTGCGGCATCAGTGGATTTTCTTTAACGAAATTTTAACAGAAGATGTAGTTGCTGGAATAGTCAAGTTCAATGAATGAAAACAAAGAGAGTTGGGGAGGGTGGTTGGGCGGGCGGGCGGGGAGAAAATATTTGATGATTTATCAAAAGTAAGACTTATAGTACTGCAACACATTTTCGAAAGATTTATTACAACTAGACCTTAAGAAGAAAATAAATGTTTGAAATATTTGTCCAAAGTAAGACGTAGTGGGGAGCAAATTTTTAAATTTTGTTGAAACTTAAATTGGTTATTGGTTACTAAACTGACGTCATTGCACTCCGGGCAGACCCATAGGTGCTCAGTCTCCCCAACAGATATCGAAGAGTATGCATACTGATGGTTCCTGTGGCTCGCTGATTAAACACACCTCTCACTCTGCCTCTCAGGCATCCAGTTCGACTTGAACAACGGGTAACTCCAAACTGCTTAAATCGCTTGGTCGATTCAACATCGATTTTAGTGTCCTCATCCAATAGAGAGTCGCGAAGAGACCGAAGAATATCCCCTTATCCATCTTCAACTCCCCAACAATCGATGCTGTTGATGCAAGCCTGTCCGCTCTCTCATTACCGTAAACACCCGCATGCCCAGGACAGTATATCCACGTAAGCCGCTGGAGGTTAGAAACTTCTATAGACGACATCCACTCATACCGAAACCTGCCCTTCTGGATCTTGTGAAGCATCGACTGAGAGTCAGAGACAACAACTGCCCCAGTAAATGAAGTCCCAGAAATCCAATGGAGGGCAGCAGTAACGGCCTCAACCTCCATCCTCATACTAGAAGTAGTTGTCCTGTATGCCCCACTTCGCTCTGCAACAACCCTACCATGCGCATAAGCCAAGAAACCCCAGCCGGATTTCTCACCACGTTGAACCGACCCATCAGTATATACAACAACATCATCATCCCTTGCATTATCTTCTATCAGCTGCTTGACTGCGAGATCAGCCTTCATGTTGCCCCAATCTCTACATTCTCTTCCAAGAGTAATGATAACGTTGAGATAGTTCATCATGCAACCATCTGTTGGGATCCATTCTTCCCTTTTGGTAGGGTCGCAACCGTAGTCACCTGACCAATTGTTCTCTCAGCCTGGGCCATCCACGACATGCCACGCTTGATTCTCGTGCCCTTAACATCATTAGTGTTCTGTGTAGTGGATGTCTCTTATCCGAAGTAACCCGCATATATGCCTTGGTTTGGGCGATTGCATGACGGGAGTGTAGTGACAGAAGGCCAAGCATATATCTCATCTTCACAATGGGGGTATCTCTAGTGCAGCCCAGAACTATACGCATACCTTCATTCTGAACCCGTTCGAGTCGTTCACATTGTGATCTTGATATCGTAAGAATTCCGAGTCCGTAATCTACCACTGACATTACCAGTCGATCGAACAAAATGGCAAGTAGTCTCTGCTCAAGGTGTGCGGCCACCATAACTTTGAGAGCCGCAAGACCACGCTTGCACCGTTGTATCGTCTGTTCAATATGGTGTTTGAAAGATAGACTACGATCAAAGGTTATTCCAAGATAGCGCAACCTGTCTCTGCGCTCGATGGTATGTTCATCAAATATTACACAGGGTAGGTCAGCCTTGACGATGTGATTATTCAACGAGCACCACAACATACACGATTTTTCAGGATTGACCTGAGAGCGAGACTCTCTACACCAACCCGAGATGGTACGCAATGTTTTCTGAACGTCGTCAACCATCTCTCGTCTATCTGACCCAGTCCTATATATTAAGATATCATCTGCAAATGTCAATGTCCGACCCAATCCGGTTGGCTGAATTTTAGCTACATTTGCTGTGTAAATATTAAACAACACGGGTGATAGAGGAGAACCCTGGGGTAATCCCGGGCATATACGTGCAGGATCCGATGTCCATGTTCCTAAACGGAGTGCAACGGTTCTCTCCATTAAAGAAGCAGCTATCCAGTTCACCAGTCAAGAATTAACTTCACATTTAATCAAAGTGCGCACCATTATTGAAAAATTCACCTTGTTATAAGCATCCTCCAGGTCGATGGCCACAGCAACAGTCTCTTTCTTGGATTGGAAGCCTTCATAAACATCATATGCAAACGTACCAGCATTGTCCCATGTCCCTTTCATTGGCCGGTAGCTACCCAAAGTGTCAGGGAGGATGTGGTCATTCTCCAAGTGACACATTACCTTTCTGGCCACTATCTTCTCTAGTAATTTGCCATATACATTTTGCAAGGTGAGTATGCGGTAGCTGCTGAGCAGTTTAGGATCCTTCCATGTTTGTGGAGCGGTCGTAAATAACTATGAAGCCAATCCTCGGTACCACAGCATTCTGTACACTTTTGTTAAAATCCATCACAACTGCATTAATAACAGTCTCGTCAAGCTGTTTGATGTGATGATATTGGACACCATCAGGCCCTGGAGCGGTGCTGTGGCTTGCCTTGAGTGCATTAACAACATCCTCCTTTGTTATTAAGTCAATGTAAGGTTCTCCAGAGCTAGTAATATCACGAAGAGCACTTATGATATTATGGTGGTGTTGAAACTATGAATATAGGACAACAAATTTTCGAAAGATTTGTCAAAACTAAGACAAAGAGAACGGTACTTATTCAACAGATTTGTCAAAACTAAAGCCTACGGTAGGAGGAGATCTTCAATAGATTTGTGAAATCTAACATGTAAATGGAGGCTGTGGAAATAAAGTTATACCAAATTGACAACAGATTCGAGCATACTGAAACTCAGAAAGGAAATAAAGTTATACCAAATTGACAACAGATTCGAGCATACTGAAACTCAGAAAGGAAATAAAGTTATACCAAATTGACAACAGATTCATCAATACTAAAACTCAGAAAGGAAATAAAAGTTATACAAAATTGACAACAGATTCGTGCATACTAAAACTCAGAAAGAAATAAAATCATTAGATAGATTTGTCAGAATTTGCCAACTACTTTTTTCTCCTAACAACTAACCCTGCGCATATGAAACAAAAATAATACGTTTTTCGTTCCTAAATATTTTGATTGAATACATTTTGAGGCTAAATCCTCATCATAGAATACATTTCTGGTGGAGAAATCGAGTTTTCTGATAGTTTATTGAACGTTCATGCTTCACATTCAGAAGGTAATATTAGATCTGCATAAAACTACAACGCCTGTGTGTTGTTAGGCTCTGAGAAAGTAACAAATATTAGCAATGCAACCTACAAGGCAGGTCGTAAGAGACGAATTACGTATGGTTAGGTTGCGACTTGTGAGCACATAGAGTAGATAATTTAGCTACAAAACTCAATCAACCAGGAACACGTCAAATCATCAGCATCATCCCTCCTAGTCACTCCCAAGGACACATAAGAAAAGGATAAAAAGAAAATCCACTCAATTTGATCTAGTGTCTGTCCTTATACCTCAAACCTAATCATGTGAATTTCTTTGAACTCTGCTTCAAAGATTCTCCTACATTTCTTTAGGAATCCTGTTTTACGCTGTCTCTGTGTTATCCAATGTATTACATTTTCGACCTCCTTGAACAAGTCAATAACAATGAAAATAATAAGTGTGCAAACTAAGATAAAATGAAGCTCTTCTAGAAGTTAGATGTCACAATGTCATCATCAGGTGCTGTGCCGGTTGGCGTAGGCGATCAAGTATCTCCACAAATCTATATCGTTGGTGTTTGCTATCAACTCAGATGTTGACGCTCTACCATGCCATGAAGTTAGGCTATCCAAAATTTTCTCTCTCTGTCTTCCTCTGTCTCATCTACCCTCGATTTTACCGGTTGTCACAATGTGTTCTAAACCTCCCTTCCTCATCGCATGCCTGAAAATGATGACTGCCTCTTTCTTATATTGACGATAAGCTTTCTCTGTGTCTTTATCTCATTCAACACCTCAACATTAGTCATTTTAGCAGTCCATGGATTCTCATCATTCTTCACAATGTAGAAACCTAGAAATACATAGAGAAGTGATTTGGAGGCAGACAATAACGATATATGGAAGAGCTTGAAGAAACTGCAAGAGATAGTTAAAGATTTGAAGATTTGACACGAATTGGTTGACGACCTTATATTATAGTTATTTTTATTATATTCCTCTCGTACCGTTATATATTACAATGGAGCCTGCAACACATGTCTTCTTACCACTATATCCTGGGCGACTCGTTCAAACTCCTATGATTTCAGGACCGATATTTCTCGCCTGTCTCAGTCAAGTTTATTTCAGAACGTTCTTGAGGTCCTATATGTCATCATACAAACAAACACGCACATACAGACAAACACACACAGACATACCCACATACAAACATACACACACATACAAACATACATGCATACACGTATGCATATCCATGAACACGCCCATGCATGTACACAGACACACACCCATACAGGTAAGCGTAAACAGATGTACACACATCTACAGGCACATGCAATTTTTAATATACGACATAACAGAGTACTCTGACTTTCTTCCTCATATGTTATACTGGCTTACATATGTGATCATAAACTTCATGATCCTCCTCATATGTTATCTGGCTTATATATGTGATCATAAACTTCATGATCCTCCTCATATGTTATACTGGCTTATATATGTGATCATAAACTTCATGATCCTCCTCATATGTTGTACTGGCTTATATATGTGATCATAAGCTTCATGATCTTCCTCATATGTTATACTGGCTTATATATGTGATCATAAACTTCATGATCCTCCTCATATGTTGTACTGGCTTATATATGTGATCATAAGCTTCATGATCTTCCTCATATGTTATACTCTCTTATATATGTGATCATAAACTTCATGATCTTCCTCATATGTTATACTGGCTTATATATGTGATCATAAACTTCATGATCTTCCTCATATGTTATACTGGCTTATATATGTGATCATAAACTTCATGATCTTCCTCATATGTTATCTGGCTTACATATGTGATCATAAACTTCATGATCTTCCTCATATGTTATACTGGCTTATATATGTGATCATAAACTTCATGATCCTCCTCATATGTTATCTGGCTTATATATGTAATCATAAACTTCATGATCCTCCTCATATGTTATACTGGCTTACATATGTGATCATAAACTTCATGATCCTCCTCATATGTTGTACTGGCTTATATATGTGATCATAAGCTTCATGATCTTCCTCATATGTTATACTGGCTTATATATGTGATCATAAACTTCATGATCCTCCTCATATGTTGTACTGGCTTATATATGTGATCATAAACTTCATGATCCTCCTCATATGTTGTACTGGCTTATATATGTGATCATAAGCTTCATGATCTTCCTCATATGTTATACTGGCTTATATATGTAATCATAAACTTCATGATCCTCCTCATATGTTATACTGGCTTATATATGTGATCATAAACTTCATGATCCTCCTCATATGTTGTACTGGCTTATATATGTGATCATAAGCTTCATGATCTTCCTCATATGTTATACTGGCTTATATATGTAATCATAAACTTCATGATCCTCCTCATATGTTGTACTGGCTTATATATGTGATCATAAGCTTCATGATCCTCCTCATATGTTATACTGGCTTATATATGTGATCATAAACTTCATGATCCTCTTCATATGCTGTACTAGTTGACATATGTGTTTCGGTAATTTTCTACATTGGTTATCTGCATAACCGATTATCATTTCAAATCATAGGCCTCTCCTTCCTCTTCTTGTTCTGTACTAGCTGACATATATTATTAACGGCTTCCCTAAAATCCTATAAGTTTTACAGTATCTTGGTCTGGTGTCGTCTGTCGTGTCTCGCGTTGCTGTCTAGCAATTGCTTCCTAGGTCATTCACCCACTGCGATGTTTTCGATTTCTTATGTCACCATGAACTACAACCGTTTGTTATCATTATATGACTAGACAACAAACTGTAGAGAGTATAGAGCACACCTTTTAATTTCATACACATACACATACTGACAAATCGATCATACCTCTTAGTATGAACTAGCTGTTTAAAGCTGCATGTCTCAAAAGACGGACGGCTAAGATAGATCTAGGCGTGGACCGGCAATCCTATACTGTAAAACTAGAAAACAGAAAAACAGAGGCAGAAAACACCGAAACTGTTATGGAAAATCCGAATTCCGTAGTAGTAAGAGACGAAATAATTGTCAGTGATGAAGGACAGGATTACTTTCTATGGAAGACTGCATCAACGCTAAATAAGTTTGACTTACTCAAGCAGGAAACCGGAAATTCCCGTTTGATGAGAGCCGACTTTGACATATACTTGATAGAAGATTGTAAGCTACACTGCAATTTTAATCAATTCTATGAGTCGATCGTTATTACTCGTATTAATGAAAGGTACTGATATAATACTGATAATAGTACTGATATTTCTAAGTGTTAAATTCAATCTGTAGCATACTATAACATTAGTTTTGCTTGCATTCAAATTTATCTAACAATACTGGAATGCGAAGGTACGCGACAACTATGGTCTGGTTTTCTAGAATTGTTGCGTGGCTTCGTCGGACTTGTGTTATAGTCGGCCACGGTTTGTGGTAGAGAGAAAAGTACTTGATTGAATTGTGTAAATATTTTGTCTATGGCGTATGTGACCTTGGACACAATGAGAACTGAGGCTGATGATGATAGTTAAGACATGAGCACACAATAACAGATTACTTCAGACTATCACTAAGACTACTCTGTTGTAAGAAAGCAAGTAAAATTTGCTATTTTGTTGATAAATTATATGTGAACCGAGAAAGTGTAGAAAGTATAGAAGTATGTTTACCACTCAGTCATGATAAAATGTAGTCTGAAGTAGAGCAGTAGTAATAATGCTTTCCTCGCACGCAACTTTTGGCCTCGTTTGTTAAGAATGCCAGTGAAGAGTCGCATTTCTCGGCACTAGCGCCGATTTTAAACCGGATCAATGTCGGAATCTAAAAAGTTAATTAATTGCTTTATAAATCCAATTTTCTCTCGCATGCCGAGAAGATCCGATTTATGTAACATTGCAAATGTTGTTATATTAAATAGTTCATCTCCTTGAGGGCATAAAATGTGACTCTTGACCATGAACGGATCCATCTCTATCAGTAACTTTGCAAGATATGGACCTCTCATAAGACAACTATGTCAGTCCGTTTACATAATAAAGAACGTACCTTTGCAAATTGTAAATCTCTCTTATTAATCGGTCTTACGAATTGAAATAAAAACAATGTATCTTTGTTCAAATTAAAACTCCCTTACTACTATTTTAACCTACCTGTAATATGAGCAATATGATCAAGTTAAAGGTTATATATTTTTTTCTGAACATGTCGACAACATTGGTAAGTTTCTATTGCTCCAGCAAATATTACAAATATAAATATACTGCAAACGTAATATTCTTTATAAATATTTCGCAGCTAAACTCAAACATGGATCATGTTTAAAAATCTAGAGAAAATGATGTTTATTGTATACAATGTGTGAAATGAAAGAGAGAATGATGTTTATTGTATACAATGTGTGAAATGAAAGAGAGAATGATGTTTACTGTATACAATGTGGGAAATGAAGAGAGAATGATGTTTATTTTATACAATGTGGAAATGAAAGAGAATGATGTTTATTGTATACAATGTGTGAAATGAAGAGAGAATGATGTTTATTTTATACAATGTGGAAATGAAAGAGAGAATGATGTTTATTGTATACAATGTGTGAAATGAAAGAGAGAATGATGTTTATTGTATACAATGTGGGAAATGAAAGAGAAAATGATGTTTATTGTATAAAATGAGTGAAATGAAAGAGAGAATGATGTTTATTGTATACAATGTGGGAAATGAAAGAGAAAATGATGTTTATTGTATACAATGTGGGAAATGAAAGAGAAAATGATGTTTATTGTATAAAATGAGTGAAATGAAAGAGAGAATGATGTTTATTGTATACAATGTGTGAAATGAAAGAGAGAATGATGTTTATTGTATACAATGTGGGAAATGAAAGAGAGAATGATGTTTATTGTATACGGTGAATGAAATGAAAGAGAGAATGATGTTTATTGTATACAATGTGGGACATGAAAGAGAGAATGATGTTTATTGTATACGGTGAATGAAATGAAAGAGAGAATGATGTTTATTGTATACAATGTGGGAAATGAAAGAGAGAATGATGTTTATTGTATACAATGTGGGAAATGAAAGAGAGAATGATGTATATTGTATACAATGTGGGACATGAAAGAGAGAATGATGTTTATTGTATACAGTGAATGAAATGAAGAGAGAATGATGTTTATTGTATACAATGTGGGAAATGAAAGAGAGAATGATGTTTATTGTATACAATGTGGAAATGAAGAGAGAATGATGTTTATTGTATACAATGTGGGAAATGAAAGAGAGAATGATGTATATTGTATACAATGTGGGACATGAAAGAGAGAATGATGTTTATTGTATACGGTGAATGAAATGAAAGAGAGAATGATGTTTATTGTATACAATGTGGGACATGAAAGAGAGAATGATGTTTATTGTATACAATGTGGGACATGAAAGAGAGAATGATGTTTATTGTATACAATGTGGGAAATGAAAGAGAGAATGATGTTTATTGTATACAATGTGGGAAATGAAAGAGAGAATGATGTTTATTGTATACAATGTGGAAATGAAAGAGAATGATGTTTATTGTATACAATGTGGGAAATGAAAGAGAGAATGATGTTTATTGTATACAATGTGGGA
The DNA here is from genome assembly GCA_020796225.1 of Arion vulgaris. Lineage (NCBI taxonomy): Eukaryota > Metazoa > Mollusca > Gastropoda > Stylommatophora > Arionidae > Arion > Arion vulgaris. The sequence goes on along the minus strand of CM036761.1, from coordinate 23,411,472 downwards.
CATGAAAGAGAGAATGATGTATATTGTATACAATGTGGGACATGAAAGAGAGAATGATGTTTATTGTATACAATGTGGGAAATGAAAGAGAGAATGATGTTTATTGTATACAATGTGTTAAATGAAAGAGAGAATGATGTTTATTGTATACAATGTGGGAAATGAAAGAGAGAATGATGTTTATTGTATACAATGTGGAAATGAAAGAGAGAATGATGTTTATTGTATACAATGTGGGAAATGAAAGAGAGAATGATGTTTATTGTATACGGTGAATGAAATGAAAGAGAGAATGATGTTTATTGTATACAATGTGGGAAATGAAAGAGAGAATGATGTTTATTGTATACGGTGAATGAAATGAAAGAGAGAATGATGTTTATTGTATACAATGTGGGACATGAAAGAGAGAATGATGTTTATTGTATACAATGTGGGAAATGAAAGAGAGAATGATGTTTATTGTATACAATGTGGGAAATGAAAGAGAGAATGATGTTTATTGTATACAATGAATGAAATGAAAGAGAGAATGATGTTTATTGTATACAATGTGGGAAATGAAAGAGAGAATGATGTTTATTGTATACGGTGAATGAAATGAAAGAGAGAATGATGTTTATTGTATACAATGAATGAAATGAAAGAGAGAATGATGTTTATTGTATACAATGAATGAAATGAAAGAGAGAATGATGTTTATTGTATACAATGTGGGAAATGAAAGAGAGAATGATGTTTATTGTATACGGTGAATGAAATGAAAGAGAGAATGATGTTTATTGTATACAATGTGGGAAATGAAAGAGAGAATGATGTTTATTGTATACAATGTGGGACATGAAAGAGAGAATGATGTTTATTGTATACAATGTGGAAATGAAAGAGAGAATGATGTTTATTGTATACAATGTGGGAAATGAAAGAGAGAATGATGTTTATTGTATACAATGTGGGAAATGAAAGAGAGAATGATGTTTATTGTATACGGTGAATGAAATGAAAGAGAGAATGATGTTTATTGTATACAATGTGGGAAATGAAAGAGAGAATGATGTTTATTGTATACAATGTGGGAAATGAAAGAGAGAATGATGTTTATTGTATACAATGTGGGAAATGAAAGAGAGAATGATGTTTATTGTATACAATGTGGGACATGAAAGAGAGAATGATGTATATTGTATACAATGTGGGACATGAAAGAGAGAATGATGTTTATTGTATACAATGTGGAAATGAAAGAGAATGATGTTTATTGTATACAATGTGGGAAATGAAAGAGAGAATGATGTTTATTGTATACAGTGAATGAAATGAAGAGAGAATGATGTTTATTGTATACAATGTGGGACATGAAAGAGAGAATGATGTTTATTGTATAAAATGTGGAAATGAAAGAGAGAATGATGTTTATTGTATACAATGTGGGAAATGAAAGAGAGAATGATGTTTATTGTATAAAATGAGTGAAATGAAAGAGAGAATGATGTTTATTGTATAAAATGTGGGACATGAAAGAGAGAATGATGTTTATTGTATAAAATGTGGGACATGAAAGAGAGAATGATGTTTATTGTATACAATGTGGGAAATGAAAGAGAGAATGATGTTTATTGTATACAATGAGTGAAATGAAAGAGAGAATGATGTTTATTGTATACAATGTGGGAAATGAAAGAGAGAATGATGTTTATTGTATACAATGTGTGAAATGAAAGAGAGAATGATGTTTATTGTATACAATGTGGGACATGAAAGAGAGAATGATGTTTATTGTATACAATGTGGGACATGAAAGAGAGAATGATGTTTATTGTATACAATGTGGGAAATGAAAGAGAGAATGATGTTTATTGTATACAATGTGGGAAATGAAAGAGAGAATGATGTATATTGTATACGGTGAATGAAATGAGAAATCATTAACGAGTCCAGTAGAGAAAGAATGAAAGCATTGACATCAGAATTATTGTGAAAACATATACGTCCTGGAACCAAAGACGCTCATTCTTTCCACCATTGAATATGAAATGGCCATCCTCACTATTGGTAAAACGCAAATTAAAAGACTGGAGAGAATACAGAATGAAGCTATGCGTATCATATTAGGTTGCTTAAGGAATACCACCCTGCGTGGCGATGATGTTTCTCCTGGATTTCCCGACAGTGGAGTATAGACTCAAGATAGTCTTATTTCCTAGAATTTTTACCTGAGCCAGCCTACCGCATGTTATCGAAGGCCAGGGTTTTGTAGTGACGGCTATTATCTTTGGTGTGAACAGCAACTTGAAATGGAGGCGGTTGATGTTGTCGCTCTAGCGACTGCCTTGTGCATTAAAGGTCAAGAGGTGGTTTGTGTGGAGATTTATGTGTTTTTTTTTAACCAGTTCACATGAGACAATTATGAGTGGTTTTTTTCGCGCTAACAGGACTGAGCAGTTATTTGGCAATCTATTACCGTGCCGTTAGAATAATGGATGACTGACTACCTAAAGGCATGAGTGCAAAGCAAAGTCATAAAAACATGACAAATAATACAATACGGAGATAAGGCGGTGATAAGAACATAATAATGACTCATCAAATAGAAGGAGAAAGAATATTATTGGAACAAATAATGATCATATTTACATTCACACAGTGATACTGATATTATATGTACAGCATATGTACACGATGCAATGCCTACTCTGTGTTATCAGAGTCAAACATGGACAATGAGCAAAGCACAGTCCCAACAAATAACTACATGTGAAATGCGATTATTGATCAACAATATCAAAAAAAGATAAGTCACCAACAACAGCATAAGAAGAAAAGTTGGGACATAACTTTTCATGAATTACATTGAGAAATAAAGAATGAAGTGGTTCAGTCACTTATTAAGAATGCAACCAAATTCCACTGTATACAGTCTTCTACAAAAGAACATCAGGAAAGAAGGCGAGAGGAAGCCCACGAAAAATTATAGATGGGATGGCATAGCAGAATTCTGACAAAAAGCCAAAACATCGCCGATGCCACTAGATAAAACCACGACACTGGGAAACAACCCGGTAACAGTGACGACAAAAGAAGACGAAGAAGATAAATAAGGGTTAAGAGTTGTTTTCGCAAAGTCCTCCCCCTCACCCCAAGTTTTTTTTTTTTCGATCCAGAAGCACTTGAGCTTTTCAGCTCTTCGGCTCAGTGCCATGGACATCGTAACCCTTCGGTTCAGTGCCACGAACACCGTGAATCTGGGGAATCTGTCTCTTTTCTGCCTGCCCACGGAATTGAACCCGTACACACAGAGGGCTAGTCACCCACAGTCCAACGCGCTACGAACACGCTGGGCACGCGGGCCTCACCCCAAGTTAAGCTTATCTCTGCTGATAGACTCAAAAAGAGATATAGACAGAGAAAACTCATGTGAAAACAGCATTATCTCACCTACACACTTCTAATTATCAGTTATCTCCCTTGCCACCCATTCGTCGATAAATCTATCAGACCAGATCAACTAGTTTGAACACTATACTACAGTGATAAGGCGTGGATATACCACAGGGAGTTCTATTTGGCATTATATTTCTTTTTATTTTATAACTATGTCACCGTGTGTGCGTGTGTGTGTGTGTGTGTGTCAGTTGTAGGGCATAGATAAAGAGACAAACAGAGAGGCAGGACACACACACACACACACACACACACACACACACACACACAGATGGAAAAGGAGGCAGGAGAAAACGAAGATAGTACGAGAGATATATATTCGATGACAAATCAATTAGAAACGCATTTAAAACAGTATCTCTTTGATTCTAAGATGCCATCGATTGTATGCTCTACCATTCAATTTAATTATCATTAGAAGAATGACAATCATAGTAAAAGAAACAAGGGTGATGAATATAATGATAAATAAAAACATATTGGAACAAGTATCAAGCTATGTTTATCATGAACATAAACGACATATGACCACACATGTTAAAGGGACGTTCGGAAGACAATCGAAACGCCAAAAACATATTTATCAACAAGAAACATATATTAACATTCAAGCAAATAACAAATACACAAAAGATAGAACTTGTCAAGTAATTGATTGATAGAACTATCATCATTGCACTTCGGTTTAGTAACCATGTATCGTTCGATCTCTTTCTTATACATGAAGATCTCAGCGGCGAGAGTCTACGATGTCATTTAAAAGATGGTAAAGATATCTTTGTAGAAATTACATTTTTAATAATTTCTCATGAATTTTGCCTGGGCAGCGGCTTCCTGTTCTTTTTTAATTTGATCTGCCAAGGCTTCTTTTACGTGCCCAAATTGAACACGGGACTATGTTTTTTCGTCCTTCTCCGATAGAACTAGTAACTAGATCTCACCTACACTGAAATCAGAAATCTTTGGAAACATTTTCAGATTGCTCTACGAAGGAGCGAACCTGGTACATTTGGCACAAGAGACGAGCACATAGCCTTTACGCCATAGAGACCACTGTCCAACCTTTGGCACGAGAGACGAGCCCTATAGCCTTTACGCCATAGAGACCACTGTCCAACCTTTGGCACGAGAGACGAGCACATAGCCTTTACGCCATAGAGACCACTGTCCAACCTTTGGCACGAGAGACGAGCACATAGCCTTTACGCCAAAGAGACCACTGTCCATGTATATTCATCAATGATGTATGGAGTGGAAACGTGGACAATGAACAAAGAGATAGAAAGAAGATGGGAAGTTGATGAAATGTGGATACATAGAAGAATAGGACGAGTGTCATGACAAGACAACTAATAAACAATTACCAAAGCACAAAGAAGTTGAATAAAACGAACTGCGTAGGGAGAATAAACTACAATTGAAATATTTTGGTCACATTAAAAGAAACGATGAGCTGACAACCATCTTGTAGTGGTAGGTGAAAGACAGAAGAGTAAGACACTAACTAAGATACAATTGAAATATGAAGACACTTGCCGAGTGATAGATCATATATCTCCCCCTCACTTTTTTTAAAGCATGGCTTATCGAGTGTTAGTGTCGAGTCTGGAAGGTCTGGGTTCGAATCCGGTCCATGTCATTCTGTTCAAGTGTGCATTTTTCCATAGATCCCTAGCATTGTTGTTAAAACTATTGAGTTGGTGCTTTGTGCAACACTTTCGACAAGTGGCGTGCTATTTCTGCCGAGTTGTACTGAGCCATATGGGGAAACCTGGCGCAATGAAATTAATTCTTCGCCATCAGACCGTTTAGATCAGCACAGTTCAGCGGTGAATGCGGGCGCCATTGCGTCCGTGTCATACATTTATAGAGACGTAATTTAACGGCTTAAGCGCTAATCAGATTTCAAGAAAACAAAATATTTTTCAGTTTTTTTCTCATTATATTCACATGAACTCGCAGAGCACGAGGCTGGCCAAGAACACGATAGAGAGATAACATCTCAGAGTCCCTGCAAATGCATGGACTGCCAACATCAAGCGCAACACACCTGGCACAAGATAGAAAACTAAATCTCCCACGTCGCTTCACGGCAAATGTGGTTAAGATAAGATAAGATAAGCCTCACATGAACATGATTTTTCCTTCTTTTGCAGTCTTGTTTTATTCTGTAATCATTCTACTGCCCCTAACCAAACCTCTTCCTTTTTCACTGGAGAATGGCGTCGACATCTTAACTATACAAATATTACTACTAACATTACTATTGGTATCATGAGTATTGCATCGCCCGAGTGGTTAACGGGGCCCAAATTTGGGGTGTAAAGAATTGAACCACTGTTACCTGCAATGCATGTCGTAAGAGGCGACTAAGGAGGTTTGGCTGAAATCGGATGCACATGTCTTAAACTTGTAGAAATCTATGCGTTTAGGGGCCTACCAAACCAATGTGCAACGTATACACGTTCTTGGCAAAGATCAAAGATATCACAAAGAGTGATTAAAATTGATCGTAAAGAACAAACGCAAAGAAGAAGTATTACATTAGTATTGCATTAGTATTGCATTAATATTGCATTAGTATTGCATTAGTATTACATCCGCGTCTACACAGCCGTCAGTCAGATGCGCCACAAGATATAAACACGTTGGACAGCTCTTGTTTGAATATATTTGTAAGCCTCTATAACAAAACGTGTCACAAACTTGTTGACTAGTAGACATTTTACCTTCTTATACTATGACAGAATGTGTTTGTTGATTTGACCTGCAAGGTGTGTTCTACTCCTGGTTCTGCATCCAGCAGAGATGTGGTCAGCTTGATTTTAGATAAGACAAAATGTACAAATTAGTAGTTGGCTGATGACCCGTAAAACACCCAAGCCAACCCCGCGTTCAGTTGTGTAGACAGGCATACTTTGACTGGGAGGTTCAAGGATAGTAGGACTATGTCTCGCCTAGGCGGATGGGTCCTAGGTTTTTCCCCACAACCCACCACTTAATGAGGCGAACGAGATTAAAAAAGAATGCATAAATCGGTTGTGATGACCTACGGGAATGTATGATCATAACTGACACAACAGCCTCTCGCTCCTAGCCATTAACCACAGTAAACGAGTCGTTGATTTCTAAAACCACTTATACTTTCAAAGTTTGCCATTCTTTCTGAAAGGTGTGGTCTATTTAACTTCAAAATCCATATACACGAATTTGCTTCCACATTACATGCTGCATTTATACATTATAGACAGACTTAATATTTGCTCAAAATAAATGCTTACTTGTTTATTTGTTTCTTTATTTCTAACACAGATGATCTGCACTGAGCATATATTTATCTTCTTGTATTAGTAGTCAAGTTACATGTTTCTAATGATGACGATATTGTGAATGTGTGATGTCATTATATTCCATTACTTATCTTTTTGTATTAGAAGTCAAGTTACATGTTTCTAATGATGACGACATTGTGAATGTGTGATGTCGTTATATTCCATTACTTATCTTCTTGTATTAGAAGTCAAGTTACATGTTTCTAATGATGACGATATTGTGAATGTGTGATGTCATTATATTCCATATTATCTTCTTGTATTAGAAGTCAAGTTACATGTTTCTAATGATGACGACATTGTGAATGTGTGATGTCATTATATTCCATTACTTATCTTCTTGTATTAGAAGTCAAGTTACATGTTTCTAATGATGACGACATTGTGAATGTGTGATGTCATTATATTCCATTACTTATCTTCTTGTATTAGAAGTCAAGTTACATGTTTATAATGATGATGACATTGTGAATGTGTGATGTCATTATATTCCATTACTTATCTTCTTGTATTAGAAGTCAAGTTACATGTTTCTAATGATGACGACATTGTGAATGTGTGATGTCATTATATTCCATTACTTATCTTCTTGTATTAGAAGTCAAGTTACATGTTTCTAATGGTGACGACATTGTGAATGTGTGATGTCGTTATATTCCATGCTAATGTTTCAATTGATCAAAGTAATGTTGTTGTTGATCCTGTTTTTATTTATTTTTTTTTAACTTGTGTATTAATACTAATTTCTTCTTCTTTTCAAACAGTAAAAGATTATCCTTCATCCGTTCTGCTTTAATTTGTTTCTGTTATTTCTACAGCCACCTTGATTGTCATTTTCTTCGTTAACTTGTTATTTTTGTGTGCACATTTTCCATTGTCGATCGTTTTAATGTCGTTAGAAATCGTATGGGTTCTTTGTAATTTGACACATTAAATATTCCTACAATGAAGATTAAAGAAGGCAATTTTAGAATTGACTGATAGCAAAATGTTATTATTGCGAAGCCAACACTCAATTGTTATAGCTGATTTGATAATCTGTGTCACGGACTTATTATGCTTGGTATGTTCCTACTTTTCTTAATATCAAACTTTTGATTTGCAAGAAATACACTGGCAATTATGATTTCCTACGTCCGTGACGGATTGTCGCACAGAGAGGAAGACATTAGTGAGCATATTATTGTATAAAGCAACATAAAGTAATATAGATGGGCAGACCATGTTAAGATTCATATTTATATTGCATGTAAGAAAGGCCAATTGTGTAATAAATACAAATTTATGAAATCAATTACTTGAATAACGACCGTATCTGTGCAGCTATGTTGAAAGTAGAGGACATAGAAACACCATAAATTACTTGCAAGATTGATCCACGATATCTGGTTGAAGAAAGAAGTTTCAGAAGGAGGAAGGAAAAGAAACATCATCAAACTATCAGAGAAATGTGTAATAGGAAAGTATGAGTACTGGAGTGGTACAATAGTAACGTGTATAATCTTTAGTCACATCATTCTCAAGAGAATAACTAGAGCACTAGACACTAAAATCAGACAAGAACAAGCAGGGTTTAGGAAATGAAAATCAGGTTTAGATCATATTTTTGACAACTATTTCAACAAGGAAATAAATGGAATAGTACAATGTATATAGTCATTCAGGATCTTGATAGAATTGTTGACAAAATATACATCAAATCTGTGTTTAGCATCTTACGTTCTTATTACGTACTACAGAAAAGTGTGAACATGATCTTCTTCTTCTTCTTCTTCGAATGCTTCATAACAACCACATGGTAAACCATTCTTTGTGGTTTGTATGTGATCTGAGTCTAAGAGCGATTGTACGTTGTGTCAGTTTTGTGCCTACAAATAAGCCAGTACATCCGATTCCAGCAATGCATTTTATTTACTAGAGTAGCTTCCCTAGGCCCATACTTAGCCGCCTCTTACGACATGCCTTGTAGGTCACAGTGTTACTATTCTTTGCTCCCCATGCGAGTCCCGACAACACACTCATGCTGTGAGCATATCAAAGTATTCTGTACATAATGCCGATGCAAGGTAGTTGACATATATATATATATATATATATATATATATATATATATATACGTGTCTGCAAATAACCTTACATGTGTTCTGGCCAGATAGCAACTTTATGAATTCTGTCATTCAAACAAATGCTGCAGATAGATTGGATATGTGATGCGCATGGAGACTAACGTTTTCGCGAAAACTGCACTGAAATGGACACCAGAGGGTAAGCGAAAAGGTGAAATAATTATAGCGCGCTGATGGAGAACTGTAGAACAGAACTGAATAAATGATTCATAGTTGAAACACATTACAAAGGACAGGCGCAGAGCGGAAAAATGCGTTAATTTGTTGCTGTCTTAAGCGCCAAGCATTTCACAGGTTGTACATATATATGCATTAGTACAGTAGACATTCGATAATGTACGCTACTTCTGTGTAGAGAGGCAATAGAAGATTTCTCAGAAAGTGTAATCATAACACTTATATGATGTAGTTGCTACCTCATGCAGCTGACCTCTGTCTTTTCAGGAGATTAAAAAGCATGCAACAGGGAAAATCTACAGTAGACTGGAAGACAAACACTGGATATGATTATTTGAAAAGACTTCCTCAAGGACATAAGTAGAACAGACCAGGTCATTATATCTCGTCTAGGTACCGAACATAGCACTCAACAAACACCAAACAGAGATTATAAAGTCCGTTCAACAACTCATGCACACAGTCCAATGCGAATTGTAGCAAAACTATCTATTCCACAGTAGCGAAACTTTGCACCCAATCTTAGAATTATACCGACGCAAATATCTGATGGAAGAAATTGCTATAGGAAACCTGGATTTTGTAATATAACGGTTTCCTTTGATGTCGGCGGTATATTTGGCGAGTCTGATACATAATTTTAGTTTTTACAGTAAATGCACCAATATGACATTTGATGTCAAGTCTTATTCAAAGCGTATCATCCAGCCCATACATGGGGACCAATGTTGATACTTGCAATAGAGTCATGAAAAAACAGGAAATATAAACATAGTTGTATTATTATTTTTTAAAACTAATTTACATTACAGTTAAAGTTAGCTGCCATGTCATAATGCCATTCCCCTTTCGCGTCCAGGCTTGGGATTGGCAATGGCTGAGCTACTTGGAGACGTTCTTTTCAAATTGCTACTTCTTCGGTACATTGTGCGTGTGTGAACATATGTTGTAGGGGGGTATCACTACAATCAAATAACTCTTTACTATGGTTCTTGTATACTGTGGTAAACCTGTACACTAAATTCAAAATAGGCACCAACGACCTGTGCCCCTGTGGCTTGGCAGTATGACAACAGAACATATCCTACAGAACTGCCCCCAGTATGCAGACCTGAGAAGAAAGAGGTGGCCCACTTACACCAGCATCCAAGACAAACTGTATGGCGTGGATGATAATCTGAGGCAGACAGCTGCCTTTTTAGAGAATCTGAAATCCCAATCTAGTGAGAACGCAGAAGAAGAAGTATACTGTGGTACAGATGATCGATATGTGCCTGGTGTCAGATGCGCATAGGGACAACGCCGCACCAGGATTAGTTAACTGGCACTAATCAAGATCCTTCCCCATCTCCACGTGGTGACCATGGTAACAGACATTAGTTTCTGTCTGGCTAAGCGGATAGGGATCGAGGGAGAGCTATTCTGGCGTGGGTAGGGATGCAGACGTAGTGACATTGGATGAGATCCGCCTGCAACACAGACGAGCGGAATCTCAGAGTGACTATTAATGAACGTCTCTCCCAGCCGATGGGAAAAACTGAAGGAATAACCATAAAGGGCTGAAGGGTGCATCCAGAGAAGAGACATGGGCCCGCGTGGAGCAAAACTTGGGCCCGAGATGAGTTGCATGTGGGCCCACGTAGGGCAAATCTCGGAGCGATGAGGTGGGGGCCTGAGTTGAGCCCAGTGTCCGGACAGCCTAGAGGCTGGTAAATGTGAGCACTGTGAGAACTGATGCAAATGGTGGGGCAGGCATGAGGACAGAGCGAGCACACATGCGGACGATGCACGGGTGGGCCCACCGGTGGGTAGACGTGCACAGCGCTGATGGTGAGGGATCATGGCAGGTGCAGGGGTGAGCAGACCACCCAAAGTTGCAGAAAAACTGGAAAGCCCGGCAGAGACTTGAATCCAGTGCGCGTTTCCGCTCGTAGCGAACTACTACTGCCTTGTAGTTAGATCGGGGACAATCAAAGCCTAGCGAAGTAAACATTACACAAAACTGGACGGAAGGAAAACCAAGTAGTCCACAAAAAGACCGGCAAGCTGGCCAGATGACGATCGGAGGGTAGGTCGTCTAAGGGTCGCTATCCTAAAAGAAAATAGCAGCCCGCTGTCTTGCAGTTTGGCTGGGGACAGTCAAAGGTTGACGTAGAGCGAACCCAGTAAACGCTGGTTGAAATCGGACACGTCGCCGAAGGACAAGCACTAGAGCTCCAAATTGTACTTACGATTGTAACGTAAAACAAGCGTTCTTAGCAAATGCTGTTGTTATATCACAATAAGAATGATCAAAATGGACTAAACAGTACGACCGAGATAAAGAGAGAGAGATATTGACACTTATTGCATTGTAACTTCAAACTGATTAGAAATGTTATATCAATGTCTGTTTTGAGAAGTCAACAATATGACTAAATAGCTTCACACTAATTTCGATAGACGCCTTTAACTAAAAGTTTGTGTCGCACTTATGACGTCATTTAATTACCATGTTCAAACCCAAGTCTATTCGGTGCATGAAAATGCAAGAATTGTTTTAAAAAACCACGGATTTCGTCCTGAATGTTGCTATTTTTGTCATCAATGTATTAAATGGCTGTAAACATTAGTTTTCTCCAACCATGCCAATGGATGCGTTAAATATAAAGCACAAAGAAGGAAACTTCTAGATGGTATGATTGTTTGAATGGCAAAAAAAATTTTGTAGTGTCAGGAACATGTGCAGTTCAAATGCAAGTTTTCAAGTTATTTAATCAAATGGTTACAAAGATACACATTTTTATCTGTGGGCATGACAAGTTGAACTCAAACAGCTCTCTTTCAGTGCCAACAGGCGGAACAGACACTGGATCATATCATGCAAAACTGTCATTTCCAGTGTGAGCTGAGAAACAACATGTGGCCACACCCAGTTGACCTAATAACTAAGTATTAATGAAACCTGACAGACCTGAATCTGATTGCCCAGTTTGTGGTCCACAGTAAACTAAGCGCATGACCAGAGATCGCCGAAGAAGACGAGAAATTGAACTCAAACTAACACACGATTGACTAATAAGTTACTAGAAGAAGAAGAATGAAAGTTGCTAGTGATGTCCATCGGTGCACTATTCTACGTGAGTGGATAACAAATGTTCTTATGTATCTAGAAATATTACATTTTTTTTTCAATCTTTCGTCTAATTATAATTAATTTTTCTACACAAAAGTGCCCAAAGTATGCATATGAAATATATTTCTGCTTTCGAATACAATTTATTTTCTGGGGTAAAGCATGTTATCCAATTTCAGCTCTCAATCGTTTTATGCAACATCCATCATCGTCTTATAAAACACGTAACCATCAAACGCATTTTACAACACGCAGTTATCAAGTGTCTTTTACAACACGTAATCATCAGTTATCATTTACAGCCTGTAACATATAATCATCTTTTAGAACACGTATTCATCAATCATCTTTTAGAACACGTAGTGAGATATCCTTTCTGTTACCATGCACACCACCAGATGCAGGATAGAATACATACACTTGATCTAAAGTCACAACTAGTGCTAAACTGTTATAAAGGAAAGACAAAGCTAATGAGAATGAACCCAGCAAACAATAACTGATCTCCCTGGGTGAAATCCCACTTCAAGAAGTAGAATCATACACATACTTAGGCAGCAATGTAGACAAAGAGGGTGGAACAGATACGGATGTTAAAATAATAATACAAGAGAAGATTCCAAGATAATAATATTTTAAAATAATTTAAATACTTCTAATAATATTTTAATAATAATATTCTTAAAAATTAAAATATTTAATATAATAATACCAGAGAGGCAAGAGAAGCTTTAATCGCACTATATCATCCGTGGAAATCTAAAGAAATCAAGTCTAGAACTAAAATTAAAATATTTAACTCCAATGTAACAATTTCTGCTGTATAGGTTAGATACATAGAGAACTAAAATAATGACGCATAAACTACAAACATTCATCACCTGGTGTCTGGGCAGAATAGAGAGACTGATATGGTATGATAGCGACACACATGCTGAGATTATGAGAGGACAAGACATATTCCAGTGAACAAAGAGGTTTTTAAATAAAAAAAACATTGACGCTGAATAGGATAAACCTTGAGAGAATCTGAGGAAAATATAACACGAAGGTCCTTTCCTCTAAACCACAAGGAAAACGAAAAAGAGGTAGACCTAGAAATACACTGAAACAAGATTTGGAGGCAGAGATTTATAATATACAGAAGAACTGTTGGGAGTTGCAGAAGATAACTAGAAATAGAAAGACTTAGCATGTGTTGGTTGAGGGCTCATGCCCCAATTGGGATTAAAAAAACACGAGAGAGAGAGGGGGGGAACATCAATAGTCTTTTACAATATGTAACCATCAAATGTCTTTTACAATATGTAACCATCAAACGTCTTTTACAATATGTAACCATCAAATGTCTTTTACAATATGTAACCACCAAACGTCTTTTACAATATGTAACCATCAAACGTCTTTTACAATATGTAACCATCAAACGTCTTTTACAATATGAAACCACCAAACGTCTTTTACAATATGTAACCATCAAATGTCTTTTACAATATGTAACCATCAAATGTCTTTTACAATATGTAACCATCAAACGTCTTTTACAATATGTAACCATCAAATGTCTTTTACAATATGTAACCATCAAATGTCTTTTACAATATGTAACCATCAAATGTCTTTTACAATATGTAACCATCAAATGTCTTTTACAATATGTAACCATCAAATGTCTTTTACAATATGAAACCACCAAACGTCTTTTACAATACGTAACCACCAAACGTTTGTAACAGCTTGAGGTCATAAATAAAAATGCATATTTAGTAATTTATCACATACCAATAGTCAATTCATAGTTTATTCTTGCGTGTGTGTAGGCGTATATTTCATTATATCTCGTACAATGTTATTGTTAAAAACTGAGGCAAATTCTTTTATATGCCATTAAAAATGCGGTTTATACTTTTCAGGGGCAATAAATCGTACATCAAGTACAGATAATTGATGAAACATTTGGACATGGGTAAGGATGGTGTTGTTCCTTAGCAACCATGCATTATCTCTGCGTATATAACAGCCAATCCTATGCACGCTTGTTCGAATCTGGCGACAAACGAAAGTGAAGAAAATTGACGCGCCCTGATTGACTACTCTCTTTGAGGTTTGGTCCACGCGGTTCTGGAAGCGCGTACATTTCTATAAAACAAAAGGATTGATCCGAGGCGGGGGCAGGTGTACAAATATCTCACAGTTAAGAGGGATAAAATAAGTGGTATAAATATAAGTAGATAAGATTCAAGTAATACAAACAAGGATACATAGATTGCGGTCAAACAATAACAACATTCTGTTAACTTCATCTATCGGGTTTTTTATTTACGAAAATAACTTTCTGCTATATATAACATCAGACGAAAAGTGATGTCTGCCAAATGACTTCATAAAGAATACAACTTATCAGAACTTCGAGAACGTAAAGTTTATCATCAATATCTGATCTACGAAATATTAGTCAGACAAGGTTGCTTAGTTGTACTTAGGGCAAGAGATCAAGTTCACGAGAAAGCTCATCTATTGATTCTTGGTACGAAATAAACATCACACGATTCTAGATAGTAACAAGAAGCAGGACAGAAGAGAAACACTTTGTAATAAAAGTTTGTCGTCTCAAACTCAAGACATCACCGCCAAGAGAAGACAAGACACCGTCATTCAGAGAGGTAAAGTAACGACTGTAAGTAAAGCCATTTTTATCGTTACTTTATGTATTTCTGCAGTTTCTTCATCTTCTTCCTCTTCTATTTCTTTTACATCCATATCTGAAAAGGACTCAAATTTTATATTCAATACCTTTATTTATCTTTTCATTAATCAACTTTTCATCTTTTGATTTTAAAGACGAATTTTCTTCTTCTGTTCGAACGCTCCATTACGACCACTTGCTAAAAACTCTGTGCGATTTGTATGTGATCCGAGCTTAAGAGCGATTGTATGTTGTACCAGTTATGGCTACAAGTAGCCAGCACATCAGATTTATGCAATGGTTTTTATTTACTAGGGTAGCTTCCCTAGATCCTACATCAGACGCCTCTTACGACATGTCTTGTAGGTTGCAGTGGTACTATTCTTTGCTTCCCTTGCCGACCTCAACACCATACGGGTGTTATGTATTTCAATAGTTTAAATGTGTAGGAAGAAACATATAGTTTAAATGTTAGAAAGAAACATATGGTTTAAATTGTAGGAAAGAACATATGGTTTAAATGTGTAGGAAAGAAACATATAGTTTAAATGTGTAGGAAAGAAACATATGGTTTAAATGTGTAGGAAAGAAACATATGGTTTAAATGTGTAGGAAGAAACATGGTTTAAATGTGTAGGAAAGAAACATATGGTTTAAATGTGTAGGAAAGAAACATATGGTTTAAATGTGTAGGAAAGAAACATATAGTTTAAATGTGTAGGAAAGAAACATATGGTTTAAATGTAGGAAGAACATATAGTTTAAATGTGTAGGAAAGAAACATATAGTTTAAATGTGTAGGAAAGAAACATATGGTTTAAATGTGTAGGAAAGAAACATATGGTTTAAATGTGTAGGAAAGAAACATATAGTTTAAATGTGGAAATATTTGCACGAGATATCTTACTAGAGATATCAGATGTACTGTATTGTATAGATACATTTTTGTACCGTTATGAAATACATTTTATTACTGACTGTATATATATATGAATTTATTCACTGACTGTATATATATATATGAATTTATTCACTGACTGTATATATATATATATGAATTTATTCACTGACTGTATATATATATATTATTTTGTCTGCTGTATAGGACGTATGAATTTCTTTACTTCAGTTGTATTCCTTTGCTTGGTAAAAGCACTTTTGTCGAATCGTCGTCGTTGTATATTCTTGTTATAAATCTCAATTATAAAACACTTCAATTAGTTGTTGGTGTTTGTCCGAATTAAGAATACTTATAAATCTCCAACTCTGGAATCATTACATTTGGACAGCTATTTTTCGTACAAGGATTTGTAGGTCAATGTGATTTCTTATAAATCTTAAGTTTGTTTATTTACGAATGTTTAGTTTAACCTATTCATCCTTCTAGGCATATATACGAGCTCGATGTATTTTTTTAACGTCTGAAGGCCGTTATACTAGGTATTTCAGTATACATTGCAACATGCGCGCGTCCAGGAGTAATTACGAAGTAAAAGGGTTAAATAATTGTTGTTTAAATGTACAGATTCCATTGAGCATTAATCAGCTATTACTGGATCGTAGTCACGCACAGAAGAAACATTTGTCATGTCAACAGATGGTACCGCTAGTTGTGAACGTTTGTAATATTTTACCATTTTGGATTTCAGTATTTTCTTATCAAATCGCAGGTAGGCATGTTCACATCACAATTATAAATACGTACTGCTATAGCTAAGACAACTTTAGTTTATTTCTTCAATTCCTCGTAACAATGTGCCATTGGAGAGCCTTATCAAAGGTGTTCATCTAATATCAAAAGTAATTCTAAACGTGGTCCGTAAATATAATTACAGTTGTTAAATATCTTTATTTGGAACATCTCTATCTTACCAAGTCAAGTGAATTCATACTAACATGTAAAATTCAAGAGCACTTGTATCATAATGTTAACTCTCTTGTACTGTTGCTCTGCAAATAGTCACATGTTCTACACATTTACTTTCTGGTCGACGAGGTAACTACAACGAAACGACTTTCTACTGGGATTTCTTGTAAAACAAACATATTTTAGATTCCTTGCAAATGTTGCTAGATATTGCAAGAACACAATTACTAGGTTTAGAAAATACAAGTGACACATGAAGATAATCCAATAAGCCCTGTAGATCGTTATTAAGGTAGACATGACATAAAATGACGATCATACCCATGTCGCTAATACACCAGTAATCGATCAAGTTAAGTTAGATATGAAATAAACCGACGATCATACCCATGTTGCTAATACACCAATAATCGATCAAGTTAAGGTAGACATGAAATATACCGACGATCATACCCATGTTGCTAATACACCAATAATCGATCAAGTTAAGGTAGACATTAAATAAACCGACAATCATACCCATGTTGCTAATACACCAATAATCGATCAAGTTAAGTTAGATATGAAATAAACCGACGATCATACCCATGTTGCTAATACACCAATAATCGATCAAGTTAAGGTAGACATGAAATATACCGACAATCATACCCATGTTGCTAATACACCAGTAATCAATCAAGTTAAGTTAGATATGAAATAAACCGACGATCATACCCATGTTGCTAATACACCAGTAATCAATCAAGTTAAGTTAGATATGAAATAAACCGACAATCATACCCATGTCGCTAATACACCAATAATCGATCAAGTTAAGTTAGATATGAAATAAACCGACAATCACACCCATGTCGCTAATACACCAGTAATCAATCAAGTTAAGTTAGATATGAAATAAACCGACAATCAACCCATGTCGCTAATACACCAGTAATCAATCAAGTTAAGTTAGATATGAAATAAACCGACAATCATACCCATGTTGCTAATACACCAGTAATCGATCAAGTTAAGGTAGATATGAAATAAAATGACGATCATACCCATGTCGCTAATACACCAGTAATCGATCAAGTTAAGGAAGACATGAAATAAAATGACGATCATACCCATGTCGTTAATACACCAGTAATCAATCAAGTCGCAATAGTCTAAACTGAAAATAAACTCGAGGAAGTTATATTATTTTGACAAAGCGTAGAAATTAAACAAACCGTATATTCGAGACGTAAATTTCGTTGACGCCACGCAATGTCCTCTAATGTTTTCATGTGGCGAGAACAGATATGCTGCTATAAACAACAGTCACATTCAGCCAGACACTTCAAACAAAGTCAACAAAATGATATCGGCAATGCAGCACTTTGAAAAATTAAATATTGATAAATTATAGGTAGTCACTGCATTAATGAGAGAGGTGCAGCAGTACACGTCTGGAAATGTTCTCATTATCACTTGCGGTGGACGGCTACTATTATTAGTATTTGGTTGATATGTATATCAAGATTTAGACATAATAATTGCTCTTCGTCTCACTGCAACATAAGACGCTTCCTGTCGATGATTATCATCATTTATAAAGAAAAGATTGTGCACGATGGAAGTGCAGAAAATCACGACAAGTTATTGATTCTGTCGTCATTAATATTCACGATCTGAATAAGTAATTTGTGATTACAGCATTTTGCTTCTTCTTCTTTCTATAATCTCATAGTTATCTCAACTTCTCATGGAGTATAACGTTTCGATTGTTGTTGTCCACTTTCCCAGTCTCTGGTCATTTTCTTTCTGATTTCCCAGTATAATCTGGCATTCTTCAGTTTGTCAAGAAGAAGACATTCCCAAGTCTGTTAATCGTGTCACCTGTTCTGTTTCCCTTGCGGTTTTCACTCAAGAGCTTCTCTAGTGTCACTTGATTGTATTCTACTCATGGTATACTAAATGCACCGCGATTTTTCTATCACCAGGCATCAATTTCACTTCACTTTGTTCTGCAGATTATTATGGAATGTGTATATGCAGGAGCGTAGATTCCGTTCAAATCTGTGCAGTAGGACTAATATATATATATATTTATTTTTTAATATTTTTTTGTCTCCAATCCTGTTCTGCCTCAGAGTGTCAGGATAAATATATATAGTTTTACCATACGTCTCCATACTACTGGGACTTTTCCGGTTAGAAAATATAGTCCTGACGTCCCGCCTACTGTGTCCGTTTGTTCCAGTTGTGAGGAAAAAGTTTTACAAAGTTCCAATTATGGTCTGCAGCTGTGACAATGTAAAAATATAACAGTTGAGAATAAAATGAATACACCTATGAAATGGTATCAAAGAAAAGTACATTCATTGCCTAATCTGGTCCAAAATATGGAATACATTTCCAGCCTGTTAGACACATCTGCACCTTTTGAAAGTATTATGCTGAATAACGAAAAACATATGGCTTAAAGAAAGAGGTGGCTGAATGGTTGAAACAACTGTAAAAGCTTTATTGCACTGCGACGTTATTTCTGAACTAAATTGTATTGAATAATTTTTAAACATGATTAATCATACCCAATAATTTGTACAGAAAATTCACACTAGTGTTCCATATTAATAACGTTTTAATAATAAGTTATGTTCAATTAAGAGTAATAATTACATTTTATTAGTACATTATTGTCGTTTTCTGTTAACTAAACCATTCGTTAGTCTCTTTGTATCAAAATTACTTAGCTGAATATAAGTCTTCGATTTCTATCATAGCAATGTTTCAAGCTAACTCTGGAAATTGTCCTGGTTTTATAATTTTTTTTAATTGAAGTCTTTATAAAAAAGCAAATTTGTGTGAAAGCCAATGCTTTCAGCAGGTACTGTCCCATTTCTATAATTTATAAGATGAGCTATGTCATAAGTGGAAACTCGGTGCAATAAAGCTAATTTTTCGCAATTAAACTCTTTTTTTCCTCATAGTTATTACAACATAATACAAGTAAATTCGGGGGTCTCTGTGGCTGAGTGGTTAAGCTCTTTGCCTTGTGAGTCGAAGGTCGTGGGTTCTGAATCCGGATGGGGCCTTTTGTTCACGAGTGCAGTTTTTTTTCAGAGACCCCTAGAATTGTTGCTGGAGCTACGGAGTTCGTGCTTTGTGCAATACTCTCGGCAGGAGGCTTGCCATATGGGATAAAACCCGGTGCATTGAAGTCAATCCTTCGGCTTAAACGAGTAAATACAATGAACAAACTTGTTGTTTGAGTTCACAACGGAGGCATACCAAACATAATACGAGTAAATACAATGAACAAACTTGATGTTTGAGCACAACGGAGGCATACCAAACATAATACGAGTAAATACAATGAACAAACTTGATGTTTGAGTTCACAACGGAGGCATACCAAACATAATACGAGTAAATACAATGAACAAACTTGATGTTTGAGTTCACAACGGAGGCATACCAAACATAATACGAGTAAATACAATGAACAAACTTGATGTTTGAGTTCACAACGGAGGCATACCAAACATAATCAACAAATAGACAACATTAACAAAAATGTAATCAGGAAATGCACGATATAAGATAGTGGATACTGAATCTTTTTTACAGTTATGTACGCCAATAATATAATTGGTTTGTAGTCCTAGGTACAAAAATTATAGACGTTTATGACGGCATAACCTAATTGGCATAACAAGTGCACTAGATAATGAAATAAATAGAGAGGCACATACACATATAAATAGAGAGGCACATACACATATCAAGAGAGACAGACGTGAACGAGTACATTATGCAAACTTGTGTTAATTGTTAACTTCATGTCAGATTGCTATAAGTTAACAGAAATAGTTGAATAAAAAAAAGTTAACGTTTTGACTTCATTGCACGGGTTTGTGTCTCCATATTGTTCAGTTCTTCTGGGATTTTCCGGCACAAATGCACGCATGAACAGATCTTCGGGGACAGGGTTTGAACCCGCGGCATTCCGAATACAAGGTACAGCTTAACCACTCAGCCCCAGAGACACACCCCCAAATAGTGAATGTGGCAATATTTTCTTTTGCACATTTATCTTTAATCTCATTAAAACTCTTAGGTTCGGATCAAATACAAATCACAAAGAGTGGTTAACACATGCTTGTTCTGAAGCGCTCGAAGAAGAAGAACATAATTTCAGTATCACTGGATATATATTCTTGTCCACCAACGTCTATTTATTATTATACGTTACATGGGACGTACTGAACTTCATCAAGAAACAACAAATTAAATGATTCGGCCACATAAGAAGATTACAAACAGACAGTGCGTCTCAAAGGGTAATGTTACTCCGATACAGGGGGTACAAAACATACCAGGAAAAAGGTGGACCTCAGAGATAACAGAGACGACGAAAGACACTGTTTAAAAAGCGCACACAAAAACCCGTTCTGTAAACCTCTTCTTATTCTGACGCTGTGAGGCCAAACATGATTGGAGAAAAGAAAAGAACATTTGAAGGAAGAGAATAAATACCTTCTTGCAGATTTTAGATTTTCAATTCTAGATATTTCAAAGTTATATTTGTGGAAAACTACAAAGGTTACTTCCAAGCATCGTAATTGTATCTACAGAATCGAATTGGTTATTGATAATTGTTATGGTTGGTTCAAGTGTTGAAAACTTGCTAAATATGTTATCAAATTCAACATTAAGAAGTTCAAGATGTTTGACAAAACAAAGATCTCATACACCGCCAATGATAGATTCTACAATACGTTTCAAATTTGAAAAGTTAGAACAGGATTACTTGTTTAAATATGTTAATTTCTTTTAAAACGTTTTCATTGAAATCTTGTCTGAGATATTATGGTCTCCTTTTTGTAATTCGAGATTTAACTCACTTAACTTGAAGGTAATATATGTCAGGAAAATTACATCCTGTAGCCATGATATTTCTTCGTTCAATATAACATTGTCAGGAGACGATTTAAAAATGCCATTATCTCAGTTCGAAGACTGCAGAATCGTTCTATAATCTAGTGTCCTGTCCACACTCAGGCGCCTTACTTCTGATCAGAGAATTACACCATCATGTTCAGCATCTGATATCAAAAGATTCTTGAACAATCGATGATGTTCTGATGTAGTTTACAGTGCCAGTGCTACTTTCATGACATGCTTGAATTTCAGCACATTTGTGCATACATATTCCTGATGTAGTTTACAATGCAGTACTACTTCATGATGTGCTCGAATTTCAGCACATTTGTGCATACATATTCCTGATGTAGTTTACAATGCGAGTACTACTTTCATGACATGCTCAGATTTCAGCACATTTGTGCATACATATTTCTGATGTAGTTTACAATGCGAGTACTACTTTCATGACATGCTTGAATTTCAGCACATTTGTGCATACATATTCCTGATGTAAAATATCGTGATAGAAGAGCAACTTTGCAAATTATTTCTTCTTACCACAAAGAGCAATTGTGTTTACAAGTCATTGACGGTACTTCATCAGTTGTTATAGCAACCAGTTTTAAATGTGACACTTTATTCTCTACGAACAAATGCAACGAAATACATTTAAAATGTCTTGTCCACTAGAACGATCTTTAAGGGGAAGAAGTTTAAAAACTCTTCTTTTAGTTTCCAATTTGAAGCATTCATTCTAATAAATACAGACAACAGTACAGTATCTGAAATGTTCTTGCTTTCATTGAACTGAAATGAAACATATTTATGCGACTACATGTAAAGGTATAACTGAGATTGTAAAATATTAGAATTATGTTCAACCCGTCTAGCTACAATTTGATGAGACAATTGAATACTCTTAATAGAAAACAGAAGTTCAGATTTATCTTTACGATCATGGAACAGAGTTTCAGCTGCAATTAGCATTGCTTCTTTAAGCAATAAATCCCATCATTGAAAGGTTTCTTTTAATTAACTAATGCATGAGAGATTTTGTAAGAAGATATTGTCACGTCAACTGATTGCTTAGCAGTCTGTGTAAACATACACTGTCGTAATGTTAATTTGAATTTCAGATCAATCACATTGTTCATTCCTAGTTCAGAATTCACAGGAAATTCACTATTAATTCTATTATGAATAGTGAATAAACGGCACTATATATTATTATTTTTTTTAACTGATACAAAAGCCACCACTATACAAAAAACATAGGGATTTGTCTTTGTCTTCAATAGCGCAATACTGAACCACCCATTCATAATTAAAAGTATTGTTCCGTTGCCGTTTAGCCAGATATTTAAATGGCAGATTATATGAATGAACACATATTAATTACACAAATTTCGTAGCTAGAACATATTAAGTTATAATAATATCAATTTACAAGAAACAAAAACATCGATGATAGATAAAGAACTTACTATTACTACTCTGAACTGAATCTGAATTCGGCGAACCTAAGTTAAAATTATGTGGTGACCGCTCTCTCAAACTATCGGCTCAGATGTGTTATTAATTTGAAGGGATTAGTTTAGTGGCCGACTTGCCGGGTAAAATAGACGAATGATAAGTCGATAAGTCAGGATTAAGGTTTCATTATTCATTTATTATTTAATATATTGACATTATTCTATAGACATTATTTTTAATATTATTTTGATCGCAGAGATTCCATTTTATTCAAGAAAAAACAAAAACGAAGGGACATGTTGGGTAACAGTAAAATGATTACAAAGGAAAACAAGATTGCAAAACGTGGAAGACTCTTCACGGAAACGCTGTGGAAAAAAGAATGAAACATTATGTTATTCAGAAATACTGTTTTGCCATTAAAATTTCACTCTACATTAAAACCGTCGCGAGTAACATGAACAGAAATTGTGGCATATCCTTTTTACAAGACGTAGTCATCAACAGTAAACAAGTCGTCAATTTTCTAAGCACCACTTATACGTTCAGTAGTTTGCCATTGCTTTCTGAACGGCGAGGTATATTTTTACAGTTTTTAAAACTCCAAGGGAATTAATGTGCTTCCATACTTGCTCACAGTTGGTTTGAACCAGGTGCTCTTAACTTGTGTTGTAGCTCACTAGCGCCATTAAGCTGCAGACGCGAGTAACATTTGGCGCCATAAATGTATAACACCGGTAGCGGGCTCCGTGTTGTTCTCCCGTGTTCAGTGTTCTGTATAGCACTCAGGTGTTCAGTGTTCTGTATAGCACTCAGGTGTTCAGTGTTCTGTATAGCACTCAGGTGTTCAGTGTTCTGTATAGCACTCAGGTGTTCAGTGTTCTGTATAGCACTCAGGTGTTCAGTGTTCTGTATAGCACTCTAGGTGTTCAGTGTTTCTGTATAGCACTCAGGTGTTCAGTGTTCTGTATAGCGCTCAGGTGTTCAGTGTTCTGTATAGCGCTCAGGTGTTCAGTGTTCTGTATAGCACTCAGGTGTTCAGTGTTCTGAAGCTGGTGTTCAGTGTCTGTATAGCACTCAGGTGTTCAGTGTTCTGTATAGCGCTCAGGTGTTCAGTGTTCTGTATAGCACTCAGGTGTTCAGTGTTCTGTATAGCACTCAGGTGTTCAGTGTTCTGTATAGCACTCAGAGTATAGCCAGTAGAGTATCTTTAAATCAAGAATTAATTTCTCATTATAAAAAGAACCATATACTATAGTTGCATACTTAAGGCTACTAACATTTTTCGCTAGCGATATATTTGGAAGAAAGAAATCAAACACAATAGTTATGTGAAGGCTAATCTCTTATACACGATCATCGGTATTTAATGTTAAGTTTTATTTGTGATGGCCTGCTCTATTACTAGCAGTCATATATATTTCTTTATTTGAAAATAGGCATGTTATATATGGTTGGAATCAGTGGCGGCTCGTGCTCATTTTTGTTGGTGGAGCCAGACACAAATTTTCGGAAAAATCATGGTATTAGGTTAGGTTATATTTTAATAAAAAATAATAAATACACGTTACACATTATTTTGGTGGGGCCCGGTCCCACTGGCCCTTAATGACGAGCCATCACTGGTTGGAACGATAATTGAAAGTGCTATTGAGATATACAATTTTAATATTAGTTTTTGATGTAATATGTGATATCTGTAAGATTTTTGAAATAATGCTAAACATAAATTTCAAAGTAAAAGTAAAAAGATACACAAGGTTTGCGCAGGGGGTTTCTATGACTTGGTGGTTACGCCGTTAGCATTGTGTTTCGAAGGTCGTGGGTTTGAATTCCGGCCGCGTCGTTCTGTTAACTGGTACTTTTTTTCCCAAGGAAATCTCTAGGACTGTTGCTGAAGCTATGAGTTCGAGTTTTGGGGAAAACACTACGCAGACGGTTTGCCATTTCTGCGGATAGAGATCGTATCATGTGGGGAAACCTGGTTCAAGAAACGGGTTAACCATCTCACCACAAGGAGTATATACTTATGACAATCTAGTTTTTCTGCCCTCATCCGTTTGCTCGGACTACATTCCCACTATTATATATGCTTCATAATGACACATAATTATATGTGAGATGTACAATTTGAATGTAAATGTCTGTCATTAAGCAGAAAACACATAGCTAGAGTGTAGTACTGATCTGTCATGTGATGTATGTCAACTTAAGGGAACATCTTAGACGTTATTTATATTTTTATAAATTGGATTGCAGTCAGCAACCTGGGTTATGACGTCAGTTTACTTTGCAACAAAAGCCATACGCTATTTGCCTCAGTCTCAAAACTCACTGTATACAGAGCCTTCTACAGCAGAACATCAGGAAAACAAGATGGTTAGATGGCATAGCAGAATCCTGTCAAAAAGAAAAATAAATATCGCCCAAGTCACTAGAACAGCGCGCATAAAAAACCCCCAGAAAAACCACGACACTGGACAACAACCCAGTAACAGTGTGACAACAACCCAGTAACAATGTGACAACAACCCAGTAACAGTGTGACAACAACCCAGTAACAGTGTGACAACAACCCAGTAACAATGTGACAACAACCCAGTAACAGTGTGACAACAACCCAGTAACAGTATGACAACAACCCAGTAACAGTGTGACAACAACCCAGTAACAGTGTGACAACAACCCAGTAACAGTGTGACAACAACCCAGTAACAGTGTGACAACAACCGAGTAACAGTGTGACAACAACCCAGTAACAGTGTGACAACAAAAGAAAAAGATGCTTAGTTACACTATCTAATATTAGCGTACATTTATCTTGCTTTCTTTATTTTCTCCAATCCTGTATTAACTCACAGCATCAGGATAAGAAGAGATTTCTAGAACGAGTCCTTGTGTGCGCTTCATAAATTGTATCTTTCGTCGCTTCTGTTATCTCTGAGTCCACTTTTGCGTGACCGGCCTTTTGCTTTGTATCTATTGCATCGGAGCAACATTGCTCTTTAAGGTGCACTGTCTGTTGGTATTCTGCTTATGTGGCCGAACCATTTAATTTGTTGTTTCTTGATGTTCAGTACTGATGTTGTACCCACTTTTTTACTGATGTCTTCATTTCTCAACCGGTCTCGTCTTGTTACTCCCAGCATTCTGCGCAGACACATCATCTCTGTTGTGACTAGTCTCCCTTTATCATTTGTTTTCAGTGACCAGGTTTGGCACTGGTAGCATAATGTGGGAAGAAAGATTGTGTTAAACAATGCTATTTTTTGTGTTCATGGTGACACGTTTGAATTTTAAAATTACAATCATTTATCCTATCGTTTATTTGCTTTGTTGCATATAAGTATAATGTAGATCTATACTCAAAGGTATTTGATTGTGTAGAGCATCAGGAACTATGGAAGATTATGGGAGAAATGGGATTCCCATTACATTTGATACAGATCATAAGCTAACTTTATAGTGATCAAATGGCGGTTGTAAGAACATGTGATGATACATCAGACTGGTTTGACATAGGGCAGGGAGTCAGACAAGGCTGCATTCTCTCGCTTTGTCTGTTTAACATATATGCAAAAAACATTATGAGGAAAGTTACAGAAGATAGCGGAAAAGAAAAATACGATCTTTTATAATCGAAGGAAGAGAAATACATGAACTACGATACGCTGACGATACAGTGTTACTGTCAACATCATAAAAAGGGATTGAGAAATTATTACTAGAAGTGAAAAATAAATGCGAAAAATAAAATCTATATCTCAATGTGGCAATAACAAAAATAATGACAACAGATAAAACGAACATGACAAATGATATTTTTATCAATGGAGAGAAAGTAGAAAATGTGAACAGTTTTGAATATCTTGGTTCACTGCTAACTGTTTCACTGCTAACTGTTTCATAACTTGGTTCACTGCTTGGTTCACTGCTAATAACAGATGGAAATGGGATGAAGGAAATGAAAAGAAGCACAAACATGGCTGTACAAAAAAATTAAACAACTCAAAACAGTATGGAACGGAACTTGTAAGAAAACAAAGATCAGAATACTAAGAGCATGCATATTTCCAGTGGCAACGTATGGCTGTGAAGCATGGACATTTAATGGAGCAGTGGAAAAACATATATGTGCTTTTGAATACAAGTATTCCTTCGTATATCTTGGACAGAGAAAAGAACAAATATATCTATCCAGAAATAACTCAAAATCAAAGAAAACTGGCTGATGCTACAATAAGAAAGAGAAAATTGAGATATTTTGGACATATAAAAGACATGGAAGGGCTGGAGAAGACCATCATGGAAGGAGGCATACCGGCAAAGAGAAGAAGAGAAGACCACGGAGAAGATGGATTCAGGATGTAACTGATGGTTGCAGAGGCAGGCAGACTGGGCCTATGAGAGAGAGAAATTCCGGAGCACTGTTGGGGTGCCAAAGTTCTGCTCAGGACAAGCTATTTCATGATGACAATATCTATATCACTGTATATATATATATATCGTTATTTAATTTGTTTAAAATAGGCTTATCAATAAATTAATAATAAATGTATGTACACATCTCCACAAATTTTATCTGCTGTCAACATTCAGCTTATAAATTAGAATCAACATAAAATTGTTGATAAATCTTAAAGAGAACAAATTTGTACCAGTTTTTCAACAAACATCAGAAACATAATTAGAGCCAGAATTACTGGATGAATCTTGCTTCATTACAACAGCACACCCCCGCAGTTGTTACAGTTACACATTTCTACTGGCATTGTTGTAACAATATTTGTGAAAACAGGAATCGCTTAGCCAAATAATGCCAATTAAATATTCGATTTGAAGTGTATATTAAAAATCGAATCGAAGCAAAATCGTCAAAACTGAGACAAATATAATTATATAAAGAGCCCGTTTTGAAATAGTAATGAACATCGAACAATGAGAACACACGTGGGCAAGCTATGTGAATCATATTCAATAATAATAATTGAGAAAACATGAAATGCGAAATCATTGTGCCAGAATTAAGAGATGAAGCTAATTATAAAATGAAGACAAACATTATATTTGGTTGCATTGTTTACTCTGACAGAATGTGCATGCTTAAAATTATTTGTGTAGGAGATACCGAGCAATTATAATTCATAGTCGAACCAAGCCAAGTTTGGGGCTTTTGTTCAAAATAAACAGTTCGTTAACGACATTGCTATAGCAATAACAACTAAGTGTGTAAGATACATGCACAGTAGAAGGAAGAAGATGCATATATAACTGAATGGAGAAGAAACATGCCAAACATTAAAGAAGGTAGCTGCCAGTTAAGTATAATTTCATGAAAGTAAGTCAACGACAATAGACGTGAGAATGTGTTCAGTTTGATGACTGCTAAAACTTTACAGCACGACACATCATAGTGATGTAGGACAATAATTATATACATGATCATGTACAACTTAATAAATTTTAGATTGTCTAATCGGATGAATGCAGGATACAATAGAGAGATGTGATCAGACCATTTTATCAGCAGTTTTATACTGTCACATGAATTAATTAATAGTTTTTTGACTGTCTAACCCAGCGTTTCCCAAAGTGGGCGGTACCGCCCCCCAGTGGGCGCTGAAGCATTCTAGGGTTGCGATAGTGGGTTCCGAAGATTTGGGGGGTTGTTCATGCGATTAGGGTCGGTGGCTCCTTAAAAAGAAATTAATAATAAATATTTTAATATTTTCGTGATTTTGAGATTGAATAATCATTTAATATTTGAATTCTACATTTTAATTCATCTTATGCACGCCTTACACGATCCATTTTTTCATCAATTTTCTTTTTCATGCAAAAATCATTTGAAAATTGACCATGTAATACAGAAATATATATCAATTTTTAAGTCAAAGAGAAAATAGATCATGTATATATGTGGGAGGGGGACGTTGGCAGAATTGTTATAATGTGGAGGGGGCGTTACAAAGTTATATGTGCAAAGTGGGCGTTGGCCGAAAGTTTGGAATCTATGGTCAAACCTGAGATCAATGGTAACAATTCTTCTTCAGTGATTCTGGTCATGCGCTTAAAGCCTACTGTGGACCAAACTGGGCGGTCAGCAGATCGTCAGTTTCTCAAGCTTAGTTTTTAGTGTCTTGGTTCGCGTGCAGCGTGTTGAGCGCGTTGGACTGTGGGGGACTAGCCCTGATGTAGGTTCAATTCCGTGGGCAGGCGAAACCAGAGATCCAGATTCACTGTTCGTGGCACCGAACCGAAGGGTTACGATTCATGGCACAGCCAAGGTCTGAAAGCTAAGTGCTTCTGATCAAAAAAAAAATGTCGTCTTGGTGTGGCCTAATCTTGTAACTGTCTTTCCACAGTTGTTCTCCAGATAATAATGAAAGGTTGCTCAAAAATTACATACAACATAAACAAACGTAATCATAATTAGCAGCATAATTAGAAATGTCTCATATTTTTAGTTGACTGTTTTCATAACTGCATGTGGCTTGTATATAATAAGTTCAAATAACCATTGATATTCTCTTCATGTATACATGAGGAAGAGTAGTACTTCTCAAATATTTACCTTTGTGACCATATAAACTTCATGCTTGTCACATCATCTTTCTTTGTTACTCTAATCCTGTTTTACCCCACATTGTCAGGATAAAAAAATATTTATAAAACAGGCTCATGTGAGCGCTTTGTGCATGGTATCTTTTACTGTCTCTTTTATTTCTGTAGCCCACATTATTTCTGAGTAGCTTTGCCTTTTGTGTCGTACTGTCTAGTGGTAATCTGATGATGCGCGCAATCCATTTCATTAAAAAAAAATATATTTCTGGATAAAGTTAAGTAAAGATAATGTGCCCATTCTTTTCTTCATTTCTCAACTGATCTCCTCCTAATACTCCTATCCCTATCCGTATGTGAGAAATGGTTCTACATATGCATGTGATACTATCTTTCTCACTGTCAATGATAAGTGTTTATTATAGGACATGCTTTTAATTTGTCAGAAAGCTATTTTCAATATGCTTTAGATTAGTCTTTATTTTTGTACTACATTTTACAATGTATTTGTTATACCAAGATATTTTTAATTTGTTTTTTTAGTTTTGAACATTTTCTTTTTACCTTAGTTATACATTTGTTAATTGTCTTCTTTGATACAACCATCACATTTTCGTTTTGTTATTTATACTCAGACCTGTTCGCTGGCTCACTTCTATCATGGTTTCTACCAGTGGCGGATCGTGATTATTTTTGTTGGTGGAGCCAGATAATATTTTCGAAAAACAATGGTTTTGGGTTAGGTTATATTTTAATATATAAAATAATATATACGTTACACATTATTTTTGGGGTCCTGGCCCACTGGCCCTAATGACGAGCCGCCACTGGTTTGTACCATTGTTCATATGTCCTTTAACTTCCAGTTATTAATACAATATCATCAGCAATTTAGTGTGTCTTATATTACTCTTATTACATGCGCATTATACAGAGAGAATAAATCAGGCAACGATAGACATTCTTGTCTAACGCAATTCGTAATCTGTTGACATTCTCTTATTTAGTTATTTTATCTCATTATAGCTACTGTGTGTTGACAGTATTTTTTATAATTATCTTAGACCTCTACTAGCGATATCTAACTTTTTCAACATTTTGTAAATTATATTATAAGTACACATAATAATTGTTTTATTTTAAATTACTTAATAACAACGGTTTTGTTTTTAAACTGTCCAAAGGGGAAGGATTGACTTAATTGTACTGGGTTTCCCCATTTGGCTACATCACTGTCGGCAGAGATGGCATGCCATCTGCTGAGACCATTGAGCAAAGCACGAACTCCGTAGCTCCGGCTACATCGTGAGGATCTTATGAAAAAATTGCACGGGTCTCGGTCCGGATTCAAACCCACAACCTTTAGTACCACAGACAAATAGCTTAGCAAATTCGACATTTAGAACCCCTTTAAAGTGTGTTGGGAGGAGGTTCCTGAAAATAATTATTGGAACTCGTAAAACGGTTATTATAAAATAATGTATGAACAAACCTTGTCACGCATATCCGAACTTAACTCACATTGAACTATACATATTAATACCGATTATCTTGATCTTGTTAAATCTATTATATTGCACGTAAAACGTATGCTAAAAATGTTCACTGTAGAGTCACCGTTTGTCAAGTTGATAACCGACCATGTGTTGCCGGCGCTCACAAGGGGAGCAAAGAATCGTAACATTGCGACCCATAAGGTATGTCGTATAAAGGCGACTGAGGTAGGGCCTAGGAAGCTACCTAGTAACTAGAAAGAGTCGCAGAAAGCGGATGTGCTGGCCTACTCGTCGGCATATTACTGGCACAACGTACATTCGCTCTTATCTTCCGATCACATACAAATCACAAAGAGTGGTTTAACAAGTGACTCGATATTGAGCGTTGGAAGAAGAAGAAGAAGTACAAGTTGATAGCAAGCTGCACTAGTGACCACTTGCTGGTAATATTTCCAAGTTTGAAGCCAGCGTGGGCCAAACATAGTCGTTGTGTACACAGTTGACTACAGGAAACCCTCATCTTTTATCGGGTTAATCATTCTTCCTACTACAGAATACAGTACTAACTTCTTCCTGAAGACAGTATACGGTCTAGAAATCGCTTTACAAAAATCAATTAAATTGCCATAATAAGTTTACAGTACTAAAACTCCTAAAACAATTATAGAGCACTAAACATTCTTACAAACAGATTTTACAACACCTACAAACAGATTATACAACACTAAACATTCTTCCTACAAACAGATTATACAACACTAAACATTATTCCTACAAACAGATTATACAGTACTAAACATTCTTCCTACAAACAGATTATACAGCACTAAACATTCTTCCTACAAACAGATTATACAGCACTAAACATTCTTCCTACAAACAGATTATACAACACTAAACATTCTTCCTACAACATATTATACAACACTAAACATTTTTCCTACAAACAGATTATACAGTACTAAACATTATTCCTACAAACAGATTATACAGCACTAAACATTCTTCCTACAAACAGATTATACAGTACTAACCATTCTTCCTACAATCAGATTATACAACACTAAACATTCTTCCTACAAACAGATTATACAACACTAAACATTATTCCTACAAACAGATTATACAGTACTAAACATTCTTCCTACAAACAGATTATACAGCACTAAACATTTTCCTACAAACAGATTATACAGTACTAAACATTATTCCTACAAACAGATTATACAGCACTAAACATTCTTCCTACAAACAGATTATACAGTACTAAACATTATTCCTACAAACAGATTATACAGTACTAAACATTCTTCCTACAAACAGATTATACAACACTGAACATTATTCCTACAAACAGATTATACAGTACTAAACATTCTTCCTACAAACAGATTATACAACACTAAACATTCTTCCTACAAACAGATTATACAACACTAAACATTCTTCCTACAAACAGATTATACAGCACTAAACATTCTTCCTACAAACAGATTATACAACACTAAACATTCTTCCTACAAACAGATTATACAGTACTAAACATTCTTCCTACAAACAGATTATACAACACTAAACATTCTTCCTACAAACAGATTATACAGCACTAAACATTCTTCCTACAAACAGATTATACAGTACTAAACATTCTTCCTACAAACAGATTATACAGTACTAAACATTCTTCCTACAAACAGATTATACAACACTAAACATTCTTCCTACAAACAGATTATACAACACTAAACATTCTTCCTACAAACAGATTATACAGCACTAAACATTCTTCCTACAAACAGATTATACAACACTAAACATTCTTCATACAAACAGATTATACAGTACTAAACATTCTTCCTACAAACAAATTATACAGTACTAAACATTCTTCCTATTTAATTCTATTTTGAGCAGGTGTCAGACAGGATTTCTAAACTTGTTATATCTACAGCTTCTATATTTTCTTTAATGTATAAATAATGTAATTGATGAAATAAATTCGGATTGTTTTGCCTACTTGTTATTCCCATACTGAATGATAACTGTTCCTCACATACGTCAATAGATATGTTACCACATATGGGAGAGGGGTATCTGTTTCGTGGAGGTA
The DNA here is from genome assembly GCA_020796225.1 of Arion vulgaris. Lineage (NCBI taxonomy): Eukaryota > Metazoa > Mollusca > Gastropoda > Stylommatophora > Arionidae > Arion > Arion vulgaris. The sequence goes on along the minus strand of CM036761.1, from coordinate 23,378,189 downwards.
AAGTACTTGCCTCTAGCTCTAATGTACTGGCTCGTTCCCTCGTAAAATGATCTGCAATTTGACCAACATCCTGATCTCAATGTAGGTAAGTTTAAGTTCCTCCTCCTATCGGAGACAAACGATGAAGTCTCGTGTTTAAACAGAACAAGTAAAAGAACACTTGACAGTTAAAAAATGGAATAAAATAAGCTGAAAGGCCACTCATCTAGCAAGTCATTTTAAAAAGTTCAAATAAATCTTCTAAAATATGTTTTACCAAAATTGTTTACATCTCGAAAATTTCATCGGGTACACTCGTCCGTGCTGCGGAGTTCTTGTACTGCTGTTGAGATCTTCCAGTGTAAGAAAGAGATCAGATCAAACATGGTTTCTCATTGAAATGCAATGATAATGGCAATACCAATCAATCAAACAATATACTAAATCACACGAGTAACATAGAGGATAGCTTGACCAAATGGATTAGAGCTCTCCTCCCATGCGGGAGACTTGAGTTCAATTCACGACAAGGCCAGGGATTTTTTTATATTGTGGGCATAAGTGAAAAATCCTAACCTGAATAGATTCGCTGCGACTGCATTAGCCATGCGGTCATTAAATTCCTCAGTCTCTCGTACCCCTGTCCTACATGGTCCTAAAATATGCGGTACTACAGACAGTATTCTTACAGTTTATTGAACACCAGTAACTTCCATGATATGATTTCAAAAATATTTAACACGAGTAACTTCCATGATATGATTTCCAAAATATTTAACACGAGTAACTTCCATGATATGATTTCGAAAATATTTAACGATAACTTCCATAATAAAATTTCAAATATTCCAGTACATGATATTTCGAAATTTTATATCATAATTCAAAATATTTAACACGATAACTTCATGATAATTTCGAATATTTACATACTTCCAGTATGATTTCTGAAAATATTAACTGATAACTTCATAATAGATTCGAAATATTTCACAGTAACTTGCATGGTATTATTCAAAATATTCTATAATGTATTATCTCAGAATCTTACAGTTTATTTCTAGCAATCTAGTTCTGCTAACTGAAACCGTATGCAGTAATGGGCACATTCCTGTGTTGCCTTAACAAGTAAACACTGGACACATGCAACAGCACTTATATCACATCTACAACTTAAACAAAACTCGATGACATTATCAATGAAATTACTGTCATATTTTTCTGTCAATGCTTTCTCACAAGAAACACATAGCTAGAGTGTAGTAGTGATCTGTCATGTGATGTATGTCAACTTAAGGGAGCATCTTAGAAGCTATTTATATTTTATAAATTGGATTGCAGTCAGCAGCCTGGGTATTGACGTCATTTAGCGTTCCATGAAAAACCAGACTCTACTTGGCTTAGTCTTGCAACGTCCAATAGCCTTCCAACAAGAGCCAGACGCTACTTGAGTTATGTCCCCTCAGTGTCCAGACTCTGCAGTGTCCAGAAAACAAAAGTTTTTAATGAACCCATCAAAATGTGGAAGCAAATTATTCTTGCTGAATTTTCATAATATTTTGGAACACAAAATTACCAAGCACATCTAAATGTGTGTTGTCTATATCATTTATACACAGAATATTAAATTACTAACACGATAAGCATATTGTCTGTCCGTTATGTAACAGACTATTTCAGAGGGATTCAAGTTATTGAAGAGTTAATTGTTTTCCTGTTCGCTGATATGAATTCAAATGTAGACATGTCGCCTAATATGGCACATCTGACTGATTTTTGCGTCAAGTCGTGTTTTACTTATCCCCAGTGTCCCTCGTCCATCAGGTAAACCCTACTTCGACTTCAGAGGCAGGTTTAACTTAGTTTCCAAGTAAAGGATCAGAGTCTCATGTCGTTCAACCGGGTACCGTTTGCGCACCGAGATTTTTTGGCTAAGCTGACTTTGAACACTTGTATTTCCACGGCAAGTTGTCACTAGCGTAGAGTGTTACAACGTTGCTAACATCGACCAAATTAAGAGCGCTGAAAATACGTACCTTGACACTATAATATTTGTAGTTTTATATATATATATAAATATATATATATATATTATATATATATGCGTGTGTGTGTGTGTGTTGATGTGTGTATATATATAATTGTTACTATTTATAGCTACAGTAAAAAAACATGAAAAAAGTGAAGAATTATTACAAAGAGAAAGAAACTGATCCATGTAAAAAAAACGGTACTATAATGACTGGGGGTGTAGTACATTTGTTCGCCACTATACTAGTTCTTGGTATAGATTGAGTTAAGATGGAATTATAAAGGGCAATTATTGTTGATTGATTAATGAATAATTAAACTGGTGGGGTGTGTTGCTGGCTGGACGTTGCTGGATTTCTTGAGGAGGCTGTGGTCGTAGTACATATGAACATGTTCAAAATATAATGAGAATTGTAAGGGACATGCTTAATATTAAAGGGTTTTAAAGCCGAAGGATTGACTTCATTGCACCGGGTTTTATCCCATATGGCTCGGTCTCTCTCCGCAGAAATGGCACGCCACCTGCAGAGAGTATTGCACAAAGCACGAACTCCGTAGCCCCAGCAACAATCCTAGGGGTCCCTGGAAAAAACTGCACTCGTGAACAGAACGGCGCGGTACAGATTCGAACCCACGACCTTCGACTCACAAGGCAAAGGGCTAAACCACTTAGCCACAGAGACCCCTGTTTAATATGTTCACGCATACAATCTCTACGAAATGAGGTGTTGTTTGTGCCGAGTCTCTGACAAGTAACAATTTATCACACTTGAAGATTTCTACTAACATTCTCTATTTATTTGGGAGAGATATATGTCTTATAGATAGGTATGCTTCTATTACTCTCTCTATCTATCACTCTCTCTCTCTCTCTCTCTCTCTCTTCCATGTCTGTTTAACCCGAGTGGGCATTTGCACTCAATTAATCCACGCCAAATTCTTCATATCTTTAGCTATCTCCATATCTGCAGCATCCTTCAGCTCTTATGTATATTGTTGATCTCCAAATCTCTTCTTCATGTATTTCTAGGCCTTCCTCTCATTTACTTTCCCTGTAGGTTCCAGGAAAGGAGTCTTCTTTTTATATTCCTCTCGGATTTTCTCAAGGTGCGTCCTATCCAGCACCAGCGTCTTTTTTTCACCTCTTAGTTCACTGAAATCTGTCTTGTTCTCTCCATAAGCTATTCATTTGTGACTCTATCTATGTTTCTGTTACAACGTCTCATGATTTCATAATTTAAAACTCTAATACACAGATTAGTTATGTTAACTTTAACTAAACTAGTATTAACATTCATTATTTACTTTCTTTGATACACAACATCATTATGCTATGGACAACAAGTTGGTCTCAAATGTGTATGTCGATATATATATGCAAGTAATATTAATGTGTATTTCGATATATATATATATATATATATATATGCATATAATGTTAATGTGTATGCAAATCCAATTCGCAATTTGTGAATTATCAAAGGAATTTATACTTATTTTACAGCAGTGTATTAATTAACCAAGAAAGCGATTGATGTTAAAAACAGAATGATATTACAGCTGTTCGATAATATTCATTCTCTTTCTGATTGCTTTATAATGGGTGACGCATCAGCAACAGAAGACACTCTCAGAGGAATTGTGTTGTTTTGTTGGTTTTTTCTAATCTCAAGGAAAATACGACTTTGTACTGTTTTCACTATGTCACTTCACGGGGTTTATATTTTCGATTCCATATTGGTGAACCTCATTCCAACTCTAACTTAAACTCTAAGTTTCATAACTTGCTTTCAAATCCCAGACGATTGTTTGACACATAGTGATGGTGTATGCAATACCACACACTGAATAGTATTCTTCTTAAGAGGGAACATTTAATTGACTCTCTGATAATCTCGACTTATACTGAAGATGAAAAGATTTGTCAGTCCTAGCAAATATATCACAATGTCACATCACATTGAAGGTTATGTTGATTATTATTTCGTTAGGAGAAAGTACTGTGACCGAGGCGTACTATTAGATAGTGAAGCAAGACATTAACCATTATGTGCCCAGGTCATGTATACTCGTCAGACACACGAAACGCCTCTTCGTTCTCGGTCAAAGTAATAAGGTGAACAGTGCCCAACGCTGTATTGTACCTATTTAGGAAGAAATATTTCCTGCCCACTCATATCAATGAATTCAAGAAATAGGTATATATATGTGACCTTTTTCGTTTTTACAGACGGCTAATGGCAGTGTTTTACTGTAACAATTTCTGAGTGTTGAGCGTGTCTCTCTTGCCTTTCAGCTCTTACATAAGTCTCTTCACAAAAGATTGTACACCTTTGCGTAATTTCTCACTTTTCTCTTTAGATAACTTGGTCATCAGCTAGGTTTTCCAATATATGGCGCTGATAGAAAACGTCTTCTTCATTGACGGTTTTATATATATATATGTACATGTACAAGATACAACTTTAACTGAAGGTCAATCTCAGGATAGCAATAAAGTGACAGTAAATATTAATAATCCTATACAAACTAAAACTCAGATTTATAATTTAGAATCAGTAAATACATGTATTTTCATGGAAGGAAAAGTGACACCAGAAGGATAATCAAGTGTATATATGTCAATACAAGATCGAGTGATAAAACAATAAATAAAGCAGAAAATGTTAACCTATAGAACATTTAAACACCCTCGGCACGACACGATTACCGAATTACAATAATTGTCAATATTCATTTTCAATGACTCTTAGGTTTTTGTTTTGGCTATCAAAATTTAAGTTTTCTAAAATCTTCTAAATATTAGGAAAATTTACTTATCAAACGCTTTGGTGGAGTACTTTAAAAAATCTGTCATTACAAAATTGTGGTCCCATTTTTTGATAGTACCCTAGGGTGTTATAAAGGATATATAAATTAATGCCGTTTGCATAGTTATCTTGCCCTGCACATGCAGATTATCGGTTTTATTTTCTCCTCAACGTACATAGTTTGTGATCTTACTCAGGGTTTGAACATGGACGTTTCAACAACACACCATTCAGTGCCCATTCTCCATAAAGATATAAAGTACTGCAATGTATATTCTTGATGGGTTACATTACTTGAAAGTTGGTAATTTTGTTGTGCGATGTCTAACACAAATCTACAAATCTGAGGTGCCCAGACCGGATCAGATCAGATCTGGAGAAAATCGTGGGGGTGGCTGCGGTAATACTGAGTACATGAGCGATTGAACAAATACAGTATAATCGATTTCTTGACATCCTTAGTTAGAATTATGTTTTAATGTATTAAGTATCCTGTGTATATTTGTTCTTGATAAAAGTCTATGTCCGAAACGTCGAGTGCTTTTAACTTTCATATTCATTCATTAATGTTTCATTACTAATGTAGTACTGTATATACCTGTCTTTGTTCAATCGCTTATTTTGTTATGCCACCTGGTGTTCATAATAATTTGGAGGCAGCGAAGATGAAAGATGTTGAGGTTCCTCTCATATCTTGAGTAAGCTGCCCATGTTTCTGGTCCATATAGTTAAAAACTAGTTTCACTGGTCCGATAGGTCTGAATCTATATCTGCAATGTTTATTTTGTGTTGTTCCATGCTTTCTTTGATATTCTGCCAAATGTAGTGACCGCACTACAAGTGTAGATTTCTTCATCAAGAGAAAGACTAGGAGTGACTATGGGCAGAAGAATGTAAAATGGGGATCTCTTTGGTGAAGTGATTAAGACGTTTATATGTCGTTCTGAAAGTGGTAGGTTCGAATCCGGACCGAGTCAAATGTGCACATTTTTTCATGAAATCACTATGATTATTGCTGGAGCTATGGAGTTTGTACGTTGTGCAACGTTCTCGGTAGATGAACGTAGCCATATGTTGGAAATCCGATGGAATGAAGTCAATCCTTCACCTTTAGACAAGAAAGTAAAATAAAATAAAATAATGTTTATAACAAACAATTGTACCATTTTGTTTTTTAACAGTCAGTGATCTAGTACTAATAGCTTCAAGAACACATACACTTACTCAACGATAGCTGCCTCAAATACAACATGAAGATCAACATTCAAAGACAGAAGTCATGACTATGAACAGAGAACATAAAGATATCAACATACAAATAAATGACCAAACGCTAAAGCAGGTGAGAGAATTCAAATATCTTGGAAGTATCTTCACATCTGATAGTAGACTGGACAAAGAGATCGAAACTAGAATCCAGAAAGCCAACAACATTACATATCAACTTATCCCAATCTTGAAACACACATCAATTCCAGTAGAGACTAAAAGACGGATTATAAATGCAATATTCATACCAACACTGTGATATCAATGCCAAAATTGGGGACTAACAAAAGAACAAGAAAGGAAAATTACCCAAAGTGAAATGAAATGCTTGAGGAAAGCGGCAAATAAAACACGAAGAGACCATATAAGAAATGAGGAAAATAGAAGAACAGTTAGAACAACACCTGCTATTAGATTCATTGCAAAACAGAGACTCGAATGGTTTGGTCACTTGGTGAAAATGAACCCTAATGCACCAGTTGCAAAAGCGTACAACCTGAAAATGGAATCATCAAGAGGAAGGTGCAAAACAAGAAAAAGATGGTTTACAGACATCTTAAAACTCAACAATACCACATCATATCAAGCGATTGAGCGTGCGCTTTCTCGAAACCGATTATCATGTTAACTGATTCAGTACCAGGTTTTTTCACCTCTGGACGGAATTATTTTTAGCTTCAAAATATTGCACACATACTTTAGTTAAATTAAAATATTGTTTCTAAATATGATTTAAAGTTGAACTTATTATATATCAAATTAAAGATAAATGATTGTACTTTCATAAAATATTTATTGTATGCGAAAATATAATGTTGTGTTGACTGTGCATGACAAATATTAGCATGTAATAAAAAATTAATTGAAATTGTGAGAACAAAATCCAACTTACCAAGGGCCTTGAGGAACAATATGGTGAATAAGTCAGTGTAACTGCTCTCTTTATATAAGTAATCCATTTATGAATACATAAAAATTAAGAAAATATTGATGGAATATATGGTTTACTAACTGTTCTCAAATTAGCAACACGACCATCTTTGAAGAAATTTCCATTAAAAAATTGTCAAATTGAAGATTTCACATACTAAACATTCATGTCTCATAATATATAATCACATACAGTGGAAATTATAGCAATATTTACAGGAATAAAGAACTAAAGTATATGAATAATAGTCCTAACATAGCAACTATATAACTTCTCTCCAAGTAGACTGTGTAGGTTCTGTCTGAATCCTTCTTCTTTTTGTTGCAATCCTACTGGAACCTGACTGGGGCAACGCCCTCTCGCAGCTGGTTGGGAAACACTACTAGTATTATTTAAATTATTAATAATCGACGTATTTAAATCACAAACTTCTGTGTCATCAGAAGCTTCACTATCTTCACTATCAGTATCTACATCTTCATGCAACCAATCTCGCGCTTCTGCAGCTGTAAAACGTGCAGAACGAGCTGATAACAAACCATTTCTAGACTCTGAATTGTTAGACATTATTTTTTAATCACAGGGTAACTTGAAAACGAAAATTAAACTTGGTTTCACTTCTGATTCTAGTCAAAACCACGATGTTGTGATTTGGTTATCGTTAGTACTTCCTTTCTACTTAGTTTCCGGTTGATATAAAACTACAATCGGAGTGAAAATTAATAAAAACTCAACGCAATAGTAGCCGTCTTTTAAAAGACGCTTGGGACACGCAGATAAGTTATGTGCACTACAGTGTTCCACGGGACCGAATCAGTTAAACCTGTTACGCCTAACGGCAAAAAAGCACAGACGGACAAAAAGAGAGAAAGAAGATCTAGTGCTGTTGCATAAAAAGAAGCACTGCTCTTTGCAAACTTCTGGTCTTATTAAGTTTAACATTCTTCACATCGTTATTGTTATCATTACCTTTGTCATATGGCTCGTACGGCTAATAGAAAAGTGATATTCATATTCAGTTGATTTTTTTCTTTCTTCAAAACAAAAGGTAATTTATTTTATGTTGGAAGTTCAGAATGTATTCACTATCATATCTGTCATTTAAACGTTTTGTTTTTATTTACATTCCTAGATTTTTAAAAGCTTAAATTTCTTCCACTCTAATATTATCTGAGACTGGACTTTTTTTAATCTTATGATGTTCATTCTAACGATATCAGTTACTGTTGCAAGTATTGGTCTCTTCAATTTCTGTACTAGATTTACAAAGTATAGCTCGGAAACGTGACGAGTCACCAAACAACCTTTTCACTCTGTGATATTTTTAAAATTTGTGCACGCATTTTTAATTCAATGTATACTGAATTAGCCAGTTTAGTGGTCCTTTGTCATTTTAAATGTTTCTGTGAGCAGGTGTATCGGTTTGTGAGGGCGAATGGGTTAAATCCAGACCGAATTGAGTCTACAGAAATAAATCTATTCTACCTGCACATTTGCAGTTTATGAATATTTTTTAAATAATACATAAAGAGAGAACAACTTATTAACATGGAGAATCCAGGAAACAAAATGAGAGTTCAGGTAACTGTAAAAATATATGAGATAACAAATCAAAATTCACATAATTAAAGGCAACCCATATAATCGACAAAATGACAAATAATTCAGATACTAATAAGAAACCCATATCATTAAAGAGAACGTGTAACCACAAAATAATTAAAGAAACTGACACAATTGAAAGGAAAACACTAAATTCAGGTGAATGTATAGAGATATAAAGAAATCACAATGTTACAATTTGTGAACATTTTGTCAAAAGTATATAACCGACTAGTAACACTTTTAATAAGACATCACAATGTTACAATTTGTGAACATTTTGTCAAAAGTATATAACCGACTAGTAACACTTTTAATAAGACATCACAATGTTACAATTTGTGAACATTTTGTCAAAAGTATATAACCGACTAGTAACACTTTTAATAAGACATCACAATGTTACAATTTGTGAACATTTTGTCAAAAGTATATAACCGACAAGTAACACTTTAAAAAATATAACTATTAAATATTAACTAGTTTGTACGAAACAATTTTCTGAATGTATTATTTCATTTCAAACTTACAATTAAATACACATATAATAAGAGTCGACACCGAAATTGATTTGATAAGATTTGATAGTAAATTCAATGATCACTGGTTATCTGTTTGGTTGTACATGGATGCGTCCACATTAATTAATATATTGACGCATGCATATAAGTATGCTTTATGTAGAGAAAGATTTTGTCATTGATGTTCTAGAACAGCAGTTCCTAAACCTAACATTATCGCGGACACCTTTAATATATACATGTTGCCGCCTCGTGACCCAATTATATATAACAGTTGCTGCCGCCGCCATGACCCTTTAATACATGTGCCGCCTCCGCCATGGACCCTTAATATATACATGTGCCGCCGCCGCCATGGACCCCTATATATACATGTTGCCGCCTCCATGGACACCTTTATAATGTCATGTTGCCTCCTATGGACACCTTTATATACATGTTGCCGCCATGGAACACTTTATATATACATGTTGCCGCCTCCATGGACACCTTTAATATATACAGTTGCCGCGCCGCCATGGACCCTTTATATATACAGTTGCCGCCGCTGCCATGGACCCTTTATATATACAAAAGTTGCCGCCTGTGGACTCCTTATATATACATGTTGCTGCTGCCATGGACCCCCTTATATATACATGTTGCTGCCTCCATGGACCTCCTTATATATACATGTTGCTGCCTCCATGGACTCTTATATATACATGTTGCCGCCTGTGGACCCTTATATATACATGTTGCCGCCTCCGTGGACCCTTATATATACATAGTTGCGCCGCTGCCATGGACCCTTTATATACATGTTGCCGCCTGTGGACCCTTATATATACATGTTGCTGCCTGTGGACCCCATTATATATACATGTTGCGCCTGTGGACCCTTATATATACATGTTGCTGCCTCCTGTGGACCCTCTATATATACATGTTGCCTGCCTCCATGGATCCTTATATATACATGTTACTGCCCATGGACCCTTATATATACATGTTGCTGCTGCCATGGAACCCTTATATATACATGTTGCTGCCTCCATGGACCCTTATATACATGTTGCTGCCTGTGGACCTCCCTTATATATACATCCTGCCGCCATGGACCCTTATATATACATGTTTCCGCATGGACCTCTTAATATACATGTTGCCGCCATGGACCCCTTTATATATACATGTTGCTGACGCCATGGACCCTTATATATACATGTTGCGCCGCGCATGGACCCTTATATATATAGTTGCCGCCTCGTAGACCTCCTTATATATACATGTTGTGCATGGACCTCTTTATATATACATGTTGCGCCATGGACCCCCTATATATACATGTTGCGCCACGGACCCCCATATTTATACATGTTGCCGCTCGCCATGGACCCTTATATATACATGTTGCCGCCATGGACCCCACATATATACATGTTGCTGCCTACGTGACCTCCTCATATATACATGTTGCTCCCATGGACCTCTTATATATCATGTTTCTGCCTCGTGGACCTCTTATATATACATGTTGCTGCCTCCATGGACTCTTATATATACATGTTGCCGCCTCATGACCCCTTATATACATGCTGCTCGCCGTGGACCCTCTATATATACATGTTGCTGCCGCCATGGACCTTTATATATACATGTTGCTTTTTCCATGGACCCCTATATATACATGTTGCTGCCGCCATGGACCCTATATATACATGTTGCTGCCTCCATGGACCCCCTTATATATACATGTTGCTGCCGCCATGGACCCCCATATATATACATGTTGCTGCCTCCATGGACCCTATATATACATGTTGCTGCCATGGACCCCTTATATATACATGTTGCTGCTGCCATGGACCTCCTTATATATACATGTTGCTGCTGCCATGGACCCCTTATATATACATGTTGCTGCGCCATGGACCCCTTCTTATATATACATGGTGCTGCCTCCATGGACCTCTTATATATACATGTTGCCACCTGCCATGGACCCTTTATATACATGTTGCTGCCATGGACCCTTATATAACATGTTGCGACGCCATGGACCCCTTATATATACATGTTGCTGCTCTGTGGACCCCTTATATATACATGTTGCGCGCTCATGTGACCTTATATATACATGTTGTGCCTCCGTGGACCCTTATATATACATGTCTGCCATGGACCCTTATATATACATGTTGCTGGCCATGGACCCTCATTATATATACATGTTGCTGCCTCATGGACCCTTATATATACATGTTGCTGCCTCCATGGACCCCCTTATATATACATGTTGCTGCCCCATGGACCCCCTTATATATACATGTTGCTGCCTCCATGGACTCCTATACATACATGTTGCTGCCTCCATGGACTCCCTTATATATACATGTTGCTGCTCCATGGACCTCTTATATATACATGTTGCTGCCTCCATGGACCCTCTTATATATACATGTTGCTGCCTCCATGGACCCTTATATATACATATTGCTGCCTCCATGGACCCTTATATATACATATTGCTGCGCGTGGAGCCCTTATATATACATGTTGCCGCCGCCATGGACCCCTTATATATACTGTTGCTGCTGCGTGGAGCCCTCTATATAAACATGTTCGCCGCCATGGACCCTTATATATACATGTTCTGCCTCCATGGACCCTTATATATACATGTTGCCGCCGCCATGGACCTCTTATATATACATGTTGCCGCCATGGACCCCTCTATATATACATGTTGCTGCTGCCGTGGATCCTCTATATATACATGTTGCCGCCGCCATGGACCCTCTATATACATGTTGCTGCTGCGTGGAGCCCTTATATATACATGTTGCCGCGCCATGGACTCCTATATATACATGGTCGCCTCCATGGACCCCCTTATATATAGCATGTTGTGCCTCCATGGACCCCTTATATATACATGTTGCTGCCTCCATGGACCCCCCTTATATATACATGTTGCTGCCTCCATGGACCCCTTATATATCATGTTGCTGCCTCATGGACCCCTTATATACATGTTGTTGCCTCCATGGACCCCTTATATATACATGGTGCGCCTCCATGGACCTCTTTATATACATGTGCTACTGCCATGGACCTCCTTATATATACATGTTGCCGCCATGGACCTCTTATATATACATGCTGCCTGCTGCCATGGACCCCTTATATACATGTTGCCGCTGCCATGGACCCTATATATACATGTTGCTCTCCGTGGCCCCCTTTATATAAACATGCTGCCCATGGACCCTTATATATACATGTTGCTGCCGCCATGGACCCCATTATATATACATGTTGCTGCCTCCATGGACCCCCTTATATATACATGTTGCTGCCTCCATGGACCCTTATATATACATGTTGCTGCCTCCATGGACCCTTATATACATGTTGCTGCCTCCATGGACCCTATATATACATGTTGCTGCCTCCATGGACCCTTATATATACATGTTGCTGCCTCATGGACCTCTATATAACATGTTGCTGCCTCCATGGACCCTTATATATACATGTTGCTGCCTCCATGGACCCTTATATATACATGTTCTGCTGCCGGAGCCCTTATATATACATGTTGCCGCTGCCATGGACCCTTATATATACATGTTGCTGCCGCCGTGGAGCCCCCTATATATACATGTTGCCGCCCATGGACCCCTTATATACATGTTGCTGCCTCCATGGACCCTTATATATACATGTTGCCGCTGCCATGGACCCTTATATATACATGTTGCCGCCGCCATGGACCCTTATATATACATGTTGCTGCCGCCGTGGAGCTCCTTATATATACATGTTCGCCGCCATGGACCCTTATATATACATGTTTGCTGCCGTGGAGCCCTGATATATACATGTTGCCTGCTGCCATGGACCCCTTATATATACATGGTGCCGCCTCCATGGACCCCCTTATATATACATGTTGCCACCGCCATGGACCTCTTATATACATGTTGCCGCCATGGACCCTTATATATACATGTTGCCGCCGCCATGGACCCTTATATATACATGTTGCTGCCGTGGACCCTATATACAATTGCCGCCGCGCCATGGACCCCTTATATATACATGTTAGCTGCCTCCGTGGACCCCTTTATATACATGCGCGCCATGGACCCTTATATATACATGTTGCGCTCCATGGACCCTTATATATACATGTTGCTGCCTCCATGGACCCCTTATATACATGTTGCTGCTCCATGGACCCTTATATATACATGTTGTGCCTTCCATGGACCTCTTATATATACATGTTGCCGCTGCCATGGACCCTTATATATACATGTTGCGCCCATGGACCCTTATATTACATGTTGCTGCCTCCATGGACCCTTATATATATACATGTTGCTGCCTCCATGGACTCCCTATATATACATGTTGCTGCTCCATGGACCTCTTATATATACATGTTGCTGCTCCATGGACCTCCTTATATATATGTTGTGCTGCCTGGAGCCTTATATATACATGCTGCCGCGCATGGACCCTTATATATACATGTTGCTGCCTCGTGGCCCCTCTTATATATACATGTTGCCGCTGCGCCATGGACCCTTATATATACATGTTGCTGCCTGTGGACCCTTATATATACATGCTGCCGCCATGGACCTCTTATATATACATTGTTGCCGCCATGGACCCCATTATATATACATGTTGCTGCTCATGGACCCCCTTATATATACATGTTGCTGCCTCCATGGACCTCTTATATATACATGTTGCTGCCTCCATGGACTCCCTTATATACATGTTGTTGCCTCCATGGACCCTTATATATACATGTTGCCGCCATGGACCCTATATATACATGTTGCTGCCTCCATGACCCCTTTATATATACATGTTGCTGCCTCCATGGACCCTCTTATATATACATGTTGCTGCCTCCATGGACCCCCTTATATATACATGTTGCTGCCTCCATGGAACCCCTTATATATACATGTTGTTGCTCTCCATGGACCTCCTTATATATATATGTTGCTGCGCCGTGGAGCCCTTATATATACATGTTGCTGCCGCCATGGACCCTTTATATATACATAGTTGCTGCTGCCGTGAGCCCCTATATATACATGTTGGCCGCCATGGACCCTTATATATACATGTTGCTGCCTCCATGGACCCTTATATATCATGTTGCCGCTGCCATGGACCCTTATATATACATGTTCGCGCCATGGACCTCTTATATATACATGTTGCTGCTGCCGTGGAGCCCCTTATATATACATGTTGCCGCCGCATGAACCCCTTATATATACATGGTGCCGCCTCCATGGACCCCTTATATATACATGTTGCCACCGCCATGGACCCTTATATATACATGTTGCCGCATGGACCTCTTATATATACATGTTGCCGCCGCCATGGACCCCTTATATATACATGTTGCTGCCTCCGTGGACCGCCCTTATATACATGTTGCCGCCGCCGCCATGGACCCCTTATATATACATGTTGCTGCCTGTGGACCCTTATATATACATGCTGCCATGGACCCCTTATAATACATGTTGACGCCGCCATGGACCCCATTATATATACATGTTGCTGCTCCATGGACCCCTTATATATACATGTTGCTGCTCCATGGACCCCTTATATATACATGTTGCTGCCCATGGACCCTGTTATATATACATGTTGCTGCCTCCATGGACCCTTATATATACATGTTGCTGCTCCATGGACCCCTTATATATACATGTTGCCGCGCCATGGACCCCTTATATATACATGTTGCTGCCTCCATGGACCTCTTATATATACATGTTGCTGCCTCCATGGACCCTTATATATATACATGTTGCTGCCTCCATGGACCCCCTTATATATACATGTTGCTGCCCCATGGACCCCCTTATATATACATGTTGCTGCCTCCATGGACCCCTTATATATACATGTTGCTGCCGTGGAGCCCCTTTATATACATGTTGCGCCGCCATGGACCCCCTTATATATACATGTTGCTGCCTCCATGGACCCCTTATATATACATGTTGCTGCTCCATGGGCCCTCCTTATATATACATGTTGCTGCCTCCATGGACCCCTCTATATATATACATGTTGCTGCCTCATGGACCCCCTTATATATACATGTTGCTGCCTCCATGGACCCCCCTTATATATACATGTTGCTGCCTCCATGGACCCCCCTTATATATACATGTTGCTGCCTCCATGGACCCCTTATATTACATGTTGCTGCCTCCATGGACCCCTTATATAATTTGCTGCTGCCGTGGAGCCCTCTATATATACATGTTGCCGCCCATGGACCTCTTATATATAAAATGTTGCTGCCATATACCCTTATATATACATGTTGCTGCCTCCATGGATCCCTTATATATACATGTTGCTGCCTCCATGGCCTCTTATATATGCATGTTGCTGCCTGTGGACCTCTTATATATACATGTTGCTGCCTCCATGGATCCTTATATATACATGTTGCTGCCTCATGGACCCCCTTTATATATACATGTTGCTGCCTCCATGGATCCCTATATATACATGTTGTGCGCCGTGAGCCCTTTATATATACATGTTGCTGCTGCCGTGGAGCCCTATATATACAGTTGCTGCCTCCATGGACCCTTATATATACATGTTGCTGCCTGGAGCCCTTATATATACATGTTGCGCTGCCATGGACCCTTATATATCATGTTGCTGCCGCTATATACTTATATATACATGTTGCTGCCTCCATGGATCCCCTTATATATACATGTTGCTGCCTCCATGGACCCCTTATATATACATGTTGTTGCCTCCATGGATCCTTATATATACATGTTGCTGCCCCATGGACCCCCTTATATATACATGTTGCTGCCTCCATGACCCCTTATATATACATGTTGCTGCCTCCATGGACCCTTATATATACATGTTGCTGCCTCCATGGACCCCCTTATATATACATGTTGCTGCCTCCATGGACCCCCCTTATATATACATGTTGCTGCCTCCATGGACCCCTTATATATACATGTTGCTGCCTCCATGGACCCCTTATATATACATGTTGCTGCCTCATGGACCCTTATAATACATGTTGCTGCCTCCATGGACCCCTTATATAACATGTTGCTGCCTCCATGGACCCTTATATATACATGTTGCCGCCATGGACCCCTTATTTATACATGTTGCCGCCCATGGACCCCTTATATATACATGTTGCTGCCCATGGACCCCTTATATATACATGTTGCCGCCATGGACCCCCTTATATATACATGTTGCTGCCGCCGTGAGCCCTTATATATACATGTTGCTGCCTCCATGGACCCTTATATATCATGTTAGCGCCGCCATGGACCCTTATATATACATGTTGCTGCCGTGGAGCCCCTATATATACATGTTGCGCCGCCATGGACCCTCTTATATATACATGTTGCTGCCTCCATGGACCCTTATATATACATGTTGCGCCGCCATGGACCCCTTATATACATGTTGCTGCCCCGTGGAGCCCTTATATATACATGTTGCCGCGCCATGGACCCTTATATATACATGTTGCTGCCGCCGTGAGCCCCTATATATACATGTTGCTGCCGCATGGACCCTTATATATACATGTTGCTGCCTCCATGGACCCCTTATTATACATGTTGCCCTGCCATGGACTCCTTATATATACATGTTGCGCGCCATGGACCCTTATATATACAGTGTGCCGTCTGGAGCCCCTTATATACATGTTGCCGCCGCCATGGACCCCTTATATATCCATGTTGCTGCGCCGTGGAGCCCTTTATATATACATGTTGCCGCCGCCATGGACCCTTATATATACATGGTGCCGCTACATGGACCCCTATATATACATGTTGCCACCGCCATGGACCCTTATATATACATGTTGCCGCCATGGACCTCTTTATATACATTTGCGCGCCATGGACCTTTATATACATGTTGCTGCCTGTGGACCCCTTATAATACATGCTGCCTGCGCCATGGACCCCCTTATATATACATGTTGCTGCCTCGTGGACCCTTATATATACATGCTGCCGCCATGGACCCCTTATATATACATGTTGCTGCGCATGAACCCTTATATATACATGGTGCGCCTCCATGGACCTCTTATATATACATGTTGCCACTGCCATGGACCCTTATTATACATGTTGCCGCCATGGACCCCCTTATATATACATGTTGCTGCCGCCATGGACCTCCTTATATATACATGTTGCTGCCTGTGGACCGCCTTATATATACAGTTGCTGCCGCCGCCATGGACCCCCTTATATACATGTTGCTGCCTCCGTGACCTTTATATACATGCTGCCGCCATGGACCTTATATATACATGTTGACGCTGCCATGGACCCCCTTATATATACATGTTGCTGCCTCCATGGACCCCTTATATATACATGTTGCTGCCTCCATGACCCCTTATATATACATGTTGCTGCCTCCATGGACCCTGTTATATATACATGTTGCTGCCTCCATGGACCCCTTATATATACATGTTGTTGCCTCCATGGACCTCTTATATATACATGTTGCCGCTGCCATGGACCCCCTTATATATACATGTTGCTGCCTCCATGGACCCCTTATATATACATGTTGCTGCCTCCATGGACCTCTTATATATACATGTTGCTGCCTCCATGGACCCTTATATATGCATGTTGCTGCCTCCATGGACCCCTTATATATACATGTTGCTGCTCCATGGACCTCTTATATATACATGTTGCTGCTGCCGTGGAGCCCTATATATACATGTTGCTGCCGCCATGGACCCTTATATATACATGTTGCTGCCTCATGGACCCTTATATATACATGTTGCTGCCTCCATGGGCCCCCTTATATATACATGTTGCTGCCTCCATGGACCCTTTATATATACATGTTGACTGCCTATGGACCCTTATATATACATGTTGTTGCCTCCATGGACCCCCTTATATATACATGTTGCTGCCTCCATGGACCCTTATATACATGTTGCTGCCTCCATGGACCCCTTATATATACATGTTGTGCCTCATGGACCCCTTATATATACATGTTCGCTGCCGGGGAGCCCTTATATATACATGTTGCCGCCATGGACCTCTATATATAAATGTTAAGTGCTGCCATATACCCCTTATATAACATGTTGTCTGCTCCATGGATCCCCTTATATATACATGTTGCTGCCTCCATGGCCCCTTATATATGCATGTTGGCCTGTGACCTCTTATATATACATGTTGTTGCCCATGGATCCTCTATATATAATGTTGCTGCCTCCATGGATCCTCTTATATATACATGTTGCTGCCTCCATGGATCCTATATATAATGTGCTGCCGTGAGCCTCTATATATGCATGTTGCTGCCTGTGAGTCTTATATAATTTGCTGCTCTCATGGACCCTTATATATACATGTTCTGCTCCGTGGAGCCCCTTATATATACATGTTGCCGCCGCCATGGACCCTTATATATACATGTTGCTGCCGCCATATACCCTTATATATACATGTTGCTGCCTCCATGGATCCTTATATATACATGTTGCTGCTCCATGGACCCTTATATATACATGTTGCTGCCTCCATGGATCCCTTTATATACATGTTGCTGCCTCCATGGACCCCTTATAATACATGTTGCGCTCCATGGACCCCTTATATATACATGTTGCTGCCTCCATGGACCCCCCTTATATATACATGTTGCTGCCTCCATGGACCCCCCTTATATATACATGTTGCTGCCTCCATGGACCCCCCTTATATATACATGTTGCTGCCTCCATGGACCCCTTATATATACATGTTGCTGCCTCCATGGACCCCTTATATATACATGTTGCTGCCTCCATGGACCCCTTATATATACATGTTGCTGCCTCATGACCCCTTATATATACATGTTGCTGCTCCATGGACCCCTTATATATACATGTTGCCGCCATGGACCCCTTATTTATACATGCTTGCCGCCATGGACCCTTATATATACATGTTGCTGCCTCCATGGACCCCCTTATATATACATGTTGCCGCCGCCATGGACCCCTTATATATACATGTTGCTGCCGCCGTGGAGCCCCTTATATATACATGTTGCTGCCTCCATGGACCCCTTATATATACATGTTGCCTGCCATGGACCCCTTATATATACATGTTGCTGCCGCCAGTGAGCCCCTATATATACATGTTGCCGCCGCCATGGACCCTTATATATACATGTTGCTGCCTCCATGGACCCCCTTATATATACATGTTGCGCCGCCATGGACCCCCTTATATATACATGTTGCTGCCGCCTTGGAGCCCCTTATATATACATGTTGCTGCCGCCATGGACCCCTTATATATACATGTTGCCTGCCTGGAGCCCCTATATATACATGTTGCCGCGCCATGGACCCCTTATAATACATGTTGCTGCGCTCCATGGACCCCCTTATATACATGTTGCCGCCATGGACCCCTATATATAGCATGTTGCCGCCATGGACCCCTTATATATACATGTTGCTGCCGTGGAGCCCTTATATATACATGTTGCGCTGCCATGGACCCCTTATATATCCATGTTGCTGCCTGCTGGACCCCTTATATATACATGTTGCCGCCATGGACCCTTATATATACATGTGCGCCTACATGGACCCCCTTATATATACATGTTGCACGCTATGGACCCCTTATATATACATGTTGCCTGCCATGGACCCTTATATATACATGTTGCGCGCCATGGACCCCTTATATATACATGTTGCGCCTCGTGGACCCCTTATATACATGTTGCTGCCTGCCATGGACCCTTATATATACATGTTGCTGCCTCCGTGGACCCTCTTATATATACATGCTGCCCCATGGACCCTCTATATATACATGTTGCTGCCGCCATGGACCCCCTTATATATACATGTTGCTGCCTATGGACCCCTATATATACATGTTGCTGCCTATGGACCCTTATATATACATGTTGCTGCCTCCATGGACCCCCTTATATATACATGTTGCTGCCTCCATGGACCCTTATATATACATGTTGCTGCCTCATGGACCCCTTATATATACATGTTGCTGCTCCATGGACCCCCTTATATATCCATGTTGCTGCCGTGGAGCCCCTTATATATACATGTGCCGCCCCATGGACCCCTTATATATACATGTGCCGCCTACATGGACCCTTATATATACATGTTGCACGCCATGGACCCTTATATATACATGTTGCCGCCATGGACCCTTATATATACATGTTGCTGCCGTGGAGCCCCTTATATATACATGTTGCTGCGCCGTGGAGCCCCTTATAATACATGTTGCTGCCTCCATGGACCCTTATATATACATGTTGCTGCTGCCTGGAGCCCCTTATATATACATGTTGCGCCGCCATGGACCCCCTTATATACATGTTGCTGCCCCATATACCCTTATATATACATGTTGCTGCCTCCATGGATCCCCTTATATATACATGTTGCTGCCTCCATGGACCCCCTTATATATACATGTTGCTGCCTCCATGGATCCCTTATATATACATGTTGCTGCCTCCATGGACCCCCTTATATATACATGTTGCTGCCTCCATGGACCCCCTTATATATACATGTTGCTGCCTCCATGGACCCCTTATATATACATGTTGCTGCCTCCATGGACCCTCTTTATATACATGTTGCTGCCTCCATGGACCCCCCTTATATATACATGTTGCTGCCTCCATGGATCCCCTTATATATACATGTTGCTGCCTCCATGGACCCTTATATATACATGTTGCTGCCTCCATGGACCCCCTTATATATACATGTTGCTGCCTCCATGGACCCCTTATATATACATGTTGCTGCCTCCATGGACCCTTATATATACATGTTGCGCCGCCATGGACCCTTATTTATACATGTTGCCGCCGCCATGGACCCTTATATATACATGTTGCTGCCTCCATGGACCCCCTTATATATACATGTTGCCGCCGCCATGGACCCCTTATATATACATGTTGCTGCGCGTGGAGCCCTTATATATACATGTTGCCTCCTCCATGGACCCCCTTATATATACATGTTGCCGCCGCCATGGACCCTCTTATATATACATGTTGCTGCCTCCATGGACCCCCTTATATATACATGTTGCCGCCGCCATGGACCCCTTATATATACATGTTGCTGCCGCCGTGGAGCCCCTTATATATACATGTTGCCGCCTCCATGGACCCCCTTATATATACATGTTGCTGCCGCCGTGGAGCCCCCTTATATATACATGTTGCCGCCGCCATGGACCCCCTTATATATACATGTTGCTGCCTCCATGGACCCCCTTATATATACATGTTGCCGCCATGGACCCCTTATATACATGTTGCCGCCGCCATGGACCCTTATATATACATGTTGCTGCCGCCTGGAGCCCTTATATATACATGTTGCCTGCCGCCATGGACCCCTTATATCCATGTGCTGCCGCCGTGGACCCCTTATATATACATGTTGCCGCCGCCATGGACCCTTATATATACATGGTGCCGCTACATGGACCCCTTATATATACATGTTGCCACGCCATGGACCCTTATATATACATGTTGCGCTGCCATGGACCCCTTATATATACATGTTGCTGCCCCATGGACCCCCTTATATATACATGTTGCTGCCTGTGGACCCTTATATATACATGTGCGCCCCATGGACCCCTTATATATACATGTTGCTGCCTCCATGGACCCCCTTATATATACATGTTGCCGCCTCCATGGACCCCATTATATATACATGTTGCTGCCTCCATGGACCCCCTTATATATACATGTTGCTGCCTCCATGGACCCCCCTATATATACATGTTGCTGCCTCCATGGACCCCCTTATATATACATGTTGCTGCCTCCATGGACCCCTTATATATACATGTTGCTGCCTCCATGGACCCCTATATATACATGTTGTGCCTCCATGGACCCTTATATATACATGTTGCTGCCCCATGGACCCTTATATATACATGTTGCTGCTCCATGGACCCTTATATATACATGTTGCTGCTCCATGGACCCTTATATATACATGTTGCTGCCTCCATGGACCCCTTATATATACATGTTGCTGCCTCCATGGACCCCTTATATATACATGTTGCTGCTCGGAGCCCCTTATATATACATGTTGCCGCCGCCATGGACCCTTATATATACATGTTGCTGCGCCGTGTAGCTCCCTATATATACATGTTGCCGCCGCCATGGACCCCTTATATATACATGTTGTGCCTCCATGGACCCCCTTATATATACATGTTGCCGCCGCCATGGACCCCCTTATATATACATGTTGCTGCTCCGTGGAGCCCTTATATATACATGTTGCCGCCGCATGGACCCTTATATATACATGTTGCTGCCGCCTGGACCCTTATATATACATGTTGCGCCTCCGTGGACCCTTATATATACATGTTGCGCCGCCATGGACCCCACAAGTTTATATATAAAATGGACAGGAATGAATTATTAAGTGTGTTAAATAGTAAACTGTTTTCAGACTGTGAGAAACTTCAAATAATATTTCATTTTGTCCTGTCAGACATTTAGACTGCATGTTCTGATCCAGGTCATTAGTTTCACAGCGAACTAGCTTTACCACAGCTGTTATAATGTTTCTAAAATTATTTTTTCTTTCAAATGTCAAGACATATAATTTCTTCAAGCGCTTGAGGACCACCTATAGTACCTCTGTGCCCCGGTGTTCAATGGACCCCAGTTTGAAACCTGGATCTTATAGAACATGTCTGCGCTGACCTTATATAAGCATAACTCATGACCCTCATAAATATGTTTCTACCTAATTAACTTTTACCCATGGACCCTTATATACATGTTGCTGCCTCCTGGACTTATATACATGTTGTTATGGACCCTTATATATACATGTTGCCGCCGCCATGGACCCATATATACATGTTGCTGCCCATGGACCTTATATATACTTTGCTGCCTCCATGGACCTATATATATACATGTTGCTGCCTCCATGGACCCTTATATACATTTAACAATATACGTTGCCCCATGGACCCCTTATATATAATGTGCTGCCCCTGGACTTATATACATGTTGCCGCCCATGACCTTATATATACTTTCTCCCCGCCCATATATACTTTCGCCCATGACCTATATACATGTTGCTTCATGGACCCTTATTTGTTGCCGCCCATGGACCTATATATACATTTCCCCCCATGGACCTTATATACATGTTGTGCCGCCGTGGAGCCTATATATATGTTGCCATGAACCCCTTATATATACTGTCGCCTCCATGGACCCTTATATATACATGTTGCCCCGCCATGGCCCCTATATATAATGTTGCGCATGGACCCCTTATATATACATGTGCCCTGGACTATATATACATGTTGCCCCTGGACCCCTTATATATACATGTGCCGCCCCATGGACCCTTATATATCATGTTCCCTGGACCCTTATATATATGTGCCGCCATGGACCCCTTTATATACTTTGCGCCCCATGGACCTTATATATACATGTTGCTGCCTCCTGACCCTTATATATACATGTTGCGCCCATGGACCCCATATACATGTTGCCTCTGGACCTTATATACATGTTGCGCATGGCCTTATATTACATGTTGCCCTATGGACCCCCAATATACATGCCATGGACCCCCTTATATACATGTTGCCTCCATGGATATATATACATTTTCCTCCATGGACCCCCATATATACATGTTGCTGCCTCCATGGACCTTATATACATGTTGTGCCTCCATGGACCCATATATACATGTTGCGCCCCATGGCCCCTTATATACATTTGCTGGACCCCTTATATATACATTGCCCATGGATTATATCATGTTGCCTCATGGACCCCCTATATATACATTCTGCCCCATGGGCCCCCTTATATATACATGTTGCTGCCTCATACCCTATATATACATTTCCCCATGGACCCTATATATACATGTTGTTCATGGACCTTATATACATGTTGCCATGGTTATATATACATTTGCTGCCTCCATGGACCATATATAATGTGCTGCCTCCATGGACCATATATACATGTTGTGCTGCCCTTATATACATGTTGCCCATGGACCCTTATATATTGCGCCTATACTTATTATTTGCTGCCTCCATGGACCTTATATATACATGTTTGCCCCTGGCCCTTATATATCATGTTGCTCCGACCCTTATATATATGTTGCCTATACCTATATATACATGTCCATGGATCTATATATACATGTTGCTGCCTCCTGCTTATATACATGTTGCTGCCGTGGACTTATATATGTTGCTGCCTGGACCCTATATATACATGTTCTGCCCATGTATATATCATGTTGCTCCTTATATATACATGTTCTAATGGATTATATATACATGTTTGCCCCATTTATTATACATGTTGCTGCCATGGACTAAAAGCGCTCATGGATTTATATACATGTTGCCCCCATATCCTAATACATGTTTCCATGGACCCTTATATATACATGTTGCTGCCTCCATGGACCTTTAATGTTGCTGCCTCATGGACCCCTATATACATGTTGTGCCTATGGACCCTTTAAACATGTTGTGCCTCCATGGACCCCTTATATATACATGTTTTCATGGACCTTATACATGTTGTGCCTCCATGGACCTTATATACATTTGCCTCCATGGACCCTTATATGTTGCTCCCATGGACCTATATACATGTTTCCTATGATTATACATGTTCTCCAGGACCTTATTATACATGTTCCGCCCCATGGACCCCATATATATGCTGCCTCCATGGACCTATATATACATGTTGCCCATGGACCCATTTACATGTTGCGCCGTGACCTATATATACTGTTGTGCCTCCATGGCCCCTTATTACATGTGCCCATGGACCCTATATATAAGCTGCCGCCGTGCCTATATACATGTTGCCGCCATGGACCCCTTATATACATTTGCCCCATGGACCTATATATCTTTGCGCCGCTGACCTATATAACTTGCGCCGGCCTATATATTTGCCCCATGACCTTATATACATGTTGCGCCGCCTGCCTATATATATGTTGCGCCCCATGGCCTTATATATACTGTTCCCCATGGACCTTATATATATGTTGCGCCGCCTGGACTATATATACTGTTGCGCCTGGACCAATATACATGTTGCCTGGCCTATATATACATTTGCGCCGCCATGGACCCCATATATCCATGTTGCGCCTGGACTTATATACTTTGCCTGGACCCCTTATATACATGGTGCCGCCCATGGACCCCTATATATCATGTCCGCCTGGCCATATATACATGTTGCCGCCATGGACCCCTTATATATACATGTTGCCGCCCCATGGACCTTATATATACATTTGCCCTGTGACCCTTTTACAGTGCCGCCATGGACCTATATATACATGTTGCGCCTGGACCCCCATATACATGCTGCCCCTGGACCTTATATATACATGTTGCGCAGACCTATATATACATTGCGCCCTGGACCATATATACTTTGCCGATGGACCCTTATATATACATGTTCGCCAGACCTTATATTATTGCCGCCCCATGGACCTTATCATGTTCCGTGGACCCCTTATATACATGTTGCCGCCATGACCCCCTTATATACATGTTGCGCCTGACCTTAATATACATGCTGCCTGGACCTTTATACATGTTGCGCCATGACTTATATATACAGTTGCTTCCTGGACCTTATATACATGCTGCCTCATGGACCCTTATATAATGTTCATGGACCTTATATATAGTCTCATGACCTATATATACATGTTGCTGCCTCCATGGATTATATATACATGTTGCCGCCCCATGGACCTTATATACATGTTGCTGCCTCCATGGCCTATATATACATGTTGCTGCCTCATGATTTATGTTTTATGGACCCTTATATATAATGTTGTGCCTATGGACCCTTATATATACATGTTGCTGCCTCCATGGACCTAAATATGTTTCATCTTATATATACATGTTGCCGCCATGGACCTTATATACATGTTGCTGCCTCATGGACCTATATATACATGTTGCTGCCCCTGGCCTATATACATGTTCTCCATGATTATATATACATGTTGTCTATGGATTATATACATTTCCTCATGGCCCCTATATATACATGTTGCCTATGGATATATATTTGTGCCCCATGGACCTTATATATACATGTTGCTCTGGTATATATACATGTTGCTGCCCCTGGATATATATAATGTTGCCCATGGACCTTATAATATGCCCATACCCCTATACATGTTCTTATGGACTATATATACATTTGCGCCCCATGGCCCCCATATATATTGCTGCCCCATTATATAATGCTCTGGATCCTTATATATACATGTTGCTGCCCCATGACCCCATATATACATGTTGCTGCCTCCTGGACCCTTTTACATGTTGCTGGACCTTATATATGTTGCTGCCCCTGGACCTTATATTATGTTGCTGCCTCCATGGATTATATTCATTTGCTGGGTCTTATTATACATGTTCCATGGACTATATATACATTGCTGCCTACCTATATATACATTTGTGCCATGGACCTATATATACATCTCATGATTATACATGTTGCTGCCCCATATCCATATAACATGTTGCTGCCTCCATGGACCTATAACATGTTGCTGCCATGGACCCCCTTATTTACTTTGCTGCCTATGGACCTTTTTTGTTCCCTCATGGACCCCCTTATATACATGCTCTCAGACCTTATATATACATGTTGCTGCCTCCATGGACCTTATATACATGTTGCTGCCTCATGGACCTTATATACAGTTGCTGCCCTGACTATATATACATGTTCCCTCCATGGACCCTTATATATATGTTGCCTCCATGGATATATATACATGTGCGCCCCAGGACCCTATTTATATGTTGCGCCCATGACCTTATACATTGCTCCCATGGACCTTATATACATGTTGCCGCCATGATTTTATACATGTTCGCGCCTGGACTATATACATGTTGTGCCTCATGGCCTTTATATCATTTGCCGCCATACTTATACATGTTCTCGCTGGACCTTTATCATTGCGCAAACATTAAACATATTCCCATGACTTATATACATGTTGCCGCCATGGACCTTATAACATGTTGTGGCCTGGATATATATACTTTGCCGCCCCATGGACCTATATACTGTTGCGCCGGTAGCCTATAACATTTGCCGCCGCCATGGATTTATATACATGTTGCTGCCCTGGCCTATACGTTGCCGCCGCCATGACCCTTATATACATGTTGCGCCATGGATATATACTCCCGTGATATAACTTGCCCCCCATGGTTAATATCCATGTTTCCTGGCTTATATACTGTTGCCCCATGGTTATATATCATGTCGTGATATATATACATTTGCCCATGGACCCTATATACTGTTGCGCCATGGACCCTATATTGTTGCCGCCATGGACTATATACATGTTTGCCTGGACCCTATATATACATTTGCCGCGCCATGATTTATATAGTTTGCTCTGGACCTTATATATACATGTGCCTGGACCTTATATTCTGTTGCCCTCATGGAATTTTACTGTTGCCCATGGACCTTATATATACTTTGCTGCTCATGGAATATACATTTGTCTATACTTTTACTTTCTCATGGACCTTATATACATGTTTCCTATGACCTTATATACATGTTGCCCCATGGACCCTTATATCCATGTTGCTGCGGACCTTATTTATGTTGCCATGACCCTATATCATGGTGCCAATGGTTATATACATACATGGTTTATATATACATGTTGCCATGGATTTATATGTTGCGTACCTTTATACTGTTGCTGGCGTGGCTATATAATGTTGTCCATGGACCTATATCATTGCTGCCCGTGGATTATATATAATTTGCCCATGGTTATATACATGTTGCATAACCATATATACATGTTCTGCCTCCATGGATCCTATATATATGTTGTCTCCATGACTATATTCTGTTGTGCCTCATGGATCCCCTATATATACTTTGCTCCTATGGACCCCCTTATATACATGTTGCTGCTATGACTTATATACATGTTCATGACCTTAAAACATGTTGTCCTATGGACCCTTTAATACATGTTGCCATGGACTATATACATGTTGCTGCCTCCATGGATCCTATATACTTTGCTGCCTCCATGGACCTTATACATGTTGCCTCCTATATATATACATGTGCCTCCATGGACTATATAAGTTGCCTCATGGACCTTATATAACATGTTCCCATGGACTTATTTATACATGTTGCCGCCGCCATGGTTATTTCTGTGCCCTGACCTTATTACGTTCCGCCATGGATTATATACATTTTCTTGGGTTATATATACATGCTGCCTCCATGGCCATATATACATTTGCCGCCGCCATGGACCCTATATATACATTTGCTGCTCCTGGATAAACTGCCATGGACCTATTATACGTTGCTGCCGCCGTGGAGCCTATTTAATGTGCGCCGCCATGGACATATAAATGTTGCTGCCGCCGTGCCCTATATATACTTTGCGCCATGGACCTTATGTTTTATGGACCTTATATATCTTTGCCGCCATGGACCTTATATATACATGTTGCCGCCATGGACCCCTTTATATACACGCCGCTGGAGCCTATATACATGTTGCCGCCATAATATCCATGTTGCGCCGTGGGCCTATATATCATGTTGCCGCCATGGACCTTAATATACATGGTGCGCTACATGGACCATATTATGTTGCCACCATGGACCCCCTTATATATACATGTTGCCCATGGACCTTATATATCTTTGCCGCCATGGATTATATAATGTGTCTTGGTATACATGTTGCCTGGACCTTATATATACATTGCCTGTGGACCCTTATATATACGTGCCATGGACCCATTATATACATGCCCCATGGACCCCTTATAATACAGGTCTCCATGGACCTATATAACATGTTTGCCTCCATGGACCTTATATATACATGTTGTCTATGGACTTATACATTTGCTGCCTCCATGGTTAAAACATGTTGCTGCCTCCATGGACCTTATACAGTTGCTGCCTATGGATTATATTACATTTTCATGGACCTTATATATACATGTTGTGCCTATGGATTATATACATGTTGCTCTCATGACCTATATATATGTTCCTATGGACTTTATATACATGTCGCCTGGATATATATACATGTTGCCCATGGACCCCCTTTATACATGTTCCCTGTGCTATATATACATGTTGCCCGCCATGGCTTAATACATGTTCCATGGACTATATAACGTTGCCATGGACCAAATACTGTTCCTGGGCCCTTATATATACATGTTGCCGCCATGGACCCCTTAATATCGTTTGTGATTATATTACATGTTCCCTGGACCTATATATGTTCTGCATGGACCCCACAAGTTTATGAAATGGACAGGAATAATATCGTTGTACATAAACTGTAGACTGAGAAACTAAATAATATTTCATTTTGTCCTGTCAGACATTTAGACTGCGTTCGGATCCAGGTCTATTAGTTTCACAGCGGAACTAGTTTACCACAGCTGTTATACATGTTTCTAAAATTTAATTTTCTCTTTCAAATGTCAAAGATCATACAATTTCTTCAAGCGCTTGAGGACCACCTATGAGTACCTCGCAGCCCCCCGGTGTTCAATGGACCCCAGTTTGGAAAACGCGGTTCTGTAGAACGTCATGCTGTCTACCTTTTATAAGATAACTCATGTCTGCAAATATGTTTCTACTCTAAATTAAATATGTTAGGTTAGCAAATGTTTAGTGCATGGAGTGCGCAGTTATGAAAGTAGAAAGGTTGAACTTATCTACATAAGGTGGTTGGTTAGTTTTCAATTTGTACAAAGTCTGGATGTTATACATTGCTTACCCGATGCAGTCAAGCAGATAAATAACATCCGTGTGGTAGTTTAATGGTCTCTGATTTTTGTACAGAAAACATTCAGCTCTACACAAATTTGTGACAAAATGTTATATTTACCCGGTTTATTTCATACATTAATCTTTCTCATAAACATTAAACACACTATGTGGCAAACAGCAATGATGAAAACATTAAACACACTTTGTGGCAAGAAACAGTTAAGACAGAAATTCAAACCAAAAACTGCATGGTGGAACAACGTAGTCAAAGAATCAATAAAAGCAAAGAAGAAATGTTTCAAAAATGGATAAAATCCAAAAGCCAAGATGATTACACAGCAAACAGAACAGCGAGAAGACATAGTAAACAAGTAATCAAAAATCAAAGACAGAATCATGGGAAAAATACGGAGAACAACTGTCATTACTATGCAAAGAAAAGCCACGAACATTTTTCAAAAGTGTCAATTCCATGAGGATAAGATATGAAAGTTTCAACGCCACTGGCATTATTGATGATAAAAACAGTACACCGATATTTAATACAAACGGAAAGAAGAACAGATGGAAAGAATACTTCCAAGAACTACTTAACCAACCGCCAACACCAACTGCGAATAGATTTTAAAATAACACAAGCATAGAAGAGCCAACTATACTCATCCAAGAAATAGAAGAAGTTGTGAAGAAGAGTCCACGTCACAAGACAGCAGGCATAGATGGTATAACCAATGAAGCAATCAAGGCATGCGGAGAAACAGGAATAAAATGGATACATAGAATCTTCAAGTCAGCCTGGACAGAAAGAGAAGTCCCCAAAGATTGACAGAAAGCCATCATAATACCAATATGGAAAAAGGGCAACAAAAGAGAATGCAATACATACAGAGGCATATCATTATTAAGTCATGTTGGGAAATTATATGCTAAAATTTGGGAATCTAGAATCAAACCTATAATAGAACCACAGCTGAACATCGCTCAATTTGGGTTCAGAAAGGGAAAGAGTTGCACCGATGCCCTGTTCACACTAAGGCAACTCAGCGAAAACATCATAGAATATGACAAACAGCTCAACTTAGCATTCATAGACCAAGAAAAGGCCTTTGATAGAATAAACAGAAACAAACTACGGGCCATACTAAGTGAATACGGAATTCAGGGCCAACTATTAGACAATAATAGAGCGCTATACCAAAATGCTCAAGCGTAGTACGAACAAGCGACGGCCTGACAGACTAATTTGAATTATCATCAGGAGTAAGGCAGTGATGTGTGCTTTCGCCTATACTTTTCAATATATACATAGACAGGATAACACAAGAAACCAAGACAGATAACAACCTCGATAACAACTACAATTTAATCAACGAACTACTCTTTGCAGATGATCAGAGTAAAATTTACAACAACGAACACAAACTTCAACAACACATAAATGCACTGCAAGCGACATGCGAAAAATATGACATGAAAATGAACACCTCCAAAACAGAAGTCATGACAATAAGCAGGTCAACAGGTCAACTAAATATCCACGTGAATAATGTCAAAATACAACAGACTCCAGAATTCAAATATCTCGGGAGTATATTCACAGCAGATGGAAAGATGGACAGAGAAATCGAGATTAGACGCCAGAAGGCAAATGCAGGGACATACCAACTGTCACCACTATTAAAAATCCAAGCATTAACATGGCAGTCAAACGACAACTGATAAATAAGAGAAATGTTGCTCCGATACAATGGATATAAAGCAAAAGACCGACCAGCAAAAGGCAGACCTCAGAGATAACAGAGGTGGCGAAAGACACTATTTATGAAGCACATAGGCCTCGTTCTAGACATATCATTATCCTGACGCTGTGAAGCAAAACAGGATTGGAGAAAAGAATGCTTACAATTGGATATTATAAGTACTTGCCATATTTTAGGAAATGTTGTCCACTTTACTGTATTCATATTTTAGGAAATCTTGTCCACTTTACTGTATTCATATTTTAGGAAATCTTGTCCACTTTACTGTATTCATATTTTAGGAAATGTTGTCCACTTTACTGTATTCATATTTTAGGAAATCTTGTCCACTTTACTGTATTCATATTTTAGGAAATCTTGTCCACTTTACTGTATTCATATTTTAGGAAATCTTGTCCACTTTACTGTATTCATATTTTAGGAAATCTTGTCCACTTTACTGTATTCATATTTTAGGAAATCTTGTCCACTTTACTGTATTCATATTTTAGGAAATCTTGTCCACTTTACTGTATTCATATTTTAGGAAATGTTGTCCACTTTACTGTATTCATATTTTAGGAAATCTTGTCCACTTTACTGTATTCATATTTTAGGAAATGTTGTCCACTTTACTGTATTCATATTTTAGGAAATCTTGTCCACTTTACTGTATTCATATTTTAGGAAATCTTGTCCACTTTACTGTATTCATATTTTAGGAAATCTTGTCCACTTTACTGTATTCATATTTTAGGAAATCTTGTCCACTTTACTGTATTCATATTTTAGGAAATGTTGTCCACTTTACTGTATTCATATTTTAGGAAATGTTGTCCACTTTACTGTATTCATATTTTAGGAAATGTTGTCCACTTTACTGTATTCATATTTTAGGAAATCTTGTCCACTTTACTGTATTCATATTTTAGGAAATCTTGTCCACTTTACTGTATTCATATTTTAGGAAATCTTGTCCACTTTACTGTATTCATATTTTAGGAAATCTTGTCCACTTTACTGTATTCATATTTTAGGAAATCTTGTCCACTTTACTGTATTCATATTTTCGAATCTATGTATTTTAAATAATTATGAAATATATAATGAATAGTTTAAAAGCGAGAATGTTGCTTCTAATAACATGTTTTTTATGCTTGTATCATTTCAGCTCCAGCAATGAGTAAAAAGACGATGATGCCAACCAAGCTTTTCTGTACTGCTATTTTACTAATCATGACTACAACAATTAGTATGTCCACCAACGTCAACTCTCGCAGCAGCAAGGGTTCTCAGAATCTTGACGACTCCAGCAATACAAATTCGTATCGCTCAAATAATCGATACAAAAGAATGAGTCAATATGGAAATGTTGAAAATGGAATTCATTCTAAATTGGGCCCTAACGAAAAAGTGTACACAGATACCAATATTGGAACAGATCCTAACTTGATTACAAACAGCAAACCACTCGACAGCTCTATTAACGATTTAAAATATAATGTTAGCGAAAATGTTGATAATTATGTACGATTTGCAAGATCTCCGACAAATTTCGTTAGGATTGGAAAATCACATTTTCTTACTGGTGATAAACGTGGAAGTAGTTTTGTGCGCATTGGTAAAAATTGGGATCTCCAAGCTCCAGAACTACCTGAATATTCAGATAAGAGAGCTTCAAGTTTTGTTCGAATTGGTAGATCGGATTTCAGTGACATAGATCAGTTAAAGCGAGTTCCAAGTTTTGTTAGAATTGGTAAATCGAACGACAATGACCAAGAATTGATTAAGCGTCTCGCCAGTTTTGTAAGAATTGGTAAGTCCAGCAACATGGACAGGGATTTTTTAAAACGTGTCCCCAGTTTTGTAAGAATTGGTAAGTCCAGCAACATGGACAGGGATTTTTTAAAACGTGTCCCCAGTTTTGTTAGAATTGGTAAGTCCAGCAACATATACAGGGATTTTTTAAAACGTGTCCCCAGTTTTGTTCGAATTGGTAGATCGGATTTCAGTAACATAGATCAGTTAAAGCGAGTTCCAAGTTTTGTTCGAATTGGTAAGTCGAACGACATTGACCAGGATTTAAATAAACGTGTAGCTAGTTTCGTAAGAATTGGGAAATCAGACGATGAAGACAAGAGAGCTTCCAGTTTTGTCCGCATTGGCAAGTCTGAACAAAGTAACGATAACGAACACGACAAACGTGGTTCTAGTTTTGTGAGAATTGGTAAATCAGACTTCAGTGACGATGTGGTTGACGATTTTGTGGGTAAAATGTCTCCATTAGACAACTCTGTTGCAGTACCATTTTCTCCATCTCATCGAATATCTACATCATTTGAGAGATTCACAGACGATGTCCCGGTAGACGAAGAGCCCATACGATTAGTCAACAGAGCGTCAGCATTTGTCAGAATTGGCAAGAATCCTGCATCCTTGTTCCTGCGTATTGGCAAAAGAAGGGATCATTCAGTAGACCCAGAAGTTTACAGTCAGGATACTTCAGTATAGCCAGTCCTGGAGTTGTTGAGACAATACAATGAATTCATCATTAAATACAATTTTGTTTCTGTATTCAACTATGATTTAAGTTAACAATATATTTAATCCAGGGTTGTGTTATTTCTTTCTTATATATTACACTTTCATTCACGATGTAATTGGTCAATTGTCAGAAAGTGTTCAGTTTCTGCATGTGTACACAATATCAGATCTGCTTACCTACTTTCTGTCATATTAAATATATACTGACGATGACATCAAATGAATAAAGAAAACTAGTCACAACAGAGATGAAGTATCTACGCAGAATACTGGTAATATCAAAGAAGATACCGGTTTAGACATGAGGACATCAGGAAAAATGTGGGTACAACAGCAGTACTGAACTTCGTCTAGAAACAACAAATTAACAGGTTCGGTCACATATGCAGATTACCAACAGAGATAAACAAATTACCCACAGACAGTGCCCCTCAAAGAGCAATGTTACTCCATTACAGTGAATACAAAGCAAAAGGCTGTCCATGCAAAAGGCGTACCTGAGAGATAACAGAGGCGGAGAAAAAACACTATTTATGAAACACACACAAGGACTAGTTCTAAAAATCTCTGCTTATCCTGACGCTGTGAGACAAACCAGGATGGAAGAAAAACAAAAGTATAATACTCACCGTTTTCTTTCAATGATAAATAAGTGTATACAAACGTTTAAAGTCCAAAATGTGGATAATTTATCAAATGTTCATATATACATAATAAAAGAATATATAGTTCAAATACAAAAGAATGGAAGTTGTACCAAATCTGGAATAAACTGAATACAATCCAATCTATTCTTGAGTATCATTTTAATATTGTTTACTCTCTCTTTTATATATATATTAGTATGTGTTTATATTGTATCTTGTAATTTGTCATCATAGTGATACTTATTGTTTACTCTCTGTTTATATATGTATATGTTTATATATGTATCTTTAGAGTTTTACCATCGATACTATATTGTTTACTTTCTATTATGTGTTTTGTACACTTCTGTACATAGGATACTATATGTTTACTCTGTTATGTGTTTCTTGTACATTCTGTCACCATACGGATACTATATTGTTTACTCTCTTATTATGTGTTTGTACATTCGTACTCATCGATATATATGTTTACTTTGTTATGTGTTTCTTGTAGAGTTTGTCACCATACGGATACTATATTGATATTTTAACTTATAATCATATTCTAGCCGAAGTTAACACATTCTAATTTTATTTTTTTATTAATGTTAGTATATTTGGAAAATACTGTTTCCATTTAGAACAGTGTAATTATTCTACCAACTTTCAACGTCAAAATGTTGCTGATGCTAATTTGAAGCTACAGAGACATTGTAGATTTCATATTCTTTGTTTCAAACTACTGCTACTGTTAAGGGGGTCCATTAATCATCATCACGATGTGCCCACTACACACTGAAGATTGGTTACAATATATTTCAAGACAATTATATTTTCTACTCTGATAAACCAGTACTGTCCACCTCGTGATGTCACATTATATCTTTGCATTAACATTGCTCTTCTAACTTCAACTTTCTCAACCAATATTATCTTCACAAAATATAATGTTTTAATATTTTGAAAGCAACATATGTGTCAATCGTGTCTTAGTTTTAGTTCAATTTCTCGTCTTATTCAGCGATCTCTGGTCATGCGCTTAATTTACTGTGGACCACAAACTAGGCAGTCAGCTTCAGGTCTGTCATGTGTCCCCAAAGCTTAGTTTTTAGGTCGACTGGGTGTGATCACATGTTTCTTCTCAGCTCACAGGAAGAGACAGTCTTGTAGGACTTGTTCCAGTGTCTGTTCCACCTGCTGACACTGGCAGAAAGCTGCTTGACTTATTCCTCGTCTATATAAGTGTTTGTTGAGTCTGTAGTGTCCGGTACGTAGTGGAAATATAATGACTTGGTCTGTTCTGCTTAGATCTTTGAGGAAGTCTTTTCCATAATCATATCCAGTGTGTGTCTTCCAGTCTACTGCAGATTTTCTCTGAAAGACAGGGGTTGGTAAATTTGTTCTCTGGCACTGTCCTCCTTAGCTAAGACATCGACACTCTCATTACTTACAGTGCCACAGTAAGATGAAATTTACTGTAAGTGAATTTCTGCCTTTTCTGAAAGCTGAGAAAGTTATATTTTTATGTTTTGTACTGTGCTGTCAGAGGATTTAGCCTCCATGGCTTGTATAGCTGACAGTGAGTCACTAACTTTGACTCTTTACAGCTAACTTTGAGTTAAATTTGCTCTGTTAATTGAATGGGGTCCCCAAACTTTTTTCCAGGGTTGTGAAACATTAAAAAACTCATAACTGAAGTTACTAAACACATTCATGACCTACAACTTCATAACTTGAAAGTTACTAAACACATTCATGACTTAAAACTTCATAACTTGAAAGTTACTAAACACATTCATGACTTAAAACTTCATAACTTGAAAGTTACTAAACACATTCATGACTTAAAACTTCATAACTGAAATTACTAAACACATTCATGACTTAAACTCATATTGAAATTACAAAACACTCTTAAACTTCATAACTTGAAAGTTACTAAACACATTCATGACTTAAAACTCAAATTAAAGACAAACACATCATGCTAAAACTTTAACAAAGTTACTAAACAATTCATGATAAAATCATAATTGAAGCAAAACACATATGCACTAAATTAAGTCATAACAAAGTTACTAACTTCATCTTAAAATGATTCATAACTGAACAGTTACTAAACACTAGTTTGACTTGACAACCTTCAACAGAAGTTTTAACACTACATTTTGCTTGTACTATTCTGCAGAAAGGGCATGTCACTTAAAGACAATATTGACAAACACTTCTAGCTCAGCAAAAATCCTAGGATTCTGGAAAAACGTACTCCTGAAAAGAAAGATCCAGATTAGAATCCAAGCCTGTCAGAATGCAAGGCAGCGGCATAACCACTTGACCACAGAGATATTGCTCTATGAATATAGAAAATGTTGTACTACACCAGCATGTTTATTCAGCATATATACGCACATTTACACTAAACATAAACAAAGACATCCATTATCCGTGAATCTCAAGAATTTTGCTAACACACATCGTAATAAGAATCCTTTCTTCCTTTCGTTCGTTTTAAGCATTACACCAAACAAGAGCATCGCCTTAGCATCTTTCCCTACAAACAAGGCATCGCCTTAGCATCTTTTCTTCACCAAACAAGAGCATCGCCTAGCATCTCCTCGAGCTGTTTCATGCAAATATACAACGTTCGATGACAAGACCACATCTTCAATATAGAAGTCCTGCACAGTGTTGACATTCCAGGCATATACAGCTTGCTGAGTCAGAGACGTCTTAGACGCTAGGACTGCCCGAGTGCTTATCGGGGCCCAAATTCGGGGTGTAAAGAATATAACCACTGTTACCTGTCACGCATGTCGTAAGAGGCGATTAAGGAGGTTTGGCTGAAATCGGATGTATGTGTCCGAACCTACTGCCTTGCAGGTCGTCTGGGGACAGTCAAAAGCTGACGGAGAGCGAACCCAGTAAACGCTGGTTGAAATCGGACACATCGCCGAAGGACAAGCACCAGAGCTCCAAATGGTACTGAAGATGTGACGTAAAATACGTTCTTGGCAAAGGCTGTTTATATATCACAATAAGAATGATCAACATTGCCGAGAAAGAACGATCGAGAGAGAGAGAGAGAGAGAGAGACGGCTAGGACAGGTGTGCCGCGGGATTGATGGTAGAACCCCAAAGGACTGGTACAAAGAACTCGCAACTGGTACAAGACAGAATAGGCATCCATTGCTACGCTTCCTTGACATCTATAAGCATGTTCTAACTTTGAGCAGTATAGACGAAAACAAATTGGAAGCGGTTGGCTAAAGACAGGCAGTCAAAGAGAGCGACATTGAGGATGACTCAAACGAAATGTAGGGACAACGTCATCACATACGGAGGCAAAAGAGAGAGCAGAGAGACCGTTTCACATGCAACAACTGAGGCAAGAATCGCCACCTTGAATAAGACATTACAGCCAGATTAGACGTTGTGATTCAGCATAAAATAAACTACATGACGTAAACCTATCGTCTCCTGAGACAAAGAGGACAATAATGATGATATTCTATCGATGACAACGCATAACTACGACAATTTACAAATACAAAAATTAATTTGTTCATGTGCGAATGTTTGTGGGTGTTTAAAATTACAAATACATCATTAACTTGTTCATAAGCGAGTTATGGGGGCGTATAATATCATTTGAAAACAAGCTATGACTTTGTGGAAGTCAGTTCAAAGAAAGCAACACGTATCATTCTTCAAAATAAACAAGTCAAAGAAAGAAACAGTGCGCTAATAGTTGAAAGATTTGAGCGCTGAATTCAAATCGAAATTTATAGTTATTCCATCTCAGAAGATCAGTCTAAAGATATTTTCATCTTGAATTGATGTCGATGTGGTCCCAGTCTCATTATCACTCAAAATGAAATATGACTTACAATAGAACACTAACTTAAAATAAAGCCAGGACAAAGCTTGGACACAATTTTACCATTAAATATATTTCAGCAGACAACTATGGTAAAACATGGCGATTTGATGCGTTGAAACATAGCACTTTTTCAAGCAATTCTACTTGTAAATAACTTTTGTCAAGAATGAGGTTTCTCACGTCATAACATGAATACAGATAACATATAGTTAAATTTGGAGATCTTGTTGAGGTTATCAATATCTCAAACATATAGTCAAATTGGAGATCTTGTTGAGGTTATCAATATCTCATACATATAGTTAAATTGGAGATCTTGTTGAAGTTATCAATATCTCAAACATATAGTCAAATTGGAGAACTTGTTATCAATATCTCATACATATAGTTAAATTGGAGAACTTGTTGAAGTTATCAATATCTCAAACATATAGTCAAATTGGAGAACTTGTTGAAGTTATCAATATCTCAAACATATAGTCAAATTGGAGATCTTGTTGAGGTTATCAATATCTCAAACATATATTTAAATTGGGGATCTTGTTAAGTTATCAATATCTCAAACATATAGTTAAAATTTGGGAGATCTTGTTGAAGTTATCAATATCTCAAACATATAGTAAAATTGAAGATCTTGTTGAGGTTATCAATATCTCAAACATATAGTCAAATTGAGAACTTGTTAGTATCAATATCTCAAACATATAGTCAAATTGGAGATCTTGTTGAAGTTATCAATATCTCAAACATATAGTCAATTGAAGAACTTGTTGAAGTTATCAATATCTCAATAGTACTTGATATCAAGAATAATTTTTAGAAAATAAGCAATCTCTAAAGTTATGAGATATAAATATTAAGAAATAGTTTTGTTTCTGTAAATAATGTTATGTCTATTAAGTATCATCTATTTGAAGGATTTGTCGATATGAAATAGTTCAACAGTCGTATAGTGCGACAGGTGATTTCGTTTAAAGCAATTGCAAATATCTCAATGTCAATTGTACGCCAGTGAACTACAACGAACCTCATCCTTTCTAGATCTAAATACTATAGCTGAAGTCGAAATAAGCTCGCCTGAATTGCGATGGACATCCGACGATAAGAAGAAACCTTAAAGCAAGAGTCCATCAATGCGCATGACTACCAGTATCATAAAAGCCAAGGACAAAGCTGACACAATTTTACCATTAAATATATTTCAGCAGACACTATGGTAAACATGGCGATTTGATGCGTGAAACAAGACTTGTTTCCCAAGCACATGTACCATGACTACGTCTGAATTGATAATCGGGCGAACGAGAAAGCACATTCAGTAAAGATACCACTTTGCGATAGTATGATATATTATGTATGTAAGCACTGATTATACGCTATTGAACTCCTTGTGTTTCAGGAATCCTTACGTTATCTTAGACTGGAGAACGTGGATCTATCAGAACTCGATCGGACAACTGGCATCTCAAATAAGAAGGAAGATTGAGATATTTAGCATATAAGACAGAGTAAGACTCATGGAAGAAACATCTGGCAAGAGAAAGAAGCTACGGAAGATATTAGGATGTAACTGATGGTTTGAACATGACGGCAGAGCAGGACATCAGGCTATAGAGAGGAAATCAAGATGTTGGGGTGGCAAGTTCTGCTGGACGCTATTATGATGATATTTACCGAAAGGTATGA
This sequence comes from Arion vulgaris, assembly GCA_020796225.1. Lineage (NCBI taxonomy): Eukaryota > Metazoa > Mollusca > Gastropoda > Stylommatophora > Arionidae > Arion > Arion vulgaris. The sequence continues at coordinate 23,337,529 of CM036761.1, read as the reverse complement.
TTCAGCGACACCTTGGCATTCCAACAAAATATTTCCTAATGTTTATCTTTAAACATTATATATTTGATTTTTGACAGCGCAAACAACTTTAATACACAATTTAATACGAGCCTCTCCGTCAACAAAACTTGTCTCACATGTACTCAAATACTGTCAAATGAAGATATATAGATATTTATTATTGACACTTGATTATAACTAATATATGTTAATTAAGATTACAATAAATATAACGAATATACAAGATAACCGTATTGCACAGGCTTATTTGTCAGCTCTATCTGATAGTGCTCTATGTAAATAATTATGTTGACGGTATCATGTTAGTCTCGGGAGACAATCGATTTAGCAGCCATGTTGTATTTTGTTGTAGACACCGAAAGACGAAGCTGGAGTCGTCTCTCCGGGGCGTTTTTTTTGGGCATGCTAAAATGATAGATATATGTTGGCCATGAATCAGTTCCACATTCTGCCTGCAGCTAACAAATCCAAAGTTACAGCAATGTCGAAACAGATTGACGCCAACGACGCCACATGAGTTGCCAGAATATCAATAAATAAAATGACATAATGTCTAAGGGTCTTCTGCTTCAAATTTGATCACGGACTTTACTAACGAAGCCTTCCCATTGATTAGGTACATCCACAAGGCGGCGGTAGAGGTTTGACATCAGTTTACCGTTTTATAGATGAGTTACCGACCAAGACTTAAGAGCCTCATCTGCCGAAATTATTGATCTCCTGTATCCAGTAACTCACCACTCGACACTTTCTCATGTCTTTAAAAAGGTCTTGCAACGAAAAGGTCGGGAGCTGTCTTGTAGAGGCTCACGCTTTGTAAGATTTGTACAGACAGTGAGAGCTTATCAAGCCGTTTGGATCCACAACGTGCATAGAACCTGCAAGCCAATCACAACAGCGATAATCTTTTGCTTGGATTGGTAGTCCTAGAATACACCATACGAAAATTTGCCAGAATTATCCCAAGTGCTTTTCATGTTCTGATAGCTTTTCATGTTCTGATAGCTTTTCATGTTCTGATAGATTTTCATGTTCTGATAGCTTTTCATGTTCTGATAGCTTTTCATGTTTGATAGCTTTTCATGTTTGATAGCTTTTCATGTTTTGAAGTTTATAGTTCTACTACTTTCTGTTACTGAACTTTCAGTATTTGCCATAGCTTTGTCATGTGAAGTTTCCGTAATTGGAAAGATGTGACAAGTTTAGATCATACTATTTTTAGTATGCCTAGTAATGCCTAGACAATCACATCACCAGTTGTTAATAGTGGGTGAAAATGCAAAAGTCCTAAAGATCATCCAGCTTTAATATTTTAATGTGACAGACCATCAGTAATACCATCATCCAATGATTGCAATGTGAAGACCTGCATAACTCCATCTGAAAGCAAAGTGGCGACGAAGCTAATCTCCATCCAGATGTGTAATATGGTAATAGTGGACACGATCATGAGCTAATACTCATCCCATCCAGTTGTTTAACTCTTGAACGTTCATGGATTTTAAGATTCTTTGTTATTATGATGACCTACTCTATTACTAGCAGCTATATATATTCGTTGCATTAAAATTAGACATGTTATATATGGTTGAAAAGCTAATTGAATGGACTATCAACATATAGAAATTTAATATCAGTGTCATGTAATATATGATATCAGTGACCTAATTTTAGTGATGTTAAAATAGATTTGTATACATATTTCAAATAATTATACAGTCACAAAGAATGAAAAAAACAACGTATGAAATATATCATGAAAACTATTAACACAGTCAATTAGTACCTTCATACCTCGCATTTACACAATATATCCAAAAATGATATTGTTTGGACAATATAAAGCCAGTAATAAGGAGATTTGAAAATTCAATATTTCCATATTTTGGAGACAAAAATTAATAAATAATAAATAAATAAGAGAAAATGATGCAGAACTGGTCTAGTATGCAGCCCATAAAGAACTAACACTTATAGTCTTGATCAGGACAGTAATCTGAGTCATTAGATGCTATTTTATAAGCAAATGTGTCGATTTTGACAAGAGCAAGTGAAAACTCTTCTGCATAGATTATCCAAAATGGCGGCACGATCGGAAATGCCGGTGTAATAAAAGCATGCTCTAACCTCTGAAGTCGGTGAAGGTTTGCCTGAATGGCTAGTGACATAGTAGAAATGGTAAGTAGGCCTTCACGCAAAAATCAGTCAGAAGCGCAAGACCAGGCTCCCTGAATAAGCACGAATTTCCAGCTGGCGAATACAGAAAAAGAAGAACAAAAGAAGCATGCTTTTATCAACGAGATTAGACATTTTATAAATAAATAATATATTTTTTGTTTAAAATTGATTATGGTAATATCATATGTTGTGCGTTATGTAACATTTATTAAATGCATTTAAATGCATAAATAATGCACAAATATGGCTAGTTTAGGAGTTATATAGTATCTCATTTATAAATGAGATTTTGTGAATACTTTAACCTTACAGGATTAATATGGTGATGATGATCAGGACCATGACACGGTTCAGTGTTGTGATTCACCTTGAGTTCTCCACAGTTAGTGACATAATAAAGAACAACCACAATTTAATGACATTCATTTGTGTCGCCTGTATCCGTTTAGCCACAAAGCGTTGCAGAAATCACCGTCACTGTTTCGCTTCTGATGTAAATAGGTTGTCTGACAAGCCGCGTAAATTAGTAAAGAACTGGCGTGTAGTCCAATGACCTTGTTAATTATCCGATGTCGCTACCAGCAATACCGTGGTAATTTATCACACCCATATCGCTCATAACTTAACATTTGCTTCACTGGACAGTTATTTGAATTGAAATTAGTATTGTCTATGTTTTCCAATACCCTCATACACATTTTGTTGCAGTTTCTTCAGGCTCTACGCCCTGAATTTGTAGCACCGGTTAGAGTAACAGATTTAATATTTTTTTAAGATGTTGAAATGTAGAACTTTAAAATAATTATTTGTAATTAATATTGCACTAGAAAGCGGCTTTCCAGCCTACTATTATCGATTTTGAACTGTCAAAAGTTCTTTTACGTTCTCAATTTGAGCACAGTGCCTACATTTTATCGTCCGTCTCCGATAAGACTAAGAACTGGATCTCGACTACAGTTGAGTTCAGCATGTTTTGAAGAATATCAACATGGCTCTATATGGGGAGCGAAATGAGTATCTTTTCGGGTGAGATGTGAACTCCTTATGAATGTTCCACAGAGACACCCTTTCCCCTAAAAACTAATCAAGATTATTAATATTTAAAACTCAATTTCCAACAGTGATTCAAGATAGCATATCTATATTTTATATGAGAATTAGTTATTAAGGGAAAGGATGACATCCAATAAAATTTAAAGTAGCATTCATATGGGAAAGAAATTGATCATGTAAGAAATTGATCATGTAAAAGATTGATCATGTAAAAAACAAAATTTATCATGTAAAAATGATCATGTAAAAATTTCATGTAAGAAATTGATCATGTAAAAATGGATCATGTAAAAATTGATCATGTAAAAATTGATATGTAAAAATGGATGCTAAAAATTGATCAATGAGAAATTGATCATAAGAAATTCATCATGTAAAAATTTGATCATGTAAAAATGATCATGTAAAATGTTCATGTAAAAATGATCATGTAAAATTGATCATGAAATATGGTTCATGTAAAAATGGACTGAAAAATGAATCATGTAAGATATGCCTAGAAGAAGAAAGAGAGGAAGACTAGAAGACGATAGGTGCAAGATGTCATCAAATCTGAGAATGACATTGTCTGACGCCTGTCAACTTGCACAGAACAGAGTTTCAGGGCCGCTGTCATTAGAGCCAAGTTCCGGAAGGGAAAGCTACTTCATGATGATGATGAAGAGTCGATAAACAAAGAATAAATTGTTTGACACCTAGTAAGAATACAGTCAGACTGCACTGTCTACTGCCGTAGCAAAACATTGTGCGAAAGGCCAGATGAAAGCAAATAGAAACATTCTGTAGATAGGATGCTATAGTTCGTTCCAAAATTCGTGATCATCGTTACCGACCGATATAAAATCATCCACTTGACATAAATTCTTGATTTTTACATTTTTATTTAGGTAGCAGTGACGACCTTCCAAAAGTATTTTTTGCCACCCAAACCTTTAGTTCTGTAAGATTTTTTATTATATGTTATTACTAAAATTGCAGCGATGTTGATATGGTATACTTGTCGAAATTTTACGGTACGATTGTCAAGTTTGTCTATAACTAAGCATTTCCGTGTTCCGTTGCAATTAAGTGCAAGCCAAAATCGGAGTCCCGTGGAATTAATCAGTTCACAATGTTTACTACCGACTGTCATTGGCGTATGTACGCAAAATTTACTTTCATTTATAGAAGTGGAAGGTATCATTTGTTCACTATGTCACTTTCTTTTTATAATATGTAATAGGAATACACCTTTGCAATCGTTCGCCATCATTTTGTATATTACTGTAAGTTCTAAACTGTGATGATCATTTTGTTGTGCTTATGCAAAATTATATAACAAAAAAATTTTTTTGCATCAACCAAGCTACCTACCAATTAGTTAAACATGTATTCATAAGGTCGTGAGATATTTAAGACTGCTTTCAAAATATTACTGGTATGCATCAGGTAGATTTCGTACAAATTAAACCCTAGTGTGATCACGAATTTTGGAACAAACTATAGAATCACGCCTAAGATGGATAAACCCAATACTCGATACATACAAGAAGTGCAAGACTAATACAGAATATCAAGATACTGTGCTACAACACCGTAGCAGTATGATGGCAAAATAAAGCTCTTGGTATCTAACGTCTAAAGTGAATGATTTCATTAGAAACGTTATTCAATCTGCATCCAGTATTTGTGGTCTACATATGTTATATAAGCAGATGCGCCTGAGTGATGTGAATATACTATTGACAATGCAACTTGCAATATTCAAGCTGACATTCGGGTACTTAAAATGTGACTTATCCTAGCATGTCAACACGTTGACATTCTGACACATTGTTTCGATTTCTCTATCATATCTGTCATCCTGTATAGAAACGTTTCCCTGCAATGTGATCTGCTTAATTTTCAAACTACTGTTATCTATGTTAAGTGAACCTGTTGGCTTGCTGATATCTATGTTAAGTGAACCTGTTGGCTTGCTGATATCTATGTTAAGTGAACCTGTTGGCATGCTGTTATTCATGAGATCTCTAATTAACTTTGTTATCATCATATCATATCTTTCATATAATGAATTTAGTGAGTTTGTAGAGGATTGTAATTTGTTTTTATTATCACTTACACTCGAGACAACTTTGGACAAATTATGCTAAACCAACTATCTGATGTAACATACAGTTTATTAACGGCCTCAATTTATTAAACACTCTTATATATAGATTTCGATATATTTAAATAATTAAGCTGTAGTCGAATTTTCTGATTTACTGAGCGTACATGTCAGTCCTGAACACTTTCTAGTTTTGCCAATGATACACAAAATATATGACATTTGCATACTTCATTGAAATACAATTTAAATGTCGTTGAACCAAGTAACATATGTTATTGTCAGTACAGTTCATGTATTACTTGCTGGATATGTGTTATATTACTGCTCCTAATGTGAACAATTTCCCAGAAAATAAAGATTTCTCCTTGACTTGTCTTTAGTTGAAGTAATGTGCAACTATGGAATGTTAATAATTCGATTTGTAAACCTTGGTTATATTTTGTAAACACATTTCATTGGTCATACATGTAACGAGATTGTAATGTTTCCAGGTTGTCGATAATTCTAAACTTAGTAATTTAAATACTGGAAAAATTGCAAGTGTTGAAAAAAAATGCTCGTGATTTGGAGAAGAAATAGAAAGACATAATATTAAAAACAGCACCGCTGAATAAGGAGAAAGTATAAATGAAATCAGTATTTTAAGTTTCAAAATAAGCCAGTTTTGTAAAGTGAGTATACGGTGACTGTTGAACAGATTAACATCTTTACCATGCGTATGGTCTAATTGTAAATATTCGCATGCATCCCAGCATTGTTAATGCTATTGTTGAAGTCTGCTACGACAGTGCCCATCTCTTGTCCAGCTCCTTTATACTTTGATAATGGACACTAGCAGGTCAGAGTGAGTTATGTGGCTGATTTGTTTTGTATTTACTAAACCATCCTCTGCTACTAAATCAGTATAACTTTCTCAAATGTATTTTATTGTAGTACTAGTTAAATCAAGGTGAGGAGTACAACATGAAAATAAATATAATAAAGATAGAGACAATGGCAATAAGTAGACAACCAGAAAGCCTTACAATAAAACTCCAGAACGTAGACATAAAACAAACAATTGAGTCCAAATACTAAGGAGCAATTTTCACAGCAGATGGAAGTATCGATAGCGAAATCAGCAATCGTTGCACAAAAGCTAACCAAGTACTGGGACAGTTAACATCACTGTTGTCACACAAAGAGATACCGCTAACAACTGAATCAAATCTCATAAGAACGATTTTCTGGCCAAAACTATGTTACCAGTGTCAAACATGGCCAATAACAGCAGCTAATGAGCGGAAAATCATAACGACAGAGATGAGGTGTCTTAGACGAGCTGCAGGTGTGACAATAAGAGACAAAGTTAGAAATGAAGAAATTAGAAGAAGACTGGATGTGAAACCAATCATGCAATTCATAAAAGAACAACAGATTAAATGGTTTGGACACCTGACCAGAATGCCCTGGTATCACCTACCACAGAGAGCCCCACAGAAAAAATAAATGAGTACAAAGCAAGAGGAAGACCACGCAAAAGATGGAGCGACGGCATCAAAAACAACCTTACGAACATGAATATCAGCTTACAAAGTGCCTTAAAACAAGCACACACAAGATCACTACGTTTCACCTCCAACACCTCTATAAAGAAGTCAATGGTGGAAGAGAAGAACAAGCACACACAAGATCACTACGTTTCACCCCCAACACTTCTATAAAGAAGTCAATGGTGGAAGAGAAGAACAAGCACACACAAGATCACTACGTTTCACCCCCAACACTTCTATAAAGAAGTCAATGGTGGAAGAGAAGAACAAGCACACACAAGATCACTACGTTTCACCCCAACACTTCTATAAAGAAGTCAATGGTGGAAGAGAAGAACAAGCACACACAGATCACTACGTTTCACCCCAACACTTCTATAAAGAAGTCAATGGTGGAAGAGAAGAACAAGCACACACAAGATCACTACGTTTCACCCCAACACTTCTATAAAGAAGTCAATGGTGGAAGAGAAGAAGAAGAAGACTAGTTAAGTAATTATCCCTATACAATTAATTATCATATCATATAGTCTTGTTACTCGTACACCGTTACGGTCTTCAGATGAATTATGAGATGTGAGAAAGTCACTCATGTATTTCGTATAATTCACTATTCAGGGACTCTGATATTCCATCAGTTTCAGCGCTTTCACGGTCGTTCTCTCCCTACGTTTCCTTTCCCTTTGTATATCATTGTATTTTGTTGTATATTATTTGAAGTAAATCGGTTTATAGACCGTACCTTTTGACCTGTTGCCTCTATATGAATTATGTTGTTGCTTTTCACTCAATTTGGCCAATATTGTATCATTTCTGATTTAGTCTATTCTTGATACATTAAGTATTCTCTTTATAAATCTCTTTTCTGTGCTTGCAATTGTTCTTTTGTCTTTTGTTGTCATCGTCTCTGTATGCTATTTGTAGCCCAGGGTTGAGAGATAGTTTGTGTTATGTAGTGCTCTTTTTGTGTCTATTGACACGTATTTATTGTTCAGAATTGGTGCTATCTTCACAATAAGTTGGTTTTCGTTATAATTAAATGTATTCCTTGACATAAAATTGTATCGCTTCGTTGACTTTCCTATAATTCTAATTAACTAATTCTGTCTCTGTATAATTGTGTTGTTCTCATTGACAATGTATGTACGCAGGAATGTTTACATTTATCTAGCGCTGGTTAAATAAAAAAATGTATATCATATCGGTTTGCAAATGAATAAAATAATCAACATAATGCAATGCTCAGTTCCCAGTATAATCGATTCTATTATATGCTCACGTGAAAAGAAGTATCGGAAATTTATTTCTAAAAAATAGGAAATTATTACCAACGATTATGTCATATTTCTAACGTAGTCTCTAACAGCAACATCAATATGTCATATTTCAACTAGTCTCTAACAGCAACATCATTATGTCACATTTCTAACGCAGTCTCTAACAGTAACATCAATATGTCATATTTCTAACGTAGTCTCTAACAGCAACATCATTATGTCACATTTCTAACGTAGTCTCTAACAGCAACATCAATATGTCATATTTCTAACGTAGTCTCTAACAGCAACATCAATATGTCATATTTCTAACGTAGTCTCTAACAGCAACATCATTATGTCACATTTCTAACGTAGTCTCTAACAGCAACATCAATATGTCATATTTCTAACATAGTCTCTAACAGCAACATCATTATGTCATATTTCTAACGTAGTCTCTAACAGCAACATCAATATGTCAAATTTCTAACGTAGTCTCTAACAGCAACATCATTATGTCACATTTCTAACGTAGTCTCTAACAGCAACATCAATATGTCATATTTCTAACGTAGTCTCTAACAGCAACATAATTATGTCACATTTCTAACGTAGTCTCTAACAGCAACATCAATATGTCAAATTTCTAACGTAGTCTCTAACAGCAACATCATTATGTTACATTTCTAACGTAGTCTCTAACAGCAACATCATTATGTCACATTTCTAACGTAGTCTCTAATAGCAACATCAACATGGCTGAGCGACTGATTAGTGTACTGAATAGAATTCTAATTATCAACGCCTACGTTCTATGTCTGTTTCATGATCAACTCAAACACACATGAATAATACAATTTAAACAAATACAATAATACAACTCAAAAACCACAATGAATTTAAACAACTCAAAACACGAACAATACAACTCAAAACCAGAAGAATAACACAAACTCAAACACACACGAATAATACAACTCAAACACACATGAATAATACAACTCAAACACACAGATAATACACCTAAACACATATGAATAATACAACTCAAAACACATGATAATACAATCAAATACACACTGATAATACAACTCAAAACACAACAGAATAATACAACTCAAACACACATGAATAATACAACTCAAACACACATGAATAATACAACTCAAACACACACGAATAATACAACTCAAACACACATGAATAATACAACTCAAACACACATGAATAATACAAACACTAAACACACAAAGAATAATACAATTAAGATACACACGAATAATACAACTCAAACACACATGAATAATACAACTCAAACACACATGAATAATACAACTCAAACACACATGAATAATACAACTCAAACACACATGAATAATACAACTCAAACACACACGAATAATACAACTCAAACACACATGAATAATACAACTCAAACACACATGAATAATACAACTCAAACAACACTGAATAATACAACTCAAACACACACGAATAATACAACTCAAACACACACGAATAATACAACTCAAACACACACGAATAATACAACTCAAACACACACGAATAATACAACTCAAACACACACGAATAATACAACTCTAAACCACACACGATAAACATAGCAACTCAAAACACAACGTACAATAATACAACTCAAACACACATGAATCAATATCAACTCAAACATATCAACAACGAATAATACAACTAAACACAAGATATCAATCAACACACACGATAATAACTCAACAAACTGAATATGCAAACTCAAACACACAGAATCAATACAACTCGAAATTGCGCATATTCATCAAAACAGCAACATATTGCAAATCAAACAAGCAACATTTGCAAATCAAACAAGCTAACATATTGCATCAAATCACATATCTAAATTAACAAGCAACATATTGCATCAAGAAGATGATAATCACTAAAATCTCTATCTATTTTTTATCAGACTATCTGCGACATCAAAACAAAAAGTGCTGCACATTGAAAGAATGAAAGCAATGTTAGAACAAAGACATCTAATAAACAAAGCAATGGAACATACGAAAACAATTCACCCAGAATAAAAAACCATCATATAAAAGATGGAATCTCTCTAATATGCTCGAAATATGAACATAACTATATTAACTCTCAATCTCTCAGACGATGTGCTCATTCATTCTAACAATTGAGCAATTGCGACTTTGTCATTCACAAAGTTTAATCTTTTGGCCCTGGAAAATTGAAAGAGGAAAAGCTCAGTTAGAAAGTGCAGCAATCAGGTTCCTATATCTTCTTTTGATGAATGCTTCCGTTTTCTATAAGTAAATTACTTTTTTGTGCTAATTCATTAGACATCAAATATCAGTATGCTGAAAATACGTTATTTTGCAATGTATAACGGTGCAGGAAATGAAGAAAATCGAATAACATATGTACATCAGAAGTTAAATAAGACAGACAAGGCATGATTAAGGTGAAAGCGTACGAATATGAGAACACTTACTTGGGATTAACAGACAAGAATTGCAGTTTTGTCTAGGATTATAGACTTTCTTAGACATATGATGAGTTATATATTAAAGCAAAAATGGAGTTATATATGGAAGCGGGGTGTCTCTGTCGCGTGGAGGTAAGGTACTCGCCCCTAGATGAAAAAGGTACTCGATACGTTCCCTACATTAAAAGATTGCGGAATTCTAGAAATTCCTGATCTCAATCTAGATAAGATTGATTTCTTAGTCATGTCAGACGTTAGAACATAGTTTCTGTGTTCAAGTTCAGCACGGAAAGGAAACATTGACTGTTGAAAATCAATAAGGGTAAGCTACTATGTTCGACAAAATTAATTAAGAAAAAGTTAAAATTAAATTCCTACACAATTTTCATAATCTATATTGGGTATTATTGGTGATCTTTTTCTAATAAAGAGATCGAAACACTTATGGTTTTTCTAATAAAGAGATCGAAACACTTATGCTTTTTCTAATAAAGAGATCGAAACACTTATGCTTTTTCTAATAAAGAGATCGAAACACTTATGCTGCCCGCGTGCCCAGCGTGTTCGTAGCGCGTTGGACTGTGGGTGACTAGCCCTCTGTGTACGGGTTCAATTCCGTGGGCAGGCAGAAAAAACCACAGATTCCCAGATTCACGGTGTTCGTGGCACCGAACCGAAGGGTTACGATGTCCATGGCACCGAGCCGAAGAGCTGAAAAGCTCAAGTGCTTCTGGATCGGAAAAAAAAAAAAAACACTTATGCTTTTTCTAATAAAGAGATCGAAACACTTATGCTTTTTCTAATAAAGAGATTGAAACACTTATGCTTTTTCTAATAAAGAGATCGAAACACTTATGCTTTTTCTAATAAAGAGATCGAAACACTTATGCTTTTTCTAATAAAGAGATCGAAACACTTATGCTTTTTCTAATAAAGAGATCGAAACACTTATGCTTTTTCTAATAAAGAGATTGAAACACTTATGCTTTTTCTAATAAAGAGATCGAAACACTTATGCTTTTTCTAATAAAGAGATCGAAACACTTATGCTTTTTCACCAAAGTTCAATATTAATAGTCATATCAACTATAATAAATCAGATGTGAGGATGTCGTCAATTCCACAACAATAATGGTTATCTTTGAAGTTGTGCTAAATTTACTTAGTCGATTCTTTTCTACACTGGACTGTAGAAGTTTGCCAGAGAGAAAGCAGACTTCTCTATCAGCTGAGTTTTTTTGAGCTCTTTAAGTCACAGACTTTAGAAGGATGTCAACTTTTGATAGATATGAGTTCTGTTTTATAAAATCATTTGGTCTGGTGGATAAAATTGTTGCTTTTCATTCGTTCCAGTGATAGATTTTGAAATGTTTCTTCCACTGGCTGACTCAGAATACACAAATAAACTTGTCTTCCTGTGTCGGTACAATCATGAGCATGTGTTCTCTTAGTGTTTGTATTTCCTTACTCTTTCAACATCTATTAAAGTTGTTGATATAATTGCCCCAGTGCTGACCAATTCTTCCAACATCTACAAAAGTTGTTGATATAATTGCCTCAGTGCTGACCAATTCTTTCAACATCTACTAAAGTTGTTGATATAATTGCCTCAGTACTGACCAATTCTTCCAACATCTACTAAAGTTGTTGATATAATTGCCTCAGTGCTGACCAATTCTTCCAACATCTACTAAAGTTGTTGATATAATTGCCTCAGTGCTGATCAATTCTTTCAACATTTACTAAAATTGTTTATATAATTGCCTCAGTGCTGACTAATTCTTCCAACATCTACTAAAATTGTTGATATAATTGCCTCAGTGCTGACCAATTCTTTCAACATCTACTAAAATTGTTGATATAATTGCCTCAGTGCTGACCAATTCTTTCAACATCTACTAAAATTGTTGATATAATTGCCTCAGTGCTGACCAATTCTTCCAACATCTACTAAAGTTGTTGATATAATTGCCTCAGTGCTGACCAATTCTTTCAACATCTACTAAAATTGTTGATATAATTGCCTCAGTGCTGACCAAAAGTACATGGTATTGCATCGTATCAAGCTTACATGCTGAAGTATTTGATGATGGACACTATGCAACTGATACATATTTAAAATGTTGTCGTATGTTTTGCTGGTAAACCTTTTCTAGCTGGCTCCTCAGGTGGTCCATTTTAGTTTCTTGAAGATGGCGAACTTCTTCATTGTCTACCCTGCTGTCGTTTTGTTATTTTGCTGCTTCCATATCGTTCTATTATTAAATTTGATTCCGAGAAAAGTTATTTTCCTTTCTTAGAAATTCTCTGTTTATCTTGATAGCGTTATATTTTTGTTTCCAATTGGAAAGATCGTAATGATGCACTTATCTATGTTGATGCTGACACACCATAAGTTTGTCCATGAGGTAAAATCTTTGAATTAGAGCGTGGCCACTATTGCATACTGGTTTGCGCATCATTTTTCCAGATCACCAATGTTCACTGCCACTTTTACTGTATGTTGTAGTTCAGTTATTAGTCACTGTGCTCTCGATTGCTCTTCTGAACTTCATTTACTGGGGTCATTCTTGTATCTGACTCTCAGTCGATGCTTCAATGCAAGGCGATTTCGGTATGAGTGGATGTCGTCTATAGAAGTTTCTAACCTCCAGCGGCTTACGTGGATATACTATCCTGGGCATGCGGTGTTTACGGTAACAAGAAGCGAACAGGTTTGCATCAACGCATCGATTATTGGAAGTTAAAGATGGATAAGGGTATGTTCTTGGTCTCTTCGCGACTGTCTGTTGGATGAGGACACTAAAATCGATGTTGAGTCAATCAAGCGATTAAGCAGTTTGGAGTTCCCTTGTACAAGTAGAACTGGACGCTTGAGGGACAGAATGAAGTGTGTTTAATCAGCAGTCACGGAACCATCAGTATGCGTACTCTTCAGATCATCTGTTGGTGAGACTGGACACCTATGGTCTGGCGAGTGCAATGACGTCAGTTCAGTAACTCATCAATAACTATTGTTACGGTCGCAATTAAACTTAGAAAAGTGTGTGAGATTAAGAGAACTGTCTGTTGAATGACATGTGACACTAGAATTTTCTAGCCCATCAATAGAAGTCATAAACGATAACAATGGCACAACATTAACAGAAAAGAAAGATGTACTAGAAGATGGCGTGAGTACTGCAGAAACATGTATGAAGACACATCTAAAAATCCACATAAGATAATAACAGAAAGCAAAGAGACAGAACCAGAGCCTATGTTGGATGAAGTGCGCCTGGCCATCAAAAGTCTGAATAGAGGAAAGTCACCAGGGTGCGATGATATACCAGCGGAATTGATTCAAGCAGGTGGGGAGGCCAGTTTTCGGGTATATCATAAATTGTGCACAAAGATATGGAATAGCTTCTCCTGGTCAAAGGAATGGAAAAGATCAGTATTTATACATATTCCAAAGAAGGAAAATCTGAAACTATGCACCAACTACATAACTATTGCCCTTATAAGTAATGCCAGCAAAATCCTACTAAGAATCACAATGAAGAGGATGGAACAAAAATTTGAAGATGAAATACATGAAACACAAGCAGGTTTCAGAAGAGATAGAGGCACTAGAGATCATATTTGTAGCATGAAACTCTTTTTCGAGTAATGCAACATAGACCTGCATGCATGTTGCATAGACTATAGCAATGCTTTCGACCATATACAACACCAGAAAATGTGGAACATCATGAAAGACATGCACTTTCCAACACACTAGACAACGCACTTTACAACTCATAGAATCTCTATACCACGAACAACAGGCAACCATTTAAATATTTGGTGAATAGCTGAATAGTTCGAAATTCAAAATGGGGTACGACAAGGATGTATTTTGTCCCCATGCTTATTCAACATATATGCGGAGAACATCATGAGGAATGTAAAAGACGATGCCAACTATGTGAATTACGACCCTCTCACTATAGGCGGCAAATGCATACCAGAGCTTAGATACGCAGACGATACAGTATTATTATCCACCAGCAAAAAGGTTTGGAAAACCTAATCATGATGACCAAGAAACATAGTGAAGACCAACATCTATATTTGAATACACAAAAACAAAAATCATGTCAACTGACAAAGCAAAAGGCTCACCTAACATCAAAATAAACAATGAAGAACTCCAATGTGTGAGAGCTACGAATATCTGGGCTCAATAATTAACAATAACGGTGACTGCTCAAAAGAGATCTCAAGAAGATTGCCAATAGCAATCAATAAATTAAACATACTGAAGAACATGTGGCAAAGCACCAGCAAAATATTAAAATTAAAAATATTGAGAGCATGTATTTTCCCAGTGGCTACTTATGGTTGTGAATCATGGACTATTACACAAAAACAAGAACGAAAATCCAGTCTTTCGAAACTGAATGCTACAGAAAGATCCTACGAATACCATGGACAGAGAAAAGAAAGAACACTGATGTCCTGAAAGAACTTAATGTTAAAAACAATTAGCTGGCAAACAATATATTATACAGAAAAAATAAATACTTTGATCCCATCAAGCGTCACGATCGTCTGGAAAGAACAATATTAGAGGGCAGGGTCCCAGGATGCAGAGGTAGACCAAGAAAAAGATGGCTACATGATATTAAAGAAACCATGAATATGACCATCGACGAAGTGGATGAGCTGGCTAGAGACAGAGTGAATTTCAGATATACTGCAAAGAGAGCAACGTCCTATAAAGGATATGCACCTTGATGATGACATATTTAAACTAGCTTACTTGTATGGACGCTTGCAAGTATATTATATGTGTTAATAAATGAGCTCATTTTATGAGTGCTAGTATTGGTACAATGATAAGTGTTGAAGAATTGTATGTAATGTTATTTGTCTACATATATAGATATATCATTATATGTGTGTGTGCATATCGCATGAATTTTAGCAAATTTTTCGATAGTCATTTCTGTAAAATAGTCCTGCTTAGAAATGTAAATGTACATTAAGACTAACCACGTGGTTGCTATTAACAACTACACGCAATGACATCTCTGACAGAATAACAATAAGAATCCTTTTTGTTTATTCCTCCATTCATGTTTCTATTACACGGACTGCACTAATACCCTTTGCGGACTCCTACTATATTCTGTTATGTGTATTCGTTGTTGTGTTAGCATTAAGTGGACCATACCAACATCATATAATAGCTACATCAAAATACAATTCAGACTGGAGTATTGGAGTGTGCTGTAACTGTCATAACGTTTTCAGAGGGAAACAGATGTTTTATCTTTATTTAACCAACAAATTATGAGGCTGGCTTGCATTTATGGCACCAGAGTCTTGTGTGTTTAGACCCTAATGAATGAAGTCACAAGCACTAGATAATGGCTCTGGTGGAATATTGCGGACAATATAACTCTGCGGTATATATGCCCACATTAATTCCATTGACAGGATTGTTATCTTTGTTTGTAGAGAAATTTGCAAACAAAATTTTTTTTTTATTTAAAAGTGAAGACTTGCATTATTTTGTGAATTATAAATAGTGTGTACATAATTATAATACTGTTATACTGTAATAGACATGTAAAAAAATATATATATAGTGACTGACGGTTTGAACATGACGACATCAGAGGTGGGGAATCTGGCCTATGAAAGAGAGCGAGACATTCTGAAGGCTGTTGGGGTGTTAAAGTTCCGATATCATTTGATGATAGTGATGATATATATATATATATAAAACGAGCTTATATCAGTTACTGATGTATTAATCAGTGCTAACAATATAATTAGCTGATATAACGTAAAACGGTGGCCACTTAATATGAATGCATCCAAACTCCACAGCATACATAGTCTTCTACAACAGAACATCAGGAAAGAAGGCCAGAGGAAGACCACGAAAAAGATGTTAGATGGCATAGTAGAATCCAGTCAAAGAGCAAAAATAACAATCACATAAGCCACCAGAACAGTGTAAGACAAGAAACAGAAAACCACGACACTGGGCAACAACCCGGTAGCAGTGTGACGACAAAAGAAGAAGAAGATAAAGTAACAGGAAAACACGAATAATTATCTCACTTTATCTCTACTCTGAATGAAACAACCGATAATAATTGAATCTGCTGGTAGTGAAATCGAGAATGTAAAATGTTAGAGATGTAACCTTCTTTTGAAAGTGTATTTGATCACCAGCATTACATTTACCATAGACAAACACACTGAGTGGCTGATGGAAAGAAGTAAGTCTGTTGCAATCAGACCACCCTACAGTTGAGGTAAATTAAAGATCATGCTGGTATAGCAAAGCAATTTATTCTCATTGAAGAAGTTCTTGACTTAGATTACGTTTCGTGCCACTTTCATTACTAACTTGGACTTGATCTGTTAGCAAATCCAGACAGTATAGCTGCTGTGTATACACTGGGTGTCAAAGGTTTATACTCAAGTCATTGCTTTTTCTAAACGTCCATTAAGTTACTTCAACATTTGATGATAAAATGGTTTATCTATCAGACTCGGATTCTGCAGTAGAAAGGTATCCAACATTAGTAATCATAGTTGAGTCACTTCATTGGAAAGAAGACTACTTCAACATAAATAGTTCATGTCTGTTAGAACAATATACCATTAATTGTATCCATAACACGCCATCTCTTGTTCTCTAGATGTTTGTACATTATTTATCAATCCCATTTCTTTAATTTTCGAGTTTATACTTGTCTTTATACACATACTATTATTCACTTGCTACTAAACTGTATTTTGTCTTCTCTTATCGGGGGTCTCAGTGGCTAAGTGGTTAAGCCTTGCGAGAAGAAGGTAGTGAGTTCGAATCTGTTCAAGTATCCATTTTCTTCCAGATACCTCTAGGATTGTTGTCGAAGCTATGGAGTTTGTGCTTTGTTCAAAACTCTGGGCAGGTGGCGTCCCATTTCTGCGGGGAGGGACTTAGTCGTTCGGGGATAAAATCAGGTGCATTGAAGTCAATCCTTCGGCTTTAAAACCTCCTTTAAACCCCTCGTTATCTTCTCAATTATTGTTGGAGCTTTTTGTGACTTTTGTTAATATATGGAGTGTCATAGCAGTAACAAAATAAATATATGGAGTGTTATAGAAGAAACAAAATAAATATATGGAGTGTCATAGCAGTAACAAAATAAATATATGGAGTGTCATAGCAGTAACAAAATAAATATATGGAGTGTTATAGCAGTAACAAAATAAATATATGGAGTGTTATAGCAGTAACAAAATAAATATATGGAGTGTCATAGCAGTAACAAAATAAATATATGGAGTGTTATAGCAGTAACAAAATAAATATATGGAGTGTTATAGCAGTAACAAAATAAATATATGGAGTGTTATAGCAGTAACAAAATAAATATATGGAGTGTTATAGCAGTAACAAAATAAATATATGGAGTGTTATAGCAGTAACAAAATAAATATATAGAGTGTCATAGCAGTAACAAAATAAATATATGGAGTGTTATAGCAGTAACAAAATAATTATATGGAGTGTTATAGCAGAAACAAAATAAATATATGGAGTGTTATAGCAGAAACAAAATAAATATATGGAGTGTTATAGCAGTAACAAAATAAATATATGGAGTGTTATAGCAGAAACAAAATAAATATATGGAGTGTTATAGCAGTAACAAAATAAATATATGGAGTGTTATAGCAGAAACAAAATAAATATATGGAGTGTTATAGCAGTAACAAAATAAATATATGGAGTGTTATAGCAGTAACAAAATAAATATATGGAGTGTTATAGCAGTAACAAAATAAATATATAGAGTGTCATAGCAGTAACAAAATAAATATATGGAGTGTTATAGCAGAAACAAAATAAATATATGGAGGTTCATAGCAGAAACAAAATAAATATATGGAGTGTTATAGCAGAAACAAAATAAATATATGGAGTGTCATAGCAGAACCAAAATAAATATATGGAGTGTTATAGCAGAAACAAAATAAATATATGGAGTGTTATAGCAGTAACAAAATAAATATATGGAGTGTCATAGCAGAACCAAAATAAATATATGGAGTGTTATAGAAGAAACAAAATAAATATATGGAGTGTTATAGCAGTAACAAAATAAATATATGGAGTGTTATAGCAGTAACAAAATAAATATATGGAGTGTTATAGCAGAAACAAAATAAATATATGGAGTGTTATAGCACAAACAAAATAAATATATGGAGTGTTATAGCAGAAACAAAATAAATATATGGAGTGTTATAGCAGTAACAAAATAAATATATGGAGTGTTATAGCAGAAACAAAATAAATATATGGAGTGTTATAGCAGTAACAAAATAAATATATGGAGTGTTATAGCAGTAACAAAATAAATATATGGAGTGTTATAGCAGAAACAAAATAAATATACCAATGGTGCATTGTTGGTTCAAAGGTGGTTCACTGTGCCATAGACGGGATTTAAAAGGTCTCTCCGAGACGCATTATTTATCAATCACGTATTTATCTTTTGTCATCCTAGCTACTAATAATTTTATATGTTCACAACAGATGATCGGTCCAAATAATCATGTGCTATATTTCTGTTTTAATGTATATTATGGTCTGCAATGTGTGTTTTTGTGTCTACCTCTACATTCAGCAGAGTTGGGGTCGCTTAGTCTCTCGTTAGAAGACAAGTGAGAAATTTAGTGACCTTGCTGAGGACTCGTAGAACACACATGCCTACCCCCTCCCACCCATGGGTAAAGACCGGCAAACTTTGACCTCGAGGTCCAAGACTAACGTGACTGGCTAGCCTAGGGGATGCAATTCCCAAGTTAAATTTATTTGTTGGTCCTACTAGGAGAGACGAACCTGAAAAAATCATGCAGACATCATATTGTTGGCCTATGGTCTGTAGGTACCCAACTGGCACGACAAGACTACATTATAGCATGCAGACATCATATTGTTGGCCTATGGTCTGTAGGTACCCAACTGGCACGACTACATTATAGTGCTCAAATCACATACGGACCAGAAAGAGCAGTTTAACTCTTACAATACGCATACTAAAACCGCCTTTTTACGTACTGTTTTTGAGGAACAAATTTTAAGGCGCAGGTGTCCTTACAAAATTTGTTATAACTTTCTTGTATTCAACAGCAGATACAAACTGCATACACCAAAATGTGCAGAATTGAAAGATCTATTACAAACACCCACTTGCTGTATTTGAATTTTAAAAATACACTTAAAGCATTAAATGTATTTAGGAAGTTAAAACGAGTGGTTAGAATCATATGGTCCGTGAAGTGGCTTTTCGTAAAATGGGAACTAACTTTATGGTCTGTCAGGTGGCGTTTCGTATTGTAAGAGTTAACAAGTGATTGATGTAGAACGAAAAAAAGATGAAGAACAAAGAGGAAGAGGAAAATGTATATTATTAGTTTCGTTTGAGTGGTTACCGGGGCCCAAATTTGGGGTGTAAAGAATAGAACCACTGTTACCTGCCACGCATGTCATAAGAGGCGACTAAGGAGGTTTGACTGAAATCGGATGCAAGTATCATAAATGGGTAGAACTCTATGTATTTAGGGACCTACCAAACCAATGTGCAACGTGTACACCTTCTTGGCAAAGATCAAACATATCACAAAGAGTGATTAAAATTGTTGTAAAGAACGAACGGAAAGAAGAAGAAGAATTATTAGTTTTGGCATGATGTTATTCAAGTGCAAAAATTGTCTGTGTGTCGTAAAGAATGAACGGAAAGAAGAAGAATTATTAGTTTTGGCATGATGTTATTCAAATGCAAAAATTGTCTGTGTGTTGCCGGAGCTCGCAAGGGCAGCAAAAACAAAATTAGTAAATAGTAACACTGAGATCTAAAAGCATGTCGTCAGAAGTGACTGAGGTAGGGACATAGGGAAGCTACATTAGTAAATAGTAACACTGAGATCTAAAAGCATGTCGTCAGAAGTGACTGAGGTAGGGACATAGGGAAGCTACATTAGTAAATAGTAACACTGAGATCTAAAAGCATGTCGTCAGAAGTGACTGAGGTAGGGGCATAGGGAAGCTACATTAGTAAATAGTAACACTGAGATCTAAAAGCATGTCGTCAGAAGTGACTGAGGTAGGGACATAGGGAAGCTACATTAGTAAATAGTAACACTGAGATCTAAAAGCATGTCGTCAGAAGTGACTGAGGTAGGGCATAGGAAGCTACATTAGTAAATAGTAACACTGAGATCTAAAAGCATGTCGTCAGAAGTGACTGAGGTAGGGGCATAGGGAAACTACATTAGTAAATAGTAACACTGAGATCTAAAAGCATGTCGTCAGAAGTGACTGAGGTAGGGGCATAGGGAAGCTACATTAGTAAATAGTAACACTGAGATCTAAAAGCATGTCGTCAGAAGTGACTGAGGTAGGGGCATAGGGAAGCTACATTAGTAAATAGTAACACTGAGATCTAAAAGCATGTCGTCAGAAGTGACTGAGGTAGGGGCATAGGGGAGCTACATTAGTAAATAAAAAGCGCTGCAGAAATCGGATGTGCTATCCTACTTGTAGGTGCAAAACTGTCACAATGTACAGTCGCTCTTAGGCTCAGATCAGATACAAATTACAAAGGACGGTTAACAAGTTTTCAATATGGAGCGTTTGAAGAAGAAGAGGGAAAAAATAAAAATACAGTTCCCACATACAAGAGAAATCACTATCACACAAATATATTGTCTTCAAACTAATTTCTTCAAAGTTCAAACTATAATGTAAAATGTCATGCTGATCAAATTAGCTAATGTGAGTCACAAAAGACTTGGATTTCTGAAAAACATTTAATAATATAATTAGTTGATTTTACTTATTATAATTGTTTCCCTCCACAATTTATTGTCTTGCTATTTGAGATTTTCTTTGAAATTATTACCAAACACTATTAGTACTTTCTCAATAGAAATTATTGCTAAGCGACAGAGTTCAGCCTGTGCTCGTTGTTGATTCCAGATAAGAGTTGATGAGATTCGTGTTATAAAAGAACTCTTCTCGTTCGTGCTAGTAATTAGAAGAGTTGCGGACATCCTAAGAGTATTAGAATTAATAGGAATGTAGTCGTCTAACTAAATAGGAAAATAAAGTAATGAAGTCTTTAAGAGAACTCAGAGTTTTAGTTCGCTCCACACCAGACGTATGTTCATAACTTAGAGCTTTAGTTCACTCCCCATCAGATATCAGATCGTCTTTTAGAGAACTTTGTGTTTTAGTTAACTCCCAATCAGATATCAGATCGTCTTTTAGATAACTTAGAGCTTTAGTTCACTGCCCATCAGATATCATTTCGTCTTTCAGAGACCTCTTAGCTTTAGTTCACTCTACACCAGATATCATTTCGTCTATTAATATTAGTGAATAATTGTCAGAAACCAATTTATATATATATATTTTATTTTTAAAATCATATTACATATGAAAATGTTACATTAAAATGAATTACAGTGTATAATGTTTCTCTTATAGACTAGCAGAACTTAAAGAGAATGGCTGAGTCAGGCGGAAGATACTCTTAGGAAAATATGTGATCCTTCCGGAATTGAAACAGGAAGGGAATGGATTGCTGTGCCACCTCAATTTCAGACTGCTTTCATAGTTATTATATCTATTAAGAAAAACTGTGAACAAAATAATCTATCACTGCTAAACGTGGAGGTGGAGGCTCTCTTGAATGACATCATCAATGATACAGATGTGGTTATTTACACCGATGGTTCAGTCAATCGCCAGCAACACTGTTTGTGGGCTTTTTCAGCACGCTCAGGAGGAAATATAATAAGAAGAGAGGCCAGTGGGGCCTACATAACAACCACAAGTAGTTTGACAATGGAGGTTCGGGCGGTTACGGAGGCGGTGAAATGGTTGGCATTTCACAACTACTCTCGTGTTTTCATACTCAGTGACTCAATGGGCATGATTCGTAAAGTCGAATCAGGAATGGTGAGACGAAACTGGGGGGATGTACTGGTACAGACAATGATCAGAGAAATCACCTTCATTTTTGTCCCTGGGCACGCAGGAGTTAGGGGTAATGAGCGAGCTGATAGATTGGCTGACTTGGCTACAATATAAGAGGGAACTGCCATAGATCGAAATGACATTTTCACGCATTGAGAGAGTCTTTCCGAACAGAGGAGTTTCAGGGCTGTGAATCCCACTCGCTGATCAGATTGAGGAGATGGGTGTCAATATTGGTACAGCCCGAAAAGAACGACATACTAAATATGCAAAGAGATTGATTAATCAACATGGAACTGGAGGTTTGGTCCAGGAAGCTGCTGGATTTGCGGAGACGGTGATCGTATCACCTATGGACATGTCCTGAGGGCTATGATGATAGTCCTCATATAACTGATAACTGAAAGAGAACATTCACAAATATTCTCTTATTAGAACACGCACAAGTTCTTGTTGACTAAAATGAGAAGAAAAAGACATTTGTATTACTTTCTTATTTAGAATCCAGTTCTCTCTGTCATTTTATGCAATGCCGGACTGACTAGATTGTCAGATGACAAGTGAGCCACTGATAAAGAAAACCACATTGGACTTGGATAATATAATAAAATGTTAATAATGAAACTATAATTGAAGTTATAATTAATATTATTGTTGATGCAACACATTTTTAAACTACTATTTTAATAACTATTTAACTCTTAGTGGACCAGAGCAAAAGCCATGTTATTACAAATCATTATTTTTAGAATAAAAAACGCGCTTTATTTTGGCTCCTGGTAAAAAAGGTGTCCAACACAAAGCCACGTAGTGTGCATTTGTTACACAAGGAGCTAATAATGCCTTTTTCAAGGATACTATTAGCGAGCGAAATCATTGAAAGTTGTAAATTACTTGATATGATGATAGTTATATCCCATTAAATGATAGTTTTATAGTTATGGGTAGTCTCACAGAGCCTACGCCCCCTGCCTCGTTGTCTCCTGGCAACCAATATTTGAAGACTAAGTCACTGACTCTACTGTGTGACAGTGTGCCTCTGACTTACGTTAAGTACTTGTCCGCCACTGACTCTACTATATGACAGTGTGCTCCTGACTTACGTTAAGTACTCGTCCGCCACTGACTCTACTATATGACAGTGTGCTCCTGACTTACGTTAAGTACTCGTCCGCCACTGGCTCTACTATGTGACAGAATGCCCCTGACTAACGTTAAGTACTTGTCTGCCACTGACTCTATACTAAGTGCTTTCATCAATACAATATAATATCAAACAATACGACTACAACAAAATATACAAAATTAAAGTCATGAAGATTTTGTTTGAAGTCAATAAAAATACGAGCTACTCAGAAATGATCAAGTCTCTCAGAACGGATAAACATGATGAAAGACTTACGTGGATTATATGATAAACAGACAAACGATAATCTATTATCCAGCAAAATCAGCAATGAATTGAAGTTGAGAGAAGACAAAACAAATATAACAAATGTGTTAGTCACTAACGTCCGGAAAGGTAGGAGGGCTAGAGATAAGTGGAGTGAAAACATCACACATATCCAATCCTCTTCATTAAATGTCAGACACGAGCTACACTATTTTTGTAATGCTAATGTTATTTGCAAGCCTCTATTTAAACAAAACAATGAAATAACTGTATAAAGTGGCACATGATAAAATAAAAATAAAATATAACTTTATTGTAGTTGTTATTTTGTTTCGTGTTGTTGTAATTTATAATACAATATTTAGATAATGGTCTTCTTTATTTCTAACAAATGATATGTTTGTTTTATTTTCAGAGTAACTGTCTCCTATTCAGAGTAATATGATAAACCGTCTCCTTATTCAGAGTAATATGATAAACTGTCTCCCTATTCAGAGTAATATGATAAACCGTCTCCCTATTCAGAGTAATATGATAAACTGTCTCCCTATTCAGAGTACTATGATAAACTGTCTCCCTATTCAGAGTAATATGATAAACTGTCTCCCTATTCAGAGTAATATGATAAACCGTCTCCCTATTCAGAGTAATATGATAAACCGTCTCCCTATTCAGAGTAATATGATAAACTGTCTCCCTATTCAGAGTAATATGATAAACCGTCTCCCTATTCAGAGTAATATGATAAACCGTCTCCCTATTCAGAGTAATATGATATACCGTCTCCCTATTCAGAGTAATATGATAAACTGTCTCCCTATTCAGAGTAATATGATAAACTGTCTCCCTATTCAGAGTAATATGATAAACTGTCTCCCTATTCAGAGTAATATGTTAAACTGTCTCCCTATTCAGAGTGAAGAAGATGAGACTTCAACTGGGCAAATGTCAGACATGAACTGATAATTGTATAAGATGTTGGATTAATCAATACAGAAATAGAGTGATCGGTCATGATGTTTGATTAATCAATACAGAACTGGAGTGATCGGTCATAATGTTTGATTAATCAATACAGAACTGGAGTGATCGGTCACGAGGTTTGATTAATCAATACAGAACTGGAGTGATCGGTCATGATGTTTGATTAATCAATACAGAACTGGAGTGATCAGTCACGAGGTTTGATTAATCAATACAGAACTGGAGTGATCAGTCATGATGTTTGATTAATCAATACAGAACTGGAGTGATCAGTCACGAGGTTTGATTAATCAATACAGAACTGGATTGATCAGTCACGAGGTTTGATTAATCAATACAGAACTGGAGTGATCAGTCATGATGTTTGATTAATCAATACAGAACTGGAGTGATCAGCTACGACGTGTGATTAATCAATACAGAACTGGATTGATCAGTAACGACGTGTGATTAATCAATACAGAGTGATCTGTCGACCTACGCTGATAGAAATCTTGAGTAGGAGAACTGGCTAGTATGCACCTGTCCGGAGTGCAATGATGAAGACATGGTTTCATGGAAATAATTTTAACAGTAACTTGTATTTAGCAATACCAAAAATTATATTCTGTTAAAATACACTATAGGAGTTTGACGTCTCGTGTACAGTTCTTTTTTAGTTTTACCTTGGTCCGGCTATTGTTTTCAATGCAGATTGATTGATTGATATGATCATCGTTATTGCACTTTGGTGAGTAACCATTACTTTCACTTTCTTACACAGGCAGATCGCAGTTGCAGTGCACGAACTCCGTAGCACTGACGAGGGTCCCCGATGTAATTTTGAAGATGGTGAAGCTATTTGTGTATTTATTTTATTTTTTATCTTTCCTAATGAATTTTGCCTGGACATCGGCTTTCCAGCTTGCTCTTCTCGATTTTGACTACCAATGGTTCTTTTATGTGCTCACATTGAACACGGGACCTACGTTTTATCATCCATCTCCGATAGAACTAGGATCTCACTCAGATCAGAAAACTCTGGAAAAATATCCAGATGGTTCCACGAGGGTGCGAACCTGATACCATTGGCACGAGAGACGAGCACCTAGCATCTACGCCACAGTGACGAGCACCTAGCATCTACGCCACAGTGACGAGCACCTAGCATCTACGCCACAGTGACGAGCACCTAGCATCTACGCCACAGTGACGAGCACTCGCATCTACGCCACAGTGACGAGCACCTAGCATCTACGCCACAGTGACGAGCACCTAGCATCTACGCCACAGTGACGAGCACCTAGCATCTACGCCACAGTGACGAGCACCTAGCATCTACGCCACAGTGACGAGCACCTAGCATCTACGCCACAGTGACGAGCACCTAGCATCTACGCCACAGTGACGAGCACTTAGCATCTACGCCACAGTGACGAGCACCTAGCATCTACGCCACAGTGACGAGCACCTAGCATCTACGCCACAGTGACGAGCACTTAGCATCTACGCCACAGTGACGAGCACTTAGCATCTACGCCACAGTGACGAGCACCTAGCATCTACGCCACAGTGACGAGCACCTAGCATCTACGCCACAGTGACGAGCACCTAGCATCTACGCCACAGTGACGAGCACCTAGCATCTACGCCACAGTGACGAGCACCTAGCATCTACGCCACAGTGACGAGCACCTAGCATCTACGCCACAGTGACGAGCACCTAGCATCTACGCCACAGTGACGAGCACCTAGCATCTACGCCACAGTGACGAGCACCTAGCATCTACGCCCCAGTGACGAGCACCTAGCATCTACGCGACAGTGACCCCCTCAAAGCAAAGTAGAACATTACTATAAAGCACAGTGACCCCTCAAAGCAAAGTAGAACATTTCTATAAAGCACAGTGATCCCTCAAAGCAAAGTAGAACATTTCTATAAAGCACAGTGATCCCTCAAAGCAAAGTAGAACATTTCTATAAAGCACAGTGATCCCTCAAAGCAAAGTAGAACATTTCTATAAAGCACAGTGACCCCTCAAAGCAAAGTAGAACATTTCTATAAAGCACAGTGATCCCTCAAAGCAAAGTAGAACATTTCTATAAAGCACAGTGATCCCTCAAAGCAAAGTAGAACATTTCTATAAAGCACAGTGATCCCTCAAAGCAAAGTAGAACATTTCTATAAAGCACAGTGATCCCTCAAAGCAAAGTAGAACATTTCTATAAAGCACAGTGATCCCTCAAAGCAAAGTAGAACATTTCTATAAAGCACAGTGATCCCTCAAAGCAAAGTAGAACATTTCTATAAAGCACAGTGATCCCTCAAAGCAAAGTAGAACATTTCTATAAAGCACAGTGATCCCTCAAAGCAAAGTAGAACATTTCTATAAAGCACAGTGATCCCTCAAAGCAAAGTAGAACATTTCTATAAAGCACAGTGATCCCTCAAAGCAAAGTAGAACATTTCTATAAAGCACAGTGATCCCTCAAAGCAAAGTAGAACATTTCTATAAAGCACAGTGATCCCTCAAAGCAAAGTAGAACATTTCTATAAAGCACAGTGATCCCTCAAAGCAAAGTAGAACATTTCTATAAAGCACAGTGACCCTCAAGCAAAGTAGAACATTTCTATAAGCACAGTGACCCTCAAAGCAAAGTAGAACATTTCTATAAAGCACAGTGATCCCTCAAAGCAAAGTAGAACATTTCTATAAAGCACAGTGACCCCTCAAAAGCAAAGTAGAACATTTCTATAAAGCACAGTGACCCCTCAAAGCAAAGTAGAACATTTATATAAAACACAGTGACCCCTCAAAGCAAAGTAGAACATTTCTATAAAGCACAGTGATCCCTCAAAGCAAAGTAGAACATTTCTATAAAGCACAGTGACCCCCTCAAAGCGAAGTAGAACATTTCTATAAAGCACAGTGATCCCTCAAAGCAAAGTAGAACATTTCTATAAAGCACAGTGACCCCTCAAAAGCAAAGTAGAACATTTCTATAAAGCACATCAGAGATATACACTGATTTTTTAGTGTGGAAATCAGATGCAGAATTACTCAGCAAATTGTGTCAGTGCTACAACATATTTCATTTGGAAATAATGTTCCAGATTTTCAGCCTGAATGTGTTGACCTTTAAGTACCTTCGCTGTCCAGATAGAAACACACCGTGGCCAGGATTTGGTAATAATGAAGTTCTAATTCTTCTTCTCCTACTTACAGTCAAGCGTGATTTCGAAATGTTGCCTGAATTTAACATAAACTATCTTATCATAATGAAACAGACGATCGCTGAGCAACCGAAGGGATCTCGCAACCGTTCCCACCTTTAATCTTCTTTAACTCCCTTTAAAACCAGTGCTGTTAATGCAAGTCTGTGTTTCTTTTCTCTTGGCGACAAACACACACAGACATATCAGGACAGTAGACTCAACTAAGTCTTCGGAGATTATAAACAACGATAAACAACATTCATTCATTATCGAAACCAACATTTTCTCTCTCTCTCTCTCCGATCACTGCCAGATCAATCTACCAAATGTCTTCATAATTCTCATCCATGTGGAGATCAGATTCATGCAGCCTTAGCATTGGTGTGTTTCGCCACATCTTCAGCACCACTTGGAGCTCTGAGCCCGGCTATGTGCCCGGTATTAGCTAGCGTTTACTGGATTCGCTCTCCGTCATCCTTTGGCTGTCCCCAGCCGATCTGCAAGGCAGCAGGTACCAACATTTTGAACCTTCCCAAGCATGAGCTTTGAGTCGGACATAACAATGACCTATCTAAACGAAATACCAGAGATGCACTAGTAAAGGCCTCAAACCCCATCCTCATAGTGAAACCCATTTCTCTGTAACATCCATTTCACTTAGCAATGACCATCTGACGCTAAATGGCAAATGTATTCCAGCATGTCTTCTCAAAACGATGCATATACTCATGCATATATATAGCAACATCTTCATTCCCCTACGTTTTCTGCTACTAGTTTCTTCATTTCGAATTATAATATTATCATTATATCTACATTATATTCGAAGAGAAAAGATCGTGAAACTATGTCACGCAGTGTCTTTTAATTCGCATGTCTATCTTCATTATCACGCGTGTATGTCTGACTTATTGAGATCAGCGATAACATAGTAGTTAGATGTATTAGTAGAGCTGTGTCCAAAGATTATATTTCTAGATTAGAGTGAGGTTTTCTTCAACTGCAGCTTCTCTCGTGTCTATTAAGACTCAAATGGGCACGATATAAATATTGTGAAGTATTTAACAAGTTATTGGGCACTATATAAATATTGTGAAGTATTTAACAAGTTGTTGGACACGATATAAATATTGTGAAGTATTTAACAAGTTATTGGGCACTATATAAATATTGTGAAGTATTTAACAAGTTATTGGGCACGATATAAATATTGTGAAGTATTTAACAAGTTATTGGGCACTATATAAATATTGTGAAGTATTTAACAAGTTGATTAGGACACGATATAAATATTGTGAAGTATTTAACAAGTTGTTGGACACGATATAAATATTGTGAAGTATTTAACAAGTTGTTGGACACGATATAAATATTGTGAAGTATTTAACAAGTTTTTGGACACGATACAAATATTGTGAAGTATTTAACAAGAATTTGGACACGATATAAATATTGTGAAGTATTTAACAAGTTGTTGGACACGATATGAATATTGTGAAGTATTTAACAAGTTGTTGGACACGATATAAATATTGTGAAGTATTTAACAAGAATTTGGACACGATATAAATATTGTGAAGTATTTAACAAGTTGTTGGACACGATATAAATATTGTGAAGTATTTAACAAGAATTTGGACACGATATAAATATTGTGAAGTATTTAACAAATTGGTGTATCAAGTTCTCAATGTTTTCTGCTGATTTCAAATGGCAGTTTTGTTCAAAGGAGAATGATTGGCTGCATTGCACCTGGTTGCACCGGCTATCAGACTCGAACACTTTCCACAGAAGTAGCACACCGCATGCAGATAGTATTGTACAGGTTGTCTCTGTGGCAAAGTGGTTAAGCATATATCTTGTGTTCCCAAGGTCATGTGTTCTAATACGGACTGCGACGTTCTGTTCACGAGTGCATTTTTTCCAGAGACTCTAGGATTGTTGCCGGAGCAACGGAATGTGTGATGTGTGCAATACTATGAGAAGGAGCTAAGCCATTTCTACGGAGAGCTACCAAGCTATATTAGGTAAAACCCGACTCGATGACGTCAATCCTTCGGCTTTAGTCCCTTTAAATCAGCGTTTCCCAAAGTGGGCGGTACGACCCTCCCCCTTGTGAGCGCTGAAGACTTCCAGGGGGGCGATAGTTGGTTCAAAAGCATTTGGGGGAGTTATTTTTCGTGATTTCGCGATTGAATAATCATTCAAAATTTGAATTATGTATTTTAATTCATCTTATACCCATCTTAAACGATCCATTTTTTCATCAATTTTCTATTTCATGTATATATTCATTTGAAAATTGAACATGTATGACAGAAATATATATCAATTTTATATGTCAACGTAAAAATAGAGCGTGTGTATATATATATATATATGGGGGAGGGGGGCGTTGGCAAACTGTTTAATGTGGAGGGGGGAGTAACAAAGTTGATGTTGTGCAAAGTGAGCGGTGGTCCAAAAATGTTTGGGAATCTATGCTTTAGATAGAATTGTACAAAGATCAAGCAGCACACTTCCTTGTGTCGTTCTATGTGTCTGCATTTCTATCATTACAGCTCCTCATTCTTTCTTCTATGTATTTGTACCATGCTATGGATTTATTTTAGATTTTTTTCCCAATGTATTTTTATCATCATCAACAGTTTTTCCTGAGCAGAACTTTAACACATTAATAGTCATTCTGTAATTCATGTCAATCATTGGTCAATTGTTCATTCTCCGATGTCGTCATGCCCAAAGTATCTATTATACTCTGAATACATTTTCTTCTAAGACGACTTCCTTTTCATCCTTTTGCAGGGCAACACCCTCCATAATTGCCTACTCCCCTCAGGACTCTTGTGTAACATTTATATCCACATCACATATATGCGTTTCTACTGCTTTGTTAAATGTCCATGTTCTGCACCCGTATGTTGCTACTGGGAAATTGGATGTTCTTAGTATATTCAAATGTGTTGTTTTATGTTCCATTTCATATAGTGCTTAGTTATAAAGGTTTTTGTTAGGCTATGTTTGTTCATGTTTGGATTTCATTCATCCATTTTCCATGTCTTGTTAGCAGTAAACTGATATTATTCAAAACTGTTTTCTTTTACTAGTTTCTCTTCCTTGATAAAATTATCCTTTGTCACGTTTGTTTTATCCGTTATCATTATTTTTGTTTGGTTTTGACCATAGTGTCAGTCAAAAGCGATGTATTGAAGGAACGTTATGTTGACCATAGTGTCAGTCAATAGCGATGTATTGAAGGAACTTTATGTTGACCATAGTGTCAGTCAATAGCGATGTATTGAAGGAACGTTATGTGGTAAAATATAATAACACTTCACAATTTGGAGATTTAAGAATGTTTTCCTACTTTGTGTCAAAGTTGTTGAGTAAATCAGACATTTAATGTTGTTATCTGAGCACCGGACATGTAATAAGACAGCTTCTGATAAGAAGATAATTTATTTCACTCATTATTCAAAATTTACTCAATAATATTACAGATTTATTATACAAGACTCTCACACACTTTTCATTATCTCCATGTAGTAAAACAACTTAGGACAAATGACGCCAATGCTAAGATGCAAACATGTCACCATGAGAATAAAAATGGCAATGTTCAACACAATCTTTCTCCCCACATTATGCTATCAGTGCCAAACTTGGACGCTGACAACAAATGATAGAAGAAAACTAGTCACGACAGAGATAAAATGTCTCCGCAGAATGCTGGGTGTGACAAGAAGAGATCGGTTGAGAAATGAAGACATCAGGAAGAAAGTTGGTACAACATCAGTACTAGACTTCATCAAGAAACAACAAATTAAATGGTTCGGCCACGTAAGCAGATTACTAACAGACAGTGCACCCCAAAGAGTAATGCTGCTCCGATACAATGAATACAAGACAAAAGACCGGCCACGCAAATGATGAACCTCAGAGATAACAGAGGCGACGAAAGAGACTATTTATGAGACTCACACTAGGACGCGTTCTAGAAATCTCGTAGAAAATGAACCAAATTGCTTATGATATACCTTAATCGTAAGGGATGGTAGTAATGATCCGACGTGTGTTGTTGCACCTAGTTGGTGTGTGCAGAGGAGACTTTTAGAGTCCAATACTAGAAAGCAATCATCTACCCCAAGTAGGACATTCATTTTCAGGGTTGTAGATATGGGTTTTTTTGGTCTATTTGTGCAGCTCATTTTCTCTGCGTCTCAAAGTTAGGCGAGTCCCACTTGTGTTTTTATAGCGACCCATTTATTGATCGTCTGTAAGATATTTCAAGCACGTGATGTCTATATCTAAGCATACATTAGAAAACGTATTCCATATTTAGGTTTATTGATAATAAGGTATGAAATGTTATAACTAATATGAACAGAATAATGGATATTGCTCTACAGAAATTAAAATAGCTGCAAATCTATGGATGGGAATTGATATAATAATAAATCAAATTTGTAAGAGCATGGTTTTCCCATAGCAACCTATTACGGTGAGGCGTAGATTATTGATAAAGCAACCTATTACTGTGAGGCGTAGATTATTGATAAAGCAACCTATTACTGTGAGGCGTAGATTATTGACAAAGCAACCTATTACTGTGAGACGTAGATTTTTGATAAAGCAGCCTATTACTGTGAGGTGTAGATTATTGATAAAGCAAGCTATTACTGTGAGGCGTAGATTATTGATAAAGCAACCTATTACTGTGAGACGTAGATTATTGATAAAGCAACCTATTACTGTGAGACATAGATTATTGATAAAGCAAGCTATTACGGTGAGGCGTAGATTATTGATAAAGCAACCTATTACTGTGAGGCGTAGATTATTGATAAAGCAAGCTATTACTGTGTGGCGTAGATTATTGATAAAGCAAGCAATTACTGTGAGACGTAGATTATTGATAAAGCAACCTATTACTGTGAGACGTAGATTATTGATAAAGCAACCTATTACTGTGAGGCGTAGATTATTGATAAAGCAACCTATTACTGTGAGACGTAGATTATTGATAAAGCAACCTATTACTGTGAGGCGTAGATTATTGATAAAGCAACCTATTACTGAGACGTAGATTATTGATAAAGCAAGCTATTACTGTGAGGCGTAGATTATTGATAAAGCAAGCAATTACTGTGAGACGTAGATTATTGATAAAGCAACCTATTACTGTGAGACGTAGATTATTGATAAAGCAACCTATTACTGTGAGGCGTAGATTATTGATAAAGCAAGCTATTACTGTGAGGCGTAGATTATTGATAAAGCAACCTATTACTGTGAGGCGTAGATTATTGATAAAGCAACCTATTACTGTGAGGCGTAGATTATTGATAAAGCAACCTATTACTGTGAGGTGTAGATTATTGATAAAGAAAGCTATTACTATGAGGCGTAGATTATTGATAAAGCAAGCTATTACTGTGAGGCGTAGATTATTGATAAAGCAACCTATTACTGTGAGGCGTAGATTATTGATAAAGCAACATATTACTGTGAGGCGTAGATTATTGATAAAGCAACCTATTACTGTGAGGCGTAGATTATTGATAAAGCAACCTATTACTGTGAGACGTAGATTATTGATAAAGCAACCTATTACTGTGAGACGTAGATTATTGATAAAGTAGTTTAAGAAATAGAGAACACACAGAAAAGTATAATGAGTACAAGGCAAGAGGAAGACCACGCAAAGATGGAGCGACGGCATCAAGAACAGCCTTTTTTTTTTTTTCCGATCCAGAAGCACTGAGCTTTTCAGCTCTTCGGCTCGGTGCCATGGACATCGTAACCCTTCGGTTCGGGGCCACGAACACCGTAAATCTGGGGAATCTGTGGTTTTTCTGCCATCCCGCGGAATTGAACCCACACCCCAGAGGATAGTCACCCGTAGTCCAACGCGCTACGAACACGCTGGACAGACGGGCAAGAACAGCCTTAAGAACATGAATATCAGCTTACAAAGTGCCTTAAAAAAGCACACACAAGATCACTACGTTTCACCCCAACACTTCTATAAAGAAGTCAATGGTGGAAGAGAAGAACAAGCACACACAAGATCACTACGTTTCACCCCCAACACTTCTATAAAGAAGTCAATGGTGGAAGAGAAGAACAAGCACATACAAGATCACTACGTTTCACCCCCAACACTTCTATAAAGAAGTCAATGGTGGAAGAGAAGAACAAGCACACACAAGATCACTACGTTTCACCCCAACACTTCTATAAAGAAGTCAATGGTGGAAGAGAAGAACAAGCACACACAAGATCACTACGTTTCACACACCAACACTTCTATAAAGAAGTCAATGGTGGAAGAGAAGAACAAGCACACAAGATCACTACGTTTCACTCCCGGCAACACTTCTATAAAGAAGTCAATGGTGGAAGAGAAGAAGAGAAGTTTAAGAAACAACTAATGTCTTTCTATGCAAGTGCTACAGAAGAGTACTCAGAACATTATGGACAGACAAAAGAACAAATAGGCTAATATTGCAGCAGTTTAAAATTTAAGAAAAGTGGTTGATAAAGAAGATAAACATGTGAAATATTCTATTTTAGATGTATACAACAACCACATGATTCTCTGAAGGATATTAAGGATGGCATGTTAAATAACAAATCGACTCGGGCCAACAGAGGAAAGCTCTATCAAAAGTCTGTGAGCTGGATGCCCCAAACTCTCAAATGACATGTATCATTGATGTGAGAGACTACAGGAGTCACATATCGTGTGCATAGATCACACAGAAGAGTACTTAAAATATCATGGACAGAGGAAAGAACAAATGCTTATGTTCTGCAACAGCTTGATATTAAAGAGAGTTGTCTATTAAAGAGCATAAAATCAAGGACAATTAAATATTTCAGACACATTAAAGGACATGAGTGCCTAGAAAAGATAATTTTGGAGGGAATGATGCCTGGAAGAAGAATGAAAGGAAGACCTAATAGACGATGGGTGCAAGATGTCATTGACGATCTGAGAATGACTGCTGCTGGCGCCTGTCAACTTGCACAGAACAGATAGTATTTCATGATTGCTGTCATGGAAACCAGGTTCCGGATGGGACACGCTACTTGAGGGTGAGGATGATGATGATATCACGCATACGTTGTATTATGACTGAATTATTAAACCGAATGTACTAAGCTTCTTGGTAGTTTAGCCTAAATAGTCTTACTACATACAGCGTTAGTAAGTGATGATACAGACAACGTTGCTTGATTCATCAATGTAAAATAAAACACATATAAGAAACAATGCTTTCAGAAACGATACAGTACGATCTTTTCTCTTTCTTTACTTCATTTCTTTTCTCCACTCGTGGTTTGTCTCACAGCGTCAGGATAAGAAGAGATTTCTAGAACGAGCCCTTCTGTGCGCTTCGAAAATAGTGTCTTTCGTCAGCTCTGTTATCTCTGAGGTCCACCTTTTGTGTGGCCAGCGTTTTGCTATGTATCCATTGTGTAGTAGCAACATTGCTCTTTGAGATACACTGTCTGTTGGTAATCTGCTTATGTGTCTGAACCATTTAATTTGTTGTTTCTTGATGACGTTCAGTACCCGCTTTTTTCCCGATGTCTTAATTTCTAAACCGGTCTCTTCTTGTTACCCCCAGGATTCTGCGCAGACAATCGCTTCATCTTGTATCACATAAGCGTATGTAGAACAACCACCTAAGGACATACCAGATGGTGCCAAAGTGACTAAGAAATTTGATTTACTGCAATTGCTTATCAATATATCCTTAAAATGTTTGTCATGTCTAATACTAACATTGATGCTCAATCTATCAAGCCATTTATGGAGTCCTGAATTACACGTTGTACTAGTAACCATGATGGGGAAAGAAAGAAGGCCTGAATACTAAAAGCATGCATATTCCCAGTGGCAACGTATGGGTGTGAATCATGGACACTTAACAATCCAGTGGAAAGACGTATAAGTGTTTTTGAATATAAGTGTTACAGATGAGTTATCCTTATATTATGGACAGAGAAGAGAAGAAAACAATATATCCAGAAGGAACTCAAATATAAAGAAGAGTGGCTGATACTACTAATAAGAATGAGACGATTGACGTATTTTGGACATATATAGAGACACCAAGGGTTGGAGAAGACCATTATATAAGAATGCATCTTGGCAAAGAATAGAAGAGATAATGGAGAAGAAGGATTTAGGATGTAACT
The DNA here is from genome assembly GCA_020796225.1 of Arion vulgaris. NCBI lineage: Eukaryota > Metazoa > Mollusca > Gastropoda > Stylommatophora > Arionidae > Arion > Arion vulgaris. Next base: position 23,301,091 of record CM036761.1, on the reverse strand, counting down.
GATAATTTTAACATGATGGTTGCAGAAACAATATCTGGTGTATGAGACAGATCAATTCTGAAGGACTGTATGGGTGGCAAAGTCACCCTCACGAGAAGCAGAGATTTGATGACAAGTCGAACAAGATGTCTGAGGAACAGTGAGGGAAGTATGTTTCACATGCGAGCAACACGAGCCATCAGTATGCATATACATCAACACCTGCTGAAGGATACTAGGCGTCTATTGGTCTGCACTGAGTGCTCGAACAGTAGCCAATAATCCAACCTTGACACGTCTGTAAGTCACAAAATGAATATTTTTGGAAAGTTGATCCCGTCTCAGAGATATATTTGAGAACTGTAAGATATCGGAACACAATTTGATTGACCTTTGATCTGTGTGATTGGAAAATCAAGATACGTTTAACAAGTATCACTTACTATATAGCAAACGTTAACAGGCAATAAATTTAAAAAGTTCGTTCCTAATTCGTGATCATCGTTACCGACCGATATAAAATCATCCCCTTGACAGAAATTCTTGATTTTTACATTTTTATATAGGTAACAGTGACGACCTTACTAAAGTATTTTTTGCCCACCTAAACCTTCTGTTTTGTAAGAATTTTATTATATGTTATTACTAAAATTACAGCGATGTTGATTTGGTTTCCTTTTCGATATTTTACAGTACGATTGTTAAGTTTATCAATAACTAAGCATTTCCGTGTTCCACATGCAATTCAGAGCAAGTCAAAATCGGGAATCTCGTGGAATTAATCAGTTCACAATGCTTCCTTCCGACTATCATTGGCGTATGTACGCAACATTTACGTTCATTTATAGAAGTGGAAGGTATCATGTGTTCACTATGTCACCTTTCTTTTTATAATATGTAATAGGGATACGCCTTTACAAACATTCGCCACCATTTTGTGTATTAATGTAAATTCTAAACTTTGTTTACCATTTAGTTGTGCTTATGCAAAGTTATAAAACAAAAACGGTTTTTGCATCAACTAAGCTACCTACCAATTAGTTAAACATGAATTCGTAAGGTCGTGAGGTATATAAGACTGCATGCAAAAATTACTTTTATCCATCAGGTAGATTTCGTACGAATTAAACCTAAGTGTGATCACGAATTTTGGAACGAACTATGACAATAAAACCACATAATGTTACAAACTGTACAAGAAACACAACTAACGAAAATGAAATGAAAAATGAAAAAATGTCAAGCCAAGAATCAATTTTTGATTTGTATTCAGTTTATTCTAGATTTGGTTCAACTTGTGTTGTGTATCAGGGTGTGTGCTATTGCCAGGGCATAATTTATGTGTAATCGTCACAGCTAAATACTTGCCAAATGACTGTCTGTAAAGACCAAAAAGGCAATATAACATATATAAATGTGTATATTGTAAATTCTCCACAAATTTGACTTTAAAAAATGTTTGTACATCATAATCATCATCAACATGTGTCACGCGGGCTGACGTGGGTGATCGTGCGTCTCCACATAGCTATGTTCTTGGTGCTGAATAGCAGTTCAGTTGTTGATAATCTTTCGTGCCATGTAGCCAGACTGGCCGTATTTTGTTTCTGTATTACTGTCTCGTCTCACAACGAATTTCTAGATTTGTTTACATGTTTGTGTAAACTAAGAAGTTGCAAAAAGCCAGGATTTTATGTCGAAATAATCGTCAAGCAAATACTTCAAAAATGGTAAACCATCAACTATCGTATAAAATTGTATATTGGGATATTCTCCACAATTTGACTTTTTTTGAAACAGAATCAATCTCAACATGTGCAGTGGGCTACTGATTTCGGCAAAACGATTATTGGTGCGAAAATTCATTGTTGATAATATTCAATCATCGAGCCATGTGTAATTAGCACTTTACTATATGGCTCAGAAACATGGACAGCCTACTCGAGGCACGAGAGAAGACTTAATATCTTTCATATTCGATGTCTGCTCAAGATTATAAACATCAGGTGGTACGACAAGATAAATAACTTGAAGTACTGCAACGTGCAAACTTGCCTTCCATCATGGACACGATCAGCAGTAGAAGACTTAGATGGCTAGAGCATGTGCGGAGAATGGATAATGGCTGCATTCCAAAACAAATTTTATTCTTAGAACTTTCGGAGGGAAGAGGCACAGCAGACCATGCTCAGATATAAAGATGTCTGCAAGGACTCAATGAATAACTTTTCTATCGGTCCCAGCAAATGGGAACAACTGGCTGATGATCGAGAAATATGGAAAACAACATTGCCCAAAGGTGCATAATCTATTGAAGAGAGACTTAGGGATGAGCTGAAAGACAAGAGAGAACGTAGAAGTTGTCACAGTGAAACACTTGCCAATTGACCGTCTGTAAAGACCGAAAAGGCCAAATATATTCTAAACCTCATTTAATCATCTTTCCCCCTTTTTGTGTCCTTCTCTGCTTTTCGTTAGGCATAGCAGGTTTAAATGATAATCGGTTTCCGAGAAGTGCACGTTCGATTGCTTGATATGCTGTGGTATTGTGGAGTTTTAAGATGTCTGTAACTCTATCAATCCATCATTTTCTTGGTCTGCCCTTCCTCTTGATGATTCCATTTTCAGGTTGTACGCTCTTGCAACTGGTGTATTCGGTTCATTCTCACCAAGTGGCCAAACCATGTGAGACTCTGTTTTTCAATGAATCTAATAGCAGGTAATGTTCCAACTGTTCTTCTATTTTTATCATTTCTTATATGATCTCTTCTTATTTTATTTGCCGCTTTTCAATCAACCCCGAATCGACTTTGCGAATCAACCCCAGGTTTTAACGCTGTTTGTGATTTTCTAGGCATTATTACGTTCAGTAGTTTGCCATTGCTTTCTGAACGGGTGGTGCCATCGTCCTTTGTAAAAATCCACGCGAAACATTTTGCAACCAAACTGTCCGTAGCGTGGTTCGAACTCAGAACTCGGGTTAATAGACTGAGTAGCTATTCCCTAAGCAACAGATGCCACCGACTAACTTCTATATTAAACAAATAGAAGATTTTCTCTTTCATTTCAACATTATCTTCTCCATAGATTGAAAACTCAACTTTCTTATTCAATCGACAATTTGCATTCAGTGAGTCACATAGGTGATTTGATTCTCTTCAGTATGCATCTAAAAGTGTTGGAGTACTTATACAGTAGCTCCGACATCGATCTCACTGAAATCTCCTTACCTGCAAACTAACACAATCTACTGGTAAGTGAATCCAGCTGATTGTCAATGAGATCTACCAATGACGTCCATTGTTGGATAACTAAGATGGAAATTCGACTGCATCAAATGTTTACAAAATGCAAAGTGGACATACCAATTGGTCAGCTGTTTGCTAAATGAAATGTTGACGTTCGACTGGATCAGCGGTTTGCTAAATGTAAGATTGAATGTCATCGATGACACATATTGTCGTAATGTAAGACTGGCCTTCACTGATGACAACTATTGTCTAAAAGTATGACTGCCAACTTTCTGTTTTAACTGTTGACTAAATATAAAGTTGGCTTGCGTTTTCGAAGACGCTTGACTAAATCTTTCGTTTTTCATTACGATCACATCATCTGTTTTGTAAATGTAAAGTTGATATCTTTAACTGAACACTTACTATGCAGTTATAGTTAATGATGAATTGATTGTGTTGTCTCAACACAACCAGCACTGGCTATTCAGAAGTTTCCCGACTGTAAATTGCTGGGTCTATTAATATGTTTCTTCTCTTTCCAATACGTAGGAATAACGACGGACTCTTACCTATTCTGACAAAAGCTGGCCCTCTATTAACTAAAGGTATAGGTTCTTCGTCTACCGGGTCATCGTCTGTGAATTTTTCAAAAGACGAAGACATTGAATGAGGTGGAGAATATGGCACCACGAATGAGTTGTCAAATGATGGCAATTTACCAAAACCAACAAAATTAGGTCCTCTGTTTGCAAAATCGTCACTCGCATCGTCGTTTAATTCTGATTTACCAATTCTCACAAAACTAGAACCACGTTTGTCTGGTTCCTCATTATCTAGTTTAGACTTGCCAATGCGGACAAAACTGGAAGCTCTCTTGTCTTCATCGTCTGCTTTCCCAATTCTAACGAAACTGGCGAGACGCTTATTCAGTTCTTGGTCATTTTCTACGACTTGAAATGCAATTCGTCATAGTCAAAACTGGAGGCACGTTTTAACAAATCTTCGTCCATGTTGCTGGACTTACCAATTCTTACAAAACTGGCGAGACGCTTAATCAATTCTTGGTCATTGTCGTTCGATTTTCCAATTCTAACAAAACTGGAGGCACGTTTTAACAAATCTGGGTCCATGTTGCTGGACTTACCAATTCTTACAAAACTGGCGAGACGCTTAATCAGTTCTTGGTCATTGTCGTTTGATTTTCCAATTCTAACAAAACTGGAGGCACGTTTTAACAAATCTGGGTCCATGTTGCTGGACTTACCAATTCTTACAAAACTGGCGAGACGCTTAATCAATTCTTGGTCATTGTCGTTCGACTTTCCAATTCTAACAAAACTGGAGGCACGTTTTAACAAATCCGTATCCCCGTCGTCCGACTTACCAATTCTAACAAAACTTGGAACTCGCTTTAACTGATCTATGTCACTGAAATCCGATCTACCAATTCGAACAAAACTTGAAGCCCTCTTATCTGAATATTCAGGTAGTTCTGGAGCTTGGAGATCCCAATTTTTACCAATGCGCACAAAACTACTTCCACGTTTATCACCAGTGAGAAAATGTGATTTTCCAATCCTAACGAAATTTGTCGGAGATCTTGCAAATCGTACATAATTATCAACATTGTTGCTAACATTATATTTGTCCCTTGGTGTGCTAGGAGATTTGGTCAAGATGGAGCCCGTTTCACTGTAGTCATCTTTATACGACTTGTCGCTGGGACTCAATATAGGGTGATTTCCATGCACTACATTTCCAAATTCACTCATTCTTTTGTATCGGCTATTTAAGCCATACATATTGGAAGTATATGATTTGTCAAGATTCTGAGCACTCTCGTCGCTGCCAAAGTTGACTTTGGTGGACACACTGAGCTCTGTATTCATAATAAGACAAATAGCCGTGAAAAGTACAGCAAGTTTTACTTGTGTTATTTGCATCGTAGTATTCCTCGCTTTATCTGAAATGATACAAAATAAAACGAAATGCGTCATTAGAAGTAATAATACGTTGACTATGTATTATATTTATGATTTTAGATAATATAAGCCAACAGATTCAGTGAAATTAAGAAAGAAGAATTTATTAAATCTTGAGGAAGTTGGGACAGCATATGAAATACTATACTTTGAAAATATCGTTGCATCACGTTTATTATTGTAACATACTATAGCGAGATTTATAATGAAATGTCAGACATGAGAATTGTTGAAGCTTGATAATGAGACCAATCGCTGAGATATCAGAATATGAAAATGTATTTAATAATTGTTGAAGTATGTATATAGTGTGACAAATCCCAGGCATATCAGAATTTCATGGCTTATTTAATGATTGTTAAAGCTATGAACAATTTCTAATATAGCTTTATATAAAGTTCCTAAAGATTACTCATTTCTACTAACGATTGCTTGTATGAAAACACGATTTGATTTCTGAATTAATTTCACTTCTACTAACGACTTGCTTTAATAAAGATTGATTCTGAATTAATTTCACTTACTAACGATTGTTGTAAACGATTGATTTCAATTAATTTCATTTCTACTAAAGACTTGTTTGTATGAAAACACGATTTGATTTCTGAATTAATTTCATTTCTACTAAAGACTTGTTTGTATGAAAACACGATTTGATTTCTAAATGAATTTTTCAAATGATGTGAACAAAATAGAATATAAAACTGCAATATTGTTGATCCTAGTTTGTCTTAGTTGTTATGGAATATTTTAGAGATTGGATGCTTTCATTGTGTAGTTGGTTTTTGTTTGATATTATATTTACTTTTTCAACCACTAATGATCGCGATATTCAGAAATAATGAAGTATGTTTTGTTGTTGCACTAGTTTCATCTATTATTTGTTTCTCAAATATTTACAAGATGTTTGGCACTGCCAGGTCAGGTCAACTCAAGCATTATTTTACGTTAAAGTGTGGGTCTAGTTGTCCTTTGTACACATCTATAATCCGCGGTGTAACGTTCTCACATTCTCGGCGTAAACCACATAGATTACAGAAGGGGTCAACTTGATTGATAACATACTCCATGTAGTGCATGATACAGATGTCCACTGTTGATAAGAACAATTGCAATGAACAATAAAAAATATTACGCGCTTGGATTCACACTGAAATAAAGTATACTCACTGTTACTCCGACAGACAAGTCGATCTGAAACGGACACTAGCGAGTAACATAAATTCTACGGAAACAAGTCATGACATTATGAGAATAAAGAACACTCCATGTTAACAAAAAGAACAAGAAGTGTTAGCAATGACACATAAACCGTTCCCTAAGCGACGAAGATGGTAGGAAATCTACCACAAAATATTTACAATAGATCCGAATGTGGACAGAGTACAATTCAGATTGTATTATTATATTTGACAATGTATAACTGTTTCATAGGGACGCGACACCGTTAAACTATGCTAATCTCATTGAATTGGTTTATGTATGTGGGTGGAGTAGGTGTGAGGACGAAAAGGATATTGTATGGCTTTATATGTGTGTGTTTCCGGTGTGTAATCATTGTTGTTGTGGGAAGGAATGTGCACTATACTTGTTATTGAACTGAAGGTATTTAAGGATGAGTAAACCTGCTTGTTAAATTGTCACAATGCGAATACAAGAAGCAGTAGACAAGTGTCTACGAATGGAGCAAGCAGGATTTAGGAAAGGAAGAGGAACACATGAACACATATTTACCCTGCGTAACATTTTAGAACAATGTAGCGAGTGGCAAAGGACTATATATATCAACTTCATAGATTTTGAAAAGGCATTCGACAGCGTCCACAGAGACAGCCTATGGAAGATACTGAGACAATACGGCGTACCGCAGAAGCTTGTCAACATCATAGCCCTCTTCTATAAAGATTTCTCCTGCAACCTAAAGAATTCCAACAAAACATTCCCAGTAAAATCTGGTGTAAGACAGGGATGCGTAATGTCCTCTCTTTGTTTAGTATTACAATTGAATGGGTGCTAAAAATGCCATAAAACAACAAGCACCAAGAGGAATAAGATGGACCCTTTCGAGATGCTTGAGGACCTGGACTTTGCAGACGATATAGCCCTGGTGTCACACAAATATGAACATATACAAGAGAAAAGTACAATACTTCACAGCACGGCAAAGACAGTAGGCCTCAAAACAAACACAGGAAAAACAAAAATTATGACAAACAGTGAAATCCAACAACCAGTAATGTTAGAAGATGAAACACTGGAAAGGGTTGAGCAGTTTACATATCTTGGTAGCATACTGACACTAAATGGTGGCACAGAGGAAGATATAAAATCACGTCTGAGTAAGGCCAGAACCGCTTTTGCCAGAATGAAACCAGTATGGAAGTCCAAAATCTACAATAGGACCACAAAGCTTAAACTCTATAAAAGCATTGTTTTGCCAGTTTTGCTCTACGGATCAGAGTGTTGGAGGATGACCAAAGGAGATACTAGCAGGCTGTCAGTTTTCCACCACTCTTGTCTTCTGCAGAATCTTGGAATCTTTTGGCCAGTAAAAATATCAAATAACCAACTACTCCAAGACACAAGACAAGAGGCAATGAATGACATACTCAAAAAGAGAAGATGGAAATGGCTCGGACATGTTATGAGAATGAGACAAGAAATGCCTGCAAGGATAGCCCTCACTTGGACACCAGAGGGAAAGAGAAAGAAAGGCAGACCACGGACAACATGGAGGCGCATGATGGAAGAGGAACTGGACACCGCATCTCTGACGTGGGGCTCTGTGCTGAAGGTTGCACGGGACAGGAGAGCATGGAAAGTCCTTTCTGAAGCCCCATGTGTCACTAGGCATGACGGGATTAAGTAAGTAAGTAAGTAAACCTGCTTGTTACATTTACTTTATCTAGCATGTGACGCCTCAGCGATTAGGACAGCAAGACTACACATCATTTTTTAAAAATAATTAGCTATCTTCTCTATTGTGTTCCAGCTGTGATTTTATTTTTGGGGTTCTTGTTCTACTTTTCTTCCCAATTAGTTATGGGTCTTTCACGCTTTGCTTACCCCTGACGTACATTTCAGTGACGTTTTAGTTACAGTGTTAGTCTCCATCTGTATCTCATATCCGACGCATCTCCGGCGTCTCTTTTGAATGATTGTTTCTCAAAGTCTCTTGTTGACACTGTGTAAGCAGTTCTTGGTTAGAGATAGTATTTGGTCAGAACATGCGTAAGATCTTTAACATATAAGTTGTATGGAAGGTGGAATGTTCTTCTTATTTTCCGTTGTCACAGTTATTATAAAATAGTTATTAGTCCATTAGACTTACATCATTATTAGTTATATACTCCATATTGTACTGTCTGTTCAAGTCATTTATCACACCCAGTATCAATATTTGTCTTGGTCTTCTTCTTCTATACTGAATGCTATCCGTAAATCAGTATTTATTCAAAACTATTGACTTTCACCAATTACTTTTGACAGACAAATCCACATCACCTTTATACATATTATTCCATTTGTACATTACTACTAGGAAATAGGTTAAAAGAGGAAAATCTTGGATGGGTCAGGCCGAGGACTGTATTGAACAGGTGTGTACACTTGAAGACATTGATCCCGGTGAAGAATGGATACCAGTGAAGAATGGATACCAGTGCCAAGAGGAATCGCTATATCCTTTTCAGTATGCATCGAACTTGATAAAGAATGCAGACAACACAACCCACTTGTCCTGGAGGCAGAGGTTCAGGCATTAGTTTCTAAGAACGCATCTGAGCATGATGTAATCATTTATACAGATGGTTCGGTGATTCGACATGTGCGAAGCTCGTGGGCTTTCTCTGCTCAGGTCGGAGGTGATGTTGTGAAGGAAGACAGTGGTGGTTTTGCCGTGACTACGAGCAGTCTCATTATGGAAACCATGGCGGTTACCAAAGCGATGATTTGGCTAGAATCACAGACTTTTATCCATGCATGTTTTCTCAGTGACTCAATGAGTATGCTCAGGATGATTGAAACAGGATGGGCTAGGAGACATTGGATAGAGTCGCTGGGGAGGTCTAAGCTGACAAAGAACAGTTTTATTTTTGTGACAGGGCATGCAGGTGTAAGGGGAATGAACGTGCGGATAGGCTTGCAGGTATGGCTGCTGTCCAAAGCGGCGAGCAATGGACCAGGCTGATATTATAAATTCCTTAAGGGAAAGAGGGCGTGTACATGATTCACGTAATAGCGGTGAATCCACAACACTAACCAGACTGCAAGAACTCAAAGTTAAGTGTGGTGTAGCTCGACAAGAACGCTATGCTAGCAGACAAAGAAGAATTGTAAACTAACAAAGAACCGGTGTCGTTAGTCGCCACACGCTGATGGACATACTGAGGGCGAGATCGGAGCACTTATGGACTAATTTGTTCGACATGCAGTGATGGTGATCCGACGACTAAACTAAACTAAAACATATTATTCAAAGTTGCATAACACGTCAAACAAAAATAAAACCCCCCAAAAGAAGTATGACGCACAAAAACAGAGCTGCTTTATACTCAATACACAATACATATAATATGACAATTTTTCTTTCAAACTATCAATTTTTCAATTCTGTTTTATTCTATTAGTTGTATATCTCTAGAATCGAAATCCTAAAGAGTTGTCATTTTGAGCAAAACAATAAGTTTTACTACTGATTTTGAAACAACCTAACCTCTGAGAAATGTAACATATTTTTTTAATAGAATTTCATTTGTTTATGTAAATTCGTAGACCTTGTTCTTTCCAACTTTTGTCGACTTTGATGTGGACGGAAAAGATAATTATGGTATTCACCGGCATTGATATTCTTTGCTACAAAGATAAATATTAAGATAAAGTCTGTAAACCTGCTTGGATAACATCTTCGGCACGGCCCATCCAAGATTTCACTATGTATTTCATTTAGGTATAACCAGTATATCATGGAGTGAATGCCAAATGTCAATCTTTACCCTGAAGTATGCTCTGAATAATATGCTCTGAATAGTTTTTAATGCTGTTATTTTTGGTGAGAAAGTCTAGAAAGAATATCATAGCTTGACAGGGCGTGTCTCTGGTGAACCCCATAATGTCACGCATTGATTCGTTTTCTGGTTTATGATAACTGCAGTTCTTCTATTGTTCTGACGTTCTGTAGGAAATACCTTAACGAAGACTACTTACACTTTGACATGAAGACGTCGTTCAATAAGTTAAAAACATTTATTATTTAAATTACCTGTTCAAACATTCAGCTTTAATACGTATTGTGGTGTTTGTTTGTCTGTGTATGAAATTATATGTTAATGTACTTGCCTCTGTATATATATATATATATTCATATATATATATATATATATATATATATATATATATATATATACATATATATATGTCATGGGCGTTAACCTTCTTTATAAGAAGACGAACGTTTGGCAAAATCAAAACGCAGACGACATAGAAGATGCGGATATAAAACGATTATTTATTAGAATATTATACCAAAGAAAGAGACGAGCAGACGATAAAATACGACGATGAAATTATACAATAAGATGCAAAAACTCAACATTTGCAATTGCAAATATATCATCATAAGTCAGTTACTTCATTGAAGACAAAGATCTCCAGATGCGATCGATGTTTAGACTCGTAAGCAAGTGAAATTATTAATAAGTTAGAAGAAACTAGGTATACTATTAAATAGACACTGTAGGAACCAAATAGATTACAGTTCCCTGTATAGATTAGATAAGAGATTTGTGCAGACAACTCACTATTATGCTTAAGCTATATATAGTTTGTAGATTAGTTAAGAATTTCCATAAACTTAGAATGCAATAGAGATGTGATGTCGAAAATATAGAGTGTTCGTAGTTCACGTAATAATAGTAGACGAATTGAACTAACGAGTTCTGTTTCGTGACTTTCTGATGTAAATGATATGTTATAGTCGTGTATGTAAGTGAAAGTTAATACGAGTATTGTAATAATGTTCCCTTTATGGTATGTCGCACTTCGATCTCGTCCAAACATTCATCTTTTATCCTGGTGAGTACTGCTTCTTCAACCACTCACATGACGTCTTTGTCTTAACCAGAATTTAGTTCTTATCAACCTATCGCATTCTATTCTAAAAAAAAAAAAAGGAAAATAAGTTTCCTACCATTGCTATCATCATGACAAAGATAAACTATTATCATATATTTCAAGATTAGCGAAGTTGATAACGCTCTGTATTAGTGATCAAGTGCCGTGGAAGTCCAGGGTTTAAGATCAGCTTAGGTCTAACATTCTCTTACTGAACTCGTTACGTGGTTGGACTACTAGAGCAATTATGGGGTGACCCGTTGCAGTGAAGTTGGAACCGTACTTATGAACTACTAGAAACCATCATCCTTTCAGAATCATTTTGTTACCGTGTAGAAGGGAAGGTGAGAATAATTACATAAAAAGGAAAAGATGATTGGCAGGTTTGAACTGTCTCTTGTCGTTTCAAAGGTCGTGGGTTCGAATCCGGACCACGTCGTTCTGTTCCCAATTGCATTTTTGCCTGTAGATCCTTAGGATTGTTGCCGGAGCAGTAAAGTTCATATTTTGTACATTACTACTAGCAAGTAGTGTTACATTTCCATTTCATTGAAACTGTAGCAGTCATTTGTACACTACTAGCAAGAGTGTTTCACTCTTGCCATTTCATATAAACTTGTTAAAACCCAATGAATGTAGAATAGAAACAAACGACAATTATTAATGTATATAAACAAGGAATAACAAACACAATAAACATACAAAAATATGATTATGGTAAATGTAGATAATTACGTTTGTCACGGCATCTACAATGAATATCTGTTGAGGATATATCTTTTAAATACCACAAACATCCTAATCATTCTTTCAACTACCATCTAGTTTTTAGAATATAACTTGCCAATATTGTAACGTTATAACAATGGATATATAGGGCATCCTGTTGTATCCTTTGCTTGATAAATTCATTTTGGTCGAAACGTTGCTGTGTATTGTTATTGTTTTTGTATTTTGTCAAACTACAGTATTTTATTTTACGTATTTCACCAACGTTTTAACAAGAGTAAGTTAAATTCGAAAGCTCATCATTACAGTAAAATATCATTCAGTTGGCGTTTGTCAAAGAAAATGTGACTATTATACCAACAAGTTAAACGCGTACGACACTAAGTCAAGAGAACCCGTTTTAGTCTTTAAATCTCTATAATTTAGCAATCATGTGTGAAGTGTCCACGATGGCGTGAGATTGTATTATGGCTTGAAAATGACATGTTAACAAGAAAACTAACACAAGCGAACTAAATGTTATTTTACATTTTTTATTTTTTAGTTACTCTTTAACACAATTGCGATCTTCGTCAATTTTTGCTATAGTTTTGCTAACTTTTTTAGTTCAGTTTAACTTGTTACTTTGGAAGAGGAGAGAGGATGATAGTGTTTATTCTTGACAAATACGTCTCGTCATCTATTTTACTATTTGTGTATCTACTTGAATTACTGACCATGGGATTGTCTGATGTTCGTCATTACCTAAACTGAACAACTCAGACTCCATTACCTAAACTGAACAACTCAGACTCCATTACCTAAACTGAACAACTCAGACTCCATTACCTAAACTGAACAACTCAGACTCCATTATCTAAACTGAACAACTCAGACTCCATTACCTAAACTTAACAACTCAGACTCCATTATCTAAACTGAACAACTCAGACTCCATTATCTAAACTGAACACCTCAGACGTCATTATCTAAAATAACAATCAGACGTCATTATCTAAACTGAACAACTCAGACTCCATTATCTAAACTGAACAACTCAGACTCCATTATCTAAACTGAACACCTCAGACGCCATTATCTAAAATAAACAATGTAGACGTCATTATCTAAACTGAACAACTCAGACTCCATTATCTAAACTGAACAACTCAGACTCCATTATCTAAACTGAACACCTCAGACGCCATTATCTAAAATAAACAATGTAGACGTCATTATCTAAACTGAACAACTCAGACTCCATTATCTAAACTGAACAACTCAGACTCCATTATCTAAACTGAACAACTCAGACGCCATTATCTAAAATAAACAATGTAGACGTCATTATCTAAACTGAACAACTCAGACTCCATTATCTAAACTGAACAACTCAGACTCCATTATCTAAACTGAACAACTCAGACGCCATTATCTAAAATAAACAATGCAGACGTCATTATCTAAATTGAACAATTCAAACATCATTATCTAAATTGAACAAATCAAATAATATTATCTAAACTGAACAATTCAAATGTTATTATCTAAACTGAATAATTCAAACTAACACAGTTTGACACGGAGTTCTAATTGCTCAATATCATTTTCACAAACAATTTCAAGGATAAACACTTTGTCTGAGTCATCATCAAGGTGCATATCCTTTATAGGACGTTGCTCTCTTTGCAGCACATCTTAAATTCACTCTTTCTCTTGCCAGTTTACCCACTTCATCGATGGTCATATTCATGGTTTCATTAATATCTTGTAGCCATCTTCTTCTTGGTCTGCCTCTGCGTCCTGGGACCCTGCCCTCTTTTAAATTGTTCTCTCCAGGCCATCGTGACGCTTAATGGGACAAAGTATCTAATTTTTCTGTACAATATATTGTTTATCAGCCAATTCTCTTTAACATTTTGTTCTTTCAGGACATTAGTGTTCTTTCTTTTTTTCTGTCCATGGTATTCGTAGGATCTTTCTGTAGCATTTCGTTTCGAAGGACTGGATTTTCGTTCTTGTTGTTTGTGTAATGGTCCATGATTCACAACCATAAGTAGCCACTGGAAATTTTGTCTGAGTAAATATCAGAATAACAAATAATATTCATAATTATTTCAACATTTGCTTGAATTCTAAAACTTGAAGACAAGAATTGATTATTGTCCTAACTTATCAACCGTTACTCATTAAATTTAACAAGAGGTTAAAGACAAAAGATTGACTTCATTGTAGCAGGTGTCCTCGTATGGCTCGATCCATTTTCGTAGAAATGGTCAGCCATCTGCCGAGAGTATTGCACAGTGAAACCCCGTAACTCCTGTAACAATTTGATGTGACATCAGAGCAGCGCCGTGCGGTGTATTTACTCATTATGATTGAAGTCTTCGAAATGCCGCCCATTAAATGTTTTTCCTTACAATAACCTTCAATTGTAATTTTGATTTTGCTGCTTATGCCGTCCTCCTTACGGTGTTCACCTGATGTGGTTGCCTCTCTTTAACAAAGCACGGCATGGCCATGCCTCTATGCCGTCCTCCTTACGGTGTTCGTCTGATGTGGTTGCCTCTCTTTAACACAGCACGGCATGGCCATGCCTCTATGCCGTCCTCCTTACGGTGTTCGCCTGATGTGGTTGCCTCTCTTTAACAAAGCACGACCCGGCCATACCTCTATGCCGTCCTCCTTACGGTGTTCGTCTGATGTGGCTACCTCTAACATAGCACGGCATGGCATACTTATCCGTCCTCCTTACGGTGTTCGTCGATAGTGTTGCCTCTCTTTAACAAAGCACGACCCGGCCATACCTCTATGCCGTCCTCCTTACGGTGTTCGCCTGATGTGGCTACCTCTAACATAGCACGACCCGGCCATACCTCTATGCCGTCCTCCTTACGGTGTTCGTCTGATGGGCTGCCTCTAACACAGCACGGCATGGCCATACCTCTATGCCGTCCTCCTTACGGTGTTCGTCTGATGTGGCTGCCTCTCTTTAACAAGCACGACCGGCCATACCTCTATGCCGTCCTCCTTACGGTGTTCGCCTGATGTGGCTGCCTCTCTTTAACAAAGCACGGCACGGCCATGCCTCTATGCCGTCCTCCTTACGGTGTTCGCCTGATGTGGCTGCCTCTCTTTAACACAGCACGGCACGGCCATGCCTCTATGCCGTCCTCCTTACGGTGTTCGCCTGATGTGGCTGCCTCTCTTTAACACAGCACGGCACGGCCATGCCTCTATGCCGTCCTCCTTACGGTGTTCGCCTGATGTGGCTGCCTCTAACATAGCACGACACGGCCATGTCTCAGAATAACAAATGTACTAAAGAATACATCAGAGTCCGGGTTCAAATGCCTGAGCTTCAGAACCAAAGGAAAAGATAACCTCATTTCCCATACTTCTCAATCCGTTGACAAAATAATATATCTTATTATTTACTGTTCTCAAAGTTGACAAATATTCATTTACGATTTTCTTTCTAAACTACAACTCAAGTCGAATGTTTAATTTGAATTATTTGATCAAGTGCTTCTTGTTATCTATCAACATTATTAGAAAATTGAATATCTCAGTGCCGGTAGAAAGTTGTACTATTAACGTATGTGGGGGTGTACTGTAATAAGGAAGCATATTTCAATCCAATGGTTCTCGAAGTGTGCACCCAGGCGTATCATTGTGCCCCGTGACATACCTAGGTGCGCTCTAGGAAATCTCAGATCAAGAGTCGGAGACTCGGAGTCAGCGGGCATCAGGGTAAAAGATCGCCAAGACACATTAGGCACGTGATTCACATAGGCAGAAAGTAAATGATAAATAAACGTATTTAGCATTTTACAGTTATTTCTGTATTTCTTTGCTTTTTTGCTCCTCATTTATTGAGTTTTTGTGTATATATTTTGTGCTTGCAATTTGTTGTAGAACTTCAAGTGTGCCTACTCAAGCGTGCCCCGACTTCAAGCGTGCCCCGACTTCAAGCGTGCCCCGACTTCAAGTGTGCCCCGACTTCAAGTGTGCCCCGACTTCAAGTGTGCCCCGACTTCAAGTGTGACCCGACTTCAAGTGTGACCCGACTTCAAGTGTGCCCCGACTACAAGTGTGCCCGACTTCAAGTGTGACCCGACTTCAAAAAAAGTTAGAGAATCAGTGTTTAAATCAGACAATTTGAATCTTAACGATGTTTGCTGTTCTTGTTTGAAGGATTAGATACAATTCTTCTTTTCTTTCCATTTTGTGTTGACATTTTAAACTTTCTAAGTTCATTATTATTCTTTCCTTCTCATGGGAACTGAACGTTGATGATTGGTTAACTGAACATATGTCAGCACTCTGACAGAACCATATATACCTAGTGTCATCTAGAATAAGTGAAAGTATATGTATGCTGATGGTTCCCGTAGCTCGCACAATAAACACACCCTTACCTCTTCTCCACAGGTGACAAGTCCTGGTCGCGCAACTTGTGATTCAAAAACTGGTAAATACTATTCACAGATTCACTATCTTTATTAGTTATTGATTATTGAGTTATAGCACTCTGGACAGAGAAAAAGTTTCTCAGTCTCCCCAAACAGAGGTCGAAAGTATGTATACTGATGGTTCCCGTTACTCGCTGATTACACACACTTCCCATTCTGCTGCCTATGCAACCAACTTTGTTCGTACAATATATCATTCCAAATTACGTAAATCATTACATCTATTTTTTTTAAATAACTATTTTGGTGTTCTCATTTTATAGTCAGTGACCGAAAAAGCGAAGAACATCCCCCTATCCATCATCAATTTCCAAACGATTGATGCTGTTGATACAACAAACATGTTCGCTCTCTCATTGCCGACGATTGATGCTGTTGATACAACAAACATGTTCACTCTCTCATTGCCGAAAACATCCGGATACCTAGGACAGTAGATCCAAGGAAACCTTGTGAGGTTGGAAGCCATAACAGACAACATTCAAGTATACCGTAATCCGCCATAGTGAAACTTTCGAAGCATCATTAAGTCGGGATTAACTGTGGATCTTTCGAAGCATCATTAAGTCGGGATTAACTACAGATTCAGTAAACGTAGTCCAAGAGAGCCACTGGATGGCAGCAGTAACAGTCTACTTCTTCTTTGCGTTCGTTGCTACCAATTTTAATAACTCTTTGTGATATGTTTGATCTTTACCAAGAACGTGTTTACGTTGCACATTGGTTTGGTAGGCCCTAAACTCATAGACATCTACACGTTTAGGACACGTACATCCAAACAGTCTATTTCATTGTTGTTATTGCTGCCAACGTGTAAACACATGAATCATATTACCTTCTTCTAGGTTTACTCTCAAACGTCAAAACTAATATATTCAAGGACAAAGTTGGTCCTCTCAGATATCTAAAGAGCGTGCCATCCAATGGTACTGGTGACAGCATAGCAATCTGTATCATGCCGGCCTCCTTTACTTGCCAATGCTTTTCCTGGTGCCAAATGAAGCTGGGTCTACCAGAGAGCCGTTACGGTTGAAAAATATAGTCCACATCTACTGTCGAATTTAACCCAAAACATGTCCTTAAGAAACAAGTTCACTAACAACTACGCTACTACGGCCCTCAACAACCAAAGAGATCTCTGATAAACTGCATCCGTTATCCTAACTAAAGCCAAGTTTAGAACCCGCGACCTTCAGAACGCAAGACAAACGGCTTAACCTCTTCGCCCCCATTACCAATACACTGACCCACACATCTAGTGCTAGCATAGCTTGTTGGGTCATGCTAAATTAGTTATTTCTGATTTCCCTCCACTTATTTCAAACTATTGCATGTCAACATATTCATGTATATTAGTAATAAAGTTGTATGCGTTAAATTATTTATGTCAAACAATTTGAAAGTTCAAGAACTAGTGACATCATATGAAACAGATTCAATGTTCCTTTTCAACGTTAAGATAATTACATGCGCAAACAACGCCAAGTTTAGACAAACAATAGTTTAAAAAGTTGTGAAAGTTTAAGAAAATGCGCAGCAAGATTTGAATCAGTGATAAGAGGAAAATTATTATAGTTTACCTATTCAGTAAAATGTAAATTTATATATATATATATATACATATGCACGGAGCGACATATTGACAGACAACATCAGTACGTCGTTACAACATAATATATTTTATTGTAAGATAATTCATGCTATGTGACCACACTCCAGGCGAATCCATATATGCTTTAGTCATCTTCAGCACATGATGAAAGTATATGCATGAATTAGGCTAAATACACTAATTCTCCTGCTTTGTTGTGCAATGTCTTACTCGAGGCCAAGTATGTTTATAAATTTCTCAGTAACAACATGCATGTATCATCACTTTCTAAGACAATATCCAACAGATGTTTGAACTTCTTCTTCTCTTAACTCCTTGAAGCAAAGGCATCAACACATTTCCACAAACCAGATCCTTCTTGAGCAGATCAGCTTATTTCATTCCAGTTCTTTCCTGCCTTTTCTCGTTCTCTGTCTACAGCTCGTCTCCATTTATCTCTAGGTCACCCCTAGCTCTCCTGCCTCGCGGTTTCCATTTCAAAGCCACATGTGAATATCTGGTTTTCTGCATTCTTAACGTTTGTCCATCCCAACCACTTCCATATGCTACGTTGTATTTCCTCGTTGATAATGTTGATGCTTAGGCGTCGGATGATCTCAGTGGTTGGTAGTCTCTGATCCCAACGAATTCAGAGAATTCTTCTGAGACATCTTTTCTCGAAGTCTTGTATGCGACTGCCTGTCTTAGTACTTGTTTTCCATGTCTCTGAGCCATACAGTAGGACTGTGTGTATATTTGATTTGTTTAAGTGATACCTCATTTCCTTTCTCTGTGTTCAAATCAATGGTGATGTTAATTCTTACAATTTGTCAGAACAAAGTCTGCAGTCTGATCCAGGTTCAAAATCAACCTCGTATAAGATTCGGCTTTGCTTTAATCAGAATGTAGATGTAAAAGCTTTGGGAGTTGTTGTTTGTTGTCGTTCGTTTCTATCAACCAAGTTAACTACTTTTTATGATCTGTGAGGTTGTGTCGAAAACGTAAGTTGCAACACTGTTTTTTTCTACTACGACATGTATGACAACCAGATCCGAATGTCGACTAAAGTTTATGCATTTAAACAGCGTACGAATTTATACCGACGGGCAACTGCAATTTTACAAAGGGAAAATCCCCGCTTTAAAGTACCACAGAAATGTATAACGACTCTTATCCGCATTAGCGTATTAGTTAGTGCACCCTCTTTTGAGAGATATGGAATGGGTTCAATTCTACCATATGAATGTAATTTTTTTTTTATATCGTATTGGCTCGCATGTCTGTCTATCCTCAATTTGATATCAGAACTGCACTGGAAAGTAAAGTTATGCTGACCGCATCGTCCATCGTGTGCCAATGATCAATGAAAAGTAGGGTGTCTAACACCACATTATCCAATAATCCGTATTGTATGAAAAATGGTTCCTTTGCTACTTTTTTTTTACTAAAGTTAACTTGAGGAATTTGATTATCTCGTTATTGAACGTATGGGCGTGTTTCCATCATTTCTTCCTTTCGTTTCCTTAAAATATGTTTTGTATATTCAATGTTGTCTCTTGTCTCTTTGACGTCCATGCAGTTATCTTTTCAGTGTTATTTCACTAAACCAGATGGTTAGCCACAATGTATTATATTTAGGGTAGTCTTGAAGTATACTCTCTGCAGTCGGTGATGCTGTCCACATGCCCAAAAAGGCTGACTTGTCAGTATTAAATTTTGTATATATGTGGCTGTGGAATTTATTGTTTCCTGTTCCAAGACGGAGAATGACAATTTGTTCTAATCTGTTCATATTTGTGTAGTCTGTATGTGTCACTATTGGTTGCCTTCTGAATGATATATCATCTATTTTTAGTCGATGGTAGGTAAATGATGCATCGAACTATTCTCCTGAAGCATTTCTGTCTAATCGGTCTAACTGTCTTCATTCCTAGTAACAGTTAGACTGTATTCTCATAACGGATGTTTAGATTATTTCATTGTCAACTACATACTGTATTCCTTACATAACGAGATGTTTAGATTATTTCATTGTCAACTACATACTGTATTCCTTACATAACGAGATGTTTAGATTATTTCATTTCAACTAATACTGTATTCCTTACATAACGAGATGTTTAGATTATTTCATTGTCAACTACATACCTTCTAACAAATTATCCTGCTTATGAGCGACGACTGCTTGTTAGAATAGTACTCAACGAGATTAAGTACGCGGTTGCACTCAGTTTCTGATTGATTATCCCTGCTAGAGCGACGACTGTTGTTAGAATGTACTCAACGAGATTAGAGTACGCGGTTGCCTCAATGTTTCTGATTGATTATCCTGTAGTGACGACGACTGCTTGTTAGAATAGTACTCACGAGATTAGAGTCGCGTTGCATGAATGTTTCCTGATTGGTTATCCTGCTTAGTGAGCGACGACTGCTTGTTGAATTGTCACTAAACGAGATTAGAGTACCGTTGCACTGAATGTTTCTGATTCGTTATCTTACATACTACTTATATCGCTGATATTTCTGAATATCGCTAACTACTGATCGCAACTGTCTCAAAAGGTACATATTTTAGTCAGTAGCTAAATATTATACGTTTCTATTCTCCATATTCATTTTTGAATATTGCTTTCCTTTCAATATCGGATACTGTTTGCATGATATTATTTCATAATTTTCTCAATTTTGTAGATATATCTAACTCAGGCAGTACCTTCTAGGACATGCATATTCTTATTATATGGATTGAATCATGCATGACTTTCTCGCGCCATATTCATTGATCTAATCGGTTCGTTCTCAGTTAGAATCGTTGATTTTACATAACAGTTTTAATTCATTGTAACTACATATCCCTTCTAACAAATATCCCTGCTTAGTGGCGACGACTGCTTGTTAGAATAGTACTAACGAGATTAGAGTACGCGGTTGCACTAATGTTTCCTGATTGTTAATCACATCCTATATCGCTGATATTTCTAGAATAGTAACTACGAATCAAGCAACTGTCTCACCAAGTTCATATATTTATCAGTAGCAACATCTTATAGGCGTTCTCATATTCCATGTTCATTTTTAATATTGCTTTCTCTTTGCAAAATACGATATTCCTCTGTTGATGAATATTAATAAACTTCATAATTTTCTCAATTTTGAAAGATATATCATAACTCAGGCAAAAGTAAAAAAAAAAAATTCTTTTCAGGACATGCATATTTTCATTGCCAAAATATGGATATGAATCATGCTAGTAGTTTATTCCTTTCGTGTCAAAGGCTGCGCATATTGCAGAGGTTTTAGATCTCCATGTAATGCGGTTCGTTGCTAGCAGTTAGAGATCTCGTAAGATTTTTACATCCCAACAGTTTACTTTCTTGTAGAATGTTCTTCGAAGAGTGGTCTAAGGTCTTCCGCGTTTTCTTTTCCCAACTGGTGACCACATAAGAACTTGTCGATCTAGTCTCTTTTCGTCTAATCTAAGAACATGACCTAAATATTTCCACCTTCGTTTCCTTATAATATTTGATACGGGTTCTTGCTGAATCATGGAAAGTACCAAATAAAAGTTCATGAAGAACAAACATTTAGCCTAATTCCTACTGAATCTAACGAATCTACTAAGTTCACAAATGTTATTGGTTGTACAAACTAAGATCCTTCTGGCTTCTAGTACTCATCTTCTTTCCGAGACGCCTGATCTTTGCATATCTTTCATCTCTAAATGGCTAATCTTGAGAGGTCATCACTTGGCACTTCTTTAAGATCACACATTTTAAAAGCAGTCTCCTTCGACCTCTAACTCTTTTGATTTGATCTACACAAGTTATATTGAGTTAAAGTGTGATAGATGCGTGTTGAGGTGATGTTTACCAGTGCTCTGTAACGAGTTTATCCATCTAATACACCTTTATAATATTTGTTTCACAAGATGAACGAAACGCATGTTTTAAATGAGTGTTATCTAATAGGACATGTTCCTCAGGTGCAACACAGCATGAGGCCTTTTTCAAAGGTGAGGAATAAAATATATTTTCTATTTTTATTCCCTGAAAATGTTCCAATTCATTTCATTATAACCCGTTCTCAGAACATTCTGGACAGAGAAGAAAAAAACAACGACATCCTACAAGACCCGCAAATCAAGGACCATTGGCTCATAAGTAACATCATGTCCCGGAAGGTGAAATATTTTAAACGTAAATCGTCATTCGTTTAGAGTTAACGGTACTGAAACGCATGGTACCTGGAGTACGAGGCAGGGGACGGACAAGACAAAAGGGGGCAGAGGACATCAAAGACACCTTGAATAGGACGTTGGAGTAGGAGGGGGTAGAACTTGCTAGAGTCAGATAGTTTTTCAGACGGTGGACTGTAATGAAAGCGACATTCAGCAAGAAACATGCAAATACTTCAAATAGTCTCTGTGCATATAATTATTGCATGTTATTTCTCTGAAACATCACCAACAACACAAGGAAATAGATCACAAATACCCACATCAGAGAGAAAATTGGAACAAGGCCCAGCTTGAATTTAAATGAAGAAAAAAACAGAGAATCAAATGGTTTAAGACTATAACATTCTATAACGTTTACTTCAACTTAACATCGGGATATGAATGTGACAGGAAGACTAAGAAAGTATTGATAGAAACTAAATATGAAACTATATATGGAGTTTATATTTTATGCCAAACGATTTAAAGATCCACCGCTCAAGCCATTCTGAGAAGCGAAAGACAGATACAGAAAAACATGACACTGGGATACAATCTGGCAGCAGCTGGTTAGATAAGAGAAGAAGAAGAATAAATATATTTCGTCTGTAGATATCTCTTTTTAAAAAAACAAGTTATGAGTCACTGGCAAGCTGATTCTCTCTGTTGCTAGTATACGCTAGGAAATGACTCATATTTTTGTCTTTTTTTTCTGGTGGGTATAAGCCCACGCTTTAACAGACAGACAATATAGTAGCCTCTCAGACGTCACTCGGGTATCAGTTTTCAGGTGTTTTACTTCTGCTAGAAGCAGCCAGGTGCGCTTTCTCACAAATATTATTCCTGCCGCCCGGCAGATTTTCGGAAAGTGAATCCCAAGTCTTAAAATCTACCACGAAGGTGCTTATAAAACTGAGGTATCATTGTCGTACTTTCACTTTACAGAAAGCAACAAGTTTATTTCTCTTTAATAACATTTTCAAAATATCAAGTCAAATAAAAAGTGAATTGTATATCATTTACAATACTTTTCCAATCAACCCGAGCTTTTTAACGTTGTTTGTGATTTTTCTAGGCATTATTGTGTTCAGTAGTTTGCCATTGCTTTCTGAACGGGTGTTGCCATCGTCCTTTTGTTAACATCCACGCGAAACAATTTGCAACGAAACTGTCCGCAGCGTGATTCGAACTCAGAACGTCAGGGTTAATAGACCGAGTCACTATCCCCTAGGCCACAGACACCACCAAGTCTAATAACTTTCTCAAAATCATTAACTTCTCCCATTTCTGCCTTACTTGTCTGCAATCTTTTAGATTCCAGTAATGTCTTATCTACCGAGAAACAAATGATATTTATATAACCAGACTATGCTTTATTCTCATCTCAGAGTGGCGGATGTCGTGGCATAAACGTTTTCTCTTGACTTCTCTACATAAGTGTTTGTTCGATATTAAAGTTAACTTTTGCATTACGTTGAGAGTAAACTTTAAGTTCCTTGTGATTCTTATTATGAGATAGATGATAATGTGACCATTGCAACATATTACCATCGCTGGATTTGACTGAAGACACAATGTTGAGATCTGCTGTTGTAATGTATATAAAATACCACACAAATTATCGGTATGCACACGGTGCGTGGTTGGACCACAGACCTTGATCGATTACTTGTGGATCATAATTACAAGTGCTTCTGAAGTCGGGGTAAGTTCCGCCTGAATGGCGAGGGAAACTGGGATAAGGAAAGTAATCAAGTCAGAGAGATAAAGAAGTAGAGAGAGAGAGAGAAAGCAAATGAGAGAGTGAGAAAGCAAATGAGAGAGTGAGAAAGCAAATGAGAGAGAGAGAAAGAGAGATAGAGAAAACGAGTGAGAGTGCGAAACAGAGAGAGAGTGGGAGGGATAGAGCGGATGAGAGAGTGAGAAGCAGAGAGAGAGAGACTGAGAGCTACATTAGAAGAGAGAGATTGAGCGAGACACACAGAGAGAGGGGAAGAGAGAGAGAAAGAGATAGAAAGCGAGTGAGAGAGGAGAAACAAAGAGATTGAGAGTGGGAGAAATGAAAGCTAGATTAGAGAGAGAATAGAGACGTGTACGTGTAAAAATATATATATATATATATATATATATATATATATATATATATATATATATATATATATATTAATATACATACCATTTTCCGTATTAATGCCGGCTCAGATTACTATATGTTAACACACAGTTAACCTGGTCACATCGTATGTGCACTTTTACACCCACTCCCATAATAATTGGATCTCTCTCGCTTTCTCTCTCTTTCTCTCTCTAAATCTCTCTAAATCTCTCTCACTCAGTGAGTAAATAACACTGTACACAAGTCGAAGCTAATATTTTGTTTTGGGAGCAGAGGAAGTAACTGATATATATGTTCTACCTGACACAAAGTGGGTAACTGGAGCAGAGGAAGTAACTGATATATATGTTCTACCTGACACAAAGTGGGTAACTGGAGCAGAGCAAGTAACTTATATATATGTTCTACCTTACACAAAGTGGGTAACTGGAGCAGAGGAAGTAACTGATATATATGTTCAACCTGAAACAATATTGGTAACTGGAGCAGAGGAAGTAACTGATGTATATGTTCTACCTTACACAAAGTGGGTAACTGGAGAAGAGGAAGTAACTGATATATATGTTCAACCTGAAACAATATTGGTAACTGGAGCAGAGGAAGTAACTGATATATATATATGTTCAACATGAAACAACATTGGTAACTGGAGCAGAGGAAGTAACTGGTATCAGTATATGTTCTACCTGAAACAAAGTTGGTAACTGGAGCAGAGGAAGTAACTGATATATATGTTTAACCTAAAACAAAGTTGGTAACTGGAGCAGAGCAAGTAACTGATATATATATTCTACCTGAAACAAAATTGGTAACTGGAGCAGAGCAAGTAACTGATATATATGTTCTACCTGAAACAAAATTGGTAACTGAAGCAGAGCAAGTAACTGATATATATGTTCTACCTGAAACAACGTTGGTAACTGAAGCAGAGTAAGTAACTGATATATATGTTCTACCTGAAACAACATTGGTAACTGAAGCAGAGTAAGTAACTGATATATGTTTACCTGAAACAACATTGGTAACTGGAGCAGAGCAAGTAACTGATATTGCTGTTCTACCTGAAACAATGTTGGTAACTGGAGCAGAGCAAGTAACTGATATTGCTGTTCTACCTGAAACAATGTTGGTAACTGGAGCAGAGCAAGTAACTGATATTGCTGTTCTACCTGAAACAACATTGGTAACTGGAGCAGAGCAAGTAACTGATATTGCTGTTCTACCTGAAACAATGTTGGTAACTGGAGCAGAGCAAGTAACTGATATTGCTGTGCTACCTGAAACAATGTTGGTAACTGAAGCAGAGGAAGTAACTGAAATATATGTTCTACCAGAAACAGAAAAAGTAAGGGATATGTGGGAAGAAGCTTTTAATTTATATAAATTTTGTAATTATTTAATTTGTTTTTTTAACAATGAAAGGTTGTCTTGCAGTGGATACATGTCAATGTGTGCTACCAGTAAATGACACAGCAGACTGACTGATCAAGACACGTGATACAGGAGAGTAGACGGATGTATCAGTTACCTATAGCCAAAAGAAAATGGATGACTAAAACAGACAACTATTCACCAATATTACCACACGATGACTATTAAAATGAATAAAATAAAGAATAAAATAAAGTATCTTTCTCCCCCTCAGAACAGGACACAGTCGACTCTGCAACAACATCTATACAATGTCAAGATTGACAATTCAGTCATGTGGAAAGAGACCCTAGACTGAAGAGAACATACTTGAAAACTATCCCGAATATTATATACTAAGGCATTATCATCGAGATATAGAAACAACACTGACAATGAAACTATATGAACATTAGTATGCGCTACAAAAGACAGTACCATTTATGCAAGAAATAACATTGAATAAATAGACAATATATTAAATGAACGAACAGAAGAATATAATTGGATTGGTCAACCGAAAAGTCATAATTTTCAGTTGCTCTATATATTCCTCTATTTGTTTATTCTTTATCGATTCCAGAGAATACATCTTTAACTTTTAAACACGACAAGATCTCTAGAAAAAATAGATGTTTACTAGTAGCCGTAAGTAACTGGAACATTTTATTCGGTTAGTTATCGTTATTATCGATTTCAAATAGCTCCTGGTATTCGCTTGATGAAAATGAACCATTCGCACATCACTGCCGTGCAGTACTCACTCCAACCATTTATTACTGAAGATGTAAATGCGACTTGTTGACTCCAAATTAATATCAATAACGTATCAGGAAGAGTACTCCAGACAGTAATATAAAATGATTGATAGCAGCGTTTGACATATTAAATGTTGTGTATACAAGTTATCAATGTTTATTCATTAATGGCAAATGTAAATCGAGAGTCCTTTAGATAGCAGGAGTATACACAGCGATAATGATGGTAATTAGTATAGATATCTTCAACAATTCTCACACATGTACGCTATTATTTATAATGTTTGCTATATTCAATGAGAAAAAACTGTCATTTAGGCAAAACAAGGGCTAGTTACATAATTGTTAAACAAAAGATCCAGAAGGGCAGGTTTCGGTATGAGTGGATGTCGTCTATAGAAGTTTCTAACCTCCAGCGGCTTACGTGGATATACTGTCCTGGGCATGCGGGTGTTTACGGTAATGAGAGAGCGGACAGGCTTGCATCAACAGCATCGATTGTTGGGGAGTTGAAGATGGATAAGGGGATGTTCTTCGGTCTCTTCGCGACTGTCTGGTGGATGAGGACACTAAAATAGATGTTGAATCGATCCAGTGATTTTAGCAGTTTGGAGTTACCCGTTGTACAAGTAGAACTGGATGCCTGAGGGGAGAGTGAGGATTGTGTTTAATCAGCGAGCCACGGGAACCATCAGTATGCATACTCTTCAATATCTGTAGGGTGAAGACTGAGCACCTATGGTTCTGCCCAGAGTGCAATGACATCAGTTTAGAAACCAATAACCAAACAAAAGGATCCCTTTATCGTACCTCAAAGTATATTGGGTAATACACCATTAGGCTAGTAGTTGTTACTGACCGTCGTGACGCGTTGGATAATGTGGTCAACATCATGCAGGCCACCTTTACTTCACATTTCTTTTTCCTGGTACAGAATTAAAGCTGGGTCAAACTGAAAGCTGTTACGGTTGGAAAAATATTCTACGTCCACCGTGGAATTGAACACGAACCTAGTGCCTAAGAAACGAGTTTCCTTACAACTACGCCACCGTGTCTTACTATCGTCAAACAAGCATGCTAAGAAGTGAGTTTACTTACAACTACGTTACCGTGTCTTACTATCGTCAAACAAGCATGCTAAGAAGTGAGTTTCCTTACAACTACGTTACTGTGTCTTACTATCGTCAAACAAGTATGCTAAGAAGTGAGTTTCCTTACAACTACGTTACCGTGTCTTACTATCGTCAAACAAGTATGCTAAGAAGTGAGTTTCCTTACAACTACGTTACCGTGTCTTACTATCGTCAAACAAGCATGCTAAGAAGTGAGTTTCCTTACAACTACGTTACCGTGTCTTACTATCGTCAAACAAGTATGCTAAGAAACGAGTTTCCTTACAACTACGTTACTGTGTCTTACTATCGTCAAACAAGATGCTAAGAAGTGAGTTTCCCTACAACTACGTTACGTGTCTTACTATCGTCAAACAAGTATGCTAAGAAGAGTTTCTTACAACTACGTTACCGTGTCTTACTATCGTCAAACAAGCATGCTAAGAAACGAGTTTCCTTACAACTACGTTACTGTGTCTTACTATCGTCAAACAAGTATGCTAAGAAACGAGTTTCCTTACAACTACGTTACTGTGTCTTACTATCGTCAAACAAGTATGCTAAGAAGTGAGTTTCCTTACAACTACGTTACTGTGTCTTACTATCGTCAAACAAGTATGCTAAGAAGAGTTTCTTACAACTACGTTACCGTGTCTTACTATCGTCAAACAAGTATCCATATATTATCTGTCAATATTTAATTAGCTATAGTAGCTTCCAACATGGAGCTTCAGAGATTTATATATATAAAACGATTATTACTTGATTAATGTTATTGATGATATATATAATCATCTTCAGTGCACTTTAGTGAATAAACGTGAGTGGTCCGATCTCTTTATTATATATACGATTTATGCGACAGTGCACAAACTCTGTAGCACTTGCTAGTGTTCCTTAAATAATTCTTAGAAGAAAAAGAAATGTGTAGGAAGTATATTTTATAGAATTTTTAAACAATTTGCTCGATTTTTTTACTGAACATGTACTTTTACATGTTCAACGGGAAAACGTGAACATCTATTTACCGTACGTCCCAGTTATGACCATCTATTTACCGTACGTCCCAGTTATGACCATCTATTTACCGTACATCCCAGTTATGACCATCTATTTACCGTACGTCCCAGTTATGACCATCTATTTACCGTACGTCCCAGTTATGACCATCTATTTACCGTACGTCCTAGTTATGACCATCTATTTACCGTACGTCCCAGTTATGACCATCTATTTACCGTACGTCCTAGTTATGACCATCTATTTACCGTACGTCCCAGTTATGACCATCTATTTACCGTACGTCCCAGTTATGACCATCTATTTACCGTACGTCCTCAGTTATGACCATCTATTTACTCGTACGTCCAGTTATGACCATCTATTTACCGTACGTCCCAGCTATGACCATCTATTTACCGTACGTCCCAGTTATGACCATCTATTTACTCGTAGTCCAGTTATGACCATCTATTTACCGTACGTCCCAGTTATGACCATCTATTTACCGTACGTCCTAGTTATGACCATCTATTTATCGTACGTCCTAGTTATGAGCATCTATTTACCGTACGTCTCAGTTATGACCATCTATTTACCGTACGTCCTAGTTATGACCATCTATTTACCGTACGTCCTAGTTATGAGCATCTATTTACCGTACGTCTCAGTTATGACCATCTATTTACCGTACGTCCTAGTTATGACCATCTATTTACCGTACGTCTCAGTTATGACCATCTATTTACCGTACGTCTCAGTTATGACCATCTATTTACCGTACGTCCCAGTTATGAGCATCTATTTACCGTACGTCCCAGTTATGACCATCTATTTACCGTACGTCCCAGTTATGACCATCTATTTACCGTACGTCCCAGTTATGAGCATCTATTTACCGTACGTCCCAGTTATGAGCATCTATTTACCGTACGTCCCAGTTATGACCATCTATTTACCGTACGTCCCAGTTATGACCATCTATTTACCGTACGTCCCAGTTATGACCATCTATTTACCGTACGTCCTAGTTATGACCATCTATTTACCGTACGTCCAGTTATGACCATCTATTTACCGTACGTCCAGTTATGACCATCTATTTACCTACGTACGCCCTCAGTTATGACCATCTATTTACCGTACGTCCTAGTTATGACCATCTATTTACCGTACGTCCTAGTTATGACCATCTATTTACCGTACGTCCTAGTTATGAGCATCTATTTACCGTACGTCCTAGTTATGAGCATCTATTTACCGTACGTCCTAGTTATGAGCATCTATTTACCGTACGTCCTAGTTATGACCATCTATTTACCGTACGTCTAGCTTATGACCATCTATTTACCTAACGTACGTCTCAGTTATGACCATCTATTTACCGTACGTCTCAGTTATGACCATCTATTTACCGTACGTCCAGTTATGACCATCTATTTACCGTACGTCTAGTTATGACCATCTATTTACCTAACGTACGTCTAGTTATGACCATCTATTTACCGTACGTCCTAGTTATGAGCATCTATTTACCTAACGTATGTCTCAGTTATGACCATCTATTTACCGTATGTCCCAGTTATGACCATCTATTTACCGTACGTATGTCTCAGTTATGACCATCTATTTACCGTACGTCCTAGTTATGACCATCTATTTACCGTACGTCCTAGTTATGACCATCTATTTACCGTACGTCCTAGTTATGACCATCTATTTACCGTACGTCCTAGTTATGACCATCTATTTACCGTACGTCCTAGTTATGAGCATCTATTTACCTAACGTATGTCTCAGTTATGACCATCTATTTACCGTACGTCTCAGTTATGACTAGGACCTTGAACTCATCTACATAGAGGTCAGGGGCACTTTAAAAAAACTTGCACCGCTCCACATGATTATGAACAGAGTTTTTGTCAGCGAAATGCGAGTACTTAACCTCAACACCACAGACACCACCAGAAATATAATCATGCCACTGCAATAAGTTTGATAAAACATAGTAGTAAAAATATAATCATGACACTGCAATAAGTTTTATAAAACATAGTAGTAAAAATATAATCATGACACTGCAATAAGTTTTATAAAACATAGTAATAAAAATATAATCATGACACTGCAATAAGTTTTATAAAACATAGTAGTAAAATGAATAATAAATCTAATTTTTTTTAAATATGCATATATTATTTCAGATGATCCTTAACAATTAGAAAAAAATATATTTTAATCTATTTAGCTATCAAAAAGATATTGAATACATGAGTGACTCCATCCTTAAACTCTCTTTCACTTGCTTCCAAGTGATTGAGTGAGTGAGTGAGTGAGTGTTCTCACAGAAGTGTCAACAAATGTCTGATTGACATGGACAAAATAATACCGTACACATCTATTTGTCTGAAGACCTGGTTAGCGTAAACCTTTGGTACGAAAACTAAATGCTACTTTCTTCTTTCTGATGTCAGTGACACAGCAATGCCCTTGTTAAAACGTTTGTCAAATTTGTTTGCACTTTTCAGAATTCACTGAAATTGCTATTTGCCAAGTTAGTCTAATCTTCCATTCCAACCTTCATCTTTGTTGTCCTGGTTCCAATACCAGACTTTATTACTGGATTATAGATGTGTGTGTGTGCGTGTTGACCGTATTTCTGAACGAAAAGTCGAACAGTACATGTATGTTGAATGATGAACTATTATAGGTCATTAGCATTTTAATATCAAGAAAATAATATGTATATATTGTTTTATTTTCATATTTTAGTCAATACTTTTTCTATTTATCCGCTAAATATCTCATAGCTTTCTTCCACATTATCTTTCTTTCTTCTTCAATACTGTTTTGTCTCACAGCGTCAGGATAAGAAGAGATTTCTAGAACGGGCTTTTGTGTACGCTTCATAAATAGTATCTTTCGTCGTCTCTGTTACCTCTGAGGTCCATCTTTTGCGTAGCCGGCCTTTTGCTCTGTATCCATTGTGTCGTAGAAACATCGCTCTTTGTGGTGCGCTGTTGTTGGTAATCTGCTTACGTGGCCGAATCACTTAAATTGTTGTTTCTTGATGAAGTTTAATACTGATGTAGTACCCATTTTTTTTCCTGATGTCTTCATTTTCACTCGGTCTCCTCTTGTTACCCCAGAATTCTGCGTAGACACTTCAACTTTGTAGTGACCAGTTTTCTTTTATCATTTGATGTCAGCATCCATATTTGGCACTGGTAGCATAATATGGAGAGAAAGGTTGTGTTGAACATTGCTTATGTTTTATTCATAGTGTTCCACACTATATTTTTCGTTATATTTACCATTATGTTTATCATTGTGCTTGTGACTTGTTTCATACAGGTACATTGTTTTATACCATTGGTGTGTCTGATATCATTTGTTTGATAAAGCCATTTTGACTAAAGACAATTTCAATCTCTTTATGTACTTTGTAAACTAAGCTTCCGATAGAAATGGGATGCAGGAAATTAATGCAAGAACAAACGACCTTACTAAAACTAAAACAGTATGAAATGAAACTGATAGGATAACAAAGATCTGAATACTATGAGCATGCATACTTAGTGCAACGTATGAATGTGAAGCATGGACATTTAACAAGGCAGTGGAAACATATATTGTAACATAGGTGTTCAAAGCTGGAACGAGAACAAATAAATATTCTAGAAAGAATCAAAATTAAAGAAATATTGCGACTACAAAAAAGAATGTGAAAAGGGAATATTAAGTAGTTCTACTTACATAAGATAGTCTGCAAATGCAGGCTTATTTTCATCTAATGTTTCATGAAATGTCTACAGTTACAAAGCAGATAACATAGTCTGCACAAGCAGGCTTATTTTCTATCTATATGTTTTCTATGAAATGTCTACAGTTACAAAGCAGATAACATAGTCTGCACAAGCAGGCTTATTTTCTATCTATATGTTTTCTATGAAATGTCTACAATTACAAAGCAGATAACATAGTCTGCACAAGCAGGCTTATTTTCTATCTATATGTTTTCTATGAAATGTTTACAATTACAAAGCAGGTAAATAGTCTGCACAAGAGGCTTATTTTCTATCTATATGTTTTTCATGAAATGTTTACAATTACAAAGCAGGGATAGGTGTAGGTAATCTTCATCTTCAATACTACTTCAATATGTATCCTTTTCTCAGCATTTCTTTATTTCGCACATATTGTAATTCTAAACATAGTTCTTTGGTTGAGCCGTGATAGCGCAGTGAATAGATCACTTGCTCATTGTGTGCGTGGTCCGGGTTTAATTCTACATTGTGAGTGGATTTTTCCGACCGTAACGCTTTAAGATTTACCCATCCTCAAATGGGTATCAGAAAAACTCCGGAAGTAAAACGACCAGCGTGCTGTTAACCACGTCACCCATACCGTGCTGATGGTCAATATAAAATATGGGCCCAACATCGATTTCTCCAATATATCTGCAGTAAAACTAGGTGAAATAGTGAAATACGAACGGGTCCTCATAGTTCCTTGTGAAGAAAGATCTATTCCGTCATCTCTATTCTTCAGTCTGATCATGAGACACGTTCAGTCTTCCAACACTATCCTTTGGTGGCGTACAGACGGGCAGAAGTCTTAAGGATATTTTGGTTCACAGTCGCCTCAAACCTAATATCCAGAGTCATTTTGGCACATCCAGGTGGCTGTCGGCGCTGCAACACGTGTGCTATGAATACAGACCGCACTGTGTCTTTTCCAAAAGCCACGTTTGTTATTGAAGACAGTTTCACGAGCGAGTCCCGGAATATTATCTATGCCATCACCTGCAAGCGGTGCTACAAGGCCTATATTGGGGAAATCGGCAAGAGGCTCAGTGATTCATTCGCCCAACACTTGCGCGATATACACCAATGCTCGTGACCTGTAGCTACTCATTTCATGATACTGGCCATTCAGAGCTTGCGATGTCCAGGTCACAGCCATCCGATCATGTTTCTCTGATGATCGTAGTCGATTTGCTCTGGAGAACCGTTTTATTTCGTTATATGGTACCTTGGACTCAACGCATTACATTCCTATGCTTCTTAGTACTTTTCATTTCATGCCTTGTAATCTATATGTGTATTTGCTTGTATATATAGTTATATAGTCACTGATTGTTTATTGTTCCTCTTTTCCACTTCTAGTTTTGTGTTGCACTATTTCGTATTAGTTTTTATTTCCATATTTCATTAGATACGTTTGAATGTTCCGTAATCGTCCATTTGTAATTGTTCGTGAAATTCGTCACTCCTGTTGTATCGTTTGTTGATAAAGGTCTTTGGTCAAAACGTTGCTGTTTATCGTCATTGTTTCTGTATTTTGTAAAACTATAGTACTTTGTACGTATTTCGCTACTTCTAATATAGTTAGTTAGTTTATTCCTTTCTGCCAAAGGCACATAGAGCAGAGGATTTAGATTTCCATGTGATGCGGTTCTTTGCTAGCAGTTGAGATCTCAGTATGGTTGTACATCCCAATAGTTTACTTTCTTGTGGATTGTTCTTCGAAGAATATTCTTAGGTCTTCTGTTTTCCATTCCCAACTAGTGACCACATAAGGACTTGTCGATTTAATCTCTTTTCGTCTGATCTAAGGAAATGACCTAAATATTCCACCTCGTTTCATAATATTTGATACGGGCTGTTTCTGTGTTCTCTCACTGTGTTGTTCGAAACGAAATCACTCCATTTTACGATTAGTATTTTCGAGACATTTACTCAAAGCTGTTCAGTTTTTTATCAATTTTGTTTGCTAATTTCCAACTTTCCCAACCGTAGGTCAGTATGCGAATCAGACAGGACCTAAACAATTTAAATGCTGTACATATACTAAGGTCTTGAGATTGCCAGATATTTGTTAACTTAGTGAAGGCACTAAGATCTATAGAAGAAAAGACAGGAATAGCAGTCGGTGGACAAAATATAAACAACCTAAGGAACGCTGATGACACAATTCTCATGGCTACAAATGAACACGATCTGCAAGACTTGATAGACATACTAGTGAGAGAAAGTGAAAAGAAAGGATTTAGCATGAATATAAAGAAAACAGAGGTTATGGTTGTCTCCAAGAACAAGAAACACCAACATGCAATATCAAAATAAATAACACAACACTGAAACAAGTCCATCGATTCAAGTATCTAGGAACATTCTTAACACAGATGGAAGATGTACAACATAGATTAGGTAGAATAGCTCAAACAAAGCAGCTTTATGAAATGAAGAACACACTATGCTGAACTCACTACCAATGACACTGCGAAACGAGTACTCAATGCTATATTGAACCAATTCTTATGTATGGCAGCGAATCATGGACACTGAACAAACAATCAATACGATCATTGAAGCCACAGAGATGGGTTTTACAGAAGAATGTTGAGAATTCCATGGACGAAAAGAAAACAAACGTGGAGGTTTTAAATCAGGCCTGACACAAAAAACCTTATCAAAGAATAAGAATCCGACAATCAAGGTTCTTCGGGCATATAATGCGAAGAAGGTTTAGAACATTTGGTGACTACAGGTAAAATTCAGGAAGGAGATCGTGAAGACAGAGGAGAAGATGTTGGATGGCCTGACATCATGGTTCGACAAAATATCGACGTCAGAACTGATTACATGCACCAAGCAAAGAGTTGTGGAGAGACATGATCGCCTACGCCGGCAGGCATGGCATTGATTAGTGAAGGCACTAGCTGCTATAGCAATACAGGAGTTTATTTCTTTCATCGTGTCTCCGTTGTTTGACACTTTACTACCTAAATATGTAAAATCTTTAACTTTCTCCAGTGTTTGGCCATTTATTACGATATTGTCTGTCGAGTTTATGAACCTCATATGAAAATGTGTTCCTATACTTTTTGTTGGTTCATAAATTGTACATTCCATTATATTACTTTACTTTTTATTATATTCAGACCAACACAATAAATAGCAGACGGCTGTTTTTCGACTTAACTTTGTATATTATTCATTTGCGATTGTAACAGTAAATTAAATGTTAATTTTTTCACATGCAATTATAAATGTCAATATCTATTTGTAAAACTAAGGCATATTGAAAGAATGATAGAGGACTGTGAGCCTAACATTTCAAAAACATTAATGATGAAGGGAAAAGACCACGGAAACGGATCGAAAGATAACATTGACATAGAAATAACATGAGTTAACAAATGGGAAGAGAAGACTAAGAACAGAGATGAATGGAAGTGTGTGATACCTGCAGCATTGACCACAATGAAATTGAAAACTTTACATATATATATATATACTAGTAGTTTTACCCGTTCTTCGCACAGGGAATTTAGTATAAATCTATTTGTAAAGTTGTTTTCGGAATCGGAATGAAATACGGCCAGATACGGTTAGAATGCAATATCAGGTTTTACTGGCAATCGGAATGAGAAACATGTCCCGTTGCCTCAAAATCGACTTCTTCCCCATTAAAAATCAATACTTTTTGTCTCCATGAAAGATTGAAAACTTTGTCGTTGGTCACATAAGATTAAAATAAACTCATTCCGATTGTCAGTAAAACCTGATACAATTGAATTCCCGTGAAAGTTGAAAAATAACAATTTGCAAATTAAATTTTTCAGATTATTAATTTATCGATATTTTTTTAAATTTTATTTCATAAAAAAATTTGCCGAACCTGAGATTGAACATATTGTCTTCAAGATAGCAGTCGTGCATCTTATGCATTCGTCTACAGAACTGACATGTTGGTATGTGTCAACTGACGTAATACCAATAAATATGTTAGTATTCGTGTGAAACGAAAATCCAGTCCTTCGAAACAAATGCTACAGAAAGATCCTACGAATACCATGGACAGAAAAAAGAAAGAACACTGATGTAATGAAAGAGCTAAATGTTAAAGAGAATTGGCTGATAAACAACATACTATACAGAAAAATTATATACTTTGGTCACATCAAGCGTCACATTGGCCTGGAAAGAACAATACTAGAGGTCAGGGTCCCAGGAAGCAGAGGCAGACCAAGAAAAAGATAGCTACATGATAGTAAAGAAACCATGAACATGACCATCGACGAAGTGGGTGAACTGGCAAGAGACAGCGTGAATTTCAGATTTGCTGCAAAGAGAGCAACGTCCTATAAAGATACGCACCTTGATGATGATGATTCGTGTAATGTGCGAAAGTCGCCACCGAACTATAACAACATGATCGCTTTGCACATCACGTGACCGCTAACGTCGGGAAAACATGGAACAACACTTTCGGCGATTTCTACACAGAACGTCCATGTGCGTTAAGTTGGGAATATGGTTATAGAAACGTATAAAAAATCTAGTTTTATAATTTTTCGCTCTTCATATTCAAGCCACCTTCTAGTAAAATTTCAAGTCCGTAGGATGTCCAGATATCTCCAAACAATTGGGACAGACATACACTTTCATTCATCTTTGTCTTATATATATATATTAGATATATATTTCGAGAGAGATAATAAATTTGAGAGATAGATGAGAGAGATTATAGATATATATAGTGCATAATGTAAGTCCACCATCTTCTATGCTACTCAAATATAACAGATATTTTCTTTAGTAACACTTATCTTGTTAATTATATCTAAAAACGCATGCTATATTTGTTTCGTTGCTACAACTTTATAAAATGCTGAAATACAAAATGTAATAAAGAAAATAGTTTTACTTACAGCGGTTACAATAGCTCTCTGAATGAAATGTCTGACTTCTGTAGTCGGTGATGTCTTGAGTTTGACTACAGGCGTAGTCTTCTATTACCGGGAACTGTTGTTGTTCTTCCTTTTCTTGTTACATTCAAGTATCTTGTTGTTAATTATTCGGTATAGAAAATGTAGTACGAAACCTGTTCCCTTGCGTTAACTGCAATCAAATTAACTTGTCTGACTAATATTTCATATATCAGTAATTGATTACCAACTTTCCGTTTTAAGTAAAACACACTTTGTGATAAGTTATGTATTTGTGAAGTCTTTTAACAGTATTAGTTTCTGGTATGATATAATTTTCGTAACATATGAGGAAACGCTGTAAAAAAAATCAGCAAGAAAGTTTACGAATGATCTAATGTTGTATTGAGAAATCACATTCTCTGTATCATCGTGTGTTTTACAGTATTCCTATATATATATATTACTTGTCCAAACCGTCTCACTCTGTAGATATTTGTGCTCCTGTCTTTACTTCAGAGAAATCTTATTGTTTTATAGAGATGTACGCGCTTCCAGAATCGCGTGGGAACACCAACCTCAAAGTGAGTAATCAATCAAAATACGCGTCTATTGTCTTCACTTCCGCTTGTGTCACAGATTTGCACAAGCGTGCGTCGGATTGGCTGTTCCTTGCGCTTAGATACTGGTTGCTAAGTCACAACACTAACTATAACTCTGTCCAAATGTTTCACCAAGTATTGGTTCTTAAGGTATGATTTACTGCTCTGTGACGTAGAATGTCATCAGTTGGTGTACACAATTAGCAGTAAGTCAATCCTTAAAGGAACTATGCAATAAGAAACTTTAACAGCCAACGTTGTAGGGCGGAACGGAGCATACAGGACAGCGTCTTCCTTTTCTTCCTTTCTCCAACGTTGTTATATCTCACAGCGTCAGGATAAGAAGAGCTTTTTAGAACGGGCTTTTTGTTTGTCCTTCGTAAACCGTGTTGTTTATCGCCTCTGTTATCTCTGAGGTCCACATTTTGTGTGGATGATTACGCATTGGACTTTCCCATGCGTGCTCTGTCTTCCGCTGCAGCAGCCATCCTGACGTCCATTTGCTTAACTCTTAACCATTGGCAGGTTTTCAAGGTTTTTCTATATTTTGATGCCCTGCTCTATATTTAGCAACCATACAAGTTCTTTGCATTGAAAATAGGCATGTTGTATATTGTTGGAAAGCTAATTGGATGGGCTATCAGGATATGCTGTTTTAACATAAGTGTGATGTAATTTATGATATCCGTGACCTACTTATGAAAAATCTAAAAATAGATTATTCTACAAATGACAAATTATTTTACAGTCACAAAGAAGGGAAAAAATAAGTATGACGAATATAATGAAATCTTTTATTACAGTCTTTTAAAGTCTTCATATTTGCAAAACATATTTGAATTTAAACATGTTTGGAAAAAATGAAAATCAGTAATCATGAAATTTAAAATATTCAATATTTTCATATTTTAAAGAAAAAATTCAATAAATTTGGCCTTCAAGAGAAAATCATGCAGAATTCTTCTAATAAGCAGTCCATAAATAACTAACACTTATAGTATCATACATAAACATTCAATAGGTATATAATTTCTAAACCTTGCAAGTAAAAGATATTATTGAACAAAAATATGATTACGCAATGATATTTGATAGACAAACTAATCAGGAAAAAAGTTATCGGGCATCTTGCAAACAGACTAAAGTGACACAGGCATAGAATGTTCATCTGACCCAAGCATACATATTTCAAGAATCACTGGTGTCTTCATCAGGACAGTAATCTGAGTTATTAGAATCTATTTTATCACATATTTTGAGATTTTTGGTTGGAGCAATTTGGACGTTTCTACAAAATGGCAAGTGGGAAATGTGGTGTGCTCCAGTCAACGAGATTAGATATCTAAAAACATATAATTTATTTTTTAATTTTTTTATTAGATGATCAGATGTTCTGTATTAGATAACATAAATTTTACC
The DNA here is from genome assembly GCA_020796225.1 of Arion vulgaris. Taxonomy (NCBI): domain Eukaryota; kingdom Metazoa; phylum Mollusca; class Gastropoda; order Stylommatophora; family Arionidae; genus Arion; species Arion vulgaris. The sequence continues at coordinate 23,261,664 of CM036761.1, read as the reverse complement.
AACTTAAATGCAAAATGGATACAAAATTATGGCCACTTAAATAGGCATGTTGCATCGATCATAAATGATCGAAATCCCATTATCCCAATGGTTAAGGGTTAACGTACCCATGAGAAGTTGATTAGTATACCTTCTCTCTCTACCATGAAGATGACACTGTCTGGCATGTCCAATCATAATTCCAAATCCTCGCACTCGTTTCACTGTATGAGACCTGCCCATATCACATAAATGAGAGTGTACTGTTTGATGGCATCGGCTCTGCCCATACTTATGCCTACCTGAGTCAGGGCATTACTTGCAAGAAAGTCAGCACGTTCGTTGGCATACAGTTCAGCATGTCCAGGTGTGTACAGCCAAGTCAGTGTCTTGAAATGTGATCTGCGAATGCCTTCCCCTCATTAAATAGGCCAACAATGATCTGGTTCCACATCTGAAAGAACCTTCACTGTAAGTAATGCTATCTTCTGGACGGGAGTGCTGATCCACAAGCTCAAGAATCTCCACATTGACAACGCCAGGTCACCTTTCCCTACGGCAGTGTCCAAGAGTACCTGACAACTCTGGTGTAATAAATCATATCCTCCCTCTGATGCATCCATTCTTCCCGATGCTTCAACTCGTCTAGAGTACAGACCTAGTTATATCTCTAGTTGTGCCTCTAGTGTACACTAACTAATCTAAATTTTTGAAATCTCTGGTTGTGCTTTAGTGTGTCCTAACCAATCTATATCCTTCGTGTTTCAAGTTGTAACTCTAACACATGTACACTAAGTATTCTATAACAATTGTACCGCTAGTTGTATATAACCTTTTGTCTCAGTCTCTCATGAAATATATCACTGCGGCTGTTGGAACAAAGATGGCATATATCTCCGACAGGAATACGTAAATGTTCTATTTGCGATAAACAAATACAACGCAAATTTAAAGAGAACACGTAATGCTGCATGAAGAAAAAATGTGTCCAGATTGACGTAAAGTCAATCATTAGCTCATTCAATTGAAGTAACATGTTCAGTTTGGTTTGACATTTAAGATGACTTCTGACAAGGCAAATATCCCAGTTGGAATAGTCAATCTAATTGTGTTTACCATTTCAGAAATGTCTATGTGATGCATTCTTATTAAGAGTACGAACCACTTAATTCTTTTTTTCTCAAGTTAATTCAAGCAAAGTTATGTCTCAACTTTCTTTGTTATGAATATGCTGGTTACTTCCTTTTCTGGTGTTCTTGTTAAACTTTCCAACATGAAAAATCGCATTTCACATGTGGTTATTTTTTGCGACTGTGCTTTGCGCATTGCCCATGTTTGGATCTAGTAACACAAGGTAGATATTCGCCATATGAACCCCTATCACGGGGTACCAAAAAGACAGACCTGTATCGGGGCTATGGTGTTTGTTACACTGTTCCTGTCCCTGTTTGGCTCTATCTAGCTACACAAATCGTAGCATCTAATTTCTTCTTTGGCGTGATCGTATAGTCGTTTTTCATTCATTTATATTTTCTCCTCACTCTCATACATCAATCGTACATATTTCATGTGTATTCTTTTTTTTCTCTTTAATCCTGTTTTAGGTCACAGCGTCAGAGCAAAAAGCGATTTCTAGAACGGGTTTTGTGTGCACTTCATAAACAATGTTTTTCGCTGCAACTATCATCTCTGAGGTCCACCATTTGTGTGGACGGCCTTTCGCTTTGTGTCCACTGTATCGAAGTAAGATTACTTTTTGAGGAGCATTGTTTATTGGTGATCTGCTTATGTGACCTAACCATTTAATTTGTTGTTTCTTGATGAAGTTCAGTAATGCTGTTGTAGCCACGTTTTCCTGATTTTCTCATTTCTAAACTAGTCTCTTCTTGATACTCCCAGCATTCTGCGTAGACACTTCATCTCTGTCGTGACTAGGTTTCTTCTACCTTAAAGTATCACTACTTACTGTTCTTGATCTCTCATTAAACATACTCATTTGCATACATATACAGTCTGGTGTACTTATTTAACAGTGTGAAATGTAATGACAAAGAGAATTCATGATGGCGTACCCGCACTCGTTGACTATAGCTTAATGTTCAAACTTGATGATGTGGTCTGACAGGTTTAACAATGAATGGGTGGCAAGGGAGATAACTGATAAGTAGAAGGATATAGGTGAGATAATGTTGTTTCCACATTAGTTTTCTATGTCTAGTCTTCCTGATGAAATACTCGCTACATTAGCAATCTACACTTGGTGGAGATGAAGAAAGATTTTGGAAACATGAGACAAAACATAAATATGACAGTTAGTTAGTTAGTCTTTCCTCTTGGGCCTGTGGGCAGCGCATAGGGCAGAGGTCATAGTTCTCCATGTCTCGCGGTTCGTTGCTATCTGTTTTAGGTCTTTAATGTTTACTAGGCCCATCGTTGAGCCTTCTCTGGTGATGGTTCTACGCAGAGTCTCTCTTGGTCTTCCTCGTTTTCTTTTTCCCTCTGGTGTCCATATGAGGGATTGGTAAGGAGTCTTCTCTCATCCATTCTAAGTGTGTGGCCGATGTAGTTCCAGCGGCGCTTTCTTATAAAATTTGATACATTTTCTTGCTTGGTCTCTTGTCTTATTTGTGTATTGGGTTATCTGACCATTTGAGGTTCAATATTCTTCTAAGACATTTATTCTCAAAGTTATCTAATTTTCTTTCTAGAGCTTTTGTTGCTTTTCAACTCTCGCATCCATAAGTTAATACTGGAATCACACAAGAGTTAACGATCTTTAATTTTAAGTGCTTGCTGAGTGAATTGGACTTCCATATATTTGACAATTTGTTAAAAGCACTTGATGCCAATGCGATTCTGTGTGGAATTTCTGGCGCTGTATCCCCTGTAGATGTCATCATACTTCCTAGGTATGTAAAACTTTTGACTTTTTCAAGAGTGTAGTTTTTTAGTTGAATATTTTCTGGACTGCTGGTAAGGTCAACAATTTTTGTTTTTGTGGTGTTTATTTGGAGACCAATTTGTCCTGAGATATTTTGGAGAAGGTTTGTTTTCATTTGAATATCTTGATGTGATGAACTCAAAAGTGCTATATCGTCGGCAAAATCAAGGTCTTCTAAAATTTTATCAACCCACTTGATGCCCATATTTGCGTTATTGGTGCATTTTCGCAAATATGACAGTGGGCGTGGAATATTTTTTTATCCGGCCGCATGTCGACACAGAATCAAGTAAAGCACTACAAAGTAATCCAAAGTAAATTATCAAGGCAACTGACTTGATAATGACCACATAACCTATTGTGTACCAATGGTCAGTGAAAAACACTGCTTAACACCGTATTCACCAATATATTATAAAAACATGGTTATTTACTCTTGTTTACTTTTACATATTTAGCATATGCTTTAGTGTTTGTCACTTCCTTAACATGTCCATATTTGTCACTTCCTTAACATGTCCATATTTGTCACTTCCTTAACATGTCCATATTTGTCACTTCCTTAACATGTCCATATGTGTCACTTCCTTAACATGTCCATATTTGTCACTTCCTTAATATGTCCATATGTGTCACTTCCTTAACATGTCCATATTTGTCATTTCCTTAACATGTCCATATTTGTCATTTCCTTAACATGTCCATATTTGTCACTTCCTTAACTTGTCCATATCATTTCATTGTATTTTAAAAAAACATTTCTTTGACGTGTTTCGCCATTACTACATACTTTTACCACAGTCTTCCCCTATATCGATAATATTATATTCTTCGACACTTACCATACTATTTCAAAATACTATTCAATTAACTAGCAGCCACACAAAGTAATGGGAGACAAACATGTATGCGAAGCTCTCGGGAAAGTGCATATACCCAAATTATAAGGACGATCTTAAAAAATAGATGACCACCTTTAAATGCAAGGGCTACAGAAAAGTACCCCGAATACCATGGACAGTAAAATCAAGAAATATGTTGTTTCTGCAACAACTTTAAACTTGAAAAAAAGTTGTTGATAAAGAAGAGAAAACTGAAATATGTTGGCCATATAATAATAGCCGTCCATCGCAAGCGATGATGACAACAATCTCAGACGTGTACTGTTGCACCTCTCTGGTGTGTGCGGAGGTGACTGTAGAGTCCAATCCTAGAACAGAATTCCTGACCACAGGTGGGGCATACATGATCAAGGTTAGACATGTGCGTGTTGTGTGCTCTGTCTTTTCGCGCTGCTCGTTTTCTCTGTGACTCAACAATACGATGATTCTCAGCTATTCGGGTTCCTCTTTTGTTGTTACAGTGCCACATTTGGCGATCTTGGCAAGGGATTCCCAGCACGTATTGTCTATATCGAAGCATTTTAGAGACACTTTAAGAGTGTCTTTAAAGCGTTTTCTGTCCACCAGCTAAACGTCTGCCCCTTCAAGCTCGCCATACATCAACTGTTTTGGGATGCGTTTATCAGGCATTCGAGCAACGTGACCGACCCATCTCAGTTGGGCCTTCTGCAACAGGGTGTTGACGCTTGGGATCTTTGCTCTTGTGAGGACTTCGCTGTCTGGAATTTTGTCCTGCCAGTTTATTTTTAGTATTCTGCGTAGACAGCTTGTGTGGAAATGGTTTAATTTTCTTGCGTGTCTGCTATACACTGTCCATGTCTCGCTTGGTACAGCAGCGTGGTTAGCACTATGGCCTGGTAAACTTTCAGCTTTGTGACTATGCTTATCCCCTTCCGTTTCCACACAGTGACACGTAACCTTCCGAACGCAGCACTGGCTTTGGATATCCTATTGTGGACCTCAGAATCTATGTTTGCCGATCTGGATAGGAGGCTGCCAAGATAAGCAAAGTTGTCCGTTGACTGGAGACGCTGGTGTTTAATGTTGATGACTGGATCGTAATACTGTTCTCTAGGGGCGGGCTGGAACATGACCTCTGTTTTTGGTGTTAATGGTGAGGCCAAACCTATCACAGGCCATTGAGAACTTGTCCATGTAAGTCTGCATTTCTTCCTCAGAGTTGGTAGCGAGGGCACAGTCATCAGCAAACAACAGGTTTGAGATAGTTGATTCTTTTACCTTGGTGGAGGATTTTAACCTCGAAGATTGAATAGGTTACCGTCTGTCCTGTATCTAATCTTTATCCCATGTTCGTCGCCTTCCCAAAAGACATCCGTGAGCATGGCAGCAAACATCATGCTGAAGTGTTGGGGCCAGTACACAGCCCTGTTTGACGCCGTTGGTGACATGGAAGGCTTCCGACAGCTCCCCTTCGTCAAGTACACGTGCCATCATGCCCTTGTGAAACTGTTGGACGATCTTGATGAATTTCCTTGGGCATCCAAATTTTCCATGATCTTCCATAGACCCTCCTGTTAACCGTGTCGAAAGCCTTTGTCAGATCGACAAAGACCATATAGAGGTTACGGTGCTGCTCTTGGCATTTCTCCTGTAGTTGGCGAGCAGCAAATATCATGTCTGCTGTTCCACGACCTGCTCTGAAGCCCCATTGGGTCTCAGGGAGTAAGTCCTGTTCCAGGTGATCGATTAATCGATTGAGGAGGACTCTGGCCAGTATTTTGCCAGCGATTGACAGGAGGGAGATCCCTGTGGTTATCGCAGGCCTGGCGGTTTCCTTTCCGCTTGTACAGGTGGACAATAGTGGCATCCTTTAATTCCTGTGGCACACGTTCGCTGCACCAAATGGATGTAAATAACTCTGTCAATTTTAGCATCAACGTGGGCCCTCCTTCTTTGTAGATTTCGGTTGGTATTGAGTCCGCACCCGGTGCCTTCCTGCTGGACATCTGGCTTGTTGCCTTCTTGACCTCTGCTAAGGTAGGTGGAATATCAAGCTTGGCATTGATTGGGACCTGGGGCATGCGCTCTATGGCTTCATAACATATAGTGGATGGATGGTTCCGTTCTGTCCAGCGATTTAGTATCTGAGGCTTGTCAATTAGTAGCCTTGCTCCATCTGCATCGAGTATGGGAGTGGGGTGAGATTGTTGAGGTCCGTAAACAGTTTTTAGGGCATCGTAGAAGCGTTTGAAATCATGTCTGTCTGCATATATCTGGATTTCATCAGATTTTTGTTAGCCATGCGTCTTGTAATTTCCTGATTCTCTCTTGAGCCATTCTACGAGCATCTAGGAAAGCTGTTTTTTTGGATGATGATGATGGGTCATTTTGATAGGCTCTGTATGTCTCATGTTTCGTTAGAAGGATAGACTTGATTTCTTCGTCATTTTCGTCAAACCAGTCGTGGCTCTTGCGTACAGAGTGTCCTATGAGCTCAGAGGTAGATAGGTACACGGTGTCTCTGAAACGGCATGATTCTCTGGATACGATAGGTGCGGCAAAACGGGAAAACCACGAGAGAAACCCCATTAGATACATCAATCAACACAGAACGGGAATTGTTTGTCTAAACACATTGAAATACATATTTAGGAGGAGATCGGAACAATTATGAATATGTCCAATATGCGATGAAGATGTTCCTTAAATGAACAATGACCGATTCTCTGAAGAAGATCTTTCTGGAAACATGATACCAGGTAGACCAAGAAGAGGAAACATGATACCAGGTAGACCAAGAAGAGGAAACATGATACCAGGTAGACCAAGAAGAGGAAGACAAAGAAGAAGATGGGTGTAAAATGTGTGAATAGAGAAGATAACCCAGAAAGCGGAAACTATAATGGAACACCGTTCTATTCAAACTGTGTGATACGTTGCCTCAAGAAAAGTATTTGCTAGCAAACTAGGTTATCTAAGCACACTTGTAGATTGACACACAATATCGCGTCCAGTGAGAGTCGATGTCTAGTGCCCGGTACTTGAGTATTTGAAAATAAAGTATTCTTCCCTTTCACTTATCGCAACTAAAAATAAATGCAATAGGATACAAAACATTGCAATATATTACTTTAGCACACATACACTGAACCTCTAATCTCAAATCTGATTTTCACATTGAAAATTTCAATGCTGATATCTAATTTCATTTCGAGGATTTTAAATATAAATGCACCAATTCAACCAATCCAAGAATTCTCATCCAAATATTCAATCGTTGGAGTCAAGAGGGTTTCAATCGATATTCTAATTTTGCAAACATCTGTCAAGCAGACTAGAGAACATTGTGAGAGTAGATGGCATTGATTTTGAATTTTGAAGCTACGTCTGACAACGAAGGTTGTAACTTGTGTTCAAGTGGGCGAGTAAATATAACAGAAAGATATTGAGAACATGTCGTTAATTTTGTTTCTTTCAGTTTGCTAGCAACATGTATTCTTTAACATATGTGTCCGTTCTGTACATGATCATTCGTAAATGTTCTGTTGTTACTTTAAAGCTGCAGTCTGAGCCTACATGTTGGTCTAAAGATTATTAAAAAGCAAACGATTGACTTCATTCCACCGAATTTCCTGTATGGCGACTTTTATGTTGACACATATGCACGTCATCTGCCGAGAATGTTGCACAAAACTGGCAACTCCGTAGCTATAGCAACAATCCTATGGATCTCCGGAGAAAATTGCACATGTGAAACGTCTCCCCTTTGGTTTATGATGTAGCAAAGAATGAGTAACAATGTTCCTCTTGCAGGTCGTAAACTGCTCCCGAGACGGAAAGGTAGATGGGCTGCTGACATACCACTGTAAAACAACAAGGTCAATAGCTACAGAAACAGAAAGAACCTACACTGTTCATGATTGAGTGGACATGTCTTATTGTTTCTGCATTATGTCACATTGTGTGCAGGGATGATTTGTGCAGCTATTCTGACCTGCGATTAGATGTTGTATAACATTCTCACTGAATTTATGCAGTCTGTGAGCGCATGTGTGATTATTTGTTATTCTAATCATGTACTGCTGTGTACATGTGTTTGTATGTGTTTGTTTGTGTGTTTTGCATATGAGTGTATGAATGAGATGTGTACACGAATTTCCGTGCGTATGATAATTTCTATACGTGTGTGTGTGCATGTTTAAGTGTATTCGCGTTCGATAGTGACTGCGACACATACAAACACGTGTACGTATGGGTGTGTTCGTGCATGTGTACACATGTCCCCATACGCATGTGGGCATGTGTGCGTATTATGAATACATACTCTCATAATTGCTAGATATAATAATTCAAATGACATCTATGTTTCCTAATGTGACTGTCGGTTTGCTTCAGTTAAGTGACTGACACAAGTTGACCCGGACGAAACTAGACAGAAAGTAAACAATGCATATATGTAGCAATGAACACACACTGAGTGCTCCCTCGCAACATTATTGCCTAAGAAAAATCCATTTAACCAATCAGACGTGACAACAATTTTTAAACGTAGTCCAGGCAATATCAATGATATGTGCAATTTAAACTATTACTTAAGATGAAATATTAGATGGACTTAAAAAATCCTATTTTATATTTCAGATATCAGTCTAGTTTCAGACGCGACATTTGCCTGGCTTATCCTGTGGTTCACATTCGCTACTTTTGTAGACATAATATAATCCACAGTACTAGGAAAACTGTCTTAAATTGTTGACATATCTGGGACACATCATGATATTTAAGCATGTACAGATAGTCAACACAAGATCAGAGGGATACAAGAGGTACTCAACCAACTTTTAAACTGTGTAAAGGTTCGCATTAACATTACAATCCTTATCAAAGTCTACGTAATCTGATGTTCTTTGAACACTTTTATAATGAAAGTTGATATTACTTTCATTATGTTCAATAGTGTTGGATGATTAAAGACATAACAGATTGAATTACGTTCGTCTAAATTGTGATCACATGTTATCAGTTAATCTCTGTCACAAGCAGAGCTTAATACAAAGACAGAATCAAACGTGTGACATCACTCACACATAATTACCCGACAAAATCGGTTTGATTGATTGATATAACCATTACTATTGAACAGGTGAATAACTGTGTGTGTGTGTGTTCAGATCACTTTCTTACACGTGAAGATATCAGAGCATTGGACAAACTCCGTTGCAAACTTTACCATAGGACGACGAAATTCTACCTGTAGTCTATACATCTGTGGCAGAGCAGATCATGTTCTCAGCATTGGTTGGTATCTGGTATATGATTGAAGATCTAAAACGAGTAGAGGGAGCATCACCCTTCTGGTCCGGCACTGTCTGTATTTAGTCTGGTTATGAATGTGTTGATATTACCTTTCTTTTAGAGGCAACAATATAAGACGAAAGAAAAATATCGTGTTATTTAGAAGGCACATAGTTCCTGTATTTTGTCCCCAGACATTGTGATATTGAGACATTCACTTCATCCCTACTTTACAATGTCGAAATGAGATCGGGAGACAGCAGCCAACGAGATATAAGTACTTGTCAATTAATCTAGACGACAGTTGTTTGTAACGGTGATAGATACTAGGACATGTATGATAATTGTGGCCCATACAGTTTTTCAGTTCTCAACCTAGTTCTTAGATTTGATTTATATCGGAAATTATCGCTTCCCCCTCACAGTTCATGTTTTGATATGGCTACAGTAATATTGTTTCAGTTTTAGTGGTTTAGTGGATGTCGTACACACATGCTTGCAAATTCAATAACTATTGTACTAGACATGGGTATGTTCTCAGTAATGAGAGGGCAGAGATACTTCTAACGCTATCACCTGTAGACGATGTTTGTATGATGTATAATGAGACATTACTGCAAATGCGTTTAACCTTTCGCTGCTACATACTTTCTGAAGGCTGAGCTAAATAGCTACTCTTTGTTTCTAGGTCACAAACGTGAATGTACGCCAATAGCAATGAAATTAGAAATGTATAACTGTTAACACGTCTTTAGCTAAAAGGAGAGAAAACTAACAGACGTATTAATGCGTCTTTAAAAGTGATTGAGAAAGTAAATATACGTCATACGCAAAGGGTTAACAGCTTGCTGAATGACTACATTATAAAGTAACTCATTGCGTACTAACTGACGCAGGGTGCGCTAAGATTGTCTTTTAAAATAAACCAGCTGCCGCAAACTGCGCAAAGCATTGTTTCATGTAAACTTGGTGCAAAATCAATGTATTGTGACACAAATTCCTGTTTTTATATACAGCAAATCTATATTTTTCTACAATCTTAGTACGTTTGGCAATATTTGTTAATTTGATGACATTTTTATATTTTTCAAGTTGGAAAACATGAGAAAAAAAATGAATTCGGTCACATCGTGTTTTTCATTTCGATAATGAGTTTAAGGATAAATATTACATCATTGCACTTTGGGTTTACTGATAGTGCTCAGTCCCCATTATCAGGTGGCGAAAAGTGCAGAATCCTATCAAAGAGCAAAGATCACCCAAGCAACCAAAACAACGCAAAACAAAAATAGAAAACCCCGACACTGGACAACAACCCGTTACCAGTGTGACGACAAAAGAAGAAGAAGAAGAGTGTTAAGGTTACCAACTTGTGCAATCATGATGTTTCCCACTTTATTTGTGATTGTCGACGAAGTAGTTAAACATAACTCATGTTACAATTTGGGTTAAATTCTAAGATAGTTCGTCTATGCTTCATTGATAATTTCAACATGATTATCTCGGTTTTAAAAGTTTGTCTTTATTGGTGCATATTTGCACCAATAACGCAAATATGGGCATCAAGTGGGTTGATAAAATTTTAGAAGACCTTGATTTTGCCGACGATATAGCCCTTTGAGTTCATCACATCAAGATATTCAAATGAAAACAAACCTTCTCCAAAATATCTCAGGACAAATTGGTCTCCAAATAAACACCACAAAAACAAAAATTGTTGACCTTACCAGCAGTCCAGAAAATATTCAACTAAAAACTACACTCTTGAAAAAGTCAAAAGTTTTACATACCTAGGGAGTATGATGACATCTACGGGGATACAGCGCCAGAAATTCCACACAGAATCGCATTGGCATCAAGTGCTTTTAACAAATTGTCAAATATATGGAAGTCCAATTCACTCAGCAAGCACTTAAAATTAAAGATCTTTAACTCTTGTGTGATTCCAGTATTAACTTATGGATGCGAGAGTTGGAAAGCAACAAAAGCTCTAGAAAGAAAATTAGATAACTTTGAGAATAAATGTCTTAGAAGAATACTGAACCTCAAATGGTCAGATTTCAGACCCAATACACAAATAAGACAAGAGACCAAGCAAGAAAATGTATCAAATTTTATAAGAAAGCGCCGCTGAACTACATCGGCCACACACTTAGAATGGATGAGAGAAGACTCCTTACCAATCCCTCATATGGACACCAGAGGGAAAAAGAAAACGAGGAAGACCAAAGAGACTCTGCGTAGAACCATCACCAGAGAAGGCTCAACGATGGGCCTAGTAAACATTAAAGATCTAAAACAGATAGCAACGAACCGCGAGACATGGGAACTATGACCTCTGCCCTATGCCGCCCACAGGCCCAAGAGGAAAGACTAACTAACTAAAAGTTTGTCTAAGTAGTTATTCCACCATTATGTTGCATTAAAATCTTCATCTTCTGTGTTTGATGCTAAGTTTGAACATACGTTTTGAGAACGCGTGCTGTCTGAAATAACGAAACACATCAAAACATAGTGATATAGTTTGCAAAGTACAAAAACAAGATAAATCGTCGAGCGGCGAGATCCATAACAAACGAAATGAAGACTATGCATATATATATATATATACGTCGCTGCCGTCATCATGAAGCTAATGGTACACGCGAACTACAAGATACATAAAGACAAATAGTAAGAGATGGAGATGACTGTCAGAATCCGGTAAATTAACTGTATAATACAACTCTCGACCGGCCCAACAGTATTTCTAAGTCTATAAATATAATATAGCAACAGAGGAAACTGTGTAAACCTAGGTCATTCAGTTCTGTTAGGAGATCGGTAGATCATTAATTTGGCTCGGCGATGATACAGAATTAGCTCATAATATATGTTTTGCAGGCCGTGTCTCACGACATGAGGCCCCCCCCTTATCTGCACATTTTAGTCTGCAAAACAATAAAACATATATGAGTATCACTTAATGTCATTATAACACTAGATTACCCTAAACCATGGGTTCCCAAAGTGGAGGACCGCCCCAGTGGGCGCTGAAGCCTTCCAGGGGGTGATAGTGGGTTCAGAAGCATTTGGTGGAGGGAGGAGGAGGAGTTTTTTCGGGATTTTGCGATTGAATAATCATTAAAAGATTTGAATTCTGCATTTTAATTCATCTTATGTCTATCTTACAGATCCATTTTGTCATCAATTTTCTATTTCATGTATATAATCATTTGAAATTGACCATGTATATCAGAAATAGATATCAATTTTCTATGTCAAAGTGAAAATAGAGCATGTATGCATTTTATATATGGGAGGGGTGTGTGTGAGTTGTTGGCAAACTGTTATAATAGAGAGGGAGCGTTACAACATTTGTGTCCTATAAAGTGGGCAGTAGGCCGAACATGTTTGGGAATCTATGCCCTAAACGAACATTTCTTTTGAAAATGATATTAGGAAGGATGTTAATGCCGTTGTCGGGTCGCCAAAAACTCAACAAATGGATCTATACACATCGTTAACGCCCCCATGACATTAAACGGTGACACTATGGCAGACATGTAGAATGATATCGACAGCATATAATTGATTAGAATATAAACTCAGACTGACTATAGTAGAAAACTGCACGCGTTGATGTGCAGTGCGTAAGAAATGTACACGAAAAAGCAGCGATAGTGGACGGACACATAATGTGGGTGGACAACAGAGAAGAAAAGAGAGGGATAACGAGAAGAAGCAAGTCGATGTAGTTTCGTTAAGTAAAGTAGATGGGAACTTCAAATAGAAATAGTAGATTGTGATAGTAGGACTTTAAGAAAGGAAAGCATAGCAATAGCAGACACAAGGAGAAGAAGCAAATCGATGTAGATAGAATAGATCAAGAAAATTGGTAAAATAATTAGAAACTGCAGGGTTAGATATAAGCTTAATAACGGTCGTCACAAAATTTAACATTGGGAAACTGACCAAGTATAGAATATGCATTACATATGAAACCAAAGATATAAATTGTGTGTGGAATGACAAAGAATTGTTTATATTATCTACATCAAAATAAATATATTTTTACATCTACAAATCAACAATGCTATTTGGTACTTGTCATAATATCGTGCTGTTAGGAAGAATGTCACACCCGTACTACCAATATGATATCACAAGTTAGGACATGTCGGGCAACGTCTATGTAACTATCATAACGTCTATGTAACTTCATGTAACCGTCTATGAACCGATCATGTGTCAGTAACCATCGTAACCGATCATGTAATCGCCTCATGTTCTCCAAGATGTACCCTGTTCTACCTCCTGTCTCCATCATGTCCCCACAGTCTTCATCCATCGCCCTTAACCCCCCTTTCTATAATATATATATACAAAACACCAGACATTACAGACACAATCAGACGATACATCCCGATTGTCTGTTGTCTTTCCCCAGATGGATGATGGAATTGGTTGTCCACTCTTGTTTGTCGTTAGTTGTTGGAGTGGGAGTTTTATTTTTGTTCCATGGCCAGATGAGTATCCCTTGTTGTGTTATATCCGTGTTTATTTAGTGTGGTCTTGATATTGTTTATTCATCTCTTTCTTGGTTTTCCCCTTGGCTCTAGTACCTGATATCTTTTCATTGTATGCTGTTATTGATGGTTTGTTGTATACCATTCTCATAAATGTCAAACTACTGCATTTGTTGTCTTTCAATGTATTCGGTGCATGTAGTTGTGTCCAGTGCATGATAAATCCCTAACTGCACTAAAATGAACATGTGTCACCAACAACTAAAAACATGTGAAAAACTAGAAATAGAAAAGACAAAATATGTAACAATAATAATCACATACATACATAAAATACATACACTACATACATAAATACATACACTACATACATAATACATACACATACATACATAAATACACACATACATACATAAATAAAACACATACATACATAAAATACATAAATAATACACATACATACATACAATATATACACATACATGATGAAGCAATGAGAACAGACTCTTTGGTACATAGTCTTACTGCAATCTTCACTTGTCTGCCATGACAGAGATGTTTTATAAACCACGTCGCATTTACGTCCTTATAGAACAGTCTGTGCCGACAATACATTGGTCACATTTGTCCAGCAATGTTAGATGGAAACTGCCGGTTTGTGTGTATTATATCGGAAAAGTTGTTTCTCTTGAGAAATAAAGACACCAGGAACAAAAGTGGCTACAAAATCAGTACTGAACTTTATTAGGAAACAAGAAATTAAATAGTTCGGCCATATAAACAGATTACTAACAGACAGTTAGCCTCAAAGAGCAATGTTACTCCGAAACAGTGGATCATCATCATCAAATAGTTTGTCCTGAGTAGAACTTTGCAACCCCAACAGTACTCCGGAATTTCTCTCTATCATAGGCCAGATGTCCTCAAACAGTGGATAAAAAAGCAAAATCAGGCTACGCAAAAAGATGGACCTCAGAGATAACAGAAGCCACGAAAGACACTGGTTATGATGTATCAAACAAAAACCTGTTCTATAAATTGCTTCTTATCCTGACACTGTAAGGTAAAACAGGATTAGAGAAAAGAAAGAAAGAGTTTTTGTTCAATAGCGAGGTGTTATCTGGAAGACGATTGGATTAACTAACTGCGCGCATGTTATTGACAAAGTTCTTAAATTAGTTAGATTGAATCTTTGGACTCAATGACGAGTTAGTCGCTAGGATTTTATTAACTTTTGAAAGGGGATATAGAGCTGGTTTAGTTATTTGAACATGCTCTCTTGTCTCTACATAAAATAAAACTATAGCTAGAGCTTGTCAGTGTTGAATCTTTGATAATATCTTCAATTTCATGTATTATGCTGATCTGGTTTTGCATGTGGATGTGAGATAACATAGCTGATTATATAATTGCAGTTATAACTGTGTTTCTTATAACAGTTATTAGACCGTTGGTGGGGTCAAAGGCTTATGGGTATTGGGGTAACATGAGCCAGGGTTAGCGAGGGGGCACGCTAACCAAGACTCTGCCCCCAACCTCCACGCGGTGATCCTGGAAACAGACTCAGGTTTTGGTCTGGCTAAGGGGGGCAGGGATCGGGGAGAGCTACTTTGGTGCAAGTAGAGATGTAAAGGTAGTCATGCTTGATGGGATCCGCTCGCAACATAGACGAGCGAACTCCCAGAGTTATTATCAATGCTCGACTCTCCCGACCGAAGGAAAAAGCTCGGACAGCCCAGAGGGAATTGACGGACATGGTGAGGTAGGCACCAGGGCAAGAACGCAAATCGTAATCTCCGGAGCAAGAGACTCCATACACGTGCTCGACGTATAAACCAAAGGTCCCACCACAAATCACCAGTTTCTCTGTCGATGGGGAGACTTGTGAATATGAAAGGAAGAGAGACGCATCTAGTGATGAAACATGTGCCCACGCTGGGCGAAGCTCGAAGCCCTGAGGAAGGGGCTCGTTGGCAAAAATAAATGTCAGATACATAACGAATAAAAGTTTACCCTCGTGTCGGTACGAGGAAATATCGTACCTGACTCCGCATCGGTGGCCTGGTGCAGATATATGTACTGGGCTTGGTTTGCCGAGCGCAAAACAATAAGTTGCGTTCTAGTGCATAACGAAACTACCCTCCCTGGGAAGACCGTGCAAGGTACTGTTGAGATAACAATTAACATCCCCTGAAGAACTGAGGTGGGTGGTGCCTAAAGGAACTGCCAGCCTTGGGACAACTGGGCAAGGTACTATTGAAGTCACAACTAACATCCCCGGAAGAACTGGGGTGGGTGATGATGGCGAGCGCAAAATCCCCAGTTGCGCTGCTAGCGTCGATTGAAACGACCCTCTACATTGTCTGTGCCTGGCCCCAGACCGTTGTCTTCCGAGACTAACTGCAAATTGCCACGTACCAACGCGCGTCTAGACAAGGCTAAGAATGCTCCTACCACGGATCAAACTCAAAACTGAACGGTAAAGTAAGGTCGACAATGTAAAGATCTGACAGGCTGTCCGGGTCCGAACATTGGCGAAGGCCGATACTTTACACGGTGTCTTATACGAGTAAGACGCCGTCCGAGGACAAGCTTATAAGCCCCTAGAATTGTTTCTAATCCGGAACGACCTCACAGTCAGAAAGGTCATAACAGCGTAACTCACTGACTTGGCGCAGATCACAAAGCCCAAATATACGTCAAAGCTGATCGAAAAGGCGTAGATCCAGGCCGACTTAGTCGGCAGAAAGGAT
The DNA here is from genome assembly GCA_020796225.1 of Arion vulgaris. NCBI lineage: Eukaryota > Metazoa > Mollusca > Gastropoda > Stylommatophora > Arionidae > Arion > Arion vulgaris. Next base: position 23,245,325 of record CM036761.1, on the reverse strand, counting down.
CGTACCCTAGGGAAAGTTCACCCTAGTAAATCAAAAGCTGGCTGAAATCGGACGGGCGGGTATAGTTACTATGGGCGCACAATCGACCCGACGTAGATCACTCCGTTCTTGCCAGTGGACCAATTATACATCACAAAAAGAATGATGAAATTGGCCTGAAGAAGGAACGAAAGAGAGAGAGAGAGAGACCGTGTGTGACATCCCTAAACCTGCACAATTAATTATCTATAATCAGAATCATGTTTGCCATTTTTAAACAAAAGCTAGCAGTCGCCGATAGCGAATGTGATAACGCTCTAGTGACCGCACGCCGTGGAAATGCTGGGGCTTCAGGTCCGCTTGAGTTGAAAATCCTACATCATTTAATAACAGATTCAAATTACTAGTACACCTGAAGTCGGTGTACGCTCGTCTGAATAGCGAGTAACACTGTTGATAAGAATGGCAAACCTTCACTTAAAAATCAGTCAGATTGCTCATGTTAGGCACAATTACTACAAATGAATTCATAGCTGTCGAATAAATAAAAATAGTGCTATTGAGAAAAAGTTCACAGAAAATAAGTTCATTTTGGTGTTCATTGAAAGGATAATTTGCATACTTTTTCTGACAGTTATTGCAAAACAGAGACCTTAGTGAAATGACATTTCTAGATCTAGGTCTGTAGAATTTCTGTAATTTTTTAAAGAATGAAAATTAATGTTTTCAAAGTTTGTTTCTTGTTTATGTTATAACTGTAATGAACGGCAATAGTTTCAGCTAAAACAAATATATAACAATATGTTCTTCTTTGTAACTGTGGAACGGCAATAGTCGTTCACGCTAAAACAAATATATAACAATATGTTCTTCTTAGTAACTGTGAACGGCAATAGTTGTTCACGCTAAAACAAATATATAACAATATGTTCTTCTTTGTAACTGTGGAACGGCAATAGTTGTTCACGCTAAAACAAATATATAACAATATGTTCTTCTTTGTAACTGTGGAACGGCAATAGTCGTTCACGCTAAAACAAATATATAACAATATGTTCTTCTTGTAACTGTGAACGGCAATAGTTGTTCAAGCTAAAACAAATATATAACAATATGTTCTTCTTTGTAACTGTGGAACGGCAATAGTTGTTCAAGCTAAAACAAATATATAACAATATGTTCTTCTTTGTAACTGTGGAACGGCAATAGTCGTTCACGTTAAAACAAATATATAACAATATGTTCTTCTTTGTAACTGTGGAACGGCAATAGTCGTTCACGCTAAAACAAATATATAACAAAAAGTACACTTTTTATTTTAGCACTTCCATTTCTCAAAAGCCTCAAGAGTGCAGAGTCTCTGTGGTGAAGTGGTTAAACCGTTTACCTTGCGTTCTAAAGGCCATGAGGATGAATCCAGAGAGCGCCGTTCGGTCAATGATGTATTGTTTCCAATATCCTTCAATTGCTACTATATCTATTGTGACTCTAATTGAGCTTTGCAACTACTCTTGACATATTGTATGCCATGTCTGCCGAGAGTAGCAGATGAATAAGGAGCAATTCGTTGCAATGACGTCAATTCCTTAAACTTTAAAAGCCCATTATATTTATTCCTGTTTTTTTCAGTGATTAAAATCATCTTCAAGACCCTGTCAATCAACTAAACAGTGCCGCGACCCAAGAAAAGCTGCAGTGTCTCATCAATAATTGATATTCAAGCCATTAAATTGTGAATTTGACCCATACACTTAGAAGTAACATTTCTTCATATAAACTAACATTACGACCCATCAAGAAATAGTGAAACTCCGGCCGTGTTGGGAATATATGTTCTCTCTATGAGTTTAACCCCCCCTTATTCCCCCAACACTTTTAGAGTGATGCTGACAAATGACAAACACTGCTTGCTCGAGACGAGGTTATTATGTACAAGAATGAAGAGATTGGTACGCAATTTTGGCAGGATTTAGTGACACAGAAAAGAGTGATGTGATTAAAGAAAGAACTGAAGACTTGACAATGTGAACGAGTAACCGTTTTATACAGATCATATCAAAACATTACTGTTGGAAGATATTGGAATGACAATTTTCTTGGTTGTATATATAGCAAACAGTTCACTATTTTGTTTGTCGCTAGATATATATATATAACTTTAATTTGTTTTAGACTAAAATTATGTTCATTGTTTAGTAAGCAGATATATTATTCCAGAAATTAAGAGGCGATCTTGTCTCTTCACAACTCTATATCCCTGGTTCTGTTAATCAGTACCGTCTTCGATCTTTTGTCCAACCACGATCTAAGACAATTCAATATCTTCTACTTTCAGTGTCTTCCACGACCTCTACTTTCATGAATTTTACCAGTTGTCACCAAATGTTCTAAACCTCATCTTCGTATTATATGTCCGAAGAACCTTTATTGTCTGATTTTTATTCTTTTGATAATGTTTATTTGTGTGCAGGCCTGTTTCAAAACCTCATCTTTGTTTCCTTCCTGCCCATGGCATTTTCTGCATTATTCTGTAAGGCCACATCTCTATTGCTTCCAGCAATCTTATTGTTTGCTTGTTCAATGTCCATGATTTGCTGCCATACATAAGCTATTGAAGGGCTGGTGAAGACCATCATGGAAAGAGGCATACTGGCAAAAAGAAGATGAGGAAGACAACGTAGAAGATTGATTCAGAATGTAACTGATGGGTTAAATATGACGGATGCAGAGGCGGGACATCTGGCCTATGAGAGATAGATATTCCGGAGGACTGTTGGGGTGGCATAGTTCTGCTCAATACAAGCTATTTGATGATGATGACTGAGGTTATTTTAAATCGTTACAAAATTCGTGAACAGACTGTGGTTTGAACGAAGTCTACCGGACGTATAACAGTAATTGTTTGCAAGCAGTCTTATGTACCTCACGACCTAACGAATTCATGTTTAAGTAATTGGTAGGTAGCTTGGTTATGGAAAAAAGCGTTTTATGTTATATAATTTTGCATAAGCACAACAAAATGTTCATCAAAGTTTAGAATTTACAGTAATACACAAAAGGGCGTCAAGTGTTTGCAAAGTCGTATCCCTATTACATATTATAAAAAGCAATATGACATAGTGAATAAATGATACATTCCACTTCTATCAATGAAAATAAATGGTGTGTGCATACACGAATGACAATTGTTCGGATACAGTGTGAAATTATAAATTCCACGAGATACCCGATAATCACTGCAACTGAATTGGATTGTGAAGCACGCAAATGCGTACTTATTTAAAAACTTGACTATCGTGCTGTTAAACTTCTACATGTATACCAAATCAACATGGCTGTTAATTTACTAATAACATATAAGTAAAATCTTACAGCACTAAAGGTTTGGGTGAACAACAAATACTTTATAAAGGTCGTCACTGTTATCTATATAACACGTAAAAATCAGTAATTTCTGTCAAGTGGATGATTTTATATTGGTCAGTAAAACTGTTCACGAATTTTTGAACGAACTATAGAGTTATACATTCATCGAGGAAAGACAGATAATGAACCAAGAAAATGACAATTTAATATCCCAGACCTGGATGAAATCTCACTTCAAGAGGTAGAATCGTACATATACTTGGCAGCAACAAAGACAAAAAGAGAGGAACAAATAGATATGTCAGATTAAGAAAACAGAATGGAGAGAAAATGTCATCGAAATAATAATATGGAAGTCTAAAGAAATGAAAAATAGAACCAACATTATAATAATTAGCTCCAATGTTGAAGCTGTTCTGATATATGAGTTAGAAACATGGAGAACGAATAAAACAATAAGTAATAAATAGCAAACATTCATCAACTGCTGTCTACTCAGAACAGAGGGACTGAAATGGGGTTGGATAGAGTCAGAAATAAGGAGCACATGGAAAAAACGACACAGATTCCAGTTACTAAAACACGGTGCAGATGGACATTACACATAGTGGGAAAACCCGCGGAGACTATGTCACTAGATACCTGAAACCCACAGGGAAAAGGAAAGATAGGGAAACCTAGAAATACACGGTGAAAAGATTTGGAGACAAAAATTAACGATTTACGGGAAGATCAGGAAGGAGCTGCAAGAGATAGCAGAAGACAGATAGACTTATCAAGAGTTGATTAATGGACCTTGCTTCAAACGGATTGAAAAGGTAAAAAAAAAGAGCGATTTATATATATATATCGAGAGAGAGAGAGAGAGAGAGAGAGAGAGAGAGAGAAGGACGTGGGTGGGATTAAGAAATAAATGTCTTTACGTTTGAAACACATCTCGATTGATCCAGTCAACTTTTATTTTTCTGACGTGAAATGCTAGCGTGGTTACTGGATGAACAAATACAATTTTGTTCAAGACAAAATATTTAATGTAAATGGTACATCCAGACATATATTGAATAATTTTTATGACGTGAAAACTGAACCACGACAATTATTAGATTAGTAAACTTATAAAAATGATTGTTAACTTAGCTATTCTTTTATCTTACACCTTGTGCATTTCATCGCTGTAGAGAGAATACATGTTGTGTTTCTGGAGATCGTAAAGTGTACTGCTTGTTATTGACATCTATTGTTATTGTAATATTGAAGTGCCTTATTGAATGTTGTATCTCGTTGACTATTTCCAGACAAGGCTGTCCAGACATTCGTGTATTCTAGCCTGATGTTTTTATACAGTATGTTCTAGCTGCAGACACGTTGGAATTTATTTTGACCAAAAAACCATAACATTTCATTCCATGATGTTTTATAAATGTACTGAATAATGTTGTAACGAATGTTCTCAGTGTTTTATATTTCTATATAGTCTCTCCTTGATTTATATTTTTGTGCTTCATGATCAGTGATATTAGGTAGTTTATGTTGTTTCCCTTAGGTATTCTAGTTTCGATTTCTCTACCTAGTCTGTCATTTATGTAAAGATACTTTATAATTACATGAATTCTTTCCATTGTCTGTCGCTAATAGTAATGTTACACTGTACTGTTAGATTTATTAACATTACTTATGTTAAATGTTCAAAGTTTATTTCAGTCACTGTTAACACACATTACACATATATGTGTATATATATTCATATTTAACATGTTGAGGTGTTGAATGAGATCAAGACACAGAAAGCTTGTCATCAATATAAGAAAGAGGTAGTCATCATTTTTCGGGCATGTGATGAGGGGGCGGTAGGTTTACAACACATTGTTACAACCAGTTAAATCAAGGGTAGACGAGAGAGAGAGAAAAAAAAATTGTGGGTAACCTGACTTCATGGCACGGTAGAGCGCCAACATCTGAGATGATAGCAAACACCATAAGACAGAGATTTGTGGAGATTCATGATCGCCTACGCCAGCTGGCACGGCAACTGAAGATGATGATGTGTATATTATATATATATAGAGGGAGATAGAGAAAGAGAGAAAGAGAGTAAGAAAGAGAAAGAAAGCATATAGTGAGACTGAGAGAGATACAAGAAATGCAAAGATGCGTTAATGGCTCAGGGAAATCTATTGGTAAAGTCGACAGGAATATACTGTAAAATTGATTAATAGAATATAAGTTTAGACTAGTCGTCAGATCATCATTATTGCAGATCAAACCAATGACTTCATAAGTGCTATGATCGCCACCTCAGTATGTCATAGTGTTGCCATAGTGTCATAGTGTTGCAACTAACGACACCGGTCCTATGTTGGTTTACTATTATTCTTTGATTTAAATATAGTGATATTCTTTAGCTACACGCTATTTGACATAGTGTTCTTGTAGTCTGGTTATTGTTGTAGATTCATTATTATTACTTGATTTAAATATAGTGATATTCTTTAGCTACACGCTATTTGACATGGTGCTCTTGTAGTCTGGTTAGTGTTGTAGATTCATTATTATTACTTGATTCATGTATAGCCACTCTCCCTTACTGAATTCAGAATATCCACCTTATCCATTACTCGCCTGCTTTCTACAGCTTTTTAAGGGGAGATTTTGGTCTTGAAACTTTATTCGTTGCTTTGGTATTAATGTAGAATTTGTATAACAATTTTGAAAGATTATGACTTAGAATAGTAGAAAAAATAAGTAAAAAAATGTCAACGCATTGCCATGAAACAATAAAAAATAGCCGCCAAACACAAAATGTCAAATCCCTAAGGCTCTGAAATTAATGAATATAAATGAATTCTGTTTTCACTCTAAGGTGAATATCTACTGTACAGAAGAGATCACATCAGATTCTAATAGCTAATCATATCTACTGTACAGAAGAGATCACATCAGATTCTAATAGCTAATCATATCTACTGTACAGAAGAGATCACATCAGATTCTAATAACTAATCATATCTCCTGTACAGAAGAGATCACATCAGATTCTAATAACTTATCATATCTACTGTACAGAAGAGATCACATCAGATTCTAATAACTAATCATATCTACTGTACAGAAGAGATCACATCAGATTCTAATAGCTAATCATATCTCCTACAAAGCATCGTGGAATTTCCCAAGAGATCTGTTCACACAGAAAATGTATTAATGTGTCGTAGCTGTTCATCTCACATGTAATAAAACAATCATGTATGACTAATATGATTATTTCACACACAAACGACTAGTAAACATCTTTCAACACTGGAACTGGTAATATTTGTCTCGGATCTGTGCTCTCTAATCTCATACAGAATTATGTGAGTATCCTGTATAAGACATGTTTGAACAACTCTACTAATGATGGCACCGTATTTACGGTTAGTTAGTCGAGTTTGAACGAATGAGACAGTTCTTCATTTAAAAAAATGAAAACCACAAATTGATTACATAAGTTAGATCTAGACATTCAATATATTTTTGTGCACTTTATGAAGAATAAAAATGAAGACGAACATATAATAACAAGTAGCAAACTTGATGCTAAATGAAAAAGGAGAAGAAAATATAAATAATATGATGACTTGGAAACATAGTATGGTCGCGACAAGAACACAAACCTAATAGGGGACTTTGGTAATAGTCTTAGATGGCGAACTATGAACTCCTACATTTATTGACGTGACACATGATGAGATGTGTTAACTATAATTCCTTTTCTGCTATATTATTGAGTAGTGTAGTAAACTAAACCAAACTGAATTTGTTTACATTTTAGTTGTTAGTTTACTAAGCGGAAAGGGAGAAGACCAAGTTCAAATCAGATTTAGATTGCAGGCTCCATGTAGAGAAATAGACACTTTTTATAATATTTAAACCATATCTAGTTAGCAACAGTCAATCACATACGTTTAACTATCATATCTAGTTAGCAACAATCACATACGTTTAACTATCATATCTAGTTAGCAACAGTCAATCACATACGTTTAACTATCATATCTAGTTAGCAACAATCACATACGTTTAACTATCATATCTAGTTAGCAACAGTCAATCACATACGTTTAACTATCATATCTAGTTAGCAACAGTCAATCACATACGTTTAACTATCATATCTAGTTAGTAACAGTCAATCACATACGTTTAACTATCATATCTAGTTAGCAACAGTCAATCACATACGTTTAACTATCATATCTAGTTAGCAACAGTCAATCACATACGTTTAACTATCATATCTAGTTAGCAACAGTCAATCACATACGTTTAACTATCATATCTAGTTAGCAACAGTCTATCACATACGTTTAACTATCATATCTAGTTAGCAACAGTCAATCACATACGTTTAACTATCCTTTCTAGTTAGCAACAGTCAATCACATACGTTTAACTATCCTTTCTAGTTAGCAACAGTCAATCACATACGTTTAACTATCATATCTAGTTAGCAACAGTCAATCACATACGTTTAACTATCATATCTAATTAGCAACAATCAATCACATACGTTTAACTATCATATCTAGTTAGCAACAGTCACATACGTTTAACTATCATATCTAGTTAGCAACAGTCAATCACATACGTTTAACTATCATGTCACATGCAGGTGCTAGTAGGAAGAAAGAAATTACCATTTTCAAAAATCTGGTTGTTTTTTATTTCATTGGGAGGGGATGTAGTGACAGCGTGTCCTCCTCCCAATTCCCTTCCCTTGGCTTAACATGTGGATGCCAATGAACAGATGCCTAACAACACATGTAAATCCAAGAAACAGTACAGATGTTTAGTGAAATGCAATATAAGAATCTAAAGTTTGAAAGATATGCTATACCCAGACCAAGTATCATCTCAATATCAATGTTGGTTTATATTGGTTGTCAACATTCTCTACCTCATGCCAAAATGATACATTCTGAGTTAATATTATTTATTCATATCTTGATGTTTTTGTACCATAGTTGTCTTCCTCATTCCCTAAATCGTTCTATTTATAAAGGTTTTCAACGTAATAATTACGACCTCTTTGTACTAAGCGGATTGAAGTATATGTCAACAGTCAACGTTTCATTGATCAGACTGTAGAACAGATACTAGCCAGTTAAACGTTTAATGATAAACATTACTTCTGTTTCATTGATCAGACTGTAGAACAGATACTAGCCAGTTAAACGTTTAATTGATCAGACTGTAGTACAGATACTAGCCAGTTAAACGTTTAATGATACACATTACTTCTGTTTCATTGATCAGACTGTAGAACAGATACTAGCCAGTTAAACGTTTAATTGATCAGACTGTAGTACAGATACTAGCCAGTTAAACGTTTAATGATAAACATTACTTCTGTTTCATTGATCAGACTGTAGAACAGATACTAGCCAGTTAAACGTTTAATTGATCAGACTGTAGTACAGATACTAGCCAGTTAAACGTTTAATGATAAACATTACTTCTGTTTCATTGATCAGACTGTAGAACAGATACTAGCCAGTTAAATGTTTCATTGATCAGACTGTAGTACAGATACTAGCCAGTTAAACGTTTAATTGATCAGACTGTAGTACAGATACTAGCCAGTTAAACGTTTAATTGATCAGACTGTAGTACAGATACTAGCCAGTTAAACATTTAATGACAAACATTACTTCCGTTTCATTGATCAGACTGTAGTACAGATACTAGCCAGTTAAACGTTTAATGACAAACATTACTTCCGTTTCATTGATCAGACTGTAGAACAGATACTAGCCAGTTAAACATTTAATTGATCAGACTGTAGTACAGATACTAGCCAGTTAAACATTTAATGACAAACATTACTTCCGTTTCATTGATCAGACTGTAGTACAGATACTAGCCAGTTAAACATTTAATGACAAACATTACTTCCGTTTCATTGATCAGACTGTAGTACAGATACTAGCCAGTTAAACGTTTCATTGATCAGACTGTAGTACAGATACTAGCCAGTTAAACATTTCATTGATCAGACTGTAGTACAGATACTAGCCAGTTAAACATTTAATGACAAACATTACTTCCGTTTCATTGATCAGACTGTAGTACAGATACTAGCCAGTTAAACATTTAATGACAAACATTACTTCCGTTTCATTGATCAGACTGTAGTACAGATACTAGCCAGTTAAACATTTAATGACAAACATTACTTCCGTTTCATTGATCAGACTGTAGTACAGATACTAGCCAGTTAAACGTTTAATGACAAACATTACTTCCGTTTCATTGATCAGACTGTAGTACAGATACTAGCCAGTTAAACGTTTAATGACAAACATTACTTCCGTTTCATTGATCAGACTGTAGTACAGATACTAGCCAGTTAAACGTTTAATGACAAACATTACTTCCGTTTCATTGATCAGACTGTAGTACAGATACTAGCCAGTTAAACGTTTAATTGATCAGACTGTAGTACAGATACTAGCCAGTTAAACATTTAATGACAAACATTACTTCCGTTTCATTGATCAGACTGTAGTACAGATACTAGCCAGTTAAACGTTTAATGACATCAATTACTTCTTTCCCTTTTCAGAATAAATCTAACCTCATGAAAACGGTCAGAGTTTGTTACGACATAGTTAATGAAACTTCCAGCTGTGCTTGTTCAGGAAGTCAAGATGGAAATTATGTCACATACACTAATAGAAATCAACACAGCGAACAGCTTACATTAGAGGGCATTTACAAGAAAGTACATAGCGGTGTAGCAAGACAAACAGTATGCAGACATATCGTTGTAAAAGCATATCTGCACTTTTCATCTAGCACTACTCGGCAGATTTGTGGTTAAAGTACACATTTTTTAACATTACATTTAACATTTTATGGTAATGGGTTTTCTTGGCGGCATTATTGTAATATAAATCGTGTTCAGACGTGAAACAGCTTTGTCTAATATTGTATAATGTAATGTGTACGTCTTATTTCATGTTCTGCTCACACTTGTCTTGTCAGATTTATTTGTTTCACATGGCAAGTTAAACAGTTGTAGATATATATTTCATGTTCTGCTCACACTTGTCTTGTCAGATTTATTTGTTTCACATGGCAAGTTAAACAGTTATAGATATATATTTCTTGTTCTACTACACTTGTCTTGACAGACTTATTTGTTTCACTGTGAAGTTAAGATGTTGTATAGATATATATTTCTTGTTCTACTCACACTTGTCTTGTCAGATTTATTTGTTTCACGTGGCAAGTTAAGATGTTGTATAGATATATAGATATGTAGAAATGCATATGAATGTATGTGAACTAATGTCTGATATTGGTTAACTGAACTGACGTCACGCCATTCCAGAAAGACCCATAGGTGCTCAGTTTTCCCCAACACATGTTGAATGGTATGTATACTGACGATTCCTGAGTCTTGCTGGTTAAATACACTTCTCTCTTTGCCCCTCCAGCATCCAGTTCTACTTGTTCAACGTGTAATTTCAAATTCCTTAACTCACCCGGTAGCATCCAGTTCTACTTGTACAACGTGTAATTTCAAATTCCTTAACTCACCCGGTAGCATCCAGTTCTACTTGTTCAACATGTAATTTCAAATTCCTTAACTCACCCGGTAGCATCCAGTTCTACTTGTTCAACGTGTAATTTCAAATTCCTTAACTCACCCGGTAGCATCCAGTTCTACTTGTTCAACGTGTAATTTCAAATTCCTTAACTCACCCGGTAGCATCCAGTTCTACTTGTTCAACGTGTAATTTCAAATTCCTTAACTCACCCGGTAGCATTCAGTTCTACTTGTTCAACGTGTAATTTCAAATTCCTTAACTCACCCGGTAGCATCCAGTTCTACTTGTTCAACGTGTAATTTCAAATTCCTTAACTCACCTGGTAGCATCCAGTTCTACTTGTTCAACGTGTAATTTCAAACTCCTTAACTCACCCGGTAGCATCCAGTTCTACTTGTTCAACGTGTAATTTCAAACTCCTTAACTCACCTGGTAGCATTCAGTTCTACTTGTTCAACGTGTAATTTCAAATTCCTTAACTCACCCGGTAGCATCCAGTTCTACTTGTTCAACGTGTAATTTCAAATTCCTTAACTCACCCGGTAGCATCCAGTTCTACTTGTTCAACGTGTAATTTCAAATTCCATAACTCACCCGGTAGCATCCAGTTCTACTTGTTCAACGTGTAATTTCAAATTCCATAACTCACCCGGTAGCATCCAGTTCTACTTGTTCAACGTGTAATTTCAAATTCCTTAACTCACCCGGTAGCATTCAGTTCTACTTGTTCAACGTGTAATTTCAAATTCCTTAACTCACCCGGTAGCATCCAGTTCTACTTGTTCAACGTGTAATTTCAAACTCCTTAACTCACCCGGTAGCATTCAGTTCTACTTGTTCAACGTGTAATTTCAAACTCCTTAACTCACCCGGTAGCATCCAGTTCTACTTGTTCAACGTGTAATTTCAAACTCCTTAACTCACCCGGTAGCATTCAGTTCTACTTGTTCAACGTGTAATTTCAAATTCCTTAACTCACCCGGTAGCATCCAGTTCTACTTGTTCAACGTGTAATTTCAAACTCCATAACTCACCCGGTAGCATCCAGTTCTACTTGTTCAACATGTAATTTCAAACTCCATAACTCAATGAATTAATTCAAAGTTAATTTTACTGTCCTTGTCCAACAATAGGTTGCCAAGAGACTGAAGAACATTCTCCCTTATCCAATCTTAACTCTTCAACAATTAATGTCTGATCAAGTTTAAATATCAAATGATCCTGCCTGCCAAGCGTGTTCGTAGCGCGTTGGACGACGGTGTTACGAGCCCTCTGTGAGTGCGGGTTAAATTCTGCGGGCTGGCAGAAAAAGCCACAAGTTTTCCAAATTTACGGTGTTCGTGGCACCGAACCGAAGAGTTATGATGTCCATGGCACAGAGCAGAAGAGCTGAAAGATCAAGTGCTTCTGGACCGAAAACAAAAATATCAAATTTCGAATATTCAGAGATTATGAACCGTTAGTTGTCATCGTGATTGTCTAATTCTATTCTGCTTTAGTTTGTATAGAGGTTTATGAAGTGATTACTAGAACTCAACAAATATCTAGTAATTAATTATTGGCTATATATCGACTTCACGACATCTGATGCCTTACGCAAAGTTGTTCAGTTTTCATGAGTATGTACACATGCGAATGGTTCCCGTTGCTGACTGTTTTAACAAACTCCACATTCTGTCCTTAAGGTACCCGTCATTACTAATGCAACTGTTAAACAGTTTGTTAGATCTAAATATACTGGACAAATTGATAGACAACATTTAATCCCATCACAATCTGCAGTATTGTAACTTCTAGAGCATGAGCTTGAAGCCATACACAATCATTGTCCTAGTTGGCCGTGTCTTAGAGAATTTTACAAATTGAGAGATATGGGAATATATCTGCTCCTTTAAAGTAGTTATTTGAAATCCCATACTTTTGTAATTTGATGGTTATCTGAAATCCCACACTTCTGCCATAAGGGAGGGAGAGTTATTTAATGTTTAACATCTTAGACGTCTGCCATAATGTACCTATTTCAAATTCCATTCTTCTCCCATGAACTATTTGAAATCTCACACTGCTGCCAAAAGATGAATGTGCGAAATAACATTAATTGGAAAGTCGTCGTATCAGAATCCCAGTGAATACATTAGATAATCATCGTATCAGACTCCCAGTCAAAACTTTAGAAAGACATTGTGTCAGACTCCCAGTCAATACTTTAGAATGACATTGTATCAGACTCCCAGTCAATACTTTAGAAAGACATTGTATCAGACTCCCAGTCAATGCTTTAGAAAGACATTGTATCAGACTCCCAGTCAATACTTTAGAAAGACATTGTATCAGACTCCCAGTCAATACTTTAGAAAGACATAGTATCAGACTCCCAGTCAATACTTTAGAAAGACATTGTATCAGACTCCCAGTCAATACTTTAGAAAGACATTGTATCAGACTCCCAGTCAATACTTTAGAAAGACATTGTATCATCAGACTCCCAGTCAATACTTTAGAAAGACATCGTATCATCAGACTCCCAGTCAATGCTTTAGAATGACATTGTATCAGACTCCCAGTCAATACTTTAGAAAGACATTGTATCAGACTCCCAGTCAATACTTTAGAAAGACATCGTATCATCAGACTCCCAGTCAATGCTTTAGAAAGACATTGTATCATCAGACTCCCAGTCAATACTTTAGAAAGACATTGTATCAGACTCCCAGTCAGTACTTTAGAAGATACAAAACAGATGGATACTACATGAATGTACTGCATACATAACAATCACAGTCCTACATGAACATGTTATGGATCTACTGTTGTGGTTATGCTGGAGTTTGAGATAATTAACAAGCTGATGTGCAGTCATCTATGCACCTGGGATAATTAACAAGCTGATGTGCAGTCATCTATGCACCTGAGATAATTAACAATCTGATGTGCAGTCCTCTATGCACCTGAGATAATTAACAAGCTGATGTGCAGTCATCTACGCACCTGGAATAATTAACAAGCTGATGTGCAGTCATCTATGCACCTGGGATAATTAACAAGCTGATGTGCAGTCATCTATGCACCTGGGATAATTAACAAGCTGATGTGCAGTCATCTATGCACCTGAGATAATTAACAATCTGATGTGCAGTCCTCTATGCACCTGAGATAATTAACAAGCTGATGTGCAGTCATCTACGTACCTGGAATAATTAACAAGCTGATGTGCAGTCATCTATGCACCTGAGATAATTAACAAGCTGATGTGCAGTCATCTATGCACCTGGGATAATTAACAAGCTGATGTGCAGTCATATATGCACCTGAGATAATTAACAAGCTGATGTGCAGTCATCTACGCACCTGAGATAATTAACAAGCTGATGTGCAGTCATCTATGCACCTGGGATAATTAACAAGCTGATGTGCAGTCATCTATGCACCTGGGATAATTAACAAGCTGATGTGCAGTCATCTATGCACCTGAGATAATTAACAAGCTGATGTGCAGTCAGTCATCTATGCACCTGAGATAATTAACAAGCTGATGTGCAGTCATCTATGCACCTGAGATAATTAACAAGCTGATGTGCAGTCATCTATGCACCTGGGATAATTAACAAGCTGATGTGGCAGTCATCTATGCACCTAGGATAATTAACAAGCTGATGTGCAGTCATCTATGCACCTGAGATAATTAACAAGCTGATGTGCAGTCATCTATGCACCAGAGATAATTAACAAGCTGATGTGCAGTCATCTATGCACCTGAGATAATTAACAAGCTGATGTGCAGTCATCTATGCACCTGTGATAATTAACAAGCTGATGTGGCAGTCATCTATGCACCTAGGATAATTAACAAGCTGATGTGCAGTCATCTATGCACCTAGGATAATTAATAAGCTGATGTGCAGTCATCTATGCACCTGAGATAATTAACAAGCTGATGTGCAGTCATCTATGCACCTGGGATAATTAACAAGCTGATGTGCAGTCATCTATGCACCTGCGATAATTAACAAGCTGATGTGCAGTCATCTATGCACCTGAGATAATTAACAAGCTGATGTGCAGTCAGTCATCTATGCACCTGAGATAATTAACAAGCTGATGTGCAGTCATCTATGCACCTGGGATAATTAACAAGCTGATGTGCAGTCATCTATGCACCTGAGATAATTAACAAGCTGATGTGCAGTCCTCTATGCACCTGAGATAATTAACAAGCTGATGTGCAGTCATCTATGCACCTGGGATAATTAACAAGCTGATGTGCAGTCATCTATGCACCTGAGATAATTAACAAGCTGATGTGCAGTTATCTATGCACCTGAGATAATTAACAAGCTGATGTGCAGTCATCTATGCACCTGGGATAATTAACAAGCTGATGTGCAGTCATCTATGCACCTGGGATAATTAACAAACTGATGTGCAGTCATCTATGCACCTGAGATAATTAACAAGCTGATGTGCAGTCATCTATGCACCTGGGATAATTAACAAGCTGATGTGCAGTCATCTATGCACCTGGGATAATTAACAAGCTGATGGGCAGTCAGTCATCTATGCACCTGAGATAATTAACAAGCTGATGTGCAGTCATCTATGCACCTGAGATAATTAACAAGCTGATGTGCAGTCAGTCATCTATGCACCTGGGATAATTAACAAACTGATGTGCAGTCATCTATGCACCTGAGATAATTAACAAGCTGATGTGCAGTCATCTATGCACCTGAGATAATTAACAAGCTGATGTGCAGTCATCTATGCACCTGCGATAATTAACAAGCTGATGTGCAGTCCTCTATGCACCTGAGATAATTAACAAGCTGATGTGCAGTCATCTATGCACCTGCGATAATTAACAAGCTGATGTGCAGTCATCTATGCACCTGAGATAATTAACAAGCTGATGTGCAGTCATCTATGCACCTGAGATAATTAACAAGCTGATGTGCAGTCATCTATGCACCTGAGATAATTAACAAGCTGATGTGCAGTCATCTATGCACCTGAGATAATTAACAAGCTGATGTGCAGTCATCTATGCACCTGAGATAATTAACAAGCTGATGTGCAGTCATCTATGCACCTGAGATAATTAACAAGCTGATGTGCAGTCATCTATGCACCTGAGATAATTAACAAGCTGATGTGCAGTCATCTATGCACCTGAGATAATTAACAAGCTGATGTGCAGTCATCTATGCACCTGAGATAATTAACAAGCTGATGTGCAGTCATCTATGCACCTCTGAAAGAGATTAAAAACGGACAGTTGAAACAAACTGATGTCCCAGTGTGATGATCAGCTGGAGGATATCGCAGTAGATACCTCATCACTGATGACAATGAAAAAGATTTCGTAAGTATGAACAGGAATGTGTCCACTTAAGGTTTATCTCCATATGTAACTAGCGTGCGACGGGAACAGCCAGCATATACGTTCTTTGTCATCTGTTAAAAAAAAAAACGAATCATAAATAGGTCTGGTCTAAAAGCTGTCTAAAGGTAAAAGCTTGACGACATCATTGCACTGAATTTGCATTATTGCTCAGTAATTTGCATTATTACTCAGTAATTTGCATTATTGCTCAGTAATTCTTCGCAGAAATGACATACCACCAGCCAAGAATCGTAAATAAGCTACAATATATGCACAAATTATAATTTTATTTGACACAACTATTGAAAACTATTTGACTGAAGTCAAAATACAACAAGACTAGTTATACATTGAAATAACAAATTTAGACAAATCATTAGTTATACAAATTGTTATTGAGGAAAGGATAACAAAAATGTACATAGACTACTTAATGTTAATTTGTCAATTACATCGATAATACGTGAAATAATGTAAAGCGATTATCATATTGTGCTAGACAAAGGCAAAAGTTGTATTTACACATTTACCACGAAAACATTCTTTACATTTTGGCTACTCACATGTTCTCTATCCATCCCGTTGAAAATGTTACAAATTATATCCATCCCTTTGAAAATGTTACAAATTATCTGTAATAATTTGCAATTTCGAAACGCCCTCGATTTTCCTTTGTATTTTTAGTTCGCAATTGAGTTTCAAATTCCAGAGATGGAAATCCTCATTTGACGACTTTCACATTTGTTTTTATGTTCAAAGCATTTGGTAATATCAAAAAAAAAAAATAAGAAGAGATATTATTTTAATACACAATATCTCTGGCGTTGAATACTCTACGATGTCGCTCAAAGAACAAATAGAGAATTGTGTTGGAGAAAGATCATTCAAATTCATATTATGTTTGACTAGTATTATAACATTTCTTTGTTAGTGCATAGTTTCTATCTTCTTCTTCTTCTTTGCGTTCGTTCTTTACAACCAATTTTAATCACTCTTTGTGATATGTTTGATCTTTGCCAAGAATGTGTATACGTTGCACATTGGTTTGGTAGGCCCTAAACGCATAGACTTCTACATGTTTAGGACATGTGCATCCGATTTCAGCCAAATCTCTTTAGTCACCTCTTACGACATGTGTGGCAGGTAACAGTGGTTCTATTCTTTACATCCCAAAATTGGGCCCTGTAACCACTCAGGAGTATAGTTTATATAAGTGTAATCGAATGTATTATTTTCCAATATATGTCTAATACTTCTTTCATATTTCTCATTTAAACAACATTGGTTACTAATGTATTGTTTGTTCACAATGAACACATTCGATTATCAATATCTTTATAATTAAAAACAGTATAACATTGTTACCGGAACAATTGTATGTTTAAAGTCGGCTAGACAAAGTTGAAAACGACAAAAATTATTATATATTTGAAGTTGCGCCGCGCGCCGGCATTGAATAAATAAATACAATGCAGGGGATGCAACTCTTGAAAAAGAATAAAAGGGGATACAACCCTTGAAATTGATAAAAGCTGTCAGATTGATGGATAGATAATCATGTTTTTGAATATCGAAGGTGTGCTGAAATTAAATTTTAAACTTAATTCTTTAGCAATTTTCTGAAAAATTGTTTTGATCCATCTCATATCGTTTCTCTTCTAACTGCAATTATGTCTTCCTGTTGCCCTCAAGTAGTAGCATGTTCATTGGAAAACTTCACTTTCATCACAGCCACCACGCCCGTGTGTTGCCTGGGGCTTTCAATGGAAGCACAGAATAGTAACACTGCAACCTACAAGGCACGTCATAAGAGACGAACGAGGTAGGGGTTTATGGAAGCTAGAGACATCTAGGAAGTGTGGCAGAAATCTAAAGTGCTGGCCTATATGTAGGCGTATAGATGACGCAATGTACAATCGCTCGTATGTTCGGATCACATACAAATCACAAAGAGTGGTTAGCAAGTGGGCGATGTGGAGCGTTCGAAGAAGAAGAAGAAGAATCATAGCCGACTGAAAAGCCATGTCTCTAGCAAGTTCTCACGCCTCCTCCAGCGTCATTTTCAAGTTTTCTTTTATGTCCCTCTGCCACCTTTGCCATTGTCGACCCTGTCTGCATCGCACTCCAGGAACCATGCCTTCCAGTACTGTTCTCTCCCAACCACTGTGACGGGACCAAAAATTGTATCTTCCCGCCAATGCTCCTCTATATGTAGTTCCTATTAGAATGTCTTTGTTTTTTCTCTTCTCTCTCCAAGATGTTCTAAGAACTTTTTTATTACTACTTGTTTAAAAGTTTCTATTTTGTTCTTTACTGTACGTGTTACGTTCCACGATTCACATCCATATATTGTCACATGGAATATGTATGTTCTCAAAATATTACTTGTTTTTTTGCTTGTGACATGCCATATTTTCTTTATACTGGCTACCCTCTGGAAAGCCATGGTTAGTTTTCTTCTTAGTTTTCTAGTGCAATTTCCATTGTTTTTAATTGTAGAGCCAAGATATTTAATACATGTGACCTTCTCAATGTCTTCATTACCTTTGCTCATTTTGGGTTGAGATTTTGCTTTGTGGGTGGACATTATTTTAGTTTGCTTTGCTTTCAGAGAAAGGTTTTGTATTTTTGCTGTATTTTTTCAGACTGAATTAACTGTTCCAACTCATAAACACTATTTGAGAGAAGAACTGTGGCATTTGTTTACCTTAATTCTGGAATCTATTGACATGGACAATAAGCAAAGCGCAGTCACAAAAAATAACTACATGTGAAATGCCTGCCTGCGAAAAGTTACCAACAACACAAGAAGAGTCACCAACATCAGCATAAGAAAGAAAGTTGGCACAGAACCTTGCTTGAATACATGAAAACAAAGAATGAAGTGGTTTGGCCACTTAATAATAATGCATCCAAACTCCACAGTATACAGAGTCTTCTACAACAGATTCATAGGGAATGAAGGCGAGAGGAAGACCACGAAAAAGATGTTTAGATGGCATAGCAGAATTCTGTCAAAGAGCAAAAATAACAATTACCTAAGCCACCAGAACAGCGCAAGACAAAAACAGAAAACCACAACACTGGGCAACAACCTGGTGGCAATGTGACGACACTGGGCAACAACCGGTGGAATGTGACGACACTGGGCAACAACACGGTGGCAATGTGACAAAAAAGGGAGAAAACTGGTATGCAATGTAAACGGCAACATTTGGGCACATCCTTTGGCTGCAATGTGTCATCACTGTGCAAAACAACCTGGTGGCAATTTGCAACACTGGGCAACAACCTGGTGGCAATGTGACAACCTGGTGGCAATGTGACAACACTGGGCAACAACACGGTGGCAATGTGACGACACTGGGCAACAACCTGGTGGCAGTGTGACAACACTGGGCAACAACCCGTAGCAATGTGACAACACTGGGCAACAACCCGGTAGCAATGTGACGACACTGGGCAACAACCCGGTGGCAATGTGACAACACTGGGCAATAACACGGTAGCAATGCGACAACACTGGGCAACAACCTGGTGGCAATGTGACAACACTGGGCAACAACACGGTGGCAATGTGACGACACTGGGCAACAACACGGTGGCAATGTGACAACACTGGGCAACAACCTGGTGGCAATGTGACAACACTGGGCAATAACCTGGTGGCAATGTGACAACACTGGACAACAACACGGTGGCAATGTGACAACACTGGGCAACAACCTGGTGGCAATGTGACAACACTGGGCAACAACCCGGTGGCAATGTGACAACACTGGGCAACAACCTGGTAGCAATGTGACAATACTGGGCAACAACACGGTGGCAATGTGACAACACTGGGCAACAACACGGTGGCAATGTGACAACACTGGGCAACAACCTGGTGGCAATGTGACAACACTGGGCAACAACCCGGTGGTAATGTGACAACACTGGGCAACAACCTGGTGGCAATGTGACAACACTGGGCAACAACCTGGTGGCAATGTGACAACACTGGGCAACAACACGGTGGCAATGTGACAACACTGGGCAACAACCTGGTGGCAATGTGACAACACTGGGCAACAACCTGGTGGCAATGTGACAACACTGGGCAACAACACGGTAGCAATGTGACAAAACTGGGCAACAACCTGGTGGCAATGTGACAACACTGGGCAACAACCTGGTGGCAATGTGACAACACTGGGCAACAACACGGTGGCAATGTGACAACACTGGGCAACAACACGGTGGCAATGTGACAACACTGGGCAACAACACGGTAGCAATGTCACAACACTGGGCAACAACACGGTGGCAATGTGACAACACTGGGCAACAACCTGGTGGCAATGTGACAACACTGGGCAACAACCTGGTGGCAATGTGACAGCACTGGACAACAACACGGTGGCAATGTGACAACACTGGGCAACAACCTGGTGGCAATGTGACAACACTGGGCAACAACCTGGTAGCAATGTGACAATACTGGGCAACAACACGGTGGCAATGTGACAACACTGGGCAACAACACGGTGGCAATGTGACAACACTGGGCAACAATCTGGTGGCAATGTGACAACACTGGGCAACAACCCGGTGGCAATGTGACAACACTGGGCAACAACCTGGTGGCAATGTGACAACACTGGGCAACAACCTGGTGGCAATGTGACAACACTGGGCAACAACACGGTGGCAATGTGACAACACTGGGCAACAACCTGGTGGCAATGTGACAACACTGGGCAACAACCTGGTGGCAATGTGACAACACTGGGCAACAACACGGTAGCAATGTGACAAAACTGGGCAACAACCTGGTGGCAATGTGACAACACTGGGCAACAACCTGGTGGCAATGTGACAACACTGGGCAACAACCTGGTGGCAATGTGACAACACTGGGCAACAACCTGGTGGCAATGTGACAACAAAAGAAAGAGAATAATTCTGGAATAATATTTCTGACAATTGTAAACGGGTTAAATGATTTGAGGTTTTTGCCATTCCTTTCGTTTCTCATAATATGTTCTGTCTAGATGTTGAATAAATATGGGGAGAGTGTGCATTCTTGTCTTACTCCACATTTCACTTCGAACCATTCTGATGTTTCTCAAAACTATTTTGTCTGCTGCTTGTTCAAGATAAAGTGTTTCTATTAGATAGATCAAAAGTGATGGGAAAGCTATTTCTTTCATGTTGTTCAACATTTTCTAATGCTGCACACAGTTGAATGCTTTGTTGTAATCTACAAAACAGGTATTGAGATCCACATTATATTAACTGTAATTTAAAAGATGTTTAAAATGTTGTCTCTGGTGCCTCTGCCATGTCTGAAGCCTTCATGGACTGCGTGTATTTCATATTCCAACTTTCGTACTAACCGTTTCATGATGATCCAAGGTAGGATTGTGCTGGCATGGCTGATTAATGTGATAGTACGGTAGTTATTGCACATCTTTAAGTTTCCTTTCTTTGGGACGGGGATGCATATTGATCTTTTTCATGTCTTGGGCCAGGTTGCACTATTCCAAATCGTCTCACGGATATTGTATTGTAAATGCTGACGGTTATCACAATTTTGACGTGGTTTAAAAAAAAGAATAGTCCCTGCTCACAAATGGCGGAGTTTCGTTTTTTTTGTTCATTTGCTATTGTGCAAGCTCAATCTAACTTAATGGATTAGTGAAAACACAATTAAATTTTTACATTATTAAAACATCTTAACTAACTCATAACTCGGATAAGAAAGCACGTAAATGGTTTTAAATGGCCGCGTTGACCTAAATATTTCTGCAGAAATAAACTGTTCAAATGTCATAATTCTAGAGTTTGATGTTCTTAATCGTTTCCTGTCACACACAAACAGATACACACAAACAGACAATCAGCCTTATAATTAATATGTATAAATCCATCCATGTGTACTTGACTAGAATCCAACAAAATAATTCAGTCACATTTCAATACGTTTAGTGAAATCTAGTACTACAGTATAACATAACGCACGCTGTTAGAATCTCAATCTGTAATCCTCCTATAGTAAGCTATACTTTCTTATTAAACAATCAAACAGTAAGTAAATTAGTTATGCAATCTGTAATCATCCTATAGTAAGCTTATAGCTTATAGTAAGTTAGTTATGTGTTTGATGTCTATCTCCGTATTTCTTAGTACTTGTTCCCAACTTTTGATCTAGAGACTAAAGGAGATAATATTATACGTTTGATATTTGAACATTTTGCAAACCATCTCACTGTATAAATGACTTGTCCATTTTTTGCTCTTTAATCAACATAATCAACCCGGACTCAAGATCAATGGAAAAATAATAAACAACGTAAGATATGCAGATGACACAGTATTGGTAGCAGAAAATGAACAAGATCTACAAGAATTAGTGGACCAATTGGACAGAACTAGCAAGGAATATGGATTAGACATTAACATACAGAAAACAAAAACTATGGTAATCAACAAGGAATGGAAAAACCTAAAATGAATATAAAAATACATGGAGAATTATTACATCAAGTCAAAAGCTTCTCATATCTCGGTCAGATGATAACATATGATGGCAGATGTATAACAGAAATTAAAAAGAGAATAGGAATGGCCAAGGATAATTTCAATAGTATGAGAAAGTTACTGACATCCAAACAAATCACAAACAGGCTAAAAATGAGAATGATCAAATGCTATATATATCCTATATTAATGTATGGCTCGAAACATGGACAATGAACAAGCAGTTAGAAGACAGAATTGATGCATTTGAGATGTGGATATATAGAAGAATAGGCAGAGTTTTCATGGACAGAAAAACAGACAAATAAACAAGTTTTAGGAAAACTAGGCATGAAGAAACAATTATTAAGAGAAATAAAATTCAGACAAGTAAAGTATTTTGGGCACATAAAAGACATGACACCATGATAAAACATTTACTAGAGGGGAAAGTTGAGGGGAGAAGAGCAAGAGGAAGACCGAGAGATAAGTGGGAGGAAACTTAAAGAAATGGACAGGTTACAGTCTGGCAGTGTGCAACACCAAGGCGAAGACAGAGAATGCTGGGATTCATTGAGCCAACCTTCGATGTGGAGACGGCACCTGATGATGATGATGAATCAACATGTGTCAAAGGAGATATAACAGCTTATTTATGAAGCAATGCGTTTCCACATGATCATATTGCTGGATTACGTTTAATCATGGATAATTGATTTCACATCATGAGTAGAATGGGCATAACTGCATGCGCCGAATACATCGAAAGGCAACAAATGCAGGGGTTTGGACATTTGATGATAATGGAATACAACCAACCACCAATAACAGCATACAATAAAAAGTGATCAGGTACTAGAGCCAAGGGAAGACCAAGCAAAAATATGGATAGACAATATCAAGACCACACTAAATAAACAAGGATATAACACAACAGGGGCGACTCATCTGGCCCTAGAACGCAAACTAAAGATCCCACCCCTACGTTTAACGGCAAGAGTGGACAACCAATGTCATCTTCCATCTGGGAATAGACAATAGACAATTGATCTTTACAGTAAATATATTTTAAAAATATATCAACTGGTCTTCACATTAAACCGAAGTTACTCCCGTTTGTTTCCGAGGCCATCAAGTTGAACAAAGAATAGTAACACTGTGACCTACAAGGCATGTCGTGAGAAGCGACTACTGTAGGGGCCTAGGGACGCTACCCTAGTAAATAAAACGTCAAAGAAATCAGATTTGCTGGTCTACTTGTAGACGCATAACTGACATAACGTACAATCTCTCTTAGGCTTGGATCACATACAAATCACAAAGAGTGGTTAACAAGTGGTCGATATAGAGAGTTGAAGAAAGAAGAAGTAAGAAGCAGCATAGTTGTACTACATCCACAGTACGTTAGTGTTTCTTCTATAATAGTGTGTTAAAGTCATTGTCAACAGAACACGATTTAACAACGTCCATCATTAATGATAATATTAGTACAGCCCGAAAAGAAAGACATACCAAATGTGCAAAGAATTTGATTAATCAACATCGAACTGATTAATCAACATCAAACCCGTGTTGGGCCCTGGACACTGCCGGATTTGCTGAGTCGGAGATCGGAGCTTCTATGGACGTGTCCATAGTGCTATGATGATAGTTCGCATATAACTGATAACTGATAACAACATATATTCAGTACACACTGTCATACAATAACAACATATAGTTAGAACACAATGCCACACAACATATAGTTACCACACAATGCCACACAACATATAGTTACCACACAATGCCACACAACATATAGTTACCACACAATGTCCCTCAACATTGACCTAAATTGAATGCATAGTGTCATACAATAACAACATCTAGTTAGCACACAATGTCACACAACATTGACATATATTCAATGCATAGTGTCATACAATAACAACATATAGTTAGCACACAATGTCACACAACATTGACATATATTCAATGCATAGTTTACACACAGCAAAAAATCAACTGCACGACAATGCCAAGATCTTAAGTAAATAATCGTTTTAATTCACTTCGAATTATTCAAAAAATTATTATTAATCTTGATTACACTAAATCATCATCATCAATCTTGATTATACTAAAACATCATCAATCTTGATTACACTACATTATCATCATTAATCTTGATTACACTAAATCATTATCATTAATTTTGATTACACTCAATTATCATCATTAATCTTGATTACACTAAATTATCATTATACTTGATTATACTAAATTATCATAATCTTGATTATACTAAATTATCATCAATCTTGATTATACTAAATTATCATTAATCTTGATTATTCTAAATTATCATTAATCTTGATTATACTAAATCATCATTAATCTTGATTATACTAAATTATCATTAATCTTGATTATACTAAATTATCATCAATCTTGATTATACTAAATTAGGCCACAAATATATTTTCTAATGTACGTATTGAAACTGATAGAGACAGTAGAAATTGTCTAGTAACTCTCAGAGATGATATTAGAAGTATCAAGTTTTTGATCCCGGTATGTATACTTCTTTAGCCATACTTGGGCAAAATGTTCTGGTCTGGTCTAATAGAAAACATAGGGTACATTTTGTTGTATTGTGTACATGGTTCAGTTAACCAGCTCCTGTAGAACACGTTTGCGGGCATTCGACCAAATCGAGTCGGTTTGTATAGCTTTCTCATGGACTCAATTGTCAGATCTGATGTATCCCCTCCATTTGTTTTACAAAGTTGTGGTCCAAATGTTGCAAGATTTTTAGCACTCTTCTTTTGGGGCATATATGAACTATGAGAGATCTGAACTACTTTTTCTTTGGGAACTTTCAAAAGTTCTTGCCTGAACTGTGAATCCTTTTTTAAATTGTGATATGAATTCAAGAGAGCTTGTGTAACATTCTGTGTAATAGTTTGCAGTTCTTTATTGAAGATCCTCTCTATGAAGCCCGATGTGCCCTTGTTAATACTAACAACAAGCTTTGAGTTATTTCGCTTTTCAATATGATGAAACATGTTCACTTTGAGTAGATTAGCAGCGTCATGAGTGTGCAGTCGGTTTGTTTTCCTGTTTTCCATACCTTGTTTTCTAATACTTGCAACATTAGCTTCTTCTCTGTCTTTGGATGTAACAGAACCAAATCGTTCTTCATTAGAACTATTAGAACTGATCAAATGTATAGGGTTTACTTTAGGGTATGATAATTTGTCAGAGAAATCCTTATGAAGCAACACATTAGCGAGATCTTGTAAGTCTTTCTTTTGAAATCTTTTGTTGTTTGGATTAGGAAGCAAACTTGGGATATTATTTTGGGCAAATCTTTTACCAAACCTGACAAAATTGTGGTGCACAAATGGTAATTTTGTATCTTTATATAAGGCTCCCTGAAGTTGTAGGAAATCTTGAATTTTTTGTCTAAGTTCTGAATCAATTTGTCGTTCCTCCAGAAAACGAAATGCAGCTTCAATGTTTGACCACAAGTTAAACACGTTAGACTTGGATTTCTCTTCTTCTGTTTTGTTTAATTCATCTTGATCTCGGAAAATGTCTCCTATGTAGTCTAATGGTTGCTAAAAATAGAAATAATATGGGATGGAGTTATTATTTTGATGCGCGTACGCACAGACATACACACACACGCAACATGTATGAAAACAAACACAAATAAATACTGTATATTTGTTGTTACTAGTAACTGTCTGAAATGTCTCTATCTTAAAGATTGACCTTACTGTTCTAGATTTTCCATATAGCTCGGTCACTCATGCGTAGAGCTGACACGTTATATACCTAGAGTATTACCCAAAGCACGAGATACTTAGCTTCAGCAGCAATCTTAAGGAATCTACAGGAAAAAATGCGACCGTGAACTAAAAGACGCGATCCGATCTCTAATATTCGACCTTTAGAACACAAGACAAACAGCTTTATCACATCCTACAGAGACACCCCCCCCACTCTCCCATTCCCCAAGTCTAGAAACGTGCATCAATGAAATAAAGATACCATCTTAGATAAATCAACCGGCAATGCTCTTTCTGTGCTAAACTAGCGCAAAGCGGACCATCTTACTATAATGGATCAATTAGAATTCGATCTCCTATCAATTAGAACTCGATCTTACCTATAATGAGATCAATTAGAACTCGATCTTACCTATAATGAGATCAATTTCCATGGAAAAATATCCTGACCGCTTGACGCGGTGAACGAACCTAATACTTTTGGAGCAAAAGGTGAAAGCGTTATCTGCAGTTCACAAAAACCCCAAACACCAAAAGACTCTATAATACAAAGAAAATATGATTCAACTACAACAAACTGACATGTTGTGGCTACCTGAGCTGCGTCCTGTAAAATTTCCAAAGTCAAAGGTCTGATCGAAACCAAAACCATGGCGGTCAATGTGAGGATTGACAGCAACATTGATGTTGATATTCTGAAATAAGAGTTACGCATGTTAACAATTAAATAATAATAATAATTCCTTTCGTACCGTTATACCTTACATAGAGCCTGCAAGCAATTTCTCCATATCGCTCTATCCTGGGAAACTCGCTCAATCTCCTCCATGGAACTGAGACCGATATGTCTTGTCTCTCTCAACAAAGTTCGCTTCAGGGTCTCCCTAGGTCGTCCTCTCTTTCTTGAACCCTTTGCATCCCACTGCAATGCCTGCTTTGATATTCGCTGATCATTTCTCCTCAAGATGTGTTCAACATTTCTCCATCTTAACAATTGCTTATTATACAGGATGTTCAGATACAGGGTATACAAGATAATTGCAGCCCCATTGACAAATCGAAAGTTGCCAGATAACCTATCGCGTTGTGTTTATGTACTATTTAAACCGGTTCTAACTAGCTCGTCCTACGTCACATTTGCTCATCACCCTTCCGCACTACAATTACACACCATCACACAACCTTGACCTATATACGTCATAACTGAACCTTCTCATTTCCATACATATATGCCAGATTAGCTCCATTCATAGGTTGCTTTTAAGTTGAACACCCTGTACTTCTGTTTTTGAGTTGTTTTTTTCATGTGTGTTTACTTAATTGAGAGCACGTTTTTACCGTTGTTTCTAGGGTTTCTTATACATTTTCTAAGTTTTATGTTTAGAACTACATATTAGAAATAATGAAAATAGTATGCATACAACTAATGAAAGAACGCATACAATGCTTATGTTAAGTATAATCAGTCAAAAATCAGACATATCATGTCAATTATTAACAAAACTGCTACTACTAGAAGACATATTACTTTGCTGTAGTTTCATTTCAAGCAGTACTTTTGGCATATTATATAAATATATATATATTAAACTGTGCATTTTAAAATTTACAAATATAAGTTGTGACAAACAGTGAAGCTACACTTTGGATACTTCATGTTACAATTTGATATTCTTAATGGACAGAATAAATACTATGGAAGTCCAGTATTTATGTTTACGTATCTTCATTTTAGAATGTTGGATCTCTTCAATTTAGGGAATGTTTTGGGTCTCTTCTAATTTACTTAAGAATGTTGGGTCTCTTCATTCTAGAATGTTGGATTCCCTTTATTTTAGAATGTTGGATCTCTTCATTTTAGAATGTTGGATCTCTTCATTTTAGAATGTTGGGTACTTCATTTTAGAATGTTGGATCCTTCATTTTAGAATGTTGGTACCTTCATTTTGAAAGAATTTGTTTGGTCTCTTCATTTTAGAATGTTGGGTCTCTTCATTTTAGAATGTTGGGTACCTTCATTTTAGAATGTTGGGTCTCTTCATTTTAGAATGTTGGTCTTCATTAGAATGTTGGCTTTTTCATTTTAGAATGTTGAGTCTCTTCAAATTTTTTTAGAATGTTGAGTCTCTTCATTTTAGAATGTTGGTCTTTCTTCATTTTAGAATTTATCCGTCTCTTTATTTTGAATACCCTCTGTAAATAATAATTTGAATTTATATTTCAATAGAAACGACGTTACAGTCGACATCTAGAAATGTTGACAAACGCTTTGACACGATTTTGGAATTATGAAGTCTTTGAACAAAATCTCCACAAAATCTCAGTATATATTGTTAGCAATGATGATACACCCTGGAACTAACTTTGCTGACAGAGGCAAGAAATATCGGTCTCAGTTCCATGGAAGAGATTGAGCGAGTTGCCCAGAATAGAGCGGTATGGAGAAATTGATTGCAAGTCCTATGTAACCTATAACGGTACGAGAATTATTATTATTATTATTAATGATGGTACCGCTATTGAAATGGATACGCTGTCTTTTCTGCGCTCCAAGTCTTACAAATCTCTAATATTTCTATAACGCTAGCTACTCTCTGATAAACTCGACCTATTCTGTAATGATCTGAGCTAATGTCATTATCATCAGGTGCCGTGCCGACTGGCGTAGGCTATCATAGATCTCCACAAATCTCTGTCGTTGGTGTTTGTTATCATCTCAGATGTTGACACTCTACCGTGCCATGGAGTCAGGCTATCCAACATTTTCTCTCTCCGTCTTCCTTGTCTCGTTTTCCCCTCGATTTTACCGGTTGTCACAATGTGTTATAAACCTCCCCTCCTCATCACTTGCCCGAAAAATGATGACTGCCTCTTTCTTATATTGATGATAAGCTTTCTGTGTCTTGATCTCATTCAACACCTCAGCATTAGTAATGTTAGCAGTCCATTGTATTCTCATCATTATTCTGTAAAACCACATCTCTGTGGCCCTCAAAGATTGTTCGATCTGTGTGTTCATTGTCCATGACTTGCATCCGTATGTCAGTATTGGTGCTATGTAGCACTGGATAACTCGCATTCTGATCAGAATTGACAAGGAATTTTGCAGATGATGCTTCTCATTTTCAGGAATGATGTTTTCGCTTGTTCTATCTGCTCTTTATTTCTGATCGGCATCTGCCATCTGATGTTACCAGGACTCCGAGATATTTAAATTACTGCACTTGTCTTAGATCAGTCCCATTTACTGTGATGGTGCATTTTGTCAAAGTCTACTTTTTGATATGATCATAACTTCTGTCTTCTTAATATTCAGACCGAGTACTTTTCTTTATTGTTACATTCTGTCACAACCTTATCGACTAATTTCTGTAGCTCCATTTCATTTCTTGCTATTATGACAGTATCATCAGAGTATCTCAGGTTATTTATGATATGTCCTCCTACAGCTATTCCATGAATATCTTTTATAGACCTAACAACGCTTTTACAATACAGTGAGAACAGGTCTGGTGATGTAACGTTTGTGAATCAACTGTGATTGTGTATATAAAATGAGATTAAGATAGTGCAAGTACTTAGTAGTGTGAATTTTTTTCGATCCAGAAGCACTTGAGCTTTTAGCTCTTCGGCTCGGTGCCATGGACATCGTAACCCTTCGGTTTGGTGCCACGAACACCGTAAATCTGGGGAATCTGTGACTTTTTCTGCCATCCCGCGGAATTGAACCCGCACACACAGAGGGATAGTCCCCGTAGTCCAACGCGCCACGAACTCGCTGGGCAGACGGGCTAGTAGTGTGAATAGAATACCCAAGCTTATAGAACCACAGAGTCTGAACGTTTTACATTTCATATTCAAGAAAACTTCGATTTCATTCCGTAGTTAACAGATTAATTGGTTTGGACACCTGACAAGAATGCCCTAGTATCGTCTTCCACAGAGAGCCACACTAAAAGTAGAACGAGTCAAGAGAAAGAAGAAAGACACAAAGTAGAACGTCATAGGAAGGGACAACTGAATCAAGAAAAGTCTTTGAAAATAATAACGGCTTACAAAGTGCATTAGAACAAGCACACACAAGATCACTACATTGCCCTCAACACTTCTTGGGGGTCTCTATGGCTAAGTGGTTTAGCCCTTTGCCTTGTGAGTCGAAGGTCGTGGGTTCGAATCTGGACCACGACGTTCTGTTAACGAGTGCAGTTTTTCCAGAGACCCCTAGGATTATTGCTGGAGCTACGGAGTTCGTGCTTTGTGCAATACTCTCGGCAGGGGACGTGCCATTTCTTCGGTGAGGGACCGAGCCATATGGGATAAAACCCGGTGCAGTGAAGTCAATCCTTCGGCTTAAAAACCCTTAACAAACTTATATAAAGAAGTAAATGGTGGAAGAGAAGAAGAGGTTAATCAAATCACTTTAACATTTTCCCTACACACATCCAGCCTACTTTAGAATAGTAAAACAGAATGATGTACTTGAAACTGAAGGAATTTATTGCAGAATGATGTACTTGGAACTGAAGTTATATTGCAGAATGATGTACTTGGAACTGAAGTTCAATTGCAGAATGATGTACTTGAAACTGAAGGAACTTATTGCTGAATATTACTTGAAACTGAAGGAACTTATTACAGAATGATTACTTGAAACTGAGATTTATTGCAGAATGATATACTTGGAACTGAAGGAATTATTGCAGAATGATGTACTTGGAACTGAAGTCAATTTACAGAATGATATACTTGAAACTGAAGGAATTATTGCAGAATGATATACTTGGAACTGAAGGACTTATTTGCAGAATGATTACTTGAACTGAAGGAATTATTGCAGCTGATGATGTACTTGGTTTACTTGAATTTTTTGAGAATATGTCACAATACAACTAAAATGACTCAAATGTTCTTGAAACTGAGTTATATTGCAGAATTTCTTGGTGAACAATGCGAGTGTACTGAAATGAAGGAATTTATCAGGAATTATGTAGGATAAATTTTGCAGATGATGATTGAAACTGCCAACCAGGTCTGGAGTTTTGCATATCAATGACGGTTCTATATCTGTTGGCACATTGCGAAACGTATTCCAACCTAATCCAAAATTTGTAAAAGCGAGGTCTAGCGATCTGAAAATGTCAACGTCTGCGACTCTGCCTTTGAAACATTTGTAAGGCTAACATTACCTTCGTTATGTTTAGAAATGTGTCGATAATGATAATTAAAAAAGTAACTTTGTTTTATATCACATATTTATTGACTGTCATACCAGCTATTCGTCTTGTCAGACAGTTCTAACTTTTTTCTTCATAAGCAGGGAGATTAAACGATTATATCAATGTCAAACACACGTACAACTTCATCGAAACAGCAGATAAAATTCTCCAATATAAAATGGTTTTCATTCTCTGACAATATTTCTACTTTTAAAATTATTAACATAAGTTGCATTTTCTGAGCTTGTATTTACATTCAAACCCACATTCAAATGACATTCCAAAGACTTCAGAAATGTATCATGTCTTTTTGTCTTCTAAGTAAGCAGCGAATTGTATCTTTTGTTTTACAATGTTCACTGATGTTATATTTTTAGTAATAAAATTGTTAAGTATACATACCTTACTGCATGAAATGTTTAAGTAATCATACCATTACCTGCATGAAATGTTTAGGTATACATACCTTACCTGCATGAAATGTTTAAGTAATACATACCTTACCTGCATGAAATGTTTAAGTAATACATACCTTACCTGCATGAAATGTTTAAGTAATACATACCTTACCTGCATGAAATGTTTAAGTAATACATACCTTACCTGCATGAAATGTTTAGGTATCATACCTTACCTCATGAATGTTGAACAAAGATGCAATGCTGTAAACTACCTCTCAAAAGTTAAAAAAACCGTACGCAGATCCACCCACTAGCTAAAGAGGATCCTGCAGAAGAGCAACATAATGTATCATTTATATATCATCAGAGCCAATGGTCAAAACAAAACTAGTCAACAATTCCAACATAAGACGATTACAAAACTATGAACAGAATCGAGCAAGTTTTCATTTAGTGTTTCAGAATCTAAGCTCCTTTCATTTCAATGATCAATTCTTCAGCAGATTAGTGGGGTCGCCATGGGACTAAAATGGGACCTAGTTATGCTTGACTGTTGATGGGATATCTTGAACATCAAGTATGGAATACATATGATGGCCCTATTCCGTCCGTTTATCATAGATACATTGATGACTGTAGTAGCATTACTGATACGCCTGAAGATGATTTGTCACGCTTCAGCAATTTCATAAATGATTTCAACCCTGCTATTCGATTTACCTCTCACATCTCCACTTCTTGTGTCAACTTTTTTGACATCACTATCGTCATAAACATATCCACCATCACAACATGAGCACATTATAAACCTAAAGCTGCGCATAGTTTTCTCCTATACCTCTTCTCATCCCCAGGCTTACCGTGATTCTTCACCATTCTCCCAACTCTTGCACCTTCGTCGACTCTGTAGTGAGGACGATGAATGTTTTGATAGAGCTCACGAGATGCTTGATTTCTTCCGCAGCCGCCTGTACCCTGAGAAGGTGCTTCTATTTCCTATGCTTCGAGTTCAGAAAATTTCTCGCCTGGATGCCCTTACCAACCAGCACAGGACTTCCAAATCTGACAGACTGAAACTTATCTTGATTTTCCATCCAGGTAGTTCACTGGTGAAACACGTTTTGTTCCATCATCTTTCTATACTAAAATCGGATCCTGATACGTTAAATCTTCCAAAACTATGCTCTGGGAACTTACAGAAGGAACAGAAATCTTAGGATAGTTGTTACACAGTCGCCTGAAATTCAATGTCCAGGGTCATTTTGGCACCGGCCGGTATGGCCGTTGACGATGCCATATATGTGCTTAGGTGATACAGATCCTTACTATATCTTTTCCTAAAGCTACTTATGTTATTGAGAATGGTCTTACTTGCGAGTCCCGCAATATAATCTACGCCATCACTTGTATACGTTGTGGAAATGCATATATAGGCAAAACTGGCAAAATCCTTAGTGACCATTTCGGTCAACATTTAAGTGATATTCGCAAATGCTTTGTGAAACCCTGTAGCCACTCATTTCAATGGAACGGACCATTTAGGAGCTGGCATTATCCCGGACACTGTCATCCAATCATGTTCCACTCATGATTGAATTCGATTTGCTCTAGAGAACCGTTTTATATATGTGTATGGTGCCTTGCTAGCTCATGGACACAACGTACTACATTCTTATGCTTCTTAGTACTTTCTCTTCTCATGCTCTATATTCTATATGTGTATGGTGCCTAATCTAGCCATCACAACGCTTAACATCATTATGCTTCTTAGTACCTTTCTCAACATTTACTATTCTAAATGTGTATGTAGCCTTCTATTTCAATGGAACGACCTTTAGGATGCAATTCTGTATGCTTCTAGTACTCTGTTTTCGATGCTTTAGAACGTTTCTATATGTGTATGGTGCCTTGCTACTTTATGGACTCAACGCTCTACATTCTTATGCTTCTTAGTACTTTCTCTTCTCATGCTCTATATTCTATATGTGTATATGTCAAACGTATATAAGTTATATGTATATTTTTATTGTTTATCTTCTTCTTTTCAATTCTACTTT
The DNA here is from genome assembly GCA_020796225.1 of Arion vulgaris. Lineage (NCBI taxonomy): Eukaryota > Metazoa > Mollusca > Gastropoda > Stylommatophora > Arionidae > Arion > Arion vulgaris. The sequence continues at coordinate 23,211,048 of CM036761.1, read as the reverse complement.
TTCGCATTTATTTCGTTATTCGTTTTTAGTCACAGATTTTCATTTTATGGCCGTTTGGAATTAATTGTCTTCTTCCATATGTTTTGTGCCGCGTAAGAAGTAAAGAAATTCACTTCTGTTTTATCCTTTGTATGATAACGGCCTTTTGGTCGAAACGTTGCTGTATATTGATATTGTTTTTGTATTTTGTAAAACTACTGTGCTTTGTTTTTACGTGTCTCAGAACATGACATACTATACTCGGAAGCCAGACGTACAGAAAGTTCAAGACTGCCATTTCAGCAATGTGCACATGTGGACAGGTAACACAAACTGGAAAGTTAGTTACATCAGGACTTTGATTGATTGATTGATTAATTGATAGGACCATCATCATTGCACTTCGGTCAGTAATCATGTGTGCTCCGGCCTCTTTCTTACACAGGAAGATCTCAGCTGCTGTGCACGAACTCCGTAGCACCGGCGACTTTAGGACTGTCTCCAATAAGATATTCTTATATAAAAGTCACTGAGTTAATGAAACAACTCTGTAAATAAAGCTACAGAGACGTATGCGTGAACTATGGAATACCGTGAAGGACATAAACTAAATAGCATTGCAGATACAGATAATATTTCAGCGAACGAAAGAGATGAAATAATCGCATCAGTCAACGTGTAGCTTTAAAACAATCTTGGTAGTAAGTTACAATTGTAAGTCGAGCCAATTGTGATGCTTGTAAATAGTGTACTCTTACGCTTAGTAGTGATAATTTTTATTGAAGAAAAGTAACAAGTAAAGGTCAATCACTACTTTACTTGAATCTGACAATAGAAGGTACAATCACTACTTTACTTGAATCTGACAAGTAGAAGGTATCACTACTTTACTTGAATCTGTCAAGTAGAAGGTATCACTACTTTACTTGAATCTGAACAAGTAGAAGGTGTAGTCACTACTTTACTTGAATCTGAACAAGTAGAAGTGTACATCACTACTTTTATTATGAATCTGAACAATGTAGAAGGTAGTCACTACTTTATTTGAATCTGAACAAGTAGAAGGTGTAGTCACTACTTTATTTGAATCTGAACAAGTAGAATGTGTAGTCACTACTTTATTTGAATCTGAACAAGTAGAATGTGTAGTCACTACTTTATTTGAATCTGAACAAGTAGAATGTGTAGTCACTACTTTATTTGAATCTGAACAAGTAGAATGTGTAGTCACTACTTTACTTGAATCTGAACAAGTAGAATGTGTAGTCACTACTTTACTTGAATCTGAACAAGTAGAAGGTGTAGTCACTACTTTACTTGAATCTGAACAAGTAGAATGTGTAGTCACTACTTTATTTGAATCTGAACAAGTAGAATGTGTAGTCACTACTTTACTTAATCTGAACAAGTAGAATGTGTAGTCACTACTTTACTTAATGAACAAGTAGAGACACAACGAATTGAAAATGAGTAATCACTACTTTATTCAATTGAACAAGTAGAAGGTACAATCACTACTTTACTTGAATCTGTACAAGTAGAATGTGTAGTCACTACTTTATTTAATCTGACAAGTAGAATGTGTAGTCACTACTTTATTTGAATCTGAACAAGTAGAATGTGTAGTCACTACTTTACTTCAATTTGAATAAGTAGGTTGAGTTTATATTTCCTTATACCGTACACAGAACATTAAAATATAATTGCTTTATCAGTATTGCTACACAACAATAAGCAAACACATTTATCTTTCGTGTATTAGTTACAAGAATTGTATTGTTCATTTGCTCTTCTACAACTCATTCTTTTATAGTATGTTTATTCAGATTTCATTGGTCAAAAAATATTAATATTGTTCATAAATATGATTTTCATTTATGACGGTGATCAGATCTAGCAGACGTTTCCACACGAACTGACACTCTACTTAACTACTCCACCCTGATAACACCATATCTTAAATGCAAGATTGTCCAGAAAAGTCTTATTTAATGTGATCTTGATATCACCTGAACGAAGAACTCGTGCCATGATTAGACATTCATATAGCTATTGTGCGTGTGCTTTACTTCTGTCGTAAATTAACCTTAGCCATTGACGACCTAACAGAACTAGACGACATTGCGTACTTATTATAATTATATCAAAGTTGAGCTGTTTGACTGCTCATTTTTAATTAATCTCACAAAGATTTTGTCGTCGGATTGCAAAAACTCTGGACATATTCAGGAAGTATGTTTAAGTGCGATGTGAAGGGGAACAGATGTACACGACCGTATTACAAAAACAACGAGAATCATTAGTAACATATACATGTAAACATTTATTAATTACTTCAGTCATAAACTACTTCAATTTTTTTCATTTTTCTGTTCATTCTTATTTGTAGTCTCAGTCAGTTTTCTTTGATTTTAAGTTCTTTCTGGATATATCTAGTTGTTCTCTTCTCTGTATATTATGCAAACAGAATAGCAAAAATAGGTATATCCAGAAAAATCAAAAAAGGAAAGAAAACTGGATAAGCTACAGATAGGAATTGGAAAATTTAAGTATTTTGAACATATAAAGAGACACGAAGGGCTAAAGAAGACTATCATGGAAGGAAATATCCTAGTAAAGAGTAGAAGAGGAAGACTATCATGGAAGGAAATATCCTAGCAAAGAGTAGAAGAGGAAGACTATCATGGAAGGAAATATCCTAGCAAAGAGTAGAAGAGGAAGACTATCAGGGAAGGAAATATCCTAGCAAAGAGTAGAAGAGGAAGATTATCACGGAAGGAAATATCCTAGTAAAGAGTAGAAGGAAGACTATCATGGAAGGAAATATCCTAGTAAAGTAGAGGAAGACTATCAGGGAAGGAAATATCCTAGCAAAGAGTAGAAGAGGAAGATTATCACGGAAGGAAATATCCTAGTAAAGAGTAGAAGAGGAAGACTATCATGGAAGGAAATATCCTAGTAAAGAGTAGAAGAGGAAGACTATCATGGAAGGAAATATCCTAGTAAAGAGTAGAAAAGGGAAAACTATCACGGAAGGAAATATCCTAGTAAAGAGTAGAAGAGGAAGATTATCACGGAAGGAAATATCCTAGTAAAGAGTAGAAGAGGAAGACTATCAGGAAGGAAATATCCTAGTAAGAGTAGAAGGAAGACTATCATGGAAGGAAATATCCTAGTAAAGAGTAGAAGAGGAAGACTATCATGGAAGGAAATATCCTAGTAAAGAGTAGAAGAGGAAGACTATCATGGAAGGAAATATCCTAGTAAAAGTAGAGAGGAAGATTATCACGGAAGGAAATATCCTAGCAAAGAGAGAAAAGGAAGACTATCATGGAAGGAAATATCCTAGTAAGAGTAGAAGAGGGAAAACTATCATGGAAGGAAATATCCTAGTAAAGAGTAGAAGAGAAGACTATCATGGAAGGAAATATCCTAGTAAAGAGTAGAAGGAAGACTATCATGGAAGGAAATATCCTAGTAAAGTAGAAGAGGGAAAATTATCACGGAAGGAAATATCCTAGCAAAGAGTAGAAGAGGAAGACTATCATGGAAGGAAATATCCTAGTAAAGAGTAGAAGAGGAAGACTATCATGGAAGGAAATATCCTAGTAAAGAGTAGAAGAGGAAGACTATCACGGAAGGAAATATCCTAGTAAAGAGTAGAAGAGGAAGACTATCATGGAAGGAAATATCCTAGTAAAGAGTAGAAGAGGAAGACTATCACGGAAGGAAATATCCTAGTAAAGAGTAGAAGAGGAAGACTATCATGGAAGGAAATATCCTAGTAAAGAGTAGAAGAGGAAGACTATCATGGAAGGAAATATCCTAGTAAAGAGTAGAAGAGGAAGACTATCACGGAAGGAAATATCCTAGTAAAGAGTAGAAGAGGAAGACTATCATGGAAGGAAATATCCTAGTAAAGAGTAGAAGAGGAAGACTATCATGGAAGGAAATATCCTAGTAAAGAGTAGAAGAGGAAGACTATCACGGAAGGAAATATCCTAGTAAAGAGTAGAAGAGGAAGACTATCACGGAAGGAAATATCCTAGTAAAGAGTAGAAGAGGAAGACTATCACGGAAGGAAATATCCTAGTAAAGAGTAGAAGAGGAAGACTATCATGGAAGGAAATATCCTAGTAAAGAGTAGAAGAGGAAGACTATCAGGGAAGGAAATATCCTAGTAAAGAGTAGAAGAGAAGACTATCAGGAAGGAAATATCCTAGTAAAGAGTAGAAGAGGAAGACTATCAGGGAAGGAAATATCCTAGTAAAGAGTAGAAGAGGAAGACTATCATGGAAGGAAATATCCTAGTAAAGAGTAGAAGAGGAAGACTATCATGGAAGGAAATATCCTAGTAAAGAGTAGAAGAGGAAGACTATCATGGAAGGAAATATCCTAGTAAAGAGTAGAAGAGGAAGACTATCATGGAAGGAAATATCCTAGTAAAGAGTAGAAGAGGAAGACTATCATGGAAGGAAATATCCTAGTAAGAGTAGAAGAGAAGACTATCTAGGAACTTCCTGTTAAGCAAAAGAAAAGAAAAGATATCATGAAGGAAATATCCTAGAAAAGGTAGTAAGAAGGAAGAATATGGAAAATATTCTATAAAGAGAGAAGAAGAAGACTATCAGGAAGGAAATATCCTAGCAAAGAGTAGAAGAAGAAGACAATGGAGAAGATGGATTCAGGACGTAACTTTTAGTTTGAGCATGACGGCTGCCGAGGCGGGACATCTGGTCTATGAGAGAAAGAAATTCCAAAGGACTGTTTAGGTGGCAAAGTTCTGCTCAAGACATACTATTTGATGAAATGAAAATATTTAATTATTAACTTTTCCTTGCTTTTGTAATAACCGTTCTCCTTCATATCACAAGTATTACTCCAAACTACCGAGTTGTTGTGTAGTGTCGTCACACTGTTACCGGGTTGTTGTGTAGTGTTGTCACACTGTTACCGGGTTGTTGTGTAGTGTCGTCACACTGTTACCGGGTTGTTGTGTAGTGTCGTCACACTGTTACCGGGTTGTTGTGTAGTGTCGTCACACTGTTACCGGGTTGTTGTGTAGTGTCGTCACACTGTTACCGGGTTGTTGTGTAGTGTCGTCACTGTTCCGGTTGTTGTGTAGTGTCGTCCCCTGTTACCGGGTTGTTGTGTAGTGTCGTCACACTGTTACCGGGTTGTTGTGTAGTGTCGTCACACTGTTACCGGGTTGTTGTGTAGTGTCGTACACTGTTCCGGTTGTTGTGTAGTGTCGTCAAACTGTACGTTTTGTTATCTCGGAAGTTGGTTGTTGTTAGCCGTCACCGTGATTACCCATTTTGCTATATTCTCACTGTCCTTGTTTTTGTCGTCACACTGTTACCGGGTTGTTGTGTAGTGTCGTCACACTGTTACCGGGTTGTTGTGTAGTATCGTCACACTGTTACCGGTTGTTGTGTCGTGTCGTCACACTGTTACCGGGTTGTTGTGTAGTGTCGTCACACTGTTACCGGGTTGTTGTGTAGTGTCGTCACACTGTTACCGGGTTGTTGTGTAGTGTCGTCACACTGTTACCGGGTTGTTGTGTAGTGTCGTCACATTCTGTATGTCGTCACTGTTCCGGTTGTTGTGTAGGGTCGTGGAATTATGTATTTGTCCAGCGCTGCCCAAGTGGTTTGGGTGATATTATTTTCTTTTTTAAAGAACTCTCTTATGCCATCTATCCATCTTTTTCGTGGGTTTCTCTTATCTTCTTTCCTTCCTGATCTTCTTTCCTTCCTTATCTTATTTCCTTCCTATCTTCTTCCTTCCTTATCTTCTTTCACTTCCCTGATGTTCTGTTGTAAAAACCTTTGTATACATTTGAGTGTGGATGCATTCTTATTAAGTGTCAGAATCACTTCATTCTTTCTTTCACAATGTAATTCAAGCAAGGTTATGTCCCAATTTTCTATCGTAAGCTGATGTTGGTGACCCTGTCTGTTATATTGTTATTGGTAACTTTTCGTAGGCATCACATTTCTCATGGTGTTCTTCGCACGCCAGCTCTTCTGTTGAAATCTCTTATGACATATATGCTATCAGAAGCTGGACTTGATATTCAATGTATTAACTTCATGAATTACTTAGGTGATAAGTTTCGACGATATCGATGTTGCTGCATCACCTACAGAAGCGTGTTGTCACCCGTGTTATACATTTAGGACGCAATATTTCACTCCGCTGGCTAAAACGTTAATCATAATTTCATGAAAAAAAAGTATTTCTAAATAAAAATGTTTCAGTTTTTATTTTTTGCAGCACTCCAATGAATTTGATCTACTATTTTTGCAAATCTTTTATCTTTAATAACCATTCTACCGCCTCTTGACACACCACAACCATTGATTTTCTTTGGTAAATGTGCCGGCTTCGCAAATTAGTTATTGGTTACTAAACTGACGTCATTGTACTCCGGGCAGACCCATAGGTGCTCAGTCTACCCTAATAGATATCGAAGAGTATGCATTCTGATGGTTCCCGTGGCTGACTGATTAAACACACTCCTCACTCTGCCCTCAGGAATCCGGTTCGACTTGTACAACGGGTAACTTCAAACTAATTATATCCCTGGATCAATTCAACTTCTATTTTAGTGACTATTTCACAATGCGTAACGTTAAAAATAAATAGTATTTGTCAGCTAACTCTCCTTTGAAAAATGAAGTGATCGTACTTTACAATGAGGAGAAACAGGCCGTTTCAGTTCAGAGCAATAACATTAGGTTCTGTATCTATCTACCATCTAATTTATTATTCTAAATTAATGTTATAATATAATATGTACTAACTACGAAAATTATTTATTAGTATCATGTGTTATTAAAAACATATAGTAACGATATAGTACGCGAACGTATAGCTGAACGATATAGTACGCTGAACGATATAGTACGCTGAACGATATAGTACACTGAACGATATAGTACGCTGAACGATATATTACACTGAACGATATAGTACGCTGAACGATATAGTACGCTGAACGATATAGTACGCTGAACGATATATTACACTGAACGATATAGTACGCTGAACGATATAGTACGCTGAACGATATAGTACGCTGAACGATATAGTACGCTGAACGATATAGTACACTGAACGATATAGTACGCTGAACGATATAGTACGCTGAACGATATAGTACGCTGAACGATATAGTACGCTGAACGATATAGTACGCTGAACGATATAGTACACTGAACGATATAGTACGCTGAACGATATAGTACGCTGAACGATATAGTACGCTGAACGATATAGTACACTGAACGATATAGTACGCTGAACGATATAGTACGCTGAACGATATAGTAACTATATTTTAAATTCTATTTGAGAGGATCAATATTGTTATGTCAATACAAAGACAAATCTATGTATTTATTATGTAATGGTATGTGGCAATACAAAGACAAATCTATGTGTTTATTATGTAATGGTATGTGCAATACAAAGACAAAGCTATGTTTATTATCTAATGGTAGGCAATACAAGACAAAGCTATGTGTTTATTATGTGATGGTATGTAATACAAGACAAAGCTATGTGTTTATTATCTAATGGTATGTGGCAATACAAAGACAAAGCTATGTGTTTATTATGTGATGGTATGTGGCAATACAAAGACAAAGCTATGTGTTTATTATCTAATGGTATGTGGCAATACAAAGACAAAGCTATGTGTTTATTATCTAATGGTATGTATCTTTTTCTCGTTTTTCAAAAGTAATATAGAACAACATTTTTTCACTAATTATAAAAGCTTTAAATGTGATTATAATGTGAATTCTGAATTTCCACTAAACACCATTTGCAACTGACAAAGCAAAAGGCTCACCTAACATCCAAATAAGCAATGAAGAACTCCAATGTGTAGAGAGCTACGAATATCTGGGACCAATAGTCAACAATAACGGCGACTGCTCCAAAGAGATCTCAAGAAGATTGGCAATAGCAATCAAGAAGTTAAACACAATGAAGAACGTGTGGCAAAGAACCAGCAAAATATTGAAATTAAAAATACCGAGATCATGCATTTTTCAGTGGCTACTTATGGTTGTGAATCATGGACTATTACACAAACAACAAGAACGAAAATCCAGTCCTTCGAAACTAAATGCTACAGAAAGATCCTACGAATACCATGGACATAAAAAAGGAAGAACACGGATGTCCTGAAAGAACTGAATGGTACAGACAATTGGCTGATAAACAATATACTATACAGAAAAATTAGATACTATGATCACATCAAGCGTCAGGATTGCCTGGAGAGAACAATATTAGAGGGCAGGGTCCCAGGACGCAGAGGCAGAGACAAGAAGAGGATGGCTACAAGATATTAAAGAAACCATGAATATGACCATTGGCGATGTGGGTGAACTAACTAGAGACAGAGTAAATTTCATATGCGCTGCAAAGAGAGCAACATCATATAAATGATACGCACCTTGATGAGACTAAACATCATAATTTCCTCATCTGACAGCGAATATAATGTGTCATATTTCCTAGTAATTATGTCAGTCAAGATTTCTTTCAATGAAATGTTATAGTCGGAATTAAGTTTTCATCTTTTGTTATTTTATTAATGTAACTTTATTATTATTAGTAGTGGTATTATTGTAGAGCCGCAGTAGCATATTTGTTAATGAACTTGCTCCGTATGCTTGTGGTCTGGGTTCAATATCACAGTGGGTGTAGAATATTTTCCTACGTACGGCTCTCAGGTCGACCCAGCCTCAATAATGTATCAGGTAAAGCACTGGGAAGCATAGCTGGTCAGCGTGATCTTGACAACATCACCCATCGCGTGCCGACAGAAAATGTAAAATTGGTGCGTGACACCGTATTCACTAATATACCATGAGCTATACATAATGGTTTACTTTTACCGTATTATTATTGTCATCGCCATACAGCTTAAGTGATATCGCCATACAGCTTAAGTGATATCTCCATACAGCTTAAGTGATATCGCCATACAGCTTAAGTGATATCGCCATACAGCTTAAGTGATATCGCCATACAGCTTAAGTGATATCGCCATACAGCTTAAGTGATATCGCCATACAGCTTAAGTGATATCGCCATACAGCTTAAGTGATATCGCCATACAGCTTAAGTGATATCGCCATACAGCTTAAGTGATAGTGAGCTCGATCACAACCAAGTGCACCTGGTTCAAACACCGCAACAGGTAGTTTGGAAACAAATTTGTTTCTGTGTGATTTTTACGAAAGATAAAAATATACTTTGCCGTTCATAAAACAATGACAAACTACTGAACGTATACGTGGTGCCTAGAAAATCAACAACTCGTTTACTGTGGTTGATGGCTACGTCCTGTAGAGGATATGCCCCGATTTTCATTTCATACAGCGTCACGCCTCCATAGCCATCGGTCAGATGCGCCCCAATAGATAAAAGCGTTCGATAGCAATGACCTACAGTGTATGAAGTCTTGTTAAAATGATGTGATTGTTTCGCATGGTTGGTGTCACTGAAGAGATCTCGGCTGACAAAAATCAGTTTCATTTTTGTGCCAAGACATGCAGGTGTAAGGGAAAATGAACACTCCGATATGCCTTCAGTTTTGTTATGCTCGTAGATTCAGCACTATTACTTGAATCATGTACATGGCATACCTCCTTCTGTAAAAAAAAACAGGCGAGCAATAGAACAGGGTGGTCTTCTGAATTCCCTAAGGGAGAGATGATGTGTAAATGATTCAAGTAGTAGTGGTGAATCTTCTTCTTCTTTCTTCTGCGTTCTCACTAGATTGGGATTTCAGATTCTCTAATAAAGGCAGTCGTCTGCCTCAGATTATCAGCCACGCCATACAGTTTGTCTTTGGACGCTAGTGTAAGTGGGCCACCTCTTTCTTCTCAAGTCCGCATACTATAGTTCTGTGGGAAATAATTCCTATGATTCTGCTTTTCCGTTTGTGCTGACCTCTTCCAGCAGTAAGTTTTGGCCACCCTCGTGATGGTAGGTCTGACATTGTTACTGCGTGGCTAAATCTCCAAGGCAGATTGGCGACCATAGAATCTGTTATCCCATTTCTCATTGTGAGGGTCGTTGCACCATGTTATGCGCCTTACGGCCTGGTGCATCCGTTTTCTGCAAGCATTTGTTTCGGGTTAGCATTCCCTAGCGGATACATGCATCCGATTTCATCCAAACCTCCTTAGCGCCTCTTACGACATGCGTGGCAGGTAACAGTGGTTCTATTCTTTACACCCCAAATTTGGACCCTGGTAACCACTCGGGCGGTGCTGAATCTAAAACCATAACAGGTCGCCTCTTATGACATGCGTGGCAGGTAACAGTGGTTCTATTCTTAACACCCCAAATTTGGGCCCCGGTAACCACTCGGGCGGTGCTGAATCTAAAACCATAACAAGTCTGCAAGAATGACAATTCATATATGGTGTAACTAAATACGAGCACAATATTGGTAGCCAAAGAAGAATAGTAAACAAACAAACAAACAAACAAACCGGTTTCGTTATTTACCACACGCTGAGATACATCATGAGGAGGAAATCTGAGCAATTATGCACTAATTGGTTTGATGTGCAGTGATGATGATCTGACGACCAAACTAAACTAAACCTTCGATTGTAAGGTCGCATATTTATCCAGGCATTATGTCTTCCATGACACATTCATACAAATTTCAATGTACACATCGTTCATACAAGCTTCCACCTCACTCTCACGTTGTGAACTATGTATCTCTATTTCTGAATACTGTTTCTATACGTAATGTTGGAAATTAAATTTGATAAAGAGACATACAGTCAGTGACAATATGATAGAGTTATAGAAAGTAACGTCACTTTATGTGACTGTCAACCATGATTCATTACAGATAGCCTTTCACGAAAGAAGCGACCATGCAATATCTGTTTACTGTGCTTGCCTACACTAATTCCTCCACCAAACCCACAACACGACCTGGTCTTATTCTCCAACAAACCCACTACAAGACCTTCTCTCATTCTCCAACAAACCCACGACAAAACCTGGTCTTATTCTCCAACAAACCCACGACAAAACCTGGTCTTATTCTCCAACAAACCCACGATAAAACCTGGTCTCATTCTCCAACAAACCCACGACAAGACCTTCTCTCATTCTCCAACAAACCCACGACAAGACCTTCTCTCATTCTCCAACAAACCCACGACAAGACCTTCTCTTATTCTCCAACAAACCCACGACAAAACCTGGTCTTATTCTCCAACAAACCCACGACAAAACCTGGTCTTATTCTCCAACAAACCCACGATAAAACCTGGTCTCATTCTCCAACAAACCCACGACAAGACCTTCTCTCATTCTCCAACAAACCCACGACAAGACCTTCTCTCATTCTCCAACAAACACACTACAAGACCTGGTCTCATTCTCCAACAAACCCACGACAAAACCTGGTCTCATTCTCCAACAAACACACGACAAAACCTGGTCTCAATCTCCAACAAACACACTACAAGACCTGGTTTCATTCACCAACAAACCCACGACAAGACCTGGTCTTATTCTCCAACAAACCCACGACAAGACCTTCTCTCATTCTCCAACAAACCCACGACAAAACCTGGTCTCATTCTCCAACAAACACACTACAAGACCTTCTCTCATTCTCCAACAAACCCAAGACAAGACCTTCTCTCATTCTCCAACAAACACACTACAAGACCTTCTCTCATTCTCCAACAAACCCAAAACAAGACCTTCTCTCATTCTCCAACAAACCCACGACAAGACCTTCTCTCATTCTCCAACAAACACACTACAAGACCTGGTCTCTATCTCCAACAAACACACTAAAAGACCTGGTTTCATTCTCCAACAAACACACTACAAGACCTGGTCTCAATCTCCAACAAACACACTACAAGACCTGGTTTCATTCTCCAACAAACACACTACAAGACCTATTTTCAATCTCCAACAAACACACTACAAGACCTGGTCTCAATCTCCAACAAACACACTACAAAACTGGTCTCATTCTCCAACAAACCATCAACAAAACCTGGTCTCATTCTCCAAAAAACCCACGACAAAACCTGGTCTCATTCTCCAACAAACCCACGACAAAACCTGGTCTTATTCTCCAACAAACCCACGACAAAACCTGGTCTCAATCTCCAACAAACACACTACAAGACCTGGTTTCATTCTCCAACAAACACACTACAAGACCTAGTCTCATTCTCCAACAAACCCATGACAAGACCTTCTCTCATTCTCCAACAAACCCACGACAAGACCTTCTCTCATTCTCCAACAAACCCAAGACAAGACCTTCTCTCATTCTCCAACAAACAAACTACAAGACCTTCTCTCATTCTCCAACAAACCCAAGACAAGACCTTCTCTCGTTCTCCAACAAACCCACGACAAGACCTTCTCTCATTCTCCAACAAACACACTACAAGACCTTCTCTCCTTCTCCAACAAACCCACGACAAGACCTTCTCTCATTCTCCAACAAACACACTACAAGACCTTCTCTCATTCTCCAACAAACCCAAGACAAGACCTTCTCTCATTCTCCAACAAACAAACTACAAGACCTTCTCTCATTCTCCAACAAACCCAAGACAAGACCTTCTCTCGTTCTCCAACAAACCCACGACAAGACCTTCTCTCATTCTCCAACAAACACACTACAAGACCTTCTCTCCTTCTCCAACAAACCCACGACAAGACCTTCTCTCATTCTCCAACAAACACACTACAAGACCTTCTCTCATTCTCCAACAAACACACTACAAGACCTTCTCTCATTCTCCAACAAACCCACGACAAGACCTTCTCTCATTCTCCAACAAACACACTACAAGACCTGGTCTCAATCTCCAACAAACACACTACAAGACCTGGTCTCACTCTCCAACAAACACACTACATGACCTGGTCTCAATCTCCAACAAACTCACTACAAGACCTGGTCTCAATCTCCAACAAGCCCATGACAAGACCTGGTCTCAATCTCCAACAAACTCACTACAAGACCTAGTTTCATTCTCTAACAAACACACTACAAGACCTGGTGTCAATCTCCAACAAACACACTACAAGACCTGGTTTCACTCTCCAACAAACACACTACAAGACCTGGTCTCAATCTCCAACAAAATCATTACAAAACCTTGTCCCACTCTCCAACAAACCATCGAACTCGTCAAGAAACCATCGAACTCGTCAAGAAACTATCGAACTCGTCAACAAACCATCGAACTCGTCAACAAACCATCGAACTCGTCAAGAAACCATCGAACTCGTCAACAAACCATCGAACTCGTCAAGAAACCATCGAACTCGTCAAGAAACCATCGAACTCGTCAACAAACCATCGAACTCGTCAACAAACCATCGAACTCGTCAACAAACCATCGAAATCGTCAAGAAACCATCGAACTCGTCAACAAACCAAGTACAGACCACTTTCAGTAATTTAAAATCATCATATATCCATCTCAATAACAACATACAATTACACTAAGTAAATAAAATAAAACAAAGTGTGAATAATTGCTAAACATTTATTTTGATAATGCATAGATGGAATACATGCAATTTTCAGTTTCATTAAAAACAACTAAAATCACTTTAATTATAAAGAAATATGGGCGATCGAAAACCCTTTTTGTATGAACATATACCACATATCTCAATACACTAACCCTACGCCCGTTCAATGTATATGCAGATACTATGAATAAAATAATAATAAATCCATCTAATATTATTTTTCATTCTTATCGTCTAGACTTTATTTTTTCGACTTTTGATATCACTAATTTATTTCATTCATTATAATTTTAAATCTTGTTTTTCTACATTTTGCTCTAGAATATCCAACCTAAATTTTGTTTCAATACATTCCTTTTAATAATAATAATTCCTCTGGTACCGTTATACGTTACATAGAGCCTGCAAGCAATTTCTCCATACCGTTCTATCCTGGGCAACTCCTCAATCTCCTCCATGGAACTGAGACCGATATTTCTTGCCTCTCTCAGCAAAGTTTGTTTCAGGGTCTCCATAGGTCGTAGTATATTCTTAATGTGTCGATTACTACTAATGAAAGACCTGTTTACTACTAAAAATTCATATATTTCATGTTCTATTTTTAATTGCTTAACGTAGTTGAATTATTTGCAAAAGTGTTATTCGTTTCCGTACATTTTCCGGAACACACAAACTGTTAAATAAGTCGTGGTTAATAAGAATTGGGTCTATTATTATTCGTAATATATGTTGACATCTGTAGGTGGTAGGTATAGAGAGTGTAGTAATGTTGTCTGTGATCTACGTGTTAGCTAGTTATCCTGTAGTTGGTATCTGATGAGTCCGAAGTTGGTTGTAGGTATCATCTATTTACTGAGGAAAATGGTGCTGTTACGGCAGGCCTCATGTACAATAAACTGTAAGAATGAAATAAGTACAAGTATTTATTAGACAATGGTCCAATAGACAGTTATAACTTTGCATTTAAAATAATACACAATACGAACTGAAATATTGGTATCAAATAATAAAAGTTATGTAATAATTAGAATCGTTTAGATAAAAAGTTAAACTGGAGACGCTATAGTCATGGGACAACAGAAACACTTGCGACATGATAGTCATTGGACAACAGAAACACTGGAGACATGATAGTCATTGGACAACAGAAACACTTGCGACATGATAGTCATTGGACAACAGAAACACTTGCGACATGATAGTCATTGGACAACAGAAACACTGGAGACATGATAGTTATTGGACAACAGAAACACTTGCGACATGATAGTCATTGGACAACAGAAACACTGGAGACACTATAGCCATTAGACAACAGAAACACTGGAGACACGATAGTCATTGGACAACAGAAATACTGGAGACACTATAGCCATTGGACAACAGAAACACTTGAGACACTATAGCCATTGGACAACATAAACACTAGGAATGTGAAGTGAATTGATGGGGAGCTGGCTAAGAATTAGAAATACCGGAAAACAGAGACTTATCTACACACAGTTCGGTCAACCGGTCAACCGCAATGTACCAAACTATGAACTGGTGAGTTCAGCTTGGAAAGAAAAGTTGGCCAGGGCAGATACAACCATATTACCTCCAAATGTAACTACATTTTAGTTATATATTTCACATCTCTACACAATACGTTTTATTGAATTATCTTTTCAATTTGTTACAAATAAATATCCTTGGGAAAACTTTGATTAAGAAATTATTGAAAAGAAATATTTAATTTTCTAAACAAAAATAATATTTAGTAGAGAATAGTTTTTGAAAAGGAAATAATTCTTACCGATTGGGCAATTCCGTTAAGACCTCTAAATAGGGAATATCCACACTTGTTGGCTGCAATGGTTGCTAGTGACATAAGAGACAAAAATATTAACATTGATGATACCATGATAAATTGAATTCAAATCTGATTTCTGCGACTACAGTGTCATTTACTATCAATAGCAGAAGAGTTTAGTTTTTTTGTTATAGTTAAACTGTAGACTATACGTTGTTTTCATATATTTAGCAGGTAATAAAAGTTGTATTTATATAACATAGATGGAATAAATGAGGGCGGGTGGGCTTTACGCTATAATATTACTACAAAGTTGTGTAGAAAGATGATTCCAATTTGTTGCATACTTTCTGAATTCTGTCTACATATATGAATGATGTAAGTTAACGTTAGTGAACAAAACATTATCACTGTCCATATAACCAATTAATAAATAAGTGCACCGATCTACTTCTCATAATGTTTCTCAATAGCGACACCAGTTCTTTGTTGGTTTACTACCCTTCGTTAGATTTCAGCATAGTGCTCTTGTCTAGCTTTTGTGGTGTGCGCTTCATAACAAGTGTTTTTCTGTGTCTCTGTTATTTCTGAGGTCCACCTTTTGCGTGGACGATCCTTTGTCTTGTATTCACTATAACTGAGTAGAATTGCCCTTTGAGGCTTTGTTTGTAATCTGCTTGTATGACCGAACCATTTAATTTGTAGTTTCTTGATGAAGTTCAGTATTGATATTGTACCCACTCTTTTCCTGATGTCTTCATTAATAAATCTGTCTTTTCTTGATACTCCTATCATTCTCTGTGATCACATTTAATCTCTACATTAACTAGATTTTTGTTATCTATTGATGTAAGCTTCCAGTTTTTATACTAATAGTTATAATGTAACTGTAGAGAAAGGCTGTAACATAATTCTTTGAAAAGAAAAAGTTAGAGATCTCAACTTCGTGAGCATTGAGTTGGTATAGATGGAAGCTAATGTTATTGTTAGGCCTATTCATATTTTGTTTTTAATTACGTCATTGATACGTCAGTTACAGACAGCACTATACCAAACGATTTAGAAATCTAACCTGGTTTTTAGTGTTGGCAATATTTTATATAATATATTAGACACTTTTAGTGTTGGCAATATTTTATATAATATATTAGACACTTTTAGTGTTGGCAATGTTTTATATAATATATTAGACACTTTTAGTGTTGGCAATGTTTTATATAATATATATGACACTTTTAGTGTTGGCAATGTTTTATATAATATATATGACACTTTTAGTGTTGGCAATGTTTATATAATATATTAGACACTTTTAGTGTTGGCAATGTTTTATATAATATATTAGACACTTTTAGTGTTGGCAATGTTTTATATAATATATATGACACTTTTAGTGTTGGCAATGTTTTATATAATATATATGACACTTTTAGTGTTGGCAATGTTTTATATAATATATTAGACACTTTTAGTATTGGCAATGTTTTATATAATATATTAGACACTTTTAGTGTTGGCAATGTTTTATATAATATATTAGACACTTTTAGTGTTGGCAATGTTTTATATAATATATTAGACACTTTTAGTGTTGTCAATGTTTTATATAATATATTAGACACTTTTAGTGTTGGCAATGTTTTATATAATATATATGACACTTTTAGTATTGGCAATGTTTTATATAATATATATGACACTTTTTCTTGCTTTTGCTATTATTTCATTTGTGTACCTTCTTCATGAGAATGTGGTGATAATTATATGGGATAGATAGAAAATGTTAGTATTACTCACATCCAAGAACCGTATTTCCAGTCACTTGCTGCACTGCACCATTAGTTACTCCATTAGCTCCTTTGTCAGTCAACTTGATAGTTAGGGGTAATCCAGAGTCGAAGAAGACAGCCACTTCAATGAATCTACCAATCTGGAAATAAAAATAATCTTAAATCCTGGATGCAACATATCGCAAACAACATAGAAACTAGTAGGAGGATGTAACGACTATCAACTTATAGATGACATATCTGGCTACAATGATACTCTAAAGTGTCTCGGTTTCTCTACATGACTTCGTCCTTTGTAGGCAGAAATATGTCGAGAGTGTTGCACAAAGCACGAACATCGTAGCTTTAACAGCAATCATATGGTCTTATGAAAATATTGCACATGGGACTCGGTCCGGATTCGAATCCATAATCTTCAGAACGATAGATAAACATTTTAACCACTTCGGCATAGCGACCACCATCACGCTTTATATTATGGACTAGTAATAATGTTTACCATCAAGTGTTACAGTAATGATATGAGTTTCTTGAAATGTGGAATATCATTGTACCATCAAGTGTTACAGGAATGATATGAGTTTGTTGAAATGTGGAATATCATTGTATCATCAAGTGTTACAATAATGATATGAGTTTGAAGAGATTGTATGAAAAGATGAACATTTGTTTGTTGAAATGTGGAATATCATTGTATCATCAAGTGTTACAATAATGATATGAGTTTGAAGAGAATGTACATTGAAAATATGAACATTTGTTTGTTGAAATGTGGAATATCATTGTACCATCAAGTGTTACAGTAATGATATGAGTTTGTTGAAATGTGGAATATCATTGTATCATCAAGTGTTACAATAATGATATTAGTTTGAAGAGATTGTATGAAAAGATGAACATTTGTTTGTTGAAATGTGGAATATCATTGTATCATCAAGTGTTACAATAATGATATTAGTTTGAAGAGATTGTATGAAAAGATGAACATTTGTTTGTTGAAATGTGGAATATCATTGTATCATCAAGTGTTACAATAATGATATGAGTTTGAAGAGATTGTATGAAAATATGAACATTTGTTTGTTGAAATGTGGAATATCATTGTACCATCAAGTGTTACAGTAATGATATGAGTTTGTTGAAATGTGGAATATCATTGTATCATCAAGTGTTACAATAATGATATGAGTTTGAAGAGATTGTATGAAAAGATGAACATTTGTTTGTTGAAATGTGGAATATCATTGTATCATCAAGTGTTACAATAATGATATTAGTTTGAAGAGAATGTATGAAAAGATGAACATTTGTTTGTTGAAATGTGGAATATCATTGTATCATCAAGTGTTACAATAATGATATGAGTTTGAAGAGAATGTACATTGAAAAGATGAACATTTGTTTGTTGAAATGTGGAATATCATTGTATCATCAAGTGTTACAATAATGATATGAGTTTGAAGAGATTGTATGAAAAGATGAACATTTGTTTGTTGAAATGTGGAATATCATTGTATCATCAAGTGTTACAATAATGATATGAGTTTGAAGAGAATGTACATTGAAAAGATGAACATTTGTTTGTTGAAATGTGGAATATCATTGTATCATCAAGTTTTACAGTAATGATATGAGTTTGTTGAAATGTGGAATATCATTGTATCATCAAGTGTTACAATAATGATATTAGTTTGAAGAGATTGTATGAAAAGATGAACATTTGTTTGTTGAAATGTGGAATATCATTGTATCATCAAGTGTTACAGTAATGATATGAGTTTGTTGAAATGTGGAATATCATTGTATCATCAAGTGTTACAATAATGATATTAGTTTGAAGAGATTGTATGAAAAGATGAACATTTGTTTGTTGAAATGTGGAATATCATTGTATCATCAAGTGTTACAATAATGATATTAGTTTGAAGAGAATGTACATTGAAAAGATGAACATTTGTTTGTTGAAATGTGGAATATCATTGTATCATCAAGTTTTACAGTAATGATATGAGTTTGTTGAAATGTGGAATATCATTGTATCATCAAGTGTTACAATAATGATATTAGTTTGAAGAGATTGTATGAAAAGATGAACATTTGTTTGTTGAAATGTGGAATATCATTGTATCATCAAGTGTTACAGTAATGATATGAGTTTGAAGAGAATGTATGAAAAGATGAACATTTGTTTGTTGAAATGTGGAATATCATTGCTATTTGTATTGTTCTTGTTACGATTAAGTAAATCTGGAGAAACAATTGGTGAAGTCATTGTTGCTAGAAGCGTCATTGGTTATTGGTTAGTGAATTGACATCATATCACTCCATACAGACACATAAGTGATGAATTACCCAAAACAGATGTCGAATGGTATTTATACAAATGATTCTCGTGGTTGGATGATGTTTTTTGTTTTTTCGATCCAGAAGCACTTGAGCTTTCAGCTCTTCGGCTCGGTGCCATGGACATCGTAAGCCTTCAGTTCGGTGCCACGAACACCGTGAATCTGGGGAACCTGTGGCTGTTCTGCCAGCCCGCGGAATTGAACCCGCACTCACAGAGGGCTAGTCACCAGTAGTCCAACGCGATACGAACACGCTGGGCAGGCGGGCAGGTTGGATGGTTAAACACACTTCTCTCTCTATCCCTCTAGCTCCCAGTTCTACTACTATAAAATGTCATTCCAAACTCCTTGAATCATTGTATAGATTCAACATCAACTTTAGTGTTTTCATCTAATAGTAGGTCGACAAGAGACCGAGGAACATCTCCCTGATCCATCCTAAACTTCTCGACAAATGTTGCTGTAGACGCAAGCCTGTCCGCTCATCTCATTGCCGTGAACACTCGCATGATCAGGACAGTAGCCATGAATACGTTCAGGTCATTCACATTGTGATCTTGAAATCGTGAGGTTGCCAAGTCCTTAATCTACTACGGACCTAACGAGTTGATAGAATATAAAGAAAAGTAGGCTCTGCTCAAGGCGTGCGCTACCATAACCTTGAGAGCAGCAAGACCTCGCTGGCAACATTGTATAGTTTGTTCAACATGATGTTTGAAAGATAGACTACGAACCAAGGTTATTTCAAGATAACGTAGCCTGTGACTCGGTCTCAGCGGTGACTCAGGTAGTTAAGCCCTGAATATGGAATTATTCAAAGAGCACCACCACAAAAAACCTTTTCAGGATTGCACTTAGAGCGAGAATCTCTACACCAACGTGTGATGGTGTGCAATGTTCCATAAATGTCTTCGACAGTTTCTTGTATACCTGATCCAGTCTTTCATCTTAAAATGCTGCGTAAGTTAATGTCCAACAAAACTTAGTTTGTAATATATTTTGTCTAAATTTGCTGTGTAGATATTGAACAACATGGGTGATAAAGGTGATCTCTGTGGTAATCCCTGGCATTTACTTGTTGGGTCTGACGTCCATGTTCCTACAGTTAGTTCAACGATTCTCTCCTTCAAAGAAGCAGCTATACAGTTTACCAGCCAAGAATCAACCCCCCACCCTCTCCCATGTTAACAAAGAAAGTATGATTACTGAACAGTCCACTTTCTTATACGCATCATCCAAGTCAATGACCAAATTCAACAGTCTCTTGCTTGTATTGGAAAACTTCATAAACATCAAAAGTAAAGAGCATTGTCCGAAGTCTCTTTAATTGGTTGGTAGCTGCCCAACATGTCAGGGTTGATGTGTTATATCACTAAGTGATACATTACCTTTCTGGCAACTATCTTCTCCACTAATTTACCATATACATTGTGCAAGATGAGCATGCGGTAGCCGCTGAGTAGTTTAAGAACCTTCCCTGTTTATGAACCGTTTGTAAATAGCTATGGAGCCAATCCTCATGTACCACATCATTCCGTATACTATTGTTGGCATCCGTTACAACTGCATTAATACCAATATCGTCGAGCCGTTTTAAATGGGGATACTGAACTCCATCAGGACCTGGAGCAGTGCATGGCAGTCTTCGAGAGCATTAACATCCTCCTTTGTTATGAAATATGTGCAAGGCTCTCCAGTGTTAGTAGTATCATGAAGAACATGCATAATATTACAGCGGTCATTCTTATCACTCTTTTCAGTCTGATCCACAGAACACTCAATGAACCCTACCTCTTCTTAGCAGTTGTTGTCGGTAATGCTCCTGACAACTGACGTAACTTAGAGAAAAAGGATGTTAGTCCTCCTGTTCATGCTGCAATGTAACTGAATATTAAGAAAGCTCGCACACAATCACCCATATATATATATAATATATATTACATGACACACAAATTACCTTTTTTAAACATCGTTAAAAAAAATGTTAGAATAAGTTGATAATATATATATTTGAACATGGTCTCATGAACAAAGCTTACAGAACAAGCTATGGGGAACTCGCGTGGAACTTCAACTGACATGCAGCTTCATAGAGGCAACGCATCTCATGGTTTAGACGAGCATACGAAACCGAACGCAAAGAAGACGAAGAAGAAGAATAAGTTGTTAAACAGTGCTCTCTGAAAGTGGTTTCTTTACAACTCTGATCGTACAAGTAAAGCAAGTGCTCACGCAAAACACGAGTTTTGGGGAAACCAACTGTGTCTATCGTAGTCCTAGAGTCTAAAATAGTATATCAACAATACACATGTAACGTCTAAATGTTATTACGTTATAACGTTTCTCGTCATGTTTCATAGTTTTACTACAGTTTCCCCCTATATTGATATAACGTGTAATGACCAAATTGTAATGCTGTAGTACGCCCGCCTGTCCAGCGTGATCGTAGCGCGTTGGACGACAGGTAATAAGCCCTCTGTGAGTGCGGGTTTAATTCCGCGGGCTGGCAGAAAACCACAGGTTCTCCAGATTTACGGTGTTCGTGGCACCGAACCGAAGGGTTACGATGTCATTGGCACCGAGCCGAAGAGCTGAGAGCTCAAGTGCTTCAGGATCGGAAAAAAATTGATGTATCATTTGTACATAACAAATACTCATAAATAAAAGATAACATTTTATGTAACAGTATTAATATTAATAATAATAATAAATCATATCGTACCATTAAACGTTACATAGGGCCTTCAAGTAATTTATCAATACCACTATGTCCTGGCAACTCGTTCAATCCCGTCCATGGAGTTGTGAGAACGTAATGTATTGCCTATCTCAGCAAATTTCGTTTCAGTGTCTCCTAATGGCGTCCTCCTTTTCTTGAACTCTTTGCATCCACCTTCAATGACTGCTTTAGTATACTTTGATGATTTCTTCTCAAGTTATCTCCAACATATCTCCATCTTCTCCCTATTATAACAGTTGTTACTAATGCTTTAGTATTCTTTGATGATTTCTTCTCAAGGTATCTCCAACATATCTCTATCTTCTCCCTCTTATAACAATTGTTACTAATGCTTTAGTATTCTTTGATGATTTCTTCTCAAGTTATCTCCAACATATCTCCATCTTCTCCCTATTATAACAATTGTTACTAATGACTGCTTTAGTATACTTTGATTAGAGATTTCTTAGATTTCATCACTTCTCCTGAATTCATTCCATTTTGTGTTCATTATTTTTCGCAGACATCTATTTTCAAATGCATTCAACTTTCTATATCTTTAGCCATGTTCCAACTCTCGCTGGCATTTCTTTGGAATGATTTAACATTTAAATTGACAAATTCGTAATTTAGTTTTGAAACTATGTAACTTGAAGTTCCATATTTTATTTAAACTTTTGAAAGCTGGTGTTGCTTTGACAATTCGTATAATAATTTGTTTTTTAACATTTTCCGTGCAATAAAAATTGCTAACTAAATATGTGAAATGCTCTGTTATTTTTATCATTGTGTATTTCATGTTGATATCTGCATTACTTGCCATATGTGTCTTCATTATATTTGTTTTTTCATAGCTTAACTGCAGTCCAGCTGTTGATCTATGACAAGTTTTTTTTTTTTGTGTGCATATCTTGGTTGTTTCTACTTAAAAAGGCAATATCATCTGCAAAATCCAGATCTTACAGAGGACTATTTTCTACCCAATCAATGCCTGTTTTGCCCCTGCAACATTTTTGCATCAACTAGTCAATGGCCACTCCAAACAATAATTGTTACGTTTACAAGAACGAACATTGTTACTTTAAAATTATCAGTTCAAATTATAATAAAACTACATCTATGCCAGATTGACATTTTCTTTGTCCTAGGAAAAAATGAGGCTAGATAAGGAAATATGTGGAGATAAGGGCGGGGTCAGTTTGTCGACTCTATTGACATATAATTTCTTACCTCAACTGGGAGGCTAGCAGTTAAAATGTCAGACATGTTTGTTGTATTCTTCATGCTGTGTCTGGTCATTCCTACGACACTGTAGGTGAAGCTGTACACGCTGCCGCCTGTGGAAGGATACAGTAAAACGTATATTATATTGATATAGTCGTTTTACATAATGTGGTTTCTGAGCTGGATTGTCAAAAACTGTCATAGTATTCACTCTTCTATAACTACAAGAGAGATACAGAGAGCAATGGAAGCTATCATTCATTGATTTCGTCGATCTAACATAGACATTTGACACAGTCATCAGACAAGGACTCTATAAAATACTGAAACATATTTGCTGTCCTACAAAATTGCTTCAAGTGAGCATCACACGTGACTTCCATCATAGACATGCTCAGCAGTAGAAGACTAAGATGGCTGAACATGTTATTAGACAATATGGACAATAGTCACATACCCCAATATGTGTTGTTCTGTGTACTTTCGAAATGGGAGAAACTCCAAGACAGACTACTGCCCAGATGTACGGATGTCTGCAAGACAGACTACTGCCCAGATGTACGGATGTCTGTAAGACAGACTACTGCCCAGATGTACGGATGTCTGTAAGACAGACTACTGCCCAGATGTACGGATGTCTGCAAGACATACTACTGCCCAGATGTACGGGTGTCTGTAAGACAGACTACTGCCCAGATGTACGGATGTCTGCAAGACATACTACTGCCCAGATGTACGGATGTCTGCTAGACAGACTACTGCCCAGATGTACGGATGTCTGCAAGACATACTACTGCCCAGATGTACGGATGTCTGTTAGACAGACTACTGCCCAGATGTACGGGTGTCTGTAAGACAGACTACTG
Source organism: Arion vulgaris (assembly GCA_020796225.1). Classification (NCBI taxonomy): domain Eukaryota; kingdom Metazoa; phylum Mollusca; class Gastropoda; order Stylommatophora; family Arionidae; genus Arion; species Arion vulgaris. Next base: position 23,186,755 of record CM036761.1, on the reverse strand, counting down.
CCCAGATGTACGGATATCTGTAAGACAGACTACTGCCCAGATGTACGGATGTCTGTAAGACAGACTACTGCCCAGATGTACGGATGTCTGTAAGACAGACTACTGCCCAGATGTACGGATGTCTGTAAGACAGACTACTGCCCAGATGTACGGATGTCTGTAAGACAGACTACTGCCCAGATGTACGGATGTCTGTAAGACAGACTACTGCCCAGATGTACGGATGTCTGTAAGACAGACTACTGCCCAGATGTACGGATATCTGTAAGACAGACTACTGCCCAGATGTACGGATGTCTGTAAGACAGACTACTGCCCAGATGTACGGATGTCTGTAAGACAGACTACTGCCCAGATGTACGGATGTCTGTAAGACAGACTACTGCCCAGATGTACGGATGTCTGTAAGACAGACTACTGCCCAGATGTACGGATGTCTGTAAGACAGACTACTGCCCAGATGTACGGATGTCTGTAAGACAGACTACTGCCCAGATGTACGGATATCTGTAAGACAGACTACTGCCTAGATGTACGGATGTCTGTAAGACAGACTACTGCCCAGATGTACGGATGTCTGTAAGACAGACTACTGCCCAGATGTACGGATGTCTGTAAGACATCAATGAAGAACTTTTCTATCGGACACAACGAATACGAAAAACGAACTGATGACCGAGTTATATAGAAAACAACATTACGCAAAGGTGCAGTTTCTTTTAAAGAGAAAGTTAGTGATGAGCTTCTAAGGCAAGAGAAACAAGTGCAAACTTAGAAGTCCTCACACTAACAGACTTGCCAAATTACCTTCTGTAAAGACGACAAATGCTATATATATATATATAGCATAGTATAGCATAGAATAGTAACGTATGCACATAGTAATATATATATATATATATATATATATATATATATGTTTGTTATAAATAACCATTTCTATGGAACTGACTTTACGTTTGCACTATATGGTCTTTGGTACTTCCAGTATTTGAAAATGAATACCACCTCGTCAATTGATATCATAAACATTTACTTAATTAACGTCATGTTGTTTACCCATGTATGTAAAATGTGCATCTCAATGAAACAAAATCCAACAGTTTTTACTAACAATAAAACATATATAACAGCTGATTGACGTAAATTAGAAAGAGTAGATGATTTTAAATATTTAGATTCCGTATTAACAAACGACGGAAATGTTGTTGAAAGGAAATTGAAATAATAATGGACATAGCTCTGCAGAAATGAAAAGAATAAACAAAACATATGGAAGAAGGAGACTGATATAAAGGCAAACTTTAGAAATTTAAGAGAATATATTTTGCACATATTAACGTATGGATGTGAAACATGGATTATTAATAAAACAGTTGAGAAATAGAGTAATACATTTCAATGAAAGAGCTATAACTGAGTTCTCAGAATACCATGCGTTGAAACAAATTAACAGATATGTATATTTTACAACAGTTTAAACTGAATAGAAGTGCTTGATAAAGAAAATACACTTTTAAAAAATGAATTATTTGGGATATATAAAACGGCATGATTCCCCGAAGAAGATCGTTCTGAAGGGTATGATATATGCAGAACGGAAAGAAGAAGATCGTTCTGAAGGGTATGATATATGCAGAACGGAAAGAACGAAGATACAGAGAAGATGTTCAAGATGATTCAGAAGAAAGAGTCGTCGAAGGTAAAGACTGCGGCAGGATGCTGGACCACTGCCTGTGAGAAGTAGTAAGATGCTGGACCACTGCCTGTGAGAAGTAGTAAGATGCTGGACCACTGCCTGTGAGAAGTAGTAAGATGCTGGACCACTGCAGTGAAAAGTAGTAAGATGCTGGACCACTGCCTGTGAGAAGTAATAAGAACTGTTGTGATGGGCGCCAAGTTCCACTAGGAACAAGTTAGATAATGATGATGTTTCGAATAATAATGGTGTTCTTCTTCTTCTATTGCGTTCGGTTTCCTATGCTCGTCTAAACCATGAGATGGGTTTATGAAGCTCTATGAAGCTGGATGGCAACTAGAGTTAGTTCCTCGAAAGTTTCCCAAAGCTTGCTCTGTAATCTTCCTTCATAAGGCCATGTTTCGTTTCGTTGATGTATATATGCAGGATGTTTCTCTGAAGTCTGTGTTTCAGTCTGACATGCACTCTGTGCAGTCTGAACAGACTTTATTCTGATAATGGAGATAACAACTTTGTTAGCATCAATAGTGCTGATAACGACCATACTATTAACAAGTAGGCTTCTGTGGCTGAGTGGTTCAGCCTTTGCCTTGCGAGTCGAAGTTCGTGGGTTCGTGGACCTCGGCCTTCTGTTCACAAGTGCAGTACTTTCCAAAGACCCTTAGGATTGTTGCCGGAGCTACGGAGTTCGTGATTTGTGCAATAATCTCGGCAGGTGGCGTGCCATTTCTGCGGAGAGGGAGCGAGTCATATGGGATAAAACCCGATGCAATGAAGTCAATCCTTCGGCTTTAAAACTATTAAAAAGTGTAGTGATATACCATGGATGGAAAAAATTAAGAACACTGATGTCCTGAAAGAATTGAATGTTAAGGACAATTGGCTGATCAATATACTATACAGAAAAATTAGATACTTTGGTCCCATCAATCGTCACGATAGCCTGGAGGGAACGTTTGAAAGGCAGGGTACCAGGACGCAGAGGCAGACCAAGAAGAAGATGGCTACAAGATATTAAAGAAACCATGAATATGACCATCGGCGAAGTGGGAGAACTAGCTAGAGACAGAGTGATTTTCAGATGCGCAGCAAAGAGAGCAATGTCCTATAAAGGACACGCACCTTGATGCTGAGTGATACTTACTGTAGGTAGCATTAAATTCCACGGTTGGAACACATGCTCCGTGGTAATCATTGACCAGAATCTGTACTGGAGTAGTTGTCTGTAAAACAAATATTGAAACCAATTTGTACATCAAATATCATTATCGGCCAAAAACATGTGCAAACGTTGTATTAACTTTATGAAGACTATTGACAGCATCATTCTTTCTACATATCTTTCATATTTTTCTGTCTCTATATAGATCTACCAATATCTCTTAATGTCTATCTATCTATCTATCTATCTATCATCTATCTATCTATCTATCTATCTATCTATCTATCTATCTATCTATCTATCTATCTATCTACCAATATCTCTTAATGTCTATCTATCTATCTATCTATCTATCAATATCTCGTACTGTCTATCTATCTATCTATCTTTCAATATCTCTTACTATCTATCTATCTATCAATCAATATCTCTTACTGTCTACCTATCTGTCTATTTATCTATCTATCTATTTATCTAACTATCGATCTATCTATCGATCTATCTATCTAACTATCTATCTATCTATCTATATATATATATATATATATACTTATTTATATATCTATCTATCTTTCTATATATAAATATCTCTTACTATCTATATTTTTTTCTGTCTATCTATCTACATTTCTTACCGTCTATCTATCTATATATCTATCTATCTTATCGATCAACATCTCTTACTGTCTACCTATCAAACACAGACAGACAGTAAACGATACTGATACTGATAGACAGACAGACAGATAGACAGAAAGTACTGACACATTCATTTCTTGTGAACTTACTGCAGCGAATGATCGGAATAGGAAAATAAAACCAATGCCTGGTGTTAGCTCGTTGCCATTGAAGGAGTAGATGTATAATGACGACTCAGCTCGTGTAGCTGCATTAGTACTGTTGATCATTCCAATATAATACAATAATAGTAGTTTAAATATATTATTGATTGTTAATGATTGTCTTGTTGGAGAAACTATACATTGATTTGGTTTGTTTTTATATGTTCTTGCTGTTCACTGGTTTCATTGACAACCTTAAAGGAGTCGCAAACGTCTCTACCGGTTTCATTACATTAATATATATTTTATTTTTAATGACCAAAATCGCAAAGCAATTCAAATAGCTTCTATCAGAAATAAGTAACGAAGATTCTCATCAAAATGTTCTAGTCTGAATAATACAAATAAGTAACGAAAGTTGTAATCGAAATTTTCTAGTCTGAATAATATAAATAAGTAACAAAAGATATAACCGAAATGTTCTAGTCTGAATAATATAAATAAGTAACGAAAGATGTAATGGAAATGTTCTAGTCTGAATAATATAAATAAGTAACTAAAGATCTAACCGACATGTTCTAGTCTGAATAATGAAAATAAATAACGAATGATCTAACCCACAATTTCTATACTGAATAGACTAAATTAGTAAGGAAGGACTAATTCAGATGTTCTAGACCAGCGTTTCCCAAAGTGGGTGGTACACCCCCACCCAGTGGGCGCTGAAGCCTTCCAGGAGGGGGCGATAGCGGTTCAGAACCATTTGGGGGAGTCTTTTTCGTGATTTTGCGATTAAATAATCATTACAAATTTTAGTTCTGTCTTTTTAATTCATCCTATGCCCATCTTACTCGATCCATTTTTTCATCAATTTTCTATTTTAAGTATATAATCATTTGAAAATTGACCATGTGGGACAGAAATATATATCAATTTTCTATGTCATAGACAAAATAGAGCATGTATATATATGGGGAGGGGGGGTGTTGGTAAACTGTTATAATGTGGAGGGGGCGTTACAAAGTTTATGTTGTGGAAACTGGGCGAAAAAGTTTGGGAATCTATGTTGTAGACTGAGTAATGAAAACAGCAACATTAGTTCATGTACTCTCTACTTGATCAAATGAAAACAGCAACATTAGTTCATGTACTCTCTACTTGATCAAATGAAAACAACAACATTTAGTTCATGTACTCTCTACTTGATCAAATGAAAACAACAACATTTAGTTCATGTACTCTCTACTTGATCAAATGAAAACAACAACATTAGTTCATGTACTCTCTACTTGATCAAATGAAAACAGCAACATTAGTTCATGTACATCTACTTGATCAAATGAAAACAGCAACATTAGTTCATTTACTCTCTACTTGATCAAATGAAAACAACAACATTATTTCATGTACTCTATACTTGATCAAATGAAAACAGCAACATTAGTTCATTTACTCTCTACTTGATCAAATTAAAACAACAACATTAGTTCATGTACTCTCTACTTGATCAAATGAAAACAGCAACATTAGTTCTTGTATTCTCTACTTGATCAAATGAAAACAACAACATTTAGTTCATGTACTCTCTACTTGATCAAATGAAAACAGCAACATTAGTTCATGTACTCTCTACTTGATCAAATGAAAACAGCAACATTAGTTCATGTACTCTCTACTTGATCAAATGAAAACAACAACATTAGTTCTTGTACTCTCTACTTGATCAAATGAAAACAGCAACATTAGTTCATTTACTCTCTACTTGATCAAACGAAAACAACAACATTAGTTCATGTACTCTCTACTTGATCAAATGAAAACAGCAACATTAGTTCATGTACTCTCTACTTGATCAAATGAAAACAACAACATTAGTTCATTTACTCTCTACTTGATCAAATGAAAACAACAACATTAGTTCATGTACTCTCTACTTGATCAAATGAAAACAGCAACATTAGTTCATGTACTCTCTACTTGATCAAATGAAAACAGCAACATTAGTTCATGTACATCTACTTGATCAAATGAAAACAGCAACATTAGTTCATTTACTCTCTACTTGATCACATGAAAACAGCAACATTAGTTCATGTACTCTCTTCTTGATCAAATGAAAACAACAACATTAGTTCTTGTACTCTCTACTTGATCAAATGAAAACAGCAACATTAGTTCATGTACTCTCTTCTTGATCAAATGAAAACAACAACATTAGTTCTTGTACTCTCTACTTGATCAAATGAAAACTCGTCACGCAACATGCACATCAAAACTGACGAGTGTTCTTTACATTCATCTGTATGCATTTCTGTGAGAACTCTCTACTAGCAAAAAATATCTTGTAAAGAAAATATGAGTCACGAAAATGATTTCCTTTCACAAAGCTGTTCTTCTACCACTTCAAGTCCACAGTCGTCCAACGTTCTTTCCACAGTTTTCGCTCTTGTTTTTTATGGAAATCCAGACGTTATTGTGCCATCGGCTGTTAATTTCCCGTTACGATATAAATTGTTACATTCCAACATCCGATAATAAATGTTGATTTGAACAATAGAAGATTAGCCGTCTGGATGAAGACATCTTTTCAAATCGACTCTCTTCTTCATGAAACCAGTTACACGATTGGTCTCACTCCTTTCACCCGGTGAAGCAAAAGTATATCTTTCGTTTCCGTAAAACAATAATTTTTCAGGAATGGGTTGTCAATCTATGCATAACCTCCAAGCTGGAGTACCAAGAGGCAACAATGTCTACCGCTATCCTTAAACCTGTCTTGGGTGTCGCTACAAGAAGCAAATCTGTCAGCATAGCTTCCCGTATCATGTAAGTATGCAAATCTCCTGTCATCATAGCTTGACTTATCACTGTAAGTATGCAAATCTCCTGTCATCATAGCTTGACTTATCACTGTAAGTATGCAAATCTCAAGTCACAATAGCTTGACTTATCATTGGAAGTATGCAAATGCCATGACTGCATAGCTTGCTGTATCATTGGAAGTATGCAAATCCCATGACTGCATAGCTTGCTGTATCATTGGAAGTATGCAGCAAGCTCCTGTCATCATAGCTTGACTTATCACTGTAAGTATGCAAATCTCCTGTCATCATAGCTTGACTTATCACTGTAAGTATGCAAATCTCAAGTCACAATAGCTTGACTTATCACTGGAAGTATGCAAATCTCCTGTCATCATAGCTTGACTTATCACTGTAAGTATGCAAATCTCCTGTCACAATAGCTTGACTTATCACTGTAAGTATGCAAATCTCAAGTCACAATAGCTTGACTTATCACTGTAAGTATGCAAATCTCCTGTCATCATAGCTTGACTTATCACTGTAAGTATGCAAATCTCAAGTCACCAGGGCCGTGCTGTGCTATGATACAGAGAGGCGGCTGCATCAGGCGGCACCGCAAGGGGAACCTCATAAGCATCAAAATAAAAATTACAATTGAAGGTTATTTTAAACAGATTTACGTGGCGACATTTCGAAGACTTGCATCATACTGATGCAACCCCATACTGATGTCCCCATATCATGCTGTATCATTGGAAGTATGCAAATCCCATGACTGCATAGCTTGCTGTATCATTGGAAGTATGCAAATGCCATGACTGCATAGCTTGCTGTATCATTGGAAGTATGCAAATGCCATGACTGCATAGCTTGCTGTATCATTGGAAGTATGCAAATCCCATGACTGCATAGCTTGCTGTATCATTGGAAGTATGCAGCAAATCTCCTGTCATCATAGCTTGACTTATCACTGTAAGTATGCAAATCTCCTGTCACAATATCTTGACTTATCACTGTAAGTATGCAAATCTCAAGTCACCAGGGCCGTGCTGTGCTATGATACAGAGAGGCGGCTGCATCAGGCGGCACCGCAAGGGGGACCTCATAAGCATCAAAATAAAAATTACAATTGAAGGTTATTTTAAACAGATTTACGTGGCGACATTTCGAAGACTTGCATCATACTGAGAAAATATACCGCACGGCCCTGCATGTCCCCATATCATGCTGTATCATTGGAAGTATGCAAATCCCATGACTGCATAGCTTGCTGTATCATTGGAAGTATGCAAATGCCATGACTGCATAGCTTGCTGTATCATTGGAAGTATGCAAATGCCATGACTGCATAGCTTGCTGTATCATTGGAAGTATGCAAATCCCATGACTGCATAGCTTGCTGTATCATTGGAAGTATGCAAATGCCATGACTGCATAGCTTGCTGTATCATGGAAGTATGCATATCTTCTGTCCCCATAGCTTGCCGTAACATGGAAATATGCACATCTGTTGTCACAATAGCTTGCTGTATCATGAAAATATGACATATCTCCTGTCAACATCGTTGCTGTTTCATGGAATTTGAAATTCTGTCTGCAAATCTTGAAAGATTTGATGATATTTAATACTTACATGTAACAATATGCAAGATTGTGATACGAGTCTTAATAAAAGGACTTGTGTTTATTTAAAAGTACCATAGCAAATTAACAGTTCAACGGAATTAAACAATGCAACACTTGTGATAAATGACCTGGTTCATCAGAAAAATCTCCGTATGCATTTAGCATCCACTGTTTAGTAGACGTCGAATGCCGTCGAGAAAGGTCGTGGCTGCAACTGAACCATTGGTCACCGCTGTTTCACGTCTGCGTCGCTGTTGACGCTGTCCTTAGTGCTTTCTTCACACGGGTCCGACAACGAAATCACAGACAAATCTGACTATAGGCTGGGTGATAAAGAACTTCAATTTTCTGCCAATGTTTCTTGAAAACTGCAAGAACAGATGTATTTTAATACGAATATGATGATAATACGTTATAAACTACACACCTTAACATTGCTGACCGTTTGAGACTTTCAGCCTTGACAAAGTCTGGAGTTCTGCATCCTTCTCAAAGTGACTTGTGAGTTCGTTTGAACTTAAACCAGATACCTAGTTTAAAAATGATCTTGCTAGTATATCTTTGATAAATAATGTATTGTTTGACTAGCTTGACAGTGTCTGTCAACTTAAGTATCAGATCAATTTCTATATTAACTTGACAATGTCCTCCAGCTTAAACATCTTGTTAGTTTCTATATTAACTTGACATTGTTCTCCAGCTTAAACATCTTGTTAGTTTCTATATTAACTTGACATTATCTACCAGCTTAAATATCTTGTTAGTTTCTATATTAACTTGATTTATCTACCAGCTAAACATCTTGTTAGTTTCTATATTAACTTGACATTATCTACCAGCTTAAATATCTTGCTAGATTCTATATTAACTTGACATTGTTCTCAGCTTAAAATCTGTTAGTTTCTATATTAACATGACATTATCTACCAGCTTAAACATCTTGTTAGTTTCTATATTAACTTGACATTATCTACCAGCTTAAACATCTTGTTAGTTTCTATACTTGACATTGTCCTCCAGCGTAAACATCTTGTTAGTTTCTATTATTGACATTGTCTACCAGCTTTAACATCTTGTTAGTTTCTATATTAACTTGACATTGTCTACCAGCTTTAACATCTTGTTAGTTTCTATATTAACTTGACATTGTCTACCAGCTTTAACATCTTGTTAGTTTCTATATTAACTTGACATTGTCTCCAGCTTAAACATCTTGTTAGTTTATATGTTATTTGACTATCTCCAGCTTAAACATCTTGCTAGTTTCTTTTATTGACATTCTCTTCAGCGTAAACACCTTGTTAGTTTCTATATTAACTTGACATTATCTACCAGCTTAAACATCTTGTTAGTTTCTATCTTAACTTGACATTGTCCTCCAGCTTAAAATCTTGTTAGTTTCTATATTAATTTGACATGTTTCCCCAGCTTAAATACTTGCTAGTTTCTATATTAACTTGACATTGTTCTTCAGCTTAAACATCTTGTTAGTTTCTATATTAACTTGACATTGTTCTCAAGCTTAATATTTGTCAGTTTCTATATTAACTTGACATTGTCTACCAGCTTAATAGTTTGTAGTTTCTATATTAACTTGACATTGTCTCCAGCTTAATCATCTTATTAGTTTCTATATTAACTTGACCTTGTCTACCAGCTTAAATATTTTATCAGTTTCTATATTAACTTGACTTTATGTGTCTACAAATGATATATACTGACTATAATGTTATAGGTTATTCTCAATATTTGTCAATTACGGACATGAATTTTACCTGGATATTTGCTGCGAGTTTTATTTGTTGACTTAGGACAGGCGTCATTAATGTTAGTGCACGCGCAGGTAGTAGAGTTGTAAGATGTACTTGGTGGACACGGCCGATTATCTATAAAAGTGTTGTTTCCCATATCGATAGCATATTGACACGGATCTCCTAGTCTGTGTGGTTTGTCTCTGCAATAGGTACTGTTATCACCTATTAAAGAAGCATTAGAATCATAAATAACAAATATTAGAAATACTTTCTTCTTCTTCAGCTTTCAACTCCCTACGGAGCACAGGTCTTCAACACACTTCTTCCAACCCTTCCTCTCTCCTGCCATCCCTTCCATTTCTTTCCATGTTTTACCTATTCTTTTAATATCAGCCTCCAACTCTCTTCTCAAGTCTCTCTAGGCCTTCTCCTACTCCTCTTTCCCTGCGGATTCCAAAACATTGCCTGTCTTGCAATGCTTCCGGTCGGTCTTTTCAATGTATGTCATATCCATCGCCAGCGTCTCTTCCTTAGCTCTTTCTCCACTGGTTATCTACTTAGTTTTTTTCTCTGAGTTTCTCGATCGTAATCTTATCATACCATCTCAGTCTCTCTATTATATTTAAACATCCAATTTTGAAGGTGTGCGGTAGAAATACTTGATGAGCATTTATTTATAATGATAACATAGAAATGGTACACAGATAACACACGAAGTATTACACAGATAACACACGAAGTGTTACACAGATAACACAAGAAGTGTTACACAGATAACACACGACGTGTTACACATATAACACACGAAGTGTTACACAGATAACACACGAAGTGTTACACAAGATAACACACGAAGTGTTACACAGATAAACACGAAGAGTTACAATGATAACACAGACAGATAATTACAAAATGTTAACTACACAGAAAGGTTACTGATAACATAAGTTCAGAAAGGTTACAATGATAACACAAAAGGTTACAATATAACACAGAAAGGTTACACAGATAACACAGAAAGATTACAATGATAACACAGAAAGGTTACAATTATAACACAGAAAGGTTACAGTGATAACACAGAAAGGTTACAGTGATAACACAGAAAGGTTACAGTGATAACGCAGAAAGGTTACACTGATAACACAGAAAGATTACACTGATAACACAGAAAGGTTACAGTGATAACACAGAAAGGTTACAGTGATAACACATAAAGGTTACAGTGATAAAGGTTACAATGATAACACAGGAAGGTTACACAGATAACACAGGAAGTGTTACACAGATAACACAGGAAAGTTACACTGATAACACATAAAGGTTACAGTGATGACACAGAAAGGTTACAGTGATAACACAGAAAGGTTACAGTGATAACACAGAAAGGTTACAGTGATAAAGGTTACAATGATAACACAGGAAGGTTACACAGATAACACAGGAAGTGTTACACAGATAACACAGGAAGAGTTACACAGATATCACACGAAGTGTTACACAGATAACACACGAAGTGTTACACAGATAACACACGAAGTGTTACACAGAAAACACACGAATAGTTACACAGATAACACACGAATGGTTGCACAGATAACACACGAATGGTTGCACAGATAATACACGAAGAGTTACAATGATAATACAGAAAGGTTACAATATTAATACAGAAAGGTTACAATGATAGCACAGGAATGTTACAATAGTAATTCCAGAAAGTTGTCATGTGCTATGTAGATTATGATCTCTCTCTCTCTCTTTGCCTTTTTTTACCCGGGTTGGGGCATAGGCCCTCAACCAACTCATGCCAAGTCTTCCTATCTCTAGCTATCTCCTGCAGCTCCCTCCAGCTCTTCTTTATATTGTTGATCTCCGCCTCCAAATCTCGTCTCCATGTATTTCTCGGCCTCCCTTCTTTCGCTGTCCCTGCGGGTTCCAGGCAAGGACCCTTCTTGTTATATTCCCCTCTGGTTTTTGCAAAGTGTGTCCTATCCAGCGCCAGCGTCTTTTTTAACCTGTTCGTTCACTGGAATCTGTCTTGTTCTCTCCATAAGTTCCTCATTTGTGACCCTATCATACCATCTTATTCCCTCTATTCTGCGCAGACACCAGTTGATGAATGTTTGCAATTTATGCGCTATTGTTTTAGTTGTTCTCCATGTTTCTGACCCATACAGTAGAACTGCTTTAACATTAGAGTTAAATATCCTAATATTTGTTCTAGATTTGATTTCTTTGGACTTCCAAATGTTTCCCAGTGCAATGAAAGCTCCTCTTGCCTTCTGTATTCTTATTTTAACATCTCTATCTGTTCCAACCTCTTTGTCTACGTTGCTGCCCAAATATGTGTATGATTCTACCTCTTGAAGTGGGATTTCCCCCAGGAAGATCGAGTTGTCGTTTGTTTGATTAATTCTCAATATCTTTGTCTTTCCCTTATGAATATTCAGCCCTAGTTGTAATGTCGCTATACATCACTATCATCGCTATGTGCCGTTAACAATACAACTTCTAATTCATTTTTTGTCTTTGTTTTCTTTACTCGTGTTTTGTTTCACAGCATCAAGATTAAAAACGATTTCTAAAACGAGTTCTTGTGTGCGTTTTATACATAATGTCTGTCAAACTCTCTGTTATTTCTGTGGTCCATATTTTTGATTAGACGATCTCTTGCCTTGCATCTGCTGTTTCTGAGTAGCATTTCAATTTCAGGTCATTCTGCTTCTTCTTCTAACGCTCTATATATCGACCACTTTTTAACCACTCTGTGTGATTTTATGTTATCTGAGCATAAGAGCGATTGTGCGTTATGCCAGTTATGCATCTACAAGTAGGCCAGCATATCCAACTTCTGCAACGCTTTTTATTTACTAACGTAGCTTCCTAGGCCCTACATCAGTCGCCTCTTACGACATGCCTTGTAGGTCGAAGTGGTACTATTCTTTGCTTCCCTTGTAGGTCTCGGCACTGCACGAGCGCCAGGCAATTGATAATGTCTATTGATAATCTACTTATGTGACAACCATTGAATGTGTTGTTTCTTCATGAAGTTCAGTACTGATGGTGTACCCACTCTTTTTATGATGTCCTAAATTCTAAACCGACCTCTTCTTGATACCTTCAGCACTCTGGGTAGACACTTCATCTCTGTAGTGACTGCCTTTTTTTCTATAGTTTGTTGTCATCGTCCAAGTTTGGCTCTGATAGCATCTATGTCGTGAGAAAGATCATGCTGCAAAGTGCTCTTTTAGTGTTCTTGGTGACATGCTTGAATTTCAAAATTGGTGACATTTGTCTATTTTTATTGATTTGCACAATTACATATATGGTGTATTTCGTTATTTATTCTGGTATTTGCTAAAGAAATGCTTCATAGATAAGAGAAACGTCTTCAACTTGCTTTAATTGATGTTTGCCAATGGATATATTGTTATTGCTTTCCTCTCTAGCGAATGTCACTACTTCTGTTTTGTTTCTGTTTATTTTCATATTGTATTCATCGCATTTGATTACTGGAGATTATTATTGTATTGTTGTAGCTGTTCTTCTGATATGAATGACTGATCGTTTACAAAAAAATAATTCATTAAAAGTGTGTCCGCAGACTTTCACTTTCACTTCCACTGGTGTTAGCTTATATCTTCTTCTTCAAACACTCCATATCGAGCACTTTTAACCACTTCCTGTGATGTGTATATGATCTGAGCCTAAGAGCGATTGTACTTTTTACCAGTTATGCGTCTACAAGTAGGCCAGCACATCCGATTTCAGCGATGCTTTTTATTTACTAGGTAGCTTTCCTAGGTCCTACATCAGTCGCCTCTTACGGCATGCATTATAGGTCGCAGTGGTACTATTCTTTGCTTTCCTTGTAAGCTCCGGCACTAAACGAGCGATATATTTATATATATATGAAATATTCTATAGAAGAATGTACCGTTTCATTATTATCATCACTAGGTATTGCTACCAGTAAATTTCTCATTCAGACATTAGAAAAGTACAAATGTATCTTTGCGTGCATTTATGTTCTATGTCCTTATGTCTCATTGTATACACTCACCGGTGACATTAGACCGTTGGCAAAGGGCATGGTCAGTTCCACCTCCTAACATACACTGACCACTTGCTATGTTGAAAGTTAAACCGGTAGGGCATGTCTTGGACACGAACCCGGTCTATAAATTGAGAAATACATAACACTAAATGAAAAGTACATTTATTTCAAATTGTTGAACAACGTAATTCTATTGTTGATTATCTTTCCCCAAGTTGATGATGGAATTAGTTGTCGACTCTTGCCGTTAAGCGTATGGGGAGAGCGTTACTTATATCCATATATCCGTGTTTATTTAGACTGGTCTTGATCTTGTTTATTCATCGTTTGTTCTTGCAAGACCACGTTTGCAATGTTGTATCGTTTGTTCAATATTATGGTTGAAAGATAGAATACTATAGAAGGTTATTTCAAGATATCGCAACCAGTCACGACGCTCGATGGCCTGTCTGTGAAATGTGACTTCAGGTAGGTCAGCATTTACTATGGAATAATTCAAAGAGCACCACAACAGGCACGTCTTTTCAGGATTGACTTGGGAGCGAGGCTCTACACCAACGCGAGATGGTATGCAAAATGAGTAAATTGTAGCTGATGAGCAGTCTAGAATCCTTCCCATGTTTATGGAGTAAGGTAAATAGCTTTGGAGCCATTACTTGGGTACCACATCACTCCGTACACTGTTGCCGAAACTTGGGTACCACATCACTCCGTACACTGTTGACGAAACTTGGGTACCACATCACTCCGTACACTGTTGACGAAACTTGGGTACCACATCACTCCGTACACTGTTGACGAAACTTGGGTACCACATCACTCCGTACACTGTTGACGAAACTTGGGTACCACATCACTCCGTACACTGTTGACGAAACTTGGGTACCACATCACTCCGTACACTGTTGACGAAACTTGGGTACCACATCACTCCGTACACTGTTGACGAAACTTGGGTACCACATCACTCCGTACACTGTTGCCGAAACTTGGGTACCACATCACTCCGTACACTGTTGACGAAACTTGGGTACCACATCACTCCGTACACTGTTGACGAAACTTGGGTACCACATCACTCCGTACACTGTTGACGAAACTTGGGTACCACATCACTCCGTACACTGTTGACGAAACTTGGGTACCACATCACTCCGTACACTGTGACGAAACTTGGGTACCACATCACTCCGTACTGTTGACGAAACTAGGGTACCACATCCTCCACACTGTTGCCGAAATACATCACAACTACATTAATAACGGTCTCGTCGAGTTGTCTGACGTGATCATACTTGATACCGGTCGAGTTGTCTGACGTGATCATACTTGATACCGGTCGAGTTGTCTGACGTGATCATACTTGATACCGGAGCAGTGTTGTAGCGCAATTTAAGTACAATATCTTCCTCTGTTATGAAATTAGTGTAAAGCTCTCTATTTCTATTAATATCCTGAAGGGGGTCAAAGGCGCATGAGGGGGTGCGCCACGATTAGTGAGCCGGCACTAATCAAGAACCTGTCCCCTACCACCACGTGGTGACCCTGGAAACAGACTTTGGTTCCGATCTGGCAAATGGGGACAGGGATCGGGGAGAACTACTGGTAGTGGTAGCAGTGCAAGTACGGAAAAGCAATGCAGGTCCATACAAACAAAATGCATGAATCTCCTGGCCGATGTCCAACACAATATTGCTCAAGTTTCCGAACAAAAAGAAACAGCAGCGAAACGTCTCTGATAGAATCCCTACTCCCCGGAGTAAGGGCCGGACACAAATTACCATTTTTAAAGCAAGAGACTCCATACACAAGCTCGAAGTGTAAGTCAAAGGTCCCGCCACAAATTACCAGTTTCTCTGCCGATGGGGAGATTAGTAAACATGAAAGGATGTGAGGTGCATCCAGTTACGAAACGTGTGCCCACATAGGGCAAAACTCGAAGCCCTGAGGAGGCGGCAAACAATGCCAGCTGTGGGGCAAGAATAAATAAGTCAGATGCGTAAAGAATAAAAGTCTTCCTCGTGTCGGTACGAGGGAAGATTGCAGCTGACTCCGTATCGGTGGCCTGACGCCGAAACATTTACTGGGCAAGGTTTGCCGAGCGCAAAACATAAAGTTGCGTTTTAGTGCATAACGAATCTACCCTCCCTGGGAAAACCGTTCAAGGTAATGTTGCGATAACAACTAACATCCCCGGAAGAAAAGAGGCGGGTGATGCCTAACGGAACTGCCAGCCTTGGGGAAATCGTGCAAGGTACTGTTGCAGTCACATCTAACATCCCCGGAAGAACTGGGGTGGGTGATGGTGGCGAGCGCAAAATATCAGTTACGTTGCTAGCGCTGATTGAAACGACCCCCTACACTATTTGTGCTTGACCCCAGTTCAGTGTTTCCCGAAGCTAGGGAAAATACGAAGTAAAAACTGCAAATTGCCACGTACCGACACGCGTCTCGAAAAGGCTGAGAATGTTTCTACTCCGTAACAAACTCAAAAGTGAACGGTAAAGCAAGGTTGACAATGTAAAGATCTGACAGGCTGTCTGGATCCGAACATTGGCGAAGGTCGATACTTTACACGGTGTTTTATACGAGTAAGACGCCATCCGAGGACAAGTTTATAATCCCCATGAAATATTCCTAATCCGGAACGACCTCACAGTCAGAAAGGGCATAACAGTGTAACTCACTGTTTTGGCATAGATCACAAAGACCAATTATACGGCAAATATGACCGAAAAGGCGTAGATCCGGGCCGAAATAGTCGGCAGAAAGTATTGTACCCTAGAGAAAGCTCACCCTAGTAAATCAAAAGCTAGCTGAAACCGGATGGGCGAGCCTAGTCACCATGGGCGCACAATCGACCCAACGTTGATCACTCCGTTCTTGTCAAAGGACCAATTATATATTTTAAAAAAGAATGATAAAATTGGCCGTGAAGAACGTTCGAAAGGAATATGATATCACCAAGAACATTCATAATATAATGGAGGTCTTCCTTGGTTTGGTTATTGGTTACTAAACTGACGTCATTGCACTCCGGCAAACCCATAGGTGCTCAGTCTCCCCAACAGATATCGAAGAGTATGCATACTGATGGTTCCTGTGGCTCGCTGATTAAACACACCTCTCACTCTGCCTCTCAGGCATCCAGTTCGACTTGAACAAAGGGTAATTCCAAACTGCTTAAATCGCTTGATCGATTCAACATCGATTTTAGTGTCCTCATCTAACAGAGAGTCTCGAAGAGACCGAAGAATATCCCCTTATCCATCTTCAACTCCCCAACAATCGATGCTGTTGATGCAAGCCTGTCCGCTCTCTCATTACCGTAAACACCCGCATGCCCAGGTCTTCCTTATCACCCTTTTCTGTCTGTTCCACAAAACGCTGATGGAACTCCTGCCCGGTTTTTGTGTATGTTGTCAATACAGCTTCTAACGAGTCACGTAATTTAAGCCGGTAGTCCTCCTGCTCATTTTATGATAGAACTGCCAGAATTGACGTAGAGACTTATCATAATAACTGACGTAGAGACTTATCATAAGAACTGACTTATCATAATAATTGACGTAGAGACTTATCATAATAACTGACGTAGAGACTTATCATAAGAACTGACGTGGAGACTTATCATAATAACTGACGTAGAGACTTATCAGAATAACTGACGTAGAGACGTATCATAATAACTGACGTAGAGACTTATCATAATAACTGACGTAGGGACATCACCACAGACGTATGTTATGAAAGTCTCCTATAAATCCCTCTTTGCGTGCGTGGCCAATTCTTTAAAAATATTAGTCGATTTGTGTCGGACAGCAGACTTCTCAGCCACATCACATATATTTGTGGATCGTTTCATTTGGGCTCTATGTCACGACTTTTATAGCAGCCTCTTATGCCAACAAAGCTTTTTCAACATTTTCATTTCACCGGTATGGTTGCAGTAAGGTAGTTCTAGCAGTCTTTTTTCTAGCATTCTATCTCAATACACATAATGGATTTTGATGATCAGTGTGACATTCGTATACAGAAAAACAGATGTGGGTCTTCTGTGTCGCAAGTTATTGACGAGTCTAAAGTATGAGCTAGCCATAGAACTGTTGGCATGATATGTTCCGTAAGTAAATTGTTACTACAAGTGATGACGTTAAGACTATATAGAGGAATATGTCAACATAGAACAAATTGGTTTTAGACATCACAGCATCTAAGCCAAAATATACGGCATTGGAAAGAACATTAAAGCGTTTTTATCATACGATGCAGAAGGAACGCCGCCGCACTTTGCGTCAGAAAAGGCTGCAAAGTACAAAAGGTTCTTTGGCGTAGATCTAAGCCCAACTATAGGGCGGTCAGCAGATCATTAAAGAGAATTGTACAGCGAAGGGAATGAAACTGTTTGACTGTCAGCAAGACAGACTCGAACATTTTCTAGGCCGAAAACATATGCTTCGGATGCGCTCGTCCCACATTAGTAGAGGCTTAACAGGGGCGCAACGTTGTACCCGTTCTTGGCAAAGACTGTTATATATCACAATAAGAATAATTAACATGGCCGAGAAGAACGAACGAAACAAACAAACAAACAGACGACACAGCGACACATGTCACCATATATTTAACAAGAAAGTACTCATAAATAAAAGCAGAGTAAAATATAGATTTATACTTTTGCTTTATCGACTACTCAGCGGCATTTGATTGTGAATACCATCAACAACTGTTGAAATAAACGAATGAAATGGACTTTCCATTACATTAAATGCACGTTGTAAAAGCAATGTATAATGAACAGAGGGCAGCTGCTAAAATGTTTGATGATACATCAGATTGGTTTTATATTAAACATGAAGTCAGGTCAAATTGCACTCTGTTCCCATATCTCTATTTAACATGTATCTAAACACAAGACATAACAACTTATGTTGATTTGTAATTGTATATGTTGTTTTATTGAGGATATAATGTTCCCATATCTCTATTTAACATGTATCTAAACACAAGACATAACAACTTATGTTGATTTGTAATTGTATATGTTCTTCTATTGAGGATATAATGTTCCCAATCGTCAGCAAAAAGATATTGAATCCGGATTTACTGCTTTACTGAAATATGCTTTTAGTCACAGTACACAAATGCAATGTTGACAGTCTTGAATGAAACTTGTTTGAAACCAGACAATGATACACTGAAATATGCTTATAGTCACAGTAACAAAATGCAATGTTGACAGTCTTGTATGAAACTTGTTTGAAACCAGACAATGATACACTGAAATATGCTTATAGTCACAGTAACAAAATGAGCATATACAAGTCTCATTGTCTTCGAAGAGATCCTTCTTAACTCAAGCCTCATTTACTGCTACAGTATTTCAGTATCTGTGGTGGGCGTCTGTAGCTTAAGCGGTAGTGAGCTCGATCACAACCCAAGTGTACCTGGTTCAAACTCCGAGGCGTGCAAGTTTTGAAACAAATTCGTTTCCGTTGCTTTTTTATCAAAGGTAAAAATAGATCTTACCGTTTAGAAAGCAATGACAAACTACTGAACGTATAAGTGGTGCACAGAAAATCAACGATTCATTTACTGTGGCTGATGGCTACGTCCTGTAAAGGATAAACCACGATTTTCGATTTTTCACATTTTAGTATCAGGACTCTCGTCAATGACCATAACATCATGGAAACGACGATCCTTTTGGTATGCGCGGTGAAACGTGGGGTGGAAGAACGAAACTGTAAGCATCATTTACAATGCAACTTCAGTTTGGAAAAGTATACTGAAAGTAAACTAAATGTGCAACTTCAAAAATAAGAAAGACCACAAAACAAATATGAAGAAACACATGATATAACCTCAATAATTAGTAGAAAATCACAAATCACCATATACACAACATTAACATTAGTTAATGTAACATCAGCATTAGTGAGTGGTAATTACCAAGACAATACATTTTGAGAAACAAATGCTAGTACCGCTAGTCGTTTTAAACATTTAATAAAGAAGGTACTTTCGTTTTAATTCACCCCAAAATAAAAGGTGTTGCTATTTTTAGATATGTTGTAGCTATTCTTAGCACGTAATTGTCATCCTGTAGGATAATCGATTTTAATGACATGGAAATTAATTTGTCAACTGTTGGTCAAATATTATTTGTTGATGGCAGAAAATTCTGCAACTGTTTGGTTAATCAATCAATTGATTACTGATCATCACTGAAGACATAAATCATAAATTTTCATAAAATATCAGCATTGGCGCATGACAAGGCTAGTAGCGTCGCTTGTTTTTTTCAAACAGAAATACCTAAACACGTTAATGAAATAAACCTCATGTACATTTTCGCTACTGGAAACTCCCAGGGAATGCCATGTCTCCCTTTGTTTGGGGTGAACTAAAACGAAAGTACCATAAAGAAAATATGCGATGTCACACAATACTGCGAGACGTCGACAAAAGTAACAAAAAAAGTCATAGCTACTTACCCCATTACATTCGAAGTATTGCTCCCTGCATACACCTGGGTAAGTAAGTTTACCTGTAGTACTACTGCATGGCCCTGGATACATTAAACAATAAATTGTTAAATGTCGCGAAACACTAACTTCAAAAATTTGTAAAATATCAATCAATCAATTGTCATGCTTGCCGGTGTAGGCGATCATGTCTCTCCACAACTCTCTCTGCTTGGTGCATATAATGAGTTCTGACGATGATCTTGTGTCGAACCATGATGTCAGACCAACCAACATCTTCTCCCTCTGTCTTCCACGATCTCTCCTTCCCTGAATTTTACCTGTTGTCACCAAATGTTCTAAACCTTCTCTTCGCGTTATATGCCCGAAGAACCTTGATTCCCTGATTCTTATTCTTTTGATAAGGTTTCTTTGTGTGCAGATCTTGTAAAATATACCATGTTTAAAAATAGTTAGTTAATTTGTATCAATGCATGTATATTCCTAGTGACAACGTATGAGTGTATAACATTGACACTAACAAGCCTATGGAAGTGTTGTTACAGAAGAGTCCCGCTTTATCTTGGACAGAGAAGGGAACAAATAGATATATACAGAAGGAACTTGGAATCAAAGAAAGCTGGGTGGTGCTACAAATAACAATGATAAAATATAATGAAGTATTTTGAATAATGAAGTATTTTGAATAATGAAGTATTTTGAATAATTAAGTATTTTGAATAATGAAGTATTTTGAATAATGAAGTATTTTGAATAGTGAAGTATTTTGAATAATGAAGTATTTTGAATAATGAAGTATTTTGAATAATGAAGTATTTTGAATAATGAAGTATTTTGAATAATGAAGTATTTTGAATAATGAAGTATTTTGAATAATGAAGTATTTTGAATAATGAAGTATTTTGAATAATGAAGTATTTTGAATAATGAAGTATTTTGAATAATGAAGTATTTTGAATAATGAAGTATTTTGAATAATGAAGTATTTTGAATAATGAAGTATTTTGAATAATGAAGTATTTTGAATAATGAAGTATTTTGAATAATGAAGTATAAAATGACAGGAAGGTTTGGAGAAAACAATAATGAAGGAGACATCCCGACAAAGAGGGAAACCACGGAGAAGTTGGATTCATGATGTGAATGATGATTTGAGCATGACGAAGGGATATCTGAACTATGAGAGAGAGAAACGACTCCTGAGATATCCGAACTATGAGAGAGAGAAACGACTGTTGAGATATCTGACCTGAGAGAGAGAAACGACTGCTGAGGAGGGAATATGACCTATGAGAGAGAAACGACTGCTGAGGAGGGATATATGACCATGGAGAGAGAAACGACGCTGAGGAGGATTATGGCCTATAGAGAGAGAAACGACTGCTGAGGAGGGATATATGACCTATGAGAGAGAGAAACGACTGCTGAGGAGGGATATATGACCTATGAGAGAGAGAAACGACTGCTGAGGAGGAATATATGACCTATGAGAGAGAGAAACGACTGCTGAGGAGGGATATATGGCCTATGAGAGAGAGAAACGACTGCTGAGGAGGGATATATGACCTATGAGAGAGAGAAACGACTGCTGAGGAGGGATATCTGGCCTATGAGAGAGAGAAACGACTGCTGAGGAGGGATATCTGACCTATGAGAGAGAGAGAAACGACTGCTGAGGAGGGATATCTGACCTATGAGAGAGAGAAACGACTGCTGAGGAGGGATATATGACCTATGAGAGAGAGAAACGACTGCTGAGGAGGGATATATGACCTATGAGAGAGAGAAACGACTGCTGAGGAGGGATATATGACCTATGAGAGAGAGAAACGACTGCTGAGGAGGGATATATGACCTATGAGAGAGAGAAACGACTGCTGAGGAGGGATATCTGACCTATGAGAGAGAGAAACGACTGCTGAGGAGGGATATATGACCTATGAGAGAGAGAAATTCCGAAGGACTATTAGGATTTCGAAGTTCTGTTCATGATAAGCTTTTGTATAATGATGACAAACGCAACATAGTTATTGAAATTGACATTAGTAATAATATATTATTTCATACATTGATATTTGCAGTCAAATGAAGTATAACAGAGTACATATACACAGAAGACGTTTAGAAACAGCAGATATATTATTGATATGTTCTTTAAATTAATAACTTACAATATTCACAAGTTGAAGAAATCTGGTAGTCGCAAACCATGTTATTGGAATTACGCAAAGTACCTGCAGGGCATATATAGGTATAGTTTGAACTTCCAGAACATTGATGGAAAACTTGGCAGTATGTACCGTCTGTGTAAAAACCATCGCCAGCACTTGCTTGTAGTACGTTGCAGGCTGAAAGATTAAATGATAATTTTATTTAGTTTATATTCATTAATAGTGTAAGTAAATAAGCAATAAGATGTGGGGGGTTTTTGATTTACAAGCTTGATAAAATTATGTCAACCATGTGGAACTAATTGTCTAGAGCAAATTATAATATCACTGATCAAGTAAAATTATGTCAACCATGTGGAACTAATTGTCTAGAGCAAATTATAATATCACTAATCAAGTAAAAGTATGTCAACCATGTGGAACTAATTGTCTAGAGCAAATTATAATATCACAGATCAAGTAAAATTATGTCAACCATGTGGAACTAATTGTCTAGAGCAAATTATAATATCACTAATCAAGTAAAATTATGTCTACCATGTGGAACTAATTGTCTAGAGCAAATTATAATATCACAGATCAAGTAAAATTATGTCTACCATGTGGAACTAATTGTCTAGAGCAAATTATAATATCACTGATCAAGTAAAATTATGTCAACCATGTGGAACTAATTGTCTAGAGCAAATTATAATATCACTGATCAAGTAAAATTATGTCTACCATGTGGAACTAATTGTCTAGAGCAAATTATAATATCGCTAATCAAGTAAAAGTATGTCAACCATGTGGAACTAATTGTCTAGAGCAAATTATAATATCACTAATCAAGTAAAATTATGTCAACCATGTGAAACTAATTGTCTAGAGCAAATTATAATATCACAGATCAAGTAAAATTATGTCAACCATGTGGAACTAATTGTCTAGAGCAAATTTTAATATCACTAATCAAGTAAAATTATGTCAACCATGTGGAACTAATTGTCTAGAGCAAATTATAATATCACTGATCAAGTAAAATTATGTCAACCATGTGGAACTAATTGTCTAGAGCAAATTATAATATCACTGATCAAATAAAATTATGTCAACCATGTGGAACTAATTGTCTAGAGCAAATTATAATATCACTAATCAAGTAAAATTATGTCAACCATGTAGAATTAATTGTCTAGAGCAAATTATAATATCACTGATCAAGTAAAATTATGTCAACCATGTGGAATTAATTGTCTAGAACAAATTATAATATCACTAATCAAGTAAAATTATGTCAACCATGTGGAACTAATTGTCTAGAGCAAATTATAATATCACAGATCAAGTAAAATTATGTCAACCATGTGGAACTAATTGTCTAGAGCAAATTATAATATCACTAATCAAGTAAAATTATGTCAACCATGTGGAACTAATTGTCTAGAGCAAATTATAATATCACAGATCAAGTAAAATTATGTCAACCATGTGGAAATAATTGTCTAGAGCAAATTATAATATCACAGATCAAGTAAAATTATGTCAACCATGTGGAACATTGTCTAGAACAAATTATAATATCACAGATCAAGTAAAATTATGTCAACCATGTGGAACTAATTGTCTAGAGCAAATTATAATATCACTAATCAAGTAAAATTATGTCAACCATGTTGAACTAATTGTCTAGAGCAAATTATAATATCACTAATCAAGTAAAATTATGTCAACCATGTGGAACTAATTGTCTAGAGCAAATTATAATATCACAGATCAAGTAAAATTATGTCAACCATGTAGAACTAATTGTCTAGAGCAAATTATAATATCACAGATCAAGTAAAATTATGTCTAAAGATAGGAAGAATCATGGAATAACGAAAAGGTATGCTTGAAAGAGGAGAACTTAATATCAAAGTCATTAGGTTTGAACATGATAATGATGTTAAAGCATGTATGCAATTGCATGTTGGTTTTTCAAGTCAAAGTCATTTGTAAAGCTAATAAGCTTTAAAAGTATAATAATATGTTATTTAATTCAAGTTATTAATGTTAAAAGCTAAAAATTACTATATTTTCAATTTCAATGCTTTCAATCCTAACAAATGCCAGCGAAAGTTGGAAAATGACTAAAGATATAGAATACAAGTTGAATGCATTTGAAAATATATGTTTGCTAAATAAAAAATAATGGACATAAAATGGGAGAAATTCAGAAGTGATGAAATCAGAGACATTCTTTACCATCCACTAGTAACAACTGTTAGAAAGAGAAAATGGAAATATATTTAGCATACTTTGAGAAAAAATGATCGAATACTCACAAAACAAGCATTGAAGTGGTAAGCAAAAGATTCCAGAAACAAGAGACGCGCTAAGGAGACACTAACACCGAATTTTACTGAGAAATGCGATAAATATAGTACTCATTTCCGTAGAAGAGATTTAATCAGTTGTCCAGGATAGGGCGGCATTGGGTATGACTGAGTGAACACACTATATATATATTTTAAAGTGTGCAGTTGTTCTGTCTTCTGATCAATTTTAATGAGATATTGTTCCCATTTTGGATACTCAACTCTGTTGTTCCCATGTTGGATAGTTGAGTTTGTTGTTTCTATCTTGGATAGTCAACTCTGTTGTTCCCATGTTGGATAGTCAACTCTGTTGTTCCCATGTTGGATAGTCAACTCTGTTGTACCCATGTTGGATTGTCAACTCTGTTGTTCCCATGTTGGATAGTCGACGCTGTTGCTCCCATGTTGGATAGTTGGCGATGTTGTTCCAATGTTAGATAGTTGACACTGTTGTTCCAATGTTGGATAGTCGACTCTGTTGTACCCATGTTGGATAGTCAACTCTTTTGTTCCCATGTTGGATAGTCGACGCTGTTGCTCCCATGTTGGATAGTTGGCGATGTTGTTCCACTATTTTGTTCCATTATATAGTTGACACTATTGTTTCAATGTTGGATAATTGATACTGTTGTTCCCATGTTCGATAGTTGACGATGTTGTTCAAATGTTGGATACTCACGATGTTGTTCCAATGTTGGATAGTTGACGATGTTCTAATGTTGGATAGTTGACGCTGCTGTTCCAATGTTCGATAGTTGACGCTGTTGTACAAATGTTGGATAGTTGACGCTGTTGTACAAATGTTGTATAGTCAACGCTGTTGTTCTCATATTGGATAGTCGACGCTGTTTAAAAGACACTAGGAGCGAGGTATTTAGGGGTGGAGAGTGAGCAAAGCACAGTCGCAAAAATCACCCACATGGGAAACGCGATGCCTATGAAAAGTTGCCAACAACATCACACAAGATAAAGTTACCAACATCACCATAATAGAGAAAGTTTGGACCGAAATTTGCTTGAATTTCATTGAGAAACAAAGAGTGAAGTGGTTCGGTCACTTAATAAGAATGCAGCCCAACTCAATTGTATATTACGTCTTCTGTAATAGAACATCAGGAAAGAAAGTGAGCGGTGGACCGCAAAAATGTGGATAAATGGCATAGCAGAGTCCTGTCATTAAGCAAAAACATATTTCATCCAAACTATTAGAGCAGCACGTGACAAACACAGAAAACCACGACACTGAGCAGCAACCCGATAACAGTGTGACAAACACAGAAAACCACGACACTGAGCAGCAACCCGATAACAGTGTGACAAACACAGAAAACCACGACACTGAGCAGCAAACCGATAACAGTGTGACAACAAAAGAAGAATAAGGTGATATAGATACTAGATGTAGTCACCGAATATGCAGAATAAATAGAGAAATGTGATCCCTACTGATCCCTACGTCAAGACAAACAGTAATATAGTTCGTTCCAAAATTCGTGATCATCTTTACCTACCGACATAAAATCATCCATTTGATAGAAATTCTTGATTTTTATATTTTTAGATAGGTAACAGTGACGACGTTCCAAAAGTATTTTTGCCCACCCAAAACTTTAGTTATGTAAGATTTGAATTATATGTTATTACTAATTTAACAGCGATGTTGATTTGGTATGATTTTAGAATGTTAACGGTACGAAAGTGAAGTATTGACGTCAAGATGCCAATGTGCGCTCCACGTGCAATTCAGCAGTAGTTAAAATCTGGAATCCCATGAAATTAATCATTTCACACTGTATGTGAAAGATTGCCATTGGCGTGTCACAAACCATTTATTTGCATTACTTGAAGCGGAAGGTACTATTTTATTATCAGTATTAGAAATGAGTTTGAAGTGTAAATTCACTACCATGCAGAAGGTGACTGCACAACTGTATAGCTACTTCTGCAGAGAAGCCAGACGTGGTAGTTTATATCACAACTTACAAGACCGAAGAGGAGAACACAACATGCTCTTGGTATAAGTAGAATGTCATTTTGCCGTTGGATAGAACAGGACTGTAGTGATGAACGTAAGGAACACAGAAAAGGCCGGAAACGGAAAACTGACGATTTAGATAAAGATGTTATTGTGAGAGAGATTCATAAAATGTTTAAGGCCAATGATGTGGTTACACTACGTAAATTGAAATCACATCTGCGAATTCAATGTGATATTGATATATCTAAAACCGCCTTATGGAGAGTTGTTAGTTGCAATGGTTTCACTTTTCGGAAATCTAGTACAGGTCGGAATATAGTTTATGAGAAAACGCATCTGATAGCTGCACGATGCAAATATCTGCGGCAGATACGGAAGCGTAGGTCGGAAGGTTACGATATTGTATATCTGGACGAATCGTGGGTAAATGCTCACCATACGTTTGATAAAGAATGGCAATCACTAGACAGAACTAAGAAAAGGAAATTCCAAGCAGCAAGGGGCAACGCATTGTGATAGGTCATGCAGGCAGCAAAGCAAATGGTCTTGTCAGTGGCGCAGAACTTCTTTTCAAGCACTGTCTACAGATGGTAGGGACTACACACCGAAATGAACGGACTTATTTTCAGGGATTAATTAGCGAACACACTTCTGCTTGCTCTGGATAGGCCGTCGTGTATTGTAATGGACAATGCCTCCTATCATAATGTAGTGGCGCATGCAGACAAAATTCCCACCTCATCAAGCACAAAACAAGACATCAAGGCGTGGCTTGCAAAAGAAAATATATCGTTTTGTTGCAACAATTTCAAAACTGAGTTGTTGCAACTGGAGAGACAGACTAAGAAATCAAAGATTTTTATAATCGATAAAGTCATTACTGAACACGGCCACGCTTCTCTTCGATTACCACCTTACCATTCACATCTCAATCCCATTGAACTTGTGTGGGCTGCAGTCAAAGGTCAAGTTGCAGCAGTAAACAAGACTTTCAAACTTTGTGATGTAAAAGTCCTAACACGTGATGCCCTCGCAAAAATAGATATAGAATACTGGAACAAATGTGAAGAGCATGTGCTCCGAGAAGAAGAGGCATATTGGCAACGAGATGGTTTGCATTTTCTCCAGCCCGCAGCAGTAGTCAATCTCTTCAGACTCCGAATCTAATAGCTAACATCCCATTTGCTTTCACCTTCACCAATTGCCTCACAATACCAGGGACTGGCAACAACTGCCAAAGGTACGTCAATTTGATCGCCAAAGATAATATCAACATAAAATACACTCATGAAGAAAAAGCTAACCATGTCACATTGCTTTTATAATATGTAATAGGGTTACGCCTTTGCAAACATTCGCCACCATTTGTGTATTACTGTAAATTCTAAACTTTGATTATCATTTTGTTGTGCTTATGCAAAATTATATAACAAAAACGTTTTTGCATCAACTAAGCTACCTACCAATTAGTTAAACGTGGATTCGTAACGTCGTGAGGTACATAAGACTGCATGCAAAAAATGACTTGTATCCATCAGATAGATATCGTACAAATTAAACCTTAGTGTGATCACGAATTTTGGAACTGACTATAGCAATGGTGCGGAAAGAGGTAATTAACGCAAGTCATTCGGACACATGTCAGTCAAAATGATAGAATCAAGTCGTGTTAGTGATTACTAGTTATCATTACTGGCTGTTCTCTTAGCAGACCAGCTGTTCTAGTATTAGTCACATGATCTTACTTGTTTGGGTACGAGAACTCAATTGTCCATTTGACCAAGCAAATAGCATGAAGCTGCAAATTATTGCTATTCCAGAAAGTGTCATCTTCTCTGCTGTTTTGGTAACTGTACTTTCTTATCTGTGAAACAAATAAATAAATACTGATGCTCATAAAAGACGTTCGATTTCTACAAAACATGATATGTTCACTAGACAACAGATACAGTTAATGTGAATATATTCTACTCGTCATGGTGAAAAAAACATATTTTGAGGGTTTAATGTTTGCCCGTTATGAATTCAGATTTATTAGAAATTAGGCACTTCACCCCAACACTTCTATAAAAAGTAAATGGTGGAAGAGAAGAAGAAGAAGTAAATGGTGGAAGAGAAGAAGAAGAAGAAGTAAATGGTGGAAGAGAAGAAGAAGATACTTCTAATGTGGTACTTCTGACTGATTTTTTCGTAAAGGCTTGCTTACCTTATCGCTAGTATCCCACGACATTCAGGCGAGCAATACTCCGACTTCAAAGTTAGATAATGAAATCGGTCTCATTAAAATAGAACAGAAGATAGGAGATTGCTCAAACCGACAGAAGATAGGAGATTCTTCAAACCGACAGAAGATAGGAGATTCTTCAAACCGACAGAAGATAGGAGATTCTTCAAACCGACAGAAGATATGAGATTGTTCAAACCGACAGAAGATAGGAGATTCTTCAAACCGACAGAAGATAGGAGATTCTTCAAACCGACAGAAGATAGGAGATTCTTCAAACCGACAGAAGATAGGAGATTGTTCAAACCGACAGAAGATAGGAGATTGTTCAAACCGACAGAAGATAGGAGATTGTTCAAACCGACAGAAGATAGGAGATTCTTCAAACCGACAGAAGATAGGAGATTGTTCAAACCGACAGAAGATATGAGATTGTTCAAACCGACAGAAGATAATATGAGATTGTTCAAACCGACAGAAGATAGGAGATTCTTCAAACCGACAGAAGATAGGAGATTGTTCAAACCGACAGAAGATAGGAGATTCTTCAAACCGACAGAAGATAGGAGATTTTTCAAACCGACAGAAGATAGGAGATTGTTCAAACCGACAGAAGATAGGAGATTGTTCAAACCGACAGAAGATAGGAGATTGTTCAAACCGACAGAAGATAGGAGATTCTTCAAACCGACAGAAGATATGAGATTCTTCAAACCGACAGAAGATAGGAGATTCTTCAAACCGACAGAAGATAGGAGATTGTTCAAACCGACAGAAGATGGAATTCTTCAAACCGACAGAAGATAGGAGATTCTTCAAACCGACAGAAGATATGAGATTGTTCAAACCGACAGAAGATGGAATTCTTCAAACCGACAGAAGATAGGAGATTGTTCAAACTGACAGAAGATATGAGATTGTTCAAACCGACAGAAGATAGGATATTGTTCAAACCGACAGAAGATAGGAGATTCTTCAAACCGACAGAAGATAGGAGATTGTTCAAACTGACAGAAGATAGGAGATTGTTCAAACCGACAGAAGATAGGAGATTGTTCAATCCGACAGAAGATAGGAGATTGCTCAAACCGACAGAAGATAGGAGATTGTTCAAACCGACAGAAGATAGGAGATTCTTCAAACCGACAGAAGATATGAGATTGTTCAAACCGACAGAAGATAGGAGATTCTTCAAACCGACAGAAGATAGGAGATTGTTCAAACTGACAGAAGATATGAGATTGTTCAAACCGACAGAAGATAGGAGATTGTTCAAACCGACAGAAGATAGGAGATTGTTCAAACCGACAGAAGATAGGAGATTGTTCAAACTGACAGAAGAAAGGAGATTGTTCAAACCGACAGAAGATATGAGATTGTTCAAACCGACAGAAGATAGGAGATTGTTCAAACCGACAGAAGATAGGAGATTGTTCAAACCGACAGAAGATATGAGATTGTTCAAACCGACAGAAGATAGGAGATTCTTCAAACCGACAGAAGATAGGAGATTCTTCAAACCGACAGAATATAGGAGATTGTTCAAACCGACAGAAGATAGGAGATTCTTCAAACCGACAGAAGATAGGAGATTGTTCAAACCGACAGAAGATAGGAGATTCTTCAAACCGACAGAAGATAGGAGATTGTTCAAACCCACAGAAGATAGGAGATTCTTCAAACCGACAGAAGATAGGAGATTCTTCAAACCGACAGAAGATAGGAGATTGTTCAAACCGACAGAAGATAGGAGATTGTTCAAACCGACAGAAGATAGGAGATTGTTCAAACCGACAGAAGATAGGAGATTCTTCAAACCGACAGAAGATAGGATATTCTTCAAACCGACAGAAGATAGGAGATTGTTCAAACCGACAGAAGATAGGAGATTCTTCAAACCGACAAAAGATAGGAGATTGTTCAAACCGATAGAAGATAGGAGATTCTTCAAACCGACAGAAGATAGGAGATTGTTCAAACCGACAGAAGATAGGAGATTGTTCAAACCGACAGAAGAAAGGAGATTGTTCAAACCGACAGAATATATGAGATTATTCAAACCGACAGAAGATAGGAGATTGTTCAAACCGACAGAAGATAGGAGATTGTTCAAACCGACAGAAGATAGGAGATTGTTCAAATCGACAGAAGATAGGAGATTCTTCAAACCGACAGAAGATAGGAGATTCTTCAAACCGACAGAAGATATGAGATTCTTCAAACCGACAGAAGATAGGAGATTGTTCAAACCGACAGAAGATAGGAGATTGTTCAAACCGACAGAAGATAGGAGATTCTTCAAACCGACAGAAGATAGGAGATTGTTCAAACCGACAGAAGATAGGAGATTGTTCAAACCGACAGAAGATAGGAGATTGTTCAAACCGACAGAAGATAGGAGATTCTTCAAACCGACAGAAGATAGGAGATTCTTCAAACCGACAGAAGATATGAGATTCTTCAAACCGACAGAAGATAGGAGATTCTTCAAACCGACAGAAGATATGAGATTGTTCAAACCGACAGAAGATAGGAGATTGTTCAAACCGACAGAAGAAAGGAGATTGTTCAAACCGACAGAAGATATGAGATTGTTCAAACCGACAGAAGATATGAGATTCTTCAAACCGACAGAAGATAGGAGATTGTTCAAACCGACAGAAGATAGGAGATTGTTCAAACCGACAGAAGATAGGAGATTCTTCAAACCGACAGAAGATAGGAGATTGTTCAAACCGACAGAAGATAGGAGATTCTTCAAACCGACAGAAGATAGGAGATTGTTCAAACCCACAGAAGATAGGAGATTCTTCAAACCGACAGAAGATAGGAGATTCTTCAAACCGACAGAAGATAGGAGATTGTTCAAACCGACAGAAGATAGGAGATTGTTCAAACCGACAGAAGATAGGAGATTCTTCAAACCGACAGAAGATAGGAGATTGTTCAAACCGACAGAAGATAGGAGATTCTTCAAACCGACAAAAGATAGGAGATTGTTCAAACCGATAGAAGATAGGAGATTCTTCAAACCGACAGAAGATAGGAGATTGTTCAAACCGACAGAAGATAGGAGATTGTTCAAACCGACAGAAGAAAGGAGATTGTTCAAACCGACAGAATATATGAGATTGTTCAAACCGACAGAAGATAGGAGATTGTTCAAACCGACAGAAGATAGGAGATTGTTTAAATCGACAGAAGATAGGAGATTCTTCAAACCGACAGAAGATAGGAGATTGTTCAAACCGACAGAAGATAGGAGATTCTTCAAACCGACAGAAGATAGGAGATTGTTCAAACCGACAGAAGATAGGAGATTGTTCAAACCGACAGAAGATAGGAGATTCTTCAAACCGACAGAAGATAGGAGATTGTTCAAACCGACAGAAGATAGGAGATTGTTCAAACCGACAGAAGATAGGAGATTCTTCAAACCGACAGAAGATAGGAGATTGTTCAAACCGACAGAAGATAGGAGATTGTTCAAACCGACAGAAGATAGGAGATTGTTCAAACCGACAGAAGATAGGAGATTGTTCAAACCGACAGAAGATAGGAGATTGTTCAATCCGACAGAAGATAGGAGATTGCTCAAACCGACAGAAGATAGGAGATTGTTCAAACCGACAGAAGATAGGAGATTCTTCAAACCGACAGAAGATATGAGATTGTTCAAACCGACAGAAGATAGGAGATTCTTCAAACCGACAGAAGATAGGAGATTGTTCAAACTGACAGAAGATATGAGATTGTTCAAACCGACAGAAGATAGAGAGTTGTTCAAACCGACAGAAGATAGGAGATTGTTCAAACCGACAGAAGATAGGAGATTGTTCAAACTGACAGAAGAAAGGAGATTGTTCAAACCGACAGAAGATAGGAGATTGTTCAAACCGACAGAAGATAGGAGATTGTTCAAACCGACAGAAGATAGGAGATTGTTCAAACCGACAGAAGATATGAGATTGTTCAAACCGACAGAAGATAGGAGATTCTTCAAACCGACAGAAGATAGGAGATTCTTCAAACCGACAGAATATAGGAGATTGTTCAAACCGACAGAAGATAGGAGATTCTTCAAACCGACAGAAGATAGGAGATTGTTCAAACCGACAGAAGATAGGAGATTCTTCAAACCGACAGAAGATAGGAGATTGTTCAAACCCACAGAAGATAGGAGATTCTTCAAACCGACAGAAGATAGGAGATTCTTCAAACCGACAGAAGATAGGAGATTGTTCAAACCGACAGAAGATAGGAGATTGTTCAAACCGACAGAAGATAGGAGATTGTTCAAACCGACAGAAGATAGGAGATTCTTCAAACCGACAGAAGATAGGAGATTCTTCAAACCGACAGAAGATAGGAGATTGTTCAAACCGACAGAAGATAGGAGATTCTTCAAACCGACAAAAGATAGGAGATTGTTCAAACCGATAGAAGATAGGAGATTCTTCAAACCGACAGAAGATAGGAGATTGTTCAAACCGACAGAAGATAGGAGATTGTTCAAACCGACAGAAGAAAGGAGATTGTTCAAACCGACAGAATATATGAGATTGTTCAAACCGACAGAAGATAGGAGATTGTTCAAACCGACAGAAGATAGGAGATTGTTCAAACCGACAGAAGATAGGAGATTGTTCAAATCGACAGAAGATAGGAGATTCTTCAAACCGACAGAAGATAGGAGATTCTTCAAACCGACAGAAGATAGGAGATTCTTCAAACCGACAGAAGATAGGAGATTGTTCAAACCGACAGAAGATAGGAGATTGTTCAAACCGACAGAAGATAGGAGATTCTTCAAACCGACAGAAGATAGGAGATTGTTCAAACCGACAGAAGATAGGAGATTGTTCAAACCGACAGAAGATAGGAGATTGTTCAAACCGACAGAAGATAGGAGATTCTTCAAACCGACAGAAGATAGGAGATTCTTCAAACCGACAGAAGATAGGAGATTCTTCAAACCGACAGAAGATAGGAGATTCTTCAAACCGACAGAAGATATGAGATTGTTCAAACCGACAGAAGATAGGAGATTGTTCAAACCGACAGAAGAAAGGAGATTGTTCAAACCGACAGAAGATATGAGATTGTTCAAACCGACAGAAGATAGGAGATTCTTCAAACCGACAGAAGATAGGAGATTGTTCAAACCGACAGAAGATAGGAGATTGTTCAAACCGACAGAAGATAGGAGATTCTTCAAACCGACAGAAGATAGGAGATTGTTCAAACCGACAGAAGATAGGAGATTCTTCAAACCGACAGAAGATAGGAGATTGTTCAAACCCACAGAAGATAGGAGATTCTTCAAACCGACAGAAGATAGGAGATTCTTCAAACCGACAGAAGATAGGAGATTGTTCAAACCGACAGAAGATAGGAGATTGTTCAAACCGACAGAAGATAGGAGATTCTTCAAACCGACAGAAGATAGGAGATTGTTCAAACCGACAGAAGATAGGAGATTCTTCAAACCGACAAAAGATGAGGATTGTTCAAACCGATAGAAGATAGGAGATTCTTCAAACCGACAGAAGATAGGAGATTGTTCAAACCGACAGAAGATAGGAGATTGTTCAAACCGACAGAAGAAAGGAGATTGTTCAAACCGACAGAATATATGAGATTGTTCAAACCGACAGAAGATAGGAGATTGTTCAAACCGACAGAAGATAGGAGATTGTTTAAATCGACAGAAGATAGGAGATTCTTCAAACCGACAGAAGATAGGAGATTGTTCAAACCGACAGAAGATAGGAGATTCTTCAAACCGACAGAAGATAGGAGATTGTTCAAACCGACAGAAGATAGGAGATTGTTCAAACCGACAGAAGATAGGAGATTCTTCAAACCGACAGAAGATAGGAGATTGTTCAAACCGACAGAAGATAGGAGATTGTTCAAACCGACAGAAGATAGGAGATTCTTCAAACCGACAGAAGATAGGAGATTGTTCAAACCGACAGAAGATAGGAGATTGTTCAAACCGACAGAAGATAGGAGATTGTTCAAACCGACAGAAGATAGGAGATTGTTCAAACCGACAGAAGATAGGAGATTCTTCAAACCGACAGAAGATAGGAGATTCTTCAAACCGACAGAAGATAGGAGATTCTTCAAACCGACAGAAGATAGGAGATTGTTCAAACCGACAGAAGATAGGAGATTGTTCAAACCGACAGAAGAAAGGAGATTGTTCAAACCGACAGAAGATAATATGAGATTGTTCAAACCGACAGAAGATAGGAGATTCTTCAAACCGACAGAAGATAGGAGATTGTTCAAACCGACAGAAGATAGGAGATTGTTCAAACCGACAGAAGATAGGAGATTGTTCAAACCGACAGAAGATAGGAGATTGTTCAAACCGATTTCATCCTTTGAATAGAATTTGAAAATGGTAACAGCGTTGTACTGCAGCATTACTGAGCAAATCTGTTATTGGGTAACTCTCCGTTGTCCACGAAGTATACGACTAATAGTAAATGTATTCATTAAGTACATGTTTCTCATTTCTGCCTTCTCTCTAATGACTACTTACTTAATTACTGATATTTTCTCAAGTCTGATCTTCTATTCACAAACAAATAAAATCATTTTAGATAAACCTAAAGGCTTAGATCAGCGTTTCCCAAAATGGGAACCCCCACCCAGTGGGCGCTGAAGCCTTCCAGTGGGCGCTGAAGTCTTCTAGTGGGGCGATAGTGGCTTCAGAAGCATTTGAGTGAGTTTTTCCTGATTTTACGATTGAATAATCATTAAAAATTTGAATTTTGCATTTTAATTTATCTTATGCCCATCTTACACGATCCATTTTCTCATCAATTTTCTATTCCATGTATATAATTATTTGAAAATTGACCATGTATGACAGAAATATATATCAATTTTCTATGTCAAAGTGAAAATAGAGTATATATATGTAAGTGGGATGTGAACGTTGGCAAACTGTAATAATGAGGAGGAGGGGGTAAAATTTTTATGTCGTGCAAAGTGGGCGATCGGCCGATAACGTTCGGGAATCTATGGTTTAGATCAAAGCTTGCCAACGTGGGCGGTATCGCATCCTAATTAGTCTAGGGGGGCGATAGTGGGTTCAGCAGCATTTGGGGAACGTTCAGACGATCTAGGGGTCGGCGGCTCAATATAGAAGAAATGAATAGTATATAATAAAAAATAAATTATTTTCGTGATTTTGCCCTTGAATAACTGTGTTCTTCTTCTTCTTCAGCGATCTCTGGTCATGCGCTTAATTTACTGTGGACCACAAACTGGGCAGTCAGCTTCAGGTCTGTCAAGTTTCCCCATAATAGTTATCAATAGTAAAACAAATGTACGTATAAATACTAGATTAAATGATATATATTAACATGATACGTACAGCAAACACAGAATAAACACATAATCTTTCAGGGATAAAAATTGGTAGTGTCATATAACGATTGTGATCAGAACTCAGTAACATTCATGGTATGAAAAGAGTTAAAGTAACTTATTCATGCACAAAGAGTCTGCATTTTTTCCCTAGGCAACATATGTTTGTGAGGTATGGACCATTGAAAGAGCTGCGGAAAAATCATTAATGTCTTTAAATGCAAATGCTACAGAAGAGCGCTTAGAATATCATGGACAGAGAAAAGAACAAATGCTTCTGTTCTGCTACAGTTTGATATTAAAGAGAGTTTGCTAGTAAAGGCCATAAAAACAAGGAAAATAAAATATTTTGGTCACATCAAAAGACATGCCTGCCTATAGAAGATAATTTTGAACGGAATGATGCCTGAAAGAAGAATGAGAGGAAGACCTAGAAAACGATGGGTGCAAGATGTCATTGACGATCTGAGAACGAATGCTGTTGACGCCGTCAACTTGCACGAAAGTGAGTTTTGCAGGACTGCTGTTAAGGAAGCCAAGTTCCGGAACCGACAAGCGACTTGATGATGATGATGTACAAAGGAAACTGGGCATATAACTAATGTATATATCTAAGAGGTAACTGACTGGTACTCACCAAGTTTGACTCCCTTATCACCTGACGTGAGATGACTGGTGACTTGGACTGCGCTATGACGATTTATATAATTTTCAAAAGAGGTGGAGCGATATTTCTTTTCTAGTTTTTGTTTAAAATGTAGAGAATAGATCATTTATCCTTAAGGACAAATGTGTGGGTTACATACAACGCCCTTACTTGCGTATACACT
The DNA here is from genome assembly GCA_020796225.1 of Arion vulgaris. NCBI lineage: Eukaryota > Metazoa > Mollusca > Gastropoda > Stylommatophora > Arionidae > Arion > Arion vulgaris. The sequence goes on along the minus strand of CM036761.1, from coordinate 23,149,449 downwards.
GATGAATATAGGCCCACTATATCCGGAATGGTTGAGCACATAATGGGACAATCTGACAAAATATCTTGTCTATTCTTTCCGTTCCTATCGCATTTTTACCTTGCACCACATTTATAGTTACTTTTTTTCATTTCTTACGTACCACATTTAAAGGTATGCTTTGCAATAGTTACCTACACCTTATATACAGTTACTATCAGCTTTGCATCAACTTTGTATAAATTGTGCCTCAATTTTGAATCAACTGTGCATCAGTTTTTTAATGACAAAATACAGCAACGTTTCGAACAACAAGGCCTTTATCAAGCAAACGAACAACAGGAGTGACGGATTTAAAAAAAACAAAAACATATGGACGACTACATACGGAGCGAGACATTCAAACTTTTCTAATGAAAATCTGGGAATAAAAACAAATAACGAAATAAATGTAACACAAAAACACACATAAAAACTAGAAATAGAAAAGAAGAGAAACAATAAAAATCAAGTAAATATATAACTTGAATACATACAACATATGCACATATAGATTACAAGGCATGAGAAGAGAAAGTACTAAGAAGCATAGGAATGTTATACGTTGATCTCACGTGGTCGCAAGGTAAAAACCGACAAGTTGATACAAAATTGATTCAAAGTTGATGTCAAGTTGATGCAAAGTTGATACACAATTTAGTTCATCGGTGTAGGCGGGATCGAGAGAGAGAGAGAGAGAGAGAGAGAGAGAGAGAACGAGAGTTGCTAGGAATTTTAAATTTGGTTTAGTTGCCTATTGGCTCTATGAAGGCTTCCACTTGTTGGGTGCGACCAAGTTGGCGCTACAATTTGATCTTAGCCTAAAGGTCGAAAGGTTAATTTTCCCAGTAATAGATTTATCTATGTCTTTGTTTTAATATACTGACACCATATAAACTATTCAAACCTTTCTCTTCTTAAAACATACTTCACTAAACAGACTCCTTTCAGTGATGTATGTAAGATTACTTTACACCATATAAACTATTCAAACCTTTCTCTTCTTAAAACATACTTCACTAAACAGACTCCTTTCAGTGATGTACTTAAGATTACTTTACACCATATCAACTATTCAAACCTTCTCTTCTTAAAACATACTCACTAAACACTTCTTCTCAGTTGATTATTAAGAGATTACTACACCATGTAAACTATTCAAACCTTTCTCTTCTTAAAACATCTTCACTAAACAGACTCCTTTCAGTGATTATTGTAAGATTACCTACACATAGTCAACTATTCAAACCTTTTGCTTCTTAAAACATATCATATAAACAGACTCCTTTCAGTGATCTTGAGATTCACTTACACCATATCAACTATTCAACCTTTCTCTATGCTAAATCAACTTCACTAAACACATCTTTATGATGTACGACTGAAGATTACTACACCATATAAACTATTCAAACCTTCTCTTCTAAACATACTTCACTAAACAGACTCCTTTCGAGTGTGATGTATGACTTATATACAAAACAGTATTCAACCTTTTCTTTTTAAAACATATGCACTAACATTCCTTTCAGTGAATGTTGAATTACTTTACCCATATAAACTATTCAAACCTTTCTTTCTAAAACATGCTTCACTAAACAGACTCCTTTCAGTGATGTACTAAAATTCTTTCTACCATCATAAACTATTCAAACCTTTCTTTCTTAAACATCTTCACTATAACTGACTCCTTTCAGTGATGAAGTATGATTACTTTACACCATATAAACTATTAAACACTTTCTTTTTAAACATACTTCACTAAACAGATCCTTTCAGTGATGTCAGTAAGATTACTTTACACCATATAACTATTCAAACCTTTTCTTCTTAAAACATACTCCACTAAACAGACTCATTTAAGTGATTACAAAAAGGATTACTTTACACCATATAAACTATTCAAACCTTTCTCTCTTAAAAACAAATTCATAAACAAGACTCCTTTCAGTGATGTATGTAAGATTACTAACCATATAAACTATTCAAAACCATAATTTCTTAAACATACCACTAAACATAGCTCCTTTCATGAGTAGAAGTACTAAACATAGTCACCATATAAACTATTCAAACCTTCCTTTTAAAAACATACTTACTAAACAATTCCTTGAGTGAGTATGAAGATTACTAACACATATAACTATTCAAACCTTTCTCTTCGAAAACATACTCCACTAAACAGACTCCTTTCAGTGATGTACGTAGATTACTTAACATTTAAACTTTATTCGAACCTTTCTTCTTAAAACATACTTACTAAACAGACTCCTTTCAGTGATGTATCGAAAGATTATTTTCACCATATAAACTATTCAACCTTTCTTTCTTAAAACATACTTCACTAAACAGACTCTTCAGTGATGTACGTAAATTACTTTGCACAATGACTACCTTCACACTCGATATGGAATCTTATCCTATATCAATATTTGTAATATTCATTATCCTTGTGTTTGTTTATCTGTAATGAACTCCTTGTTGTATCATCACAACAGTGATGAATCTTCTTACTTCCTTGAAAATATTTACTATTTCTTCTAAATATTTAGCTAATTATTTTATATTTCATATAAAATCTCATAGAGTGTTGTTCTTTGATATTTCTTGATTTATTAACGGTTTGATGACGATCTTTTATGACGCAAACTATTTCTCTCTCACTAAAATTCTGAGTTTTCTTTGATATTTACTTGATTTATTATTATGGTTTGATGTAGATCTTTTACTAGGAACGCAAACTATGTCTCTCTCTCTCTCCTCTCTATTTTTCTTTACTTGTCGTTTGCCCTTCTTTCTATTGTTCTCGACGCAATGTTTATTTTTATCCCAGGTATTAAACAAAGAATATCTTTCTTGCGCAACCCTTATTCACTAGCAGGGACAAACATAATAATGAAAATAAGCTTACCTCTAACAACATATGACATTAAAAGCCGATTGAGTAAGGCACGAAGAGCGTTCATGATCATCACAGTCTGAAAAATCAGCCCAATGCAGCATGAGAACAAAGATTCAAATATAACCTGGCTGTGGGCTATCAGCTTTAATGAATGAATGCAGGAGAATGACATGCGAAGATATGATCAAACTCTCTGTTTCGTACAACTGTGAAGATATGTTCAAACTCTCTCTTCTGTACAATGGAAGATATGATCAAACTTTCCTGCTTCTACAACTTGCGAAGTATGTCAAACTCTCCTGCTTCTTACAACTTGTGATATGATCAAACTCTCCTGCTTCTGCAACTTGTGAAGTGATCAAACTCTCCTGCTCTGTACAACTTGTGAAGATATGTTCAAGCTCTCTGCTTTGTACCTTGTGAAGATATGTTCAAACTCTCCTGCTTCTGTACAACTAAAGATATGTTCAAGCTCTCCTGTTCTGACAACTTGTGAAGATATGATCAAACTCTCCTGCTCTGTCAACGTGAATATGATCAAGCTCTCTGCTTCACAACTATGAAGATATGTTCAAACTCTGCTTCTGTACAACTTGAAGATATGTTCAAACTCCTGCTTCCGTACACTGTGAAGATATTTCAAACTCTCCTGTTTCTGTACAACTTGTGAAGATATGATCAAACTCTCCTGCTTCTGTACAACTTGTGAAGATATGATCAAACTCTCTGCTTCTGTACACTGTGAAGATATGTCAAACTCTCTGTTTCTGTACAACTGAAGTGTCAAACTATCCTGCTTCTGTACAACTTGTGAAGATATGTTCAAACTCTCCTGTTTCTGTACAACTTGTGAAGATATGTTCAAACTCTCCTGTTTCTGTACAACTTGTGAAGATATGTTCAAACTCTCCTGTTTCTGTACAACTTGTGAAGATCTGTTCAAACTCTCCTGCTTCTGTACAACTTGTGAAGATATGTTCAAACTCTCCTGTTTCTGTACAACTTGTGAAGATATGTTCAAACTCTCCTGTTTCTGTACAACTATTGAAGATATGATCAAACTCTCCTGTTTCTGTACAACTTGTGAAATATGTCAAACTCTCCTGTTTCCTGTCAACTTGGAAGATATGTTCAAACTCTCTGTTTCTGTACAACTTGTGAAGATATGTTCAAACTCTCCTGTTTCTGTACAACTTGTGAAGATATGTTCAAACTCTCCTGTTTCTGTACAACTTGTGAAGATATGTTCAAACTCTCCTGTTTCCAGTACAACTTGTGAAGATATGTCAAACTCCTGTTTCTGTACAACTTGTGAAGATATGTTCAAACTCTCCTGTTTCTGTACAACTTGTGAAGATATGTTCAAACTCTCTGTTTCTGTACAACTTGGAAATCTGTTCAAACTCTCTGTTTCCGACAACTTGTGAAGATATGATCAAACTCTCTGTTTCCTAAGCTTGTGAAGATATGTTCAAACTCTCCTGTTTCTGTACAACTTGTAAGATATGTTCAAACTCTCTGTTTCGTCAGCTTATCTGCAGAAGATCGTATATGCGTTCTGACCAAATACTATATATGTCAAATTACTGCTTGCACAATGTCAACAAGAGAATATGAGCACCACCATCTAAAAGATGCAATTGAGATGGATTGGACATGTGATACGCTTAATGCATATACATATGATACTAAAATAATATCTTTCGATACCGGTACACGATCTGTTCTCAACTGCTAAAGCTCCTATTGCCCATTCTATACAATCCTATTGTCCATGACACTAAATTCCAGATATGCCAACGACCTGGCTCTGTTGAGAGTGTGGCAGCAGAACATATCTAAGGCTGCCGTGTGACCTGGGAAAAGAGTGCCACTTCCAGCGTCAAGACAAACTGTATGTTGGATAATCTGAGGTAGACGGCTTCTTTGTTGAATCAAATCCAATCTAGTGAGAACGCAGAAGAAGAATGCAATCCTTTCAAGAGTAAAGATAACATTGTGAAGTAGGACAGCAACATCTTTCAGATTAATAATTCCTTGGTATGAAGCCGGTGTAGTCACCACACGTAGTGTAGTTCTCGTAAATCTCACCAGTGTTCTATCAGCTTATGCTATCACGAAATTAACCATTCATTCTTGTGCCATCAATAAAAGTATTTCTTTACAGTGGATATCTCTTATTTGCAATAACCTGTATATAGGGTTTGGGTTGGGCAATAACGCGATGGAGCCGTTGTCAAATACGGACAAGTATATATCTCTTTTTATAAACCAGAACATGCATAATGCAGCCAGACACTATATCTACGTCTCCATTCTGAACACTTTCCAAATGTTCAGATAGCGATTAGGAAGTAGTGAGAACACCATGCCTTACTAGACAACGGTCATAACCAGTTCACGGAACAGGGAACAGAAAGATAAGCAGTCTCTATTACATGTCTTTGATTACCGTTATTTTTTGAGCTGCGAGAGCATATTTGTAACATTGCATTGTTTGTTCAACAAGAAATTTGAATGATAGATTGCTATAAAAATATATGCCAAGATAGCACAGACTGTAACGACGCGTGATACACTGCCTATCAAAGGTGGCTACGTATAAATCAGCCTTGATTAGTGAATTACTCAAAGTCCGTCACAATATGCAAACTCTCTCAGTATTAATTTGATATCGAATCTCCCAACAGCAACGCAAAATAGTATGTAATCTCCTTCAATTGCGTGTATCTGCGAGTTTAGTTATCCCTCATAAGCGATGATGACAACAGCCTCAGACCTGTACTGCTGCACCTCAATGTCTGGTATAAAACAGACACATCAGCAAACATAAAATAAGTTATTACCACATACATCATAAATATCCTTGTGGTAATATAAATACACTTATAGTTACGTGAATTATGGTACACACATATAGACATGAAATCAAAATATGTATATCATCATCACGTGGCGTGTATATGTCGAAACTTGGCTCTCATTATAGCACGTCTAAATGTATCAATGCCCTTTGTGAGATGTCGAGCGTATGCACCAGTCTTACTCAACTCGTCTAGGACATATGTCACCTATCTTGACATTGGTATTCTTCTATCCCTTCTGCAATATCTCATTTTTTTCATTATTATTTTCTTTATCAATCATTTCTCCTCAATTCTAAGCTTCTCTTCAGTTCTAAGCTTCTCTTCAATTCTAAGCTTCTCCTTAATTTTACGCTTCTCCTCAATTCTAAGCTTCCCCTCAATTCTAAGCTTCTCCTCAATTCTAAGCTTCTCCTCAATTCTAAGCTTCTCATCAATTCTAAGATTCTCCTCAATTCTAAGCTTCTCCTCAATTCTAAGCTTCTCCTCAATTCTAAGCTTCTCCTCAATTCTAAGCTTCTCCTCAATTCTAAGCTTCTCCTCAATTCTAAGCTTCTCAATTCTAAGCTTCTCCTCAATTCTAAGCTTCTCCTCAATTCTAGCTTCTCCTCAATTCTAAGCTTCTCCTCAATTCTAAGCTTCTCCTCAATTCTAAGCTTCTCAATTCTAAGCTTCTCCTCAATTCTAGCTTCTCCTCAATTATAAGCTTCTCCTCAATTCTAAGCTTCTCCTCAATTCTATGCTTCTCCTCAATTCTAGCTCTCTCAATTCTAAGCTTCTCCTCAATTCTAAGCTTCTCATTATCTCAATTCTAAGCTTCTCCTCAATTCTAAGCTTCTCCTCAATTCTAAGCTTCTCCTCAATTCTAAGCTTCTCCTCAATTCTAAGCTTCTCCTCAATTCTAAGCTTCTCCTCAATTCTAAGCTTCTCCTCAATTCTAAGCTTCTCCTCAATTCTAAGCTTCTCCTCAATTCTAAGCTTCTCCTCAATTCTAAGCTTCTCCTCAAGTTCTAAGCTTCTCCTCAATTCTAAGCTTCTCCTCAATTCTAAGCTTCTCCTCAATTCTAAGCTTCTCCTCAATTCTAAGCTTCTCCTCAATTCTAAGCTTCTCCTCAATTCTAAGCTTCTCCTCAATTCTAAGCTTCTCCTCAATTCTAAGCTTCTCCTCAATTCTAAGCTTCTCAATTCTAAGCTTCTCAATTCTAAGCTTCTCCTCAATTCTAAGCTTCTCCTCAATTCTAAGCTTCTCCTCAATTCTAAGCTTCTCCTCAATTCTAAGCTTCTCCTCAATTCTAAGCTTCTCCTCAATTCTAAGCTTCTCCTCAATTCTAAGCTTCTCCTCAATTCTAAGCTTCTCCTCAATTCTAAGCTTCTCCTCAATTCTAAGCTTCTCCTCAATTCTAAGCTTCTCCTCAATTCTAAACTGTTGTAAAATTGACATATTAGAAACTCGTACAACACTACAATTATTTAAATACAGAGACGCACATGGAAACAAAACAATGTAAGTAGGAAAGAGCAGGAAACAAATACAACACATGAGACGCCATGCACATATATTTACTTTGTGCGCTACCTGTGTGCGTTTTTTATTTCTAATTTGTTTATTCTATTTCACACTGGAAATATATTTACGAACTAAACGAATTCTTACATGAGTTTTGTAACAAGCAGATAAAAAGACTTTCATTGTGTAACAATTAAGATATGAGTGTGTGGTTTTAGAAGTAATAAGAACACGCAATATTACTAACTAAATTATTAATCCTTTTCTATTGTTTACAATAAATAGAACGTATTTTGAACACTAGAAGATCGTCCATGTTTGACACTCTTGAATTCCATCGATTCAAATATCTAGCAACTTTGATAAGATCAGACTGAAGATGGACAACAACGTTACGGAGTAGAATATCCAAGAAAAATCACCCTTTTTGGGAAATGAAAAAATATACTGTTCGTGAACTGATTACCAACGACACTGCGTACATGAATACTCCACTGCTATATTTGACCAATACTTATGTGGAAGCGAATCATGGACAATGATTTAACAAACAATAAAGATGGATTTCAGTAACGTATCATTTACATATATTTTATAGAAGAATGCTGAAACAAATCTAATGAACAGCGACAAAAACAAATGATGAGGTATTTTAAGATGCCCGCACATTAAACAAAATTATGATCAAAAGAATAAGAATTAGGCAATAAATGTTTTTTGTTGTCAATGAAAATATTCATAATTTTATGTCAAGTTTGTCATAGAATAAAATGAGCTCTTTTCTGCTCCACTTGTTCTATAACTGCTGTTCTTTGTCTTCTATCTATGAAAGCATCGATCGTTCCATCTGTTGCATTCCATCCCTAGCTGCAACAGCATCGCTCGCTCCAGAGGGTGTACGGAAAGAGTTCCTTGCACGGAATGCCATCGTATTTATGCTACGATGTCATTCTATCGCATCACTCTTACGACCATAATGAATCATGTCCTGTATTAGTATTATCGTGACAGATTAGCTTAAGGCGTAAGCGTTCGTCTATCGACTCGGACGTAAGAGGGTTGTCGCTTCAATCCTTCAATCGACGTTCTACAGTGAGGAAAGGAATTGATACTCCTATCTCCTGCTCTACACTCGGGTCTAGAAATGTGAAGTGACCAGTCCCTTTATACCCTATGGTCTGAATAGAGTACATCAAATTGTATTTCTTTTATTAATAGTATTATCATTATGCGTTGTCAGACAGTGCGCCTCAAAGAGCAATGCTACTCCGAGACAGTGGATACACAAAGAGCAATGTTACTCCGATACAGTGGATACACAAAGAGCAATGATACTCCGAGACAGTGGATACACAAATAGCAATGCTACTCCGAGACAGTGGATACACAAAGAACAATGTTACTCCGATACAGTGGATACACAAAGAGCAATGTTACTCCGAGACAGTGGATACACAAAGAGCAATGCTACTACGATATAGTGGATACACAAAGAGCAATGCTACTCCGATACAGTGGATACACAAAGAGCAATGCTACTCCGATACAGTGGATACAAAGCAAAAGACCGTTCTTGCAAAAGATAGACCTCAGAAATAATAGAAGCTGTGAAAAACACTATTTCTGAAACCCACTCAAAAACCCGTTCTAGAAATGTGTTCTTATGCTGATGTTGTGAAGCAAAACAGGGTTAGAGTAAAGAAGAAGAAGAAAGAATGTTTGTGTGTCTCTACAAGCTGGGGTTTTTTTTACGTATTTATTGATATATGTATACATATTTCTTAAACACTTGATTTTTGTTCTTGATGTCAGTTCCCTAACCTATGGAAGAGAACTAACTAACCTATGGAAGAGAACTAACATAAGAACAAAAATCAAGTGTTTAAAAGCCTGCGTTTTATCCTTGACAACATATTCTTGAGAAACATGAGACATGGGACATTGACAACATATGCTTGTGAGACATGAGACATGGGACATTGACAACATATGCTTGTGAGACATGAGACATGGGACATTGACAACATATGCTTGTGAGACATGAGACATGAGACATTGACAACATATGCTTGTGAGACATGAGACATGGGACATTGACAACGCGGTGGAGAAGATCATAAATGCATTTGAATACAAATGCTACAGAAGAATACTTAGAATATCATGGACAGAAAAACGAATAACTGCTTCTGTTCTGCAACAGTTTGATATTAAAGAGGGATGGATATTAAAGAACATAAAATCATGGAAAATTAAATATTTCAGACACATAAAAAGACATTAGTGTGTAGAAAAGAAACTTTTGCAGGGAATGGTGCCTGGAAGAAAAATGAGAGGAAGACCTAGAAGACGATGTGTGCAAGATGTCACTGACGATCTGAGAATGACTGCTTCTGATCGGTCAGCACAAAACAGAGAGATTTCAGGACTACTGTCATGGGATCCAAGTTCCGGAAAGAACAAACTACTTGATCGTGATAAGAACATTATCTCTAAGTACATCTGTACTTGTTTATTTTACAGATATAAATGTACATACGTACTTGTTTATGTGTACAAGATATAAATGTACATCAGTACTTGTTTAGTGTACAAGATATAAATGTACATACGTACTTGTTTATGTGTACAAGATATAAATGTACATACGTACTTGTTTATGTGTACAAGATATAAATGTACATACGTACTTGTTCACGTGTACCAGATATAAATGTACATACGTACTTGTTTATGTGTACAAGATATAAATGTACATACGTACTTGTTCACGTGTACAAGATATAAATGTACATACGTACTTGTTTATGTGTACAAGATATAAATGTACATACGTACTCGTTCACGTGTACAAGATATAAATGTACATACGTACTTGTTCACGTGTACAAGATATAAATGTACATACGTACTTGTTCACGTGTACAAGATATAAATGTACATCGTACTTATTCACGTGTACAAGATATAAATGTACATACGATTGTTCCTGTACAAGATATAAATGTACATACGTACTGTTCCGTACAAGATTAAATGTACATACGTACTTGTTACGTTACAAGATATAAATTAGAATCTCTTTTCACTGTACAAGATATAAAGTACACGTACTCGTTCACGTGTACAAGATATAAATGTACATACGTACTCGTTCACGTGTACAAGATATAAATGTACATACGTACTTGTTCACGTGTACAAGATATAAATGTACATACGTACTTGTTTATGGGTACAAGATATAAATGTACATACGTACTTGTTCACGTGTACAAGATATAAATGTACATGTGCGTAGGAAACTGTCATAGTCACCTAAAAATGTTTCTTTTAATTGCCATCTTCACAAAATATTGTTACCTTGTTGGAAATAGACACACTAGAGAATCAATAGAGCCATTGTACAATCATTTTTGCCGTGTTTTGAGCAAATACCCTATCCTTTTTATTCTGTTGTTACTTAAATTGAATTCATTATTTTGTTACCAAGACAACTAAATAAATAATTGCCAACCCTAGTTAAACAGACAAAAAAGTAAAATCTACATTGAAAACTCAACGAAACAATACATGGGAACTAGTTTAACCTTTTCATTGATTACATATTTATGAATTGCTGGAATCTTGGAATATAATAATCTAATTCAAATCTGGCCTGAAAAACATATTCTATTTCCGTTTGCACTTGACTAAATGAGAACCATAACTGCCAGGTATTTTAACAAAGACGTGCCAAGTGTTTTTATTTGATGAAATTATTTACTTTTAAAAATACGTGACCGTGGTAAAGGAAAGGAGATAAAGGTTCAAGTAATGAATAGTGATATTTAAACGTATGATATAAGACATGTTTTTTAACAACTTTATAACTTGCAATCTGGTCACAATGTAGAAACGTACAACGATAATGTAACACAGAGTTTAATTATTGTGCTGATGTTTGTGGCAATGTAACAGAGTGATTGAGCTGATGTATGTAGCAATGTAACAGAGTTTAAGGATTGTGCTGATGTATGTAGCAATCTAACAGAGTTTAATGATTGTGCTGATGTATGTAGCAATCTAACAGAGTGATTGTGCTGATGTATGTAGCAATGTAACAGATGGATTGGGCTGATGTATGTAGCAAAGGGGTTGAGCTGATGTATGTAGCAATGTGATTGTGTTGATGTATGTGGCAATGTAACAGAGTTTAATGATTGTGATGATGTATGTAGCAATGTAACAGAGTTTAATGATTGTGATGATGTATGTAGCAATGTAACATAGTTTAATGATTGTGCGGACGTATGTAGCAATGTAACAGATTGATTGTGCTGACGTATGTAGCAATGTGATTTAGCTGATGTATGTAGCAATGTAACAGAGTAATTGAGCTGATGTATGTAGCAATGTAACAGAGTGATTGAGATGATATATGTAGCAATGTATTGAGCTGATGTATGAGCACTGTAACAAGTGTTTGAGCTGATGTAGCATTGAAACAGAGTGATTGAACTGACGTATATAGCAATGTAACAGACTGATTGAGCTTATGTATGTAACAATGTGATTGTGTTGATGTATGTAGCAATGTAACAGAGTGTTTGAGCTGATGTATGTAGCAATGTAACAGTGTTTGAGCTGATGTATGTAGCAATGTAACAGTGTGTTTGAGCTGATGTATGTAGCAATGTAACAGAGTGTTTGAGCTGATGTATGTAGCAATGCAACAGTGTTTGAGCTTGATGTATGTAGCAATGTAAAAAGTGTGTTTGAGCTGATGTATGTAGCAATTTAACAGAGTGTTTGAGCTGATGTATGTAGCAATGTAACAGTGTGTTTGAACTGATGTATGTAGCAATGTGATTTAGCTGATGTATGTAGCAATGTAACAGAGTAATTGAGCTGATGTATGTAGCAATGTAACAGAGTGATTGAGATGATGTATGTAGACAATGTGATTGAGCTGATGTAGTAGCACTGTAACAGGTGATTGAGGCTGATGTATGTAGCATTGAACAGAGGATTGAACTGCGATAAGCAATGTAACAGACTGATTGAGCTTATGTATGTAACAATGTGATTGTGTTGATGTATGTAGCAATGTAACAGTGTGTTTGAGCTGATGTATGTAGCAATGTAACAGAGTGTTTGAGCTGATGTATGTAGCAATGCAACAGTGTTTGAGCTGATGTATGTAGCAATGTAACAGTGTGTTTGAGCTGATGTATGTAGCAATGTAACAGTGTGTTTGAGCTGATGTATGTAGCAATGCAACAGTGTTTGAGCTGATGTATGTAGCAATGTAACAGTGTGTTTGAGCTGATGTATGTAGCAATGTAACAGAGTGTTTGAGCTGATGTATGTAGCAATGTAACAGTGTGTTTGAGCTGATGTATGTAGCAATGTAACAGTGTGTTTGAGCTGATGTATGTAGCAATGTAACAGTGTTTGAGCTGATGTATGTAGCAATGTAACAGTGTGTTTGAGCTGATGTATGTAGCAATGTAACAGTGTTTGAGCTGATGTATGTAGCAATGTAACAGAGTGTTTGAGCTGATGTATGTAGCAATGCAACAGTGTTTGAGCTGATGTATGTAGCAATGTAACAGTGTGTTTGAGCTGATGTATGTAGCAATGTAACAGAGTGTTTGAGCTGATGTATGTAGCAATGTAACAGAGTGTGTGTGCTGTTGTGTGCTTCGATATCGACACCATGTGATGGGAATCCCTTGCGCAAGATCGCCAAATGTGGTGCTGTAACAAAAAAGAGGAACCCGCATAGCTGGGAATCATCGTGCCGTTGAGTCACAGAGAAAACGAGCTGTGCGAAAAGATAGAACACACAACACTCACATGTCTAACCTAGCTCATGTATGTCCCACTTGTGGTAGGGGATTGTGTTCTAGGATTGGACTCTACAATCACCTCCGCATACACCAGAGAGGTGCAGCAGAACACTTTGAGGCTGTTGTCATTATCGCTTGCGATGGGCGGCTATTATTATTAGCAATGCAACAGTGTTTGAGCTGACTTATATAGCAATGTAACAGAGTGTTTGAGCTGACTTATATAGCAATGCAACAATGTTTGAGCTAACCTATATAGCAATGCAACAGTGTTTGAGATGACTTATATAGCAATGCAACAGTGTGTTTGTGCTGATGTATGTAGCAAATGTAATAGATTGATTCAGTTTAAGTTTGGAATATCTTCATTGTACTCAGGACATGGCCATAGTTGCTCCGATCTCCTTCACAATATCTCCAATAGCGTCCAGCGTCTGATTGTACCAGTTCGTTTTCTTACTTTTCCTTGTCCTACTCTTGCAATCTAGTAGTTGATGTGGATTGGTTTCAATGAAAATCTTCTTTGCGGCTAGACTCTATGATACCGTTCAAAATGCCCAGCTCTATCCATTTATCTGGCCCCCTGATAGGGTGACAGAGCGCCAGCTTATCTGCTCTCTCATCGCCAACGACACCCATGGGCCCGGAACGAAAGTAAGTGTAATTATGCAAATTGCTTACGCTTTTAGTGATTCAGTCCATTGCCTGCGCATCGAACCAGCCTCCAATTGTCAAATCATACTCAATGAATCACTCAGAATGCACGCATGAGTGTTGTTATTTACTCCATGGTTTTTTATGCAAACCTGGTAATTTTTGATCATTTTTCAAATATATTTTAAATCATTATTAGTTTCTCAGTCTTGTGGCGTATGATGTGATTTGCTATATAAATATATATATATTAAAATGTCCAGCCTCACGAACTATTTTAAAATGAAGATCTGAAAAAAGCACCCATGTTATTTTACTTCTCACTAATAACATTAGTTCGTTAAAGACGGGAACTTGTCAGTAACTGATATTAGTTCGTTAAAGACGGGGATTTGTCAGTAGCTGACATTAGTTCGTTAAAGACGGGGATTTGTCAGTAACTGAAACATTAAAGAAAATGTATGAGATTTTGTTACAGATGACACGAACATATTGAAATATTTGTTACATAAATTTTTGTACTAGAGAATTTAATAAGCTTCAATGTGTTAATACACTTTAATGAACTTGCCAGTAAATCTATCTTGCAGATTTCTCATTATAGATGCAAATAAGTAAATAAAAAATGTTTCACATCAGTGCATTTGTTACACATATAAAGTACAAAGCTTTTGATGAGGTCACGAATCCGTTTTCCTGACATAAACATTTTCTGTGACATTCTAAAATTTTTAAAGAAAGCTATTCAACCCACTCAAAGTTTTGTTGAAAAGTGTCAACAGTTAATCTAGTCATTGAATGAAAGTGGAAACGAAGTCAGAATAGAAAGGTGAAGGTTTTAGTCGAATTTAAAGAGACTAAAGTTTAACAAATAAATCTGCTCGCTGCGATTTTCTTTATCTAGACTTGAATGAAACAATGTATGAACGTAAGAGAAGATATACAGATAGTCTAATATATTCACTTGTATTACATTCTTATTTCAGTGCTTCTCTTAAATCTGCTGTCGAATAACGCAGTTTCGTCTTCCATATTTCAGTTTAAAGTGTTTGACTTCTAACCGAAGTCCTCATAAGAGCAAAGATCCCAAGCATCAACACTCTGTTGGAGAATTCTCAAGTTAGATGGACTGGTCACGTTGCCTGATAAATGCATCCCATAACAGTTGATGTATGGCGAGCTTGAAGGGGACAGACGTTCTGCTGGTGGATAGAAAAAACGCTTTAAAGACACTTTTAAAGTGTCTCTGAAGTGCTTCGATATAGACACCGCGTGCTGGGAATTCCCGGCGCAAGATCGCCAAATGAGGCGCTATAACAACACAAGTAGAACCCGCATAGCTGAGAATCGTCGTGCCGTTGAGGCACAGAGAAAACGAGCTACGCGAAAAGACAGAACACACAACACCAACATGTCTAACATTGATCATGTATCTTGACCTGTGGTAGGGGATTGTGTTCTAGGATTCGACTCTACAGTCACCTCCACACACACCAGAGAGGTACATCATCACACGTCTGAGGCTGTTGTCATCATTACTTTCGATGGACGGCTATTATTATGTTGTCTTCTTCCTCATTGCAACAATTCTTCTTCGTTTCAGTTATTTAGATTTCTACAACACGACAAGCGACTTGACAAACCATGCGGGATGTACCATTTCTTCAGTAGCCCACTTCACGAGCCAAAATGTTTTGTTTTTTGCATATCTTATACGAGATAAATGGTATGCTATTTTTTAATAGTTACTTACAGAATGTAGTTGATGAATTGATCAAATAGAGGTTTCAATAGTACATCATCATCACATAGAGTGTCCTGAGCAGAACTTTACCACCCCAACAGTCCGTCGAATTTTCTGTCTCTCATAGGCCATATGGCACGCCTCTGCAGCTGCCATTCTCGAATCAACAGTTATATCCTGAATACATCTTCTCCGTTGTTTTCTTTTTCTCCTCTATTCCGAAATGCTGACTTCCCTATCGATACTTCCATCTGCTGTGAAAATTGCTCCTAAGTATTTGGCCTCAATTGTTTGTTTTATGTCTACGTTCTGGAGTTTTATTGTAAGGCTTTCTGGTTGTCTACTTATTGCCATTGTCTCTGTCTTTATTATATTTATTTTCATGTTGTATTCCTCACCCTTGTGTTAACTAAGCTCAAATGGTTCTGCAGAGATTCTTCGTTTTCTGCACTCAGTACTCTGTCATCTGCAAATAAAAGTTCTGAAATATTATTTTCTTCCTCTATTCCTGCTTCTCTACTTATGTTGTCCATGTATGTTAGAAACAGCAGTGGGAGAGACACATCCTGTCTTCTAACTCCTGAGTTTGCTGTGAATGTTTTTGATGTTCTGGCTTTTGGTCTTATGTAACTTTTATTTGAAATGTATAAACTCTTGCAGACCTTGATGAGATGTTTGCTGATTCCATATTTTCTTAGACAATCCCATAGTTTGTTTCGACTCTGTCAAAGGCCTTTTCCTGATCTATGAATGCCACACTACAGGTCTTGTTATGTTCTATTGCGCTTTCCGTCAGTTGTCTTAATGTCAATATTGCATCGGTACAGCTTCTATTTCGTCTTAAACCCATTT
Organism: Arion vulgaris; assembly: GCA_020796225.1. Taxonomy (NCBI): domain Eukaryota; kingdom Metazoa; phylum Mollusca; class Gastropoda; order Stylommatophora; family Arionidae; genus Arion; species Arion vulgaris. Next base: position 23,133,074 of record CM036761.1, on the reverse strand, counting down.
GTGCTTCTGAGAGTTGTTATTCAATTGTTGGTCTTAGTCTTTTTTCAGTTATCTTAGCATACATTTTTCCTATATGACTTAGTAGTGAGATTCCCCTATAATTGTTACATTCCTTCTTGCTGCCTTTGTTTTTCCAAATTGATGTGATTATTGCTGTTTGCCAATCTTCTGGTGTTTCTAGGTTCTCCCATGCGACTTGGAAGATTTGTCTAACCATTTTGCACCTGCCTCTCCAGCTGCTGTGATGTCTTCTGCAGGTAAATAATCTGTTTGTTGCTTTGTGTTTTGGTGTCAACTTTATTACATTTTCTACTCCTGATCAGTTACATTGAAATGTGTTATTACAGTGGTCACAGAGCGTTTGTGTATTTCATGTAAATGTTGACCGAAACGGTCAACATATTTTTGCCAGTTTCGACTATACATGCCTTATCACAACATTTACAGATGATGGTGAAGATATTGTGGCGGGACTCGCGTGTAAAGCCATCCTCATAGCAAAGTGACTACTGGTAACGACACAGTTCGGGTCTGTATCACATAAACAAATTTATAGCATCGTCCACGCCACACCAGCCGATGCCAATGTGACATTGAATTTAAGGAGAATGTGTACCAACACATCCTTAAGATCTCTGCCATGTATGTAACCACAAAAGAATAATTTTGGAAAACTGACAGTGTCCTTGCAAACAATTTCGTGAGTCTACCTTTAAAAATGTGCCAAACACAGGATATGAACCACAGCCATACTTGTTACCGCTTTCAATGCCTGGACCTGCAGACTGCGTTTTTCAGAGCACAACCAGCAAGCTCTCCTAGATCATGATTTGATTGATTTATTGATTGATTGATATGACCATCATCATTGCACTTTGGTGAGTAACCATGCGTGTTCCGATCTCTTTCTTACACAGGGAGATCACAGCTGCAGTGCTTAAGATCCGTAGCACCGGCGAGGGCCCTCGATGTGATTTTAAAGATGGCAAAGATATTTATGTAGAAATGTTATTTTAAATCTTTTTCTAATGAATTTTGCCCAGGCAGAGGCTTTCGAGCCTGCTCATCTTTATTTTGAACTGCCAGGGGTTCTTTTACGTGCTCAGGTTGAATATAGGACATAAGTTTTATTGTCCGTCTCCTATAGGACTAGGAACTCGACCTCACCTAAACTGAGGAATCTGGAAAACTATTCAGATGGCTCCACGATGGAGCGAACCTGGTACTTTGACACCAGAGACAGCATCTAATTTCACAGAAACCCAGAGATAGTATACAGAAGATCTTAATAGAGACAATGTCTACGATCTTCTTTATATAATAGATGTACTACTATCTTATTTTACTACTATATGTACTACTATCTTATTTTACTACTATATTTACTACTATTTTGTTTTACTACTTTATTTACTACTATCTTATTTACTACTATATTTACTACTATCTTATTTTACTACTATATGTACTACTATCTTATTTTACTTCTATATTTACTACTATATTTACTACTATCTTATTTTACTACTATATGTACTACTATTTTGTTTTACTACTATATTTACTACTATATTTACTACTATCTTATTTTACTACTATATGTACTACTATTTTGTTTTACTACTATATTTACTACTATATTTACTACTATCTTATTTTACTACTATATGTACTACTATCTTATTTTACTACTATATTTACTACTATATTTACTACTATATGTACTACTATCTTATTTTACTACTATATTTACTACTATATTTACTACTATCTTGTTTACTACTATATTTACTACTATCTTATTTACTACTATATGTACTACTATCTTATTTTACTACTATATTTACTACTATCTTATTTTACTACTATATGTACTACTATCTTATTTTACTACTATATGTACTACTATCTTATTTTACTACTATATGTACTACTATCTTGTTTTACTACTATATTTACTACTATCTTATTTTACTACTATATGTACTACTATCTTATTTTACTACTATATTTACTACTATCTTATTTTACTACTATATGTACTACTATCTTATTTTACTACTATATTTACTACTATATTTACTACTATCTTATTTTACTACTATATTTACTACTATATTTACTACTATCTTGTTTTACTACTATATTTACTACTATATGTACTACTATCTTATTTTACTACTATATTTACTACTATATGTACTACTATCTTATTTTACTACTATATTTACTACTATATTTACTACTATCTTATTTTACTACTATATTTACTACTATATTTACTACTATCTTATTTTACTACTATATTTACTACTATATGTACTACTATCTTATTTTACTACTATATTTACTACTATATTTACTACTATCTTGTTTTACTACTATATTTACTACTATCTTATTTTACTACTATATGTACTACTATCTTATTTTACTACTATATTTACTACTATCTTATTTTACTACTATACTTACTACTATCTTATTTTACTATATATGTACTACTATTTTTGTTTACTACTATATTTACTACTATATTTACTACTATCTTATTTTACTACTATATGTACTACTATTTTGTTTTACTACTATATTTACTACTATATTTACTACTATCTTATTTACTACTATATGTACTACTATCTTATTTTACTACTATATTTACTACTATCTTATTTTACTACTATACTTACTACTTTCTTGTTTTACTACTATATGTACTACTATCTTATTTTACTACTATATTTACTACTATCTTATTTTACTACTATATGTACTACTATCTTATTTTACTACTATATGTACTACTATTATGTTTTACTACTATATGTACTACTATCTTATTTTACTACTATATTTACTACTATCTTATTTTACTACTATATTTACTACTATCTTATTTTACTACTATATTTACTACTATCTTATTTTACTACTATATTTACTACTATCTTATTTTACTACTATATGTACTACTATTTTGTTTTACTACTTTATTTACTACTATCTTATTTTACTACTATATTTACTACTATCTTATTTTACTACTATATTTACTACTATCTTATTTTACTACTATATTTACTACTCTCTTGTTTTACTACTATATTTACTACTATCTTATTTTACTACTATATGTACTACTATTTTGTTTTACTACTATATTTAATACTATCTTATTTTACTACTATATGTACTACTATTTTGTTTTACTACTATATTTACTACTATCTTGTTTTACTACTATATTTACTACTATCTTATTTTACTACTATACTTACTACTTTCTTGTTTTACTACTATATTTACTACTATCTTATTTTACTACTATATGTACTACTAACTTATTTTACTACTATATGTACTACTATCTTATTTTACTACTATATTTACTACTATCTTATTTTATTACTATATTTACTACTATTTTGTTTTACTACTATATGTACTACTATCTTATTTTACTACTATATGTACTACTATTATGTTTTACTACTATATGTACTACTATCTTATTTTACTACTATATGTACTACTATCTTGTTTTACTACTATATGTACTACTATCTTATTTTACTACTATATGTACTACTATCTTATTTTACTACTATATTTACTACTATCTTATTTTACTACTATATGTACTACTATCTTATTTTACTACTATATGTACTACTATCTTATTTTACTACTATATGTACTACTATCTTATTTTACTACTATATTTACTACTATCTTATTTTACTACTATATGTACTACTATCTTGTTTTACTACTATATGTACTACTATCTTATTTTACTACTATATGTACTACTATTTTATTTTACTACTTTATGTATTACTCTCTTGTTTTACTACTATATTTACTACTATCTTATTTTACTACTATATTTACTACTATCTTATTTTACTACTATATGTACTACTATTTTGTTTTACTACTATATGTACTACTATCTTATTTTACTACTTTGCTAGTGGTAACATTGATTTACTACTTACACATGCAAGTAGTATTATATCATTGTTGATATCAGCAATTGTGTACAATTTGAAACAAAACAATAGAAATGTATTATTAATAAATTCCAACATTTTAGAAAATGTTAATACTATTGATGATCAACATTGCGACTCATCCCTTTTCTTTTAACATAAAGTTTCTCAATTATTTCGAAAGCAAAATTAGTGCGGAGGAAGCCTCTGTGGTGCCGTGGCCGCAAGGAAGCAAAAATAGTAGCACTGCAACCTACAATGCATGTCGTAAGAGGCGATCGATGTAGGCCCTAGGGAAGCTACCCTTGTAAATAAAAAGCAGAACAGAAATAGGATGTGCTGGTCCACTTGTAGGCGCATAACTGGCACAACGTAAACCGCTCTTAGGCTCAGATCACATACAAATCACACAGAGTGGTTGACAAGTGGTCGATATAGCGCGTTCGAAGAAGTAGTGCAGAGGAATTAATGTAAAGGGAAATAATTTTGAATATTGTTACAATGGAAAATTTACAGAATTATTGCCCTTCTTATTTTCGCAACTCACAAAGATCTGTTTTGACAGCTTTTCCATACTTGACCTAACTTTATAAAGAATATTTTTTTATATTTTTGTCAAAGTATTTCTCATATCTATACATAATACCAGAACACAATTCTAAACAAACAGTCATGTTCAGGACCAGTCCCATGTCTCAGGGCCACACACCAAGAAAAAAAGCCATATGAAACATGTATAAACAAAAAAAGCCTACGCTGACGTAGTGTAGGGAACATACTGAGCGTGTGTAGGGAACATACTGAGCGTGTGTAGGGAACATACTGAGCGTGTGTAGGGAACATACTGAGCGTGTGTAGGGAACATACTGAGCGTGTGTAGGGAACATACTGAGCGTGTGTAGGGAACATACTGAGCGTGTGTAGGGAACATAGAGGCTTAATCCACCAAATAAGAAATAAACAACTTGTTTTTCAAAATACGTTCTTTGTTCGTGTATCTATCATTTCTTCATTTTGTCCCTACTAAAGTATCCCCCACCAAGAGTGAGAAATATGTCTGCTACTGTGTATCTATCATTTCTTCATTTTGTCCCTACTAAAGTATCCCCCACCAAGAGTGAGAAATATGTCTGCTACTGTGTATCTATCATTTCTTCATTTTGTCCCTACTAAAGTATCCCCCACCAAGAGTGAGAAATATGTCTACTACTGTGTATCTATCATTTCTTCATTTTGTCCCTACTAAAGTATCCCCCACCAAGAGTGAGAAATATGTCTGCTACTGTGTATCTATCATTTCTTCATTTTGTCCCTACTAAAGTATCCCCCACCAAGAGTGAGAAATATGTCTGCTACTGTGTATCTATCATTTCTTCATTTTGTCCCTACTAAAGTATCCCCCACCAAGAGTGAGAAATATGTCTGCTACTGTGTATCTATCATTTCTTCATTTTGTCCCTACTAAAGTATCCCCCACCAAGAGTGAGAAATATGTCTGCTACTGTGTATCTATCATTTCTTCATTTTGTCCCTACTAAAGTATCCCCCACCAAGAGTGAGAAATATGTCTGCTACTGTGTATCTATCATTTCTTCATTTTGTCCCTACTAAAGTATCCCCCACCAAGAGTGAGAAATATGTCTGCTACTGTGTATCTATCATTTCTTCATTTTGTCCCTACTAAAGTATCCCCCACCAAGAGTGAGAAATATGTCTGCTACTGTGTATCTATCATTTCTTCATTTTGTCCCTACTAAAGTATCCCCCACCAAGAGTGAGAAATATGTCTGCTACTGTGTATCTATCATTCCCATGTTTTATTCTTCTTGAGTGATCCTGTAATGCTTGCGTTCTAGAACTTAGTGTACGATATGTAAAATAAGATTTTTCTGTGGCGAGATGATTAAAATGTTTGCCCTAACTTCTAAAGGTTCTTGGTTTGGATCTATATCGTATCGCTCAGTTCAGAAGTGCATTGTTTTCGCAGATCCTTAGTACTTTTGCTAGATCTACGGAGTTCGTGCTTTGTGCAACACTACATGGGGCTTGTCATTTCTTCTGTGAGGGACGACGCCGTATATGTAAATCTGGTGTAATGAAGTCAATACTTTGTCTTCAGATTCTTTTTTATATAGTATGATGATGATGCTCGTCCATCACGGATGATGATGACCACACAAATGTTCATCCAAGGGAATGTAGTTGCATTATGTTTGTCTGTGTGTGCGTAGATGACTAGTGAGCCCGATACGGGCTTGAAATGTTCTTGTACAGTGTGGGCAAGGTATACTTGCACTTGTGGAAGTTTACTGCCTTTTATTTTGACGTTATATAGTATATACTAGCTTTTGTACTCGAAGTCTTGAAACTTTATTAGTTTGAATTCCCTCCATATCTAACTCTCTCTTCTCTCTCTCTCTCTCTCTCTCTCTCTCTCTCTCTATCAGTTGTTGCTATGTCCTAGTTAAAGCATCGTTATTATCTTCAACTAATGAATAAAAATCGTGGCGTATCGTTTACATCATACTTTTGGTTTTGCCTCATGCGCGTCATAAACAGTGTTTTATACGCCTCTGGTATCTCTAATGTCTATCTTTTGCGTGGACGGCCTTTTGCTTTGTATCCACTGTATCGTAGTAACAGTGCTCTTTGAGGCATACTGTCTGCAGGTAATCTACTTATGTGTCTGAACCATTCAATTTGTTTCTTGAAATTCAGTACTGATGTTTTACCCAATTTTCTTCCTGATGTCTACATTATCAAAGATGCTAAATCCTGTGTCTTTTATCAACTGTTAATCAGTTCGCTGCAGTTGACTAACTATTTTTGTCACTTAATTATGAAAAGTAAAGTAAACATGTAATGTACTCTCAAACAGTAATTAAACAGTATGACTGATAGTTCATGGTCAATTTTTACGGTTTCTAAAAGTGTCGAAATCAGAAATTGCATGAATGAACAGTGCATCTAGATATAAATAAGTCTAGAGGGGTTAAAGCCGATGATTGGCTTCATTGCACCGTATTTTATCCCATACATCTCGGTCTCTCTCCGTAGAAATAGCATGCCAGCTGACGAGAGTATTGCACAAAGCACGAACTACGAGCTCTCAGGCATCCAGTTCTTCTTGCACAACATGTAATTCCAAACTCCATGAATTGCTGGATAGATTAAACATCAATTTTAATGTCCTTGTCCAAGAGTATTTACCAAGATATCGAAGAGCATCCCACTTGCACACCTGCAACTTTCCAGCAATCAATGCTGTCGATGCAATTCAAGAATATCCGCTTTCTCATTGCCACGAACACTTGCATGCCCAGAAGAGTAGAATTACTTCAACCTCTGGATGATGGAAACCTCTGTAGACGACATCCACTCATACTGTAAATTCATTCTTCTTCTTTCTTCTGCGTTCTCACTAGATTGGGATTTCGGATTCTCTAATAAAGGCAACCGTCTGCCTCAGATTATCAGCCACGCCACACAGTTTGAAGTAGTTGTTGTGTATTCTCGACTTCGCTCGGCAACAACCCAACAATGCATACCAACTACGAAAACTCCAGTCTAACTTCTTACCTACGGTGCACAGATCTATTGGTAGTAAAACAAACATCGTCATCATCAGCAGTATCTGCTATCAGATGTTTAATTTCATGTACAACCTTTATTCCAAGAGTAATTGTAACATTGGTGATGTTGGTCATGCTACCTGAACATTTGTTTCCTGAAATTGAAATATCCGCAACATACCACGCTTGACTACTGTACCCTTAACATCATTAGTATGTTTGTACAGTAGATGCATTTAATCAACAGTAACCCGTATATATGCTTTAGTTTAAGCGATTGCGTGACGAGAACGTAGTGAAGTATGTATCTTATCTTCGCAATGGAAGTATATCTAGTGCAGCCAAGGGCTATGCACATTCCTGATTACGTTCTACTCGTTCCCATTGTGATGATAATATCATTAGAATGCTAAGTTCGTAATCTACTACGAACTTAACGAGTTGTTCACATTGTGATGATAATATCATTCGGATGCTAAGTTCGTAATCTACTACGGACTTAACGAGTTGTTCACATTGTGATGATAATATCATTAGAATGCTAAGTTCGTAATCTACTACGGACTTAACGAGTCGTTCACATTGTGATGATAATATCATTAGAATGCTAAGTTCGTAATCTACTACGAACTTAACGAGTTGTTCACATTGTGATGATAATATCATTAAGATGCTTAGTTCGTAATCTACTACGGACTTAACGAGTTGATGAAATAGAATGACAAGTAGTCCCTGCTCAAGCTGTGCGGTATAATATACAATTTGAGAGCTGGATGACCACGCTTGCAACACTGCATCGTTTGTTCAACATAATGTTTGAAATAGAGACTAAGATTAAAGGTTATTCTACGATAGCTTAGTCGGTCGTGACGCTCGATGTCTGTCCATCGAAGATGGCTCTTGGTAGGTCAGAACTCACTATAGAATATATATTCCTTTTTCGTTTTTACAGACGGTCGATTGGCAAGTGTTTCACTGTGACAACTTCTGAGCTTCTGCTTGTCTCTCTTGTCTTTCAGCTCATCCTTAAGTCTCTCTTCAAAAGATTCTGCATCTTTGCGCAATGTTGTTTTCCATATATCTCAATCGTCAGTCAGTTTTTCCCATTTGCTGGGACCGATAATAGAAAAGTTATTCATTGAGGCCTTGCAGACATCTTTATATCTGAGCAGTGATCTGCCTTGTTGCCTCTTCTCCTCCGAAAGTTCACAGAACAACATTTGTTTTGGAATGCGACCATTGTCCATTCTTCGCACATGCTCTAGACATCTAAGTATTCTACTGCTGAGCATGCCCATAATGGAAGGCAAGTTTGCACGTTGCAGTACTTCAGGGTTGGTTATCTTGTCGTACCACCTGATGTTCATAATCTTGCGGAGACATCGAATGTGAAAGATGTTAAGTCTTCTCTCGTGCCTTGAGTAGGATGTCCATGTTTCTGAGCCATATAGTAAAGAGCTAATTACACAGGCTCGATATATTTGAATATTCGTCTTCAATGTTAATTTGTTGTTGTCCCACACTCTCTTTGATAGTTTGCCGAATGTAGTAGCCGCGTTGCCTATTGGCGCGTTGATTTCTTCATCAAGAGAAAGGCTGGCAGTGACTATGGACCCAAGATAGCAGAATTTTTTAACTGGGGTTAGATGATTACCATTTAAAGTGATATTTGTTGATGTGTTATTTCTCTGACATAAAACCACTGTTTTGGAGACACTTATAGTCAGAGAAAACAGGTCGCATGCCCTGGTCAAATTATGTATTAGGGATTGCAGTGTAGCCTCACTGTGTGCAACTAAGGCAGCATCGTCAGCGAATAGGAGTTCTTTGAGAAGAATTTCTGTTGTTTTTGTTTTGGCTCTTAAGCGAACTAAGTCGAAGAGTGAGCCATCAGATCTCGTGCGGATGAAAACATCTCCATCAGCGTCCCCGAAGGCGTGGCGTAACACGACAGCGAAGAAGATGCCAAAGAGAGTGGGGACAAGGGTACAGCCCTGTTTGACTTCATTCTTAACCTCGAAGCTATCAGATGTGCTTCCATCGAACTGTATACTAGCTTTCATGCTCTCATTTAAGGAGACGAAGCTATCAGATGTGCTTCCAACGAACTGTTTACTAGCTTTCATGCTCTCATGTAAGGAGACGATCATTTGGAGGAGTAAATAAATAACTACAGAATAATTCAAAGAAAACTACTACATACACACTTTCCCATTGAACTTGTGTTGAGCAGCAGACTTTTTCGTCACATCACACATATTTGTCGATCGTTTCTTTAGGGCTCTCTGCCATGACTTTGTAGCGAACTCTTTTGAAAAACTATGCTTTTTCATCCTTTTCATTCCACCAGGGTGGCTGCAGAAAGAGAGTTGTCTATCTTGCCAAGAAGGACAACGCAGAGAAGATGATCTATTTCCTGCGCTCAGAGGACATTCGGTAGTGAAGATAAGTGCCAGATCGATGACACCATCTGTGCCTTCCTCTCCGTACACTTAACAAAGAATAGATAAATGCCACTGATATAAATGTGGCAATCCTTTCCTTGATAACATTACTGCAGAAAAGCAAAAAACAACGGATGATACAGCCAGGTGCAAGTTATATTTAATAAAATATGCGAAGACGAAGCAGTCTCGGAACAATTGAAGAAGTAAATAAATGTAAAGCTCCCACCAAAATGTGATCTCAAATATTGCAACAACTGGAGATGGATCACTCTGTTATCAATAATGACTAAATATTATTGAAAATCATTCTCAATCAAATCAAAAGAGCAGTGGATACAACCTTGACAGAGTAGCAATCTGATATTAGGGATAACAAAAGCTGCTTAGACCAAATAATTACCTTAAGTCTAATCTTAGATGAACGTAGGCAGAAACAACAAACTCTTAACTTAAATTTCATGGATTTTATCAAGATTTCTGATAGCCTACACAATACTTTCCATGTGGAATGTTCTGTGATGCTATGTGGAATGTTCTGTGATGCTATGTGGAATGTTCTGTGATACTATGTGGAATGTTCTGTGATACTATGTGGAATGTTATGTGATACTATGTGGAATGTTCTGTGATGCTATGTGGAATGTTCTGTGATGCTATGTGGAATGTTCTGTGATGCTATGTGGAATGTTCTGTGATGCTATGTGGAATGTTCTGTGATGCTATGTGGAATGTTCTGTGATGCTATGTGGAATGTTCTGTGATGCTATGTGGAATGTTCTGTGATGCTATGTGGAATGTTCTGTGATGCTATGAAATACTATCCAGAAGAATAAGCACAATAAAAAAATGGTTTCATTTGTTCATTCCGCACAGACGAAGGCCAAAGCGACTGATTCTTTCATTCCACACAGACGAAGGCCAAAGCGACTGATTTTGCATTCCGCACAGACGAAGGCCAAAGCGACTGATTTTGCATTCCGCACAGACGAAGGCCAAAGCGACTGATTTTGCATTCCGCACAGACGAAGGCCAAAGCGACTGATTTTGCATTCCGCACAAACGAAGGCCAAAGCGACTGATTTTGGTAAAAACCGGAATAAAGCTAACTTATATTTCATCTCCGCTATTATTTTGGGAAGCCCGTCACTGTTTTATGACAATAATTGTCATTAGAAAATAGTCACTTGGGAGAAATGGATTTTGAAAATGATAAACCATTGCTAAGTAAAACCAACCGAGATATACAAAGATGAACAGATAACTTGTCATCAATAACATCAAATGTTGAACTGCATAACAGCTATGAGAACAAAAATATAATGCAGACACCAATGGCCAGAAATGGAGATATAACGCTGGAATTCAAAGCAATACAAATTACAGAGCAACTCACTTTTTTGGGTAACAATTTTGACTACACGGGAGATACTATAATATGTTATGTTATGTGATCGACGTTATGGCACATTGGGCATTCCCATGTGTGCTCTGTCCTCCACTGCAGCAGCCAACCTAAAGTCCATTTTCTCACCGTGCCCATGAGTAGTGGATTAGTATACCTTCTCTCTCTATCATGAAGACGACACTGTCTGGCATGTCCAAACTTAACTCCTAATTCTCGGACTCGTTCCAGTATCTGAGACTCGCCTATATCACATAAATGAGAGCGTACCGCATTTATGACAGCGGCTCTGTCCATACTTCTGCCCACTTGAATAGGGGCATTGTTTGCAAGAAAGTCAGAAAGCTCGTTAACGTGCAGTTCAAAGTGACCAAGTGTGTACGGCCAAGTCATTTTCTTGAGATGTGATCTCCGAACGCTGTCCACCCATTCCACGCGCAGACTTATACTACAATATAAATTATGCTGCGACTTGCCAAAGCAACATCAGCTTTTAAATTAGAAATAAAATATGGAACCCCAAGTTATATAGTTTCAAAACTAAATTACGAACTTTCAATTCTAATGTGATATTAATTCTAACATATGACAGCAAGAGTCGAAGAATAACTAATGTGATATTAATTCTAACATATGACAGCAAGAGTCGAAGAATAACTAATGTGATATTAATTCTAACATATGACAGCAAGAGTCGAAGAATAACTAATGTGATATTAATTCTAACATATGACAGCAAGAGTCGAAGAATAACTAATGTGATATTAATTCTAACATATGACAGCAAGAGTCGAAGAATAACTAATGTGATATTAATTCTAACATATGACAGCAAGAGTCGAAGAATAACTAATGTGATATTAATTCTAACATATGACAGCGAGAGTCGAAGAATAACTAATGTGATATTAATTCTAACATATGACAGCAAGAGTCGAAGAATAACTAATGTGATATTAATTCTAACATATGACAGCAAGAGTCGAAGAATAACTAATGTGATATTAATTCTAACATATGACAGCAAGAGTCAAAGAATAACTTAAGATCTAGAAAGTAAATGAAATATCTTTGAAAATATATGTCTGCAAAATTAGGGAAAATTAAATGGGATGAATTCAGGAGAAGTGATGCAATCAGAAAATGTCTGTCAACCACTAACAACAACTTGTATAAGAAAACGAAGATATAGATATGTTGGGCATACTCTGAAAAGAAATGATCAAAGAATCACTAAACAGGCTTTGAAGTGGAAGAAGGGTTCAAGACAGAACGTGAGCCCTTTGAAAACACTGAAACGAGCCTTACTGAGAGAGGCGAGAAATGTCTAGCTCAATTACATAGAAGAGAATAAACGTGTTGTCCAGGATTAATTAGTATAGAAAAATTGCTTGCATGCTGTTTGTAACGTATAACGGTACAAGAGGAATATGATAATGAAAATAGTAGTAGAAGGAGAGAAATTGCTTGCATGCTGTTTGTAACGTATAACGGTACAAGAGGAATATGATAATGAAAATAGTAGTAGAAGGAGAGAAATTGCTTGCATGCTGTTTGTAACGTATAACGGTACAAGAGGAATATGATAATGAAAATAGTAGTAGAAGGAGAGATAGAAGACTGGAAATTTAACGTTTTAGATTTGTTTACCGTTTTGTACCTGGTCTGTCTTTTCTTTTCTTTAATCCTGTCTTGTAACTGGTCTGTCTTTTCTTTTCTCCTGTCTTGTACCTGGTCTGTCTTTTCTTTTCTCCTGTCTTGTACCTGGTCTGTCTTTTCTTTTCTCCTATCTTGTACCTGGTCTGTCTTTTCTTTTCTCCTGTCTTGTACCTGGTCTGTCTTTTCTTTTCTCCTGTCTTGTACCTGGTCTGTCTTTTCTTTTCTCCTGTCTTGTACTTGGTCTGTCTTTTCTTTTCTCCTGTCTTGTACCTGGTCTGTCTTTTCTTTTCTCCTGTCTTGTACCTGGTCTGTCTTTTCTTTTCTCCTGTCTTGTACCTGGTCTGTCTTTTCTTTTCTCCTGTCTTGTACCTGGTCTGTCTTTTCTTTTCTCCTATCTTGTACCTGGTCTGTCTTTTCTTTTCTCCTGTCTTGTACCTGGTCTGTCTTTTCTTTTCTCCTGTCTTGTACCTGGTCTGTCTTTTCTTTTCTCCTGTCTTGTACCTGGTCTGTCTTTTCTTTTCTCCTGTCTTGTACTTGGTTTGTCTTTTCTTTTCTCCTGTCTTGTACCTGGTCTGTCTTTTCTTTTCTCCTGTCTTGTACCTGGTCTGTCTTTTCTTTTCTCCTGTCTTGTACCTGGTCTGTCTTTTCTTTTCTACTGTCTTGTACCTGGTTTGTCTTTTCTTTTCTCCTGTCTTGTACTTGGTCTGTCTTTTCTTTTCTCCTGTCTTGTACCTGGTTTGTCTTTTCTTTTCTCCTGTCTTGTACTTGGTCTGTCTTTTCTTTTCTCCTGTCTTGTACCTGGTCTGTCTTTTCTTTTCTCCTGTCTTGTACCTGGTCTGTCTTTTCTTTTCTCCTGTCTTGTACCTGGTCTGTCTTTTCTTTTCTTTAATCCTGTCTTGTACCTGGTCTGTCTTTTCTTTTCTCCTGTCTTGTACCTGGTCTGTCTTTTCTTTTCTCCTGTCTTGTACCTGGTCTGTCTTTTCTTTTCTCCTGTCTTGTACCTGGTCTGTCTTTTCTTTTCTCCTGTCTTGTACCTGGTCTGTCTTTTCTTTTCTCCTGTCTTGTACCTGGTCTGTCTTTTCTTTTCTCCTGTCTTGTAACTGGTCTGTCTTTTCTTTTCTCCTGTCTTGTACCTGGTCTGTCTTTTCTTTTCTCCTGTCTTGTACCTGGTCTGTCTTTCTTCTTTCTTTAATCTCTGTCTTGTCCCTGGTCTGTCTTTTCTTTTCTCCTGTCTTGTACCTGGTCTGTCTTTTCTATAATCCTGTCTTGTACCTGGTCTGTCTTTTCTTTTCTCCTGTCTTGTACCTGGTTTGTCTTTTCTTTTCTCCTGTCTTGTACTTGGTCTGTCTTTTCTTTTCTCCTGTCTTGTACCTGGTCTGTCTTTTCTTTTCTCCTGTCTTGTACCTGGTCTGTCTTTTCTTTTCTCCTGTCTTGTACCTGGTCTGTCTTTTCTTTTCTTTAATCCTGTCTTGTACCTGGTCTGTCTTTTCTTTTCTCCTGTCTTGTACTTGGTTTGTCTTTTCTTTTCTATATTCCTGTCTTGTACCTGGTCTGTCTTTTCTTTTCTTTAATCCTGTCTTGTACCTGGTCTGTCTTTTCTTTTCTCCTGTCTTGTACCTGGTCTGTCTTTTCTTTTCTCCTGTCTTGTACCTGGTCTGTCTTTTCTTTTCTCCTGTCTTGTACTTGGTCTGTCTTTTCTTTTCTATAATCCTGTCTTGTACCTGGTCTGTCTTTTCTTTTCTCCTGTCTTGTACCTGGTCTGTCTTTTCTATAATCCTGTCTTGTACCTGGTCTGTCTTTTCTTTTCTCCTGTCTTGTACCTGGTTTGTCTTTTCTTTTCTCCTGTCTTGTACCTGGTCTGTCTTTTCTTTTATCCTGTCTTGTACCTGGTCTGTCTTTTCTTTTCTCCTGTCTTTACCTGGTCTGTCTTCTTTCTTATCCTGTCTTGTACCTGGTCTGTTTTTTCTTTTCTCCTGTCTTGTACCTGGTCTGTCTATTCTTTTCTCCTGTCTTGTACCTGGTCTGTCTTTTCTTTTCTCCTGTCTTGTACCTGGTCTGCTTTTTCTTTTCCTGTCTTGTACCTGGTCTGTCTTTTCTTTTCTCCTGTCTTGTACCTGGTCTGTCTTTTCTTTCTCATAATCTCTGTCTTGTACCTGGTCTGTCTTTCTTTCTTTTCTCTGTCTTGTACCTGGTCTGTCTTTTTTTCTTCCTGTCTTGTACCTGGTCTGTCTTTTCTTTTCTCCTGTCTTGTACTTGGTCTGTCTTTTCTTTTCTCCTGTCTTGTACTTGGTCTGTCTTTTTTTTCTATAATCCTGTCTTGTACCTGGTCTGTCTTTTCTTTTCTTCTGTCTTGTACCTGGTCTGTCTTTTCTTTTCTCCTGTCTTGTACTTGGTTTGTCTTTTCTTTTCTATAATCCTGTCTTGTACCTGGTCTGTCTTTTCTTTTCTCCTGTCTTGTACCTGGTCTGTCTTTTCTTTTCTCCTGTCTTGTACCTGGTCTGTCTTTTCTTTACATTTCTCCTGTCTTGTACTTGGTCTGTCTTTTTTTTCTATAATCCTGTCTTGTACCTGGTCTGTCTTTTATTTTCTATAATCCTGTCTTGTACTTGGTCTGTCTTTTCTATAATCCTGTCTTGTACCTGGTCTGTCTTTTCTATAATCCTGTCTTGTACCTGGTCTGTCTTTTCTTTTCTATAATCCTGTCTTGTACCTGGTGTGTCTTTTATTTTCTTTAATCCTGTCTTGTACCTGGTCTGTCTTTTCTTTTTTTTAATCCTGTCTTATACTTGGTCTGTCTTTTCTTTTCTCCTGTCTTGTACCTGGTCTGTCTTTTATTTTCTTTAATCCTGTCTTGTACTTGGTCTGTCTTTTCTTTTCTCCTGTCTTGTACTTGGTCTGTCTTTTATTTTCTTTAATCCTGTCTTGTACCTGGTCTGTCTTTTCTTTTCTTTAATCCTGTCTTGTACCTGGACTGTCTTTTCTTTTCTTTAATCCTGTCTTGTACTTGGTCTGTCTTTTATTTTCTATAATCCTGTCTTGTACCTGGTCTGTCTTTTATTTTCTATAATCCTGTTTTATCTACAAACGTCAAGATAGGAATATGTAACAAAACTTTACTTTACTCTCATCTCCGCACACGCCAGAGAGGTGCAACAACACATGTATGAGGCTATTATCGTCATTGTTTGTCGTAGATGGCTATGCTAATAATACTTTTAATCTTAATCCGGACATTTGTTCCCTTTCATTTATGGTCAGAATCCAGACATCAGAACCCAGTCAGTGGAAGCGAAAAGACAATTAGAACAATGTGGGAGAACCAAATATTAAAAAGTAAGTAGTGATGATGTTGTTGTATATATAGATAGTGCTGTGCAGCGTGGTGAGAATTTAGGAGAAAGTTTACTTGCTAGCGTGCATCGGGAAGTTGTTGTAGAGTAGAACGGCACATACAGAACAACTATTTCCAGTACAAGATTGTGGTTTACTTGCTAGCGTGCATCGGGAAGTTGTTGTAGAGTAGAACGGCACATACAGAACAACTATTTCCAGTACAAGATTGTGGTTTACTTGCTAGCGTGCATCGGGAAGTTGTAGAGTAGAACGGCACATACAGAACAACTATTTCCAGTACAAGATTGTGGTTTACTTGCTAGCGTGCATCGGGAAGTTGTTGTAGAGTAGAACGGCGCATACAGAACAACTATTTCCAGTACAAGATTGGTGGTTTACTTGCTAGCGTGCATCGGGAAGTTGTTGTAGAGTAGAACGGCGCATACAGAACAACTATTTCCAGTACAAGATTGGTGGTTTACTTGCTAGCGTGCATCGGGAAGTTGTTGTAGAGTAGAACGGCGCATACAGAACAACTATTTCCAGTACAAGATTGGTGGTTTACTTGCTAGCGTGCATCGGGGAGTTGTTGTAGAGTAGAACGTCACATACAGAACAACTATTTCCAGTACAAGATTGGTGGTTTACTTGCTAGCGTGCATCGGGAAGTTGTTGTAGAGTAGAACGGCACATACAGAACAACTATTTCCAGTACAAGATTGTGGTTTACTTGCTAGCGTGCATCGGGAAGTTGTTGTAGAGTAGAACGGCGCATACAGAACAACTATTTCCAGTACAAGATTGGTGGTGGTTTACTTGCTAGCGTGCATCGGGGAGTTGTTGTAGAGTAGAACGACACACAGAACAACTATTTCCAGTACAAGATTGGTGGTTTACTTGCTAGCGTGCATCGGGAAGTTGTTGTAGAGTAGAACGGCACATACAGAACAACTATTTCCAGTACAAGATTGGTGGTTTACTTGCTAGCGTGCATCGGGAAGTTGTTGTAGAGTAGAACGGCACATACAGAACAACTATTTCCAGTACAAAATTGGTGGTTTACTTGCTAGCGTGCATCGGGAAGTTGTTGTAGAGTAGAACGGCACATACAAGACAACTATTTCCAGTACAAGATTGGTGGTTTACTTGGTTCGTTGTTGTGTCCGTTTCTCATGTCATGCTTCTGATGGTTCAAAATGACAGTTTGCATGTTATATATTAAGATATCTGTGAGTTTTACTGTTCTGTACCTGCGAGTGCTTGCGGTAGTGAGAGAACGGACTGATTTGCAGCAACAACATCGATCGTCGGTGAGTAGAAAATGGGTTAGTGGGATTTGTTCGGCCTTAGCGGCAGCCACCTATTCGCTGAGCATTTTAAAATTGACATTGAATCTATACAGCGATTTCAGGAGTATGAAATTATACATTCAACTGGCAGAAATGGACTCTTCAGTGGCAGAATAAAGAGTGTTTTAACCAGCGAGCCCATGGAACTATCAGCATGTATACCCTTCAACCTATGTTCGGGAGCGACTGAGCATCTATGGGTCTATCCGAAGTGCTATAACCACGTTCAGTATCAATAAATAATGATATCCTGATTAGCCATTAATACCAATAATAAATTATGATATCCTTGCACATTAGCCACACTGAATAACCAGTAACCAATGTTAGAATCACGTTCTGCTAGAATATAACAAGGTCATCGATGAGATAGTACATCGAAATCCAACTTAATGGAGACGACATAAGCACATGATAATAGTGATTAAAAAGTATACTCTTTGTGCTGTGAGCAAAATAAGTTAACAATATTAAAGACTTAGTATGCTAAAAATCATAAGCACCTACTCTCATGTGCAAAATGCTGTAATTATGTTTTCTGGTAACTTCAAGACACATTTGACATATTGTTGATCTCTGTGTCTGTCTCATAATTTGTATGATTAATTTCACCAAGCGCACTTCTAAAACTACTTAAGCAGTAGTGAGCTCGATCACAACCCAAGCGTACCTGGTTCAAATTCCGTGGCGGGTAGTTTGGAAGCATATTCGTTCCCGTGAAAAAAAGTGATAAAAATAGACCTCACCGTTCAGAAAGCAATGGCAACCTACTGAACGTATAAGTGGTGCCTAGAAAATCGAGGACTCGTTTACTGTGCTTGATGGTGACGTTCTGTAAATGATATGCCACGATTTACATTTTCAATTTCACCGAGCGTGACACCATCCCTAATTGTCCACTTTTACACACACGCACATACACTCAATAAAAAAACCACAAATACATACACACGAGAAGGCACATGTAGAACAAATTTCAACAACTAATCTCGGCGCTTTCTGGTCATTTTATTTGTATACACACTTAAGTAAGCATATTTTGGGCATGGCTGAACTTGCATAGGAACAATGTCATAGCTATCGTGAATATTAAATAATGAACATTTCCAGAAATAGTTTAAGAAAATATAACAGAGAATATAATTATGGCATTATTTAAATGTCCTATCTTTTAAACAAAATATTCAAATAACTTGTACAAAAGAGGTGTTTGAAAATAACTGCTATATAGTAGTTTTGTAAATGGAATCTGTCGTAGTTATTTATCGAGATATCAATGATGAGAATATGATTAGCAAACACATTAAATAATATGAAAAATTGATACATGAAATAAGACAGTTATTCTCTGCATTCTGACGAGCCTATGCTTGCTGAAAGTGTTGTATACTTGTTTCCGTTCTTTACATGTCATGGTAGATAAAGGTCCTTTATACACTTCTTAAGATCTAACTCGGCTGAAGTCAGCACAAGATTCATGAATACGCATCTGTTAGGAACAAAAGAATATATTACATATATACAAGCATATGTTGTTTTTCTTTTGTTAACTTGCTACTTTGAATTAACGTGCTGTTAAATTGTGTGCACAATTTGATCCAACATGAAGAGAAAAAGAGGCTTTACTCCTGAATGCAATTTCATCTATAGGTATATGTCTCATCATTTAGATATGAGAATTGTGACTGGTACTCATGTATAGACATTTGCATTAATCAACAAGTACTAGACGTAGTACACATACTAGTACTTCAGTATAACTATAAGATATGAGTTCCCACAGAGACATTAATTAATCAACAAGTACTAGACGTAGTACACATACTAGTACTTCAGTATAACTATAAGATATGAGTTCCACAGACAATTAATTAATCTACAAGTACAGACGTAGTACACATACTAGTACTCAGATAATATTATATGAGTCAGGACATTAATTAATCAACAATACTAGACGTAGTACACATACATACTTCAGTTAACTATAAGAGTTCCACAGAGACATCAATTAATAGGGAAGTTAGTGAATCTTATACAAACAATGTCAATTCCAAGAGACATCAGTTAATGAGAAGTTTAACTGAATCTGTACAAACAATGTCAACAATTATTTGTACTGGACACTCTCTACAGTTTATAGGGACCGAAATAACGCCAGCTATTGTATGAAATATTACTTGAATGTATAACATAGTACGAGAGACACAGTGACATAATAACGCCAGCTATTGTATGAAATATTACTTGAATGTATAACAGTCTGACGGACACAATGACATAATAACGCCAGCTATTGTAGTAAATATTACTTGAATGTATAACATAAGTAGAGACACAGACATAATAATCCCAAAGCTACGTATGAAATACTATACTTGAAGTATAACTAGTCTAGATAGACCACGGACATAATAACCCAGCTATTGTATGAAATATTACTTGAATGTATAACATAGTCTGACAGAACACTCGTGACATAATAACGCCAGCTCAGTTATAGAAATTTACTGAATGTATAACAGTCTGACGGACACTAATGACTAATAACGCCAGCTATTGTATGAAATATTACTTGAATGTTAACATACTCTGACAGACACCGTGACATAATAACGCCAGCTATTGTATGAAATATTACTTGAATGTCTAACATAGTCCGACAGACACAGTGACATAATAACGCCAGCTATTGTATGAAATATTACTTGAATGTATAACATACTCCGAGAGCCGCAGTAGCATAATAACGCCAGCTATTGTATGAAATATTACTTGAATGTATAACAGTCTGACAGACACAATGACATAATAACGCCAGCTATTGTATGAAATATTACTTGAATGTATAACAGTCCGACAGCCACAGTGACATAATAATGCCAGCTATTGTATGAAATATTACTTGAATGTATAACATAGTCCGACAGACACAGTAGCATAGTTGTTAATGAACTCGTTTCTTAGACTAGTGGTCCCGGTTCAATTTCACAGTGGGCGTGGAATTGTGTCCGACCGTAATTGCTCTCAAGTCAACCCAGCCTCAATTGAGTACCAGGAAAAGCACACGGAAGTAACGACGGTAGACGTGATGTTGACCACATCACTCATCTTGTTCCGAATGTCAATGGCCTAAAATACAGGCCTAAAACCGTCGTATCTAATATACCTGGAGGTATGAAAAGGGTTGAAGGAAAAGCAAGAAATAACAAAGTCCACAGATGAAACTTCAAATAAAATTTTCTACTCTCAACTCTAGACCATAGATACTTACCTCTCTAACTTCACCGGCTAGATTTCTGAACCATTGAGAACCACATTTGTTGTATGCAAGATTGGCTGAAATAACAGATGCACACATATATATATTATGACCATGAGAAGATGTAATGCCGGATGTAATGATAAAATGTATGTACAGACTAACAATACTAAATCTGAGTATCAATAATGATAATGACAGATAATCAACAGATACATACTTAACTTGAACATCAATACTGAACAGAAAAATAATAAATTAGTGTGTGTATAAGTATCGATACCATCTAGAATTAGCAGTATCTAATCTAAGTATCAATATATTTACTAGTAAGATAATTATATATATCATGTATCTGAATATCAATAATGACTATAAAGATTAGCAACGGTATTAACTGCTGAAAATAATTACTATAACTAGTTGAGCTACCAGTAGAGATTTGCAATGATAACTATTCCAGTCAAAACATAGATAAATATTCCAGTCAAAACATAGATAAATATTCCAGTCAAAACATAAAATGAGGCAGCTACACTATTTAGAATGAATTTAGAAATGTAAAGATAATATTGACGTTAATCATGACGAAGATGCTTAGCAACGAGTAGATTGTAGCTATCAGTTGAATATTATAAATACTGACTACAGTTATTGATAAGAAAGTGTGAAGACGTTTAGATACTGACTTCCAAGGGTTCCTGTTGGGCCTGCATTGATAACTTGACCTAAGCCTGTACCGCTCTGACCTACATTAATAGCTTGTGCGGAAAGACGTCCATCGAACATGACGACAATTTTAACGTAATCAGATTGCTGAAATAAAAATGTAAAGCATATCAACAATATGTACGCTATGAGATGAATCTAACATATCTCAACCAAGATTACCAAATTATGTTTCTATACTTTAACAACACATGCTAACATATCTCAACCAAGATTACCAAATTATGTTTCTACACTTTAACAACACATGCTAACATATCTCAACCAAGATTACCAAATTATGTTTCTACACTTTAACAACACATGCTAACATATCTCAACCAAGATTACCAAATTATGTTTCTACACTTTAACAATACATGCTAACATATCTCAACCAAGATTACCAAATTATGTTTCTATACTTTAACAATACATGCTAACATATCTCAACCAAGATTACCAAATTATGTTTCTACACTTTTACAATACATGCACAATCACCGGGTGTAACGCATTGGCATCCAATGTTAATGCAAGGGTAAGGTAGCTTACCTCCTCCTCCACCCCTCCTTCCTGGAAAATGACTTTTTTGATAAACCAGTCATATGAACTAGAGTACAAAAAGCAAATGCTGTAACCTACCAGCTAGCCCCATTGTTAAGGCACCCAAAAATTTCACAAGCAGCTAAGAAACAAATGATCAACAGCATTTTATACCTACTTTGTGTTACCAGAGCCAAACATGGACATTGAGCAAAGCGCAGTCACAAAAATAACTACAGTGAAATGCGTTGCCTGAGAAAAGTTACCAACAACACAAGAAAAGACAGAATCACCAACATCAGCATAAGAAAGAAAGTTGGCACAAAACCGTGCTTGAATTACATGATAAACAAAGAATGAAGTGGTTTGGCCACTTAATAAGAATGCATCCAAACTCCACAGTATACAGAGTCTTCTACAACAGAACATCGGGAAAGAAGGCAAGAGGAAGACCACGGAAAAGATGGTTAGATGGCGTAGCAGAATCCTGTGAAAGAGCAAAGATAACAATCACACAAGCCACCAGAACAGCGCAAGACAAAAACAGAAAACCACGACACTGGGCAACAACCCGGTAGCAGTGTGACGACAAAAGAAGAAGAAGAAGTCATATGAAAATCTGGTCTTCTACATTTCAGCGTTTTTGAATGGTTCGCTGGTTGTGTTCGTAATAACAATCGTATTGCTTGGCTAGGCAATGTGTGCCGTAAGAAAATAAGGATAAGTGGTTCGAATCCTGTGTTTTGGTAAATTTTTTTTCCAGACGTTCCTGATAATTATACACCGTCCATTTACTGAACACATTCATTGCTTCCCCTTGGGTTATTCAAAACGCCTAAATCTCATCTTAACATTTCCGCGTAACAAACTATCAACTAACATTTTTGTTATTCATGTTTTCCTCCCCGCCCTCTTTCCCTTTCCGTCCAGAAAAAATCGTGTAGATACCCATGTTTTTACTCACTGCTTTTTATTTAGGGATTCAATTTTGAAGTAATGAAGCTCTAATAAATCAAATCGTAACTTACTTTTGTTTATGCTAAACACATCAGAACAATATTTTCTATTTATGAATGCGACGATAATTATATATATATAGCCGTCCATCGCAAGCGATGATGACAACAATCTCAGACGTGTGCTGTTGCACCTCTCTGGTGTGTGCTGAGGTGACTGTAGAGTCCAATCCTAGAACAGAATCCCCGACCACAGGTGGGGCATACATGATCAAGGTTAGACATGTGCGTGTTGTGTGCTCTGTCTTTTCGCCCTGCTCGTTTTCTCTGTGACTCAACAATACGATGATTCTCAGCTATTCGGGTTCCTCTTTGTTGTTACAGCGCCACATTTGGCGATCTTGCGCAAGGATTCCCAGCACGTATTTTCTATATCGAAGCATTTCAGAGACACTTTAAGAGTGTCTTTAAAGCGTTTTTTTCTGTCCATCAGCTAAACGTCTGCCCCCTTCAAGCTCGCCATACATCAACTATTTTGGGATGCGTTTATCAGGCATATACAGTCAACTTGTCTATTCAATAAATAATTATGCTCAGGTAGCAACAAATGAATAGTGTGAATTAAATGTTTAAAGTGAAACAATTTGATTTGTGTGTTGGCATGTGGGATAACATTTGATAACATCTATATGACCTAATCAGAGTGTTTGTGGTATGATAAAAGTTGTATAACTATAAAAGATAGAGTGGCTTACTCCTGCTTGGATGTTAAGATTCACGGATCCAGTAATTGACGCCCAGTTGTTGTTGGAAATCAGAGTAGCACCAGTAGCAGTCACGGTGAACTGGTAGTTGCTGTTTGCTATTATTAAAAGAAAAATCAACAATATTATGCATATTAATTTACAATTAGATTTATCATTGATAAACATCTACCATAATAATAATAATTCTCCTCGTACCGTTATACTTTACATAGGGCCTGCAAGTAATTTCTTCATACCGTTCTATCCTGGGAAACACGCTCAATCTCCTCCTTGAAACTGAGACCGATATTTCTTTCCTCTCTCAGCAAAGTTCTTTTCAGGGTCTCCCTAGGTCGCCCTCTCTTTCTTGAACCCTCTGCATCCCACTTCAATGTCTGCTTTTATATTTTTTGATCATTTCTTCTCAAGGTGTGTCCAACACACCTCCATCTTCTCCTTCTCATAATAGTTGTTACTAGTGGTTGACCACACATGTCTCTGATTTCATCACTTCTTCTGAATTCGTTCCATTTTATATTTATTATTATTGACAAATGACTACCATGACTTAACAAAATAAGAAACTAACGTTGTGTGATTTGACAACTAAAATATTTTTACAGTTTTAACTATAATAAAATAGATAGGAATGATGATGATACTGTGACTAGTATAAATACAACGTTACGATCAGTAAAGATGACAATGCTGAAGTTAATAGTAATCATGATAATACTGCATCTAGTAATTATGAGAATGATGTGGCTAAAATCAATAATAATACTGGACTAGCAGTAGTTATAATACTGGAACTAGTAGTAGTTATAATACTGAACTAGTAGTAGTTATAATGTTGGAACTAGTAGTAGTTATAATGCTGGAACTAGTAGTAGTTATAATGCTGGAACTAGTAGTAGTTATAATACTGAACTAGTAGTAGTTATAATGCTGAAACTAGTAGTAGTTATAATACTGAACTAGTAATAGTAATGATGATGAGGATGATAAAGGTGATTGTGATGGGGTGACTATCAAAGATATACTTTAGATTAGTTAGTAATGATGATGAGGGTGATAAAGGTGATAGTGATGGGGTGACTATCGAAGATATACTTTAGATTAGTTAGTAATGATGATGAGGATGATAAAGGTGATTGTGATGGGGTGACTATCAAAGATATACTTTAGATTAGTTAGTAATGATGATGAGGATGATAAAGGTGATAGTGATGGGGTGACTATCGAAGATATACTTTAGATTAGTTAGTAATGATGATGAGGGTGATAAAGGTGATAGTGATGGGGTGACTATCAAAGATATACTTTAGATTAGTTAGTAATGATGATGGTTGTAACAAGTTTGATGAGATACAAGAGGAGAAAAGTAAATTACAGTAAGTGCCAGAAATATCGATGGTTGAAGTACAGGCTCCTTCTGTTGTTGGTAAAAACTCGAAACTCTGAAAATAAAAAAGAAATAATTAGTGGATATATTTAAACAAAGAATATATTCATCTATCAAATGCAACTATTTGCCTCTATTCGAGTGATCTCTGGTTCATGCGCTAAATGTATTGTTGACCACAAACTGGGAAATCAATCTTTAGGTTTGTCATGTTTCTCAAAAGCTTAGTTTTAAGATAGACTGGGTGTTGCCACATGTCGCTTCTAAGCTAATCCAGGCGATGACAGTCCTGGAGGACATGCTTCGGGATGTCTGTTTTGCCTGTTGACACTGGAAGCAAACTGCTTGACTTATTCCTAGTCTTATGTCAATAGTATATGTCTGTGTCTGTCGAGTCTGCAGTGTCCGGTATGTAGAAGTATATGTCTGAGTCTGTTGAGTCTGCAGTGTCCGGTATGTAGAAGTATATGTCTGTGTCCGTTGAGTCTGCAGTGTCCGGTATGTAGAAGTATTATAATGACCTCATCTGTTCTCCAGTGTCCGGTATGTAGAAGTATATGTCTGAGTCTGCAGTGTCCCCAGTGTCCGGTATGTAGAAGTATTATAATGACCTCATCTGTTCTGCGGAGACGTGATACTTCCAAACATCTTTTTTAATTATCATTATCATTATCAGGTGCTGTGCCGGCTGGCGTAGGCGATCATGGATCTCCACAAATCTCTGTCCCTGGTGTTTGTTATCATCTCAGATGTTGAAGTTCTTCCATGCCATAAAATCAGGCTGTCCAAAATTGTATCTCTCTATCTTCCTCTGTCTCGTCTCTTGTCAATTTTACCGTTGTCACAATGTGTTATAAGTCCTTACATTACATGTCCGAAAATGATGATTACCTCTTTCTATTGTTGACACTTTCTCCTGTCTAAATTTAAATCACATTTAACAATAAATGACACATGTAACTGTTCTCATGCATAAGAAACTCATTACAGGTAAACCATTAAAAGTTTCTAAGCTTTGTTTTGTACGGTGATGTTTGATCTATTTTCAATGTTTGTAAACATCATTATTTCATGTCATCATTCACTCACTTGAATTTCTCTTCATTGATAAATGTAATTATTGATAAAGTTATTGTATCAGTTTCATTACTTTGTTTTCTTACATTAATGCTGTCATTATTAATTTCCTAATTTTCATTCGTGGTGTTGATAATTCTCTCTTCAGCATAAATTCAGTTGCATTGTTTATTTAACCATCAGAAAGGAAAAAAAATTAAACGATAAATTGTTAATTACATTGGGACCCTCGCCGGTGCCACGGAGTTTGTGCACTGTTGCTGAGATCTTCCTGTGAAAGAAAGAGAGCGGAGCACACATGGTTATTCACTAAAGTGCAATGATGATGGCCCTATCAATCAATCAATCAATTCATGAGACTGTTACCTTGTAGTAGTGGGGAAGAAGGAGTTTGGGTATCTAAATGATCCTGAGAGCTATTTCTGCCTGAACGATATGTTCCTGACAGGGTTACCCAAGACGGGTTGGTGACAGTTGAGAAGATAGACTAAGTATGGTTTATGGTATTGGGAGCAGGATAAATAACTTTGTTGAGGAAAAGAGGAAATATGATGGACTTTTCAGTAGGAAACACATGTTCTCAATTCTGGAGAACTCGTGCGATAGTCCACTGACCTCAATACCGTATCAAAGTTTGCAAGCGAAACGTCTTACTGAGGAATCGCGTGCCACCACGCATGACAAAAATACGAAAGTTATAAATAAATAAATATATAATATTGTTATGTTGTGGATAAATACTAAATTTCAAAAGGTGAGCATAACCTGGAGTGTCGGTTGATTCTTACCCCTTGTGCTGTAGACCTAAAGACGGCGGATATTACAACACCCAAACCCAACTGGTTACCACTTGTAGAATATTGGTAGAAGTAAGGAATTGTTCCAAGTGCGGAATTGGGGCTGTGGAATAAACAAAAGAAAACAATGAATATATTATAGTTTTAAATTGTTTTATATCTCTATATGCATTATAGTTTTTAATTGTTTTATATCTCTATATGCAATATAGTTTTAAATTATTTTATATCTCTATATGCAATATAGTTTAAATTGTTTTATACTCAATGCAATATGTTTTAATTGTATATTGCATAAATTATAAGTTTTAAATAAGATATTTTAAAGTGAATATAATACAGATTTTATTTAATTTGTAGTTTATATCTCTATACAATATAGTTTAAACTGATTTATATGTCTATATGCAATATAGTTTAAATTATGTTATATCTCTATATGCAATATAGTTTAAATTATTTTATATCTCTATATGCAATATAGTTTAAATTGTTTTAATAACTAGACATGTTATGTACGCTCTTAATTCTATATTGCAATAAATTACTAACTATTTAAAATAAATCAAGATATATTGCTTACAAAAAGTGAATGATAATACAAGAGCATATTATTATTTATTTTGTAGTTTTGTAAAGTCACCATCTAATATTAAAACATAATACATAAAATGAGAAAATTAAAAACTGAAAAATGGAAATAATTGATAATTAGGATTAATTGCAGAATAATTCTAAGACAACAAATGAATTTCACTGGAATATGAGATATTATGTGATGTACAGCTGGAACTATGAATATATATGATGTACAGCTGGAACTGAGAATATTATGATGACAGCAAATAAGATGACAGCTGGGACTATGAATATTAATGATGTACAGCTGGACTATGAATATTATTGATGTACAGCTGGGACTATGAATATTATTGATGTACACTGGACTATGAATATTCATATGATGTAGCTTTATTATGATATTAATGTCAGCTGGGACTAATATATGATGTACAGCTGGGATCATCAACTGGTACCAGACATGCTCTGGGAAAGTAAAGCGGCCGGCGTGATGCTGACCACATCACCCATCGTGTGCCGACGGTCAATTAAAAATACAGGCATAACACTGTATTGACCTATATACCACGAGGTATGAAAGGGTTCCTTTTACAGCTGGGACTATGAATATTATATGATGTACAGCTGGGACTATGAATATTATGCGTAACCGAATAATATGGGGAAATTTGATGCAATGAAATCAATCCTTCCTCTTGATATCTTTTCTAATTACAAATCAACAAAGTAGTAATACAGAAAAAAAGCACAGAAAAGAATATCTCTGAAGAAGCTGAAAATGAAGAGAATAAGTTGACATTTAGACAACAAAAAGTATTATTTGTTTGGTTCTATATATGAAAATATGTTAAATGATGAGAACTATAGATGAGTAGTAATAATAATACAAATAATTACTAACACCAAAGTTGCAAAGTTAGTGTTATATTGTACTCCTACGGCTTGAACTTCATCACTGATAATAGTCTTGGATCCTGTTACTTTCTCAGTGAAGACCTGGGGGTTACCTGATGGTTTAATGCTGGTGAAGTCTACCAGAAAAGAGGCTCTGCAGAGTGGATCTGTAAGAATGATATGAAATTGAGTATCAACTTGTTGATACATTTTAATAGTCCAGGTTTAGTGTTGAGTTTATGTTAATCTACATATCATCATCACTGCATATTGAACCAATTAGTATTTAAGTGCTCCGATCACTTTTTCAGGATGTCCTTCATTATTTGTGTGTGTATATGTATGTGTGTCTTTCTGTGTGTATGTGAAAACGTGCAGTCGTAAAATTAAAAATCATTTGAAAACAAATGTTTCGTATGATATTTTTCAGTAGAATAAATGTTCGGTTACTTCATCATTATCATAAGCTACCGTCTCTACACTGAAGATTGGCAATATACCTCAGACATCCCCCGTCTCTTGCCGTGATGTTGCATCCTGTCAGATTATAATTTGTCTATCTCTTAATGGTACCTTTCCACTTGTGTCTTGGTCTTCCTCCTGCTTACCACCCATCACCCTTCACTTCCAATAATATTTGGATTAATATGTTCTGCGTTGATCAAATGATATTTTTATATGTGCGAAATATTTTATTTGTTTAATTTTTATTTCCTACGGTACTTTTTTTCTTACTCCAAGATTTTTTTTTAGATGATCTGCAATTTCCTTTCCATGGAACACGACCTACTATATACAATATATATCATCTATGTCTCGCTCAGTAGATAAGATCAAACATGACCTACTATCTACAATATATATCATACATGTCTCGCTCAGTAGATAAGATCAAACATGACCTACTATCTACAATATATATCATACATGTCTCGCTCAGTAGATAAGATCAACACGACCTACTATCTACATTATATATCATACAAGTCTCGCTCAGTAGATAAGATCAAACACGACCTACTATCTACATTATATATCATACATGTCTTGCTCAGTAGATAAGATCAACACGACCTACTATCTACAACATATATCATACATGTCTCGTTCAGTAGATAAGATCAAACATGACCTACTATCTACAACATATATCATACATGTCTTGCTCAGTAGATAAGATCAAACATGACCTACTATCTACAACATATATCATACATGTCTCGCTCAGTAGATAAGATCAAACATGACCTACTATCTACAATATATATCATACATGTCTCGCTCAGTAGATAAGATCAAACATGACCTACTATCTACAATATATATCATACATGTCTCGCTCAGTAGATAAGATCAAACATGACCTACTATCTACAATATATATCATACATGTCTCGCTCAGTAGATAAGATCAAACATGACCTACTATCTACAATATATATCATACATGTCTCGCTCAGTAGATAAGATCAAACATGACCTACTATCTACAATATATATCATACATGTCTCGTTCAGTAGATAAGATCAAACATGACCTACTATCTACAACATATATCATACAAGTCTCGCTCAGTAGATAAGATCAAACATGACCTACTATCTACAACATATATCATACAAGTCTCGCTCAGTAGATAAGATCAACACGACCTACTATCTACAATATATATCATACAAGTCTCGCTCAGTAGATAAGATCAAACACGACCTACTATCTACAACATATATCATACAAGTCTCGCTCAGTAGATAAGATCAACACGACCTACTATCTACAATATATATCATACAAGTCTCGCTCAGTAGATAAGATCAAACATGACCTACTATCTACAACATATATCATACAAGTCTCGCTCAGTAGATAAGATCAAACATGACCTACTATCTACAACATATATCTACATGTCTGCTCAGTAGATAGATCAAACATGACCTACTATCTACAACATATATCATACATGTCTCGTTCAGTAGATAAGATCAAACATGACCTACTATCTACAACATATATCATACATGTCTCGCTCAGTAGATAAGATCAACACGACCTACTATCTACAATATATCATCATGTCTCGCTCAGTAGATAAGATCAAACACGACCTACTATCTACAACATATATCATACATGTCTCGCTCAGTAGATAAGATCTAACGACCTACTATCTACAACATATATCTACAAGTCTGCTCGGTAGATAAAGATTGTTAAAACTAAAGAAAATAAATTGACTACATTTGAAAATAATATTTCTTCTCAACTAGAACGTTTGTTTTAATATTACTTCTCAACAAGAATGTTTGTTTTAATATTTCTTCTCAACTAGAACATTTGTTTTAATAAGAAAATAATACAATTTAACAAACAAACTGTTCATCACGAAAAAAGAAAAACACGTCGCCTGTCACCTGATCTTCTTCACGAGGCTTTGTCCTGTTTTGTACTAGTTTTGGTGGCTGTCTGCTTACTTACCGGACACTTTGTTTATGTTGCTATTTGGTCTGGAGCAGACAGTTGAAGGTGTACATCCACAGACAGAGGCGGTGAATTGAGTTCCCTCTCCACAGTTTCTAGTCTCACTAAGAACTCCATTGTCTCGTGTTCTGAACGCACAAACGTTTCCTGGTTCAGCTTCGAGAGTGCAGTTGACACGAGGATCTGCAAGAAATAAAATTAGCACAATGTCATGAAAACTAGATTGTGACATGTCAATGAAATCTAGATCTACGCAATGAGTGTCTCCTGAATATTGCATATAACAACTATACCAATGTCGCTACGCTGTGTGTCTCTGAATATTGCTATATAGCAACTATACCAATGTCGCTACGCTGTGTGTCTCTGAATATTGCTATATAGCAACTATACCAATGTCGCTACGCTGGTGTGTCTTATCGGGTTGTTTATGCAACTATACCAACTGCTACGATGTGTGCCTATGAACTTGTATATAGCAACTGATACCATTCGCTTGTCTCTGAATGTTGCTATATAGCAACTATACCAATATCGCTACGCTGTGTGTCTCTGAATGTTGCTATATAGCAACTATACCAATGTGGCTACGCTGGGTGTCTCTGAATATTGCTATATAGCAACTATACCAATGTCGCTACGCTGGGTGTCTCTGAATATTGCTATATAGCAACTATACCAATGTCGCTACGCTGGGTGTCTCTGAATATTGCTATATAGCAACTATACCAATGTCGCTACGCTGGGTGTCTCTGAATGTTGCTATATAGCAACTATACCAATATCGCTACGATGTGTGTCTCTGAATGTTGCTATATAGCAACTATACCAATGTCGCTACGCTGGGTGTCTCTGAATGTTGCTATATAGCAACTATACCAATATCGCTACGCTGTGTGTCTCTGAATGTTGCTATATAGCAACTATACCAATGTCGCTGCGCTGTGTGTATCTCATCTCTGGTTGTTATCTGATTACTTACCAACTGTAGCGGTTGGTGGCCGTATGCAACCTTGATATGAAGTACATGTGATACCATTCTGGCATTGTCCGGCTGCAGCGTTGAAATTTTGTCCAGTAGGGCATCTATTTTCAATGAATCCATTCTGTATTAGTAAGAATGAAATGATTAATGTTAACATATCATTTTGTATTAGTAGTAATGCTAATGATTAATGTTAACATATCCATTCTGTATTAGTAGTAATGCAATGATTAATGTTAACATATCCATTTTGTATTAGTAGTAATGCAATGATTAATGTTAACATATCCATTTTGTATTAGTAGTAATGCAATGATTAATGTTAACATATCCATTTTGTATTAGTAGTAGTGCAATGATTAATGTTAACATATCCATTTTGTATTAGTAGTAATGCAATGATTAATGTTAACATATCCATTTTGTATTAGTAGTAATGCAATGATTAATGTTAACATATCCATTTTGTATTAGTAGTAATGCAATGATTAATGTTAACATATCCATTTTGTATTAGTAGTAATGCAATGATTAATGTTAACATATCCATTTTGTATTAGTAGTAATGCAATGATTAATGTTAACATATCCATTTGTATTAGTAGTAATAATGATTAATGTTAACATATCCATTCTGTATTAGTAAGAATGTAATGATTAATGTTAACATATCCATTCTGTATTAGTAAGAATGTAATGATTAATGTTAACATATCCATTCTGTATTAGTAAGAATGTAATGATTAATGTTAACATATCCATTCTGTATTAGTAGTAATGCAATGATTAATGTTAACATATCCATTCTGTATTAGTAAGAATGTAATGATTAATGTTAACATATCCATTCTGTATTAGTAAGAATGTAATGATTAATGTTAACATATCCATTCTGTATTAGTAAGAATGCAATGATTAATGTTAACATATCCATTCTGTATTAGTAAGAATGTAATGATTAATGTTAACATATCCATTCTGTATTAGTAAGAATGTAATGATTAATGTTAACATATCCATTCTGTATTAGTAAGAATGTAATGATTAATGTTAACATATCCATTCTGTATTAGTAAGAATGTAATGATTAATGTTAACATATCCATTCTGTATTAGTAGTAATGCAATGATTAATGTTAACATATCCATTCTGTATTAATAAGAATGTAATGATTAATGTTAACATATCCACACTATAAGAATGTAATGATTAATGTTAACATATCCACACTATAAGAATGTAATGATTAATGTTAACATATCCACACTATAAGAATGTAATGATTAATGTTAACATATCCACACTATAAGAATGTAATGATTAATGTTAACATATCCACACTATAAGAATGTAATGATTAATGTTAACATATCCACACTATAAGAATGTAATGATTAATGTTAACATATCCACACTATAAGAATGTAATGATTAATGTTAACATATCCACACTATAAGAATGTAATGATTAATGTTAACATATCCACACTATAAGAATGTAATGATTAATGTTAACATATCCACACTATAAGAATGTAATGATTAATGTTAACATATCCACACTATAAGAATGTAATGATTAATGTTAACATATCCACACTATAAGAATGTAATGATTAATGTTAACATATCCACACTATAAGAATGTAATGATTAATGTTAACATATCCACACTATAAGAATGTAATGATTAATGTTAACATATCCACACTATAAGAATGTAATGATTAATGTTAACATATCCACACTATAAGAATGTAATGATTAATGTTAACATATCCACACTATAAGAATGTAATGATTAATGTTAACATATCCACACTATAAGAATGTAATGATTAATGTTAACATATCCACACTATAAGAATGTAATGATTAATGTTAACATATCCACACTATAAGAATAGGAGCAATGGATAATGTAAACAATAGAAATAAGGGTACTTGTCTACAATTTCACCGCAAAAACTGGGTCATTCTAAATATAGACGCTTGCTCTAAATATAGCGCGGAGGTTACCGATTATTTATGTTATTGGCGTATAATCCCGTCATCCCCTGCGCGTTAATTTCAACCTGTCAGTATTGGAGGCCCAGACCAGATTGTAGAGATCGACGAAAGCCTGTTTAGTCGGAGAAAACACCATGTCGGTCGCACTTTCACACAACAGTGGGTGTTCGGTGGTATTTACCGCGACACAGGTGAATGCTTCCTGAAGTGTGTGCCTGATAGGAAAGCTGAAACACTTATACCTATCATTAGGGCGCACATTCTTCCCGGCACGACGGTCATGTCCGACAAGTGGCGAGCGTACCGAACGGTTGCTAGCATCCCAGGTTTAAATCACGAAACAGTCAACCACTCAGTGAACTTTGTTGATCCAAATACAGGCGCACATACCCAGAACATCGAGCGCCTGTGGAAAACAGTAAAGGAAAGGAATAAGAGGCATAACGGTACACATCGCCATCAGTTAAACTCATACATGAGTGAGTTTATGTGGCGTCGTCGGACTAAATCCCGAAATTTAGACCCCTTTCGTAGCTATTATTGCTGATACTATAAGTTTCTGGCCTCCACAGTAACACTCATAGTCCCGTCCTGCCTCCTTCCACCTCACATTTCCACATACAGCACTTTTCAGGGCTCCCTATTCAATGAAAACGCTGCTTATTTACATACAAAACACACAATAACGTCACTTGACCTAGGTCATGACGTCACGTGACCTAGGTCAGCGAGGTTCCCTTTTCCTGCGGTGAGATTGTAGACAAGTACCGAAATAAGTTCACAAAGTACAGAAACAAATCAAATCGATATTCCGTTCCAAAAGTCTGTCTTTCACAAAACACAAGTAAAATCTATCTATCTATATATATCTAGATATTTATATCTATATTAATTCTAACATATGCCAGCCCGAGTTGTTGTATCAATTCTAACATATGCCAGCCAGAGTTGTTGTATCAATTCTAGCATATGCCAGCCAGAGTTGTATCAATTCTAGCATATGCCAGCCAGAGTTGTTGTATCAATTCTAGCATATGCCAGCCAGAGTTGTTGTATCAATTCTAGCATATGCCAGCCAGAGTTGTTGTATCAATTCTAACATATGCTAACGAGAGTTGGAAAATGACTAAAGATATAGAAAGCAAGCTGAAAGCATTTGAAAATAGATGTCTGCGAAAAATAATGAATATAAAATGGAACGAATTCAGGAGAAGTGATTAAATCAGAGAAATGTCTGGTCAACCACTAGTGACAACTGTTATAATAAAGAGAAGATGGAGATATGTTGGGCACACCATGAGGAGAAATGATCAACGAGTATCAAAGCAGGCACTGAAGTGGGATGCAAAGAGTTCAAGAAAGAGAGGACGACCTAAGGAGACCCTTAAACGAACTTTGCTGAGAGAGGCAGAAATATCGGTCTCAGTTCCATGGAGGAGATTGAGCGAGTTGCACAGGATATGGAGAAAGTGCTTCAGGCCCTACGTAACGTACGAGAGGAATTATTATATATATATAAGAATGTATATCGCTCATAGTTTTTATGTTGAAATATAAACGTTCTGCTGTAGTAAATGAACTACATTATCGTTCCTAGCATTAACTGTTTCTAACATGTTTGCATTTTGTTTACCTACTGAAATAGTTCAGCTAAACTATATTAGTTTACACTAGCAATGAGGTTTTTTTTATTTGCTTTTACTGAAACGTGTTCAAATGTTTTTATTAGTCAAAATTCTGCATCCTCTTATTTTGTAGTAATATATTTATCTTGCAATGACGTTCATATATGTCAGCAATTTATGTCAGCAATTTATCTCAGCAATTTATCTCAGCAATTTATCTCAGCAACTATCGTTTGTTTTCTGACTAAGTCAGACTGGAGAATGAAAATCATGTCAATTTCGAGAGATGAGTGAAAAGTTAGTGACAATAAAATATGCAACAAATAAGGAAAACGACGTAGAATGAAGATAATTGCTTACACCCCTGCATTCAAAGTAACTTTCGCAACAGCTGGCGGGATATCTTCGTCCAACTAAGCTTTCGCTGCAAGGCCCTGTAAAATAAATCAATTGTGTGTAGAGGATTATATTTATGTAACAGTTCCTAACAACACACACACACGCGCATACACACACACGCATACACGCACACACACGCATACACACACACGCATCTATACATATTATGCTGTAGAACTCTTGAATATGATACCAAATTAGGTCACTTCAATTATATAGTATATAATGACACAGGACCATGCGGTATATTTTCTCAGTATGAGTAAGTCTTGAATTGCCGCCCTTAAAGGTTTCTTCTTTAAAATAACCTTCAGTTGTGAATTTGATTTCTCTTCTTATGCCGCCCTCCTTACGGGCCGCCTGATGCGGTCGCCTCTCTGTATCATAGCACGGCACGGCCATGTAATGACATAAGATTGGATAGTGTTACAAAATATCATAGACTAAACCGTTGCATTTAAGTTAAGATGGTCAGTTATTTTCTAGGATATCTTCTATTCAACTTACTGACCAGCATATTGCTTATTGGCATCTTTGTGTCAGGAGACCAAATGTTTTCAGTCACGTAGTTTGTTTTGCTCTGAATCACACTGTCTGATGTGCCTGTAATGGCCTAATCTGAAGAGACAATCCTTACTACAATTGCTGCAGGGGAAACTGCTGACTAGAATTGAAATAAAAGGTGCTTTCTCTGCCTCTCTTGTGTCTCCATATTCGATGGCATTTCTTTTTCTTTTCTTTTTGAGCCACCCTCATTGCCGCTCAAAATACGTTTTTGACAATGGTCAACAATTTCCATTACTTTTGTCTATGCTGCATGAACTAGGATCACGCTTGCATGTGTCACTAATCATCACATTGCTGAGACCTTGAATTTCAGGCTAGACGGTCATATACCTTAGGGTTAACTAATGTTTACAAGCTCAGCAAATCAGTCAACACTATATCGCTCTTTCGACTTTAGCTTGATCTTTCTGTGAAGCGATTTCAGTTCATTTTTAGAGTGATGCAATCGTTCAAACAATATTGGGGTTTGGACAGAAAAAAAGACATATATATATATATAGAGAGAGAGAAACGCATGTGCTTTTCACATGTGATGCAAACCATATACACATATAATTAATGCTCGTTGTTGTAAATATTAATACTGCAATTTTTCATATAAAAAACAATGAAGTAAAAAATGGACAAATGATGTCTTCAGTTCTTGAATCGTTATATACGCACTTATTGTAGCATTTCATTTGGTTAGATTTGTATAATAAAGTAATGTGTCGCTAGATTTGTATGATAAAGTAATGTGTCCCTAGATGTGTATAATAAAGTAACGTGTCGCTAGATTTGTATAATAAAGTAATGTGTCGCTAGATTTGTATGATAAAGTAATGTGTCGCTAGATTTGTATGATAAAGTAATGTGTCGCTAGATTTGTATGATAAAGTAATATGTCGCTATATTTGTATAATAAAGTAATATGTCGCTAGATGTGTATGATAAAGTAATGTGTCCCTAGATGTGTATGATAAAGTAATGTGTCGCTAGATTTGTATAATAAAGTAATGCATCGCTAGATTTGTATAATAAAGTAATGCATCGCTAGATTTGTATAATAAAGTAATGTATTCTTGTTATGTAGCTGAAACAGTAAGTTACCATATGTTCAGCGAAAAAGTATGTATGCTTTAGAAGTCTAATTCTATTGACTAAATGATATTATACTAAACTAAAAATCACTGTTGACTGATGAAAATCACATATATTGAAATCAGTTTGTTAAAGAGATATAATAAACTTGTAATGAGTAGTTCTTATTTTGTTATGTTTACAATAACTTACAGCTTGGGCAATTTGCAGATGTTGCAAAATTGCAATTGGCAGTCGAATTGTCCCACAGGGTTCCTGCTGGGCAAGGCATAACTGTTTGGACTTGTCCATTACAGGCAATGTACATGCTGCACAAGTAAGGATGGGCCATACTGTGAATGCCAGCGTCGCTATCTCGAGCACTGCATGCTAAATGGGAACAAAATCAAATAAACAGTTGAACAAATATATAGAACTAGTAAGTAAATATAAAAGAAAAGTTTACTAAATAATCAATGAAATATATTGGGGGGAAAGTAACAACAAACATAGTCTTCAATTATTCTATCTATATCCTCTTTGTATCTCGTTCAACGTGAGATTTACATTGCTGCTATTCTGTCGCCATTCTATCAAATATTTCTAAGGTCTAGCTACAATCTTTGAACACTCTTTCCATAGTTCCTCTACATGCTTCTCTTGAACGTCGAAACCTTCTCCAAGGTTCCTTGAACGTTGAGACCTTCTCCATGTTCCCTTGAACTTTGGAATTTTTAACATGTTTCCTTGAACTTTGAGACCTTCTCCATGTTTCCCTTGAACTTCGGGATCTTCTCCATGTTTCCCTTGAACGTCGTGACAGTCTCTTCCCATCGCTGTTCATCGGAGAACTATCCTAGCATCGGAATGGAAACTTCGTTTGGAATTTGATCTCCCTCCTTCCTGAAACCAGTTGCCCTTTGGACGTCGTTCCTTCACCAGGTACAACAAATGTATTTCTCTCTTCCATCTCCGTACTTTCTATTTTTTACAGGAATGCGTTTGTCAGTTCCTTGCCGAACCTTCAGCCTGGAGGACAAGGATGTCACATTTTGTCTGCCCTCTATCCTTCATCCTGGCTGACACGGGCGTTATTCCAGAAGTAAAGCTCCTGTCAGCATAGCTTATTTCAATTATTACGTGTCCTATATTAATGTTCTTCCTTTTATGTGATCAACTTCTGCATTACGACAATTCTGGTATGGATCGTAAACAGGAAGGTGCGCTTGTGGTCTTCACCGGTTCCCCCAATTTGTTCTGAAGGATTGTTCCACGTTTTCTTCCTCCCGCGTTTAAAACTGTGGCACTCTTGAAAATGTACTGTGAGAACAGCGTTGGTGCTCTATAGATACATATATTAATATTAAAACAGGAAATTATACAAGATGTTGTCATACTTAGAATAAACAGGAGACAGCATATTGATAAAGCTGAAAGTTAGAAGAAATTACACAACTAGTTAATTACAAAAACATCGCAACGTGAATACGGATTAACCACTAATTTTGTACTATCAACAAGAAGACTGCCCGGAAAGAGAGCAGCACAGATGGGGATATTTGAACAACACAAAATAGAACGATCATGTTATGGAAAATAAAGTTTAGAACACATTGTGTGGACCGTTAAATTCAACTCAAGACTATAATATGATTGCATAGAGCGAATATTGATTGTATAGAGCGAATATTGATTGATTTATAGTACCATCATCATTGCACTTGCACGAATAATCAAGTGTGCTCCAATCTCTTTCTTACATAGGAAGATCTCATTGTCAGTACACGAACTTCGTTGTATCAGATTGGATCTTAATGTATTTTAAGGGGGGATACAAATGTGAAATGAATACAATCACTGATCTGAATTTGCAGCCACTAAAGATCTCAAATATTACCAGTTGTTTAGATAGCTCACCCAAGTCAATACAACTGAATGAGATCGACTTTAGTATAATCTTGAGAATGAACGAGGTAGAAGAGAAGACCTACATGGTATCTACATTCAATCTGTTACGATTTTGGCAAAACTGAATGGCCATTGTGGCAATTTGGTTAAAATTGTTAATATAATGTTTGATTAGATGTTGGTATTATAGACATTTTTTAAATAGAAATAGCATGATTGAACTTTGATCAATAAGAAATTATGATCCGATTCTTTCTTAGACAGCAAGATCTAAGTGTGATAGCTTGAACACCTTCACAGTAATGTTTGATTAGATGTTGGTATTATAGACATTTTTTTAATAGAAATAGCATGATTGAACTTTGATCAATAAGAAATTATGATCCGATTCTTTCTTAGACAGCAAGATCTAAGTGTGATAGCTTGAACACCTTCACACAATCAATGGAACCCGATATAATTGATATCGGAGCACACATGGTTACTCACCGAGGTGCAATGATGATGATCCTATCAATCAATCAATCAATAATTGATATGATATCAAAATGTAGACATGTTTATTTATATTCATAAAGTGTATCGTTTCTCTTCGATAAGACTAGTCACGTCATTGTTGCTACCTGTGATCAGAGGCAATGAATGAGGAGAAGAATGCGCAGTGCCAAAAGCGCTGTTTCGAACATTGTATCGATATTAAATAGGAACTAATATTACAGTACTGACACCTACTACTGAAATCAAGACAAAAACACATTCTAACCTGGCAATGGGTTGTTTGTGTTTATAGTCAGCTGTCCGTTCACAATCGACAGCAAAGCAAACACGCCCACAATTGAGGCCACTAGTCCAGAAATTGCCATTTTGTATTTTTGTTGGTCAACTGTCTTCAGATTGGGGTTATATTTTCTGATGGTAAAAGGTTGCACATTTGAAGTCAAGCTCTTTTCAACATGACTTAAAATTACATTTATTAAGTACAGTTATGGTTAAATTATAATACAACACTAGCAAATTTGCTAACTATAATTAGGAATTACAAGAATAAAATCACATTCAATGCATTTCACAAATCGGAAGGAAAGATAGAAATTAACAGACATTTTTATTTCATTTCTTTTTGTTGGACAATAAAAGAATGACAACTTTATAGAACTTTGAAAATAAATGTTTTTCGGAAATCATAAAGATGATTTGACCAGGAGAGATTACAAACGATGAGCTGTGGGGTAATAATGGGTCGAATAGTAACTACACGTTACTCCAATATTTGTTATTGATCTATTCAAAATTACCTAATATTGTCTACGACAAAGTATTCGTCATTTGAAAGATACTAGTTCACCAGCTTGTGCCGTCTCTACATGGTATAGGTTGGCTGCAGTGGATTTCTAGCAAATTATGTTCCTTTCTTTGATGACATTCTTTGAAAGGATGCAGTGTGTGTGCACCTCTTGATGCTAAATTTTCAATTCTCTATCTATATCCTCTTGTGTCCCGTTTGACACATTAAGTCGTCCACAAGAGATTTTCATTTCTGCCGTTCTGCCGCCTTTCTTCTATCAATTGCTTCCCATGCCAGGTCACAATCTTTCAACTCTCAAACTACAGTACTTTGTGGTTTCGTGGTTCGTCAATCAAATAGTTTTACTGCAGTCTCGTCTATATTGTGATTAACTCTCTTTCTACAGTTTTTCTCCATGTTTCTTTTTTTTTTACGTCTATGCCTTCTTTTCCCATCCGATATCATCTTCTGCTGAAGCAATGCACATTATAACATATTTTTAGCTAATTTTCCGTTCTGATATAGGATTCTAACATTCCAACATCCGAAAGCAGAAGTGGATTTGAGTGATAAAAGATTAGTCGACTGGATGAAGACTTCCTTTGAGTTTGATCTCCCTCCTTCATGAAACCAGTTTCTTGATTGAGCTCGCTCTCTTCAGCCG
The DNA here is from genome assembly GCA_020796225.1 of Arion vulgaris. Taxonomy (NCBI): domain Eukaryota; kingdom Metazoa; phylum Mollusca; class Gastropoda; order Stylommatophora; family Arionidae; genus Arion; species Arion vulgaris. The sequence goes on along the minus strand of CM036761.1, from coordinate 23,091,356 downwards.
ATGCAACTAAGGTATCTCTTGTTTCCATACCATAAGACAATATTTTTACAGGTATGGGATGTTAGCCCCTTCCTCAACCTATCAATCTGGAGGACCAGGAGGTCACATTTTGTCTGCCCCATATCCTTATGTTTAGCGAATGTAGTTCGTACTAAAAATACTTCATTAATTATTGCCAAAATATAACTTTGAAAAGTTACTTGAACTGCTTGGCGACAACTGTCATATGCCTACTTATCAAACTCTATATTCACTAGTAATAACTTGAAGTTAATTATTGACAATTGTGTTAGGTGTTTATAGCAGTAATCACTACGTAAAGATTTCTCGCTAACGAGGACCAAGTTAATAAGTAACGAATTTTTGTTGCAATTTTAATGAACTGATAGTAATACTTTAAAGTAACTGAAATGCACATCCTCACTGCAGAGGAATTTCACATCACAGGCAAGCACGATCAGAAGAACTAGGCGTAAATGGCTAAGACATGTGACATTTTATATAAAAAAACAAGAAAATAAAATAATATTACTATAAAATCAATTGTTTAAAATATCTTTTTTTCAAATTTGAAACATCTGTTTACTACATGCTATTCATCGTGACATCGGTTTTTAAATTATTATTTAACTTTACAAATTACATTTGACAAGCACGTTTTATTCAACTTCTCTCATGTATTTGTAGCTTCTTCTGTATAGCGTGTCTAATGTGGTATTTTCTATTCAAGCGTTTAGTAACTTACAGATCGGACAGCACACGGCTATACAAGTGATACTTACCAAGTTAGCTTTGATCACCCGAGTTAGATGAGTGGTGATTTTCTATCGCGAAACGGACATTTAAATCTTCTTCCAAAAATGGGCGGAGCAAAGTTTCTATTCATGCTTCTGTTTACTGAGATGAGATAGGATGGTTCTTTGTATAGTGAGTTGACTTAAGAGAAACCACTGGGTGGTAGACAACGCCCAAACATCCGTTTGTGCTACTAAACATTCGACACTTGTACAGTGTCATTTTTTTTAATCTAATGATGAAATGTCTCTAAATATTTGAAAATATAACACTGATAAAGGTGGTAGATATGGCGATGTGGACGTGCGGTTTACATGGTGTGCTGATGGTTACGAGTTCAAATCCTGAATACGTCGTTCATTTTTGTCCGTAGCCTCCAGATCTGTTGTTGGAACTACGGATTGCATGCTCTGTACAATACTCTCGGCAGTTGACGTGTCATTTCTGCGGAGAGGGACCAAGCCATAAGGAGAATCAAGTCATAAGGAGAACCAAGTCATAAGGGAGAACCAAGTCATAACGGAGAACCAAGTCATAACGGAGAACCAAGTAACGGAGGCATAACGGAGAACCAAGTCCCTAAGGAGAACCAAGTCTAAGGGAGAACAAGTCATAAGGCAGAACCAAGTCTAAGGGAGAACAAGTCATAAGGCAGACAGCATAAGGGAGAACCAAGTCATAAGGAGAACCCAAGTCGATGGGAGAAACAAGTTATAAGGGAGAACCTAGCAATAAGGGAGAACCAAGTCATAAGGGAGAAACAAGTCATAAGGAGGAACCAAGTCATAAGGGAGAACCCAGCAATAAAGGAGAACCAAGTCATAAGGAGAAACAAGTCATAAGGAGAACAAGTCATAAGGAGAACCCAGCAATAAGGGAGAACCAAGTCATAAGGGAGAACCAAGTCGTAAGGAGGAACCAAGCAATAAGGGAGAAACAAGTCATAGGGGGGAACCAAGCAATAAAGGAGAACCAAGTCATAAGGAGAAACAAGTCATAAGGAGAAACAAGTCATAAGGAAGAACCCAGCAATAAAGGAGAACCAAGGCATAAGGGAGAACAAGTCATAAGGAGAACCAAGCAATAAAGGAGAACCAAGTCATAAGGAGAAACAAGTCATAAGGAGAACCCAGCAATAAGGAGAACCAAGTCATAAGGGAGAACCAAGTCTAAGGGGGAACCAAGCAATAAGGAGAACCAGCATAAGGAGAACCAATTCATAAGGGAGAACCAAGTCATAAGGGAGAACCAAGTCGTAAGGAGGAACCAAGCAATAAGGGAGAAACAAGTCATAGGGGGAACCAAGCAATAAAGGAGAACCAAGTCATAAGGGAAAACCAAGTCATAATGAAGAATCAAACCATAAGGTAGAACCCAATGTAGTGAGATCAATCCTTTACCTTTAAACATTATTTTATTAATCACTAATACAGAATATAACCAGTCTTTTCCAGAGACTCCAGGAGTTGTTGCCGGAGCTACGGAATTCGTGCTTTGTGCAATACTCTCAGCGGGTAGTGTACCATTCTTGCTGAGATGAAACCAACTGTATAAGGGAAAACATGGTGAAGCAATTAAGTCAATCCTTCGAAAGACAATAACTTGGATGCTCCAAAAATCTCTGTATGTCTATTTTGTCTTTCAGTCTATCTTATTGTTCTGTATATCAATTGTGTCTTTCAATCTATCTTATCGTTCTGTATATCTATTTTGTCTTTCAGTCTATCTTATCTTCTGTATATCAATTGTGTCTTTCAATCTATCTTTCTTTCTGAAAATTAGAACGTCTTAAACAATTAGAACGTTTCCTTATAAAAGTAACAATTAATTCTGTATCAATATCTTCTTTTGAATGCATCTAACTTATCGATTAGTAATAACTTATCTTCTATAAATATCTAAAGATTTCTAAGACAAGTATAAACAATACAGAATATATTATTATTAGTATATTCATCTCGTACAGACATATGTTACGATATATTACTGTATGCTCAAGAAGATGGGCGTGATGCTGACCACATCACCCATCGTGTGCCGACGTCAATGAAATACAGGCCTAACACTGTATTGTCCTATACCACTAGATGAAAGGTTCCTTTTCAGAAGATGGAGACACTTTCAAATTAAGTTATGCTAATTATTATGTTGACAGTTTTAAATAGATTCAAATCTTGAGCGTTTCTTATTTGAAGCAGTTGTCAAAAACACTTCTTTAACAAATGAGAGTTGATGCCACTTGTTGTTTATTTATGTCATCTTGTTGTTTATTTATGTCATCTTGTTGTTTATTTATGTCATCTTGTTGTTTATTTATGTCATCTTGTTGTTGATTTATGTCATCTTGTTGTTGATTTATGTCATCTTGTTGTTGATTTATGTCATCTTGTTGTTTATTTATGTCATCTTGTTGTTTATTTATGTCATCTTGTTGTTTATTTATGTCATCTTGTTGTTTATTTATGTCATCTTGTTGTTTATTTATGTCATCTTGTTGTTTATTTATGTCATCTTGTTGTTTATTTATGTCATCTTGTTGTTTATTTATGTCATCTTGTTGTTTATCTATGTCATCTTGTTGTTGATTTATGTCATCTTGTTGTTTATTTATGTCATCTTGTTGTTTATTTATGTCATCTTGTTGTTTATTTATGTCATCTTGTTGTTGATTTATGTCATCTTATTGTTGATTTATGTCATCTTGTTGTTTATTTATGTCATCTTGTTGTTTATTTATGTCATCTTGTTGTTGATTTATGTCATCTTGTTGTTGATTTATGTCATCTTGTTGTTTATTTATGTCATCTTGTTGTTGATTTATGTCATCTTGTTGTTTATTTATGTCATCTTGGATACCGTGGAAAAAGTGGAGGATTAGAGGCACATGGTGGCAGACTTTTGATAGGACTAGATTTTAGGTAAAAGGAGACCTAGGGGCACATGGTGGCAGACTTTTGATAGGACTAGATTTTAGGTAAAAGGAGACCTAGGGGCACATGGTGGCAGACTTTTGATAGGACTAGATTTTAGGTAAAAAGGGAGACCTAGGGGGCACATGGTGGAGGACTTTTGATAGGACTAGATTTTAGGTAAAAAGGGAGACCTAGGGGGCACATGGTGGCAGACTTTTGATAGGACTAGATTTTAGGTAAAAAGGGAAACCTAGGGGGCACATGGTGGCAGACTTTTGACAGGACTAGATTTTAGGTAAAAAGGGAGACCTAGGGGGCACATGGTGGCAGACTTTTGATAGGACTAGATTTTAGGTAAAAAGGGAGACCTAGGGGGCACATGGTGGCAGACTTTTGACAGGACTATAATTTTAGGTAAAAGGAGACCTAGGGGACACATGGTGGCAGACTTTTGACAGGACTAGATTTTAGTTAAAAAGGGAGACCTAGGGGGCACATGGTGGCAGACTTTTGACAGGACTAGATTTTAGGTAAAAAGGGAGACCTAGGGGGCACATGGTGGCAGACTTTTGACAGGACTAGATTTTAGGTAAAAGGAGACCTAGGGGCACATGGTGGCAGACTTTTGACAGGACTAGATTTTAGGTAAAAAGGGAGACCTAGGGGGCACATGGTGGCAGACTTTTGACAGGACTAGATTTTAGGTAAAAAGGAGACCTAGGGGCACATGGTGGCAGACTTTTGATAGGACTAGATTTTAGGTAAAAAGGGAGACCTAGAGGCATATGGTGGAGGACTTTGACGCAGAGCTCAAAGATGTGATAGGACTAGTTTTGAGTTAAAAAGAAACGTACCAGATCAAATTGAGTAGACAATGTTTGTGTCTGCGTTATGTTCTGTGGGCGTGACGAGAGCTGATGAATATATTGTTGTTTATGTTGTGTAGAGAATGCTTGATTCTCTGGAACGGATTATTGGTATGCTTAGAGCTCCCTGATCGAATTGATTATTAGTATGCTTAGAGTTTCCGCTGATCGAATCGATTACTGGTATGCTTAGAGTTTCCGCTAGTCGAATCGATTACTGGTAGGCTTAGAGTTTCCGCTGATCGAATCGATTACTGGTATGCTTAGAGTTTCCGCTGATCGAATCGATTACTGGTATGCTTAGAGTTTCCGCTGCTTGAATCGATTACTGGTATGCTTAGAGTTTCCGCTGATCGAATCGATTACTGGTATGCTTAGAGTTTCCGCTGATCGAATCGATTACTGATATGCTTAGAGTTTCCGCTGATCGAATCGATTACTGGTATGCTTAGAGTTTCCGCTGTCGAATCGATTACTGGTATGCTTAGAGTTTCCGCTGTTTGAATCGATTACTGATATGCTTAGAGTTTCCGCTGTTTGAATCGATTACTGATATGCTTAGAGTTTCCGCTGTTTGAATCGATTACTGGTATGCTTAGAGTGTCTGTTGATCGAATCGATTACTGGTATGCTTAGAGTTTCCGCTAGTCGAATCAGACACTAAAATGGTTGTGGGTTCATTTCAGCACCCGACGTGAGGAAAGGTGTTGGTACTTCTACCTCCTGCATACTAGGTTCTAAAAATGCCAAGTGACAGACACTTCATACCAGAACATTTTCATGTATGATTCTATGTTTTCTTTTACTTTATTTTCATACCATGAAAAATATTAAGAAATACGGTATTTGATCTGTATTTTGTTGTGATCAGAGATATACGACGACTGATATCGTCAACACCACTCCGTCCCCACATTTACTTCCTAATATCATTCTCTGATGCTCAAATGACCCTGGGTCTAATGGAGAGGCGTTACGGTGGGAATAAATCCCCCTCCAAGAATTAGATCGTGAAACCACACATCTAAGAAGCAAGACACTAATAACTACGCCATCTCTGCTCTCCTGCTTCTCTGATTCACATAGCGGTTAGCAATCCGATTGAAACAAAACTTTGGTAATATGTTTTGATATTTAGTTTAATTTTAAGATTAGGCCCATTCTCTTATACTTGTTGTTATATTTTCGTTAGCATATTTTAGATTTATGGTTAGGTGTAATAATAGTGCTAGGTTCAACGTTGGAGTTAGTTTTAGGTTTAGTGCTAGGTTTAGTTTTATGTTAGTGTTAGGTTTAGTACTAGGTTTATTTTTATGTTTAGTCTTAGGTTTAGTACTAGGTTTAGTTTTATGTTTAGTCTGTTTAGTATAGGTTTAGTTTTATGTTTAGTCTGTTTAGTACTAGGTTTAGTTTATGTTTAGTCTTTTAGTACTAGGTTTAGTTTTATGTTTAGTCTTTAGGTTTATACTAGGTTTAGTTTATGTTTAGTCTAGTTTAGTACTAGGTTTAGTTTTATGTTTAGTTCTAGTTTTAGTACTAGGTTTAGTTTTATGTTTAGTTCTAGTTTAGTACTAGGTTTAGTTTTATGTTTAGTCTAGGTTTTAGTACTAGGTTTAGTTTTATGTTTAGTCTTAGGTTTAGTACTAGGTTTAGTTTTATGTTTAGTATTAGGTTTAGTACTAGGTTTAGTTTTATGTTTAGTCTAGGTTTAGTATTAGGTTTAGTTTTATGTTTAGTACTTAGTTTAGTACTAGGTTTAGTTTTATGTTTAGTCATTAGTTTAGTTAGGTTTAGTTTTATGTTTAGTATTAGGTTTAGTACTAGGTTTAGTTTTATGTTTAGTATTAGGTTTAGTACTAGGTTTAGTTTTATGTTTAGTATTAGGTTTAGTTTAGTTTAGTCTAGTTTAGTACTAGGTTTAGTTTATGTTTAGTTTAGTTTTAGTACTAGTTTAGTTTTATGTTTAGATAGGTTTAGTTTATGTTTAGTATTAGGTTTAGTATTAGGTTTAGTTTTATGTTTAGTACTAGTTTTAGTTTTATGTTTAGTATTAGGTTTAGTATTAGGTTTAGTTTTATGTTTAGTATTAGGTTTATTTACAGGTTAGTATGTTTAGTATTAGGTTTAGTACTAGGTTTAGTTTTATGTTTAGTCTTAGGTTTAGTACTAGGTTTAGTTTTATGTTTAGTATTAGGTTTAGTACTAGGTTTAGTTTTATGTTTAGTATTAGGTTTAGTACTAGGTTTAGTTTTATGTTTAGTATTAGGTTTAGTACTAGGTTTAGTTTTATGTTTAGTCTCTAGGTTTAGTACTAGGTTTAGTTTTATGTTAGTCTAGTTTAGTAGTAGGTTTAGTTTTATGTTAGTATTAGGTTTTATACTAGGTTTAGTTTTATGTTTAGTATTAGGTTTAGTACTAGGTTTAGTTTTATGTTTAGTATTAGGTTTAGTACTAGGTTTAGTTTTATGTTTAGTATTAGGTTTAGTTTAGTTTAGTGTTAGTTTAGTACTAGGTTTAGTTTTATGTTTAGTATTAGGTTTAGTTTTATGTTTAGTACTAGTTTTAGTACTAGGTTTAGTTTTATGTTTAGTTCTAGTTTTAGTACTAGGTTTAGTTTTATGTTTAGTATTAGGTTTAGTTTTATGTTTAGTATTAGGTTTAGTACTAGGTTTAGTTTTATGTTTAGTATTAGGTTTATTTTATGTTTAGTTAGTTTTAGTACTAGGTTTAGTTTATGTTTAGTACTAGTTTTAGTACTAGGTTTAGTATTATGTTTGTATTAGTTTAGTACTAGGTTTAGTTTTATGTTTAGTATTAGGTTTAGTACTAGGTAGTTTATGTTTAGTGTTATTTAGTTTATGTTCTGTTAGGTTTAATTTTAGTATTAGTGTTAGATTTAGTACTAGGTTTAGTGTTATGTTTAGTATTAGATTTATTACTAGGTTTAGTACTAGTGTTCGTGTTATGTTTAGTACTAGTTTCATGTTATGTTTAGTACTAGGTTTAGTATTAGGTAGTTATACTAGGTTTAGTACTAGGTTTCGTGTTAAGTTTAGTACTAGGTTTAGTACTAGGTTTACTATCATGTTTAGTTAATGTTTAGTACTATTTAACTGTTTAGTGTTAGTTTAGTGCTAAGTTTAGTACAGTTTAGTGTTGGTTAGTGTTATGTTTAGTGTGAAGTTCTGTACTATCTTTAGTGTTAGGTTTAGTACTATAGTTAGTACTAAGTTTAATACTAGATTTACTGTTAATGTTAGATTTAGTGTTAGTTTTAGTACTATGACACTAAGTACAAAGTGTGGTATTAAAAGTCCTACTATACTTCACATACTCTCATGCATGTGGTATTAAAAGTTCTATACATTGAGAGACATTATTATTGTTTTAACTTATCTGTTTATTTCATTGTTCTGTGTTTGTTTATGTGTATTCTATGTTATGTGTTAGAATATCAAAGCAGACATTGAAGTGGGATGCAAAGGGTTCAATGAAGTGAGGACGCCCTAGGAAGACCCCCCAAACGAACTTTTCTGAGAGCGGCAAGAAGTATCATTTTAATTCCATGGAAGATATTGAGCAAGTTGCCCAGGATAGATCGTTATGGAGTAATTACTTGCATGCCCTATGTAACGTATAACGGAATGAGAGGAATTATTATTATTATTCTATGTTATATTGCGTAATACTGAGGTATTTTGGACATATAAAAGACATAAAGGACTGGAGAAGACCATCATGGAAGGAGGCATACCGGCAAAGAGAAGAATAGAAAGACCACGAAGAAGATGGATTCGGGATGTAACTGATGGGGTGAACATGACTGCTGCAGAGGCAGAACATCTGGCCTATGAGAGAGAAAATTCCGGAGGACTGTTATGGTGGCACAGTTCTGGCAGAACAAGCTATTTGATGATGATGGGTGATATTGCGTTTATCATTGTTGCTGTGTGAACATTTCTTTAATCAGTTCTGCCCTAGCAGCAAATTTGTCCTCCTACAATAAATATCTGATAGTCTAACAAACTGTCACTCTACTATCCTGACATACATTATATTTGCCTTCTCGTCAAGATTAAACAGACACTCCTACATATTCAGATATTCATAGAGATGGATAAAGAATTAGAATAAAACTAAAGATCTAACCAAATTTTTTTCATATCTTTGAGTCCGACCATTGATCAACATTGTACTCGACTATTATTTCCTCTGTGTACACTCTTATACGTTTATAAAAAATGACGACAAGTTATCCAAATAATCGCGCCTATCATAGGCGTCCACAGACACGAATGGTAATATGTTTTAAAGAAACTCGAATATTAGTTTTTTCTTTCTGATTTTCGTCAGTAATTGTTAGGAACAAACAGACGTCAGTCAGTACCGGATCTTATGAAGATCTATTTATCTATTGACAAAGGACACGTTTTCTAAAATCGTCACGCACAAAAGCATCTATGCATTTATTAAACGTTGAAGGTTGGTAATTTGACCAGTGTGAGTAATATGACACGCGGTCTACCCCCTAGAGCAACTTGTCTACGTTAACATAAATAAATGTTGTTTTTTATTCTAGCATGTATCATATTATACATCCCAAAAATACACGACTATTCAACACTCATATAGATGCAACATACCCCATATAAACCTTCTTTAAAACACTGTTATCTGTTCCCCAAGTTGTACCAGCTAATTTTTTCATGATTGCCAACTTGGACTTTGCTCGAATCTATGCATGGGCAAATGTAGCCCAATCCAACTTCATTCAAATCAACCGTGTTCAGAACCAAGCTATGAAAATTATTACAGGAGGAATGAGATCTATCCCAATACAGGAAATGGAGAAGACTATAGGCCTACAACCAATGAAGGATTTAAGAGACAGCAGAATACAAAAACAAGCAGAAAAGTTCAAGAGAATAGAAGACCACCGAATATACCACAGAATGAATGGGCTAGGAAGGGGCAGGCACTAAAACGAACAATCTTTGCAGCGACAACCAAGAATAATGAAGGGCAAACAACCATCATGTGCTGAAGTAACTTCCAAACCACTAAAATATACCAACACAAGACAGATATGGAAAGATACAAAATTCCCAGAGCTGAATGAGAACATCACAGGGATAGCAGGCAAAAACCAACAAACAAGTGAAGAAAGAAAATTCCTGGCCACCGAGTACCTTAAAGGAATACTTTCCTAACAGCAGGTGGACCCATGTATACACAGATGGGTCTGCAGCAAATGCAACTGAAAATGGAGGAGGAGGAGCCCTCATAGTGCTCAGTGACATGAAACACAGGAAGCTGAAATTAGCGACAGGAAGGTGCTCCAGCAATTACAGAGCAGAGGTAGAGGTCATAAAAGCGGCAGTAGAAGTCATAGTGTCAGAGGAAGATGCAAATGAAAACCTAATATTTCTGATTGATGCACTGTCAGTAATTACTGCTCTAAAAAATCAAGACGATAACACCCTTGAATGAACTACAAGCATCACTACACCAAGTATGCAACATCTTCTCTGGAGTGGTAATACAGTGGATACCATCCCACTGCGAAATACCTGTCAGCGAGACTGTGGATATATTGGCAAAAGCAGGCAGCAGACTACCACAGACAGACACCAATATGACATATGAGGAAGCAAAAAAAGTACGGATAAAAATGGCCTACAAGAGCAAATGGCTGAGAGATCACTCAGGGCATGAAAAGGACGATGCATACCACCAACTAAGTAGAGAAGAACAGGTTGTCATTTTTCGTCTACGAACAGGGCACAATAGGCTGAGGTACCATCTGTTTAACAAGTATAAAATAGGCCCATCTGACATATGTACATGTGGCACCAGCAAGATGACAGAGACACACATACTGCAAGAATGTCCAACATACACGGAACAGAGAGAAAACACATGGCCTATCCCCATATCAGTCCAAGACAAATTATACATGTACATGGACTCCAGTTGATCACTAACTACTTTAAGAGTTTCAGTTTCAGTTTGGAATATCTTCATTGCACTCCGGACATGTCCATAGGTGTCCGATCTCCTTCGCAATATCTCCATCAGCGTCCAGCGACTGACCGTACCAGTTCTATTTTGATTGATGAGCCTACTCGTATACCTGTTGTACCGTTCTTTTCTTGCTACACCAATCTTCAAACCCAGTTCTCGCAATCTAGTAGTTGATGTGGATTGGTTTAGATGAAGGTCTTTTTGCCGCCACGCTCTATGAGGGCGTTCACGATGTCAGCTCTGTCCATTGGCTGGCCTTCTGATATAGCGACAGAGCCAGCCAGCCTGTCTGCTCTCTCATTGCCAACGACACCCATGTGCCCCGGAACAAAGACAAGTGTAATTCTGCAAATTGTTGACGCCTGCAGTGATTCAGTCCATTGTCTGCGCACCGAACCGGCCTCCACCTTTCGGATCATACTCAATGAGTCACTCAAAATGCACGCATGAGTGTAGTTTTGTGACTCTAGCCAGAGTAGTGCATTGGTCACCGCCAGTACCTCCATTGTCATGCTGCTTGTTGTCATACTGAATGCACCACTGGCTTCCTTGACCATTCTGCCACATGAGCTTGCAGAGAAGGCCCATGCAGACTTTTCGTGACGAACTACCGATCCATCCGTGTAGATCACAACGTAGATTACTTTAAGAGTATACAAATCGATGTCTGAAAACGTTGGAAGAAGAAGATATGGATACATACATAAATGCACACATATATATTACATAAATGTACACATATATAATATATAAATGCACACATATATATTACATATATACACACATATATAATATATAAATGCACACATATATAATATATAAATGCACACATATATAATATATAAATGCACACATATATAATATATAAATGCACACATATATAATATATAAATGCACACATATATAATACATAAATGCACACATATATAATACATAAATGCACACATATATAATACATAAATACACACATATATATTACATAAATGCACACATATATAATATATAAATGCACACATATATAATATATAAATGCACACATATATAATATATAAATGCACACATATATAATATATAAATGCACACATATATAATACATAAATGCACACATATATAATACATAAATACACACATATATATTACATATATACACACATATATAATATATAAATGCACACATATATAATACATATATGCACACATATATAATATATAAATGCACACATATATAATACATAAATACACACATATATAATACATAAATGCACACATATATAATACATATATACACACATATATAATACATATATACACACATATATAATATATAAATGCACACATATATAATACATATATGCACACATATATAATATATAAATGCACACATATATAATACATAAATACACACATATATATAATACATAAATGCACACATATATAATACATAAATACACATATATAATACATAAATGCACACATATATAATACATAAATACACATATATATAATATATAAATACATATGATTCTCCCGTTCTCTCACTTCCATCGTTCTCTCACCCTTGTGTCTTTATAAAATTCCCGTTGGGACATAGATCCTCAACCAACTCCTACCGTGTCTTCCTATCTTTAGATATTTCTTGCAGCTTCTTCCATATCTTCCGTAAATAGTTAATCTCAGTCTACAAATATCTTCCCGGTGAATTTGTAGACCTCAGTCTCTTTTGCTTTCCATGTGGGTTCTAAGAATGATTGATATACATATATTAATGATGGTGTTTATTGTTCTGGTATAAATACCAGCTTTCAAGGTTATATACAGGTAATGATAATGTCTACTGTTCTGCTATAGAAACTGATGATAATGACTGCTCTAGTGTAGATAAAGATGGTTAGTGTTATCCAGGTGTAGGTAATGGTGGTGGCGATTGTCGTAGTAAAGGTAGCGCTTGTGATGGTGATCCTTGGATTCAACGTAAGGGTGATCTTTGTACGTATGCCACTTTCTATTATTGTCAGTTGTCATGATTCTGGTATCGATAATGCTAGGGATATTCTTAGTATAGATAATGCTATTGGCAGTTCAGGTATCGATAACAGTAGGGATGATCATGTTATCGATATTGCTCATGATGGTCCTAGTATGGATAATGCTAGTGATGGTCCTAGTATCGATAATAGCCAATATGTTTCAATATTTTATAACGTCCTGGTCTGCTACCTGTGTCAAATGCCTTTGACAGATCTACAAAAAACGATGAATAATGGCTGTCTCTGCTCTTTACATTTCTCTCGCAGTTGCCAAAGAGTGAATATATATATATATATATAATACTATATATCGAATAATATTTTTTTTCCGATACAGAAGCACTTGAGCTTTTCAGCTCTTCGGCTCAGTGCCATGAACATCGTAACCCTTCGGTTCGGTGCCACGAATACCGTAAATCTGGAGAACCTGTGGCTTTTCTGCCAGCCCGCGGAATTGAACCGCACTCACAGGGGGCTTGTCAACCGTGGTCCAACGCGCTACAAACACGCTGGGCAGGCGGACTCGAATAATATATAAGAAATAATATATACATAATACTTCTTCTTTCTTTTTTTTGTCGTCACACTGCTACCGGGTTGTTGTCCAATGTTGTGGTTTTCTGTTTTTGTCTTGCGCTGTTCTAGTGGCTTGGATAATTGTTATTTTTGCTCTTTCACAGGATTCTGCTATGCCATCTAACCATCCTTTTCGTGGTCTTCCTCTTGCCTTCTTTCCTGATGTTCTGTTGTAGAAGACTTTGTAAACTGTGGAGTTTGGAAGCATTCTTATGAAGTGGTCAAACCACTACATTCTTTGTTTCTCAATGTAATTCAAGCAAGGTTCTGTGCCAACTTTCTTTCTTATTCTGAGATTGGTGACTGTCTTTTCTGGTGTTGTTGATAACTTTTCTCAGGCAGCGCATTTCACATGTAGTTATTTTTGTGACTGCGCTTTGCTCATTGTCCATGTTTGGCGCTGGTAGCACAAAGTAGATATGAAAATGCTGTTGATCATCTGTTTAGTTATCAGTGAAATTTTTGGGTGCCTTAACAATGGGGCTAGCTGGTAGGTTACAGCATTTGTTTTTTGAACTCTAGTCTCTATCTCTCTATCTAGTCTTCCGTCTTCTGTGAATATGCTTCCTAAGTATTTGAATTCTTTCACTTGGTTTATTGTAGTGCCATTGACATGGATGTCTAGTTTATTATGTTTTCTTCCATATTCATTATTTATGTTTTAGTGTTGTTGATTTTCATGTCATGGTTTATACAATTTTGGTTCTTCTTCTTCTTCTTTTGTCGTCACACTGCTACCGGGTTGTTGCCCAGTGTCGTGGTTTTCTGTTTTGTATTGCGCTGTTCTGGTGGCTTGTGTGATTGTTATCTTTGCTCTTTCACAGGATTCTGCTACGCCATCTAACCATCTTTTCCGTGGTCTTCCTCTTGCCTTCTTTCCCGATGTTCTGTTGTAGAAGACTCTGTATACTGTGGAGTTTGGATGCATTCTTATTAAGTGGCCAAACCACTTCATTCTTTGTTTATCTATATAATTCAAGCACGGTTTTGTGCCAACTTTCTTATGCTGATGTTGGTGATGCTGTCTTTTCTTGTGTTGTTGGTAACTTTTCTCAGGCAACGCATTTCACATGTAGTTATTTTTGTGACTGCGCTTTGCTCAATGTCCATGTTTGGCTCTGGTAACACAAAGTAGGTATAAAATGCTGTTGATCATTTGTTTCTTAGCTGCCTGTGAAATTTTTGGGTGCCTTAACAATGGGGCTAGCTGGTAGGTTACAGCATTTGCTTTTGTACTCTAGCCTCTATCTCTCCATCTAGTTTTCCGTCTTCTGTGAATATGCTTCCTAAGTATTTGAATTCTTTCACTTGGTTTATTTTAGTGCCATTGACATGGATGTCTAGATTATTATGTTTTTTTCCCCATATTCATTATTTCTGTTTTAGTGTTGTTGATTTTCATGTCATGTTTCACACAATTATTGTTCAAAGTGTCAATATGATGTTGTAGATCTTGTTCATTTTGATGTATCAGGCACTGATCATCTGCAAAAGCAGTTCATTTATTTCATCATTATCTGAATTCGACTCTTGAGTTATTTTATCCATATATGCGATAAAGAGTAGTGGTGAAAGGACACAACCTTGTCTAACACCTGATGTAATGGAGAACCAGTCGGTCATTCCTTCTGTAGTTCTTACTGTACTCTGGCTATCTGGATATAAGGCCATGATGTTACCTAATAGTTGTCCTTGGACGCCATATTCCTCAAGGATCTTCCATAGTTTGCACCTGTTTACTCTATCAAATGCCTTTTCTTGGTCTATAAATATAAGCTGTTTACTTTGATTGTATTCAATTGTTTGTTCGCAGATCTGTCTTAGTGTAAATATTGCGTCTGTGCAGCTCTTACCCTCCTAAACCCAAACTGGCTATTGCTTAACTGGGGCTCTAATATATGTCTTGCTCTTCGCTCCAATATTTTGCAAACATTTTTCCTATTTGGCTCAAAGAGAATACCCTGTATGTTTCACATTCTCTTTTGTCTCCTTTGTTCTTCCATATTGGGACTATAATAGCTCTCTGCCAGTCATCTGGGACCTCTTGTGCCTCCCAGGCTATGTTAAAATTCTGGTCAGCCATGTTATTGCTGTTGTCTTACACGCAAGTAACATTTCTGTTGTTATACCATCTATCCCTGCTGCCTTCCTTCTTTTGCTTTGATTTAGTGCCATTTCAACTTCGGATTCTAAGATATGCAATTGTTGGTATTTTCCATGTTTCAATTGAAATGTTTCTGTACCTTGAAATTTATTGAATTTTGGTTCAAGGTGTCAATGTGTTGTTGTAGATCTTGTTCACTTTGAAAGACCTAAGCAGAACAGACCAGGTCATTATAGTTCGACTACGCACAGGACAACAAACACTTATATAGACTAGGAATAGGTCAAACAGCTCTATGCCAGTGTCAGCAGGCGGAACAGACACTAGAGCATATCCTGCAAGACTGTCCTCTCATGTGTGAGCTGAGAAACAACATGTGGCCACATCCAGTCGACCTGAAAACTAAGCTTTGGGAAACCTGACAGACCTGAAGCTGACTGCCCAGTTTGTGGTCCACAGTAAATTAAGCGCATGACCAAAGATCGCTGAAGAAGAAGAAGTTCACTTTGGTGAATCAGGCACTGATCATCTGCAACAAGCAGTTCATTTGTTTCATCATTATCTGAATTTGACTCTTGAGTACTATATAATATATATTATATATGGAAAACTATGGCTAGGGTATGTGCGAAGAGTTGACAATAGACGAACACCACAACAAGTGTTGTTCTGAAAACTTTCCGTGGGGAAAAGGCACCAAGGCTGATCACTTTTTCTTCTTCTCTTCCCCAATTTACTTCTTTATAGAAGTGTTGGGGGGGGGCGTAGTGATCTTGTGCGTGCTTGTTTTAAGGCACTTTGTAAGCTGATATTCATTGTCGTAAAGTTGTTCTTGATGCCGTCGCTCCATCTTTGCGTGGTCTTCCTCTTGCTTTGTACTCGTTATACTTTTTCTGTGTGACTCTCTGTGGTAGGCAATACCAGGGCATTCTTGTCAGGTGTCCAAACCATTTAATCTGTTGCTCTTTTATGAATTGCATGACTGGTTTCACATCCAGTTTCTTTTGATTTCTTCATTTCTAATTTTGTCTCTTATTGTCACACCTGCAGCTTCTCTAAGGCACCTCATCTCTGTCGATATGATTTTCCGCTCAGTAGCTGCTGTTATTGGCCATGTTTGATACTGGTAACATAGTGTTGGCCAGAAAATCGTTCTTATGAGATTTGCTTTAGTTGTTAGCGGTATCTCTTTATGTGACAACACTGGTGTTACTGCCCCAGTACCTGGTTAGCTTTTGTGCAACGATCACTGCTCATATATAAGAATGTCTGCAAGGCCTTAATAAGGAACTATTCCATCTGTTCCAACAAATGGGAAAAATTAGCTGATGACCGAGCTATGTGGATAACAACATTACGCAAAGGTGCAGAATCTTGGAGATAAGCTGAAAGGCAATAGAGACAAGCGCAAACTCAGAAATTGGCACAGTAAAACACTTGCCAATTGACATTCTGTAAAGACGAAATAGGGCATACATATATGTTATACCATATATGTAAAACTATATATGAAATATATATATGTATAACTTATAATTATGACGTTTTTTTTATTCATCATTTCAATATGTATTTTAATTTCAAAGACAACGTAGTTCGTGAAACAAATTTAAACAAGAAATTCAAGAAAGGAAAACGTAGAGAATGTTTGATTTAATTAATAGACAAACACTCAGAATATTTGACTAGACTATTTAATCTTGCCCAGTAAGATCAAATAGCAGGCGCACTATTTTTTTCATTATTCTTTTTTCGATGTTGTTATTCAAACTCTAGCCATCGCACAAAAAAAATATATTTCTACATCAAAATATCGACAGCAATAAACGTTTGGTAGAGACATCTAGAGAGTCATTACTTTACTATAAGCATACATAGATCACTAGTTATAAGAGTTGGAAAGAAACCGTCTTAAGAAACCTTTCTTTACTCCAGATATAAAATATATTACCACTAAAAAGCGTTAACTAGAACTGACTGAAGAGTAACTTATCTGCCACATACATCTTCTCTCACGACATAAATACATCACCAGTAATAGATGTTCACAGAACCGTCTGAAGAATCATTTCTTCTCTCTCGACATATGAAATAGATTGCCATTAATAGATGTTTACGAGAACCATCTGAAGAATAGTTTCTTCGCATCAAACAAAACTGGTCAGAATTACACGTAGGCCTCTTTCAGCATAGGGGGAACCATAGAACTTCGCCGCCGAAAAGATGGGGACAGTCTTTGTCAGTCTTCCCAAACAAAAGATGAAATGAGTCTTTCAGCATGCAACAGCAATCCATAACTAAGCCTCCCTTCCTCTGTCCGCCCGATCAGCACGCGCCCAAAACTTAATAGTCCGCTCCAAACCTCTCTGTTTCGCGCATTTGTCTTTGACGACTGTTGGTCTTATCATCATCCAATTGCTTGATCTGAGCAAAACTTTATCCTCCCTAACAGTTCCTCTCTCTCTCTCTCTCTCATAAACCAGATGTCCCACCTCTGCTGCCGGCATTCACAAATCATGAGTCAAACCCTGAACCCACTCTTCTACGTCATCTTCCGCGTCTCCTCTTTTCCGGGATTCCTTCTTCAATTATGGCCATCTCCAGCGTTTTGTGTCTTTTATTTCCAAAATATCTCAATTTTGTCATATTTATTTTCTTCAATTATGATCATCTCCAGCGTTTCGTGTCTTTTTATTTCCAAAATATCTCAATTTTTTCATATTTATTTTCTTCATGAAAATTTCTTTGTTTTGAGTTCCTTCTGAATAAATCTGTTTCCTCTTCTGTCCATGATATACAAAGGGCTCTTCTGTAATACCAATATTTATGAACAGTTGTCTTATCCTGGCACGTTTCATTTCAATGAACTGCATGGTTCCTTAGCTCTTAGACAAATGTTCCGAGTCTTGTTCTAAGTGGATCTTTCTCTGACAGCTTAATCTTATTTTGATTTCCACACATTGAGACTAATTTGAAATGTCTTTGGCTTTTTGGGGAAGGTAGTGGGAGATTAGAAGGCTGTTTTAATATGCAGGATCGCTGTTGTCAATTTAGCAATTCTCATACTTCTCTTACAGTTGGTGAATATAATGTAGCGGTTCGACCGGTACAGTTTGGCACCAGCGATGTCGCTAGAGTTGCAATACTGTTCTTGACTTCGTTTGTTACGAGTAAATATGTCCTGTTAGTATTGTAAGACAGAATATTAGTGGTATGTAAGGAAGAGTATAGGTAGATTTTCTGGGGCAGATTGGGAGGCAAGAGGAATATACTATAGGAGTCGATGGTGTTTAGATGAAAGAGCAAATGATATACGTCACTCC
Organism: Arion vulgaris; assembly: GCA_020796225.1. Classification (NCBI taxonomy): domain Eukaryota; kingdom Metazoa; phylum Mollusca; class Gastropoda; order Stylommatophora; family Arionidae; genus Arion; species Arion vulgaris. Next base: position 23,072,729 of record CM036761.1, on the reverse strand, counting down.
TAATATAGCTCATATAGTAGGCGTTCCTAGGGGTGGTCCAGGCGAAAACGAAATTTAATAAGGGGAGGTAAATTTTTCACTGACCAGTGGGCAAGCCCTTTTAGTATGAACAATCTCATTATTATTGTTTATGTTCCCGAGTTAGTATGAACAATCTCATTATTATTGTTTATGTTCCCGAGTTAGTATGAACAATCTCATTATTATTGTTTATGTTCCCGAGTTAGTATGAACAATCTCATTATTATTGTTTATGTTCCCGAGTTAGTATGAACAATCTCATTATTATTGTTTATGTTCCCGAGTTAGTATGAACAATCTCATTATTATTGTTTATGTTCCCGAGTTAGTATGAACAATCTCATTATTATTGTTTATGTTCCCGAGTTAGTATGAACAATCTCATTATTATTGTTTATGTTCCCGAGTTAGTATGAACAATCTCATTATTATTGTTTATGTTCCCGAGTTAGTATGAACAATCTCATTATTATTGTTTATGTTCCCGAGTTAGTATGAACAATCTCATTATTATTGTTTATGTTCCAGAGTGTGCCTCCATGGTATTGATCCATGTATAGTAAATTATTTGTCTTTAAAAGAGTTGTGACTCTTTCTTTCTTAGTGTCTTATCTTACCTTTCTTTCTTGCTGTCTTTCTTTTTCTTACTGTCTCGTTTGGTCTTTCTAGAGGTTTATCTCTCTTTCTTTCTTAGTGTCTTATCTTACCTTTCTTTCTTGCTGTCTTTCTTTTTCTTACTGTCTCGTTTGGTCTTTCTAGAGGTTTATCTCTCTTTCTTTCTTAGTGTCTTATCTTACCTTTCTTTCTTACTATCTTTCTTTTTATTACTGTCTCGTTTGGTCTTTCTAGAGGTTTATCTCTCTTTCTTTCTTAGTGTCTTATCTTACCTTTCTTTCTTACTATCTTTCTTTTTATTACTGTCTCGTTTGGTCTTTCTAGAGGTTTATCTCTCTTTCTTTCTTAGTGTTTTATCTTACCTTTCTTTCTTACTATCTTTCTTTTTCTTACTGTCTCGTTTGGTCTTTCTAGAGGTTTATCTCTCTTTCTTTCTTAGTGTCTTATCTTACCTTTCTTTCTTACTGTCTTTCTTTTTATTACTTTCTCGTTTGGTCTTTCTAGAGGTTTATCTCTCTTTCTTTCTTAGTGTCTTATCTTACCTTTCTTTCTTACTGTCTTTCTTTTTCTTACTGTCTCTTTCGATCTTTCTAGAGGTTTATCTCTCTTCCTTTTACTATCTTTCCCTTTCATACTGTCTTCTTGCTCTTTCTAGTGGCGTCTCTCACTTTCATAAATATTAGCTAGGAATATGTATATACAAGATGTATACGATAGGTAGACAGTCCATATAAACATACATTTATAGACGACATATAAAGATACATAATTACAATAAATATACACATTAAACACTATGTAGAGCCAGCGATACAACATATAGATATGTATACATATAGGTAGACGCATGTACAGTACATAATAAAAGTTTCTATTAGTTTTTATTTTACAACAAATAGTTCACAACGAAAAGATATTCATATAATAAAAGATGATACATAAGGTGGTACAATTTATAGTTAGTATATACAATTAGATATACATATGGGAAGACCTGTTGAATAGTTATTATACATTAAATGTATATTGGCATAATGACAATGGTTATACTTAAAAAACACAAATAAAATGTCTCGTTATTATATATCGCGTGACACAAAGTAGCAAATTATATATTCTTATATACGTGTTATACAATGTTTTTGGTGTTTGGGGATGTCTCCATAATCACTAGTGATTGTGAATTAATTATAGTTGTATCCACCAGAGCTACTGGGGGTGTGTTAGCTGTCGATGTATCCAGAGGAGCTACTGGTGGTGAGTTAGCTAACGTTGTATCCATAGGAGCTACTGGTGGTACGTTAGCTACCGCTGTATCCATAAACGCTACGGGTGGTGAGTTAGTTACCAATGTATTCATATGCGCTACGGGTGGTGAGTTAGTTACCAATGTATCCATAGGCGCTACGGGTGGTGAGTTAGTTACCAATGTATCCATAGACGCCACGGGTGGTGAGGTGTTTGTTGTTGTTTCTTTTCTCAGTCGTCGTCTGGCACTTCGACGAAGCCATTGTCTTAATGGGTTTATATCTATAGATATTAACACATCATGTGAGATGTTTTGTACCATTATAACACATAACTGGGCATTTATAAGGTCATCGATGTTTTTACTCAAACAAGAGTGCGCTAGTTGGTTTGGTTGCCCCTCAGCGAGGCCGGTTCAAAACTCCCACGGATTCCGGACAATTATTTTTCAAACCTTCTTTGTTACTTCTTGTGTGGAAGTTATGGCTACAGAAAATAAATATTCATATTTAGTTTTAGACATAGAACATATATATGTACACACACCGACATGTTTAGAACACCTTCGCTATGATATACATAACACACTGTGTCGTAGATGCTTCATCTGTTTAGTGATAGAGTCTCTGTTATCTTTGAGATCAATTTTAGGTGCTATTAGAAGAATATTAGAAGAATATATCGTTCAACAATAAGTGTTTAGGGGACTATAATATTAGAAGAATGTATCGCTCAACAATAAGTGTTTAGTGGACTATAATATTAGAAGAATATATGGTTCAACAATAAGTGTTTAGTGCACTATAATATTAGAAGAATATATCGTTCAACAATAAGTGTTTAGTGCACTATAATATTAGAAGAATATATCGTTCAACAATAAGTGTTTAGTGGACTATAATATTAGAAGAATGTATCGCTCAACAATAAGTGTTTAGTGCACTATAATATTAGAAGAATGTATCGCTCAACAATAAGTGTTTAGTGCACTATAATATTAGAAGAATGTATCGTTCAACAATAAGTGTTTAGGGGACTATAATATTAGAAGAATATATGGTTCAACAATAAGTGTTTAGTGGACTATAATATTAGAAGAATATATCGTTCAACAATAAGTGTTTAGTGCACTATAATATTAGAAGAATGTATCGCTCAACAATAAGTGTTTAGTGCACTATAATATTAGAAGAATATATGGTTCAACAATAAGTGTTTAGTGCACTATAATATTAGAAGAATGTATCGCTCAACAATAAGTGTTTAGTGCACTATAATATTAGAAGAATATATGGTTCAACAATAAGTGTTTAGTGCACTATAATATTAGAAGAATATATGGTTCAACAATAAGTGTTTAGTGCACTATAATATTAGAAGAATGTATCGCTCAACAATAAGTGTTTAGTGCACTATAATATTAGAAGAATATATGGTTCAACAATAAGTGTTTAGTGCACTATAATATTAGAAGAATGTATCGCTCAACAATAAGTGTTTAGTGCACTATAATATTAGAAGAATATATGGTTCAACAATAAGTGTTTAGTGCACTATAATATTAGAAGAATGTATCGCTCAACAATAAGTGTTTAGTGCACTATAATATTAGAAGAATATATCGTTCAACAATAAGTGTTTAGTGCACTATAATATTAGAAGAATGTATCGTTCAACAATAAGTGTTTAGTGCACTATAATATTAGAAGAATATATCGTTCAACAATAAGTGTTTAGGGGACTATAATATTAGAAGAATATATCGTTCAACAATAAGTGTTTAGGGGACTATATGGGCGTCTCTATATTAGTTTTGTTTCCAGGAAGAAAAAAAAAGACTGACCGGTTAAGTAGCGAATTTAAATCGAAGTAACGGGCTGTGTTGAAGAATATAACATACAACGCTTACGATGATTTATCAGTGTTTAATCTTAGATTGTCGCCGTTGTATATTAAAGGTCGGGTGGTAATGTGTTATTTTAGCCAACCATCTGTAGTTACTAAGCTCGATAAAATACAGTATTTTGTTCAAACTTCATTATAGCATCATAACTATCAATGAATGCATCATCAACCGGGTTACACCAGACTGCTATGTAGAATATATTTACTGCTTAATTATATATCGAGACGAGTAAACTAAAACAAGTAAAATACAATAATATATGAGTACACCTCAGTACTGGAAGAACACCTTTTATATAAGTATATTTGTGTATAGATCAAAGTAACCCAACGGAGACCAGAATATCTGTTTCTGGATGATAACTTAGGATATCCACCTCAACGTCTCTTATTTTTGGTAGGGTTTCTGACCTGCTTCCGTCAGGAAGTAAGCATAAAAGGGTCTAATATATATAAATGTTCTATTTAGATCTTCCCACTCGAGATCTGATATTTCACATAGAATTTCTTTGTTTTCAAAATGTAAAAATAAACAACCAACAGCTAATGATTGATATGGATAGTTTAGTGATGTTGGATCTAGTGCAAAAGTGTCAGCCGAACAATACATATGCAAGCGCCTTTCGATCGAAAAAATAGCGTTACTAACGCGGTTGTGCACCAGGGCTATATACTTGTCTATATATGTTATTATTGTGGTGTATTTAATTTAAACTCTACTGTTTTCAAATTGTTTTTTATATTCCAAGATCTCTCTATAGGTCCCATATGGATGAACTATGCTGAGTATCTGAGAGATGGTAAATGTATGTGTTTCCTCATATTCCAAGATCCCTCTATAGGTCCCATGTGGATGAACTATGCATGCTGAGTATCTGAGACATGGTAAATTTATGTGTTTCCTCATATTCTAAGATCGCTCTATAGGTCCCATGTGGATGAACTATGCATGCTGAGTATCTGAGAGATGGTAAATTTGTGGGTTTCCTCATATTTATTAGCGCAGACTGACTTGAAAAACACAGATAGACAAAGCTGGAAAAAGAGCAAAACAGAGAATGGGGATTAAGAACAAACTAACAGGCACCATCTGGGGTGCAGATAGTGGAATTTTGAAAAGGTTGTACACTGGAAGAGTCCGACCAATACTTGAGTATGACATAGCAGCCGGGGCAACAACCTCCAAGACACAATTTGTAAAGTTAAGCAGAGTGCAAAATCAGACCTCAAGGATCATCACTGGAGCCATGAAGTCTACCCCCATAGAAGTACTGCAAACTGTGACAGGGTTCCAACCAATGGAGGACAGACGGGACATGAAGGTACATGAACAAGGAGAAAAATACAAGAGACTGATGAACCCTCCAATGCACCTCCGAATCAGTAGCTACGGTAGGGTAAGCTTAAAGAAGTAACTTCGTGGCAAATTCCAAAGAACTTGCTCACAAAGACCCAATATTGGCACTGGCTCAACCAAGGCATATACTACGAGTCAGCACCTCCCTTCCCTGGGCATGCAGACTCATAGAGCTCTCAGAAGAAATAAGTGGCATTGTCAAGAAAGGAACACAGACAGACCTGGAGAGAAGGCTCATTGTAAAAAAACACATAAACGAAAACTACCCAATAGACTCATGGACACATGCATACATGGATGGCTCGGCTACAGATGCCACCTACAATGGAGGAGGGGGAGTTGTCCTCAGACAAATGGAGTAGAACTAACCTTAGCTCTGGCCACTGACAAGTTCTCAACCAATATCAGGGCTGAGGTAGAGGCACTCAGTGTAGCTGCAAAAATGGCACTACAACATATGAACCAAATACATGGAAAAATAGTGCTTTTGACTGACGCATTGTCTGCTATCTAAGCTCTTAAATCTGAAAGGAACACAGGACTAAGTGATCTCAGGTCAACCGAAGCCAAGTTATCCAATGATCCTGAGAGGGTAGTAATCCAGTGGATACCTTCAGACTGCATGATCAAGGTTAATTAAGATGCTGACAGACTGGCTAAAGAGGAAGCAGGAATAGATGACAACCTGATTTGCTATGAAGAAGCAAAAACCATCGCCAAAGGGCACTACAAAACAAAATGGGAAAAAGAACACCCAAAACACAACAAGGACGATGGATATTACCAACTGTCCAGAAGGACCAGACAGCCATACTTCACCTACGGACGGATCACAACAGAATGAGACACTAAATTCAAAACTAGGCATCAACGACCTGTTTCTCTGTTTGCATGAGTATGACAACAGAACATATCCTACAGAACTGCCCCGTATGCAGACTCTGAAGAAAGAGTGCCCACTTTACAAAGCGTCCAAGAAAAACCCTGTAGGGCATGGGACATCTATGCAGAAGCTGCCTTTATTAGAATGCTGTTGTATATACCGATGGGTCGTTCATCGTATGAGAAGTCCGGCTAGGTTTCTTGCTAATGCACATGGTAGGGTTGTTGCAGAGCAAAGTGGCAACAGGACAACTACTTCTGGTATGAGAAGGAGTTGTGGCCTACTGCTCCTCCATTGTTTCTGGGACTCATTTCTGGGGCAGTTGTTGTTTCTGACCTCAGTCGATGATTCACAAGATCCAGAAGGCAGGTTTCAGGTAGTGGATGTCGTCTATGAGTTTCTAACCTCCAGCGGCTTACATGGATAGACTGTCCTGGGCATACGGGTGTTTACGGTAATGAGAGAGCGGACAGGCTTGCATCAACAGCATCGATTGTTTTTGGAGTTGAAGATGGATAAGGGGGATATTCTTGGTCTCTGCGACTGTCTGTTGGATGAGGACACTAAAATCATGTGAATCGACAAGCGATTAGCAGTGTTTGAGTTAACTGTGCAGCGAACTGTGCCTGAGAGGCAGTGAAGTGTGCTTAATCAGGAGCCACGGAAACATCAGCATGCATACTCTTCGATATCTGTTGGGGAGACTGAGCACCTATGGATCTGCCCGGAGTGCAATGACGCCCAGTTTAGGTAACCATAACCAATATTAGAGAATCATAAATTCCAATCTAGTGAGAACGCAGACGTATCTGTTCTGACACTGAAAGAGTGTAACCACTTGATTTATTGGTTAGTGCGCATGGTAGTGTCGCTGTAGAGGGAAGCGGAGCATCCAGTACAACTACTTATTGTAAGAAGTTTAAAGGCCGTTGCCGTTTCATTCCAGTGGCTCTGTAGGACTCCGCTTACATGAGCCATATTGGTGTTGACTCTCGGTCGATGTGTTGAAATGTGCAAGATGGTATATTACGGTATCTCAGTCGATGTATCGAAATGTGTAAGATGGTATATTACGGTATCTCAGTCGGTGTGTTGAAATGTGAAGATGGTAGATTACGTCTCTCAGTCGATGTATCGAAATGTAAGATGGTATATTAGGTATCTCAGTCGATGTATCGAAATGTAAGATGATATTACGGTATCTCAGTCGATGTGTTGAAATGTGCAAGATGGTATATTACGGTATCTCAGTCGATGTGTTGAAATGTGCAAGATGGTATATTACGGTATCTCAGTCGATGTGTTGAAATGTGCAAGATGGTATATTACGGTATCTCAGTCGATGTGTTGAAATGTGTAAGATGGTAGATTACGGTATCTCAGTCGATGTATCGAAATGTGTAAGATGGTATATTACGGTATCTCATTCGATGTATCCAAATGTGTAAGATGGTAGATTACGGTATCTCAGTCAATGTATCGAAATGTGTAAGATGGTAGATTACGGTATCTCAGTCGATGTTTCGAAATGTGCAAGATGGTAGATTACGGTATCTCAGTCAATGTATCGAAATGTGTAAGATGGTAGATTACGGTATCTCAATCGATGTATCGAAATGTGTAAGATGGTAGATTACGGTATGAGGGAATGTCGTCTAATGGGTTTCCAATCTTCAGACAATTAGGGGGATCTACTGTCCTGGACATGCGGGCGTTTGCAATAATGAGAGCGGACATGTCTGCATGAACAGCGTCGATTATCGGGAATTAAGGATAGATAAGCGGATGGTATTCGATTTCTTGGCGACAGCTGTTGAATGAGAACACTAAAATTGGTGTTGAATTTATCGAATAATGTAATGATTTTGAAATTGTACGTTGAGAAAACAGAACTGGATGCCTGAAGCGCAGAGGGACGAGTGTGGTTAGCTAGCGTGCTACAGAAAACATCATTATCTCATGAAATAATGAAAATCGTAGCATATCCTAATGGACGTAGCCATCAACCATAGTAAACGAGTCGTTGATTTTCTAGGCACTACTTATACGTTCAGCAGTTTGTCATTGCTTTCTGAACGTTGAGGTTTATTTTTATCTTTGTAAAACCCATGTAAACGAATTTGCTTCCAAACTTGCCCTGCCTGGGTTTGAACCAATCCTTAGTCTGTTATCAACTTACTACGATTGAGCTAGAGACGCTGATTATCTATACCTTCAAAATATGTTAGGATAGAAACATAACAACTATTGGTCGGCTCAGCTGTGACTTCAGTTAGGAAAACAAATTACTCAATTATATAACAGTGACATGCGTGCATCATGTACCGTAATTATATAACAGTGACATGTATGCATCATGTACCTCAATTATATAACAGTGACATGTGTGCATCATGTACCGTAATTAAAAAGCAATTACAATGGAACATCTCCATTAATGTTGAAGACAGCTGATAAAGATTTACCAGATGGATTCGGAATGGGCAACCATGAATGGTGGAGCAGGAGTGTACATTAGCACCCAGATGCTACCACTGTGTCTCTAGGGCTCCTACGGAAGAATATGTTCCAACTACAAAGCAGAACTCTTAGCCCTTCTGATGGCAGCAAGCACATGAATAAGTCTACAAGCACCTGCAGGTCAAGATGGTATTATTACAGACTCACTGTCAGCTATACAAGCCCTGGAGGCTAAATCCACTGACAGCACAGTACAAACTACAAAGAGAATTGCTCAGCTTTCAGAAAAGCAGAAATTCACTTCAGTGGATTCCATCTCATGTGGCATTGCAGGCAAATCAGAGTGCTGATGTTCTTAGCTAAGGAGGGCAGTGCCAAAGAGCAAATTTACCAACCCTGTCTTTTCAAGAGGTCAAACCTCATAGAGAAATCTGCAGTAGACTGGAAGACAAACACTGGATATGATTATGGAAAGACTCCTAACAGACCTACAGAACAGACCAGGTCATTATATTTCGACTACCATCGTGACACTGCAGACTCAAAAACATTATACTGACTAGAATAAGTCAAACAGCTCTCTGCCAGTGTCAGCAGGCAGAACAGACACCAGAGCATATCCTGCAAGACTGTCCTCTTCTATGTGAGCTGAGAACAACATTGTGCACACATCGACCTGAAATAAGCTTAGAAACCTGACAGACCTGAATATTGTCTGCCCAGTTTGTGGTCCAAGTAAATTGGCTGACCAGAGATCGCTGAAGAGAGAAGGAAGAAGTACGTAATTATAGAAGCAATTGATTTAGTGAATAGTTTTATATAGTGTGTGTGTGTGTGTGGTATAAAGATATCAAAACATTGAATTTAAACAATAAGTACTTAAGTAATCTGAGAGAAATAAAGTAAACGGGGACTGTTTAAAGTGATATCACAAACACAGTTGGATTTAATGACTGATTCATTGATTGATTGATAGGACCATCATCCTTACACTTTGATGAATAACCATGTGTGCTTTGATGTATTTCTTACCCATGAAGATATTAGCGACAGTGTATGAACTCTGAGATATCCGGATGTAATTTTTGACGGCAGTGAGAGTTCTTGTATGTGTTTATATTTTCATATTTTTGACTACGTTGCAGTGAGAGTTCTTGTTTTATATTTTATATTTTCATATTTTTGACTACAGTTTGCAGTGAGAGTTCTTGTATGTGTTTATATTTCATATTTTTACTACATGTGCAGTGAGAGTTCTTGTATGTGTTTATATTTTCATATTTTTTACTACAGTGTGCAGTGAGAGTTCTTGTATGTGTTTATATTTTCATATTTGTAAGAAATTTGACACAAGTATTAACTTTAAACATACTTTAATCGAGATTCAAGTATCAAGGGTTCTTTTAAGTGCTCAACTTGAACATCTTGGAAGAGCGTCTGGGGGAATGAATTAAAGCGTAGGCTCCCATTCGGGAGACCTGGGTTTAAGTGCTCAACTTGAACATCTTGGAAGAGCGTCTGGGTGAATGAATTAAAGCGTGGCTCCCATTCGGGAGACTCGGGTTCAATCTCTGGAAAGCGAAGAAGCTTTTCTTGTCATGGGCATAAAGAAAATCTTATAACCTGAACAGTTTCGTTGTGACTGCACTAGCCATGCGATCATTAAATTCCTTATGCTCATGTTCCCACTGTTGTCATTACCGCCTAAACCGGTAAACATGCAGTAAGGATAGTCTTATAACTGAACATCGGATCATGTTTTATCTTCCGTCTCCGATAGACTAGAAACTACGGTAACACAGGCAGTAAGGATAGTTTAAACTTGAACATCGGATCTATGTTTTATCTTCCGTCTCCGATAGACTAGAAACTTGATATCACTTACATTGAAATCAGAGATCACCGGAAAAATATCTCGATCATTGCAGGCGAGAAAGAAACCAAGTATCTTTGGAGCTAGAGGCGAATACTTTATCTCCATTTCCCAGAGACAAACAAGAATCAAAATTTAACAGATATGTGTAACCTTCTTCTTCTGTGAACGCTCCATATCGATCACTTGTTAACCACTCTTTGTGATATGTATGTGATCTAAGTCTAAGAGCTATTGTGCGTTGTGCAGCTATGCGCCTACAAGTAGGCCAGCACATCCGATTTCTGCAATGCTTTTTATTTATTATGGTAGCCTCCCTAGGTCTTACATCAGCCGCCTATTACGACATGCCTTGTAGGTCGCAGTGGTACTATTCTTTGCCTTCCTTGCAGGCCCCGGCACCACACAGGTGAGATATGTTTTCATAATAGACCCAGCCAGCACTAAAAGTACACTGTATTATATTTCAAACGTTTGCAACTTGACTTTTTTAAAAAATAATTATGGGATGAATAAATAAACGATCATGATCATAAATATTAATTTGAGATTTAAAAATCTGAGAATTATGTGCAGCGCTGGTGTTTTTACTATCATCGACAATGAAAGTTATATAAAAATAACGAGAAATATGAGTTTACATATATATCTGAAGATATAGTTTTGACAATCCTGGTTCTGAATCCGCTTAGTTACACATTAGACAATACGTTCGCTTGTTGTATCAAGTTGTAACATTATCACAATGTCAAGATAAATTATTTGAATTTCTTTCCTGATTATACTGCTCAAATATATATTTTAGCTTTGTTTGATTTCAATTTTATTTCAATGAAAAGCTCCAACCTAGTTTATTTTTTTTTTATTTTATTACATTGCAATACTAGCTTGCACTGAACGAGTCTTTTCGAACAGAAGAGTTTCAAGGTTGCGAGTCCCACTCGCTGACCAGATTGAAAGAGATGGGTGTCAAGATTGGTGAAGCCCGTAAAGAACGGCATACCAAATATACAAAGAGACTGATTAATCAACATCGGACTGGCATGTTGGGCCGATGGACGCTGCTGGATTTGCTGAGGCGGAGATCGGAGCACCTATGGACATGTCCTGAGTGCTATGATGATAGTCCTCTGATAACTGATAACTAGCTTGCACTTTGTTCTTTGTCAACGGGATTCTAAGAAAATAGAATATATTCAAGTTGTACTGTACAACACGAGAGTGGTTTTCGGGGTAGAGAATAATAGAACTACTGTTTACTATCCAATGTTGTAAAATGTGACTAAGCCACAGACACAAAGAAAGAAAGAAAAACCCGAAGTTGTTCATGAGAATTTGAATACCATAATAGTAAAGTAGTAAATGAATGCTTTTTTCACAACATAAGGTATATTGGTGACATAGGTGTTAGGTCGGTATATTTCATTGACCATCGGCACAAGATCAACATGAGGTATATTGGCGATAAAGGTGTTAGGTCGGTATATTTCATTGACCATAGGCACAAGATCAACATGAGATATATTGGGGATATCAGTGTTAGGCCGGTATATTTCATTGACCATCGGCACAAGATCAACATGAGGTATATTGGCGATAAAGGTGTTAGGTCGGTATATTTCATTGACCATCGGCACAAGATGGAAGTCTGCTTCCATATCACATAATCATAGTGAATGCCATAACGATAGAATTGAATTGTGAAACATTTTTTTGCCTCTGCCGTATGTGTCATTGGACACAACGGGGGTTGATGATGATGATGATGATGTACTGCGCACCGTTGCATAAAAAACATTTTGTGTACCGTAGTTGTTCCTAGTCCATGATGATGTAGTCAGCAACTGCTGGTTAGAAAACATTATGTGTACCGTTGTTGTTCCTAGTCCATGATGATGATGATGAGCAGAACTGCTGGCTAGAAAACATTATGTGTACCGTTGTTGTTCCTAGTCCATGATGATGTAGTCAGCAACTGCTGGTTAGAAAACATTATGTGTACCGTTGTTGTTCCTAATCCATGATGATGTAGTCAGCAACTATCCATGATGATGTAGTCAGCAACTGCTGGTTAGAAAACATTTTGTGTACCGTAGTTGTTCCTAGTCCAAGAATCTAATCAGAATCTTCAAGATGCAAGAGCTTCTTGTTTAATAAATGCATTGATTATTTAAATGATTTATAGGGGTATCACCATTGCACTTGGGGGAATAACCATGATGTGTTCTTGTCTTTTTAATGAATTGTTCCTGTGCAGAGACTTTGTGGAACTTTTAAAATGCTCAACTTGAACACGAACCTGCGTTTTATCATCCGTCTCCATTTGGGACTAGAGCACGATCACACCTACATTGAGATCAGGAATCTCTGAAAATTTACATCGCTCCACGCGAGAACTACCCTTAGTTTGAGAGCAAGCACCTTACTCAAAGCCACAGATACGCCCTTGTCTAATAGACGATCACTAATGAAACAACTTTACATCAACGCCACAGATACGCCCTTGTCTAATAGACGATCACTAATGAAACAACTTTACACCAACTCCACAGATACGCCCTTGTCTAATAGACGATCACTAATGAAACAACTTTACATCAACGCCACAGATACGCCCTTGCTTACTAGACGATCACTAATGAAACAACTTTACATCAACGCTACAGATACGCCCTTGTCTAATAGACGATCACTAATGAAACAAGTTTACATCAACGCCACAGATACGCCCTTGCTTACTAGACGATCACTAATGAAACAACTTTACATCAACGCTACAGATAAGCCCTTGTCTAATAGACGATCACTAATGAAACAACTTTACATCAACGCCACAGATACGCCCTTGCTTACTAGACGATCACTAATGAAACAACCTTACATCAACGCTACAGATACGCCCTTGTCTAATAGACGATCACTTATAAAACAATGATTATGTTTTCCTTGGTATATTTAAAGTATTTTTGTGAAATAGACGTAGTATATTTGTAAGTGCAGTAAATACATTCACTAACGCAATATAGGTTTAACAGTTGCAAATGGTACCGTCTACTGATATACGGTAGCAGATGAAACATCTAATCTGACAGTGAGTTTAACAGTTGCAGTTGGTACCGTCTACTGTTATACGGTAGCAGATGAAACATCTAATCTAACAGTGAGTTTAACAGTTGTAGATGGTACCGTCTACTGTTATACGGTAGCAGATGAAACATCTAATCTGACAGTGAGTTTAACAGTTGCAGATGGTACCGTCTACTGTTATACGGTAGCAGATGAAACATCTAATCTGACAGTGAGTTTAACAGTTGCAGATGTACGTCTACTGTTATACGTAGCAGATGAAACATCTAATCTGACATGAGTTTAACAGTTGCAGATGGTACTGCTACTGATATACAGTAGCAGATGAAACATCTAATCTGACAGTGAGTTTAACAGTTGTAGATGGTACCGTCTACTGATATACGGTAGCAGATGAAACATCTAATCTGACAGTGAGTTTAACAGTTGCAGATGGTACCGTCTACTGATATACGGTAGCAGATGAAAAATCTAATCTGACAGTGAGTTTAACAGTTGCAGATGGTACCGTCTACTGATATACGGTAGCAGATGAAAAATCTAATCTGACAGTGAGTTTAACAGTTGTAGATGGTACCGTCTACTGATATACGGTAGCAGATGAAACATCTAATCTGACAGTGAGTTTAACAGTTGTAGATGGTACCGTCTACTGTTATACGGTAGCAGATGAAACATCTAATATGACCCATATCTTATATTAGTGACAGGATAAAGTAGTAACAGTGAATGTTGGTGACTTTCGTTACCTCCAGTTTATCTCCACAACTTATGTTACTACGTGTGATTTAGCCAATAGGCTGCACCGTTTCATCTCTCCAAGAGATTCTATATACATATAAATTGTGACATCTGAAATAAGCAAGCTTGCACAAGTAAAGATAACACTTGAAACTACTGCACTTGTTTACACAGACAGAACAATTTCTAAGTCAATTTAGCGGGTAAAAAATTCTTAGTCTTCTTTGCCGGTATATCATACGTCTTTGAGGTTAACATGACAGCCAGTTCATTTCTTCTCTCTATCTGCTGTAATTTGCACTCTACGCTTTATTTAAGCTCGTGCATGATCAAATACGAGTGACAGCACCTTGTTTCTTTTTCTTTTCTTGAAATGCCTCATGACATTGTATATTTACTTATACATGACATCTAACATATCTTATTCATTTTCTTCTCAAATGAAATATATGAGACATACGGTGAGGGTAGAGAAGTTCATTTTAAATTGTCTATCTCATTTTTTCCAAGATAGAAGGGAGAAAGTGAATATAGTAAACTAAAAGAAGCAGTTTTATTCATCAGGCCAAAAGACTGATTAGGCAAACTTCAGACCTACGAAATGTTGGCATTCCCCTAAAGTCTGTGACAGAGCAAACCCTTTGGAGAGAGGAAACGGAACCAGAAGTATGTATCCAGACAGAAGTTAAAGGAATACTCGACAAGGATGAGCAGAACAGCATACAACACAAGACAGTCACTCTCAGTTTACTTGATGAAGAATACCCACATGATCTCTGGGTCCGAGTATTCATGGATGGGTCTGCAGAAAACGCAGTGAAGAATGGAGGAGCAGGAGTGTACATAGAATACCCAAACAACGCTAGAGATGCGATTAAAGTACCAACGGGGAAATTCTGTCACTACTATGATGCAAAAATTCAAGCAATCAATGTGGCAACTGAGAAACTGATGAATACCAGGCTCAATCCTCAACCTGTTGTATTTTACTGATGCAAAATCAGCACTCCAAGCATTCTAGTCCAGAAAATTGCCAGGTCTACAGACCCTACTGTCTAAACTGTTCAAGCAGCGCAATGTCGTATTGCAGTGGATACCTCTCACTGTGGAATACCAGGAAATGAAACAGCAGACCGACTGGCAAAGAAAGGTGCTGCAGGAGAGCAACCAGATGTGCCAGTTACCACCAAAAGAAAAGGATGATTAAATCAATGAGAAAGCCACAAATACCAACAGACAATTACTATAATATGAGCAGATTGGAACAATTTGTCATTCTGCGCCTTAGAACAGAACACAATCGACTCCGCAGTTACATCTATGCAAAACTCAAGATTGGCAATTAAAGCCATTTGGACAGGCACACCAGACTGCAGAGTACATACTTCAAGACTGCCCCGAATATGATACATTGAGACAAACTCACTGGCCTAACGACACAACACTCTACAGAAAACTACACGGTCTTCTGTGTGAGCTACAAATGTCAGTGAAGTTCATATAACAGACAAGTTCATATATAGACAATATTTCAAGCGACTGAAAGGAAGGAAGGAAGACCAGTGAAAGATAAAACAATTGCATGCTAGACCTCGAAAAGTAGAACTCATGAAGACAAATACTATAGTTCGTTCCAAAATTCGTCATCATCTTTACCGATCGATATAAAATCATCCACTTGACAGAAATTCTTGATTTTTGCATTTTATATAGGTAACAGTGACGACCTTCCAAAAGTATTTTTTGTCCACCCAAACCTTTAGTTCTGTAAGAATTGTGTTATATGTTATTACTAAATTTACCGCGATGTTAATCTGGTATACTTGTCGAAATTTTACAGTACGATTGTCAAGTTTGTCTATAATTAAGCATTTCCGTGTTCCAAATGCAATTCAGTGCAGGTCAAAATCGGGAATCCCGTGAAATTAATCAGTTCACAATGTTTCCTACCGACTGTCATTGGCGTATGTACGCAACATTTACTTTCATTTATAGAAGTGGAAGGTATCATTTGTTCACTATGTGACCTTTCTTTTATAATATGTAATAGGAATACGCCTTTGCAATCATTCGCCACCATTTTGTGTATTACTGTAAGTTCTAAACTTTGATTATCATTTTGTTGTGCTTATGCAAAATTATATAACAAAAACGTGTTTTGCATCAACTAAGCTACCTACCAATTAGTTAAACATGGATTCGTAACGTCGTGAGGTATATAAGACTGCATGCAAAAATTACTTGTATCCATCAGATAGATTTCGTACAAATTAAACCTTAGTGTGATCACGAATTTTGGAACGAACTATATCAACAGATTGTGCATGCTCTGTGTGTTTCAATGGGGACATAACCAGCGTATACTTGAAATAAGACGTCCAATTTGTTACATTCTCCCCAGCAGAACTTATCTTACCAAATATTTTTTTTAACACGCAGCTTGTTGATGATACATAATTAAATGGCACAACGCTGCAGTACTCGTGAGAAAAAATGTCTATGCTTGCACTACCAAATATTGAAACTAGATTATAAAATTGTGTTCAAGTACTGGAGTAATTCAGATCGACATTTTATTAAATTAGAAAGTTCAACACATTTCCATACTCTAGCTAGTCGAAGTTTGTATGTAGAGCCTTCCCTTTGTCTATTTGTCTAGGGTTGGGAATTATTTGTATAGGTGTTCCAAAAGCAAAGAAAACTGAGATAATTATAACGAGAGTAGAAACTGGCGGTCAAGAGTTCGTATTTGCACAAAATTACAGCTACATGTGTTTGTATAGTATAGTCAGCTATTACTCTGTCAGATGTACTTTTATACAAAATTACAGCTACATGTGTTTGTATAGTATAGTCAGCTATTACTCTGTCAAATGTACTTTTATACAAAATGTAGCTACATGTGTTTGTATAGTATAGTCAGCTATTACTCTGTCAGATGTACTTTTATACAAAATGTAGCTACATGTGTTTGTATAGTATAGTCAGCTATTACTCTGTCAGATGTACTTTTATACAAAATGTAGCTACATGTGTTTGTATAGTATAGTCAGCTATTACTCTGTCAGATGTACTTTTATACAAAATGTATCAAAACTTTATTGTTAGCTATTTTTTTTTTATCTACTTCTGTTGGCTGACGCTGTTGATAAGTAAATCGAAGATTTTTAGTTACTCGTCTATTGACTGTGGATAATAAGTTCACATCTACTGATATTATATGGCATTCTGTATTCATTCCACGCCGTTATACTGTCCATTACATAGTGCATGCAAGCGTTTTCGTCATATCACCAAATCCTCCTGGGCAATTAATTCAACCTCTTCTATGGAAAAGAGTATGAATAAAACTCGTTTCAAGATTTCTCTAAGGCTTCCTTTCTTATTGAACCATTTGTCTCCCACTTCAATGCTTGCTTTACACTTCATTTGACATTTCTTCTCAAAGTATGCCTAACTCCATTTCTTCTTTTCTGTAACAGTTTTATTACTATTGATTAGCCAGACATTTCTCTGATTTCATTTCTTCTCCTTCGTCTCATCTTATATTCACTATTCTGAAATACAATATATGATCTTCTACTAATCATATTCTTGAGTAAACATGGCGAGTGTAAGAATTTCATCGTTTTTTATTAATATTCATACTCATCAGAGAAAATATCATCATTGATCACCAATGTCCAAATCAAATTTGTTATTTATTTTTTTTTTTAATGGGGCCCGTCCCAGATGTGCCATACCAGGTGGACCCTGCACAACGGAACGTGAAAACGTTTATAAAACTATCAAGCCCCATCAATCCTTCGATCGATGGCACTCCAGTTTTGTACAAGGGTAGCCATGTGGCTTAATGAAGGATTCCGACCTTCGGCTTCGATCAAATGGGCACTAGTAACACAAGCTGATATCTTTGTAAACCCATATATTGAGCCACGTGACAGATATCAAGCGATACAGATACTACACTTTGATCTTAGCCAAAAGGCCGAGGAGGATTGAGGTTTTTCCTGGCACAAACGATCAAAAGATTTAATCGTTTGTGCAGAGAAACCAAATCAAATTTGTTAGCCCTAATCACCGTAGATACCCCGGCAATAGGAATGTTTTATGTACACGTCATATGGTTCACAACTAAACTCCAGAGTCAATGAATATGATCTATGAATATGATCATTTAACTAATCAATGCATAAATACTCAGTGAACAAGTATTAGGAACTTACGGAATAAACAAATACTCAGTGAACAAGTATTAGGAACTTAACGGAATAAACAAATAACCAAACACGGGATACGAACCCCAAACTGAACATTCCTCCCCTCCCCAAACACCTCCCTCGGTTAATAGCGTCAGTGCTCTACTGGAATTTTACTTTAAAATACTCTGATTACAGAGAGAAAACGAATAAAGGGGATTGCATTTACATCACAAAACTGTCACATTTGTTACGCTATTTTCATTTTTGACTCTAAACTGTGTGTACACGTCACAAAAGGATTGTCACTTATTGAGGGTAAAAGTCAATAGTTCACACATTAAAACTGAGACGGCTTTGAACTAATGACCATGAACTTTTTTTGCCTGCACAAACGTGCAGATTAGAGAGTTCTGTTAGGTGCATTCATTCAAAAAGCATGTTTTAGAGTACTATCTCAGAGTTGTGGTTAGTTTGAAGAACTTTCCTGAGAATGTGTTTTCCCAATCAGCAAACACACTGCACTGCACCTGTGCCGATAAGCACATGTCAGCTTCTAATACAAACCGTGAATTTACTTGTTCGGAATGTTTCTCATGCATTAATCTAATTAAGCCAGCAATCCATCACATTAAGTGTTTTCTCGCAAACCTCTGTATGAGAACAACACTCATAGTACAGAAGTTTTCTCGCAAACCTCTGTATGAGAACAACACTCATAGTACAGAAGTTTTCTCGCAAACCTCTGTATGAGAACAACACTCATAGTACAGAAGTTTTATGGCAAACCTCTGTATGAGAACAACACTCATAGTACAGAAGACAAGGTGAATCACGGTGACAACAATTACAATGCTATTTCTTTTAAACCATTTAAACACTAATTTCATTCATCACCGTCCTCAAACATTCATCACCGTCCTCAAACATTCATCACCGTCCTCAAACAGCTTGTCCTGAGCAGAAATTTACCACCCCATCAGACCTTCACAATTTCTCTCTCTCATAGACCAGATGTCCGCCCTCTACAGCCGTCATGTTCAAACCATCAGTTACATCTTGAACCCATCTTCGCTGTAGTCTTCCTCTTCTCCTCTTTGCCAGTATACCTCCTTCCATTATGGTCTTCTCCAGTCCTTCTTTTCTTTTTATATGTCCAAAGCACATTAATTGTCTCTTATTTGTAGCATTAACCAGTTTTCTCTGATTTTGAGTTATTTTTGGATAGATCTATTTGTTCTCGTCTCTGTCCATGATATACGAAAGACTCTTCTGTAACACTTGTATTCTTTCTTCTTCTTTGTGTTCGTTCTTTACGACCAATTTTAATCACTCTTTGTGATATGTTTGATCTTTGACAAGAACGTATATACGTTGCACATTGGTTTGGTAGGCCCTTAAACGCATAGACTTCTACACGTTTAGGACATGTGCATCCGATTTCAGCCAAACCTCCTTAAACGCCTCTTACGACATGCGTGGCAGGTAACAGTGGTTCTATTCTTTACACCCCAAATTTGGGCCCCTGTAACCACTCGGGCGGTTTTTATAACTAATAAGTTATACTATAATTACTTGTATTCAAAAGCACATGTATGTTTTTTCGACTGCCTTATTAAATGTCCATGCTTTACATCCACACGTTGCCATTGGGAATATGCATGCTCCTATTTTTTACCGATTTAATTAGTCATTTGTATTTGTAATCATAATTGCACTTCAGTTAGTAACCTGTGTCAGGTTTATATGTAGCCTATCATCGAATATACAGTAGCCATCGTTATTCTATCTTACAGATGGACCTCAGAAATAACAAAGGTAATGAAATGAACACTTTAAGAAGCGCACATAAAAGCCCGTTCTATAAATATCTTCTGATCCTAACGTTGTGAGGCAAAGAAGGATTCAAGAAAAGAAAGAAGACAGTGAATAACCATTTATATTTGAATCTATTTTTGACAAGAAGATATCAAATGCACGAACTCCGTAGTTCCGGCGAGGGTCAGATGTCATTTTAAGGATTGTAACAAAAATTGTTAATATTGTATTTTAGTTGTTGATAACGAATTCATTCCTTTTGTCATCGTTACACTGCCACCGGGTTGTTGCCCAGTGTCGTTACACTGCCACCGGGTTGTTGCCCAGTGTCGTGGTTTTCTGTTTTTGTCTTGTGCTGTTCTGGTGGCTTGGGTGATTGTTACTTTTGATCTTTGACAGGATTCTGATATGCCCTCTAAACATCTTTTTCATGGTCTTCCTCTCGCCTTCTTTCCTGATGTTATATTGTAGAAGATTATGTATACTGTGGCGTTTTGGGTGCATTCTTATTCTTTGTTTCTCAATGTAATTCAAGCAAGGTTGTGTGCCAACTTTCGTTCTTATGCAGATGTTGGTGATTATGTCTGTTCTGGTGTTGTTGGTAACTTTTCGAAGACAGCGCATTTCACATGTAGTTATTTTTGTGACTACTTTGCTCATTTTCCATGTTTGCTCTGGTGACACAAAGTAGGCATGAAAATGCTGATGATCATCTGCTGCTTAGCTATCAGTAAAATGTCTGAGTGCCTTAACAATGGGGCTAGCTGGTAGGTTACATCATTTGCTTTTTGCACTCTAGTTTTTATCTTTCTATCTAGTCTTGCGTCTTCTGTGACTAGAAGAATAATTAACGAAATCTAACAGATGCAATAAAGCAAATCAAATCATAGGAGAAACTGAACTAATTTTGAAATACAAACATGTCACCATGAACACTAAAAGAGTATTATACAACACAAACGTTCTGCCAAACCTGGACACTGACATCAAACGATAGAAAAACTAGTCACGACAAAGATGAAGTATCTACGCAGAATGTTGGAAATATCAAGAAGAGAACGGTTTAGAAATGAAGACATCAGGGAAAAAGTGGGTAAAACATCAATACTGAACTTCATCAAGAAACAACAAATTAAATGGCTTCGTCACACGTGCAGATTACCAACAGACAGTGCGCCTCAAAGAACAATTCTACTTCAATGCAGTGGATGCATAGCAAAAAGCCGTCCACGCCCGAGTGGTTACCGGGGCCCAAATTTCACATAACAGCTAACCAGATAGACCACATATGTATTGAAAAGAAATTTAGAACATCATTACAAGACGTTAAAGTGTGCAGAGGTGCAGACGTGGCATCGGATCACCACCTCCTGTTAAGTAAAATCAGGCTGAAACTTAAAAGATATTCAACAAACCCAAATTATAGAAAGCAGTTCAAAGTAGAAGAGCTTAGGAACCAGGAAGTAAGAGACAGATTTGCAGTCGCAGTATCAAACAAGTACCAAGCATTGGAACAGCTGGTAGACGATATGAATATTGAGGAACATTGGCAACAGATAAAAATATATGGAAGGATACATGCTCAGAGGTTTTGGGAGATAAGGAGCGGAAAAACAAAGACTGGATAACAACAGATACCCTTAGTCTGATCAAAGAAAGAAAAAGCAGGAAAGCGGATCTAAACAGATGCAAAACTAGAGGTGCTAAAGCTAAAGCCCACAAGGTATATGGGAAGCCAACAAAAAGGTTAAACAAAACATAAGAAGGGATAAAATAAAATATATAGAGGAGTTGGCAGGAGAAGCAGAAGAAGCAGCAGAAAAAGGAAATATGAGGGACCTGTATAACATCACAAGGAAGTTAACAGGAAAATACAAACAATCAAGTGGCCTTATAAAAGACAAGAGAGGCAAAGTAATTAGCAACACTAAAGAACAAATGGAGAGATGGAAAGAACATTTTGAAGAACTGCTTAATATGCCAAAACCGCAGGTCCCACCGGAAATAGAGCCAGCTAAAGAGGAGCTACAAATTAATTGTGAAAGACCAAGTAAAGAAGAAATAATGAAGGCCATAGAAAATTTAAAGGATAGGAAAGCAGAAGGGCCAGACAACATTCCCGCAGAGGCCATTAAGGCAGATAAAGATATCTCAACAGAGCTACTATACAAATTACTAGGGAAGATATGGGAGAGAGAAGAGATACCAGTAGAGTGGAAAGAAGGTCACTTGGTAAAACTGCCAAAGAAAGGAGACATGCAAGAATGTACGAACTATAGAGGGATAATGCTACTATCAGTGCCAGGCAAAGTATTAAACAGGATTATACTCGATAGACTTAAAGAGGCCATAGATAAACAACTGAGAGAAGAACAAGCAGGGTTCCGTGGGAATAGATCCTGCACAGACCAGATAGCTACACTGCGCATTATAGTGGAGCAAAGCTTGGACTGGAACTCGACACTATACATAGGTTTTGTGGATTATGAAAAGGCGTTTGATAGTCTGGATAGGGAATCATTGTGGAAACTATTAATACACTATGGAGTTCCACCCAAGATTGCAAACCTAATAAAGAAAACGTATGAAGGAATGAAATGCAGAGTCATAAACGAGGGCCAATTGACGGAATCCTTTGAGATAAGAACAGGGTGAGGCAGGGATGCTTGTTATCACCATTCCTGTTCTTGCTGGCCATAGATTGGATCATGAAATCAACAACGGATAACAGAGGGGAATACAATGGACACTTGTGAAACAACTGGAGGACCTGGATTTTGCAGACGATCTGGCTTTGCTGTTTCACAACCACGCACAGATTAAAGACAAAATGAATACCCTAAATAATAAGTCTCAGCAGCTAGGTTTGAAAATACACAGGGGAAGACCAAGGTCATGAGAATAAATGCTGCAAATGTAAACCAGATTATGCTGGAGGAAACAGCACTGCAGGATGTAGAACCATACACATACCTTGGAAGCAACATAGACACAGAAGGAGGAACAAACAAAGATGTTAAGATAAGAATACAAAAGCAAGAGGGAACTTTATTGCATTGAGTAAGATATGGAAGGCAAGGGAGATCAAAACAAACACAAAATTGAGAATTTTCCAGTCAAATGTGAAGTCAGTGCTGTTCTATGGCTCTGAAACATGGAAGACCACAAAGGAAACTATCAGAAAACTGCAGACCTTCGTAAATGGATGTTTACGTAGGATAGAAGGATTGAGATGGTATGATAAGATTACAAACGAGGAACTCAGGAGAGAACAAAGCAGATACCAGTGGAGAGAGAGCTCAGGAAGAGACGCTGGCGATGGATAGGACATACATTGAGAAGACCGACCGGAAGCATCGCAAGACAGGCATTGTTTTGGAACCCGCAGGGAAAGAGGAGTAGGGAAGGCCTAGGCAGACCTGGAGAAGAGAGCTGGAGACGGATATAAAGAGGATAGGCAAAACATGGAAAGAATTGGAAGGGATGGCAAGAGAGAGGAAGAGATGGAAGAAGTTTGTTGAAGACCTGTGCTCCGATGGGAGTTGAAAGGTGATGATGATGATGATGAACAGATGCAATAAAGCAAATCAAATCATAGGAGAAACTGAACTAATTTTGAAATACAAACATGTCACCATGAACACTAAAAGAGTATTATACAACACAAACGTTCTGCCAAACCTGGACACTGACATCAAACGATAGAAAAACTAGTCACGACAAAGATGAAGTATCTACGCAGAATGTTGGAAATATCAAGAAGAGAACGGTTTAGAAATGAAGACATCAGGGAAAAAGTGGGTAAAACATCAATACTGAACTTCATCAAGAAACAACAAATTAAATGGCTTCGTCACACGTGCAGATTACCAACAGACAGTGCGCCTCAAAGAACAATTCTACTTCAATGCAGTGGATGCATAGCAAAAAGCCGTCCACGCCGAGTGGTTACCGGGGCCCAAATTTGGGGTGTAAAGAATAGAACCCTGTTACCTGCCATGCATGTCGTAAGAGGCGACTAAGGAGGTTTGGCTGAAATCGGATGCATGTGTCCTAAGCGTGTAGAAGTCTATGCGTTTAGGGGCCTACCAAACCAATGTGCAACGTATACACGTTCTTGGCAAAGATCAAACAAATCACAAAGAGATTAAAATTGGTCGTAAAGAACGAACGCAAAGAAGAAGAAAAGGCCGTCCACTCAAAAGGTGGACTCAGAAATAACAGAGACGACGAAAAATACTATTTAAGAAGCGCACACAAAATCCCGTTCTAGAAATCT
Organism: Arion vulgaris; assembly: GCA_020796225.1. Taxonomy (NCBI): domain Eukaryota; kingdom Metazoa; phylum Mollusca; class Gastropoda; order Stylommatophora; family Arionidae; genus Arion; species Arion vulgaris. The sequence continues at coordinate 23,048,243 of CM036761.1, read as the reverse complement.
CTTCTTATCCTGACGCTGTAAAGCAAAACAGGATTAGAGAAGTGCACACAAAGCCCGTTCTAGAAATCTCTTCTTATCCTGACGCTGTAAAGCAAAACAGGATTAGAGAAGTGCACACAAAAGCCCGTTCTAGAAATCTCTTCTTATCCTGACGCTGTAAAGCAAAACAGGACTCAAGAAAAGAAGAAAGAAAAGTTTTTGCCAATCAGTAATTTATGCAGTATACAGTCACTTAGTTTCTTTCTTTCTTTCTTTTGTCCTTCTCTGCTTTTTTCCGCTAGGCGTAGCAGGTTTAACTGATGATCGGTTTCCGAGATAATGCACGCTCGGTCGCTTGATATGTTGTGGTATTGTGGATTTTTAAGATGTCTGTAACTCCATCAACCCATCTTTTTCTTGGTCTGTCCTTTCCTCTTGATGATTCCATTTTCAGGTTGTACGCTCTTGCAACTGGTGTATTCGGTTCATTCTGACCAAGTGGCCAAACCACTTGAGTCTATGTTTTTCAATAAATCTAATAGCAGGTGTTATTCCGACTGTTCTTCTAATTTCCTCATTTCTTATATGGTCTCTTCTTGTTTTATTTACTGCTTTCTCAAGCATCTCATTTCGCATGTGGTAATTTTCCTTTCTTGTTCTTTTGTCAGTGCCCATGTTTGTCACTTAGCAACGATTACTATTCGACATCATTACTGATTCGTAGTAACGGGTATTTCAACTTGACACAACCTCCGCCGTGGGGAAGTGAAAATGTTGCTGAAGTCTGGCTGAACAAGAGACGAGCTGTTAAATTATACCAGGAGGACCACTAACACACAACCTAAATACGCCAAGCACCTGAAAAAAGACATGGACGAGAAAAGAGTGTACTTTAAGACATGTGCAAATCTAACAGCTAAGAGCTCTCTACATTGGACGAGTTCTACAGTAGGCTATGCGCCAAAACATTCCTGTATAATTTCTGGAGATTTCATCAGAGTATGAATGTTACTACGCGACATAGAGGCATTCCGAATTTCTAGAACACAGACCAGTCCTGGCAAAAATCTGATGAGAATATGGGTAGAGCTTTCATTGAACGCAATATACAGAAGAAAGAACATTATGGTGTGACCGAAATATTGATGACCCAGAGAACCATAGCAGAGCTATGCAGTGTTGGATAAAGAACTGTGATGTTATCAAAGCAGCCCTTAAAACGTCAGGCAACACTGCTTCTATGTCATCATGGCATTCAATATCAAGATATTAGTGACTTATCAAATGATAACATGAAGGACCTGGACACAAAATTCAACGTCAGCATCCATGGCAGAGAGATCAGAAGGAAGCATGTAACTAGCATGTCCCTATTATTTGAATCCCTTGTGGGCTCCGGCAACACAATGGAGATCTTAACCAGTTATTTGCTTCTAAACATAAATTTGCTTCCTCTTTTTTTAAACATTTTTAGAAGCAGATAATGTAAAATATAAACTCTACTTTTGTTCATATAAAAACCGTTGCACTTATTTAAATATTCTCGTTTCTAAAAGGCATTTTCCACATATAAGTCGTGTTTTACCAATTATGTCTGATTGAAGTGGGCAGGTAAGTGTAAGCGTTCGCAAACATATCGCCAAAAAATGTGAGTAAATCTAGCTCTGACATCAAAATAATGGCGGATGGTGTAACATTGTAATATTTACAGACCACTAAACATAGCTCTTTACACTGTCGAGAGATTCATTAACAATGATGTGAAACGTGTACTGTACTTGCCATCCTACACAGATAAAACAAAAAATATATGCAATTAGTAGTGTTAGCTAGGATGTTTTGCAGTTAGAAAAATGTCCAACTACCGTATACATTACAAGCCTATTTTCGTAAATTCTTTACCAGAGTAGGAGTGTGACTAATTTTGTAGATAAAACTTAACTAGCCTTCTAGAATCCTTTAACTTTGTAAAAATAAAATTCAATGTTAAAGCAGTTCTACTGTATTTGTTGGAAACATGAAGGACGACTAAAATAGTAACTAATAAATTGCAAACATTCATCAAATGGTGTCTACGCAGAATAGAAGAACTTGAAATGGTATATGGTATACAAACGAGGAGTTATGAACAGAACGAGATTTTTATCACATCGAAACAGGATGTGAAGAAAAGACGCTGGTTAGGATGCACCTTGAGAGAAACTGAGAGGGCTCTTTTTCTGGAAACCACCAGAAAGCAAAAGAGAGGAAATCCTAGAAATACAGGACGAAGAGAATGATCTACGGAAAACCTGGAACGAGATACAAGAGATAGCTAAAGGTAGGAAGACTTGGAATGAATTGGTCGAGGGCCAAGTTCCTACCGTGGTTTGGAAAGCACATACGAGACAGAGATGGATCAATATAAGTCAGGAACCAATCTCATTTTTAAAAATATGATAAAATTCGTTGATTACACTAATTGATATTAAGATTTCACATCGATGAGAGAAAAATAGTGTCTATATTAAGGCTTTCTTCTGTTTAAAATGAAACTGTAACAGCCGTACTAACAAATTTTATAAATGCACAAACCAAATTTTAACTGGATGACAGATAACCGATAAAACGAAGACATGTGACATCAAATTTGCAGCATTTGTTTGTTTTTATCAACCAGTTTAATCACTCTGTGATGTTTCGTTTTAACCAAGAACGACTAAAAGTTGTGGTTCATCGGCCCCTACACGTGTAGGGCACGCACATCTGAAATTTTCGGCATATGGCAATGTTTGAGTCTGTCTCGTCTTACACTTTCCTTCTACATCGTTTAAAACACTCTTTTATGATCATTTTAAGCCGTATGTTTGGGTTTGTGTTTGATTTGCGCCAAAGAACATGTTTACACTTTGCAACCTTTCTGACTGGGTGAGATCTTTCGGATTAGGAACATTTTCATCTATTTTGGGACACGTATCTTTGAACTTGTTTAGGAGAAGCAAATTATGGCCACACCCAGTTGACCTGGAAACTCAGCTTTGGGGAAACCTGACAGACCTGAAGCTGACCGCCTAGTTTGTGGTCCCCAGTAAATTAAGCGCATGACCAGAGATCGCTGAAGAAGAAGAACTTGTTTAGATTTGTCTTTGCTAAAGTTCACAATTTCCATCTTTCTGGAAAGCCACTCTTTTAATCATCCTTATAGTTGTTTTTGCATCATGAGATATGATCTAATCCAAGTAGTTTGTTTGTTACTTGATGACTTTGTTGAGGTCGTTAATGTTTAGGAATTTCCTCAACCGCTTTGGGTCACATATATATATATCATCATCATCATCAGGTACCATGCCGGTTGGCGTAGGCTATCATGGATCTCCACATATCTCTGCTGTTTTCTATTGTCTCAGATGTTGACACCCTTTCATGCCATGAAGTTAGGCTATCCAAAATTGTTTCTCTCTGTCTCGTCTCCCTTCGATTTTACCGGTTGTTACAATGTGTTCATAACCTCCCTTCCTCATCACATGTCTGAAAAATGATGACTGCCTCTTTATTATATTGATAAGCTTTCTGTGTCTTGGCTCATTCAACACCTCCACATTAGTCATTTTAGCTGTCCATGGGATTCTCATCATTCTTCTATAAAACCATATCTCTGTGGCCTTCAGAGATTTTTCGATCTGTTTTTCATTGCCCATGAATCACATCCGTAAGGCAGTATTAGTTCGAATATATATATATTCTGTCTACTTCCCTGTCTGACATACCGGTATATGCTATGTCCCGAACTGTGGAAGACAAATAGTAGCGACGAATCATTAATGAAAAGGATAAAAAAGCTGACAAAGTCTAGACCTGTGATAGACAACCTACAGCCAGTGAGGTCGGAACGACCCACCAAATTATTGTCTGTCTTTAAGCTCTGAGCTAAATAAAGTAATGTAGGAAAAGCGAGCTCATAAAAATTCCCCCCTTTCAAATCAGTATTAGAAAATATATAATAATGCGCTATTAAACATTGCCTTTAAAAATAGTTTCTTCAAATCTCTGATCGTACAAGTAAAACAATGCTCTGCAAAACACGTTGGGGAGAGGGAAGGGATGGTGGTTGCGGAACGAACTTAGATGCTACAAAGACAGCGTCAGTCGGAGTCACTGATAATGAAAAACTAAGGAGACAGCTGCATTCTCGATGGTGGTCAAATCTCTTTAAAAATCAAAAGAATGAAGTTGTTCTTCTTCTTCTTCTTTCGAATCCTGTATGCCTCACAGCGTCAGGTCAGGAAGAGATTTCTAAAACGGGCCCTAGTATGCGCTTCGTAGATAGTCTCTTTCGTCGCCTCTGTTATCTCTGAGGTCCATCTTTGCGTGGCCGGCCTTTTGCTTTGTACCCATTGTATCGGAGCAGCATTGCTCTTTGGGGTGCACTGTCTGATGGTAATCTGCTTACGTGACCGAACCATTTAATTTGTTGTTTCTTGATGAAGTCTAGTACTGATGTTGTACCCACTTTTTCCTGATGTCTTCATTTCTCAACCGATCTCTTCTTGTTACACCCAGCATTCTGCGTAGACACTTCATCTCTGTTGTGACTAGTTTTCTTCTATCGTTTGTTGTCAGCGTCCAGGTTTGGCACTGGTAACATAATGTGGGAGAAAGATTGTGTTGAACATTGCTCTTTTGTGTTCATGGTGACGTGTTTGCATCTTAAAATTGGCGCCATTTGCCCTATCATTTGATTTGCTTTGTTGCATCTGTGTTGAATTTCATTAGTTATTCTTCCATTTGCTGAAAAAATGCTCCCAGGTATGTGAAATCTTTTGCTTGATTTAGTAGATGATTATCGATGTAGATGTTGGTAGTGTTTTCCTCTCTCGCGAATGTCATTACTTCTGTTTTGTCGAAGTTGCTTTGTCTGTGCAAAAGAAGGAATAGTGGTAAGTGGATGGTACGTACATAAGTAAGATGTTGAACATTAGTAATCATTTCTTCCAAGTTGTGCAATAGCAAACAAGAAACGTAAAGTGGACAAAGAATGTGGTAGCTCCAGGTCTGCAGATTATTTCTTTATTCTGTATCGTAATAACCCAGTGTTAATAAACTTGATGAATACTTTGTAGTTAGCCAAACACCAACATATTTCAACAAGCTTGTGCGAGAAGCTCACAAGCACAATCTTTCCATAACATGTGTAAGCTACTCATTTACTGTTTTGCATCATCCTTCACTATCTTTCCTGTTCTCTACTTTCCTTCAGTAATATTTCTACATTATATTAACTTGCACAAATGTATAGGATTTAAATGTGATAGCATCTAGCTCTCTGAATCCTCAAATGTTCGCCCTGGTATAAAAACAGATGTCCACCTTAGGTCTATACTGTGCCAACTTTAGCATAAGTATCCACTGGTTGAACCGATCAAAAGGACACAAGAGTAGTCCGAATCTCTTTTATAGATCGGACAACAATGTTAAGGATCTCATGGTTTGAAGTTCCCTAAAAGTCAGTCACTTTGGCACCATCAGTCCTAGTCCGTCAGTCGACAAATAATGTTATTATGTGTTTCCCAGAGAATGGTTTTATATCCAAATCCAGCAATTGTTATCAATGTCAAGATCTGAATATATTATGATATGACTTACATAGGTAACACTGGCAAACAGAATGGTGACTAGCTGTCATCATCTATATTAGCACTATCCACATGGCGCCAGTGTGATACATCCCTGGCATCCTATTTTATTCCTCTAGCTTTGACGTTAATCAGAATTTCATGAAAAACAATTTGTTTCTGAAAAGATTGTTTTTCATAAGCATAATAATTTTAATATTTAACTTGCAGTCAGAAGTAAGTTTTCATCTGTTATTATTTTTTATTCATTTTACTATTAACATTTTGAAAAAATGATTAGTAGTATTATTATTGCATTTGTCACATGGTGCCAGCACCTTCACAGTCATTAGTCAGATGCACCACAATATATTCAAGAGTTGGAGAACACCGATGTATATGTATCATCATCATCAAATTCAGGTCTAAGCGCTCTGTCTTCTTCTTTAATGCTCCAAAGCGACCGCTTGTTAAACCACTCTTCGTCATTTGCATGTGATCTGAGCTTAAGAGCGATTGATGTTGTGCACCCACAGTAGGCAATACCATTCATTTCTGCACGCATTTTATTTACTAGGTAGTTTCCTAGGCCCCTAACTCCGTCGCCTCTTACAACATGCAGCGAGGTCGCAGTGTTACTGTTCTTTTCAACCTTGCAGCCCAGCAACACAAGGCGTAAACTCTGTGGCTAAGCCGTTTGCCATGCGCTTAGAAGGCTGTGGGTTCAAATCTGGGCTGCACCATTCAGTTCACAAGTGTATTTTTTCTGCAGACGCTACAGATTTCATACTTCTCGGCAGGTGGCATGCCATTTCTGCGGGGAAGGACCTACCATTTGGGTAAATCCGGTGCAACAATAACGTCCATCCTTCGTGTTTAAACCCTCTTTTATAGACTGCATCTATCACATTTCATGTTTTGCTATTTCATCATCACTTGCCTGGGACATTTGTTACTAATGAAGTGAAAACCACTCTTTTGGACAACTTCATGTGTCACAATCTATTTATTTTTCATGAATCACAAAACAATTTGAGCAGGGAAATATTTGAGCATGTGCTGTATAAGGACTTTCAAACGCAACATTGATGTTGTGAGAACTGTTTAATGAATGCAAAATATGGAAAAGCAAAATCTTTACAAATGACAAAGACCATTATCAAAAACAAAACCTAATGTTATTTTATTTCAATAAATGTAGCTTTCTTACTTCCCAAACATTTATGTGTTCACATTAAGCTGTATTACATAGCAATCTGTTTTACACAATAAGGCTACTAGCTCCTTATACCATCCTTTCATGACATAGTGTCCAAAGGCGAAGAATTGATTTCCTTGCACTGGATTTGCCCATATGGCTCTGTCCCTGTTGGCAGAGATAGTATGCCATCTGCAGAGGGCATTGCAAAAAGCACAAACTCCGTAGCTCCAGCAACAATCCAAGGGATTTCATGAAAAAATTGCACTTGTCAGTCCAGATTCGAGCCCACAACCTTCATTACAACAGGCAAATGACGTAACCAATTCGCCATTGAGACCCCTCCCCCTCATGACATAGTGTGGCGGCATGAAGCGAATCTATGCTGTCTTCCCCAATCAGAAGCCATGTGATCCATATGGGTTGTTTACAACAGACATACAAAAATACTAAACCACATTTTAGCAGCAAACACTAACTTATAACCCTTGGTTATATTAATTGACTTCACAGCTCTGTGGGCAGACCCATAGGTGCCCAGTCTCCCCCAACAGATGTTGAAGGGTATGCATGCTGATGGTTTCTGTGGCTCGCTGGTTAAATACACTTCTCTCTCTGCCCCTCAAGCATCCAGCTCTACTTGCACAAAGTGGATTCTAAACCCTCTTAAATCACTGGATTGATTTAATCTCAATTTTAGTGTCCTCATCCAAAAGTGTGGGTGTCTGTGAATTGGCAGTAGTGAGCTTGATCACAACCCAATAGTACCTGGTTCAAACTCTTTGGAGCAGTTTGGAAGCAAATTTGTTACAGTGATTTTACGAACAGTAAAAATAGACCTCACTGTTCAGAAAGCAATGGCAAATTTGAATGTATAAGCGGTACATAGAAAATTAACAACTCATTTACTGCGCTTGATGGCGACGTCTTGTAAAGAATATATCACAATTTTCCTTCCACAGTAGATCGCAGAGAGACCAAAGAACATCCCCCTTTTCCATCCTAAACTCCCCAACAATCGATACAAGCATGTTCGCTCTAACATTGCTGTGAACACTCGGATGACTGTAGATCCACTTGAGTCTCTGGGGGTTGTAAACCTCTATACATGACATCCAATTGTACCGCAACCTGCCATTCTGGGTCTTCTGAAGCATTGACTGAGAGTCGAAACAACAACTCCGAAACCATTAAGAGTCCCACAGAGTCAATAGAGGGCAGCAGTAACAGCCTCAACCTCTATCCTTATACTGGAAGTAGTTGTCCTGTATGCTCTGCAATGACCCCATCATGCATACTAGCCAAGAAACCCCAGCCAGACTTCTCACCATGATACACAGATCCATCAGTATAAACAACATCATCATCACTTGCTTTATCTTTTATCAGCTGCATAATTGCGAGTTCAGCCTTCATGTTGCCCAAATCTCTACATTCTCTTCCAAGAGTAATGATAACATTGCGGTAGTTGGCCATCTAACATCTGTTGGGATTCATTCTTCCCTTTTGGTAGCGCACAATGTGGTCACCTGGCTAATTGTTCTCTCAGCCTGAGCCATCCACGACATACCACGCTTGATTCTCATGCCCTAAACATCATTAGTATTCTTGTGCAGTGGATAACCGTATGCCTTACTATGTATAAATGTCCTGACTCTGTTACTGCCATATTCTAGTCACAAAATTTCCTAGTCATTAGATTAAGATATTCAAAACAAAGTTTGAGCATATAATTTCAATGAACTGGTTTGGAATTAATTTCTTCAGTGTTAAAGTGCCATGCATTTAAAGCTCAGTAGCAAAGGCAATCTTGAACTTCATATTATTCAAGCTTGGTGCATATCTAGCAATTAACTTGTGATGGGCATGAATCTTTCATCACCATGACATTAGACCACAGTGTCAGTGAGCAAATAACAACAGAATGTGCAATAATTAATACCCAAACAGGAAGTAACCAAGACTGGTAACCATATTGTGCAGATTTAGACAAGTCCATAATCATGGCATGGTAGGTTGATTACCCGCCTTTGATGAAGGAAGCTTGGTGATGGTCTAAGACACAATCTTGGTGGTCCTTAGATGATAAAAAAAAGGCTAGTATACTTTATCACCAATCCCTTCTCCCCAAACAAGAATCATCAACACAGACCATGTGTAAACTTCAATTATTGCACCACTGAAAGAAGACATGGCTGTATTTGAACAAATTTTAATATAAAGTATTAAAACTATCTGCCAGTGCTTGCTGGTTCCTTGTCACTGTCCAAAGATTTCAGAAGACGAAAGAGTGCTGCTGCCTCACGTATTCGACTGAACTCAATGCAGAAAGCTTGAACTTCAATGAAAATATCCTTTAAAAAAAAAAAAAGGAGCAATTACAATTGTGCAAATATATAAAAAAGAAAGAATGGTCTTGTTAAAAAGAGTTATCAATTAATCATATCTAGTTATATAAATTTATTAATTATTTTTGCCCAACTGCCCAGAAAAAAAAATGAATTATTTTAAACAAGTTTTCTACTTGAAAGTAATAGGAATCTAATTCTGTTATTTAACATGACATAATTAATTAACTAATAGAATGTTACAATTTCAGGGTCTCTATGGCAAAGACGTTTGTCTGTCATTCTGAAGATTGAGAGTTCAATCAATTGATCAATCAATCAAATTGATTTTCTGGAGGTAAGAAGTTTGTGCAACCCTCTTGACAGATGGGACATGTCATATATATCAACAGGGATAAAGCCACATGGGAAAACCTGATGCAATGAAGTCAATCATTCACATTTAGAACCTTGTAGATGTTAAAATTTAATTTGTATGAGTGTCTTTATAAATGTTTAATCCAATGCATCTCTCAAAATGAGCTATTCCTTTAGAAAATATTTAATGGCTATTAAATGAGACATTGTTTAAATACAAAAAGTATTAAAAGTAATTTATAATGTGTCTCTTATCTCTGAATATGTCTAAACATGTTTACAAACTGAAAGATAAAGCTTCAACTTAGAGAAAAGTACTTGGGAAAACTATTAAGATATCTTGACTATGTAAGATAGAGAAAAGTTACCAAGTTCTTCTTTCTCTCTTTTTCTTTTTTCTTTCTCGAATCCTGTTGCCTCACAGCGTCAGGTCAAGAAGAGATTTCTAAAATGGGCCCTTGTATGTGCTTTGTAGATAGTGTCTTTCGTCGCCTCTGTTATCTCTGAGGTCCATCTCTTGCGTGGCCGACCTATTGCTTTGTACCCATTGTATCAGAGCAGCATTGCTCTTTAAGGTGTACTGTCTGTTGGTAATCTGCTTACGTGGCCGAACCATTTAATTTGTTGTTTCTTGTTGAGGTCTAGTACTGATGTTGTACCCACTTTTTCCTGATGTCTTCATTTCTCAACTGGTCTCTTCTTGTTGCACCCAGAATTCTGCGTAGACACTTCATCTCTGTTGTGACTAGTTTCCTTCTATCATTTGTTGTCAGTGTAGTGTTGACCCAAGTTCTTCTGATACATTGATACGAAGAGATCATGATAAAACTGATTCAAAATCTGTACTACAGGTTTTGATAGAACCAAACCAAATTAAAACCTGTAATATATAATCCCTGGCATATGCTATCAACCATTTGTTTTCCTTCTTTCAATGTAACCTTACAGTGGACTTCAGGGAATAAAAGAGTAGACAACATGGCAAAGGAAGAATCTTCCAGTACACAAGTGAACAAGCCTGCTAGATCACAATTTTCTATTGAATTATATTTTTTTTAAACTAATCAAACATATCATTACAATCTGCTTGTCTAATATAAGGTGATGCTGCATAAGGTTACTACAATCAATGTTGCACGGATATTAAAGAGTATTTTATTTGTCATCAATTTTGTTTGTTAAGTTGTTGAAAAGTCATGGAGACTAATTATCTGAACTTTACTATCAAATATAAACTACGGGACTCAAAATACAAACATATGATCAAATGTTATGGTATTTCATACAGACTGTATAGAAAACTAACTCACTACATACCTTCACATCTATAGTTCTGTTTCGAATAAGAGACTGAAGGAATACACAAGTAAGGCGAACCAGTCTGTTCTGGAAGTAACGATCTTTGATGGTCTCACAAGTGGTTATACAGTTAGATATGTATAAGTGAATAAACTCTGATGGAAGTTCTACTTGCTGAAAACATTCAGAAATAATTGCTCATAAACAGTCACAAGTGACAAGTGTCATTAAATGTTTCATGTGTGATAAATCAAAATATGAAAAGTCATGGAATATTATATTCGTTCTTCACTTGCACAGAAAGGGGTGTAACGCTGTGCGACTCACTTACAGGACATATCTATAGGTGCTAAGGTCCCTGCCCCAACAAATCCACCAGCCCGTTAGTTTGATGTTTAATCAATATTTTCGCATATTTGGTATGTTTTTCTTTACGTGCTGTATCAATGATGACACACATCTCTCTCAATGTGGTCCCTCTAATCTCAAATTCTTTTGTTCAGACAGACTTTCTCAATGCATTCAGAATGTCATGTCAGTGACCTCTGATATCATAGCTGTGGTAGCCAATCTATCCATTCATTACCCATGAAGGTGATTTCTCTGATCCCAGTCTTTATCAGTTTATCGCAAGTTAGTGACTACTGGAAGTAAGTAATCTCAGTTCAGATGTTAACTCTTTCATGTCATGAAACTAGGATGTCCAGAATCTTCTCTGGTTTCCCATTGATTTTGTTGATTGTCAATATGTGTTCTAAACCACCTTCTCATTACATGCCAGAAAAAAATTATTACTGCGCTATGGTGATAATGAGTTTCGTGTGCATTAACCTCTTTTAGTACATCAGCATGAGTAATTTTAGAAGTCTACGGATTCTCGGGAATACATAAATAAATCACATCTCGGAGGTATATTGAGATTTTGCTATCTGTATAATTAATGGTAGAGACGTATTAATACTGGCTTTATGTAGCAATGAAGAACAATATTTCCAACTTCCAACAACTTGTTGCATAAAATGTCTATCATTTTCTGAATTTTAATTTTTATGTAGCAATGAAGAACAATATTTCCAACTTCCAACAACTTGTTGCATAAAATGTCTTATCATTTTCTGGAATTTTAATTTTTTATGTAGCAATGAAGAACAATATTTCCAACTTCCAACAACTTGTTGCATAAAATGTCTATCATTTTCTGAATTTTAATTTTTATGTAGCAATGAAGAACAATATTTCCAACTTCCAACAACTTGTTGCATAAAATGTCTATCATTTTCTGGAATTTTAATTTTTCTTGGCCTAAACTGTTCTTTACATCTTTCGTAAAATATTATCAGAATTCAGACATATTAAAATTGATGGAATTGTCTTAGCAACACTTACTTATTTTGAAGATGTATTTGATAGATGCAGCATCTGTAGCTTAAGCGGTAGTGAGCTCCAATCACAATCCAAGCGTACTGGCAAACTCACAGCGGCAAGTTTGGAAGCAAATTAGTTCTTGGATTTTACGAACAATTAAAATAGACATCACCGTCAGAAAGCAATGGCAAACTACTGAACGATAAGCGTGCCTAGAAAATCACTACTCGCTTACTGTTGTTGACGGCTAAGTCCTGTAAAAGATATGCCATGATTTTCATTGTGATAGATTAAATTACTATAATTCCATCTTTTTGTTACATTAAACAGATGTTCACAGATGTCTAATAACTAAACTAATTCATCTCATCACAATATTGACTGTGAACCAGATACCAATAAGTACATAGTAAATTAAAACAATATTGACTTCCATGCTAGAATTTTTACGTTGATTATTTGTGAATTATTTAATTATCCTTTCATCATAATAATTTGTTAATTTTAAAGCAATAAAACATAAATGAAACAACAGAAAGTTGTTTCAAGACTCTGATTTCTGTATGTTCAAGGAAACTAAGCAAAAGTTTACCTAGATTTGGTATGACTAATGAAAGACAATAAAATGTGTATGCTTACTGTTGTAAGTCTGTTGACAACCTCCATTGAATGAAGTGACATCTCCATGTTCACTAAAACTTGAAAATAGCTAGCAACAAACAAGTGTACAATAAAACAATTAATTTATTACAAGTGTAAAATGACAAACAAGAATGTATTATACTTTACTGTGAAAATTAGTGCTTAGCTGTGATATTTTCTTCTATTTTTAACAAAAGATATGTCATATGTATACATCAGTTATCTTCATATATGTTCAGCTATCTGTCTTGCCATTGAATAGAAAATTCCATTGACAAGAGAATGTCCCATAGCCTTTGCAGACTACAGGGCATGATGTGACTGTAACTTCAATAATTTATAACTCATTCCCTGAGGACATAATGCAATTTGAAGGTTGGGCTTTATCTGAACTTTTGTTTTGATTGTATGAGGCCCCTTGTGTCCATACAAACAAGCAGGCTTTAAAAGGCAAGACAACACCCAGAAGCTACAAGACTTAACAAACTCAATCCATACTAACCATCAACCTACTTTGATGTTTGGCAGAAAACAGGCCTGCAGATGGTGTTCCAAAATGAAAATGAGGACTATATAGGGTCTGTGAAACCAGTAATGGCTGTCTAATCTGTAACATCAACTTCAGCTTAGATGCAACTTTCTGTATCAATATTAGGGGTTTAACTAACTATTTGACAAGGTAGATAACTCATTGAGTTACCAGAATATTTGGAAATTTCATGCCATCAAGGTTGAGAATTTCAGTGGTTACATACCAAATGTAACAATGCAGAATAATCTGGCAATCAATGAACACATATATTGATAGACAAAATATTGCATTTGACATAGAAACAAGTTTAGACAATCCATATTGTACTTACTCAGTTATCTGTGTCGAGTTCATTAGCTTGAGTAAAACTTCAATTGCAACTAGTGGATTGTTCTCTACCAGATCTGGCAGCAAAGATAGCACATTTATAGAATAGAAACAACTATTACCAGATGTTTTACAATTTTCAATTCGAATTTTTTATACAAATAATTATTTTACCCTTTGATATTCATTGTTTTTCTCTTTTACTGTTATCTTTATATTAAAAGCCATTTATTAGTTTTTGTGTACATTAACTCTTTCCACGCTTTAAGCTGCACACTGCGCCACAGCGACTTCTGTTCCAAGCTTTAAGCCGCACTGCGCCATCAAGATGTTTCGTCACGCCTGAGCTGTTTCTTCGCCTCGAATTGTTTCGCTTATACAAGTCTTTCTAGTTTTACTTACTAATTTTAGTTTTTAATAGTATTCTTCCGGTTCCTTCATTTTAATAGTCACTTTCTCTTTTGATTTACGTGATCATTCACCCACGCTTTGATTTGCTTCAAGTTTATTTGTTATTGCTACAGACAGCATTTGTAAACAGTTCAATGTGGACCAGGCCTTTCATGTAATAAGCGCCCATGCGGTATCAGCGACAGGCGCTGATTTTATAGAAAAATGCATGGACAATTCAGATTATAGTAGTATTATAAGTAGTATTAGTAATGATTCCGATCCAGAATATAACGATATGAATCAGGCAGACGATCATCATAATATAATGGCCATCAAAGCCCAACTGGAGTTTGATGTCAACTTTTCATCATATCTTCATTTCTATTGGGTATATTGTCATAAAATTTTGCCTGGACTTCACAAATTAGATTACAAAATGATTTCTAGAAGCACATAGGGATACATTTTGAATATGTTGTTATAATGTCACGTAAGTGTTGCATATGTCACTAACAATTTATAATTTTTTTATATTTATGTTGTCATATTTGCCCCAGTTTCTTCTAAAATATCCCATGTATTGCTATTTAACCTTGTTATTCTAATAGATTGTCCAGTTTTCTTCAAATTAGTATATGATAAGATATATATATGTTTATTTATTGATGAATAGTTACGATTTGAAAAAAATAACCCATTGCATTTTTTGCCTCCTTTAAATTAAATGTGTACAACTGAGGAAATAAATGAGCGTGGAAAGAGTTAAGGGTCACACACTTCATAATTGCAGCTAGATGAACAAAAATATACAATACACAGAGAATTAACACAAAAATTAACGCAGAATACTGCGAGAATGATCAAGTACTTATCCAACAAGTGAATGTCCAAGTACTTATCTGAAGTGATATTTGAAACAGGATAAATATAAACTAAAAGGTAATGAATAAAGTTAAATAGCAAATATCTAACCTTAGCTGTGAAAGGTCAATATTGTAAACCAATTTACTGTCCTTGTCTAGTTCTTTCTTGATCTGCTGCTGTTGAGGAGGTGATAATGCACTCTTGAAAGCCTTAGCCATGAGACGTCGTATTTCAACACCAGTTGATGTATTCAAGCACATGTATGTGTCCCATGCAACATTGAAATCGATGTCTGTGGGAATCATCCACACTAGCTGAAACAATGACTATGCTGTTGTACATAGTATATTCATAGAATAGTAGTTCACCAAAAATATATAAGTTGCTACATTTGTCACTACTACTCTATTTCATATCAACTTGTTCAGTACTGTATTTAAACATGAGCCCTTATATAAGAGGTGAACATACAGTAAACTTGTGATGGTGAGTAGAAAACTTGAAACAAATACAATAAATGCAGAATAAATACATAAAAGTATGCTGAAGATGTATACAACAGAAGAACATGATGTGTGGTACCAACAAGCTGTTTTAATTAGTAGAAATTAAAAAACAAAAGGTAAAGTTGAGGAACAAATATGTAAATTATATGGAATCACATAGAAGATACTGTACAAAAGCCAAATGGCAACAAATTAAATAAACAAGTATTCATTAGGACAGACGGCACCCTAAACAGAAATATTGATCATTGAGGTTGCGTTTATGATTCTAAATGATCAACTTGATGTTAAAACTCGGGAAAAAATGTCAAAAATCCAAGCATGTATATTCTATGAAAAAATTTAATATAGAGGGTTTTGAGGAAAAATGCCCAAAAAGTAACCTTGCAAAATACAGGATGATTTATGTTCTATTCAGGTTAGCACTATAGAACTTTCAGATGTTATTGTAAATCGGCATATCTTGAACTGGTAGCAAAATATTTATAAAGTATAATAAAATGAGTTTTTTTCTGAATTTTTTAATGCAAATCCAGATTTTTGACTAAAAAATATGGGTAGAGATATTCTTTTGCATGAGACACAAAAACTGTTCAATGAATTCTTTTAAAGTGGTAGGGATGATCAAATATGCATAAGAAAGAAGTATGCACATTTATACAACAATCCTTTGAGTAGTTTTTGAAAAACGTGTATTTAGTGACATACATTTATGGAAAATAACAATTTTGAGAAAAAGCCAAAAACTAACATATTTTCAATTATTGACCAAATTAATTTACTTTAAGATCCCCAGGAGCATACAAACTTGCCTCATCACATGCTTTAGATGCCATGCTAGTTGTTTTACATCTTTCTATCTTTTTTGTGCCTAAATTCTGTATTAGCAAGGAAGATATGTGGTTTTTATAGATGACAGCAAAATACTGAAAATAATGTTTTCCAAAGGAAAAGTTAAACTAAAACAAAAGTTTCATATCGCACAATTTCATATTATTAACTACAATATTGGCATCATTGACAGTTATTTTTAAGCTCCTCCTCAAAGTAAATGAGATCTTAGGACACCAAGTCCATATAAGATTATGGAAAGATTCATTAGCATTGTGAGAACCACCATGAATATATTTTGGCAACGAAGTCGCAAGATAGCTTGACAAATACTTGCATTATGTTGCCAAAAATAAAATTAGGCAGTTTGTTCTCAATCAACTAAAACTTTATCTTTAGGGCACAAGCTACTCAGCCTATTGCAGTTCTCATGGTTATCTTTGTGATGTTTAAATATGACTCAAATACTATTTATCCAACCAATGTTCTCTAATTTTCCAGAATTTTTCATACAAGTTACATCATAATCACGCTGCATAAGTTTAATGATGCTATTAGTTAATCTATCTGCACTACCATATTACTATAAACACTTTGCTACCATCTGTTGAAGCAAAGTTATGATATTTCCTATACAATTAGCTAAAAAAAACATATACATGCCTAGTTAAAAAATTTAATTAAAATACAAAACTACATATTTTTTTCAAACTAAAGATAGATTCTTGTTCGAAATTGGATGTATTACCTAAAATTTAAAAAAACTCAAATTTCATTTTTTAAGAAAAATCGTTAAATATAGGGGTGCGGTCTGTCCTTAAATAACAGAATATCAAATTAAAAACAGAGCACACACAAGTCAAATTGTACATTAAGGTACTTGAAATGATGACACATTGGGGGTACAAAGGAACTTGGTGCATTTCCTGCATGGAGAGGTTGAATATTTTTCCATATCTAACCATAGATATCTAACCACAATGCAGATAAGATTGAGTTCAGTCATATTAGAGATGGACGATACAACATGGGTGCGGTGTTCAAGTTGAGCCCGTTAAATAACCGTTGGCAGTTGAAAATCAATAAAAATAGACTGTAAAGAAGGCTGCTCTGGCCAAAATTCATGAACAAATTTCAGTAACATTTTTTACCATCTTCAAAATGACTTTGAGGACCCTTGCAGATATTACGGAGTTTGTGCATTTTTGATGAGATCTTCCTGAGTAAGTAAGAGATTGGAGCAAACCTGGTTATTCACCAAAGTGCAACAATGATGAAAGTCCAATCAATCAATACATGACAATACATATGTTTTAAGACATGTTTTCTGTTTGAAGATATTTTGTCAAAGAGATAGACAATGAGGCAGGAGTCACATCTCTCACAGAAAATGCACCAAAGCAGAATAGCCTAAAAAATACACACAGACAATGTTAAATCTATTAGCTACATATGTTTGTCAAACTTAAATTTATGATAAAACTATATTTGCTTAACCTCGTCTTCTGCAATGTGAAGTGGAGGGGCCAATCTAATAAACTCTGGCCGAAGTGTGTTGTCAACTGCACATTTAGAACCAGTGAGTAACATTTCTGCCACATCTCTCTGGATATCTGGGTTTATCGTGTTGGGTTTTCCAAACTGCTCAAAACTGAAATGTAAAAAGCACATGATATTTAGAATAACTGTAAATGAACATTTAAACAAGGTGAAAATAAACAACAATGTGAAACTTCAAGTTAAAACAAATTAAAGCAGTCCACTGTATGAAGTCGATATGTTTACATGTATGGCTGATGAAAAAAGTGAATAAGCAATGGACCAGGCTGATATTCTGAATTCCTAAGGGATAGAGGAAGTGTAAACCATTCAAAGAATGATAGGGAATCTGCATCACTAACCAGACAGAAAGAATACCATATCAACAGTGGTATGGCTAGACAAGAATACTTTACTGAAAGTTAAAGATGAATAGTAAACCAACGTATTGATATTTATTTAGATATTCATACAACAGATAAGGAGAAAAAAGGTAAAGAATATAACAAATAAAGAAAATAGGACAGCCTATATAAAAATATAACTAGAACTATAATAAAACAAAATTATAAGAGATAAGAAATGAGAGGCAATGTTCAAAGAAATAAAAAACAAGACTGAAAGATCGCTGGATGTCACACACTGCGAGACAAACTGAGTAGATCTTGAGGAAATATGAACTAAATGGTTCAATGTGCAGTGGTGACTAAACTAATAGTATGAATCCCTGATATTTCATGTGACACTAAATTTGATATTGATTCTATCCAGTGAATTTAGATGAAGTACAAGCAAAACTGGTTGTCTGAGGGGCAGAATGAGTTTTAACCGGCAAGTCATGGGAACTATCAGTATGCATGCCCTATGCTGGAGAAGAGCTAGTCCCTATGAGTCTGCCAGGATGTTGGTTTAGTAAGCAATGACATTGTTCCCCAACCACATGGCATTGATGTCACAGGGTTTAGATCTACAAAATAAATGTTTTTCACTTTTTAGGCAATAAAACTAAGGTCTGATCATGAGCTATTATATATATTTAGTAGTTTTTAGAATATACTATCATACCAGCAGAAATAGAGTTCTTCAGTGCTATACAGAACTAGTGTTGACATATAGATGCAAGTCATGAGCAATAAATAAAGAGACAGCAAAATCTTGAGAAGTCACAGAGATGTGGTTTACAGAAGAATGCTGAGAATGCCACTGTCTGCTAAAATGACAAATATTTATCTGCTAAAAGTGGGCATGGTAAAGGAAAACCTCATTAATATAATAATGGCAACCATTTTTCGGGTACATAATGCGAAAGGGAGCGGTGGGGTTTTGAACACAGTCACAATTGGTTGATAGCGAGTGATAGAATGGTTAAATGCGGTCGGGTTTGGTTAAACTGATGTCGTTGCACTTCGGGCAGGCCCATGGGTGCTCAGTCTTCCCCCCCAAAAAAGAAGAGTATGCATACAGATGGTTCCTGTGGCTCTCTGGCAAAACACACTCCTAACGCATCAAGTTCTACATGAAAACGGGTAACTCCAAACTGCTTAAATCTTTACGAAACATGTGTTTGACCACACTGTACGGTCAAAATTCATGCGTGGCTATAACCTTAATTTGCATTTCCTATAGAATTTTTTACTGAACATTCATAAAATGAGAACAAAGCATGCACACAAATTTTTAGTCAAGCATACACACAATTCTTTTTAAGTCACAATCTGCAAAACAAATGGAGAATGATACTGAGGATAGCAGAAGAGAGAATTTGGGACAGCCTTAACATCATGGAGTGTCAGCATACATGGAGTGACGATCATACAAGACAAATACAACACAATCACTGGGTTTTCATACAGAAAAGATTCCAACAAAAACAAAAGACCTACCTTGTTGGTTTTGTTTCAGGATCAGCCAAGACGCAGCTGATAGCTGTCTTGCTGGTGTGTGGCATCTCAGACTGCCTCTGAACAATAAAAAGTTGTGTCTGACTGATGTCTGAGGGTAGTTTGTTACCAATATCCATCTGAATTATCTGCGCTGGTGTCTTTTTTAACAGCTGATGAAAAAAATACATTATAAGAAACTAGCAGCTAACATGTGAACTTACAAATTCATTAGAGTAAAGGTTTGTGTCCTATGTGGAGAGATTTGGTAGTTTTCTAGTTATCCCTGATCTCAAGGATGGGTACATAATCCTATCAAAGACTGATGACCAAATGTTGATATAGTGTTCAAGATAAGCACATAATTCAACCCCTGGCAGTTAGAAATCAATAAAATTATGCTAAAAAGTCAAAGTCTGAGTTAAAAATAACCATTTATTTTACAAATGTTCACCATTATCAAAATTACATTGGGTATCCTCATGGGTGTTATGTAGCCCTTGCATGTGCAGTAAGAAAGATATTGGAGAACCTATGCACAATAATGATGGTCATAACAATTACACCATCAACAGATTATCAAGAAATATACAGCTTCCATTTGTACTCTTACAAATTCATTACATTATGAAGAAATATGTAGCTTTTTTCTACTTTTACAAATTCATTACATTATGAAGAAACACGATCTTTGTAGTAGTCTTACTAAATTTGGGACAAATAATGCTAAAAAACACCAGCAGCATAATATTGTGAGAATTTGCATGTTATGTCCTAAATATTAAAAACATTTTGTAAAATTCTCTGCCAACTCTTACTCCACGTGGAAAATGTAAAAACAAGTTTGAGTAATGTCAGAGTTGTTTTTGCAAAGATGAAATAAATCTGGAAAATCAGTACATTCAGCAAGACCACGTTTAGATTACATTGAAGTACTATCTTGCCATTCATTGTAATATCAAATAGAAATGAAGAATAGATTTGAAACACTGAAGGCAGTAGTTCAGGAAGAGATGACATCAGATGAGTTAGCTGTACTTGTTGGAGATATCCTATTGTTATCAGTCAAAGATATGGTACCACAAAAAAAAGACAGGAAGAAATACTGAAATTCAAACAATACACTAGAATTCATACAACAGATAAGGGAGAAAAAAAGGCAAAGAATAAAACAAATGAAGAAAATAGGATAGCCGACATAAATATAACTTGAACTATAATAAAAACAAACAGAAAATAAATTTTAAAAAAAAAGATAGAGACCAAAGTTAGAAAACCAGAAGAAATTGAGATGAAATGTTAAAAAAAATAAAAGTTAAGAAATCATAACTTTTAAACCAAAACTACATACAATAAAAGACAAAGCTGGAAGAACCCGACAGAACAAGAAGACATTCTCAACAAAGGGAAAGAGTATGAAAATGTATATTAAGAGAGATAAAAAGTACAGTACAATGTTTATAATATTTATCACAATACATAAAAAATGAAGACTCACAATTATGTAGCAATCATAGAACTGAGACCCTGATTAGCTACACAAGTAAAACATTAATAAAAATAATTATGGAATGACTATGTAGGAAAATGGAAGCAAACATCAAAATAACTCAAGCTGCATTTAGGCCTAACAGAGGTACATGTGACCATACATTTAACATGAGGACAATCATAGAAAAATATAGATCGATATTCATTGACTACTCAAAGTTACTTAATTGTACAGATAGTAAACACTAGAAACAAAGTACTACAGTTTTACAAAATACATAAACAGTGACGATAAACAGCAACGCTTCGACCAAAAGGCCTTTATCAAGCAAACAATACAACAAGAATGATGAATTTCGAGGAACACTACAAATGGACGATTACATGTGGAAACATAAACCTATCTGATGAAAATCTGGGAATAAAACGAACAACGAAATGAGTGCAACACAAAAACCGAAAGTGGAAAGGAGAGGAACAATAAACAATATAGTGGATAAATGACACATATATGGAGCAAACACACATATAGATAACAAGGCACGAGATAAGACAGTACTAAGAAGCATAGGAATGTAATGCGTTGAGTCCAAGAGGTCGCAAAGTGCCATAGAATGAAATAAAACGGTTCTCCAGGGCGAATCGATTCGATCATCGGAGGAACATGATCGGATGGCTGTGACCTGGACATCGTCAACTCCTGAATGGCCAGTATCATTGAAATGAGATGCCACAGAGCATTGGCGATATCGCGAAGTGTTGGCGAATGGTCACGAGCTCTTCCGGTTTCACCAATATAGGCCTTATGGCATCGTTTGCAGGTGATAGCATAGATGATATTGCGGACTCACACGTGAAACTGTCTTGAATGGTATAGGTAGCTTTTGGAAAGAGACAGTACGGGTCTGTATTACATATGCACATGTATTACAGCGTCGACGGCCACATTGGATGGTGCCAAAGTGACTCTGGATGTTAGCTTGAGGCACTGTGTACCAACAAATCCTGAGGCTTCTGTCCGCCTGTACGCCACCAAAGGATAGTGTTGAAGACTGAACGTGTCTCAGGATCAGACTGAAGAATAGGAGATGATGGAATAAGACCTTTTCACCAGGGAACTATGAGGGTGGAAAGTTAAGATAAGTTTAACCCTGTCAGAATTGGGGTTCTAAGTATGTGAGAGAGGCCTCTGGCAGCAATTAGCTGAACCCGATGCATGGCAGATGTAGCACATTCTCCGGGTATAGGCGCTGGCGAAGAAATCAAGCATCTCATGAGCTCTATCAGAAAATGTCGCCCGCTGCAGAGGCAGGCGTAAGATTGAGAGAAAGGTAAAGAGTCACGACAAGCCTGGAGATGGGAAGAGGTATACAGAAGAAAGCTATGTGTATCAGTAGGCTTGTAGTATACTGATGTAGTGGATGGGCTGATGGTGATAGTGATGTCAAGAAAATTGACACAGGAGGTAGAGATGTGAGAGGTGAACCGAATAGCAGGATTGAAGGCATTGATGAAGGTAATGAAGCGTAACAAATCGGTAACTCCAATACAATCATCGATGTATCTATGATACACGACGGAAGAAGGCCATCATAGGTTTCCATACTAAGTGTTCAAGATGACCCATGAATAGACAAGCATAGCTGGGTCCCATTTTAGTACCCATGGCGACCCCACTAATCTGTTCGAAGAACTGGTCATTGAACTGAAAGGAGTTGAGAGTGAGAACTAGTTCTGCAAGACGAAGGAGAGTCGAGGTGGAGACAAGAGGGTTAGTTCTCCTGTCGAGAAAAACTGGAGAGCTTGAAGTCCGTCAGAATGAGGTATAGAGGTATACAGTGAGCAGACATCAAGGAGGAAGAGGCGATAAGTCCTGCCAGGCAACCACACTACCTTCATTCTTGAAAGATACTAACCACACTTTGTCTGTTTTTTCTTCTATTAAGTTGTTGCCTGGCAGGACTTATCGCCTCTTCCTCCTTGATGTCTGCTCACTGTATACCTCTATACCTCATTCTGACGGACTTCAAGCTCTCCATTTTTTTCTCGACAGGAGAACTAACCCTCTTGTCTCCACCTCGACTCTCCTTCGCCTTGCAGAACTAGTTCTCACTCTCAACTCCTTTCAGTTCAATGACCAGTTCTTCGAACAGATTAGTGGGTCTGCCATGGGTACTAAAATGGGACCCAGCTATGCTCGCTCATTCATGGGTCATCTTGAACACTTAGTATGGAACACCTATGATGGCCTTCTTCCGTCCGTGTATCATAGATACATCGATGATTGTATTGGAGTTACCGATATGTCTGAAGCCGATTTGTCACGCTTCATTACCTTCATCAATGCCTTCAATCCTGCTATTCAGTTCACCTCTCACATCTCTACCTCCTGTGTCAATTTTCTTGACATCACTATCACCATCAGCCTATCCACTATCACTACATCAGTATACTACAAGCCTACTGATACACATAGCTTTCTTCTGTATACCTCTTCCCATCCCCAGGCTTGTCGTGACTCTTTACCTTTCTCTCAACTCTTACGCCTTCCGCTCTGCAGCGAGGACGACGATTTTCTTGATAGAGCTCATGAGATGCTTGATTCTTCCGCCAGCGCCTATACCCGGAGAATGTGCTTACATCTGCCATGCATCGGGTTCAGCTAATTGCTCGCCAGGAGGCCCTCTCTCACATACTTAGAACCCCCAATTCTGACAGGGTTAAACTTATCTTAACTTTCCACCCTCATAGTTCCCTGGTGAAAAAGGTCTTATTCCATCATCTCCTATTCTTCAGTCTGATCCTGAGACACGTCTCAGTCTTCCAACACTATCCTTTGGTGGCGTACAGACGGACAGAAGCCTCAAGGATTTGTTGGTACACAGTCGCCTCAAGCCTAACATCCAGAGTCACTTTGGCACCATCCAAGTGGCGGCCGGCGCTGTAATACATGTGCATATGTAATACAGACCCGTACTGTCTCTTTTCCAAAAGCTACCTATACCATTCAAGACAGTTTCACATGTGAGTCCCGGAATATCATCTATGCTATCACCTGCAAACGATGCCATAAGGCCTATATTGGTGAAACCGTAAGAGGCTCAGTGACCGATTCGCCCAACACTTACGCGATATTCGCCAATGCTCTGTGGCATCTCATTTCAATGATACTGGCCATTCAGGAGTTGACGATGTCCAGGTCACAGCCATCCGATCATGTTCCTCCGATGATCGCAGTCGATTCGCCTGGAGAACGCTTTATTTCATTCTATGGCACTTTGCAGACCTTCTTGGACTCAACGCATTACATTCCTATGCTTCTTAGTACTGTCTTATCTCGTGCCTTGTTATCTATATGTGTGTTTGCTCCATATATGTGTCATTTATCCACTATATTGTTTATTGTTCCTCTCCTTTTCCACTTTCGGTTTTGTGTTGCACTCATTTCGTTGTTCGTTTTATTCCCAGATTTTCATCAGATAGGTTTGTTTCCACATGTAATCGTCCATTTGTAGTGTTCCTCGAAATTCATCATTCTTGTTGTATTGTTTGCTTGATAAAGGCCTTTTGGTCAAAATGTTGCTGTTTATCGTCACTGTTTATGTATTTTGTAAAACTGTAGTACTTTGTTTTTACGTGTTTACCTATTTTTCCAAGTTTTACTGCAGTCTCCACCCTTTTCGTTAATTGTACAGAACAACTTTTTGACATCTTTGGATTATCTTTGACATAAAACACTCAGTTGAAGATTAAAATATGGAGAATCCTTGTGTAAGTCTCATGTGCCCCATTGCATGAACAAGAATAAAGACAAGATGTAAGAGCTGGTCTAGTGATATTCTTTCAAACATTTACCTCCTTGGATGCACTCGAGATGAGGTTTGAGAGGAAGTATCTCTCAGGAACTGACATTGGTGGTACAGATGACTGTAGATCATAGGGATTAGCTTCTTTTCTCTCAGAGGGATCTTGCTGATATGAAAAAATAAAACATGTACAAATCTTTATATTCTTCATACACATTCAGATGTCAATTTCAATATGTTCAAAGAAAGCAGTGGTCTGCCTTAGGTTGTCAAAATCTCTGAAAAGTTCCTCATACAATGAAATTTGTGACAGTTGTATCAGTTTTCTTTGCTCCCAAAACACAGGGCATTTTTGTAACAAATATTTTAAAATCTTTTTATCAGCGCTATACTCATAAGAAGTTTTTATCTTCGATTTTATTGGGTACCATTGAAGGTCTAATGCAGCGTTCCCAAGATGGGGTACCGCACCCCAGTGGGCGCTGAAAGCGTTTTAGGGTGGGGAAAGAAAGATGGTGGGTTCAGAAGAATTGGGGGAGGGGTTTCAGGTGATTAGGATCGGTGGCCCTTAAAGAAGAAATTAATAATAAGTATTTTACAATAAATTATTTTGGTGATTTTGAGATTGAATAATCATTTAAAATTTGAACTCTGCATTTTAATTCATCTTATGCCCGTCTTAAACGATCCATTTATAACATTGGCAAACTTTTATAATGTGGAGGGGGCATTACAAAGTTTATGTTGTGCAAAGTGGGCGGTGGGCCAGAAAAGTTTGGGAATCTATGGTCTAATGCACTAGATTTCCAACACTCACTGTTTCTTGTCATGGGGTGGTGTATTCTGCCAAACCAATCTTTATCCATTTCGCAACATGTATTATTTGTCTGGTGACCTGGATGTTCAGTATCCCACTTGATTGTGTATTTTCTTGTGACAATCTCTTTCTCTCTTCCCAACTGATACCTGTATCAGGTTAAAGTAGTCCCCACACTTCCACTTGCTTGTCTGTCTTATCATTACCAGGTATGTTGTTAAAAGACAGGACTTGCTATATCTTATTTCTTTGAAACTGATAGCATAGTGTTTCTCTAGATTGGTTATTTTGCATTTTGACAACTTCTTAGTGTTGCAACTACTGTTAGTGTATCCATGAAAAGAGATTCCTCTTAAAACGTTTTTTCTGCCTCAGTTTTCAAGACCTCTGCTCTAAAGTGCTGTGTGTCATAACTTAAATTCAGAATGGTTTTCCCTTTTCTACATTTTCTATTGCATTCGTTACTGATTCAACTGTGTTTATTGAGATGGCGATGCAGATATTGGTAGGATAGAGTTTCTCTAAGTATTTAAAAGTTATGACTCCTCTTTGTTGTTCTCTCTCAATACTAGAAATAATCTCTATTCTGTCAGGGAGGTGCTGATGTTTAATAACTTGAGAGTTTGTATTACGTGTAAATGGCTGTTGAGAGTTGCAGGAGTGTAGTTGTTAGTGAGCACGCTTCTTAGGCTAGTGGTCCGGGTTCAATTCTACAGCGGGCGTGGAATTTTTTCAGACCCTAACGGCTCTCAGGTCGACCCAGCCTCAATTGGGTATCAGGAAAAGCCCTGGGAAGTAAAGGCGGCCGGCATGATGTTGACAACATCACACATCGTATGCCGACAGTAAATGAAAAATACGGACTTTAGTCAGTGTTAGTTGGTAAAAAAGTGTTTACGATGTAAAAATAAAATATTTATCTGAAACAAACCAAGCATACTGTACCTGGTAGAGTAAATAAACACAGCTTGGAAAGAATAAATAATTCATTGTAAAGAGATTTTTTAAAAGCTGCTTTACTAATAACATGGATTGCAGTGAAAATGACGCATTGTGCAAGACTCTAACTATGAATCTGATACTAACAAAGATGGGTTAGAGAAGTAAAAATGAGAAGAGTTCAATGATAATGCAATACACCTTCACATATTCAGGCCAATAATGTATTTTTCAAACTGTATAAAATATTTCACTGGACACATATAATTCAACAATGAACACAGCTTGAACGCATAATTCACTTACTAGAAGATTAAGGAAAACTGTAGCAAATGGGTTAGCTGAGACTGGGTCTGTCTTGTACATTTCATACAGTAAGAACACAGATGCAAGCTTCTGTGTTGGGTGTGGGAGTAAGTCTCTGTGCTGAAGCAAGAGCACCTGTCAACAGAGTTCATGTATTCATATAAACAAATATTGTGTGAACAAGACAATATTATAGTGCTACTACACAGCAGTCATTTTCTCCATTATTATGAGATATGGACTGTACAAACACAACACAAACAACTGAAGAATTATTACAAACTAAATAACAGATAACATTCTTAACACTTTGTACAACAAAGTAGGAATCTGTAAATTAAAGAATGTTGAGTGAGAAACCAATAAAGTGTTAGTAAATGAGTTGTATACGTTTGGTTTCCCTGGTTCTCAGACCAGTTATGAGAGTATGTTTCCAACTGGACTTATCCTTGGCAAGATCTTACATGTCAAGAACCTTCAGGTGCCTCTTGCACACATCTCTGTAGCAGAGGAAAGGTTGCAAAATAGTGGGGTTTTTGGCCAGAATTCAGATCTCCATACGGGATATATATATATATATATAGATATATATATAGATATTATATACACATAGCAGAAGACAAAAGTATATGTTTAAACCAGCGTTTCACAAAGTGGCAGTACCGCTCCAGTGGGCGATAGTGGGTTCAGAAGCATTTCCGGGAAGGTCTTTTTCATGATTTTGCGATTGAATAATCATTTAAAATTTGAATTCTGCAATTTAATGCATCTTATGCCCATCTTACACGATCCATTTTCTATTTCATGTATATAATCATTTATCATGTAGATAAACAAAGAATGAAGTGGTTTGGCCACTTAATAAGAATGCATCCAAACTCCACAGTATACAGAGTCTTCTACAACAGAACATCGGGAAAGAAGGCAAGAGGAAGACCACGGAAAAGATGGTTAGATGGCGTGGCAGCATCCTGTGAAAGAGCAAAGATAACAATCACACAAGCCACCAGAACAGCGCAAGACAAAAACAGAAAACCACGACACTGGGCAACAACCCGGTAGCAGTGTGACGACAAAAGAAGAAGAAGAATCATTTGAAAATTGATCATGTATGAAATAAATATATATCAATTTTCTATGTCAAAGTGAAAATAGAGCATGCGCATATATATATTCAGGGGTTTGTATGTGTGTATATGTTTGTGTATGTTTGTATGTGTGCATATGTTTGTATGTGTGTATATGTTTGTATGTGTGCATATGTTTGTATGTGTGTATATGTTTGTATGTGTGCATATGTTTGTATATGTTTGTATGTGTGCATATGTTTGTATGTGTGCATATGTTTGTATGTGTGTGTATGTGTGCATATGTTTGTGCATGTTTGTATGTGTGCATATGTTTGTATGTGTGCATATGTTTGTATATGTGCATATGTGTGCATATGTTTGTATGTGTGCATATGTTTGTATATGTTTGTATGTGTGCATATGTTTGTATATGTTTGTATGTGTGCATATGTTTGTATATGTTTGTATGTGTGCATATGTGCATTAACATATAGTTTACCACTTCTTCTTCTGCGCTCGCCCGCTATGAATTCAGGAGTAGCCATGGCGCCTGGTGTGGCGCTTCTGGCTGAATTTTGTGTGAAGGCTTGCTTACCGTTGTATTGGTTTCCTTGCCATACAGGCGGGCCTTCTCCGGCTTCAGATGTATGCTTACCACTGATCCGTTTTGTTACTATGAAATATTTTAGCAATCAGGCTGAGCATTGCATTGACTAGACATTACATTGACTGTTGGGGGCGTTGGCAAACTGTTATAATGGCGAGGGGGCATTACAAATGTTAGGTCGTGGAAAGTGGGCCAAAAAAGTTTGGGAATCTATGGTTTAAACCAAGAAACTAATCATAGTAAAGAAAGTCAAATATGAATTGCAAAGTATAACAAGAAAATGGGATGATCTTGTATAAGAAAAGAATAAATGCAAGAAGTACATGCAGATCAGAACAAAAATGAAAGCAAAGAAAACACATTTCAAATATCCTGTCTGTGAAGAAAGTATGATTTTACGTATTTGGGAATGACAGAAAAACACAGAAGCACCAACAAATTAAATAATACATGTAAAGATTACAGAAGCACAACAGATATAGACAATAGATGGAAGAAAATACAAAATGACGCACAAAACTCAATGAGATCCAACAGACAAGCAAATGACTTTTACAGTTTTTACTACTAGTACAAAAGTAAAAAAAAATCCGAAATGTTTGTGTATAAAGTAGCATTCCATCCTTTATTATCATTAGGAAGACTCTATAGTTTAATCTAATGTTTACAAATGTTAGTTCTACCTTTATCAACAATGTAGTTTCTTTATGAAGACCTGCATATTTCTTAAGCATTCATTAGTCATTATTAGAATATCATCATTTTAAATTATATTACACTTTCAAACAACATCTTTGTTTTACTATAAGTTCTTATTACTAACTCAGTAACTCCCCATGATGCCTTCTATCCACAAGACTGACTTTAGATAATATTGCATAATGTTCTTTCTTCCTTCTGGTAGCAAAGATGTGTCAACAATATTACTGAATAATTTTAAAATTTTAATGTCTTGTTTTTAGGAGTTTAAGCTAAGAATGATTACAAACGGGAAACAAATGGTCAATTTTGCCTTCCAAAGCCTGCCCCACTTTAAAATGATCTTGCTTGTTAGTAAAATAATGATGAAAGAGTGGCTTTTCTTTCAAATGTTTGAGCCTGAGTAGTATCCTCAGAAAGAACACTGAAACATGAATGTATAAATTAAATGAAAGTGTTTAGAGTTTCATGATAAAACATAGTAGCAGGGTTTCCACCCCAACTATTTCTGCCAGACCAAAAATAGTGAGTTAAAAAACCCAGAAGATATGTTTCACCCCTAATAAACTAATTTTCTGCAAATAGTGCTACATTATGTTCACTTTCCCCTTTAAAAACTTTTATGAGCAGAACTAAGCTTAGAAAAAAGTGTATAAATAAACACTTTAATCAATTGCACTGGTAGAGTATGTTAAACATCAAAAGTAGTGAACAAGGATTTGACTAAGACTGAAGAAATAAAACTATAATATTTCCAAGCCATGTGAGATGCCAACACTAAGAATATAAATTAATGAATTAAACACATTACTAAAAACATGAGGCATCAAGTGTTATGTTTATCCTTCATTACTGTGTATTGTGCAGACCATGGACAATGAATACAACAACTAGAAGACAAAAGATTGAATCCTAGAAGGGGGCGTTCAGAAAAATGGGATTGCAAAAATTAAGAACTGTTGCAGATAAATTAAGATGAAAAAATAAACAAGATTACAAATAAATATCATGGGCATTTTAAAAAAACTGACACTCAGTTAAAAACTCAATGGCAATCAAATGAAAAACAATGTTAAATTTGGGAGATAAACATTAAGATGTCAAGAAATAAGTCTGACAGAATGTACCTGTGGTTCATGACAGAAAATGTTGGCCATTACAGACTGCCCGTGTCCCCCAGGGAAAAAACCCTATACTAATGTAAATACTAACAGGGAAGAGCATTTCAAAGTTAGTAATATAATTTAATACTAGGTCCATCATGCGATGATGACAAAAACCTCGGACATGTTGCACATCTCTTGTTCTAATAATGGCTACTAGTGATCACCAGCAATGACTATAAACTTCACATTTATTCATGGATTAATAATGGTAATTAATAATAATAATAAAATTTAGCATGGGCAATAACAGCAGTGAAAATGAATGAAAATCATGGCATATCCTTTACATGGCGTACCCATAAACCCACAGTAACGAGTCTTTGATTTTCTAAGCATCACTTATACGTTCTGTAGTTTGCCATTGCTTTTAAACGGTGAGGTCTATGAATAACAGTAGTGACTAGTAGTGAACTACTGTAGACTAGGTGTATGAAAATTCAACATCCAACTTTATATTAGATGATTCTGACAATGAAGATATATTTAGCAATACTGAAAACGAAGAATGGGCGTATCCTCTGCCTAGCACTAGTTGTCAGTCCTAGAAAAGCTAGATCAACGACTAAAGATAATTCCTCCAACAAAGAAAGATAAGTACTTGTTGACCGAGTTGAATCAACTGAACACTCACTGCTAGTTATTAAGTTAAGTTACTAAGTTAGTAGTAGTTACTAACTTACTATGTTACATGTAGTATGTAACTAGTAGTAGTTCTTAAAGTTAGTCCCACTGTACCGCTGTTGTTGAAATTAATCTAGACGTAAAAAGCACCAATAAACTGAGACAGTAAATATAAGTCGTCAAGAGTTTCCAAAGTAATCGTATAGAAAGTTATACTATGAATCATGAATCTTATATTATAATTATTATTTAATTTGTACTAAATGAATTGATTCTTGTGTCTTGTTTGAAAAAAATTATTTCTTTCGACCTCTGTAAAACTCTGGTTTTTTTTAAAAATAATTAATATTAATCACGGATACTTCAATGCTTACCTAAGCAACGAGGCAAGTTCCTTGACCGTTAGTGCCATAGCAATGTTATTATTTGGTAAGTTAAATATTCTTCAAAGTTTGACGGTTTCTGCACGTTTGATCAAATCAAGTCAACTAAAAGCTGATGTACGAGTTTCCGTTCTCCTAAACAGAAAATTTACAAAATCCCAAAATAGTTGAATATAATAGTCAGCATATACCAGATTTTATACTTATTTTCATCTAAATAGATTTCACAATACTTACTCTTAGAGTTCTGGTCAACTAGCTATTGTTATGTTCTGATGAAAAATAACATAACATTTTATTATAATTTAGCCTAATTTAGGAACAAAAGTGTTGTTTCACACAGGTATTTTTTCACGGCAACAGTTTACTCAATTTAGATGTTAGTATAATTTATAAGCTTTTCTGGCATCAACAAAGAAATCAAACAAGATGGCTGGGCAAGGAAAGCCTTCGCGTGTTTTTTACGAAAGATAAGGTAATTCTTCCCCCTCCATCTCTTTTTTGTCATGTTCCATATTGTACTATCTTTTAAATGTATGCATAGTAAAGGTCTTTAGATCTCACCAAAAAGTTAATCATTTAGTTGTAGAAAATTTAATTTATCTTGTCTAAAATATAAAAACTCAACTTTCATTTTGATTTGTGACGTGACTCACTAAGTTGAGTCACTTTTTTCTTCTTTGTCGTCACACTGCTACCGGGTTGTTGCCCAGTGTCGTGGTTTTCTGTTTTTGTCTTGCGCTGTTCTGGTGGCTTGTGTGATTGTTATATTTGCTCTTTCACAGGATTCTGCTACGCCATCTAACCATCTTTTCCGTGGTCTTCCTCTTGCCTTCTTTTCCCGATGTTCTGTTTTAGAAGATTGTGTGAGTTTGGATGCATTCTTATTAAGTGGCCAAATCACTTCATTCTTTGTTTATCTATGTAAATTTAAACACGGTTTTGTGCCAACTTTCTTTGAGTCACTACTAATACTAATAGTATGTTTGAGTATGGACTATGGACATGGTTCTCTGGTGTAATAATCTTCACAGTTTATTATTTTAAAATTATTCATTTTTTTTTGTATACGGTATTATTATAATTATAGTATTAAGTATAGATCCATTACTTTATATTTAACTAGCTGTACCCTGCGCCGTTGCTACGCCCAACAAAAATTGAATTACGTCCCCGATATAGCTTCATTGCTACACTTAGGCTACTAATCATGTCGCGTCCCAGTTGATATACTGCTTCATTGCTACTAATGTCGCGTCCCAGTTGACATACTGTTTCATTGCTACTAATGTCGCTCCCAGTTGATATACTGCTTCATTGCTACTAATGTCCGGCTCCCAGTTGATATACTGCTTCATTGCTACTAATGTCGCGCCCCAGTTGATATACTGCTTCATTGCTACTAATGTCGCGTCCCAGTTGACATACTGCTTCATTGCTACTAATGTCGCGTCCCAGTTGATATTTCTCTTATCATGATTCAAATGATTAGAAATCCTATGAAGAAACAAACCTGGATTGCATATTTAAACTTCAGCTTGTTTGTAAAATTGCCTTGAAACGATTAATTTATGCTATGAAAGAGATCGAGGTTTCCATAGTTTTAAAATATACGTCATCGAATCTTGTGTATATGTTAATGTGTATACCGTAGACTTCCAGAAACGTTGATAGCAAATTGTAAACAAACTTAGAAACTCTCGATGAAATTAGCGTGTTTTCGATTTTTTCAAAAGTTTCAGCGCTACCTATTTCAAACTATGACAGGTAGCATCCCGACATCAAAACAAACATATCCTGTAAATTTCAGCTAAATCTGTTCAGTAGTTTCCGAGTCTATAGGTCACAAACGAACTTTCATTTTTATATATATAGTAGATTATCGTAGTAATCCATCAACTGATTCTGATTACAATGTTATTCAAGTAATTAACTAATATTACTAATTATTTGATGAAGTTTGAAGTGGAGGCAAAAACGAAAGAAAGAAAACCCAGAGACGACTTGACTGAGAAAAGTGAGACATAGAAGAGATTGTGTTTCATAGAAGAGATTCTGTAGGGACATAGTAGGGACTCTGTTTCATAGAAGAGATTGAAAGAGTTGCTCCTGGTAGAGCGGTTAGAACTTAGGAGAAAGTGCTTACAAGCCCTGTGGTTCCTTATACTTAGTGGTACCATAGGAATACAATAAATCAACTGATTCACATGTACTTGTTACATACTTTGTGAATTTCACTACCTAATAAGGGTAATTTGTTTTGTATTTCTTCTCTGGACATAGTTATTTTTTTAGCTTCTTAAATATATCACACAGGAAAGGATTTACTAATAGTTTTTCTTGCCTCTGGAAGGAATTATTTTCTACAAAAGTATTTAACCCTATATCTTGTGCACTTCTTTCTTGTTTTCTTCCAATCTCTTTTTTACTTTCTTTGTGTTTTTTTAATTTAGCATGATTATGGTTGTTATGTTTGTCATCCAATTATCTTAAAAATAGTATATTGAATGACATGTATTATCATTTATGTGATACCTACTGCAAACAAAGTAATCTCAAAACCTCTGTGTGACTAAAGTTTCAGTTTGGAATATCTTCATTGCACTCGGACATGTCCATAGGTGCTCCGATCTCCTTCGCAATATCTCCAACAGCGTCCAGCGACTGACCGTACCAGTTCTATTTTGATTGATGAGCCGACTCGTATACCTGTTTTACCGTTCTTTTCTTGCCACACCAATCTTCAAACCCAGTTCTCGAATCTAGTAGTTGACGTGGATTGGTTTAGATGAAGGTCTTCTCTGCGCCACGCTCTATGAGGCTTCGATGTCAGCTCTGTTCATTGGCTGGCCTCTGATATAGCGGCAGAGCCAGCCAGTCTGTCTGCTCTCTCATTGCCAACGACACCCGTGTGCCCCAGAACAAAGACAAATGTAATTCTGCAAATTGTTGACGCCTGCAGTGATTCAGTCCATTCCCTGCGCACCGAACCGGCATCCACCTTTCAGATCATACTCAATGAGTCACTCAGAATGCACACATGAGTGTAGTTTTGTGACTCTAGCCAGAGTAGTGCATTGGTCACCCCCAGTACCTCCATTGTCATGCTGCTTGTTGTCATACTAAATGCACCACTGGCTTCCTTGACCATTCTGCCACATGAGCTTGCAGAGAAGGCCCATGCAGACTTTTCGTGATGAACTACCGATCCATCGTGACTAAAGTATGTTGTCCCACAACAATTATGATCAGATTAGGTTAATTGTCATTTTCTTCGATACAAATATTACCATATAAGATTGCTAGTACTTAGAATGTGGGCATCTGTAGCTTAAGTGGTAGTGAGCTTGATCACAACCCAAACGTACCTGGTTGAAACTTCGCGGCTGTAGAAATAACAGTAAAAATATTCCTCACTGTTCAGAAAGCAATGGCAAACTACTGAACGTATAAGTGGTGTCTAGAAAAAAGACTACTTGTTTACTCTGGTGAATGACAAAGTCCTATAAAGGATAAGCCACGATTAAATTTTTTTTCAGTATTTAGAATGATCATTTGCATAGATGTCAATACCTGGAGATGTCAACCTGTACGCATAACCTATAAGTCATGGAAACTAATGTGTTAGCAAGTTCTAATTTAATGTTTGTGTTTATAATCTGTTATGTGTCAGTAAACATTATTGCAGCCAATAATTGCAATATCAGTATTCAAAATATATATAATTTGGAAGTCTGCATAGCAAGGTGTCATTGAGCTGAATTTGCTTATAAGCGTACAGTGTTTAATTCCAATTACAGTCGATTTCCAATAAAATTGGAAATGATTTTATTGAGCTTAGATTGTAAATAGAATGATGCCCTTGAGGTCTTGCTATCTATCACAACTTGTCTTGAAGACTCCCTTCCTCCTGGTTTCTGGTTATTGGTTACTAAACTGACATCATTGCACTCCGGGCAGACCCATAGGTGCTCAGTCTCCCCAACAGATATCGAAGAGTATGCATACTGATGGTTCCGTGGCTCACTGATTAAACACACCTCTCACTCTGCCTCTCAGGCATCCAGTTCGACTTGTACAACGGGTAACGCCAAACTGCCTAAATCGCTTGAGCGATTCAACATCGATTTTAGTGTCATCCAGCAGACATTGCAAAGAGACCCAAGAACATCCCCCTATCCATCTTCAACTCCCCAACAATCGATGCTGTTGATGCAAGCCTGTCCATTCTCTCATTACCGTAAACACCCGCATGCCCAGGACAGTATATCTACGTAAGCCTCTGAAGGTTAGAAACTTCTATAGATGACATCCACTCATATCGAAACCTGCCCTTCTGAATCTTGTGAAGCATCGACTGAGAGTCAGATACAACAATGGCTGCAGTAATGGCCTCAAACTCCATCCTCATACTAGAAGTAGTTGTCCTGTATGCCCCACTTCGCTCTGCAACAACCCTACCATGCGCATTAGCCAAGAAACCCCAGGCGAATTTCTCACCACGATGAACCGACACATCGGTACAGTAGAACCCACTTATCTCGACCTTGGTTAACTCGCCAACCCTATTAAGTCGACGCTTTTGAAGTGGAACCGCCAAATTCTCTCTTTGTCTTAGCATTTTCTCATCGGATATCTCGATTCTTTTATGTCGCCGAACCCTAATATCTCGAGCACAAAAGAGGGCCAATTTGCCACTTAACGTTGGTCATCTCGATCCCCATGACCGTGGGTGTTAACTTATGCTACAGTAATATATACAGTCCAATATTGGCAGGTGTTGACTCATGTAAGTTTCTTTCGTGGGAATGGAGATCCCATTTTGCAAGAACACGGTATTTTGATTTTTTTATTTACCGTACTTGGTTCACTGCGGATGTGCTGAGTTCACGTGAGTTCCTTGTCTGAAGGATAATATGCTGTAGCTATTCTGTTTATTTTTTCCATTCTAAAAATGTCTGGAGGTGTTAAGAGAAAACTGGAGAATCAGTCAATAGAGAAAAAGTATGAAATCATACTGCAGCTAGAAAAAGGAACAAAATCGGCAGACCTCAGTCATCAGCATGACATTCCAGCAAACACCATTTCTGGATGGAAAAAGAAGGCAGACGTGATAAAGCAAATGTACGAGAATGTCTTTGATCCAGCAAGAAAAAACTTAGAGTGGCTGAGCACAAAGATGTCGATGATGCAGTGTTTCAATGGTTCACAAATACGCGAGCAACAAACCTTCCCGTCAATGGTCCCTTGCTGATGGAGAAGGCGGACATCCTTGCTGCAAAGTTAGGACACCCTGACTTTAAAGCAAGTCAGGGGTGGCTGGATCGTTTCAAAAAAGAGGCACAACATTGTCTTCAAAGCAATTTGTGGAGCGAGCGCATGGTTCAACAGGAACAAGTGGATTCATGGCTGAAGACTCAAATGCGCACAATTTTGGATACCTATGAGACTCGGAACATTTTTAATGCTGATGAAACTGGGGTGTTTTGGAAATGCCTTCCAGACAAGACTATGGCTTCGTGGGAGGCTTGTCACAGCGGAAAAAAGTCGAAGGACCGACTTACAGTGCTAGTTGCTGCTAACATGGATGGAAGCCAAAACTCCCGCTCTACGTTATAGGAAAGTCCAAGAATCCCAGATGCTTTAAGCAGACCAAAGTTCTCCAATGTGATTACGATGGCCAGCCAAGCGCCTGGATCATAGGAGATCTATTCAGTGCATGGGTGAAAAAGTGGGACAGGAAGTTCCAAGCAGAGAAAAGGAAGGTGGCACTGATCGTGGACAACTGTAGAGCTCATCCGGATGTTCCTGGTCTCAAGGCCATTAAGATCTTTTACCTCCCACCTAACACAACGAGTAAGCTCCAACCAATGGACCAGGGGATAATCCAAGTGCTTAAGGTGTACTACAGGAAAATGTTGATGCGCCAATACCTACTCCATGATGAAAAGAAGGCACAGTACACCCCTTCCCTTCTAGATGCAATGAACTTCCTGAGATCAGCCTGGAATGACGTGAAGAAGGAAACAATCTCAAACTGCTGGATGCACTGCGTCATTCAGGATATTTCCGATGATGAGTTTCAGGCACAGTTCTGTGCAGACGCAGAAGATCTCTGGAAGTGGCAGAAAATCAAGCCTTACAGATGCTATCTTGGAAGAGGAGGCACAGGAGTTAGCCATCACTGTCCAGGAATTCCGAGATTACATAGAAATCGACAAAGACGTCGTATCTGATGGCGTGATCACTGATGAAGACATTGTATCAAGTGTGCAGTCAGCACTGGCAAGCACATCTGCATGCGGCAATGACAAAGAAGATGAAGAAGATGTGGACGAAGATTTGGAACCAATTCCCTCAGCTGGTGAGGTGGTAGAAATGCTACAGAAAATTCGACGGTATGGTTCTTTTGTAGGAGATGAAACTGTTTTAGACAGCATAAATAATATTGAAGCATTTTTTTCAAGCAGACTGTTAAAGGCAAAAGCAACAAAGCATTTTAGACTTTGTAAAGAAACCATAGTAACCGCGTGTACGATACTTTTCAGAGCTGTGTCAGTTTGTATAAATAAAGGTTTGTATCGAGAATCGACGGTGGTTTTTATTTTATATTGGTAAATTTCTGCTGTTAGTTGGTGCACATATGCCTTTTGTTGTTAGCAAACATGTATGTACATTTTTATAGCATGCCGATCGCTTCATCAAACAAATAACACGTGCATGTACATTCTCATTTATTAACGCACATCATGTACATAAAGAAATTTCAAGCACATGTTAATATTTTGCCGCCATATTGGTTTTCGTTTATCTCGATCATCGGTTATCCCGACGCTTTTGGCAAACCCTAGGCGGCGACATAACCGGGTTCTACTGTATATACAACATCATTCCTGGCATCATCTTCTATCAGCTGCTTAACTGCGAGATCAGCCTTCATGTTGCCCCAATCTCTACATTCTCTTCCAAGAGTAATGATAACGTTGAGTTGGTCATGCTACCGTCTGTTGAGATCCATTCTTCCCATTTTAGTAGGGTCGCAACTGTGGCCAATTATTCTCTCAGCCTGGCCATCTACGACATGCCACGCTTGATTCTTGTGCCCTTAACATCATTATTGTTCTTATGTAGTGGATGTCTCTTATCCGCAGTAACCCGCATATATGCCTTGGTTTAGGCGATTGTATGACAGGAGCTTTGACTGACAGAACCACAACAGTCTTACAAGGTGTGTTCTGCCTGGATGCTCTGCATTTACAAGCTACAGAGTCTCTGAGGACTATTTTGTGCAGATGGGCTTTGAGACTTCAATGACCTGTTCTGATCCTGAATATCTTTGTCTGCTCATTTCTACTGAGTCCATTTATACTGGCTCGTAGCCTTCATGTACTTCTCTCCACTCTATTTTTGGGGATTGTTCCAGAAGTGTTATTACTTCTTTGTAGCTCTGGAATATGTAAAGCTATTCCAGGTTTCCTCCAGTCCTTACTAGCTCATCTACATTTTCGTTTTCTGAAATATTGCAGTGGGTTGGAATCTACTGCAGGACCAGTTCTCATTTTTTTGAGGAAACAATCGAATATTGAGTTTACTTCTTGGATGAGTCTGTCTTGTTTGAAATATAGAATAACTTTGAGAACATGGAACTGCTGTCATTTCTTCTTGAAAGTTAGTACATGTTACTGTCTTCTGTTTTACATGTTACTGTCTTCTGTTTTGCAGAATAATTAGACATATGTCAGCGCTCATGGTAGAACAATCTGTAAGCACACTTGTCCATATTTCTTGACATTATTTTTGAAGCATAAAGATAGACTTTCTGTTCTGCTTCGACCATTTTCTGGAAATTGTAATTTATCTTTAATTATGCATATCACAAAATATATTTCTGATGATGATGACATAATATTCACCCACACAAATGCACTGATGAGCCACTGAATTCTAGTTAAAACAAATATACTTCATTCTTCACATATTGTCAAAAAACTCAACAAAAATATTTCAAGTTGTGGGTGCTTTTGAACTTCGAATATTTATGGGTTTTTTTGTCCAGAAGTCCTGAGTATTAAGAAATTGGAAAAAAAGTATCAATAGTTAATTATGGAAACAAAAGTTTCTGACCACATTTTGCATAAAATGAATAACAGCTGTCAGAGCTGTATACAGGCAAGTAATAAAAAAACTTTAATGTTTATAATTTTACAATATTAATTTTAATGTCAAGATTATCATTGTTTCTTGTTTCAGACATTCAGACCAAAGAAAAGATTTCAAAGTGGTACTTTAAAATATAATCTGCATAAACAAGCCAATGCTTCTCTCAATTCAGGAATTGACTTAAAAGAAGTAGTTAAACTACCACCAGGAGAGGATGTCAATGACTGGGTCGCTGTTCATGGTTAGGCTTATTGCTAATATTACAGCTGGTTGATGTTTTTTTTTAAATTTAGCCTACTTTTTCATTTGTTTTAAATATTGTTTATACATTCTGTGTTGTCTTTTGTATAAACGCTCACTGTCTTTTGCGACACACGGAAGTTTGTGCAGTTTTATTGTTAGTGTTCTTTTGCTAGACCAGTGAGTTTGCATCAGCTATCTTATTCAGGGAAATTTTGAGGTATGTGATTTGTAGTCTAGGTACCTGTGCACATAGTTGAATTGCAAATCTTAAATTTTGCATACATTGGATGCAGAATCTATTGTATTGAACACAAAAAGAGCAATGTTCAACACAATCTTTCTCCCACATTATGTTACCAGTGCCAAACCTGGACGCTGACAACAAACGATAGAAGAAAACCACAACAGAGATGAAGTGTCTACGCAGAATGCTGGGTGTAACAAGAGACCGGTTGAGAAATGAAGACATCAGGAAAAAGTGGGTACAACATCAGTACTAGACTTCATCAAGAAACAACAAATTAAATGGTTCGCCACGAGATTACCACTCAGACAGTGCACCCCAAAGAGCAATGCTGTCGATACAATGGGTGCAAGCAAAAGGCCGCACACAAAAAGATGGACCTCAGAGATAACAGAGACGACGAAAGAGACTATCTACGAAGCGCATACTAGGCCCGTTTTAGAAATCTCTTCCTGACCTGACGCTGTGAGGCATACAGGATTCGGGAAAGAAGAAGAAGATCTATTGTATTCTATTCTGATGCACATAATGGCAACTTGTTATAATTTTACTTATGTTTTAGTAGTTGCCCTGTGTTAGTATTTGTGCATTTCAGATTGATTTAATCACCTTTTTGTTTTGATGATAAATAACTGGCACATCATGTGTCTCTTTCTGCAGTACCTTCTTTTGCCACTCTGTCTGCTGTCTTATGGCCTGCTATTTTACAGGGAGACAACTTCATTTACTCCTCAGTGTTTCTCTAGTACCAAATTGAAGCTATGTCGAATTTTGACCTAAAAACATCTTATTCCAACTGTGGAATTCAAATCTGGGACCACACTTCTCAACAAATAACAAATTTCTCATAAATTGAA
This sequence comes from Arion vulgaris, assembly GCA_020796225.1. Classification (NCBI taxonomy): domain Eukaryota; kingdom Metazoa; phylum Mollusca; class Gastropoda; order Stylommatophora; family Arionidae; genus Arion; species Arion vulgaris. Next base: position 23,007,183 of record CM036761.1, on the reverse strand, counting down.
CAAATATAGGGAAGAAAATAAGGAAGACCAATATATATTTTAAAAAACAGACAGATATTAGGACCCAAGCAAATAAATAACAAATTTAAAATAACTGTCATCAACAAGTAATAATATATTCTTCACCACATTGTGATGCAAAAACATGGACTCTCAACAGCTAAAAGGCAAGATGGACGTCTGATACGTGAATTTTAAGAATAATTAGACATATGTCAAAGAAACAAAAACAAGTTAATCAAAAGGTCGATAATTATTTTTAAAATATCAATAATTAACATATCACACATTTTGGATACATAAATACACATGACACTGTATTAGTTAAAAATAGTACTAAAAGGGATGGTTGCAGGCAAGAGGAAGACATCACCTTATGTCGGAAAAATATCAAGATGTGAACAAGTAACATTGTGACAGTATAGACATCTATGATAAGGGATAGAGATCCATTTCAGCTGCAACAGTCCAGAATGACAGGTGTGTACGAGTGGATGTTTTATACATGGGACATACATAGTTATACTGCCCTGGGCATACAGGTGTTTATGGTAAAGAGCAAGCAGGCAGACTTGCATTAACAGCACATTCTTTTCTCTGCACAGAAATGGACAGCTACAGTCCACTTTTGCAATGGTTTTAAGTTAATAAGAAAGGAATGATTATTGTATTAAGTAAATAATTGTGTAATGAGTGAAGCATACTCTTCTCAAAATACAAATTGAAGTGAAACTCTATTGCATTTATTTTCCTTATTTCAGTGGTGGACTTCTTTAATCGAATAAATCTACTGTATGGGACAATATTTGAACATTGTACAGAACAAACCTGCCCTACAATGTCTGGTGGAACAAAGTAAGTGTCTCAAACATCAATAAGTTTGCACTGAAATGTTTGTATTCTGAGTATAGTATTCATATTATTTGCCTTCATCTGCTGCTGATAAAGATTGTGTGAGCTGTCTAGTGTCTACAGACTAGTAAAATCACGTTTGTCAATCAGTAACTATTCATTACTTTTCTGCTGTTGTTTACATTTGTTCTTATCAACTAAGTTAGCCACTTTTTGCAATCTGTGGGATTTACACTGAGAATGTGAGTTTGTGCATGCTCATTAGGTTTATACGGCAAGTAAGACAGACACAGTTATTATTTTCTTTTTATTCAGCTGAAGGAGATAGCTAGAGATAGGAAGACTTGGCATGAATTGGTTGAGGGCTGTGGTTTTGTGTTCAGAGTTGGTGGAACGGTCTCAGTCTATGAAATACCTGGGGTTGCGTTTGATCGTAGTCTAGCTTTTACGGAACACATAGCTAATGTGATACTGAAGGCGAGGAAAGGTTTGCTAGCGATGAGGGTAATGGCTGCGGCGGATTGTGAACAGCGCCATCTTTGTCTTTTATACCAGGGTCTGGTCCTTTCTGTGCTTGAGTATGCGCTGGCGATCCTGACTCTCAGTCCTAGTCAGATAGAACGACTGGAAAGAATACAGAACGAGGCGATGCGCATTATACTTGGTTGCACTAAAGACACGTCGGGCAGGGCGATGCGCTATCTCCTTGACTATCCTACTATGGAGTATAGAATACTGATGAGCCGTGCACGAGCATACCTTCGAGTCAATGCTGACACACAACATCCTCTGCACTTGGAAATAAAGAGACAAAAAGGAAATAGGTTAAAAAGAGGAAAATCTTGGATGGGTCAGGCCGAGGACTGTATTGAACAGGTGTGTACACTTGAAGACATTGATCCCGGTGAAGAATGGATACCAGTGCCAAGAGCAATCGCTACATCCTTTTCTGTATGCATCGAACTTGATAAAGAATGCAGGCAACACAACCCACTTGTTGTGGAGGCTGAGGTTCAGGCATTAATTTCTGAGAACGCATCTGAGCATGATGTAATCATTTATACGGATGGTTCGGTGATTCGACATGTGCGGAGCTCGTGGGCTTTCACTGCTCAGGTCGGAGGTGATGTTGTTAAGGAAGACAGTGGTGGTTTTGCCGTGACTACCAGCAGTCTCACTATGGAAATCATGGCGGTTACCAAAGCGATGATTTGGCTAGAATCACAGACTTTTATCCATGCATGTTTTCTCAGTGACTCAATGAGTATGCTCAGGAAGATTGAAACAGGATGGGCTAGGAGACATTGGATAGAATCGCTGGGGAGGTCTAAGCTGACAAAGATCAGTTTTATTTTTGTGCCAGGGCATGCAGGTGTAAGGGGCAATGAACGTGCGGATAGGCTTGCAGGTATGGCTGCTGTCCAAAGCGGACGAGCAATGGACCAGGCTGATATTATAAATTCCTTAAGGGAGAGAGGGCGTGGACATGATTCACGTAATAGCGGTGAATCCACAACACTAACCAGACTGCAAGAACTCAAAGTTAAGTGTGGTGTAGCTCGACAAGAACGCTATGCTGGCAGACAAAGAAGAATTGTAAACCAACAAAGAACCGGTGTCGTTAGTCGCCACACGCTGATGGACATACTGAGGGAGAGATCGGAGCACTTATGGACTAATTTGTTCGACGTGCAGTGATGGTGATCCGACGACTAAACTAAAACTAAAAAACTGGTTGAGGGCATATGCCCCAGTTCAGGTTAGAAAGGCAGAGAGAGGGGACAGACACATCTGAATTTTTGCCAAAGTATATACATATCCAACAGGACACAAATTTGTACAGATGGGTAACTGTAGGGTTTTATAAACAGAAAAACCTGACTTATGAAGTTACACTGTAACATGGTAACAGATCTTTTTAGACATAAGACACCCTCAGAGCTGACTCATGGCAACTACTTGTGGTAAACAGTGAGATAAGTTGCTCTATGAATCCATTTAATGATAATCTACAGTAGCAGTCCTATTCCATGTCAAATATATGAATATTATCATTAAATGTATGATTTGTATATTCCTGGGTATATCCCAATTCCATTGCTGGGTGTCCAGACCTGTTAGGACTGTTCTGTCTTCAGTGGGGATTCATGCTACTAATTCTGCAAAATGTGAATAGATGTGACATCAGAAGAAACCTTGGCACTGACATGATATTAACGCCTGAAAGAAGATGAGAGATGAATGCATGACAATTTTACAGAGAGAAGTGGAAATGGAAATAAAAACCCACTAAACTAACATGGGTACAGTGTTAAAAAATGATTGTATACCAAAGTAAGTTGAAGAGTGTGTCATTACCATACAAAGAAGCTGTCAGACTGGTTGCCTTCATAGATGTCTGGTCATGAATAAGAAATAATACATAGATTAAATAGGGAAGTAATACATTGACTAAAGATTCTGTTACAAGGGATATGTGTTTATTCAAAGTGTTATGAATGTAACTCATTTATTCAAATATATATATATATATGATAGGTATGAGTACCATTGGTGTGATGGTATCAACTACAAAAAACCTACGGCTCTACCTGCACCGCAGTACATTACTTTGCTTATGGAGTGGGTTGAGACACAAATCAACGATGAAAACATATTTCCTGTTCAAGTTGGTGAGTCAGTAATGCACTTCTGTTAAACTGCTACACTTTACTCTCTCAGTATATAGAACATAACAAAATGTTAAACTGTTACACTTTACTCTCTCAGTATATAGAACATAACAAAATGTTAAACTGTTACACTTTATTCTCTCAGTATATAGAACATAACAAAATGTTAAACTGTTACACTTTATTCTCTCAGTATATAGAACATAACAAAATGTTAAACTGTTACACTTTATTCTCTCAGTATATAGAACATAACAAAATGTTAAACTGTTACACTTTATTCTCTCAGTATATAGAACATAGCAAAATGTTAAACTGCTACAGTTTACTCTCTCAGTATATAGAACATAACAAAATGTTAACTGATTCAGTCCCGTGGAACACTGTAGTGCACATATTTCTTATCTGCGTGTCCCAAGCGTCTTTTAAAAGACGGCTACTATTGCGTTGAGTTTTTATTAATTTTCACTCCGATTGTAGTTTTATATCAACCGGAAACTAAGTAGAAAGGAAGTACTAACGATAACCAAATCACAACATCGTGGTTTTGACTAGAATCAGAAGTGAAACCAAGTTTAATTTTCGTTTTCAAGTTACCCTGTGATTAAAAATAATGTCTAACAATTCAGAGTCTAGAAATGGTTTGTTATCAGCTCGCTCTGCACGCTTTACAACTGCAGAAGCGAGATTGGTTGCATGAAGATGTAGATACTGATAGTGAAGATAGTGAAGCTTCTGATGACACAGAAGTTTGTGATTTAAATACGCGATTATTAATAATTTAAATAATACTAGTAGTGTTTCCCAACCAGCTGCGAGAGGGCGTTGCCCCAGTCAGGTTCCAGTAGGATTGCAACAAAAGAAGAAGGATTCAGACAGAACCTACACAGTCTACTTGGAGAGAAGTTATATAGTTGCTATGTTAGGACTATTATTCATATACTTTAGTTCTTTATTCCTGTAAATATTGCTATAATTTCCACTGTATGTGATTATATATTATGAGACATGAATGTTTAGTATGTGAAATCTTCAATTTGACAATTTTTAATGGAAATTTCTTCAAAGATGGTCGTGTTGCTAATTTGTGAACAGTTAGTAAACCATATATTCCATCAATATTTTCTTAATTTTTGTGTATTCATAAATGGATTACTTATATAAAGAGAGCAGTTACATTGACTTATTCACCATATTGTTCCTCAAGGCCCTTGGTAAGTTGGATTTTGTTCTCACAATTTCAATTAATTTTTTTTTTACATGCTAATATTTGTCATGCACAGTCAACACAACATTATATTTTCGCATACAATAAATATTTTATGAAAGTACAATCATTTATCTTTAATTTGATATATAATAAGTTCAACTTTAAATCATATTTAGAAACAATATTTTAATTTAACTAAAGTATGTGTGCAATATTTTGAAGCTAAAAATAATTCCGTCCAGAGGTGAAAAAAACCTGGTACTGAATCAGTTAAACTACTACAATTTACTCTCTCAGTATATAGAACATAGCAAAATGTTAAACTGCTACAGTTTACTCTCTCATTATGTAGAACATATCAAAATGTTAGTTTAGTTTTCCGATCCAGCAGTCATCTGAGCATTTGCTCTTCGACTTGAAGCCATGACAGAATTTACAGGTGTCTTGAGTTGTGGTGTGTTAGCATAAATAGTGTTTTCAACTTCTGGATATGGAGGTAGATACTTGTGGTGTAGGTCACTGAGTGCAGGGCACCGGAAGAGATGGTGTGCAACAGTTTCTTGTGAATAGTCACACAGATGACAGTGGGGGGGCAACCTTTGGTTGGATGCTATGTAGGTGAACATTCAGGGGCACATGTTATGTCCTAAAGAGGAAAATAATGGTTTGTTCTTGTCTTGTACTGTGATTTATGGCATCTTTCGGATTTGGAGTGGTCGTGTGTTTAAAGAGTGCTGTGCCTGTTTTACCCATTCAATCAACCCACCATCCTTTTTGTTATTTCTTATTATTTGTTTAGCAGTCTAGTGTTATTGGTCTGTTATGTTGTTGACTATTTGCTTCTGCCGTTGCAAGTGTGTCTGCTCTTTCATTTCCCTGTATGTTCCCTGTTGCTGTTTCCTGGTATCCACTGTAGGGTAAGCTTGACGGCAAAGGCATTAATGAAATAACATGGATAGAGCCATTGACATGCCAATGTAGTGCTCTCTGGGTTTGCATTTTCTATGTCTTTGACCACTATCCAGAGATCTACAGGTTCTGAGCTCTTTTTGATGATCTCTTTGGTGTATATTTCAGGACAAGCGAGACTAAAATTTGGTGGGGCTTCTGGTTGTACAATTTGTATCTCTTCTCCGGCATGTGATACTTTTGCTTGTAAGCCTAATGCTACATTCAGTGTACATTTTGGTGTTTGTGATTTTTACAGACAGCAGGCATTAAGCATTATCGTGAACTAATCCATTCCATACGTACTTAGGACTTTGTTTAATGTCATTATTTTTATTCTCATTAGGTAAACCGTTTCCAAGGAACTATCTGAGTATAGCCAAAAAGATATTGAAAAGATTGTTTCGTGTTTTTGTGCATGTATACATCCATCACTTTGACAAGCTTCTGGTTATTGGAGCGGTAAGTGTAGTCCTATTATAAGAATGTAGAAGGGACTGACAGCTTATTACCTTGAACATACCAACCATCAGTAATTTGATACACTACTTCTTTAGCTATATGAAGGAGACACCAACCAGCAGTAATATGATATACTATTTATCATCAATGCGTCGCTCTCATTTATGTGACATAGTCGAGTCTGAGACACTGGAATGAGTTTGGGAACTAGGCATTAAGTTTGGACATGCCAGACAGTGTCGTCTTTGTGGTAGAGAGAGAAGATATACTAATTAACTTCTCATGGGTACGGTGAGCAAATGGACTTTGGGATGGCTGCTGCAGCGTAGGACAGAGCATGAATGGGAATGCCCAATGTGCTGTGACGTTGATCGCATAACATAACATAGCTATATGAAGAAGACATCAACCTTCAGTAATATGGTACACTACTTGTATAAGCTATATGAATACTGGACTTCTATCATTGCAAAGCATCACGTATTTGTGTATTACTAGTGTGAGTCTTATATTGAAATTTGGTGAAATGAGAAAACAAAAAATTGTAACATTAACTGTAATTAATTTGTTGTTTGCAGGAAGCACATGTAAACACATGCTACAAACATTTTTATTATTTTGTTACGGAGTACAACCTTATTGACAAGAAGGAACTGGAACCCTTGGTATGTGTTTTGATCTATTATCTTTACAAAAAAATTATTATTATTGTGTTTACCTAATTACAACAGAACAATGAATCATAATACTTGGACTTTGAGCACGACAGTTTCAGTTTGGAATATCTTCATTGCACTCTGGACATGTCCATTGGTGCTCCGATCTCCTTCACAATATCTCCATTAGCGACTAAGGATAACAGTTTGATGTTGATTGATAAGCCTACTCATATACCTGTTGTGCTGTTCTTTACTGGCCACTCCAATCTTCAATCCAACCTCTTGAAATCTAGCAGTTGATGTGAAATGGTTTGTTTGAAAGTCCTCTTTATGGTTACACTCTATGAGGGCATTCAGAATGTCAGCTCTATCCATTGATGGTCACCCATTATGGTGCCAGAGCCAGCCAGCTTTTCTGCTCTCTCATTGCCATCATCACCCATGTGCCCCGGAATGAAGATGAATGTAATTCAGTAAGTTGTTGACGCTTAGAGTGATTCAGTCCATTGTCTGTGTACTGAACTAGCCTCTACCTTCCGGATCATCCTCAGTGAATCACTTAGAGTAAGTGTGATTTTGTAACTTGAGATAGAGTAGTGTCTTAGTCACCACCAATACTTCCACCATGCTGCTTGTACTAAATGTCACCCTGGCTTCCTTAATCTTCTGCCATATGAGCTTGCGGAGAAGGCTCATGCAGACTTTTAGTGCAGAACTACCCTATAAATAACAACTTTGCCGTCATTACAGTTTTCATTAATGATGGCCTTGGTCTCTGCATCCTTTGTCAAATTTAATGATGGTCGAAAAGGTGTCTCGAATATTGAAGGCACTGGTATCCATTCATCCCCAGGGTCAGTATTTGTGAGATGACATACCTACTGAACATTGTCTGCAGTATGACCAGCCCACCACTTGTCACACTTTAACCGATTTTCACTTCTGAAGCTGAGCGTGTCGGGCAGTGGGTGCTCTTTTTAGCACTTATGTTGAGATATACACATGATCTAGCTATCTTGATTCTGTACTCCATGGTCAGGAAATCAAGGAGAAACCTCACCACACAGGATGTGTCCCTACTACAACTCACAATGATATGCATAGCTTCATTGTTCAATGTACATCTTACTAACAGTGAGGATGGCCACTGGAGACTCGATAGTTGGAAGGACCAGTGCCTGATACAGGATAACATGCAGCCACTGCTCGATATTAGCAGCCACCGTGAATCTCATTGCCGCCAAACCTTTACATGCCTTGACAATGACATGGTCCCTGAAATACAGGCTGCGTCAAATTTCACCCATATGAATTTTGTTGCTCTGGTGGCTTGCATATATAAGACATATATATTTCCATGTATTTGATATTCTGTTGAATGATTTGTAATTGTTTTTCTGTATTTCCATCTTGATTACTTTTATTATGTAGTTTGTCATTTATGTTTTACAGTCATATTTTTTTCTCATCTGTTTTTTAAAAATTTTATTGTGTGTTCATGTTTGAGTTTCATGTTGAACAATGTCTTGCATTTTGGTGATTTTATTTATACTAACTATGTACATGAAAAGCAATTTTCTTTTTTATTTTCTATTTCAGAAGGCTATGACTGAGCGAATTTGCCACTGATATTGAAATATTAACTGCCAACACATAGAAAACACAGACTTAACATACCAGTGTTGGAAGAGAAGCTTGTCTTGAAAATCTCATATTTTTGTAACTCATTTCCAAACTCAATGAAAGCATGTGTATTATAAATATATATTGTAGACTTAGCTCAGTCAACCTTAGCAAATACTTAATGATATTTTACTATATAAATATAGTCATTACTTAAGTCCACCATTTGATGTTCAGGTTATAAGATTTGGTGAAAATTTGTTCACTTCATCTTTCATGATGTGAGATTTGAATGACAGAAACTGAATACACACAAAACTTGTACAATAAATATGTCTGATTATTTCTTAGAATACATTTCATGAACTTGTCATTTTCAAAAATAGTTTCACTGTACATTTTTGCCAGCACATTTGAATTACAGCTGAAACAGTCAACCGTAACCAAGGGCATCAATATTAACATATACACATTCATTAAAAACAGGAATTTTGTGGACATAAAAAACATCACATTCAAAAACAAAACTATATATGAAAATGTGTCAACAATAAACTACAGAAAGTAAAGATTGATAGACCATACTGTTGGGAATCAACTGTCAATTGTTACTTGATGTATCCTCAATTGAAATGTATGGTTGAGTGAAATAATTGAGTAACCAAAGAACTGGAAATTCATTGCAAAATTAAAGATTATGACCTAGAATCAAACCATATAACCCTCAATCTAACAAACTAAAAGCAAAATAAAGAGATGAAGAATAGTAATAATACACACCAACAATTTTGTAGAAGTCAAATAATTATTGAAAATTACAATGAGTATTGACTGAACAGATGGATGATGTGAAATACCAAGAGATATCTATAAATATATGGTCACCCTTAATCCCAAAGACATTGTCACCACCTAAAGAGGAGATATCAGATCACCATTTTCCAACTTCATACCCAACATATACAACTTAAATACTTAAACAGAATCAGACCACAACAAACTCGAAAGAGTACCAAATGGTTTGTTAACTATGTGATGGTGGTCAGTAACAATTACAAACCTTTGTTCCTAGAGAAATTATAAGAATCGATTTTCTTTTACTCATACATGTTTACATGGATGGACCTGGTCTGTGAGCCAGAAGTTGTGAACCCAGAAGTGTCAGCCATGTAGAGTAAATACATAAAACTATATTGTGTTGTAATCTCTATATTTGATATTCCCAATCAGTAATGTTTTACACCTTGTGACAATATATTTATATGATTTATATACATTTTTGGAGATGATTGAATGAATAATTTCCTTTCATGTATTTTTGACAATCTGTTTCCTGTTTTATTGTTACTTAGAAGCATGGGACCATTATTACAAGTTGACCTCTTACAATGATGGCTGCTATAGCATTATATTTGATATGACCAGATAGTGGAGTGTATACAAGAGACAACATTGAATATATATATATATAAATATTTCAAGCAAACGAAAGGATATAGCAAAAGTTGCTAATCCTATCAGTTATTCTGTGTCGTATTTTATCGCATGCTACCTTTCATGCATTTGTCCTGTACATTTCACATGTTTTTTTTTCTAGCCAAGTTTTTATACAACTTGAAATTTGTCATTTTATTTATGAAGATATATTGTTTCACAAAATGATTAGTATATGTTTTGTATCTCTTGCTTGACAAAAACCTTGTGGTCAACATATGACATATATGTTGCGGTTATTTGTTAACTTAACGTGTTTCATTTTATTTATCATTCCCATTAGTGATCAGTTTTATTGTGTTATGTGCTTCCAACATCTATATTGTTTTCTTTAAAATAAACTTGTAGGTAAAATCTCTGTTTGTAGAGAAGAGTTATATTTGGTAACAAACTGCTAACTTATGAAATCATAATTTGATTTCTACATTTTTCTTATTTGAAACATAAACAATGCTGTTTATTTCTTAATGAAACAGATAATTCTTCCCTCCACGTTTTAGCAAGTCATTTTATTTATGATTACTTATGGTGTATAGTTGATTAACTGGCCTGTTTGAACATGCAATAATTTGAATTTTAAAAAAGGGTTTTAAAGTTGAAAGATTGACTTAATTGCACTGGGTTTTACCCCATATGGCTCAGTACCTCTCCACAGAAATGGCGCGTCACCTGCCGAGAGTATCGCACAAACCTCGTAGCTCCGGCAATAATCCTAGGGGTCTTTGGAAAAAACTGCACTCATGAACAGAATGGGGCTGTCTGGATTCGAACCCACAACCTTCGACTCACAAGGCAAAGGGCTTAACCAGAGACCAAAAATTAGAATAGTTGCTTGTATTTTTTATTTCTACATTTATTTCTTATTGAAGGTACCTCACTGGGAATACCTGTGTGTATTAATGATATTCCATATGCCAGAAATTCCATACAGAATCGCATTGGCATCAAGTGCTTTTAACAAATTGTCAAATATATGGAAGTCCAATTCACTCAGCAAGCACTTAAAATTAAAGATCTTTAACTCTTGTGTGATTCCAGTATTAACTTATGGATGCGAGAGTTGGAAAGCAACAAAAGCTCTAGAGAGAAAATTAGATAACTTTGGGAATAAATATCTTAGAAGAATACTGAACCTCAAATGGTCAGATTTCAGACCTAATACACAAATAAGACAAGAGACCAAGCAAGAAAATGTATCAAATTTTATAAGAAAGCGCCGCTGAACTACATCGGCCACACACTTAGAATGGATGGGAGAAGACTCCCTTACCAATCCCTCATATGGACACCAGAGGGAAAAAGAAAACGAGGAAGACCAAGAGAGACTCTGCGTAGAACCATCATCAGAGAAGGCTCAACGATGGGCCTAGCAAACATTAAAGACCTAAAACAGATAGCAACGAACCGCGAGACATGGAGAGCTATGACCTCTGCCCTATGCGCCGCCCACAGGCCCAAGAGGAAAGACTTAACTAACTAACTAATTAATGATATTGTCATCCGAACCTCTTGCATTAAGACAGCAGATTTGTATTTAGTTTTTAACTCCTTGGGACCAACGACACACTACATTGCTTTGGGTTGGACATCATTTTACCAGCTGGTCACACTAAAGGCGTTTTTATTCTCAAACAAATGGCTTGTAAAACATGGCTTTTTTACCCTGGTCCACTAAAAGTTAAAAGACTGGCATGCAGGTTATTAATAGAATTTACAATCAATCTTAAGCTTTAATTTAGAATAAATCATAAGCTTTACTGTGTTGCTGTGTGTGTTTGGACTGCAGAGTATTTCTAAATCTTTTTTTTTCTCCATTTTTCATTTTTTTGCTAGACTGGATGCCATGTTCATTAAAGCATAAAACATGTTTTTATTATTATGAGTTGATGTTTGTTACTATAAATTTGCTATTTCAAAAAATGTTTTATGTAACTTTGTTATGTCAACAAATTTTTGGTTTTATGTAGATATATATCAATAGATCTGCCTTATTTACCATACTCATGTATCTAAGTATAGCTTGAAGAATGAGCTGTGTATCCTATCATTTTGTTTCAGTGTTACATCATGTAGCCAGCTGTGCATCAAATGTTATTTGTTACTACACAATTCTGTACATTTTTGTTTTGAAAAGTGTGAGAGTTACTGTATTGTTTATTTTGTAATAAACATATCCTAGAACATGTCTTGTTCAATTGATAATCTAGATGAGCCAGCACAAGATTCTTGTAGCATTGATGATTGGTATTATGTTAACCACACTGAACAGTTTCACGCACAGCACATACATCAGGTATGTTGGTACATCATTTAGTAGCATATTGCTTAGCTCTCACTGTGGTATAAGATAGTTTTCTGCTAGACCAAACTACATCATCTGTTTTGCTATATGATGAAAGATAGCCATACATTTTTGAACATTCTACCAAGCCACATCCTTTTCTCAAGAGTAACCACTTATAAATCACCAATCTTTGTGATTTTGAGTCATTGAGAATAAGTACACTAGTTTATAGTGCTAGCTTATATCAATGCTGCAATATTTGCGCCCTTCTGCGTTTATTTTGTTTGGGGTCAATCATCTTAGCCTGTAACAGACTACATACTATTTACAGTGCAGTAGTCAAACATCGAAATAATTCTACTACCTCAAGACATTCATTCACATGATTTATAGAATAGTTGCAATCATCATAAAATAAAACTAACATTTCGGGGAGTGTTTTGTATAATTTACTGCTTTAAAAACCAGTTTTAAAGACTTTATATTAGTATTGAATGGTTCTTTCTTCTATCTGTTATTCTCAGCGTATGACTGGCTATTGTCTTGTTTGTGCATTGCTCTTGTGCAATTTCAGAGGTAGCTGCAATGGACTAAATGACATTCTTAACACACTGAGGCTTTCCAAACTTTCAGGGTTGTGAATCCCACTCGCTGACCAGATTGAGAGAGATGGGCGTCGATATTGGTGCAGCACGAAAAGAACAACATACCAAATATGTAAAGAGATTTATTAATCTACATTGAACTGGCGTGTTGGGCTGCTGGAGTTGAGCCGGAGATCGGAGCACCTATGGACATGTCCGAAGTGCTATGATGATAGTCCTCATATAACTGATTTGCTACAGAGTGTTAATTAGAAAATAACTCCAGATATTATTTTTATTATAACAATTATCAATTTCTTGTATATAATGATTTATCTGATGTGTAAATTCAGCATCAGTCAGAACTAATTGAAAGAATGAAATTTGTTTGTGTAAGCTCTTCTTACATGTGTTTTCATCATAGTAGTTGTAATGGAAGCTACATGCAATTGAATGCTAATAGAAAAAATAGCATTTCTATTTTGTTAACTGTACTTGTTTCCTAATCTTTGTAAGTAAAAGTTTGTAAATATTGCTGAAGAAAAACTACACAGGGTTGAGCTCTAATTTAAAAAGTGACATTTCTAATCTTTGTTAGCAATGCTTACATTTATTTAGTTTATAGTTATTATTCTTGACTGGCATTTATTTATTTAGTAGCACTATTCACTTTTATTCAATATTCTTACAATATAACATTTGTTTCATTGTAACAGAAACTGTCTATGGTTTTTTTTATACTTTTACTTGTTAAACTAGTCAGCAAGATGAAAGCTAAATAAAACAAACATTGCAAACAATTGTTTTCATTGGGGGTTTATGACCATTATTAGCATTTAATGGAAAACTAAAAAAGGGCAAAATAACTCAATGGAACAGGTTTTTGTAAGAAAGGTTAAGTAAAAAAAAAAACTTGTGAAAAATCACATACTATAACAAAAGACCACTTGGATGCAGTCCCTCTGCATCAATTTTTGTTGAAATTATCAAAAAATGGAATTCTGTTGTATATTTCAATATCTAAGTAGATGACTTGTAATACCAAGCATGTCATGTGCACAAATCTCTATATTCCAACCAAAATTTATGCATCAGTCTGTAACATTATGTCCAATTTTTGTTATATTACAAATTTGAAGAATATCTTCTTACAAAAAACCTTGTTTCTTGTACTGATTTTTTATCATTCATTAACATGCTCTGTTTTATCCATGCTAACTTTTAACACTTCAAGCAATGACTTAGTCATTAAGTTGTCTTGTGTGTCACCACATAGTGCAAAAATCTTACTCAGTCTTCTTTATTACATTATAACTTCTGGATCTTGTAGAATATGTCAAAATATTACAGCTGTAAAGAAGCTTGCTTCTAAAACTTCTAAATATTTACAACAAAATTTGAGTCTTCACTTTATTTTTAAATAGTCTGTATTTTTGGCTGCTTTGGGAAGTCAGTGGCATATTTATTTAACTTCAGACAATATAAATGTTGTTTTCTTTAGCTTGTGTGCAAGCCAACATTTTGCAGTCTCTGATGTGCTTCAATACTTTTGTGAAGATTCATAGGTTGAAAGAGTTATTCCATGAATATACTAAACGTTCTGTATCAAGTCCAACTAAATTGTAATAATTGATAAGTGTGTAGGTATTATCGCACTCCCACCAGAAAGTTTCACTGTAGACATAGCTATGAATATATTTGCAGGAAACCATGTATTAAATTTACTTGATATGTTTCATGAGATGTGCCCCATGCCAGACACTTCCCCATACAATAGCTTGATCCACAGAGACAATAAATGTAACTTAAACATCAACCAACACACATTTCATTATCCAAATTTGAATCTAATTCTACATATTATGTATGAAAAGTTCTGCACAAATTCACAGCTCTTTCCATTGTTATCCTTTTAATACTGTCACATTTTTCAACATAGCTCTTTCATCATGAAAACGCTAATAACCTGATTTTTTCCTCTCAAAATGTTGTATTCACCATTTTGTTTCACAATCTAATGTTATTTTTATGTGGAAATTTATACATAATTCTGTCTTCAGCCTACTGATCTCTAGCGAGGGTGTCCAAAGAACGAAACAGTGAGTGGCAGGTCCAAAATGTAAACAGAAAATTGCTTTTATCACAGTCATCATTTTATTGTGTTCTAAGTTTTTACATCATATGTTGTCAGTCATTTATATAGGCAAGCATTTTGATTACACTTAAATAAACATAAATCTATTTGATGTAGAACATACTTACACTTGTTGATTTTGTTTTCATTTTCTTGAACTTTGAGATATAACAAACTCATGTGTGTTAGATTGTATGGTCGCATCTCTTGATTACTTTCTACAATATTTTATAGTCTAGTTTGGCTGTTTAACTTGTGAATAAGATTGAAAAAAGTGGGAAGCTACATCCTGGCTACCAGAAAGATACATATTACATATCTATTTGTGTACGTACATACTACCTTGTTGCCAGTTTCTGGTTTTCTGTTTTTGAACTTGGTTTCTGGTGGCTTGTTGTGATTGTTATCTTTCTCTTTTCACAGGATGCTGCATCAGCCATCTAACTCAACCAGCTCTAATTGAAGGAGGAAACAAGAAAAATCACAATACTGTCAAAGGTATTTCTTTGAATCCTTTAACTGATTGGCTACGAATTTAAAAAACAGGTTGTGGCTGAATTGAATTTTCTTATTTCTCATTGCAGTTTCCTTAATAATTAACTGATTTTATGAGTAAAATACCATTTTGTAGGTAAATTAAATTTCTTTAAGACATTCTAAAACAAATACACAGTGGTGCTCCCAGCGTCTTATGGGAGCTAATCAGTTAATGCAAGAAACTCATGAGAATCCAATGAGATCCATGGATGATTCAAGTTTGTTAGATTAAAAATGTATACAATGCTTCACTACAGCTTGTCCTTATTGGTTAGTCTAACTACACAGTTATTGTATAGAATACAGCTTATCCTTCCTATTGGTTAGTCTAACTACACAGTTATTGTATAGAATACAGCTTGTCCTTTCTATTGGTTAGTCTCACTACACAGTTATTGTATAGAATACAGCTTGTCCTTCCTATTGTTATCTAACACACAGTTTGTATAAACATCTTCTATTGTAGTCTAACAACAGTTATTGTATAGAATACAGCTTGTCCTATTACCTAATTGTTTAGTCCTCCTTCGTAGCATAAAGTTATTGTATAGAATACAGCTTGTCCTTTCTATTGGTTAGTCTCACTACACAGTTATTGTATAGAATACAGCTTATCCTTTCTATTGGTTAGTCTAACTACACAGTTATTGTATAGAATACAGCTTATCCTTTCTATTGGTTAGTCTCACTACACAGTTATTGTATAGAATACAGCTTGTCTTCCATTGTTAGTCTACTACACAGTTATTGTATAGAAATTACTCAGCTTGTCACTTCCTTTATTGTTAGTCTCACTCACAGTTATTGTATAGAATACAGCTTGTCCTTCCTATTGGTTAGTCTCACTGCACAGTTATTGTATAGAATACAGCTTGTCCTTCCAATTGTTAGTCTCACTACACAGTTATTGTTATAGAGAATACAGATACAGCTTATCCTTCCTATTGGTTAGTCTCACTGCACAGTTATTGTATAGAATACAGCTTGTCCTTCCTATTGGTTAGTCTCACTGCACAGTTATTGTATAGAATACAGCTTGTCCATACATCAAAAACAATATACCAACATTGAACATTACATATCCCACTTGCCGAATTTGAAAACATGAACCTGCACAGAAATAGAACAGGATAGTCAGAATTCACCATAGCCACTTGCAGCCATCTTGAAACCAAAAGTTCTACTTCATATATTCATCTTGTAATGTATTCTGTCCCATTAAGCCATTGCTTAATATTTTGGAAGTATTTACAAAATACTATAAGTTATCTGTTATTTCTCTTAATGAGAAAAAATAGAATGTAGAAATACTTAGTTATTGACACACATTAGTGCAAGCTTTCTCTCGCTGCAAAGTCACAGCCTCTCTCGTATGGAAGTAATTGTTTGTACAGGACTTCAATCACAGTGAGGTTAATTGGTTAAGCTCTTGCCTTGCATTCCAAAGATCATGGATTATATGCAACAAGTCACTGTCAATAGAGATCAGACTGAGAGTTATTCAATGCTACATAGAACCAATACTGACATAGGGATGCAAGTCATGGACAGTGAACAAACAGATAGAAAAATCTTTGAAGGTCACAGAAGAATGATGAGAATTCCATGGACTGCTAAAACGATGAATGTGGAGGTGTTGAATTGGGCCAAGACACCGAGAAAAGCTTATTATCAATATAAGAAAGAGGCAATCATCATTTTTCTGATATGTAATGAGAAGGGGTGGCTTAGAACACTGTGACAACCGGTAAAATCGAGGGGAGATAAAGACATAATTTTGGACATCCTAACTACATGGAAGAGCATCAAGATCTGAGATGATAGCAAACACCAGGGACAGAGATTGTGGAGATCCATGATCGCTTACACCAGCACAGCACCTGATGATGATCAGGAGAAAAATTAATTTGGATTCGTCAGTCTCATCTTCATTACATTTATTTTTGTTATTGTTGACAGACTGACGCTGTGGGCAACACATGGAAGACTACTTTGGAGTTTTGGAGAGTTCTAATTATCCTGGAAACTATCCTGTCAAAAGACAGAGCATACAACACACACGTCTAACCTTGATCATGTATGCCCCACCTGTGGTAGGGATTCTGTTCTAGGATTGGACTCTACAGTCACCTCCGCATACACCATAGAGGTGCAGCAGCACACGTCTGAGATTGTTGTCATCATCGCTTGCGATGGACGGCTATTATTATACATTCATTTTAGGATAAACATACAAGAGAGAAAATGTGTCATGTAGTGCTTCTGCTACAAGCATGGTTCAATGTGGCAGGTGTTGTTCATTTGTATAGCCTGATATTGTATCACTAAAAATAGAAATTGTCTGCTGGT
This sequence comes from Arion vulgaris, assembly GCA_020796225.1. Taxonomy (NCBI): domain Eukaryota; kingdom Metazoa; phylum Mollusca; class Gastropoda; order Stylommatophora; family Arionidae; genus Arion; species Arion vulgaris. The sequence goes on along the minus strand of CM036761.1, from coordinate 22,989,375 downwards.
TAAAGCAAGATTCAGTAATATTTTAGAAATGTCATATTTATCTATCTATATCCTTCTTATGTCATATTTGACACAATGTTTCCACAAGAGATTTTCATTGTTGTTGTTCTGCCATCTTTCTACCAATTGTTTCCCATGTTAGGTCACAATCTTTCAACTCTCTTTCCATAGTTCATGTTTCTTTTGGCCATCCTAACCTTCTATTCCCATCTGTTATCCATCTGAGAGCTGTCCTAGCCAATCCCTCCACTGGTAAGTGAATGTAATATGCATAGAGAGTAATAAATATATAAAATACAAATTTTATATCCGCTAGCCTTTTTAGACCAAGGGTATGAAGTGCCTGTCACTTCACATTTCTAAGCCCTAATGTACAGGAGGTAGGAGAGCCAATTTCCTTCATCACATGGGAAACATCAAGTGTGGGATTGAACCCAGATCCCTCTGTGTCAATAGGCAAACATTTACACATTACGCTAATACATCCCACAATAAACATATACTAGATGTATAATAAGCAAATGAAAAGAATAAAGACATTTTGATGGTCACTGTCTAGATTTATTTCAGATAATAGAGAAATTACTCCAGGATGGACTCATTCCATTTGTTATGTTTAAAACAAAGAGAAACAAAACAAACTCAAGATAATTTAATAATAGTAGGGCTTCCAGCACAACCAGATCAGATAATTAGAACTCTCTGTCTCTTACAGATTTCAGTACAAAAGTTAAGTCCTTGCGAAATGCATGCAACTTATCTTTAAACAATAAACATGTTTCAATTATGTTCATTTATTACAGAAATACAAGCTGTTGTTGTTTGTTTGCTTCTGTTTGCATTTGTTCATTCTTGCCAACCCAAGTTAACTACCTCCTTGTGATCTGTATGGTGTGCACCACATACTTAAGTTTGCTGTGTCTTGTTGCATTCCGGTTAGGTCCCAATAGCATATAGGACAGGTGAGTACAAGTATCTTAATTACCTGATCACATAACAAATATAGTTAAATAGTATTCTACCTTGAGGATATCATCAAAGAAATACACAGTGTGCAGCAACTGTAATATTACTATGTTATATCTGTTCATGATAAGTATATCATTCGTTAGTTTTAAATACTCAACTAACAGTCTACTAATTCCTTAATATCAAACACTCTTTTTTAGTTTGTATGTTTAAATAAGTATCTAGCATAGACGGTGCCGGACACCTCACACAGGATAGGGAGACATTTAAATAAGTATCTAGCATAGACAGTGCCGGACACCTCACACAGGACAGGGAGACATTTAAAGAAGTATCTAGCCTAGACGGTGCCGGACACCTCACACAGGACAGGGAGACATTTAAAAAGTATCAGCAGACGGTGCCAGACACCTCACACAGGACAGGGAGACATTTAAATAAGTATCTAGCATAGACGGTGCCGGACACCTCACACAGGACAGGGAGACATTTAAATAAGTATCCAGCATAGACGGTGCCGGACACCTCACACAGGACAGGGAGACATTTAAATAAGTATCTAGCATAGACAGTGCCGGACACCTCACACAGGACAGGGAGACATTTAAATAAGTATCCAGCATAGACGGTGCCGGACACCTCACACAGGACAGGGAGACATTTAAATAAGTATCTAGCATAGACGGTGCCGGACACCTCACACAGGACGGGGAAGACATTTAACTAAGTATCAGCTGAGCGAGTGTAGGACAACAAGGACAGAGATGAAATGATCTAGCAGACCATCTGAATACACTCTTGACAGAGACATTTTAAATTGAGTAACTAGCATATTTCATATCTGAGTCTCACATTTTAGACAGAACTTTAAATTTAGTTTTCTAGAAATGGGACATCACACAGGACAGGGAGACATTTAAATAAGTATCTAGCATAGACGGTACCGGAAACCTCACCAGGACAGGAGACATTTAAATAAGTATCTAGCATAGACGGTACCGGACACCTCACACAGGACAGGGAAACATTTCAAGCTGCTATCATTGGAGCCAAGTTTTGATAGGGACAACAAGCTAGATGATGATGATGATCTAACTTAGACCATCATAATAACTATTTCTAAAATTACATTATTAATTGTTGCAACTGATATTTCATATTTCATAATAACTCTTTCTAAAATTACATTATTAATTGTTGCAACTGATATTTCATAATAACTCTTTCTAAAATTACATTATTAATTGTTGCAACTGATATTTCATATTTCATAATAACTCTTTCTAAAATTACATTATTAATTGTTGCAACTGATATTTCATATTTCATAATAACTCTTTCTAAAATTACATTATTAATTGTTGCAACTGATATTTCATATTTCATAATAACTCTTTCTAAAATTACATTATTAATTGTTGCAACTGATATTTCATATTTCATAATAACTCTTTCTAAAATTACATTATTAATTGTTGCAACTGATATTTCATATTTCATAATAACTCTTTCTAAAATTACATTATTAATTGTTGCAACTGATATTTCATATTTTGAGTTCACATTTTATATCCATACTCTCTTGAATTTTATTTTCTAAAATGGGACATCACCCAAATTTGTTTTTTTCAAAATTTATCACACAGTTATGAGAATTTCAATAACTTTATTACTGTCTACTAGCATGTCATCATGTTGCTTGCCTGATTATTGTAATATTTTACCAGTACCATCTGAGATATTTTGGATATATAAAGTGACACAAAGAACTGGAAAAAACCATCATGGACGGAGGCATCCCGGCAAAGAGAAGAGGAAGACCATGGAGAGGATGGATTCATAATGTATAACTGATGACTTGAGCATGACAGCTGCAGAGGCAGGACATCTAGCATATGAGAGAGAGAAATTTTGAAAGTCTAAGGTGGCAAAGTTCTGCTCAGGACAAGCTATTTGATGATGATGACTATCTGTGGTATATCATAAGAAAAATAATGCTTACACAAACTTGACAGTTACCATTAAAGTGTAATGACACCTGAGGTCATGATGAATTCACCATGGAAACCATCCAAATACAGAAAGAAAATACATGAAACTGATAAATGACACCTGAGGTCATGATGAATTCACCATGGAAACCATCCAAATACAGAAAGAAAATACATGAAACTGATAAAACTTAATTAATATATAAAACGTAAAGACCAGCACAAAAGAAATAATGTGGTTCCCTGGTTACCATGCAACCATACCAACAATGAACAGTCTGAAAGCTTCATTGCAAGGATATAAGAGATTTTAAAAACACACACATGGGTGTTGGGTAGAAGACAGGAACTTGTATGTGACTGACAAATGTGAAATTGACTTCATACAGACCTATACAAAATCTCTAATTGGCATATAGAAACATTAAACAAGACATGAAGGAGATCTGATATGTACTGGAATACTCTGTACAGTTTCTTATTCAGCTGTAACAATGTAGCCAGTATTAATTGTATACATTTCCACTTCAGCAAATATGTACTTCATATTTTTAACTTATAAAAATGGACAAGATATGTAAAAACCAAAAAATGTGCAACTTTACATTAGTAGTAAGCGTATGTCTACTTGCAAACTCTGGAAATAGTGAGATCATTACATTGATGAAATATGTTGGGTGTAATTCTTACATGTGAGATCAAATAGCTACCAGAATTTGGAAACATCAAGTGTAATATAGCATAGATAAATTAAGTTACTGCTGGTCAAATCATTTACCTATATTGAAACTGAAATAAAGTGACACCGACAATATATGTCAAAGATTGGATAATTCTACACCGTGATTAAATATGATCTCTTGCAGATCTTTGACATTTTATTTCAACAATAGTTTGGTAATCTGGAAGAGTAGTTTTCCTTTCATGATATTTGATTGTACATTTCTAAACTGACTTACCAGACATTGTTTGTGACAAAAATACAAATATGACCTTATCCAATCTTAATGTATTTCAGTTTCAAGTCTGAAAGAATCTTCTAACTTTGGGGGTAAGAAGTTTAAAAAAAGATGGAGGGAACATCGTATGGGACACATTTGCATACTTTAGATAGTTGTATGGTGTGGCTATAACCTCCAGCAGGGCTGTCAACAGCTGACGATCCTGTGTAACAAATAAAATAAATCATGTGACCATCTCCATATTGTAAACATTCGTAATTTTTGTCACGTTTAAATCAAAATTTATGTTTATGCTTTCAGAATAAAATTAGGCTTTCTTATATGTTTTAATCAAACTTTTGTTTTATCCATCTTGTGCAACATCTATCAGATACTGAAAGTAGGATTCTAGTGTCTGTTATTTTCTCTTCTTTGCCATTATTAGACATAATGTTTATTCACATACGTAAAATGAGTTACATTATTTTACATGGACAATATTTTTAAGAATTAATCATTCTGAAATTAGACTTTGCTTGCTTGTTCTATACAGTCTACATTTGCAAATAGTGGATCTTTTTTTAAACTAAAGTTACTTTTTTTTTAATGTCACAGATCAAATCACATGTGAACTAACTTTAAACACTGGGTAAATCAAATACCAAATTTAATGTAAATAAAACATACATTTAGAACAAAAAGACAAATATTTCCACCAGAGTGAAGCAATAATGAATAACTGACATCATCAAGCATGTCATGACAGAGATGAAGTGTCTACGCAGAATGCTGGGGGTAACAAGAAGAGACAACCTGTTAGAAATGAAGACATCAGGAAAAAGTGGGTACAACATCAGTACTAAACTTCATGAACAAACACCAAATTAAATGGTTCGGCCACATAAGCAGATTACTAACAGACAGTGCACCTCAAAGAGCACTGTTGCTCCAATACAATGGATACAAAACAAAAGGCCGGCCACGCAAAAGGTGGACCACAGAGGCGACAAAGCGCACACAAGGGCACAGTCTAGAAATTTCTTTTTATCCTGATGCTGTTAGGCAAAAACAGGATTGGAGAAAAGAAAGATCAACAATGTGTAATAATAGTCCAACTGATATTTAAAAGTTAGTGCTCACCTTGAAAATCTGTTGGTGCTGCTTTGAGCTATACAGACGACCATCTCTCACAATGTCTTCTATCAATGATTCATATTCTTCTGTATAAGAAATGAATGAGTAAATGAAGTAAGCATGTAAATGAGATGATAGATTAATCATTAGCTGTTTTATTTCTTCATTATTTAGACCCTCTAAATAAAAATTGACTATTATTGGTTAACAGAAGCAATGTCATGGTACACATAATGGACAGACACATAAATGCCCAGTCTCTTTCAGTAAATAATGAATTGTATGCATCCTGATCACTCCCATTTCTAATGGGTTACTTCCCATTCATCTTCTTATGTGACTCTTACTAAGATTCCTACTCTTGTTACAATTAATTAAAAGTATAATATAAATTATCAATATATTACATCAACATCCACTAAGTGAATATTGCAGGACTTTTATATATCCTACTGTTCTATGTCTAATGTACCAACTAGTGCCCATGTCAGCTCTTTCTTTCGAATAAACTGCTTGTCCATGATTACGTCCATGAGGTATTCAGAGATTCCATTTATATTGTAGAATGTCCTGAAGCCATATAAGACATTGGATATAATGGTATGTTCCCATTACTTGTAGACTTGGTGCAGTTTCCAAATTAAAACTTAAATAACACAATAAACCTGTTAGCTCCTTCTGGAGTACAGGTCCTCAACAAACATTTGCAATTATTTAACCCTTTCACTCCATAATTTATTTTTACATCTGGACTTGTTTACTTCCCAATATATACAAAATTAGCCAGTATACTGTCTTTACATCATCATATTTGTTGATGTTTTACTTCCCTGACATAAAACAACTGTTTTGGTCATACTTATAGTCAGACAAAATAAGTCGCATTATATGGCAAAATGATTGCAGGGTAGCCTCATCATGTGCAGCATCCTCAGCGAAAATGAGTTCCTCAAGAAGGATTCCTGTTGTTTTTATCTTGGCTCTTAAGCGAGCCAAGTTGAAGATTGAACCATCAGATCTAGTACAGATGAAAACATCGTCACCAGCATCCACGAAGGCATGGTATCAAAGGACTACGAAGAAGATGCCAAACAGGCATAGCCATGTAGTGTCACTCTTAACCTCAAAGCTAGCAGATGTACTGCCATCGAACTGTATGCTGGCTTTCATGCCTTCATGTAAGAAGTGATTTGTTGGCGCTATGGGGAGGGGTGCAGCCAGTATGTTTCAATATTTTATAAAGTCCTGGTCTGCTGACCATGTCAAATACCTTTGAAAGATCGACAAAAACAATATATAATGGCATTCTCTGCTCTATATATTTCTCTGGTAGTTGTCAAATAGTGAATATATCACCTACTCTGTCAAATAAACATTGGATTAAAAGTTACAAGATAAAAAAAAAACCAAACAGTAGTACATATGCTTCAAGATCAACTGTGTACAAGAAAAAGGATATAAACATCCAGCATCTCACAGACATTATAACTAAAACTGAACTTACCATTATACGTAACAAATGGAATGGAAAACCCTCTTGCAGTGTTATTTCCATTAGATTTGAATTGTATCCACAGTTTCTTGGAACGAGCAGTGAAAGCAATTGGTCTTTCCCTACTTTCACAAGTTTCAAATGTACTTTGACTTTGTAAAGACTCTTTTGAAAGAAATGAATATAACTGAACACAAAATATATATACAATTGGATAGCATAATGAAAAGAATATGTTACTGATTAAAGCAATTTATATTTACATTTAGTTCATAAATTAGTTTATATAGGTTAATTAACTCTTTCTTTACCAAACAACCAATTATTTGGACCCTGAATGTCTCCAGCTACCCTGTATAAATATTGGTTCTGTATAACGTTCAGGAATAATCTATACAAATATAAAACTGTTTTTATACTACATAAATTTGACATGGCTTTCATAATGACCACATGGATTCATGTATGTTAATATCAAGATATCATTGAATTGTACTAACTAGATTTTCTCATAATAATTCTGTCTCCACAGTCCTCTTCATCACCAAGTTCAATTTTTGGAATGATGATGAGAATTCTTCGCCTTTTCTCAGGACGAATTTTCCACACACAATCAACATTGACAGGATAGTTTCCAGGATAATTAGGACTCTCCAAAACTCCAAAGTAGTCTCCCATATGTTGCCCACAGCGTCGATCTGTCAACAATGTTAAAGAGGAATTAGATCATGCAACAGAAGACTTATGATTGACAAAAATGTTATTAATTCAACCATGACTATCCATTCATTAAATGTTTGATTAGTATATAACAAGACATCATTATCATGTGACATGTTCGCAAGCATAAGGCGATCATGGATCTCCACAAATGTCTGTCCTGTGTACTGAATATCTAACGGATCTAAAGAGTAAGGATTGACTTCACTGTTCTGGGTATAACCCCATATTGCTCAGCCCCTTTCTGCATGAATGGCACGCCACCTGCCATGAGTATTGCACAAACGAGTATTGCACAGAGTGTTCTGGCAGAAATCCTAGGAACTCTGAAAAAATGGACTCATAACAATGGAAAAAATCAGAACAACATAGCCCTGGTTAAAACCCACAACCCTCTGAACCCAAGGCAATGGCTTTACCACTTAGTTACAGTCTCCCAAGTATTGACTATCAATTTGGTTGTTGATATTTGTCCATATGCATTGACATCTTTCTGCACAACAGCATTAGTATTTTTAGCAGTCTAGTGTAAATGTTAGTGTAGATGAGATTGAGCTTCCAGTTCTCTTGAAGGCAGATAATAAAACGTAGAGGTCCTGTGTTCAAATTGAGCATCTAAAATAACTCTTTGACACTTGAAAATTCAGTAGACTGAAAAGTCACAGAGCAAAAATCATGTTGATGATCTCTCTCTGGCGTTCGTTCTTTTCTGCCGTTTTATCATTCTTATTGTGATATATAAACAACCTTTGCCAAGACCGTTTTTTACGTCACATCTTCAGTACCATTTGGAGTTCTGGTGCTTGTCCTTCAGCGTCGTGTCCGACTTCAACCAGCGTTTACTGGGTTCGCTCTCCGTCAGCCTTTGACTGTCCCCAGTCGATCTGCAAGGCAGCAAGTTATGCTGATGATCTGAAATAATGATTCCATTTTTCCTGGATGAACTGCTTACCAGACTTTGAAGTTTTATCTACACGAAGCTTCTGGTTGTATTGTACTAGTGACTTGACCCTCACTCCTTCTCTTCTTAATATAAACATGTCTAACAGGATCAGGTCAGGAAGTGATTTTAAGATGCTAATCTTGGAAACATGTAACTGAACTGAAGAAATTATCTACAATTTCATCCACAACTTTGCAAGCATTATTTTAAAAAAAGGTCGTACTGTTCTATAGAACAAAAAAATAGATACAATACATTGTTTGTCCTTGACCTGAGACAAAGTGATTTCAAATTTACATTAATGTTTGAGTACACTTCAGAAAATGTCATCAGAAATGAAGTTATCAACTTAGTTAAGAAAATTTGCACATGTCAACTGTAACTTAGTGACAAAATACAAATTCAATCATTAACTATATTAAACTATGGTTGAAATAATATCTTCTTTCAAACCTTTGCAATCATCAGAAGAAACAGAACCATCAGAATCTGTTGTTGTCTTTCCTGGACAAGGAAAACAAAAGTCTTGCCCTGGTTGCGTCTGGTAAAATCCTTTGCCACATTTTGAGCATGTGTGAGCACTGATGTTATAATAGTGGCCTGCATCACATAGAACTGTTGATACAAACAAATTTGATGTGTAAAGAATGAATGCAGTCTCTCCAGTCAAAATGCATGTTTTGGAATGTACTATGAATTAATGGTATCAAAACACATTTTGGAATATGTTATGAATGAATGACAGCCTCTCCAGTCGAAGAACATGTTTTACTTGTGCCCAATGGAGTTTCTTGACATATCTTGACAATATTCCAGGCAGTAACTCATTAAACAGACAGTGATAAAGTAAATAATTCCTTCCTTATTTTCATGTGCCTATGTTAACTGTTAGATAGTGGTGGACCTCCATCAGCTTTCTGATTTTAGTGCTGCTTATCAGTTCTGTTTATGACTTTTTTTCTATGTGATTTTGTTCAACATCTATTTCTTTTGCTTTCAATTGTGTATAATTTATTAAAGAGTTTGAGCAGACTATATTATCAAGCAAACTCTGTCAAAGAAACCAATAATTATCAATTCAAGCATCTGGTGGTTCTTGTATATGGATTACAAAAACCAACAAGAACAATAGCAAAGACACAGATCATGTTTCTTCTTCTCTTCTTCTATTCTACCACACTGAGGTGGTGGGGAGGGAGAGATGGTAAGATTTTCTGTGATTTCCTTTGTAAGATTTCCTTTTCTAATGTGTGTTGTAAGTTGGTATTCATTTCTCTAAAGTTATTTTTGACAATGTCACTTTTATTGTGTGATCTTTCTCTTGCTCAGTATTCATATTTTTTTCAGTGTGTCTCTCTCTTTGGTAGACGATATCAGGGCATTTTTTTGTCAGGTGACCAAATTATTTAACCTGTTGTTCTTTTATAAATTGTAAGACTTTTTTATTTGCAGTTTTTTTCTAATTTCTTCATTGCTAATTTTATTTCTCATTCTTACTACTGCAACTCTTCTAAGACAACACATCACTGTGGTTATGATTTTTCACCAACTAGCTGCTGTAAGTGACCATGTTTGACATGGATAGCATAATGCTGGCCTAACAAAGTTCTTATAACATTTGCCTTGGTATTCACATGTATCTTTTTATGTGTCAGAAGTGGTGTTAGTTGTCCTAATACCTGGTTTGTCTTTGTACACTGTATACTGTTCATACAACAAGAGATAATTGGGAAAAAAAGACAGAGATTTTTGGCTAAGATAATGTTTGTGGGCTCTATGTTACACAAGTTGCCTGAACATATTTTCACCATCTTCAAATTTACAACAAGGACCCTCACTGGTGCTACAGAGTTTTTGCACTGCCACTGAGATCTTACTATGTCAGAAAGAGATTGAAGCACATTTGGTTACTCACCAAAGTAAACCTTAGACCGTAGTCTTCTTCTTCTAAAGCTCCATATTGACCATTCTGTTAACCAATCTGTGTGATTTGTATGTGATTCGAACCTAAGATCGATTGTACATTGTGCCTGTTATGCACCTACAAGTAGGCCAGCACATCGGACATCTGTGATACATTTTATTTACTAGGGTAACTTCCCTAGGTCCAACATGAGTCACCTGTTACGACATGCCTTGTGGACCATGCTGCTTCATTTGCGGACCTCAGCACAACATGGGCGGCCAAAGTGCAATGATGTTGGTCCTATCAATCAATCAATCAATCAATTTACTGTGTTGCAGTTTTACTTACTTCTAAATGTACAATCTTTAAATCCAGTACTGCCAGCATCCCTTGTTCTCAGACCTGAACCACATGATATGCAGGAGATACGACCATAATCTGGCTGGAATGTTCCAACTTGACAAGGCATACATGGTTTTAGCCCAGATGCTGAGAATGTTCCTTGATCACAAAGTTCTAAGGAGAGAGTGACAGTTAAATTTATATTATTTGTTTTTACATTCTTTCAACTTTATTTATAAAAGCAAAGAAAGTTTTCTGAATAAGTAAAATTCTAAAAAATAGTATTAAAACAAGTAAAGCCCTACCGGAACACTGTTTCTGCATGGTTGCCCCTTCCACCCCTGATCCTGGAAGCCTATTAGGACACTCCTTGCAGGATAGTTGTCCCTCCATGTCTTGGTATGTTCCACGAGGACATGGATGACATTTCTGAGTATCTTTATTGTAGAAAGTCCCAAATGTGCAACCAACTGTAAAAATGAACAAACTTCTGGTCTAGAAGAGTTACATCAAAAATGATATACTGGCTATTTAGCAGAAGATAGTATTGTGTATGTGTGATTGTGTTCAGTTAAAGCTATTGTAGTACTGTATTCTATGTGCATATAACAGCCTCTCACTCATATGTTAATGCATGCACAACCAACCTGACGTAGATGCAAGTTTTCTGTTTTGTAAGTTTCATTTTCTTAAGGGCATTTTTGATACATTCATGCATCAGTATAGAAGTCTGTCTCTGCTCATTATCTTTGTGTGCAGTTATGTTCTGTTTGCAGGCATATACGTACTGCAACTACTGTTCAAGAGTTGCATGCCATCTTTACAGAGCTCCTTGATGTTCTTGTCAGGCCGGAAGCTTTTCTTGATAGGCTTGAGGTCTTTGTTTTCAAATCTGAAATGGCAAGACAAATAATTTTTGTTTGCAAGAAAAGTCAGATAAAGGGGAAGACTGCAGTAAAACAGTAATGTAGCGAAACACATAAGAACAAAGTACTTTAGTTTTACAAGACTTGTAAAACTAAAGTACTTTGTTCTTACGTGTTTGCAAAGAAAAGTCAGACAGATCTTGCACAATTCAAGAGATAAACAATTCTCATTATGGAGATTGAGTACCATCAAATGCAAATCAATATCATATTTTCATTCAACTGAGAGCTGCAGTAGCGTAGTTGTTAGTGAACTTGTTCCTTAAGCTAGTGCTTCAGGTTCAATTCCATAGTGAGCGTTTTTGGACCGTAGATGCTCACAGGTCGATCCAGTCTCAATTGGGTACCAGAAAAAGCACTGGGAAGTAAAGGAGGATGGCATGATGTTTACCACATCAACCATCATGTGCTAATAGTTAATTAAAAATATGGGCCTAACAACGTATATATCCAATATACCTTGAGGTATGAAAACGGTTCCATTACTTTTTAAAAATATTTTTTATTCAAGTCCTGTTATAATGGAGACAAACAACAAGAAAGTCTTTCTGCATCAGCAAAATGTTATTGCTCTGGTTTTGAGTTCAATACTAGCTTTTTCCACCTTAGGCTTACAGTTGTATTAGTTATGTGGCCTCAGTGGTTGTCATATCCTAGCCAAAGCATCATAGTCATTAGAAAAAGATATTCAAAACAAAACTACATCAGATATCTTTGCCGCACTGGTTTGGACCATATGCTCAACATATAATTGTCATTTTGTTTGCTGCACGAACAGAACTCTGACCAAAATTAAATATTTCGGACATATCATATGACATGAGCGCATAGAGAAGATAATTTTGGAGGGAATAGTGCCTGTAAGAAGAATGAGAGGAGACCTAGTAGACGATGGGTGCAAGATGTCATTGACGATCTGAGAATGACTGCTGCTGATGCTGGTCAACTTGCACAGAACAGAGAGTTTTTCAGGACTGCTGTCATGTGGGCCAAGTTCCGGAAGGGACAAGCTACTTGATGATGAGGATCCCAAATGAAATAGGTCAGCTTGGACATAGTGTAGTACTGGTTTGGACTGGTCCAGATTCTGGGTATGATATGTGGATTATGTTTTAAAACCTTAGAGACATAGGTAGAGATGAAGCATCGTTAATAGGGAAACAAACAGACTTGTTCTTTACTTTTCAAGATCAGACCTCTGGATAGACACAGGAATATTGTATATAACAGTTGTTAATTTAGATATAGTGTTTAGATTTCTGTCAGCAAAATACTTGGAATATATCTCTGAAGTATTTAAGCACTTACCATCTACTCCTCCCTTGTCTCTATATTCTGATGTGCATGCATGTAAGTAGTATTTTATTAACATTATCAAAAATATGTTTAGATGTTCATATCTATCCTTAGATCTCAGATTTGTATATTCACATCTATTCTAATATCAATAACATCAAGATAGTAATTATCTGTTCACTCTGTTTTCCTTTACTTATTCTGCAATCTCTAGATATCGTACTATTTTTGACTGTTTTTCCTCAATAAAATGTCTAAATAAGAACCAGTCTTCTCATTTTTGTGATTGTTACTTTACTTTTTACAAACATTCCTCTCAGTTTTATCTTAGCCATTCATTTCAGTCTGTATACATTTAAACATATATATATATGCTTTCTCCATGTATTTCTTAGTTCTTGTACAATTTTTAGGACACAGTTCTGTAAAATAAAATAATGTTCATAATACATTTCATTTTTCTAACATTCATTGACAATAATAATGTCAGTATCATTATTGACTTCCTATCTCTCTAAAAGTGGTAAATGCTTCAGTCTGCAGTCTGTCATCTCCTTACAGGGAACATGTACTAAAGCATTTCTATAATTTTATGACAGTAGTTTCTGTAGCAAATTGTTTGTCTTAACACCTAAAGGCCCAAACACAACGTTATGTGAAGTTAGAGTTGGGCACCAATTTTCAAATGTCATGTAGAGTGGTGTTTTTTATTTTATGAGTTAAACAGTTGTAGTAAATACATATTCCAGTCCATCTTTATTAATTTAACCTACGGTCATTTGTAATTTCCTGCTTCACCTGCGAATATAGCTGTTTTAGATTTTAGTTTAGTAACCTGGGATAAAATCTGCAAACAAATTCAACAACTGATTTTTGACACACATTTTTCAACTTGAAATATGAGCTTCAACTTTTGACATAAAAACAGTAATAAAAATATGTTATTTATTCATAAAAGGGATGAAACTTTCCTTGATTGTGTAAATATGGATGTAGAATGAACATAAACATGTTTTATAGCTTGCAAATGTATAGAATATATTTACATATTATGATTAGTAAATGACATTTGTATGAGTAATGAGATATGAGTAGTAAATGACATTTGTTTTCTTATTTTCTTATTTTTAATTCTTTTCCCCTTCTTACTGAAAATCTTCCTCCCTTTTCCTTTTCTTATTCAGAAATAGTGAAAACTAATTTATTAAGTCATGTGACTAGACATATTGAAGACTTAAAGATGAGATAATCCAAAGATGAAGTATGGAATAATTTCATAACCAAAGTTGGCAATAACAATAAGTTCTAGTGACTGCATCACAGTTTGAAATGGAAGTTTGTAAGTTATTTTCAGAATTTATGGTACTTGCTAGGCACAATCCTGATTACAGATGAGAAGTGTTTGGAGTTTCATAATCTGTATTTGAGTCAGACAGACAAGGGCAATAAGGATGTCTGGTGTGATATTAAGGAACATGTACACCAAAGTACCTGTGAACACTGTGTTGATTTCATAATTAATGATGATGTTATATGGGTTCTACAAAGACTGCAGCACATCCTCATGGAGTACCGTATCACCAAATATAATAGTTAAAAGCATATGTGCAGCAGGCCAAGAGGATTATTCAAGCTGAGTGGTTTGAAAATGATAGACTGTATTGAAACTGCAATAAGATGTTCTCTTGGTTTAGTATAATGTATGATGTGTTGAACACAATGAGCCTTTCCTTGGAACATCTCTACCAGTATAGAGATCAAACAAAAGACATGCTTAACAAGGTTGCCGAGAGATGAATCTAGTGTGCTCATTATCAAGCAGAAACAATGCATGCTTCAACACAATGTTAACATCCTTCTTCACCTTCAACCAAGAAGTTCAAGGCTATGTCGTCAGCAGGTAAGGTTATGCTTACAGTGTTTTGAGATTCCAAAGGAGTGCCCTTAGTCCATTTTTAGAAGAAATGTGACAATGAAAATTGCTGCATAGTATTGTGAAGTTCTATTGATACTTTGGGACACCCAAGTCTACTAAATAGAGGAGTACTACTTCATGTCAATTCCAGATCATATATATCTTGAATAACCCTGGAGACAAATGATAAGCTAGGGTGCAAACCTCTTGAACATCTGACTTACATGCTCGGTCTAGCCCCAAGCAATTTCCACCTCTTTGGCCAGCTAAAAACTCACCTTGAAGGCAAATGTTTTGCTGATCATGAAGAAGTTGAATGTGAGGTGAAAGTGTGATTAAGACATCAGCTCAAAGACTTCTATTGTGCAGGTTTTAGAAAACTAATAATGCAAAATGATAAGTGCATCAATATTTGTGGATATTATTTTGAGCAATAAGGGAAGTTGTAAGTACAATAATAAATGGTTTACAAGTTTTCATTTAGTTTTTGTTTAAATAGCCATTTGTTACTTACTGACTTACCCGATATTTTCAATATATTATAAACCTATAGAAACACATAGAAGATGCACCAGAAACACACCATTAGGAGAATATAACATAAGCAACTTGTGATATGGTTATGACATTGTCTTAATAATAATATGTCTAAAAATAGCAACAGAATTTAGTTGACATGTAACAAGGACATTTTTAAGTAATGCCCTTAGGTTCAATATTAAGAAGAAGGAAGTGATGGTCATCTCTTAAGAAACAAAAGACTCCAGAGTGCAGAATAAAGTAAATGAGAATACTTTTAAATTAGTACATTGATTTAGAAACATAAGAGATAATATTACAGAATAACTCACTGACAGAAAAGTTCACGTTAAAATATCAATATGATAAGACTGACATGCAACGGATGTGTATTTTATTTCATTCAGTTTTGGATTTATCAACACTATACTTCATTCTTCACATTGTCCCAAAAACTCCTCTTGGAATTATAAATCTCGGAATATTTATATTCTGTCAGGTTAACAAGTTCTCAAAATCTAAATACAATATTTATTCTTGATTTTACTAATGAAATCTTAATCATACATACATAACTATTTCAGCAGATTTCAATGTTGCTAAACAGGTTGACTGACCATTTTATTCTGTGAGAAAGTTATGTATGACGATCGCACGGACCATTGGCATTCCAGCATGCTTGTCCTCAGCAGCCATCCTAAAGTCCATTTGTCAACATGAGAGTTGATTATATACTTCTACCACGAAGACAACTGTCGGGCTGTCACATAACTAATTCTCGAACTTGTTCCAGTGTCTGAGACGTGCCCATGTCACATAATTGAGAGCGTACCGCATTGATGATATCGGCTCACTCCATACTTCTGCCCGTTTGAGTCGGGGCATTGTTTGCAAGAAAGTCTGTACGCTCATTACCCTGCACTCCAGCATGTCCAGGTGTGTACAGCCAAGTCATTTTCTTGAGATGTGATTTCCGAATGCTGTCCACCCATTCCATACTTCCAGATTCAATCAGTTGAAGCATATTCATCGAGTCTGATATATGTGAGAAAGTATCATGACAGAACCATGTGGTTTAACAGTTACTCACAGTTTATAGACATGTAAGAGTTTTATATACAAGAAAAAAGGCAGTCTGTAATAATAAATATTCATCAGAATGCTATATAGAAAATCTGTTTTCACATCTTGAAAAAATGTTGTTACTTCCTTGCTTTCATTTTGTTCATTCTTTTATCTTCTTTGTAGCTACAAATAGTTGACAGCAAAGAATCCTTGGCTACCTGTGCAATAAAAATATTTTCAAAATAACGTTGATTCCCTTACTATAGTTAGTGTGATATATTGCAACGCTTGCTAATAACGTTGATTCCTTACTATAGTTAGTGTGATATATTGCAACGGCTTTTGATTGCATTAGAACATCATACATAAATCAGACAAAAGAAAAACAATTACTTGCCTTACAATATATTTTTGACGCTTGACAGCCCTTTTAAATTTCTTAAATGCTCTGTTAAACCTTTGTAAGTTTCTCTTTGCTGTACAGTCAACATCACATTTGCCTACACAAATTTCAAGAAGCAAACACCAAAAATGAATAAAGAGACTATTTTACACATAGATGCAAAAACAGTTTACACATGTCTACATCAATCATATTGTTGATGAATGTGTCAAGTGATGTGTCAACATATGACAACACAGTTCAAAGATAGCAACATATAACATGCTGGCTGGAGTAGACAAACCTATATCTCCACAAATGTCTGTCTTTGATTTTCACTATTTGTTTGGATATTAACACTCTTCCATGCCATGGAGCCAGACTGTCCAGAATTTTCTCTCTCTGTTTTCCTCTGTCTCATCTTCCATTGATTTTATTAGTTGTCACAATGTGTTCCAAACCTCTCATTTTCTTTCAACACTAGTCATTTTAACAGTTGATGTGATTAGCAAACCAAATCTCTGTGACCTTAACAGATTTCAACATATCTATTTATTGTCCATGACTTGCATCAATATGTCAGTATTAGTACTATGTAGCACTGAAGAACTCTCTTTTTGTATTCAATAGACAATGACTTGTAGCATATTATTTTCTGAGAAGCTGTTTCTGCCTGACCTTACTCTTTATTTCTGATCAGCATCTACAATCTGATGTTATCAGGGTTTCAAGATATTTAAATTGATGGACTTGTTTTAGCTTTGTACCATTTACTTTCTCTCCCTCCTCTATTGTGCCTTTTTTAAAAAAATGACGTTGGGACATAGGATCTCTCAACCACCTCATGCCAAGATGACGTAATAAGTAAACTATAATTCTATATTTGCATGATGGAGTGGGTATATATATATATATATATTAAAACTGTTTTCTTCATCTCAGTTTAGTTTATTAGAATAAAAGCAAATGTAAATGCACAAAAACTAATCGATTCTTATTATCCATCCATTTCTAAACATTTTTATTAGTTAGTTAGTTAGTTTGTTCCTTTCTTGCCAAAGGTGGCACAGGTTTTAGATCTCCATGTGATGCGTTCGTTGCTAGCAGTTGGAGATCTTGTATGGTTTTACATCCCAATAGTTTACTTTCTTGTAGGATTGTTCTTCAAAGAGTGGTCTTAGGTCTTCCACGTTGTCTTTTCCCAACTGGTGACTACATAAGGACTTGTCGATTTAATCTCTATTCATCTGATCTAAGTACATGACCTAAATATTTCCACCTTCGTTTCCTTATAATATTTTATACGGTTGTTGCTGTGTTCTATCTCTCATTGTGTTGTAAAAAAAAAATCACTCCATTTTACTTTTAATAATTTTCGGAGACATTTATTCTCAAAGCTGTTTCTTATCCTGTACTACTATTTTATATAGACATAATAGCAAAGAACTTATTGATCAAATACAAACATTAATATAAATTACATTAAATATTCTGAAAATGGATATGGCAGGACAGAAGTAGGATATGGAGACAAAGAGTTAATAGTGTAAAGTTTTAAACATATCAAAAACAATGTTACAACCGTCTGAAAGAAAATATCATTTATTTTTTCAATACCTGAATGATGATTTGAATTCATTTGAAGTTCAAATTCTGCTATGATTAAAGATCTCTTGCTGTGGTGTACTAGTTTCCAAAACTTTTTATTTCTTGATCCACATATAAAATCCAAAAAATTGATTTGGCATCTATTTTTGCACTTGTATCTTTTCTCATCTGTAATATAATAGAAATAATATTTTGATGTCTGTCCCAATTGAATTTTTCATCATAATATCACAGCAAGTTTAGTAAATATGCATTTAATCAACATATTTACATATTATTTCAATGCCCCTCTTGATGCCTTCCATATTTTCATTCTGGATTTGCTGTCTAGTCATCTATGTTTATCATTTTAATGTTGCTTGAGGAATAATGTCAAAGAAAAATTATATAACTCCTCAAATAGAAATAAATCAACAATCAAAAATCATAAAGTAAAATACAATAATTACGAGGTTGGCTTATATTGAGAACTCATTAAACAAATAAATGTAACTTTATTATTGGGCCAGAGACCCCTAGAATTGTTGCTGGAGCTACGGAGTTCGTGCAATACTCTGGGCAGGTGACGTGCCATTTCTGCGGAGAGGGACAGAGCCGTATGGGGTAAAACCCAGTGCAATGAAGTCAATCCTTCGGCTTTTTTATGTAACTTTATTTTTAAAAAAGGAAAAAGAAATGTAAGAACTAAAAGTAATACTGCAGAAGCAACCTAATGATGGAACACTCAAGATTCAATAGAAAAGAACTAGACCAAGTTCACTCATTCATTCAATTTGAGAAAATGACATGTCTGTGATGAAATCATTGAGGTCACAGAAAACAAGTTGAATATACTTAATCTCTTATCTACCATACACAATACTGATTCGTGTATGTATGTCAAGGTCTTTGGTACAAGAATGTCTTCTCTTGTTTTGCATTGTGGGTGTTGTAACAAAGGTGAATTGAAGCCTCAATTTAGTAGAATGAAGCATGAGAGAGTCTTTCGACGGAGGCCAGTCGCTGATCAGATTGAGAGCCATTATGGGTGTCAATATTGATACAGCCCGAATAGAACGACATACCAAATATGCGAAAAGACTGATTAATCAACATTGAACTGGCGTGTTGGGCCGCTGGAAGCTGCTGGATTTGTTGAGGCTGAGATCGAGCACCAATGGACGTGTCTGGAGTGCTATGATGATAATAGCCGTCCATCGCAAGCGATGATGACAACAATCTCAGACGTGTACTGTTGCACCTCTCTGGTGTGTGCGGAGGTGACTGTAGAGCCCAATCCTAGAACAGAATCCCCGACCACAGGTGGGGCATACATGATCAAGGTTAGACATGTGCGTGTTGTGTGCTCTGTCTTTTCGAGCTGCTCGTTTTCTCTGTGACTCAACAATACGATGATTCTCAGCTATTCGGGTTCCTCTTTGTTGTTACAGCGCCACATTTGGCGATCTTGCGCAAGGATTCCCAGCACGTATTGTCTATATCGAAGCATTTCAGAGACACTTTAAGAGTGTCTTTAAAGCGTTTTTCTGTCCACCAGCTAAACGTCTGCCCCCTTCAAGCTCGCCATACATCAACTGTTTTGGGATACGTTTATCAGGCATACGAGCAACGTGACCGACCCATCTCAGTTGGGCCTTCTGCAACAGGGTGTTGCGCTTGGGATCTTTGCTCTTGTGAGGACTTCGCTGTCTGGAATTTTGTCCTGCCAGTTTATTTTTAGTATTCTGCGTAGACAGCTTGTGTGGAAATGGTTTAATTTTCTTGCGTGTCTGCTATACACTGTCCATGTCTCGCTTGCGTACAGCAGCGTGGTTAGCACTATGGCCTGGTAAACTTTCAGCTTTGTGACTATGCTTATCCCCTTCCGTTCCCACACAGTGACATGTAACCTTTCGAACGCAGCACTGGCTTTGGATATCCTATTGTGGACCTCAGAATCTATGTTTGCCGATCTGGATAGGAGGCTGCCAAGATAAGCAAAGTTGTCCGTTGACTGGAGACGCTGGTGTTTAATGTTGATGACTGGATCGTAATACTGTTCTCTAGGGCGGGCTGGAACATGACCTCTGTTTTTTGGTGTTAATGGTGAGGCCAAACCTATCACAGGCCATTGAGAACTTGTCCATGTAAGTCTGCATTTCTTCCTCAGAGTTGGTAGCGAGGGCACAGTCATCAGCAAACAACAGGTTTGAGATAGTTGATTCTTTTACCTTGGTGGAGGATTTTAACCTCCGAAGATTGAATAGGTTACCGTCTGTCCTGTATCTAATCTTTACCCCATGTTCGTCGCCTTCCCAAAAGACATCCGTGAGCATGGCAGCAAACATCATGCTGAAGAGTGTTGGGGCCAGTACACAGCCCTGTTTGACGCGTTAGTGACATGGAAGGCTTCCGACAGCTCCCCTTTGTCAAGTACACGTGCCATCATGCCCTCGTGAAACTGTTGAACGATCTTGATGAATTTCCTTGGGCATCCAAATTTTTCCATGATCTTCCATAGTCCCTCCCTGTTAACGTGTGAAAGCCTTTGTCAGATCGACAAAGACCATATAGAAGTTACGGTGCTGCTCTTGGCATTTCTCCTGTAGTTGGCGAGCAGCAAATATCATGTCTGCTGTTCCACGACCTGCTCTGAAGCCACATTGGGTCTCAGGAGTAAGTCCTGTTCCAGGTGATCGATTAATCGATTGAGGAGGACTCTGGCCAGTATTTTGCCAGCGATTGACAGGAGGGAGATCCCCTGTGGTTATCGCAGGCCTGGCGGTTTCCTTTCCGCTTGTACAGGTGGACAATAGTGGCATCCTTTAATTCCTGTGGCACACGTTCGTTGCACCAAATGGATGTAAATAACTCTGTCAATTTTAGCATCAACGTGGGCCCTCCTTCTTTGTAGACTTTGGTTGGTATTGAGTCCGCACCCGGTGCCTTCCCGTTGGACATCTGGCTTGTTGCCTTCTTGACCTCTGCTAAGGTAGGTGGAATATCAAGCTTGGCATTGATTGGGACCTGGGGCATGCGCTCTATGGCTTCATAACATATAGTGGATGGATGGTTGAGGACAGAACGGAAGTGTTCTGCCCAGCGATTTAGTATGATGATAGTCCTCATATAACTGATAACTATAGTCTGTCCATTAATTCGTGAGCACGTTTGAAATTGATTTTCTTGAAAACTACCTGTTGGATCTCAGTGATTTTTGCAAGCAGCCTTAGAATATCCATGACACTAGAGAAATATTTTTTCCAAGAAAATTTGATGTTTGAAATATTTCTTCTTCAGGTTATATTAAAATCAACCTCACCGGATTGTACACAATAGTAACAGATCTACGGTACACAGACGCGTTGTTCTAAAAATACATTATGGTAACATTGAAATATCGTGAGTTTCACGAATTCCCGTGCACCTAACCCAATCGACTTTGAAAGCGGAAAGCATATGACGTTATAATTGGGATACCGTTGTAAAGTTATAGGCGTATCTCGCTATTTGTATGAAGCTATTGTATCATATTTGTTGGCTTATCAAAACTGACATTGATATCACATTCATAATGAGTCTGAAGTGCACATTTATAACAATGCAGAAGGTTACAGTTTTACTATACCAACACTTCCGTAGGGAATCTAAGAGAGGGCATCTATATTGCGATATTCATAACCCTGAGAAACGAACGCAACTGGCGCTTGGTCTGAATAGAGAATCCTTTTCCCGATGGATTAAACAGGACACAAAGTGCACTAATGTCAAGCAAGGAAGGAAAAGATCAATTGACGACTTTGACATAGATGTCATAAGACGGGAGCTCTTGAAAATGTTTGCGACAAATCAACTTGTTACTCTCAGGAAACTGAAATTAAAACTGCAATCAGATTGCAGCATAGACATTTCTAAAAGTACTCTATGAAAAATTGTAAGATCCGCCGGCTTCACCTTCAGAAAAACTATAGGCGGCAGGAATATTATTTGTGAAAAGCCACATTTAATTGCTGCCCGAAGTAAATACCTGAGGCAGATCCGTGAGCGCGGAGGCAAGGCTATGATATTGTATATTTGGACGAATCCTGGGTCAATGCTCACCACACCAATGCTAAAGAATGGCAATCAGTAGACGGTGAACAGAAAGAAAAATACCAAGCAGCAAAGGCCAGCGTATTATACTAACACATGCAGGAAGTAGTGAAGAAGGTCTTGTCCATGACGCTGGACTTATTTTCCAATCAAAAAGTACCGACGGTAGGGACTACCACACAGAAATGAATGGACATATTTTCAGGCACTGGATGGAGAAAGATCTACTTCCAATTCTAAACAGACCATCATGCTAGGTAATGGATAATGCATCCTATCACAACGCAGTATCAGCGGAAGACAAAGTACCAACTGCATCAAATACAAAAGATCAAATTAGGACTTGGCTTGCTAAGGAAAATGTCAGCTTTGATGATACATATTTGAAACCCGAGTTGTTGCACCTGGTGAGTATGACAAATAAGACAAAGGTGTTTCATATTGACAAAATCATTGCGGAATACGGCCACGCGTCTTTGCGACTACCTCCATATCATGCTCACCTCAATCCGATAGAGCTTGTCTGGGCTAAAGTAAAAGGGCAAGTTGCAGAACAGGACGTTTAAAATGTGTGATGTTGAAGTTCTGACGCGTGAGTCCTTCTCAATGATAGACATGCAGTTCTGGAAGAAGTGTGTTGAACATGTGCTCCGAGAGGAAGGCGAGTACTGGCACCGAGATGGATTACAATTGTCCAGCCAGTAACAATTATCAACCTCATGGAATCGTCAGATTCGGGATGATACAAATCATATTTTTATTACAGACTGAGAAATAGCAACGTATACATTTCCATATCCAAATTCGTCTACCATCATACAATTTGTGGTGAAGTTAAGACACCCTGGGGTATAATGGTGACCGAAGGGAGGACTAACTGTTGCATATTGTATCCAAGTTCACGATTGCACATAAAGGGCAACACACTTAATTACTTGACCTATCAAGTTAATATGGAGATACACCTATGAATAGAATTGACATGGACAAATTCTAGGGGTACTGTAAAATCTAAAATTTGAGCCCCGTATTTGCAATTGTCATAAAAGATCAAAGGAATTATCCGATGTGCAAAATCCGTAGCATCTATGGACTACTGGTTAGCTTTATTTTAGCGTCATGGAAATTCTAAGGCTGCATGCAAAAATCACTGAGATCCAACAGGTAGTTTTCGAGAAAATCAATTTCAAACGTGCTCACGAATTAATGGACAGACTATAACTGAGAATGAAGCAACATTCTAAGTTTATGATAAATGTATACAAGTATATAGATTGAATAATCGCCCATCACTTGCTACATGAATGAATATCTGATCACAAGCAGACTATAGATCTAAGCATTTCAGTTCATAGTTCCAAGTTCAGACTCATTTGACCTCTGTGTTAATGCCTCAGTGTAACAATGACATTTGACCTCTGTGTTAATGCCTCATTGTAACAACAACATTTGACCTCTGTGTTAATGCCTCAGTGTAACAACAACATTTGACCTCTGTGTTAATGCCTCAGTGTAACAACGACATTTGACCTTCAGGTTTGTCATGCTAGTTAGTTATGATACTTAAGGCCATAAATGTGGAGATTCTCTAGTCAAGCCTTTCCCTAACAAGTACACATTGTAATTTGAATGCTGATCACCGCCCGAGTAGTTACCGGGGCCCAAATTGGGGTGTAAAGAAAAGAACCAATGTTACCTGCCACGCATGTCATAAGAGGCGACTAAGGAGGTTGGGCGTGAAACTAGCTACCCACACCGTAAAAAAACACAAGATGGCTACAGAATGGAGAGCAAACCGAGTAAACGCTGGTTGAAACCGGACACATCGTCAAAGGATAAGCACCAGAGCTCCAAATGGTGCTGAAGATGTGACATAAAACACACCAATGCTAAGGCTGCATGAATCAGATTTCCACATGAATAAAATTTATGGGGAAGTCTGATACATCAGTCTGGGTGGTGATCGCGAGAGAGAGAGAGAAAATGCTAATCACAAGATTTATATAGCTGGTTTTTCAATATCACTTATCACACATTCTATCTGTTATGTTAATGTCTCTCACAAAATGCGTTTCTACTCAGATAAACTGTTCCGTCATGGATATACTTAATAAATTCTTCACAAAATGAGTATCATTCACATACTCATGAACAGTTCATACAACATTGTATATTTACATTATGTATTGTTTTATATGCTAATCCATACACCACTCCTCTCTAGCATTAGAAATGGAAATGTCAACAACATTTTCTTATATAACATTTCAGGGTAGACTAAGTTTATGTTGGTTCCATCCTAAATGTTAATTGCATTACAAGCTTTCACTCTACATGTATATTCTTCTATGTTTATCAACAAAACTTGGTTCATCTATATAGTGGATCATCGATAAAGTCTTAATTTGCTTATAATTTTCTTTATACTTCTATTTGTAAAACATTGTTCTTGTTACAACACACTCATCTACTTCTACAGATGTCTTCAGAATATATCAATCCATTTATTGTAATCCATACAGTAAGTAATCTTTGAGGTTGGTAATCTGTTTATTTTTATCTTCTATTTCTTATGTTTTCCTTTACTCTATTTTCTTGACATATGCTTCTGTCTATTTCAGCTTCTAAAAAGGTAAATGACTTTTCTATGTTATCATGTTGAATTCTTTCCCACAAGACTAGCATTGCACCATTTTCATTGATGATTTTTGTCTGCGGTATAGATTGTTAGTTTTTTTATTCTATGGAGAGAGATTCCAGCTATTGCATTCAAGCCCAGTCCATCTCGAACACCCTGAACATACCCATTGAATCACTGAGAAAGCATGTATGGTTACAAGTTGGTAACTCTAGCCAGGATATTACTTTAGTTACTGCCATAACCTCTCCATAGCTAGACTACTTGTAGTCACTGCAAAGATAGTTTACAGAGTACTGCAGCTGACTAAATCAACATTTCAACCAAAAGACCTTTAACAAGTAATGGATACAATGAGTCAAAAATGTTGGCACTTTGACATAAAACAGCACAACAGGTAACAACAAAGAAACCTATCTGATGAAAAGATGAGATTCAAAATAAAAATGCTCTATTGATCAAGAACATTTACACTGAGATATCACCTCCAAAAATTGTGTTATCAAAATGAAGTTGAACGTTTTTTTATAAAATTCTGAATGAACGTAAGCATAAACTGTGTATAAAACTAGGGACTGCAATAAACCAACTTACTGTTGAATGTCTCTGTTAGATTTTGTTTCATAATCTCTATATCCTTAGGATCCACATCACATGAGTCTCGTATAAAACCCAGCTTGGCTTACGGCTGTAGCTGGGAGCAGATATCTTTCTGTGGTCAAGAGAAACAGTAGATTCTAAGTACTATTAAGAGCACTTGTGTACCAGTTATATTAGTTTATTTGTATAACACATATATACTGTATTTATTCACAATCCTGAGTTAGTATTACTTCTACTCTGCAAACCTGCTGTTTATCAGTCAACCTCATAAAACTGTATAGAATGCACATTTCAACAAATAGCAATAATTGTATCAACATAAGAAATGTTTGAAACAGTTTAACAGATAGAGTTACTACCAGAAATACATATCATTAACAATTTGTTTGTTTCATAACTGTATGACTTTCAGTTAGATATTTTCTTGTCCTGCAGTCAAAATTCAATGTAGCAATAGCAGGAGAAAATAAATTTGTATAATTTGGAATTGAAGTTTCAACAGGAAAAAATTTGCAAAAATATATAGCAATAAGAATAAGCACAGCAATTCAAATCTTTGAATGTTTATAAACATGTGAAGATCAAAAGTAGTTGGTTTGATAAATAACAATCTCAGAATATATCCATCTATGAATATTTCTATACAATAACAAGTACTGGAAAATGTCTGCAGGTGTTGCATAGAAATCAGACCTTCCAAGATAAATGTCTTTAGAGAAGTTGTGAATATTTTGGATCAAGCAGATCACAAATGAGAAGCTGCCAAACATAACTAATTGCACATCATCTGCAATCATGATCACAGCAAGAAGATGGATTGGACATGTGTGTAGATTGTCACCAGCATTTTGGCAAAGACAGCTCTTCAATGGACAGCAGATGGAAGGAGATGGGCAGACTAAAGAAAACCTAGAGAAGGATAGTGACAAGAAAAATGAGTGAATGTGTACTGACATCGGATACCATGGGCAGAAGTACAGAGGACCTGCAACAATGAAGGTCACCTGTGAATATCTTATGTGCAAACTATGGCATAAAGAGGACATATCTGTTTTTTAAGATAACCTAAAATGGGTATTTGTATTATTAATAACAACTAACAGATGCAGCTGGACTTGAAATTACTATTAAAAGTTAAATAAAGAATAAACACACCTGAACATTGAGGTAACCGGCCGTTCTCCATATTTGTCCATTCATAGTTTGTGCTTGGCCCACATTTAAAGGACATTGTAGTAGTGTTTAAAAGACCATTTTCATGAATTAGTTGTGCTTTTTTCCCACATGTCACAGTACATTGCTGTTCCTGAGCTTCCACATGGACACAAGTTAGAAGTGAATTGGGTTGTTGAACTAAAGAGATACACTGGCCAGCATCTGAGTTCCAGAGAGTAAAACAATGTTAGGGAACACATTATTATAATGATATAATGTTTATGTCCAACTGTAGCATAGTTAAATATCAATTATCACTTTTAATGTGCCAATACGTTCGCCTTTATGTTGCCGGGGAGCAAAGAATAGTAACTCTGCGACCTACAAGGCATATTGTAAGAGGCGACTGAGGTAGGGGCCTAGGAAAGCTACCTAGTAAATAAAAGCATTGCAGAAATCGAATGTTCTGGCCTACTTGTAGGCACATAACTGGCACAATGTGCAATCACTCTTAGGCTCAGATCCCTTAACAACCACAAAGAGTGGTTTAATAAATGATTTATATGGAGCATGCGAAAAAGAATATGTCAAATAATGTAGTAAGAAATGAACAATTAATGACTGTATTCAGTAGCAGCTCAGAAAACTTGATGAAATGCAAAATAAAATGAATATCACGCAAATAAAATTGTTAATGTTATCCTTTCTTTAGTATTCAGAGTTCAAATTTTCCCAGAAAATAAACATAACAGTTGAGCACACAAAAGCACATTTTTAAACACACAATAGCATATAGTTTATGGAACACTCAAAATAGGGAACACTATACCTAGAACCATATTTTATTATTTAATTATCAGAAATTGTAAGAGTTTTGGAGTGTATTGATCTGTACTTATTTATTTTATTTAGTTTATTGTTTTTCCACCTATGTGTTGCCGGGGCCCAAGGAAGACTAACACTGTGACCTACAAGGCATGTAGTAAGAGCACTGGAAGCTACCTACATAAAAAGTGTCGCAGAAATCAAATGTGATGGCCTACTTGTAGGTGCATAACTGGCATAACATATCATTGCTCTTAGTCTCAGATCACATACAAGTCACAAATAGTGGTTTAACGGGTGGTCATTATGGAGCGTTCAAAGAAGAATAAAAAGATGACTCCTATAACATTAGCTTACCACTAACCTATACAGTCATGCTTGTTTGGATGTAGTTTGAATCCTGTGTTACATGAACATGTGTAACTACCCTCTGTATTACTACATGTGTGAATACAGCCTCCATTACGTACAGCACATTCATTCACATCTGAAAATATCATTCAAGACTTTATGAAAGCAAACAAATAGGAACTAAACAAACATTGAAACATGACTAAATCATTTCTATCAACAAAGACAATTTCTAAATTAATATTATCATTCAGCACTTGCTTATTTATTTACTTTATTGATGGTATTCTGTAAGTCTCACAAGACAATGGATGGTAGCTCCCATGGAGAATATTTTACATGAATTTCTTTGTGTCAGTGTTTGGTTTCGTCAGTTCTAAAAGCAGTCTCTCTATTTTCTTCTAGTTTTCCTCAAGACTAGCAACTGTGACAGATATTTATTCATGAAGGTTCTGCATTCTGGACTTCTTCTTTTTCTTCTCTTCCACCATTTATTTCTTTATAGACCATTTATTTCTTTATAGAAGTTGTTGGGGGAAGAGAAATGTAGTGATCTTGTGTGGGCTTGTTCTAGTGCACTGTGTAAGATGTTATTCATTTTCTTAAGGCTGTTCGTGATACTGTTACTCTTATCTTTTGTGTGGTATTCCTCCTGCTATGTACTCGTTATACTTTTTCTGTGTGGCTCTCTGTGGTAGGTGATACCCGGGCATTCTTGTCAGGTGTCCAAACCATTTAATCTGTTGCTCTTTTATGAATTGCATGACTGGTTTAACATCCAGTCTTCTTCTGATTTCTTCATTTCTAATTTTGTCTCTTATTGTCACACCTGCAGCTCTTCTAAGACACCTCATCTCTGTCGTTATGATTTTCAGCTCATTAGCTGCTGTTATTGGCCTGTTTGACGCTGGTTACGTGATAGCATTCTGGACTATCCTGTTGAATCTTATTTAGGCTATTGAATAAGCTCAAAATCTTCACAGATCATCAAACAATCTGGTCATGAGGATATAAATTGTGACTTCTGTGTTCATTATCAAAGCAGCATCTCCATAATTACAATCCTTCAAAAATATCTTAGATATGGTATGTAACCACACATATCACATCTAAACTGTACATCTAAACTGCACATCTAAACTGCACATCTAAACTGCACATCTAAACTGCACATCTAAATGACACATCTGAACTGCAAACATGCAGTAATAGATACTGTTGCCATATACTCTGTATCAAATGGTCAGAAGTGAAATACAAATGTGTGAAAGAGAACAAGACAGAAACCAATATATCTGAAAGCTGCAAAAAAGTGGCGATGGATTTAACACTCTTAGGAAGTAATTGCACGACAGTGTCAGGCCGAAAAAGCAAACACCTGTAGCGAGCCTCTCTATGCACCTTGTCTTTCTTTCTTTTCTCCAGTCCTGATTTACCTCAGAGTTTCAGGGTTATAAGAGATTTCTAGAAAGGGCTTTTATGTGCGCTTCATAAACAGTGTCTTTCATCACCTGTTATCTCTGAGATCCACCTTTTGCGTGGCCAGCCTTTTGCATTGTATCCACTGTATCGGAGTAATATTGCTCTTTGTGGTGCACTGTCTGTTGGTAATCTGCTTATGTGGCTGAACCATTTAATTTGTTGCTTCTTGATAAACTTCAGTACTGATGTTGTACCCACTTTTTTCCTGATGTACTTATTTCTAAGCCGGTCTCTTCTTGTTACTTCCAGCATTCTTCGTAGACACTTCATCTCTGCTGTGACTAGTTTTCTTCTGTCATTTAATGTTAGTTTCCATGTTTGGTACTGATAGTATAATGTAGGAAGAAAGATTCTGTTGAACAATGCTCTTTTCTACACATCTGCACATGTCTCCACATCAAAATGAAGAAGGGAAAGATGGTGAATTGTGAATTGATTTGAGAATTGTGGAACTACTGTACTTATCTAGTCAAACTGCTATAATAGTCGTTTAATGATGAACTTTGGTAATAATACCAAACGAGAGTGTGTTAAGAAATGATTCCATAAATATCATTTAAGATTGAATATAAACATGCACGTTTGTTTATAGTAAACATTTTTTAAATTTAGATATTTGATTTGAAAAATGCAGCTATTTTTATATTAAACCAAAAAATATATCCAATCCTACCTGCACAATGAGTGATTCCAAACAGCTGATAGCCTGTATTACAGTGACACTGGAATGATCCAGGTAAGTTAACACATTTGTGGTCACATGTAGAATTTAACAAACACTCATCAATATCTAAATGAAAGAAAATGACAGTGGCCATATTAGATGTAATGAAAAATTTATCAAAACAGAATTCAGTAAATATACATAGGCAAAGAAAAAGATAACATTAGACAGATAGATTGGGTAGCATGCATTTACACTACATATCTTACCCTTAGCAGTAACATAACAAAATGAAATCATGATTTGCAGACACAAACTATTTAGTTTGAAACTCAGTTACATAGACAAAAGTTTACAAACTGTTAAATAATTTCCCTATCTGCTATCTTAAGTCATTAATGATATATAAATGAAAAGGAAATGAAAATCGTGACATATCCTTTACACAAGAAGTAGCCTTCAACCACAGTAAATGAGTTGTTGATTTTCTAGGCATCACTTATATGTTCAGTAGTTTGCAATTGCATTCTGAATGGTGAGGTCTATTTTACCTTTTTGTAAAAAACCACGAAACGAATTTGCTTCCAAACTTGCCCACTGTGGTGTTTGAACTGGGTACGCTTGGTGGTGATCGAGCTCACTACCGCTTGAGCTACAGGTGCTCACATATATTTATATGCTTATTTATTGATGAGCAGTTATGATTTTTTTAAATACTCTGCCTTTTCACCTCCTTGAATTAACTGTGTACAACTGAGGAAATAACTGCGTATGGAAAGAGTTAAACACAATATACTTATACATATACTATAACAAAGCTGGGAATAGAGTAATATAAGTTAAAACATATACAAATCTGTTACAGATGTATACTTACCTACACAAGTTTTGTAGTCTGTGCTGACTTTATAACCAGGTGGGCACACACATTCAAAGCTTCCTTTGACATTTTCACATAAATGGGAACAGCCATCGATTTTCTTTTCACATTCATCAACATCTGACATGCAATGAAAGTTAAAACATCATAAATGATAGGATATTGTATGTAAGTAAGATTGTGTATGTGAGAAGACATGTTTTATAAAATTGTATAAAGATACAAATACAACAGCAGTTGTTACAAATTGTGTGTTATGCTTTATAACAGAGATTTATTACAAGATACAGAGATATTACATGATACAGAGATTTATTACAAGATATATTATTTATATTTATAATATTACAAGATATATTATTTATATTATTACAAGATATATTATTACAAGATATATTATTTATTTACAGAGATTTATTACAAGATACAAATAGTGCATTATGCTTTATTACAGAGATTTGTTACATCAAATTCTTGCTATGGTTAAGCATATTATAGCAACCGTCATGAAATATTACATAAAAAATACATTACATATTATCTAGCTAGGATGTCTAACTTTCAAGTAAATCTGGAGAGATCAAGCATGGTATGTAGTGGATGGTCCAAGTGGAAAGAACATTTAGTCAGATGACCACCCCTACCAAAAGGGAACCAATGGCTGCTGACATATGGCAGCATGATCAACTTCCCCATGTTGTCAACATTTTTGAAAGAGAATGTAGAGACAAGGGCAATAAGAAAACTGACTCACAAATAAGCAGCTGATAACAGATAATAGAGAGGATGATGATATCACTGTATAAGCAGATGGGTCTGTGCATCTTGGTAAGAAATTAGGTTGTGGTGTCCAAGCTATCACACACAGTAGGGTAATAGCAGACTGGAGTGTGCAGGAATACTGCTTCCAGTATGAGGATGAAACCATTACTGCTGCCCTCCAATAGCTTTCTGAGACACCAAATTTACTCTGGCAATTATTGTGTCTGATTCACAGTCGATGCTTTGGAAGGTTCAAAATGTTTGGTTCAAAATGTGGCATGACTGGATGTAATTTATTGATGTTTTCAATTGAAAGTGGCTTATGTGGATCTAATGTCCTGGACATGAAGCTGTTCGTTCAGGGCAATGAAAGTGCAGATAGGTTTGCACTTTGTGAAATTGACGATGTATAGGGGGATGTTTTGGTAGCTCAGTGACCAACTATTAGATAAAAGGGCATTGCAATTAGTGTTGAATCTCTACAATGTTTCAAGGAATTTGGAATCATGTGTTGTACAAAGAGAACTAGATGGCTAAAGGGCAGAAGGAAAAGTGTATTCAACCAGCAAGTGACAGGAACCGTCAGCATGCATGCCCTTAAACATCTGCTGGGGAAGAAAGGGGACATTTTAGTCTGACCAAGGTGCTATGATGTTGATTCAATAATCAACAACCAATTACTGCAATCATAAACATAACAGTAAGTGAATTATTCTACTACCTATGCAGGATCGGCCATCTTGATGAAGTTTATAGCCAACAGGACAAGAGCACACTGGACCTTGACTTGAGTCCACACATTTTCTCTCGCAGCCACCATTATTCACAGAACATGATGCTATATTTAAAATGATACAGGAATGTTATCTCAAGTATTTCCATGTAACATTTAAAACATCAGATATTATCATATGCATTGTCTACTATAAAAAACAAGTCTGTCCATTAATTCGTGAGCACGTTTGAAATTGATTTTCTCGGAAACTACCTGTTGGATCTCAGTGATTTTTTGCAAGCAGCTTTAGAATATCCATGACGCTAGAGAAATATTTTTTTTCCAAAAAAATTTGATGTAGTTTGAAATATTTCTTCTTCAGGTTATATTAAAATCAACCTCACCGGATTGTACACAATAGTAACAGATCTACGGTACACAGGCGCGTTGTTCTAAAAATACATTATGGTAACATTGAAATATCGTGAGTAAACAACAATTTCAGGAATTCCCGTGCACCTAACTAGATCGACTTTGAGCGGAAAGCATATGACGTTATAATTGGGATACCGTTGTATAGTTATAGGTGTATCTCGCTATTTGTATGAAGCTATTGTATCATATTTGTTGGCTTATCAAAACTGACATTGATATCACATTCATAATGGGTCTGAAGTGCACATTTATAACAATGCAGAAGGTTACAGTTTTACTATACCAACACTTCCGTAGGGAATCTAGAGAGGTCATCTATATTGCGATATTCATAACCCTGAGAACAGACGCAACTGGCGCTTGGTCTGAATAGAGAATCCTTTTCCCGATGGATTAAACAGGACACAAAGTGCACTAATGTCAAGCAAGGAAGGAAAAGAACAATGTGACGACTTTGACATAGATGTCATAAGACGGAGCTCTTGAAAATGTTTGCGACGACAAATCAACTTGTTTCTCTCAGGAAACTGAAATTAAAACTGCAATCAGATTGCAGCATAGACATTTCTAAAAGTACTCTATGGAAAATTGTAAGAGCCGCAGCTTCACCTTCAGAAAAACTATAGGCGGCAGGAATATTATTTGTGAAAAACCACATTTAATTGCTGCCCGCAGTAAATACCTGAGGCAGATCCGTGAGCGGCGGAGGCAAGGCTATGATATTTTATATTTGGACGAATCCTGGTCAATGCTCACCACACCAATGCTAAAGAATGGCAATCAGTAGACGGTGAACAGAAAAGAAAAATACCAAGCAGCAAAGGCCAGCGTATTATACTAACACATGCAGGAAGCAGTGAAGAAGGTCTTGTCCATGACGCTGGACTTATTTTCCAATCAAAAAGTACCGGAGTGTGGGGACTACCACACAGAAATGAATGGACATATTTTCAGGCACTGGATGGAGAAGATCTACTTCCAATTCTAAACAGACCATCATGCTTGGTAATGGATCACAACGCAGTATCAGCGGAAGACAAAGTACCAACTGCATCAAATACAAAAGATCAAATTAGGACTTGGCTTGCTAAGGAAAATGTCAGCTTCGATGATACATATTTGAAACCCGAGTTGTTGCACCTGGTGAGGATGACAAATAAGACAAAGGTGTTTCATATTGACAAAATCATTGCGAATACGGCCACACGTCTTTGCGACTACCTCCATATCATGCTCACCTCAATCCGATAGAGCTTGTCTGGGCTAAAGTAAAGGGCAAGTTGCCGAACAGAACAGGACGTTTAAAATGTGTGATGTTGAAGTTCTGACACGTGAGTCCTCTCAATGATAGACATGCAGTTCTGGAAGAAGTGTGTTGAACATGTGCTCCGAGAGGAAGAGCAGTACTGGCTCGAGATGGATTACAATTTGTCCAGCCAGTAACAATTATCAACCTCATGGAATCGTCAGATTCGGGATGATACAAATCATATTTTGATTACAGACTGAGAAATAGCAACGTATACATTTCCATATCCAAATTCGTCTACCATCATACAATTTGTGGTGAAGTTAAGACACCCTGGGGTCTAATGGTGACCGAAGGGGAGGACTAACTGTTGCATATTGTATCCAGTTCACGATTGCACATAAAGGGCAACACAATTAATTACTTGACCTATCAAGTTAATATGGAGATACACCTATGAATAGAATTGACATGGACAAATTCTAGATTACTGTAAAATCTAAAATTTGAGCCCCGTGTTTCAATTGTCATAAAAGATCAAAGGAATTCGCTGATGTGCAAAATCCGTAGCATCTATGGACTACTGGTTAGCTTTTTTTTTAGCGTCATGGATATTCTAAGGCTGCATGCAAAAAAACACTGAGATCCCAAAAGGTAGTTTTCGAAAATCAATTTCAAACGTGCTCACGAATTAATGGACAGACTATAGTAGTATGACAATTAATAAGACTATCATGGCAGAAAACTATATATTACAACAGCATGTAGTCCAATCAAAAGAAAAATACATATTTTCCCTGTTGAACATATTCATCTATTGATTAGTTCATTAACATAGTCCAACAAAGAAATCAATGACCATTACACCTGTGTTCAGCATGTGCTGTGCTGTTGTTTGTGCTAGCTTAAGATCTACCCCACCTATCATTTTTTATTTAGTGTGCATCTATATATATTTTATACTCAACTTTTATAGCATATAAAATAGCATTAAGGAAAAGTTCTTTATATCTTGGACTGCAAAAACTGAAGATGAACAAATTTAATTGAGATCAGGATAAGAATAGAGATGACCATTGATGTCCAAAATTCTAGGAGTAATGCAGCTATTCTCTCCATCATGGAAAATAGATATTTAATTCAATAGGAAAGGGTTGGGATCATAATCCATGACAGAGCGCACCAGGTTTGTAAAGTTCACCCTGCTATGTTCATTCTCAAAGTCGATAGCTGTCATGATAAATTCTTGCCTATATTCCACCATTACATGGCATTTCCTTCATTGGTATTTAGCTACCAAAGGTATCAGTAAAGGTGTGTGTATTATGAAGATGGTACATTTTCTCACTAAACACAAATAACAAATTCAGAAGATAGAAAATAAAGCAGCTCATCAAGATAATGTCTCAGCAGAGACATCAAAGCAGACAATAACATAATAACTGAGATATTATACAAATTAGTGGATACAGTTGGAAGTCTATTATCTTTCCCAAGGTGGATGGTGGAATTGGTTGTCCACTCTTGCCATTAAATGTAGGGGAGGGAGCTTTAATTTGTGTTCCAGGGCCAGATGAGTCACCCTTGTATTATATCCATGTTTATTTGGTGGGGTCTTGATATTGTCTATTCATCTTTTTCTTGGTCTTCCCTAGGTTCTAGTACCTGATCTCTTTTTTTTTGGTATGCTGTTATTGGTGGTTGGTTGTATTCCATTCTCATTAAATGTCCGAACCACTGCATTTGTTGTCTTTCAATGTATTCGGTGCACAAAGTTATGCCTACTCTGCTTCTGACGTTCTCATTTTGTACTATATCTTTCCTGGTGAACCCCACTGCCTTCCTCAAGCATTTCATTTCATATGTGGTGAGCTTTCTGTGATGTGTAGCTGTCAGCGACTAAGTTTGGCACTGGTAACTCCCACTGCCTTCCTCAAGCATTTCATTTCATATGTGGTGAGCTTTCTGTGATGTGTAGCTGTCAGCGACTAAGTTTGGCACTGGTAACTCCCACTGCCTTCCTCAAGCATTTCATTTCATATGTGGTGAGCTTTCTGTGGTGTGTAGCTGTCAGCGACTAAGTTTGGCACTGGTAACTCCCACTGCCTTCCTCAAGCATTTCATTTCATATGTGGTGAGCTTTCTGTGGTGTGTAGCTGTCAGCGACTAAGTTTGGCACTGGTAACTCCCACTGCCTTCCTCAAGCATTTCATTTCATATGTGGTGAGCTTTCTGTGGTGTGTAGCTGTCAGCGACTAAGTTTGGCACTGGTAACTCCCACTGCCTTCCTCAAGCATTTCATTTCATATGTGGTGAGCTTTCTGTGATGTGTAGCTGTCAGCGACTAAGTTTGGCACTGGTAACTCCCACTGCCTTCCTCAAGCATTTCATTTCATATGTGGTGAGCTTTCTGTGGTGTGTAGCTGTCAGCGACTAAGTTTGGCACTGGTAACTCCCACTGCCTTCCTCAAGCATTTCATTTCATATGTGGTGAGCTTTCTGTGATGTGTAGCTGTCAGCGACTAAGTTTGGCACTGGTAACTCCCACTGCCTTCCTCAAGCATTTCATTTCATATGTGGTGAGCTTTCTGTGATGTGTAGCTGTCAGCGACTAAGTTTGGCACTGGTAACTCCCACTGCCTTCCTCAAGCATTTCATTTCATATGTGGTGAGCTTTCTGTGATGTGTAGCTGTCAGCGACTAAGTTTGGCACTGGTAACTCCCACTGCCTTCCTCAAGCATTTCATTTCATATGTGGTGAGCTTTCTGTGATGTGTAGCTGTCAGCGACTAAGTTTGGCACTGGTAACTCCCACTGCCTTCCTCAAGCATTTCATTTCATATGTGGTGAGCTTTCTGTGTGTGTAGCTGTCAGCGACTAAGTTTGGCACTGGTAACTCCCACTGCCTTCCTCAAGCATTTCATTTCATATGTGGTGAGCTTTCTGTGGTGTGTAGCTGTCAGCGACTAAGTTTGGCACTGGTAACTCCCACTGCCTTCCTCAAGCATTTCATTTCATATGTGGTGAGCTTTCTGTGGTGTGTAGCTGTCAGCGACTAAGTTTGGCACTGGTAACTCCCACTGCCTTCCTCAAGCATTTCATTTCATATGTGGTGAGCTTTCTGTGATGTGTAGCTGTCAGCGACTAAGTTTGGCACTGGTAACTCCCACTGCCTTCCTCAAGCATTTCATTTCATATGTGGTGAGCTTTCTGTGGTGTGTAGCTGTCAGCGACTAAGTTTGGCACTGGTAACTCCCACTGCCTTCCTCAAGCATTTCATTTCATATGTGGTAAGCTTTCTGTGGTGTGTCGCTGTCAGCGACTAAGTTTGGCACTGGTAACTCCCACTGCCTTCCTCAAGCATTTCATTTCATATGTGGTGAGCTTTCTGTGGTGTGTAGCTGTCAGCGACTAAGTTTGGCACTGGTAACTCCCACTGCCTTCCTCAAGCATTTCATTTCATATGTGGTGAGCTTTCTGTGGTGTGTAGCTGTCAGCGACTAAGTTTGGCACTGGTAACTCCCACTGCCTTCCTCAAGCATTTCATTTCATATGTGGTGAGCTTTCTGGGTGTCGCTGTCAGCGACTAAGTTTGGCACTGGTAACTCCCACTGCCTTCCTCAAGCATTTCATTTCATATGTGGTGAGCTTTCTGTGATGTGTAGCTGTCAGCGACTAAGTTTGGCACTGGTAACTCCCACTGCCTTCCTCAAGCATTTCATTTCATATGTGGTGAGCTTTCTGTGGTGTGTAGCTGTCAGCGACTAAGTTTGGCACTGGTAACTCCCACTGCCTTCCTCAAGCATTTCATTTCATATGTGGTGAGCTTTCTGTGATGTGTAGCTGTCAGCGACTAAGTTTGGCACTGGTAACTCCCACTGCCTTCCTCAAGCATTTCATTTCATATGTGGTGAGCTTTCTGTGATGTGTAGCTGTCAGCGACTAAGTTTGGCACTGGTAACTCCCACTGCCTTCCTCAAGCATTTCATTTCATATGTGGTGAGCTTTCTGTGGTGTGTAGCTGTCAGCGACTAAGTTTGGCACTGGTAACTCCCACTGCCTTCCTCAAGCATTTCATTTCATATGTGGTGAGCTTTCTGTGGTGTGTAGCTGTCAGCGACTAAGTTTGGCACTGGTAACTCCCACTGCCTTCCTCAAGCATTTCATTTCATATGTGGTGAGCTTTCTGTGATGTGTAGCTGTCAGCGACTAAGTTTGGCACTGGTAACTCCCACTGCCTTCCTCAAGCATTTCATTTCATATGTGGTGAGCTTTCTGTGATGTGTAGCTGTCAGCGACTAAGTTTGGCACTGGTAACTCCCACTGCCTTCCTCAAGCATTTCATTTCATATGTGGTGAGCTTTCTGTGGTGTGTAGCTGTCAGCGACTAAGTTTGGCACTGGTAACTCCCACTGCCTTCCTCAAGCATTTCATTTCATATGTGGTGAGCTTTCTGTGGTGTGTAGCTGTCAGCGACTAAGTTTGGCACTGGTAACTCCCACTGCCTTCCTCAAGCATTTCATTTCATATGTGGTGAGCTTTCTGTGGTGTGTAGCTGTCAGCGACTAAGTTTGGCACTGGTAACTCCCACTGCCTTCCTCAAGCATTTCATTTCATATGTGGTAAGCTTTCTGTGGTGTGTAGCTGTCAGCGACTAAGTTTGGCACTGGTAACTCCCACTGCCTTCCTCAAGCATTTCATTTCATATGTGGTGAGCTTTCTGTGGTGTGTAGCTGTCAGCGACTAAGTTTGGCACTGGTAACTCCCACTGCCTTCCTCAAGCATTTCATTTCATATGTGGTGAGCTTTCTGTGGTGTGTAGCTGTCAGCGACTAAGTTTGGCACTGGTAACTCCCACTGCCTTCCTCAAGCATTTCATTTCATATGTGGTGAGCTTTCTGTGATGTGTAGCTGTCAGCGACTAAGTTTGGCACTGGTAACTCCCACTGCCTTCCTCAAGCATTTCATTTCATATGTGGTGAGCTTTCTGTGGTGTGTAGCTGTCAGCGACTAAGTTTGGCACTGGTAACTCCCACTGCCTTCCTCAAGCATTTCATTTCATATGTGGTGAGCTTTCTGTGGTGTGTCGCTGTCAGCGACTAAGTTTGGCACTGGTAACTCCCACTGCCTTCCTCAAGCATTTCATTTCATATGTGGTGAGCTTTCTGTGATGTGTAGCTGTCAGCGACTAAGTTTGGCACTGGTAACTCCCACTGCCTTCCTCAAGCATTTCATTTCATATGTGGTGAGCTTTCTGTGGTGTGTAGCTGTCAGCGACTAAGTTTGGCACTGGTAACTCCCACTGCCTTCCTCAAGCATTTCATTTCATATGTGGTGAGCTTTCTGTGGTGTGTAGCTGTCAGCGACTAAGTTTGGCACTGGTAACTCCCACTGCCTTCCTCAAGCATTTCATTTCATATGTGGTGAGCTTTCTGTGATGTGTAGCTGTCAGCGACTAAGTTTGGCACTGGTAACTCCCACTGCCTTCCTCAAGCATTTCATTTCATATGTGGTGAGCTTTCTGTGGTGTGTAGCTGTCAGCGACTAAGTTTGGCACTGGTAACTCCCACTGCCTTCCTCAAGCATTTCATTTCATATGTGGTGAGCTTTCTGTGATGTGTAGCTGTCAGCGACTAAGTTTGGCACTGGTAACTCCCACTGCCTTCCTCAAGCATTTCATTTCATATGTGGTGAGCTTTCTGTGGTGTGTAGCTGTCAGCGACTAAGTTTGGCACTGGTAACTCCCACTGCCTTCCTCAAGCATTTCATTTCATATGTGGTGAGCTTTCTGTGGTGTGTAGCTGTCAGCGACTAAGTTTGGCACTGGTAACTCCCACTGCCTTCCTCAAGCATTTCATTTCATATGTGGTGAGCTTTCTGTGTGTGTAGCTGTCAGCGACTAAGTTTGGCACTGGTAACTCCCACTGCCTTCCTCAAGCATTTCATTTCATATGTGGTGAGCTTTCTGTGATGTGTAGCTGTCAGCGACTAAGTTTGGCACTGGTAACTCCCACTGCCTTCCTCAAGCATTTCATTTCATATGTGGTGAGCTTTCTGTGGTGTGTAGCTGTCAGCGACTAAGTTTGGCACTGGTAACTCCCACTGCCTTCCTCAAGCATTTCATTTCATATGTGGTGAGCTTTCTGTGGTGTGTCGCTGTCAGCGACTAAGTTTGGCACTGGTAACAAAGTGTTGATATAAAATACTTTTATCATCCGTTTATTACTTCCATCTTGATCTTTGGGTGTTGTAGTAATGGTGCCAGCTGGTAGGTCACTGCATTTCCTTTATGGCATCTTGTCTCTATTTCTCTATTGAGTTTCTCAGTCTTTTGTGTGTTGATTTTTTTATGTTGTACTTCCTGTATGCTACTAACAATGAATTTATATGATGTAGCTTTTCTTCATAGTTTAGACTTTGGTCGTCTGGGAAAAGTAATTAATTGATTTGGTTATTTAATTGCTCGTAGTTTTCATTCTCTCTGTCAATAAGATCTTTTCCTCTGTGCATATTTCACTATTCTGTAGATATATATATTGAAGAGAAGAGGTGAGAGCACACAAACCTGTATTACTCCTGATTTTGTTTTGAATGAGTCTGTCATTCAATCTGTTGTTCTTATCACGATTTGGCTATTTTAGTATATTGCTCTGATATTGTCTAACAGTTGCACCTTGACTCCGTAATTTTGTAGTGTTTTCCCAAGAATGCTGGAAGTGAAAGAGGAAATACCCGCAAACTGGAAGAGAATTAGGAACTACCAGCAAACTGGAAGTGAAAGATGAAATAACAGCAAACTAGAAGTAAAAGAGAACTACAGCAAACTGGAAGTGAAAGATGAAATACCAGCAAATTGGAAGAGATTGGAACTACCAGCAAACTGGAAGTGAAAGAGGAAATAACAGCAAACTGGAAGTGAAAGAGGAAATAACAGCAAACTGGAAGAGAATTAGGAACTACCAGCAAACTGGAAGTGAAAGATGAAATAACAGCAAACTGGAAGTGAAAGAGGAAATAGCAGCAAACTGGAAGAGAATTAGGAACTACCAGCAAACTGGAAGAGAATTAGGAACTACCAGCAAACTGGAAGAGAAAGAGGAAATACCAGCAAACTGGAAGTGAAAGAGAAAATAACAGCAAACTGGAAGTGAAAGAGGAAATAGAAGCAAACTGGAAGAGAATTAGGAACTACCAGCAAACTGGAAGAGAATTAGGAACTACCAGCAAACTGGAAGAGAAAGATGAAATACCAGCAAACTGGAAGAGAATTAGGAACTACAGCAAACTGGAAGAGAATTAGGAACTACCAGCAAACTGGAAGAGAAAGAGGAAATAACAGCAAACTGGAAGTGAAAGAGGAAATAACAGCAAACTGGAAGAGAACAGGAAGAGCCTAAGTTAACTTTGTGAAAAATAGTGAACAACGAAAGTTGGACATCAGGTTAACAACTGAACTCATCAACTATCAAATGCCTCAGTCTGCCGTTTGTTAGCTTGTTTCACCATTAATTGTTTCATTGTTAAACTACCACTAAATTTATGTTAACCATCATGTTACCAG
Source organism: Arion vulgaris (assembly GCA_020796225.1). NCBI lineage: Eukaryota > Metazoa > Mollusca > Gastropoda > Stylommatophora > Arionidae > Arion > Arion vulgaris. Next base: position 22,947,835 of record CM036761.1, on the reverse strand, counting down.
TTCTAAATGTATTCTGTCACATTCTGTTGTCTGTGATAATGGTTCATATTTGTTTATCTATAAAAATAAGTGTCATTCATCAAACATTGCAACATAAATAAATGAAAACTACAACTTAATTTGTACAAAAACTTGAGGAGTGAAAAAAGTGATCTAAAATTTCAAATTGTTGAAAACAATACCATTCTTTCATTCTAAAATTATCATAAATGCCTCTAAGATTGGTAGTCAATTGACACTGGAGATTTGTGTTACAAAATTAGTCAAATACTATCCAGTTTTCCCAATGTACATGTTCTCTTGAAACTTAGATTACACATTTCTCTCATTCCAGTACTTGCCCAACATAATAATAATTAATATAATATTAATAATATATTATATAGTCATCAGGGACCAATGTATGCTGGCTGGCGTATGAACAAAAATAACTGTTGCAGTAGAAAACAAGATAAAATAATTCAATATAAAATATGTAAATTAATGCAGCAACCTCTCACCTGTGCATGTTTTCTTATCTTGATTCAGAATGTAATTATCTGAACAAGAGCATACTGGACCTTCTGTTGTTGTGTTACAGATATGCTGGCAACCGCCATTCCCCACTTCACAACTTCCTGTATACAAAATGAAATAAGGTGTTTGCTTTTTTATTTTGAAAACATGTACATCCAAACTTACTACCAGTGGCGGCTTGTCATTAAGGGCTAGTGGGCCAGAGCCACAAAAATAGCTGTAATATGTATTATTTCATTAATTAAAATATAACCTAACCCAAAACCATAATTTTCCCGAAAATTTGTCTCTAGCCCCACCAACAAAAAGATCATGAGCCCCACTGCTTACTGCTATATAGTTAACAATACATATGACTGATTTTCTACTTTCTCTAATACTGTTTTGCCTAACATCATCAGGATAAGAAGAGACGTCTAGAGAGGCCATTTGTGCTCTTCGTACATATCTTTCACTGCGTTTGTTATTTATGTTCTCCGCCTTTTGCGTTGGCGACCGTTTGCCTTTTATTCACTGTATCTGAGTAACAATGCAATGCCTGTTGAGTCTGTTCGTAATCTGCTTATTTGGCATAGCTATAGTTTGTGCTGCTACGCCTAGCGGCAAAAAAGCAGAGAAGGACAAAAGAAAGAAAGAAGAAGACAGAAAGATTTAGTTTGTTGTTTCTTGATAAAGTTCAGTAGGCTACGTAGACACTTAATTTCTGTCACGGCTTGACCTTCGTTAGTTTAAGTAGGTCATGGTTTGTTTTATTATATCATTTGATGTCAACGCCAGGTTAGGCACTGATAGCACATTGTCGGGAGTAAGATTATATCGTACAATGCTCTTTTAATGTTCATGGTGACATGCTTGAATTTTAAAATTGGCTCCATTGTAATTTTATTGACTATGATTTGGTTTACTTAATTGTATCCATTTTATTTACTCATTTCTTCTATGATATCATCTATATTTTGGTTAACTACTCAGATATTGATGCTGCAAGTCTTTACATTATTTCTAGGTTTTGTCCCTTCGACCGTGTTAGCAGATTCTTGAAATCTTCAAATATTCTATGGGCATAAATTAAATTAAACCACTGTCGTCTTGCTAGGTCTGTCACAGTGTCCTCGGGATCTCCTAGATGTGTCAAATTGTGCACTAGTCTATTATATTCTGGCTAGAATACATAAATAGTGAACTAGTCTATTACATGCTGGCAAGTATACATAAATAGTGCGCTAGTCTATTACATGCTGGCAAGTATACATAAATAGTGCGCTAGTCTATTACATGCTGGCTAGAATACATAAATAGTGAACTAGTCCATTACATGCTGGCTAGAATACATAAATAGTGCGCTAGTCTATTACATGCTGGCTAGAATACACAAATAGTGAACTAGTCTATTACATGCTGGCTAGAATACATAAATAGTGCGCTAGTCTATTACATGCTGGCTAGAATACATAAATAGTGCGCTAGTCTATTATATTCTGGCTAGAATACATAAATAGTGAACTAGTCTATTACATGCTGGCTAGAATACATAAATAGTGAACTAGTCTATTACATGCTGGCTAGAATACATAAATAGTGAACTAGTCTATTACATGCTGGCTAGAATACACAAATAGTGAACTAGTCTATTACATGCTGGCTAGAATACATAAATAGTGCGCTAGTCTATTATATTCTGGCTAGAATACATAAATAGTGAACTAGTCTATTACATGCTGGCTAGAATACATAAATAGTGAACTAGTCTATTACATGCTGGCTAGAATACATAAATAGTGAACTAGTCTATTACATGCTGGCTAGAATACACAAATAGTGAACTAGTCTATTACATGCTGGCTAGAATACATAAATAGTGCGCTAGTCTATTATATTCTGGCTAGAATACATAAATAGTGAACTAGTCTATTACATGTTGGCTAGAATACATAAATAGTGAACTAGTCTATTACATGCTGGCTAGAATACACAAATAGTGAACTAGTCTATTACATGCTGACTAGAATACATAAATAGTGAACTAGTCTATTACATGCTGGCTAGAATACACAAATAGTGAACTAGTCTATTACATGCTGGCTAGAATACATAAATAGTGCGCTAGTCTATTACATGCTGGCTAGAATACATAAATAGTGAACTAGTCTATTACATGCTGGCTAGAATGCATAAATGGTGAACTAGTCTATTACATGTTGGCTAGAATACATTAATAGTGAACTAGTCTATTACATGCTGGCTAGAATACATAAATGGTGAACTAGTCTATTACATGCTGGCTAGAATACATTAATAGTGAACTAGTCTATTACATGCTCGCTAGAATACATAAATAGTGAACTAGTCTATTACATGCTGGCTAGAATACATAAATAGTGAACTAGTCTATTACATGCTGGCTAGAATACATAAATAGTGAACTAGTCTATTACATGCTGGCTAGAATACATAAATAGTGAACTAGTCTATTACATGTTGGCTAGAATACATAAATAGTGAACTAGTCTATTACATGTTGGCTAGAATACATAAATAGTGAACTAGTCTATTACATGCTGGCTAGAATACATAACTAGTGAACTAGTCTATTACATGCTGGCTAGAATACATAAATAGTGAACTAGTCTATTACATGCTGGCTAGAATACATAAATAGTGAACTAGTCTATTACATGCTGGCTAGAATACACAAATAGTGAACTAGTCTATTACATGTGACTAGAATCATAAATAGTGAACTAGTCTATTACATGCTGGCTAGAATACATAAATAGTGAACTAGTCTATTACATGCTGGCTAGAATACATAAATAGTGAACTAGTCTATTACATGCTGGCCCAGAATACACAAATAGTGAACTAGTCTATTACATGCTGGCTAGAATACATAAATAGTGAACTAGTCTATTACATGCTGGCTAGAATACATAAATAGTGAACTAGTCTATTACATGCTGGCTAGAATACATAAATAGTGAACTAGTCTATTACATGCTGGCTAGAATACACAAATAGTGAACTAGTCTATTACATGCTGGCTAGAATACATAAATAGTGAACTAGTCTATTACATGCTGGCTAGAATACATAAATAGTGCGCTAGTCTATTACATGCTGACTAGAATACATAAATAGTGAACTAGTCTATTACATGCTGGCTAGAATACATAAATAGTGAACTAGTCTATTACATGCTGGCTAGAATACATAAATAGTGAACTAGTCTATTACATGCTGACTAGAATACATAAATAGTGAACTAGTCTATTACATGCTGGCTAGAATACATAAATAGGGAACTAGTCTATTACATGCTGGCTAGAATACATAAATAGTGAACTAGTCTATTACATGCTGGCTAGAATACACAAATAGTGAACTAGTCTATTACATGCTGGCTAGAATACACAAATAGTGAACTAGTCTATTACATGCTGACTAGAATACATAAATAGTGAACTAGTCTATTACATGCTGGCTAGAATACACAAATAGTGAACTAGTCTATTACATGCTGGCTAGAATACACAAATAGTGAACTAATCTATTACATGCTGGCTAGAATACATAAATATTGACTGAGTTTGTATTGATCATATCAATGAGTCTTATGATCAACAATAAACTTTGTATCTCAGTCTCCAATTGAGAAAAACTTTTCTCTAGTCAAAACTAGTTGCTACATTTAGAGATGTTAAAAATGGGAGTGTAATTGGAAATATTAATTTGTTTACAATTCAGTCATTGACATTAAACTAGTATATATGGCCCTTTTCATCTTTACAGACGGTCAAAGGCAAGTGTTTTACTGTGAAACTTCTGAGTTTTGCTTTTCTCTCTTGTCGTTCAGCTCTGTACATAGTCTCTTCTCAAAAGACTCTGCGCCCTTCCGTAATTTGGCTTTCCACACAACTCTGTCATCAGCTAGTCCCTCCCATGTGCTGGGATCTATAGAAAAGTTTTTCATTGAGGTTTTGCAGACATCTTTATATATGAGCAGTGGTCTGCCCTGGTGCCTCTTCCTCCGAAAGTTCACAGAACAACATTTGTTTTGGTATGCGATAAGTTTCCATTCTTCTTACATGTCCCAACCATCTTAGTCGTCTACTGCTGAGCATGCCCATGATGGAAGGCAGATTTGCAGTTGTAGTACTTCAGAGTTGGTTATCTTGTCACCACCTGATGTTCATAATCTTGCGAGACATCAGGTGAAAGATGTTAAGTCTCCTCTCGTGTCTTGAGTAGGCTGTCCATGTTTCTGAGCCATATAGTAAAGAACTAATTACACAGGCTCGATATATTTGAGTCTTCGTCTGCAATGTCAATTTGTTGTTGTCCCAAGGAGCTACCAACATACAACATTTATTAACATGGGCACTTCATTTGTTCATTTTACATACATCTACTTTTTAAAAATAAATCATTCAGAACTTGAAGTTATTGCTTTGTTTCTCTTTATTTTCTAACGTTCTCAGAAATCAACTTGCATACTTTTACAATAGTTAGTGGTTCAACTTGCATACTTTTACAATAGTTAGTGGTTCAACTTGTATACTTTTACAATAGTTAGTGGTCATATGCACACAGTGTACATCTCCCTACAGTTTGTCTTGGACTGACATGGTGGTTGGTCATGTGTGTTTTCTCAGCTCATTGTATGTTGAACACTCTTGCAGTAATCCTGCAGGTGTCACATGTGCACATATCAGCAGGGCATATCTTGTACTTGTTAAAGAGATGATACCTCAGCTTATTGTGTTCAGTAGATAGCCAGAAAAGGACAGCCTCTATTGAATTGGTGGTAGGCATCATTTTTGTGTTGACCCGGGCGCTGGTAAATCGATAAAGCAGCTGTGACATGATTCTCTCTAAATAACAACATCGTCCATACACATACACCGAATGTCAGCCGTGCGAGACTACAATTTTAAAAAAAGTCACCACATTGTAATACATGCGAGTGCTTTCGATATAAATTTGAGTTTCAATGTGCATGTCGGTTACAACATTATGAGAGTAAGGAAAAAACTGACATCGATGAGGGTGATGACTGCTGGTTACTGTAAATAGCGTCATCTCTATGTTATATACCAGTGGCTAGTTTTGTAGATAATTGAATTTAATATAGCAATTCTAATGCTAGTTTTGTTGATAATTTAATATAATATAGCAATTCTAACGTAGTCAATGAAAAAAGCAATCTGAACGCTAGGTTGATAATTGAATATATGTGCAACTAAGCGTCATCGCTATGATTAATATACCATTACGCTAGTTTTGTTCGATAATTGAATATAATATAGCAATTCTAACGCTAGTTTTGTTGATAATTGAATATAATATAGCAATTCTAACGCTCAGACAGATGCAGCCTGAAAGATTAGAAAACCAAAATGAGGATATGTGCAACATTCTCGTATGCACAAGAGATAAGACAGTAAGAGCCACGTTAACAATCCAACTATTGTGGTTAGAGCGCAAATATGCAGAGCATGTGCCCCTACCAACCTCCATATCATAGCTGACAACTAGCATCCAATTTATGAGGAAATGATGAAGAAAGAAACGGCGGCAAACTAAAGCGGGGAAAGTTATAGTTGGGTCGAGCAGAGGATGTCATTCATCTTGTGTGTGCACTGGAGGATATAGAGCCTGGTGAAAAATGAATACAGGTTCCGGTGGTAACTTCATAGATAGAACTTCCTTCTACATCATTAACATATTTCATATAGAATATTCATAGAAAATACGGTGACTAGAATTAGAGATGCAAGTATTGGACAACAATAATTCCACAGACAGAATCCTTGTTATTTACACAAATGAGTCGGTTGTTCACCTTTTGCACGACGGATGGACTTTCACCGCTCAGTGTGGCGGTAGAGTTGTAAGGGAAGAGAACGGTGCTCTAGATGTGACCGCAAGTAGCATTACTATTTTGATGTAGCCATAACGGCCCTAACCAAGATAATAAGTTGACTGTAGACGCAGAGTGTCACTCATTTCTACATTCTTAGTCACTTAATAACTATGCTCAGGAAAATCCGGTCAGTTGCTGTGTGTAGACAATGGCTGAAGCCTGTGTCGAATTCGGAACTGTAAAGAGTCATCTTCCTTTTGGTACTCCGGCATAAGGGAGTCAGGAAAAATGAACTAGCAGATAGACTTAGGGGAACGGCTACAGTGGTAAACGGTAGAGAAATTGACTAGGTTGATATCCTTAGCGTCATTATCGAGACAGCCGGACAGAGGATAAGGTGGTGACTTGGGTTATATGTCCGTGTCTCGAGTGCGATATCCTTAGCGTCATATCGAGACAGCCGGACAGAGGATAAGGTGGTGACTTGGGTTTTATGTCCGTGTCTAAGAGTGCATATCCTTATGGTCATACGAGAGTCAGGGACAGAGGATAGATGTGGAACGGTTCTATGTCCGTGTCCAGAGTGCGATATCCTTAGCGTCATATCGAGACAGCCGGACAGAGGATAAGGTGGTGACTTGGGTTTTATGTCCGTGTCTCGAGTGCAGAAACTTGTAGTTTAGTGCTATGTTGCTAGATTATATTGGTTTCTGAACTGAGGTCACAGCTCTCTGTGCAGACTCATAGGCGCTCAGTCTTTCCCAACCGATGTAGAAGGGTATGCATGCTGAGGGTTCCAGTGGCTCGCTGGTTGAACACACTACATACTCTACCCCACAGGCACCCAGTTCTATTTGTACAACGGGTAACTCGAAACTCCTTAAATCGTTGGATCGACTGAACATCTATTTTAGTGTCCTCATCCAACAATCAGTCGTGCAGAGACCAAAAAGCATCCCTCTTATTCATCCTTAATTCACCGACGATCAATGCTGTTGCTGCATGTCTGTCTGCTCTCCATTGTCCGCAAGCATACGCATGCCCAGAACGGTCAGATACACGTAATCACTGCTAGTTGAAACCTCATAAGACGACATTCACTCAAACCGCAATCTACCATTTTGTTATCTTCCTATACATCGACTCTTCCTATGCATATAGGAGTCACATACAATTACAACAGCTCTAGTGAACAGAGTCCCAGCACATACAACTACAACATCTCTAGTAAACAGAGTCCCAGCACATACAACTACAACAGCTCTAGTGAACAGAGTCCCAGCACATACAACTACAACATCTCTAGTAAACAGAGTCCCAGCACATACAACTACAACATCTCTAGTAAACAGAGTGCCAGCACATACAACTACAACATCTCTAGTAAACAGAGTCCCAGCACATACAACTACAACATCTCTAGTAAACAGAGTCCCAGCACATACAACTACAACATCTCTAGTAAACAGAGTCCCAGCACATACAACTACAACATCTCTAGTAGACAGAGTGTCAGCACATACAACTACAACATCTCTAGTAAACAGAGTCCCAGCACATACAACTACAACATCTCTAGTAAACAGAGTCCCAGCACATACAACTACAACATCTCTAGTAAACAGAGTCCCAGCACATACAACTACAACATCTCTAGTAAACAGAGTGCCAGCACATACAACTACAACATCTCTAGTAAACAGAGTCCCAGCACATACAACTACAACAGCTCTAGTAAACAGAGTCCCAGCTAGCGACCTGGGACAGAAATAACTGCCTCAATCTCCATCCTCATAGTAAAAATACTTGTCCTGTATGCTCTTATTCGCTCTGCAACAACCCTGCTATGGTCGCTAGCCAAAATACCATTGCCTGATTTCTCACCACAATGAACAGACTCAACGGTATAAACAGCAACATCATTATCACTTGCATTATCTTTTATCAACTACTTAATTGCAAGTTCAGCCTTCATGTTGCCTCAACCACTGCATTCCTTTCCATGAGTAATGACAATATTGCAGTAATTGGCCATACTATCATCTATCGGGATCCATTCCTACCTTCCATGAGTAATTATAACGTTGCGATAGTTGGCTATACTACCATCCAGTGGCGGCTCGTGATCATTTTTGTTGGTGGGGCCAGACATTTTTCCCCCGAATAAATCATTGTTTTTGGTTGCTATATTTTAATTCATAAAATAATAAATACACGTTATACATTATTTTTGGTGGGGTCCGGCTCCACTGGTCCTTAATGACGAGCCGCCACTGCTACCATCTATCGGGATCCATTCCACCATTCCATGAGTAATTATAACATTGCGGTAATTGGCCATACTATCATCTATCGGGATCCATTCCTCCCCTTTTGGCAGAGCTGCAACTGTGGTCACCTGACTAATTGTTTTCTCAGCCTGGGCTATCCATGACATGCCCCGCTTGATTCTCGTACACTTAACATCATTAGTATTATATGCTAGATTTGAACAATAAACGATGAGGAGACGATGTTTCATTAGCCAGCGATGGGCTGGAGCTATCAATCGGCATTCGCTGGAGGATATACTGAATATCAGATCAGAGCACTTACGAGCAATGTTCCTTATACAGTGAGGATGATCTAATAAATAACTAACGAAATATTCATACATTCAGAACAAGTAGTTATGAAGTCGTTACTTGAGGCCGTTACTGCTGCCCTCCATTGGATCTCAGGGAATTCATTTACTGGGGCAGTTGTTGTATCTGACTCTCAGTCGATGCTTCACAAGATTCAGAAGGGCAGGTTTCGGTATGAGTGGATGTCGTCTATAGAAGTTTCTAACCTCCAGCGGCTTACGTGGATATACTGTCCTGGCATGCGGGTGTTTACGGTAATGAGAGAGCGAACAGGCTTGCATCAACAGCATCGATTGTTGGGGAGTTGAAGATGGATAAGGGGATATTCTTCGGTCTCTTCGCGACTGTCTGTTGGATGAGGACACTAAAATAGATGTTGAATCGATCAAGCGATTTAAGCAGTTTGGAGTTACCCGTTGTTCAAGTCGAACTGGATGCCTGAGAGGCAGAGTGAGAGGTGTGTTTAATCAGCGTGCCACAGGAACCATCAGTATGTATACTCTTCGATATCTGTTGGGGAGACTGAGCACTTATGGGTCTGTCCGGAGTGCAATGACGTCAGTTTAGTAACCAATAACTTACGAAGACATGTTCCTTGTACAGTGAGGATGTTCTAATGAATAACTAACGAAATATTCATACATTCAGAACAAGTACTTACGAAGACATGTCTTGCCATCGGAATGTAAAATATAACCAGTTCTGCAGTAACATTCAACTCTGTTACTAGTTAGTGACGTTCGGCATGCATGATTGCAACCAAGACTGGCATGGCACCATTGTCCAACTGTGATTTAAAAAATAAAATTAGTTATATTAAAATGAAGGTGAGAATTATGGTATTGTCAGGCAAAGGGGTTTATGTTGATCGGATAAGTATAGTGGGTATTTATGGTTGATTCAGATGAGTAAGATAAAATGGCCAACCAGGGAAAGAATAAATGGATAGTTGTATAACAACGTGATAGTTAATGATTTCTGATGAAATAAAGTTTGTAAAGTAGTTTAAAAATAAAGACTGAGTAATTGATTAGATAGAAGAGTTTTGTTAGTTGCTTTGCTTATGAGATACGTTCTTGGGCAGAATTGATGAGTGTTATTGCTTGAGTAAATGATTTGTAAACTACTAGGAAGACTGAGAATGAAAGGAATGTTTGGTAGGATGTTGCAAAGATCATCTTACAAAGATCACAAACGAATTTGTTATTAAAAAATACGCTGGCGGGGTCAACAGGAAGCAATTCTTGGCAATGGTTAAAAGTTGTAAGCTTGCATTGTTTGGACATGTGAACCGACATGACTCTCAAATACAATTCTTTAGGGAGCAGCAGGGAAAAGGATGGGGGTGGGGGGGGGGGGTAAATAAAATAAAAGTTAAACACTTGTCCACCTCACGGAGAAAAGTGATCTTTGGAGGGACTTTTAGAATACATCTGGCACAATATGTCAAACAAGTTCCCCATGACGCTTTACGACACATGAAGACATGCTAAGATAAAATAAGATATCATTAGATGTTGATGCTAGACTCTAGTCACAATCTTTCAATTAGTTAATCAAGTATATATAGATACTGACATACTGGGATTAAACACATTTTCGGTTCGTATCTTTCAACATAATATTGCTTCTTGTGTTCTTTCATAAACATGAAGTTGTTTCTCACATACTACCACCATGTCTGTTTCATTCTTTCTTAATAATAAAACAGTGTTCTTCTATAGTCTCCACTTGTCTGTGCTGTTACTTGCTTGAGTAATGCTCCATAATAGTCAACATTTAGAACCTACTGCGTCTGTCTAACAAGTCTCATTTGGTAGTGGTTTTTAAACATTTTAAAATGATACCACAAGCTGCATCATCTCGACAATAGTTTCAGAACAGTTGTATGATAATATTATTTGCCCAAGACTATGAGTATATGGTATGTGCATTGATATATTATTTACACATATCCTTCAATCTAAGTTTTATTCAACTACTTTATTTTCCAACTAACTAGCTGCTAGTAAATGATATCCTTAGTGATACGGCCATCTTTCATGCCACGAACATCGCTATCGTGACTCCATGAAATGTCAAGGACTGAGATTGTGTGTTACTGATGACAAATGGACTGTTGATGTGATAAAGTTCTACTCAGGACATGCTATTTGTGATGATGACAACAATTTATCCCTTTCTCTTATTTAGCGTGTTTTGACTACGCTTCACTACCACATAGAAGCTTTCTGACTGCGTAAACAAAATAAGGTGAACAAAATCAAAAACAAGAGGTTAATTAACTAACAAACATATTTCAAATACATTCGTACTGCAGTTAGCCAAACACTACCATATTCAGACCGTCGTGTGCGAGAAGTTTAAATATAATCTTTTTTACATCTATAAGCTACTTATTTATCATCAATTTCTCTCATTCCTACCTTCTACTTTCCATCATTAATACGATTTCTATATGATATTATCTTGCACAAGCAAATTGAATCAATTATAGAAAGTTTGTAATATGTGAGATCATCCAGCCCCGCCCCCCCTACATATCCTCAAATGTTTCGTGCCCAACTACTAGTACATAAAAAGTTGTCTACATTAACATTACAGATATATTTGAAAACCAGTTCATACATTTGAAAGTCCAGCACAAAACGTAACTAGCTGTCTATTGTTGAAAGTGAAACAGTTACATTGATTATATTTGCAGCAATGCTCGAGTCAAAGCACTATGTCCTCATCAAGTAGCTTGTCCCTTCTAGAACTTGGCTTCCATGACAGCAGTCCTGAAAAACTCTCTGTTCTGTGCAAGTTGGCGGCGTCAGCAGCAGTCATTCTCAGATCGTCAATGACATCTTGCACATATCGTCTACTAGGTCTTCTCATTCTTCTTCCAGGCACCATCCCCTCCAAAATTATTTTCTCCAGGCACTCGTATCGTTTGATGTGTCCGAAAAATGTAATTTTCCTTGTTGTTATGCTCTTTAATAGCCAACTCTCTTTAATACCAAGCTGTTGCAGAACAGAAGCATTTGTTCTTTTCTCTGTCAATGATATTCTAAGTGCTCTTCTGTAGCATTTGCATTCAGAGACATTAATGATCTTCTCTGCCGCTTTGTCAACGTTCCATATAAGCACTATTTGAGCACTATGTGTATTAATGGACACAACGACCTGATAGAATCAAATAGACAACCATCTAAGATTGTCTACAAACAATAGCGTGATTTATCTCTCCTTCATATGTGTCTTGCTCATTATCACTATACAAGTTATAAGAGTTGACAAGTTCAAAGTTCAGTTATTCTCGGGTTGGGTTATATATAGTGTGGTTCCAGTGTTCACGCCTGTACTAGATGACCGTTATTTGATTTATAGCAAGCGTCCCCCTAATAGTTTGAAAAAACTTGTTCTATGTTAGGAAAGTGGTGTACCTGGCTAGAGGTAGGCTTAACCTTTACTTTAACAACAAATACAAGTTTACCATGTCAAAGCTTATATGTTTCATTCATGACAATGTTTCATTTGTCTCAATACACTATTCTGAACTGACATATAGCGTATTAATTAACAAATTGGACAGTGTCTACCTACAGCTATGCTACAGCATACAGTGTCTACCTACAGCTATGCTACAGCATACAGTGTCTACCTACATATGCTAAGCTAGTGTCTCACAGCTCATTGCTCTATCATTCTACCTACAGCATTAGCGCATTAATTTACAAATTGGAACAGTGTCTACCTACAGCTATGCTACAGCATACAGTGTCTACCTACAGCTATGCTACAGCATACAGTGTCTACCTACAGCTATGCTACAGCATACAGTGTCTACATACAGTTATACTACAGCATACAGTGTCTACCTATAGCTATGCTACAGCATACAGTGTCTACATACAGCATACAGTGTCTTATTGTAACTGAAAAATCATGGCAAATCCTTTACAGGACGCAGCCACAGTAAATGAGTCATTGATTTTCAACGCACCACTTATACGTTCAGTAGTTTGTCATTGCTTCCTGAACGGTGAGGTCTATTTTTACCTTTCGTAAAAAAAATCCCACAGGAACGTATTTGCTTGGAAACTTATCCACCGCGGAGATTGAACCAGGTACGCTTGGGTTGTGAGCGTCACTAGCTTAAACGGTAATGAGTCAATAATTAGCTATTCTCGCAAACTTCATTTACTTCCTTGTACTTTATTCTTTTTTCTGCTTTTTTAATCGCGTTTTTACTTTTACTTTTGAGATGTGTTGATGTTGATTACCTTACTTTGAGATGTTTAGATGTTGATATATAATTTCTATACTGTTCCTCTTGTCAGGTAAGTACATAAGTGCGCTTACAACTGATAAAAAATCTCTCCACCTTTAGATTTTCTTTTGTCTATCAGGTCATTTCCATTATTCTTGATTGCACACTAATGTTTTCTCAACTTGTTGGTTATGCTATACTGTAGTTCGATGGAAAGATATGATTCAAAAATCACTAGACATGCCGTTTATGCTAGTGATGTCAGGATCACGTTACATGTCACTTGAAGAAGTGTTTATATTGTGATGTCCTTTTGAATGTTCGTAGAATGTTGACCTTATTTATATGCGTTAGTGTTTGAACGTTGAATGTGTTCGTGATTTGATTAAACTTCAATGTTATGGACTGTGTGTAGGTTAGGGTATCTCGCAGCAACGTTAGATCTCAGTCTGTCATATCACCACATCTGACAATGTAGATAGGCGTTGTGTACAAACTGAAAACAATGTGTAGCTGTACTAATAGAACAAAGTGTAGTGTCACAATGTTCAATCATTTGGTTTTATGTTCGTATAATTAATGAATGTAAATCCGCACGATATTACGACCACTGTGACCGCACGGGACGTATATTCATTACCTCAGAGAAAATGAAGATATTCATTGTGAGAATTAGATAAGTGCATGCACTTCCACAAGATCACTACGAATTTGTTGGAGAGGAGGAGGGGGGGAATCGGATCACCTATGTACACGTCAGGAGTGCTTTGGTAACAGTCATCATATAACTTCTAACTGCTATATCAAAGGTACAAGAATCAAACGCAGCAGAGTATCGTGGATACAGACAGAATGGACGTTTGAGACCATATATGTACCAAATTAATATGGAAAGAATTGACATCATGATTTAAACAAAGGACACGTTATGTAGCTATTATTACTTCTGCAAAATTGAAAATGGTAATGAACATTGTGATAGATAAACAAGAATGTGAAAATGGTAATGATAACATTAGTGATATGATAAACAAAGAATGAAAAATGGTAATAAAACATTAGTGATATGATAAACAAAGAGTGTAGAAAATGGTAATGATAACATTAGTGATATGATAAACAAAGAATGTAGAAAATGGTAATGATAACATTAGTGATATGATAAACAAAGAATGTAGAAAATGGTAATGATAACATTAGTGATATGATAAACAAAGAATGTAGAAAATGGTAATGATAACATTAGTGATATGATAAACAAGAATGTAAATGTAATGATAACATTAGTGATATGATAAACAAGAGTGTGAAATGGTAATGATAACATTAGTGATAATAACAAAGAATGAAAATGGTAATGATAACATAGTGATATGATAAACAAGGTGTAGAAATGGTAATGATAACATTAGTGATATGATAATAACACACAAGATAATGTTCTTATCGTACAAACATAATGTATAAATGCAGCGTGTTTAAAATCTGGTCGGCATTTTAAAACTATCATTCAAGGTACAGTGCTCTTTAACAGGAACGAATAACATGACATAAATATGGGAATGGAACCTGATACCGCTACTATGACCCTAAGTTCATGATTCGAAGAGTCTAAAACGGCCGGCATATTGTGGATGATTCGAAGAGTCTAAAACGGCCGGCATATTGTGGAAGATTCGAAGAGTCTAAAACGGCCGGCATATTGTGGAAGATTCGAAGAGTCAAAACGGCCGGCATATTGTGAAGATTGAAGAGTCTAAAACGGCCGGCATATTGTGGAAAATTCGAAGAGTCTAAAACGGCCGGCATATTGTGGAAGATTCGAAGAGTCTAAAACGGCCGGCATATTGTGGAAGATTCGAAGAGTCTAAAACGGCCGGCATATTGTGGAAGATTCGAAGAGTCTAAAACGGCCGGCATATTGTGGAAGATTCGAAGAGTCTAAAACGGCCGGCATATTGTGGAAAATTCGAAGAGTCTAAAACGGCCGGCATATTGTGGAAGATTCGAAGAGTCTAAAACGGCCGGCATATTGTGGAAGATTCGAAGAGTCTAAAACGGCCGGCATATTGTGGAAGATTCGAAGAGTCTAAAACGGCCGACATATTGTGGAAGATTCGAAGAGTCTAAAACGACTGGCATATTGTGGAAGATTCGAAGAGTCTAAAACGGCCGGCATATTGTGAAAGTATTGTCAATAGATAAGAGTCACATACTGCAGCTGCATAATGACCAGCTGTTGGATCAAGATGCAGATTTAGTGCAATTGAAAGTAAATGAGATAAAACTATGAATGCAAAAATGAGAAATTAATTATAACCAACAAGCTACACAGAACGTTAACATGCATACCTTGAAATATCTTCTACTAGAAGATGAGTACATGTAATGTGTCTACCAGGAGTATTGTCTTTCTCTCGCTATCGCTCTTTTTTCGGCTCATTTTGATCATTCTTATTGTGATATATAAACAGCCTTTGTCAATGACGTATTTTACGTCACATCTTCAGTACCATTTGGAGCTCTGGTGCTTGTCCTTTGGTGATGTACCCGATTTCAGCCAGCGTTTACTGGGTTCGCTCTTCGTCAGCCTTTGGCTGTCCCAGCCAACCTGCAAGGCAGCAGGTTGCTATTTTCTTTAGGCAGCTACCCTTAGATGACCTACCCTCCCGGGTTGTTGAGCGTCATCTGCCAAGGTTACCTATATTTTTTAGGATTACTTGGTTTGCCTACCGTCCAGTTTTGTGTACAAGTTACTCCTCTAGGCTTTTATTGTCCCCAATCTAACTACAATGCAGTAGTAGTCCCCTGCTAGCGAAAACATGCACTGGATTAAAGCCTCTGCTGTGCTTTCCAGTTTTTCTGCCCATTTGGGTGGTCCGCTTACCTCTACGCTTGCCACGCCTCTTCGTCGCTCCATCCTCAGGCCTCCATCTCAGGGCTCCGAGTTTCGCCCTATGTGGGCCACGTGCAACTCAGCTCTGGCCCCACCTTCAGGCCGGGGCTTTGCCCCTACGCAGGCCCACGTCTCTTCTCTGGATGCACACCTCACAACTCAATTCGGGCCCCCACCTCAGGGCTCCGAATTACGCCCTATTTGGGCCCAAGTGTAACTCAATTTGGACCCACAACCCCAGTGCTCGAGTTTCGCCTATGTGGGCCCGCGTGCAACTCAACCCAGGATCCCACCTCCGGGCCCGAGTTTCGCCCTAGGAGGGTTCACGTCTCCTCTCTGGATGTGCCCGTCATCTCTTTATGTTTATCCGTTCAGCTTTTCTCATCGACCGGGAGAGACGTGCATTAATAGTCACTCTGGGATTCCACTAGTCTGTGTTGTGGGCGGATCTCATCCAACGTGACCACGTCTGCATCACTACCTACACCAGGGTAGCTCTCCTTCGATCCCTACCCTTAGCCAGATAGCAACCATTGTCTGTTACCAGGTCACCACGTGGAGGTAGGATCTTGATTAGTGCCAGCTCACTAATCCTGACGCGGCGTTGTCCCTATGCGCCGTTGACCCGAAGATATAATTAACTCTAAAGTTATGGGAGCTTTGAATGATCGCCGGCGAGGACGGAGCACGCATGGAATGCCCAATGGCCATGACGTCGATCACATCCATAACATAATCAACATTTGTTCATATTAGACCAATATTCAGGTACTTTTGATGTCACATAATGGAATGCCAGTACTACTGATACATGATTTCCCTATGCGACCGCATGATCCTGAACTCATTGCACTCAAACTCCCAAGTGTATTATGACACTGATGAAATCATCTTATTCTCAAACATTCGTTTTATCTGTAGATGATAAAATGGTAACATATTCAATGATATTGAACAAGTATGGTTAATATACTATCTAATCGATCAACACTCGCGCACAAACACACTCACTCACTCACTCACACACACACACACACACACACACACACACACACACACACCCGTAGGCAGATAACGCATCATTACCTTCTCTACTAGTCCATCCACCCCAAGTATGTCTGTCTACGTTCTTGTCCATCTTCTGTCGGTCTGTCTAATACAATAAATCTGAATATATATATATATATATATATATATATATATATATATATATATATATATATATATATATATATAATAGCAGTACTTGACATGTGTTGGATCTTGTCTTTAGACACTACATAATCGGACGTATATGCATCAAACGTTTACCTAAACAACTTTCCATCAGATGCATCATGAACCATCTCTACAAACACAGGAGTAGTTCCTCGAGTGTTCATACACATATGAACGCACCATGCCGTGTCTGTGAGACTCATCTTCATCTAAAGATTTAAAACCAACACCACAGTAAAGATCACATCTGTCTCTATAACATATTATATATATATAATATGTTTACAGGATATCCTTTCTACAAACCTTACGTGCATAAAAGTATTTACAAACTTGTATTCCTTCAGTAGAAAGTTTCGAATGTCTTTACATGCAGAAAAGTATTCGCAAACTTGTATTCCTTCAGTAGAAAGTTTCGAATGTCCTTACATGCAGAAAAGTATTCGCAAACTTGTATTCCTTCAGTAGAAAGTTTCGAATGTCCTTACATGCAGAAAAGTATTCGCAAACTTGTATTCCTTCAGTAGAAAGTTTCGAATGTCCTTACATGCAGAAAAGTATAATGATACAAGGCAAGAGGAAGATCACGCAAAAGATGGAGCGACGGCATCAAGAACACCCTTACGAAAATGAATATCAGCTTACAAAGTGTCTAAAACATGCACACAAAAGATAACTACGCCCCTCCCCAACACTTGTATAAAGAAGTAAATAGTGGAAGATAAGAAGGAGAAGGAGAGTCAGTATCAACTGGAGAGTTCCACAGAAAATAAATCTACAAAATAGCATACTTGTCTATCTGTGCGACTACATGCCAGTCCTGTAGGTCAATTATAAATAAATAATGAGCGACAAACAGGCTTCTGGAATTGGCAGTTGTCGTCATAATTCAATCGTAAGCAACATTAAATTGATTTCTACAAGGCATGGTCTTAACTTCAACTATCAACATGAGATTTATCATTTCAATCAACTCGACATCTTAGCAGCGTTTTCATCACCCTCAGATATTCAAGTCTTTGATATCTTTGATAGCACAGTGTTCATTAAATCAGGTATCTCGCTCGTGTGTTGTCGGGGCTTGCAAAGGGAGCAAAGACTAGTAACACTGTGGACTGTGACCTACAAGTCATGTCGTAAAAGGCGACTGGAGTAGGGTCCTAGGGAAACTACCCTAGTGAATAAAAGGCGTCGCAGAAATCGGATGTGCTAACCTACTTATATGTGCATAACTGGCACAACAACATAATTCGCTCTTAGGCTCAGATCACATACAAATCACAAAGTGTGGTCTAACAGGTGGTCGATATGGAGCGTTCGAAGGAGGAGCAGAAGAATTTGTGTATTTGTTTTGCAGCATAGTGCAGAAGTACTATATTTGGCATGGTTTCTATTTATTTCGCATACTTTTCTTGCAGTAAATAGTATAACTGTTTTTTAATCCATTGTATTTTTATGTTTTACGAACAGCTCATTAAATCTACATTTTTTTTTTCATCCACGTTTGGTGTCAACAATTTCATTCTACGCCGACTTTTTTTTTTTTGGTCCTGCATTAAAAAGTTTGAAAATATTATTTATAGCTCACATTCCATTCTAAAAAATGTAAGAGTTGCGTTGTTGCCAGTTATGTGTTTATGATAGCTACCTGCCATAATATTTAACCAGAAAATAAATATTGGAAAAATAATCTACAATAATAAATTATGTCTGAGATGTTTTCTAATTGCGTCTGCCAGCAATTTAGAAAAAAACTGAACTCACATGGCACCTTCTTGATGAGTTGCACAACATTGACTAAGCAGCTGATAAACACATCTAAAAAACCCAAAACTTCTTTACCTCCTCTCTCTCTCTCTCTTTTCTCTCTCTCTCTATATATATATATATATATATATATATGTATATATATATAAATGACCTATTTATCTAACACTATATAATAATCCTTTTATTTGTTATCTAATGATATAATATGATTCTATAACAGATGATACGCATATCTATTTATATAGAGAAATCTCTGTCTGTAAACGCTATAAATACTTGAACGAACTAGAGTCGTACATTTGAAATGTCTAGGAAGGTGGAGGGTTGAGTTAAAACGACAAAGCAGTCAACACTGACACGTCTTGTGGGGTCTTGTTAGACAACTACACTAGTTTTTTTCCCGATCCATGGCCATCCTTCGCAGGGTATCCTGACCCAGACGATGCATCTCGTTCCTCAACCCCCACCCTCTCCCCGTCTCCGTCAGGTTATCTCTAAATCTGGCCTTTCATCTTCCCTCCCGAGTGAGCTGCATGTCTGTTCTTGTGGTGCTTACCCGATTACTTCTATATGCTGTATATTCAGCTCTGGTAGTGATCAGTGTACAACTTCTCCTAGGTCTAGTGTCATAAAAAAAGTATGCACTACTTTCATATACCACATTTGATCTACCTAATAAAAACACTGTTCCATGAATAACAAGCAACAGTTAGTGTAGCTAACAAAACACCAGAATGTCCCGAGATACAACAAAGAGAAAAAAAGACAGGTTACAATCGTTCTCTCTA
Source organism: Arion vulgaris (assembly GCA_020796225.1). Taxonomy (NCBI): domain Eukaryota; kingdom Metazoa; phylum Mollusca; class Gastropoda; order Stylommatophora; family Arionidae; genus Arion; species Arion vulgaris. The sequence continues at coordinate 22,927,905 of CM036761.1, read as the reverse complement.
TATTTAACATCTATGCAGATGATGTCATGAGAAATATCAGAGTCGACTAAAACTACAAACACTTTGATGTGTTTACAATTTGTGGAGTCTAGAGCTAAGATACGCAGATGATACAGTTCTTCTTATTTCCCATTGTGTTAGAAACTAGAGCAGCTAATTTTATTTGCTAAAAAAAATCACAGTAACTGTCGTTACTGCCAGTAGTTTCACTTTTTAGTGGGGGGTAGAACAGGTGGGACGAGAAACTGTGGAATGTAATGGCCGTACGGCTAGTGCAGTCCTCGCGAAACTGTTCAGGTTAGGAGTTTTCCTTTATGCCCACAAGAGAAAAAATATTCTTCGCCTTACCGTGAAAATGAACACGAGTCTCCACCATGGGAGTCAGACGCTCCTCTTCCAAAGCACAGCGAAGATCATAATGGGAGTCAGACTCTCCTCTTCCAAAGCACAGCGAAGATCATAATGGGAGTCAGACTCTCCTCTTCCAAAGCACAGCGAAGATCATAATGGGAGTCAGACGCTCCTCTTCCAAAGCACAGCGAAGATCACAATGGGAGTCAGACTCTCCTCTTCCAAAGCACATCGAAGATCATAACGGGAGTCAGACGCTCCTCTTCCAAAGCACAGCGAAGATCATAATGGGAGTCAGACTCTCCTCTTCCAAAGAACAGCGAAGATCATAATGGGAGTCAGACGCTCCTCTTCCAAAACACAGCGAAGATCATAATGGGAGTCAGACTCTCCTCTTCCAAAGCACAGCGAAGATCATAATGGGAGTCAGACGCTCCTCTTCCAAAACACAGCGAAGATCATAATGGGAGTCAGACTCTCCTCTTCCAAAGCACATCGAAGATCATAATGGGAGTCAGACTCTCCTCTTCCAAAGCACATCGAAGATCATAACGGGAGTCAGACGCTCCTCTTCCAAAGCACACGAAGATCATAATGAGTCAGACTCTCCTCTCCAAAGCACATCGAAGATCATAACGGGAGTCGACGCCCTTTCCAAAACACAGCGAAGATCATAATGGGAGTCAGACTCTCCTCTTCCAAAGCACATCGAAGATCATACGGGAGTCAGACGCCCTCTTCCAAAGCACATCGAAGATCATAATGGAGTCATACTTCCTTTCAAAGCACAGTGAAGATCATAATGGGAGTCAGACGCTCCTCTTCCAAAGCACAGTGAAGATCATAATGGGAGTCAGACTCTCCTCTTCCAAAGCACATCGAAGATCATAATGGGAGTCAGACGCTCCTCTTCCAAAGCACAGTGAAGATCATAATGGGAGTCAGACTCTCCTCTTCCAAAGCACATCGAAGATCATAACGGGAGTCAGACGCTCCTCTTCCAAAGCACAGTGAAGATCATAATGGGAGTCAGACGCTCCTCTTCCAAAGCACATCGAAGATCATAACGGGAGTCAGACGCTCCTCTTCCAAAGCACAGTGAAGATCATAATGGGAGTCAGACTCTCCTCTTCCAAAGCACAGCGAAGATCATAACGGGAGTCAGACGCTCCTCTTCCAAAGCACAGTGAAGATCATAATGGGAGTCAGACTCTCCTCTTCCAAAGCACAGTGAAGATCATAATGGGAGTCAGACTCTCCTCTTCCAAAGCACATCGAAGATCATAACGGGAGTCAGACGCTCCTCTTCCAAAGCACAGTGAAGATCATAATGGGAGTCAGACGCTCCTCTTCCAAAGCACAGTGAAGATCATAATGGGAGTCAGACGCTCCTCTTCCAAAGCACATCGAAGATCATACACTTTTTCCAAATACAAAATAAATTAAGACTGTGTCTACTGACAAAAAAAAATGTAAACCCAACATTACCATTAATTATTTTTAATAGTCATGAGAGATGATCTTCTTCTGGTAATTCACTTAAATCAGCGTTTCCCAAAGTGGGCGGTACCGCCCCAGTGGGCGCTGAAGCGTTCTAGAGGAGGGGGCTTAGTGGTTTCAGAAGAATTGGGGGAGGGAGGTGTTCAGGCGATTAGGGGTCGATGGCACCTTAAAGAAGAAATTAATAATAAACATTTGAAACAAAATTATGTTCGTGATTTTACCATTGAATAATCATTTAAAATTTGAATTCTGCATTTTAATTCATCTTATGCCTGTCTTACACGATTTATTTTTTCATCAATTTTCTATTTCATGCATATAATCATTTGAAAATTGACCATGTATGAAACATATATCAATTTTCTATGTCAAAGAAAATGTAGCATATATATATATATGGGGAGGTGGGGGAGTTGGAAAACTGTTATAATGTGGAAGGGCCGTTACAAAATTTATGTTGCGCAAAATGAGTGGTGGGCCGAAAAGGTTTGGGAATCTATGACCTAATTGGAGAGATGCCTACACATTCTGTTTTCTACTTTATTTGAAGTTCTTGAAGTCCATGGCTGAACTTAAAGGATATTGATAGCCTAGCCATCCTCGCTACGTGAAAACATCAAACTAATTTTGTATTGCGTCAAAACAAATGTGCGTCTCATATATGCTGTTGATTTCAGTGCATGCTTATGTCAAATAATATCTAGTTTTTAGATTGTTTTGATAAGCAAACAATGAGATTCGACTTTTTGATTGATTTTTTCCGTTCACATCTGGTGCTACTAAGTTTTCACATTATTTTACATTCTGATGTGCATGATATTCATCTAGTTATGACTGATTGAACACGCTGATTATACAAAGAAACATTTCATGAACTCATAACTCGGTAAAGAAACCACGTAAAGAGTTGAAAATAGAATATTCGCGTTGACCTACAAGTTCATGCATAAATAAGCTGTCCGATATCATTAACTCAGAGCTGGCAGTTTGAAATGGTTTCATGGATCAGACAAACATACACAACCCTACGTTGTTTTTATAGTACAATATTTGATCGATTAACCAAAGCGAATCACACCACTACATCCCACAGACAGTGTATAATGTGTGTCCTACATCTCGAGGTAGTGTATAATGTGTGTCCTACAACCGAGGACCACCACTATCATCCACAGACAGTGTATAATGTATGTCCTACAACTCGAGGCAGTGTATAATGTGTGTCCTACAACTCGAGGCAGTGTATAATTTATGTCCTACAACTCGAGGCAGTGTATAATGTATGTCCTACAACTCGAGGCAGTGTATAATTTATGTCCTACAACTCGAGGCAGTGTATAATGTGTGTCCTACAACTCGAGGCAGTGTATAATGTATGTCCTACAACTCGAGGCAGTGTATAATTTATGTCCTACAACTCGAGGCAGTGTATAATGTGTGTCCTACAACTCGAGGCAGTGTATAATGTATGTCCTACAACTCGAGGTAGTGTATAATGTATGTCCTACAACTCGAGGTAGTGTATAATTTATGTCCTACAACTCGAGAAAGTGTTAATAAGAATTGTTCTATTCTTAGAAAAACAAACACGTTATGTTGACTTATTGCACACACTGTGTAGAGTAGAAGTCGCTGTCAAAGATATCTTTATTTTGTTCTTCAAGCTACAGGAACGTATTCAAAGAAAGTATAGTACATCTAGTGGTGTGTGTGTGTGTGGAAAACCCAGATTTGTATGCAGTCAACAGTGACATATAACAATATAACACGTTACAATGATATACTTCAATGATAGCACATTACAAAACAGTTGTCAAGCTGGTAGTTTTATCATCTTTTTCCCACCTGTTAGTAATTTCATTTTTGTGGCTGGCAATGCGCCTTCCAATCTGCTAAATGGTTTGGTAACATATTAATAAGTGTTACAACAATCTGCTAAATGATTGCACTAGCATATTAATAAGTATTACAACAATTTGCTAAATGGTTTGCTAACATATTAATAAGTCTTACAAAATACGTAGAAAGCATTGATATACATAAATGTGCGACTGGATCATTGAAGAAGAGTCTACATTAACGTCTCCACGTTGTCTAGCGTTACCCTCTCTCTTGAAGTGCAAAACGAGCAGAGGGCTTTAGATTGAGTAAAGAATCAATCTTAAGTCACCGTAAATCAACATAAAATCACCGTAAATCAACATACAAATCACTGTAAATCAACATAAAAATCACCGTAAATCAATATAAAATCACCGTAAATCAACATAAAATCACCGTAAATCAACATAAAATCACGTAAATCAACATAAAATCACCGTAAATCAACATAAAATCACCGTAAATAAATAAATCAAATCAACATAAAATCACCGTAAATCAACATAAAATCACCGTAAATCAACATAAAATCACCGTAAATCAACATAAAATCACCGTAGGAAATGATGTCGGGGATAATATATTTTCTTTTCTTTTACGAAATACATCATTATTTGTACAAGTTAAAAACCTGTATTTAAATGTAAAGTGATGTTCTTTACAGCTCTCGAACGTGAGTTAACATGTGCATTCAATAAATCGAATAGTTAGATGGAGTAATCTGATATAGAATCATATACAGAAGATTTCAAACATAGAATCTATACAGAAGATTTCAGACATAGAATCTATACAGAAGATTTCAAACATAGAATCTTATACAGAAGATTTCTAACATAGAATCTTATACAGAAGATTTCAAACATAGAATCTTATACAGAAGATTTCAACATAGAATCTATACAGAAGATTTCAAACATAGAATCTTATACAAAGATTTCAGACATAGAATCTTATACAGAAGATTTGCAGACATAGAATAAAATACAGACGATTTAACATGAATCTATACAGATTTCAAAACATAGAATCTTACGAAGATTTAATAGAACATACAGAGATTTCAAACAAGAATCTATACAAAAGATTTCAGACATTGTATCCTATAGAGAAATTTCAAACATAGAATCATACAGAAGATTTAAACATAGAATCTTATACAGGATTCTAAATAGAATCTATACAGAAGATTTGACAAGAATCCTACAGACGATTTAAACATAGAATCTTATACATGATTTCAAACATAAATCATATACAGAAGATTTCTAAATAGAACTAAGATTTCACATAACTAAAAGATTATTCTATAATATTTCAAACATGAATCTATACAGAGTTTCATAGATAAAGAAGATTAACATGAACTAGAATTCAACAGAATATACAAATATTTCAAAATAATCATAAGATTCATAGAACAATACAGACGATGCGACAAGACACAGAGAAATTAATGAATACGTAGATTTAAAAGCATATAGACGATGATAGCATCAGACAGATAATTCGAACATCACTAGAAAATGATGAGAGATAAATCGGATTTAATTGGGGAGGAGGTATCTAATTGACGTCTATGCATTTATTATCTCGCTTTCAAAAAAAACCAACATATTTGCAAGTACAAGTATATACATATATCTCAGGTGATCTCTGTATGCATCATGGATTCAAACTCTTCTTTACAGGTGTTACTATCAACTAGATATTGACGTTCTTGACATGAAGTCAGGCTATCCAAAATGTATACTCTGTCTTCATCTGACTGATCTGTACTCTCGATTTTACAAGTGTCACAATGTAATAACTCTCCTCTCGACATGCTGAAATGAGACATGTCTCTTTGAAAGTATACTACATAGTATCTGGTTCATTGACATGAAATCAGGACACATCCTTTACAAGTGATACTACATAGTATCTGGTTCATTGACATGAAATCAGGACACATCTCTTTACAAGTGATACTACATAGTATCTGGTTCATTGACATGAAATCATGGTACATTCTTTACAAGTGATACTACATAGTATCTGGTTCATTGACATGAAATCAGGTACACATTCTTTACAAGTGTACTACATGAAAGTATCTGGTTCATTGACATGAAATCATGGTACATTCTTTACAAGTGATACTACATAGTATCTGGTTCATTGACATGAAATCAGGCACATTCTTTACAAGTGATACTACATAGTATCTGGTTCATTGACATGAAATCATGGTACATTCTTTACAAGTGATACTACATAGTATCTGGTTCATTGACATGAAATCATGGTACATTCTTTACAAGTGATACTACATAGTATCTGGTTCATTGACATGAATCAGAACATTCAATGCAGTTACATTCGACTTTACAAGTGATACTACATAGTATCTGGTTCATTGACATGAAATCAGACATCCAAAAGTCAAAGAAATCAGTAAAATCAGTCATATTCAAATATTCAAAGAATTTGATGTTATGATTTCTGATTTACTTCCCATTTGCTTAGTTTTACTGGTACAGGACGTAGCCATCAACCACAGTCAAAGAGTCGTTGATTTTCTAGGCACCACTTATACGTTCAGTAGTTTGCCATTGCTTTACCAGGAAAGAAATGAATGAAATAACAAAGACGAATGTAATATTATATTATCATAATAAGTGTCGTCATTATTAGTTGTCCTGAGCAGAACTTTGTTTCTAGCAGATCTTCTCTACATGTCGAATCTTTCTCTCTTCTTCTCTTTCTCATAAGCCAGATGTCCTGTCTCTCTTTCTCTTTCTCATAAGCCAGATGTCCTGTCTCTCCACCCGTCATGCTGAAATCTTCAGTCACATCCTGACTATCTTCTCCGTAGTCTTCCTTTTCTCCTCTTTGCAGGAGTGTTTCCTTCTATAATACTTTGTTTTCAACTCTTCATGTCTTTTTTAATGTAAACAAATTCCTGAGTTTTCCCATTTCTGTTTATGGGCATCAGCCTGTTTGTTTTGAGTTCCCTCTGTATAATAGAGAACTGTTTGTTTGTATAATAGAGAACTGTTTGTTTGTATAATAGAGAACTGTTTGTTTGTATAATAGAGAACTGTTTGTTTGTATAACAGAGAACTGTTTGTTTGTATAATAGAGAACTGTTTGTTTGATAATAGAGAACTGTTTGTTGTGTAGTAGAGAACTGTTGTTTGTATAATAGAGAACTGTTTGTTTGTATAATAGAGAACTGTTTGTTTGTATAATAGAGAACTGTTTGTTTGTATAACAGAGAACTGTTTGTTTGTATAATAGAGAACTGTTTGTTTGTATAATAGAGAACTGTTTGTTTGTGTAGTAGAGAACTGTTTGTTTGTATAATAGAGAACTGTTTGTTTGTATAATAGAGAACTGTTTGTTTGTATAATAGAGAACTGTTTGTTTTGTAGTAGAAATATGTTTATAGAATATAGCCCTGCTTATTACAAGTTAAATTGTTATTATACTTCTCTCAATAACTTGTGATCGTGTGCTGTAATTATACTTCTCTCAATAACTTGGTAATCATATGCTATAATTATACTTCTCAATAACTTGGTAATCATGTGCTATAATTATACTTCTCTCAATAACTTGGTAATCATGTGCTATAATTATACTTCTCTCAATAACTTGGTAATCATGTGCTATAATTATACTTCTCTCAATAACTTGGTAATCATATGCTATAATTATACTTCTCTCCATAACTTGGTAATCATGTGCTGTAATTATACTTCTCAATAACTTGGTAATCATGTGCTATAATTATACTTCTCTCAATAACTTGGTAATCATGTGCTATAATTATACTTCTCTCAATAACTTGGTAATCATATGCTATAATTATACTTCTCTCAATAACTTGGTAATCATGTGCTATAATTATACTTCTCTCAATAACTTGGTAATCATGTGCTGTAATTATACTTCTCTCACTAACTTGGTAATCATGTGCTGTAATTATACTTCTCTCAATAACTTGGTAATCATGTGCTATAATTATACTTCTCTCAATAACTTGGTAATCATGTGCTGTAATTATACTTCTCTCAATAACTTGGTAATCATGTGCTATAATTATACTTCTCTCAATAACTTGGTAATTATGTGCTATAATTATACTTCTCTCACTAACTTGGTGATCATGTGCTATAATTATACTTCTCTCACTAACTTGGTGATCATGTGCTATAATTATACTTCTCTCAATAACTTGGTGATCATGTGCTATAATTATACTTCTCAATAACTGGTAATCATTGCTATAATTATACTTCTCTCACTAACTTGGTGATCATGTGCTGTAATTATACTTCTCTCAATAACTTGGTAATCATGTGCTGTAATTATACTTCTCTCAATAACTTGGTGATCATGTGCTATAATTATACTTCTCTCACTAACTTGGTGATCATGTGCTGTAATTATACTTCTCTCAATAACTTGGTGATCATGTGCTATAATTATACTTCTCTCAATAACTTTGTGATCATGTGCTATAATTATACTTCTCTCAATAACTTGGTAATCATGTGCTATAATTATACTTCTCTCAATAACTTGTGATCATGTGCTATAATTATACTTCTCTCAATAACTTGGTGATCATGTGCTATAATTATACTTCTCTCAATAACTTGGTGATCATGTGCTATAATTATACTTTTCTCAATAACTTGGTAATCATGTGCTATAATTATACTTCTCTCAATAACTTGGTGATCATGTGCTATAATTATACTTCTCTCAATAACTTGGTAATCATGTGCTATAATTATACTTCTCTCAATAACTTGGTGATCATGTGCTATAATTATACTTCTCTCAATAACTTGGTAATCATGTGCTATAATTATACTTCTCTCAATAACTTGGTAATCATGTGCTGCAATATCAGGAAAAACAAGTGATGAGGAAGATAATGATTTTATAGAAAGGATAACGCCCTTTTATTCGGAATCCACAAATCGGCCACACTCGTTGACACAATCAACAATTTCAAACAAATATGTTCAGCTTCTTTGTTGGCTTTTGTTTATTTTATCTCTCCTTTGCTTGCTAGCGTTTAGCTAATATTTCACAGCTGTCCTGTTCTTTCATGTTCTACCCATTTCCTTCTACTTGGCTGGTGCATACAACACATTTACTTTCTACTTGCTGGTACAACACATTACTTCTACTTGGCTGGCATACAACACATTTACTTCTACTTGGCGGTGCTACAACACATTTCTTCTCATTGGCTGGTGCATACAACACATTTCCTTCTACTTGGCTGGTGCATACAACACATTTACTTCTACTTGGCTGGTGCATACAACACATTTCCTTCTACTTGGCTGGTGCATACAACACATTTCCTTCTACTTGGCTGGTGCATACAACACATTTACTTCTACTTGGCTGGTGCATACAACACATTTACTTCTACTTGGCTGGTGCATACAACACATTTACTTTCTATATAATGTCAAATGTGGTCGTAAGAATGATGAATATAAACAAGGACACGGAATAAATGGCACATCAAACACAATTATATTTACAAATAAAAGATTTTATGTCAGGCAGATTGCGTAGATTATGGCAGACAATCTTGAATCTTGGTATAAAATTTACACACGAGTGAACATACAATTATATATAAGAGCCTTCAATTTCTGGATATATTATCCACATTCACAAAACACTTACATGCATATTTCCTCTCAATAACATTTCGCATGCACGGTTTGAGAAAGTAAAATTGCTTCTATATCTACTGCAATTCTGTGAATATTGAATTACTATACGCATGTGATATGTGTCTGCTTCACTTCATTTGAATCACCTAATTCTAATTATATATAATGTCCTGTAGATCAGGGATTCGTAAATCTGTTTCGCTTAGATTTTCTTTTCAAAGTCGCTCGTGTGTTGCCGGGCCTCACAAAGGGAGCAAATAATATTAACATTGCAACATATAAAGCATGTCGTAAGAGGCGATTGAGATAGGCACCTAGTGTAGTTATCCTAGTAAATAAAAAGCGTCGCACGCCCGCGTGCCCAGCGTGTTCGTAGCGCGTTGGACTACGGGTGACAAGTCCTCTGTATGTGCGGGTTCAACTCCGCGGACTGGCAGAAAAGCTACAGGTTCCCCAGATTTACGATGTTCGTGGCACCGAACCGAAGGGTTACGATGTCCATGACACCGAGCCGAAGAGCTATCAGCTCAAGTGCTTCTGGATCAGAAAAAAAAAAAAAAAAAAGCGTCGCAGAAATCGGATGTGCTGGACTACTTGTAGGCGCATAACTGGCACAACGAACAATCTCTCAGGCTCAGATCACATACAAATCAAACGAGTGATTTAACAAGTGGTCAATATGGAGCGTTGAAGAAGAAGAAGACGAAGAAGAAGCTCTTAAAGTTACCGTCCGTTGGGAAATAGCCAATTCAATGAATGAATAACAATTTACGTCGTATATATAATATTTATTGACTTTAAACAGTTGTTTTGACAGCATGTCTACACAGGGTACAGTCGGGGAGAATATTGAGTGTGACAGCATGTCTACACAGGGTACAGTCGGGGAGAATATTGAGTGTGACAGCATGTCTACACAGGGAATAGTCGGGGAGAATATTGAGTTTGACAGCATGTCTACACAGGGTACAGTTGGGGAGAATATTGAGTGTGACAGCATGTCTACACAGGATACAGTCGGGGAGAATATTGAGTGTGACAGCATGTCTACACAGGGTACAGTCGGGGAGAATATTGAGTGTGACAGCATGTCTACACAGGGAATAGTCGGGGAGAATATTGAGTTTGACAGCATGTCTACACAGGGTACAGTCGGGGAGAATATTGAGTTTGACATCATGTCTACACAGGGAATAGTCGGGGAGAATATTGAGTGTGACAGCATGTCTACACAGGGAATAGTCGGGGAGAATATTGAGTGTGACAGCATGTCTACACAGGTACAGTCGGGAGAATATCGAGTGTGACAGCATGTCTACACAGGGAATAGTCGGGGAGAATATTGAGTGTGACAGCATGTCTACACAGGGTACAGTCGAGCATATTGAGTTGACAGCATGTCTACACAGGGAATAGTCGGGGAGAATATTGAGTGTGACAGCATGTCTACACAGGGTACAGTCGGGGAGAATATTGAGTATGACAGCATGTCTACACAGGGTACAGTCTTAGAGAATATCGAGTTTGACAGCATGTCTGCACAGGAACAGTCGGGAGAATATTGAGTTTGACATCATGTCTACACAGGAACAGTCGGGAGAATATTGAGGTACAGCATGTCTACACAGGGAACAGTCGGGAGCATATTGAGTTTGACAGCATATGATCCGGAACAGTCGGAATATGTGAGTGTGACAGCATGTCTACAGGAATAGTCGGGAGAATATAGTGTGACAGCATGTCTACACAGGGTACAGTCGGGAAAATATTGGAGTGTGACAGCATGTCTACAGGAGTACAGTCTTAGAGAATATCGAGTTTGACAGCATGTCTACACAGGGAGAATATTGAGTTTGACATCATGTCTACACAGGGAATAGTCGGGGAGAATATTGAGTGTGACAGCATGTCTACACAGGGTACAGTCGGGGAGAATATTGAGTTTGACAGCATGTCTACACAGAGTACAGTCGGGGAGAATATTGAGTTTGACAGCATGTCTACACAGGGTACAGTCGGGGAGAATATTGAGTTTGACAGCATGTCTACACAGGAAGTCGGGAGAATATTGCGCTATTTTATTATATCACAGAAAATGCTAACGGTAATCAGAGCATCAATTTGAAATTAGTCTGAAACAATCATACGACAGAACGTTTGTTGACCAACACTGAAGTTATACTGTACATGACATATGTCATCCCCATTGGTATTTAACCTGTGCATTGCTTGCCTGGTGGAAGATGTCACGAGGGAGAGGAGAAATACAAATAGTCACTGATCTTGGACTTAGTGGACATGAACTTTAAATACGACATGTCTTTCTGCCAATCGTTACACCTGATACACAGGACAAGTTACATTGCTTGCTAGTAACAGCTGTTAGAACAAATGATAAAACTAAACATAAAACACTAGTAAAACTAAGCAAATGGGAAGTAAATCAGAAATCATAACATCAAATTCCTTCGAATAGTGAGAAGCTACTGACCTTGACTTTTGGTTCGGATCAATGAATAGTGAGAAGCTACTGACCTTGACTTTTGGTTCAGATCAATGAACAGTGAGAAGCTACTGACCTTGACTTTTGATTCAGATCAATGACCAGTGAGAAGCTACTGACCTTGACTTTTGGTTCAGATCAATGAACAGTGAGAAGCTACTGACCTTGACTTTTGATTCAGATCAATGAACAGTGAGAAGCTACTGACCTTGACTTTTGGTTCAGATCAATGTACAGTGAGAAGCTACTGACCTTGACTTTTGGTTCAGATCAATGAACAGTGAGAAGCTACTGACCTTGACTTTTGGTTCGGATCAATGAAAAGTGAGAAGCTACTGACCTTGACTTTTGGTTCAGATTAATGAATAGTGAGAAGCTACTGACCTTGACTTTTGGTTCAGATTAATGAAAAGTGAGAAGCTACTGACCTTGACTTTTGGTTCAGATTAATGAATAGTGAGAAGCTACTGACCTTGACTTTTGGTTCAGATTAATGAAAAGTGAGAAGCTACTGACCTTGACTTTTGGTTCAGATTAATGAATAGTGAGAAGCTACTGACCTTGACTTTTGGTTCAGATTAATGAACAGTGAGAAGCTACTGACCTTGACTTTTGGTTCAGATTAATGTATAGTGAGAAGCTACTGACCTTGACTTTTGGTTCGGATCAATGAATAGTGAGAAGCTACTGACCTTGACTTTTGGTTCAGATCAATGTACAGTGAGAAGCTACTGACCTTGACTTTTGGTTCAGATCAATGAATAGTGAGAAGCTACTGACCTTGACTTTTGGTTCAGATCAATGAACAGTGAGAAGCTACTGACCTTGACTTTTGGTTCAGATCAATGTAGTGCTCACTTGAACACGGTCAAAGGGTGGGAACCTTCGTAGAGATAACAGGTAACTAATTTAAATTTAAATAAATTCCGAGGAGTTCTCATTCGAAAGATTGACGACGATGGAAGTTTACACGTTCAACCGTAACTGGGTCGATTCGTTAAGGCACTTACGGATAGAGCACAATAGAAAAAATAATGGACTTTTAATTACGTAGGAATTAAAAGTGAAGTTAATGAACTTTTATACGTATGAGTTAACAGTGAAGTTAATGAACTTTTATACGTATGAGTTAACAGTGAAGTTAATGAACTTGTATACGTATGAGTTAACAGTGAAGTTAATGAACTTTTATACGTATGAGTTAACAGTGAAGTTAATGAACTTTTATACGTATGAGTTAACAGTGAAGTTAATGAACTTTTATTCGTTCAAAGTAACAGTGAAGTTAATGAACTTTTATCGTCAAGTAACAGTGAAGTTAATGAACTTTTATAGTTGAGTAACAGTGAAGTTAATGAACTTTTATTCGTTCAAAGTAACAGTGAAGTTAATGAACTTTTATACGTTTGAAGTAACAGTGAAGTTAATGAACTTTTATTCGTTCAAAGTAACAGTGAAGTTATGAATTTTTATACATTTAAAGTAACAGTGAAGTTGATGAACTTTTATACGTTTGAGTAACAGGAAGTTAATGAGCTTTATAAATATTTGAAGTAACAGTGAAGTTAATGAACTTATATAATTTGAAGTAACAGTGAAGTTAATGGAGCTTTAAATATTTGAAGTAACAGTGAAGTTAATGAGCTTATAAATATTTGAAGTAACAGTGAAGTTAATGAGTTTGTAAATATTTGAAGTAACAGTGAAGTTAATGGGCTTGTAAATATTTGAAGTAACAGTGAAGTTAATGAGCATGTAAATATTTGAAGTAACAGTGAAGTTAATGAGCTTGTAAATATTTGAAGTAACAGTGAAGTTAATGAGCTTATAAATATTTGAAGTAACAGTGAAGTTAATGAGCTTATAAATATTTGAAGTTACAGTGAAGTTAATGAGCTTATAAATATTTGAAGTTACAGTGAAGTTAATGAGCTTGTAAATATTTGAAGTAACAGTGAAGTTAATGAGCTTGTAAATATTTGAAGTAACAGTGAAGTTAATGAGCTTGTAAATATTTGAAGTAACAGTGAAGTTAATGAGCTTATAAATATTTGAAGTTACAGTGAAGTTAATGAGCTTATAAATATTTGAAGTTACAGTGAAGTTAATGAGCTTATAAATATTTGAAGTTACAGTGAAGTTAATGAGCTTGTAAATATTTGAAGTAACAGTGAAGTTAATGAGCTTGTAAATATTTGAAGACTAAAGTAGAAGTTAATGAGCTTATAAATATTTGAAGTAACAGTGAAGTTAATGAGCTTGTAAATATTTGAAGTAACAGTGAAGTTAATGAGCTTGTATTGTTAAAAGTAACAGTGAAGTTAATGAGCTTGTAAATATTTGAAGTAACAGTGAAGTTAATGAGCTTGTAAATATTTGAAGTTATAGTGAAGTTAATGAGCTTGTATGCGTTGAAAGTAACGGTGAAGTTAATGAGCTTGTAAATATTTGAAGTAACAGTGAAGTTAATGAGCTTATAAATATTTGAAGTAAAGTGAAGTTAATGGCTTGTAAAATTTGAAGTAACAGTGAAGTTAATGAGCTTTAAATATTTGAAGTAACAGTGAAGTTAATGAGCTTTGTAAATATTTGAAGTAACAGTGAAGTTAATGAGTTAAATATTTGAAGTAACAGTGAAGTTAACTTAATATGAGCATGTAAATATTTGAAGTAACAGTGAAGTTAATGGTTAGTAAATATTTGAAGTAACAGTGAAGTTAATGAGCTTGTAAATATTTGAAGTAACAGTGAAGTTAATGACTTTAAATATTTGAAGTACAGTGAAGTTAATGAGCTTTAAATATTTGAAGTAACAGTGAAGTTAATGAGCTTATGTATGGTTGAAAGTAAGTGAAGTAAGAGCTTTAAATTTTGAAGTAACAGTGAAGTTAATGACTTTATACGTTTGAAGTAACAGTGAAGTTAATGAGCTTATAAATATTTGAAGTAACAGTGAAGTTAATGAGCTTATAAACTATTTGAAGTTAACAGTGAAGTTAATGAGCTTTAAATATTTGAAGTAACAGTGAAGTTAATGAGCTTTAAATATTTGAAGTAACAGTGAAGTTAATGAGCTTTAAATATTTGAGTAACAGTGAAGTTAATGAGCTTGTAAATATTTGAAGTAACAGTGAAGTTAATGAGCTTATAAATATTTGAAGTAACAGTGAAGTTAATGAGCTTATAAATATTTGAAGTTACAGTGAAGTTAATGAGCTTGTAAATATTTGAAGTAACAGTGAAGTTAATGAGCTTGTAAATATTTGAAGTAACAGTGAAGTTAATGAGCTTGTAAATATTTGAAGTAACAGTGAAGTTAATGAGCTTGTAAATATTTGAAGTAACAGTGAAGTTAATGAGCTTGTATACTTTGAAGTAACGAGTGAAGTTAATGAGCTTGTAAATATTTGAAGTAACAGTGAAGTTAATAAAGCTTGTAATACTTTGAAGTAAGTGAAGTTAATGAGCTTGTATGTTGAAGTAACGTGAAGTTAATGAGTTGTAAATATTTGAAGTAAAGTGAAGTTAATGAGCTTGATACGTTTGAAGTACAGTGAAGTTAATGAGCTTGTATACGTTTGAAGTAACGAGTGAAGTTAATGAGCTTGTAAATATTTGAAGTAACAGTGAAGTTAATGAGCGTGCATACGTTTGAAGTAAAAGTGATGTAAAAGTGAAGTGAAATCAAAAGAGACCGTTGACCAAAGGAAATATGGAGAAGGACAATGGAAGACCAAATGAGAGAATCTGGACTGACATGAAATACCATATATAGCAAAGCAACTGACTAGCATCAAAGGGATCAAATGTAAAAGTCTACTGTGTCAACTAGGACGTGAAGAAGACATATAAAGAGAATGTAGACCATGCGCTATTCAAGTAGGCTGGCTATCATAAAATCAATCAAATGCATGCCTTCATGCTTGGAGAAATATATTTACATTTGTTTGTTAACTTATAAGCGGTTAATATGAACAATTTTAATTTAAAATGCAACTTGTTATTCTACAGACATCACGGCACTCCGGACAGACCAATGGAGTCTTCCACGACAGATAGCAAATTATATGCATGCTGGTGGCTTGCCTAATATATTTCCTATTCTAGTCCTCATGTGGCGTATAGTCTTACTCAAGCAAAGTAAGATTAAAATGTCCACAAAGAGAGTTTAAATGAATGTATTATCAATTGTCGTGTTCCCATGCATAAAGCGGTCATTAAGTACTTGCGAAACATGTCTCTACTTAACTACTATCAACACAACGAATATATGCGCTTTTAACGTTAGCATGTGCACTCTCTCATTACTGAGAACACCTGTATGTCGAGCGAGGGTAGTAATGTCATTAGTTTTGTAGTTATTTTATTAACTATACACTTTTGTTTGTTTATTTCTATTATTACTATTTGAATTATGATATTACAACTTCAATAATGTTATTACACTAACTTAGTAATGTTATAATTAGGTTATACTTGTTACATTGATGTTTTCATATTTAATTGGCAACAGTAGAGACTGTAGAGAAGAAATGTGAGGAAACTGTAGTAATTGAAGCTAAGATCCTACATGATGGTAAAGTAATTAGTGAAAAGAACGTAATAGCATACGCTAATATGTATTACACTAGTAGACAGTGAGTAAATAAAAGTGTGCTTTCTAATCTAATACGAGATCTGAAGATAGAGTGTGTCAATTTTACAAGCTCGAAGATATGTTCAAATTTTAAGTCGAATGTTCAAGCTCGAAGATAGGTTCCAATTTTAACAAGCTCGAAGATATGTTCAAATTTTAACAAGCTCGTATGCTTACACTCAGCTGTCATCTTTATGACGCTCAGTGTTGGATTAGCTCTATGAAAAGCAAGTAGGTCAAATGCTAGCGAGTCCCGTCGTTTCTGGAGACTCCTGCGTCTAGAGCTAGAAAATGTTTAGCTTGTAAAATTTCGGTTTAAATATTTTTTAAGAAGCCTACATTTTCAGGTATTGAGGCCAAAGCCGAAATTCTAACTGACTGTGAAGAAACAAACTTCAAGACGACGCATGCGAAATACTAAGTCGGCGATTTCAGCGCTTCTTATACGCTCGATGAAGTTGTAGAAAATCAAACACCCAAACACAAATTTAAATGTCAGGTGTTTATTGTCATAATTAATAATGTACTGTCTGCCTTAGCTAAACGCATGGAAGACTACCATAGAGTAACTGGTGTATTTGGAATACTTCATCAGTTAAAATCTCTTACAGCAGAAGAGATCTTGAAAATAACTCCAAATATTGTCAGCTCTTACCAAGAGAATTTGGAAGAAAGCCTAGGCGACAAACTTTGCAGTTCGCTGAACTTCTTAAAACTAATGTAGCTGCTGCTATTAACAACGAAAAGCTTGAGGCTCTTGAACTGCAATTTTATAAACTTATAATGAAAAATTCATTAGAGTCGTGTTTTCCAAATGTAGAAATAGTCTTACGAATTTACTTGTCTTTAATGATTACTAAATTTGCTCACATTAAATCGAGAAAATTGTGTTTGTAAAAGTTGTGTTTTATTTTATTATCATACAAAACTTAGGACCTCTTGCTAACATTTGCTGCAAGTCCCGCTCTGGCGTAATCTGACACTGATGACGCTCCTTCCATATAATTTCCATCCTCTCATTGAGTGAATGAAAGTTAATCCATTAACCACCTTGTTATCAGATGCAAGTCCTTACCTCGTTTAACCTCAATATGTCCAGTTAGTATCATTTCATTCCATCTGCAATATGTACTGATTGTGTAGCTGTTGTCATTGTTCTGACATTCCAAAATTCAATTCTATTGGAACTAAATAATGTACGAGCCTGGATGATGACTTTCGCAGAGCGGTTTTCTCTGACACCGTCATTGATGCACCGTACACTACCTGACTGGCCTGTTTACCAGTATGGCGTCCCTTTTTGCACGTTTCTGTAGCTATTATAATTACTTGTGTTGATGTAGCTTGCCTTACTCACACACACACCCTTACACATTTCTTCTCCAGGCTTGGAACCACCAATGACAGAGTTTGAAACAAAGTACTGAACAAATATTGCGGCAACTTGAACCAAGTAAAAAGAAAATACAAACTGGGAAGTCATAAAACAAACTTTACTGAGAGAAGCAAGAAATATCGAACTCAATTTCCTAGAAGAGATGGCACGAGTTGTGCAGGATAGAATGTTATGGAGGAATTGCTTGCAGGTGCTATGTAAAGTATAGCGGTACGAAATAAATACAATAAGTACTTCGAAGAGACATTAAACGCACATCCTTACATCACCAATATTCTCTTTGAGAAGACATTAAACGCACATCATTACATCACCAATATTCTCTTTGAGGAGACATTAAACGCACATCATTACATCACCAATATTCTCTTTGAGGAGACATTAAACGCACATCATTACATCACCAATATTCTCTTCGAAGAGACATTAAACGGACATCATTACATCACCAATATTCTCTTCGAAGGGGACATTAAAGGCACATCATCACATCACCAATATTCTCTTCGAGGAGACATTAAACGCACATCATTACATCACCAATATTCTCTTCGAAGAGACATTAAACGCACATCATTACATCACCAATATTCTCTTCGAAGAGACATTAAACGCACATCATTACATCACCAATATTCTCTTTGAAGAAATATTAAACGCACATCATTACATCACCAATATTCTCTTCGAAGAGACATTAAACGGACATCATTACATCACCAATATTCTCTTTGAGGAGACATTAAACCCACATCTTACATCACCAATATTCTCTTGAGAGACATTAAACGCACATCCTTACATCACTAATATTCTCTTCGAGGAGACATTAAACGCACATCCTTACATCACCAATATTCTCTTTGAGAGACATTAAACGCACATCCTTACATCACCAATATTCTCTTTGAAGAAATATTAAACGCACATCATTACATCACCAATATTCTCTTCGAAGAGACATTAAACGCACATCATTACATCACCAATATTCTCTTTGAAGAGACATTAAACGCACATCCTTACATCACCAATATTCTCTTTGAGGAGACATTAAACGCACATCCTTACATCACCAATATTCTCTTTGAGAATATTAAACGCACATCATTACATCCAAATATTCTCTTCGAGGAGACATTAAATGCACATCATTACATCACCAATATTGTCTTCGAAGAGACATTAAACGGACATCACCAATATTCTCTTGAAGAGATATTAAACGACATCCTTACATCACCAATATTCTCTTGAGGAGACATTAAATGCACATCACACATCACCAATATTCTCTTCGAAGAGACATTAAACGGACATCACCAATATTCTCTTTGAAGAAATATTAAACGCACATCATTACATCACCAATATTCTCTTCGATGGACATTCGCATCATTCATCACAATATTCTCTTTAGAGACATTAAACGCATCCCTTTCATCACCAATATTCTCTTCGAAGAGACATTAAATAAACATCCTTACATCACCAATATTCTCTTCGAAGAGACATTAAAGCACATCCTTACATCACCAATATTCTCTTTGAGAGACATTAAACGCACATCCTTACATCACCAATATTCTCTTGAAGAAACATTAAACGCACATCATTACATCACCAATATTCTCTTTGAGGAGACATTAAACGCACATCATTACATCACCAATATTCTCTTTGAGGAGACATTAAACGCACATCATTACATTACCAATATTCTCTTCGAAGAGACATTAAACGCACATCATTACATCACCAATATTCTCTTCGAAGAGACATTAAACGCACATCATTACATCACCAATATTCTCTTCGAAGAGACATTAAACGCACATCATTACATTACCAATTTTCCTTGCAACTCATATTCAAAAGTAAAAGTCGGTATAAGCCCATTGGTTAGAAATTGTGTTGTATTATTTAACATTTTTTGCAATATATCAGTTGAATTTTTGTCACGGATATTTTCATGTTGCTAGTTTGAGAACAGATTAAAAAAACAAGTATCTTTGCTCAGACAACAATTTTTTGAGTGCTCTAAATTCATACATGAATCATCTACTGCCGAGCATAGCTGAAGAGTTCTAAATTTATACATGAATCATCTACAGTCGAGCATAGTTGAAGAGGATAATCGAAATAACTTGTGTTCAATGGATTTGCTACGTGAACATTTAAAAAACATAACTGACATTTTCGAGGGGAGTGGTGGGGAGGAGGAAGAGAGGTAGTATATTCGTAATTTTAATTGCATGGTAAATGCTACTAAACATTTGTTAATGCAATTAACATTTTAGTAAAGGCCATCTATTTGTCTTAAATTTGACATACACTGAAGGAGGAACAACTTGTATAATGAGATAGTGAATAGTGAGATAGTAGATAGTGACTTGATCACAATTCAATAGTACCTGGTTTAAACTCTGCGGCGAGCAGTTTGGGATAAATTGTTCCTGTAAATGTTTACGAACCATAAAAATAGACCTCACCGCTCAGAATGCATTAGCAAACTACTGAACGTATAAGTGGTGCCTAAATAATCAACTATCATTTACTGTGAGGGTTGATAGCGACGTCCTGTAAAGGATATGCTACGATTTTCATTTCATTCAATATTATTGTATTTGTGTTGTGTATATCCTTCAATATTATTGTATTTGTGTTGTGTATATCCTTCAATATTATTGTATTTGTGTTGTGTATATCCTTCAATATTATTGTATTTTGTGTTGTCATATCCTGAATATTATTGTATTTGTGTTGTGTATATCCTTCAAATATTATTTGGTGATATCCTAGAATATTATTGTATTTGTGTGTATATCCTTCAATATTATTGTATTTTGTTGTGTATATCCTAAATATTATTGTATTTGTGTTGTGTATATCCTCAATATTATTGTATTTGTGTTGTGTATATCCTTCAATATTATTGTATTTGTGTTGTGTATATCCTTCAATATTATTGTATTTGTGTTGTGTATATCCTCAAAATATTATTGTATTTTGTGTGTGTATATCCTTCAATATTATTGTATTTGTGTTGTGTATATCCTAAATATTATTGTATTTTGTTGTGTATATCCTTCAATATTATTGTATTTGTGTTGTGTATATCCTAGAATATTATTGTATTTGTGTTGTGTATATCCTTCAATATTATTGTATTTGTGTTGTGTATATCCTTCAATATTATTGTATTTGTGTTGTGTATATCCTAAATATTATTGTATTTGTGTTGTGTATATCCTCAATATTATTGTATTTGTGTTGTGTATATCCTTCAATATTATTGTATTTGTGTTGTGTATATCCTTCAATATTATTGTATTTGTGTTGTGTATATCCTTAAATATTATTGTATTTGTGTTGTGTATATCCTTCAATATTATTGTATTTGTGTTGTGTATATCCTTAAATATTATTGTATTTGTGTTGTGTATATCCTTCAATATTATTGTATTTGTGTTGTGTATATCCTTCAATATTATTGTATTTGTGTTGTGTATATCCTTCAATATTATTGTATTTGTGTTGTGTATATCCTTCAATATTATTGTATTTGTGTTGTGTATATCCTTAAATATTATTGTATTTGTGTTGTGTATATCCTTCAATATTATTGTATTTGTGTTGTGTATATCCTTCAATATTATTGTATTTGTGTTGTGTATATCCTTCAATATTATTGTATTTGTGTTGTGTATATCCTACAATATTATTGTATTTGTGTTGTGTATATCCTACAATATTATTGTATTTGTGTTGTGTATATCCTTCAATATTATTGTATTTGTGTTGTGTATATCCTTCAATATTATTGTATTTGTGTTGTGTATATCCTTCAATATTATTGTATTTGTGTTGTGTATATCCTTCAATATTATTGTATTTGTGTTGTGTATATCCTCAATATTATTGTATTTGTGTTGTGTATATCCTCAATATTATTGTATTTGTGTTGTGTATATCCTTCAATATTATTGTATTTGTGTTGTGTATATCCTAATATTATTGTATTTGTGTTGTGTATATCCTTCAATATTATTGTATTTGTGTTGTGTATATCCTTCAATATTATTGTATTTGTGTTGTGTATATCCTTCAATATTATTGTATTTGTGTTGTGTATATCCTCAATATTATTGTATTTGTGTTGTGTATATCCTTCAATATTATTGTATTTGTGTTGTGTATATCCTTCAATATTATTGTATTTGTGTTGTGTATATCCTCAATATTATTGTATTTGTGTTGTGTATATCCTCAATATTATTGTATTTGTGTTGTGTATATCCTTAAATATTATTGTATTTGTGTTGTGTATATCCTTCAATATTATTGTATTTGTGTTGTGTATATCCTTAAATATTATTGTATTTGTGTTGTGTATATCCTTCAATATTATTGTATTTGTGTTGTGTATATCCTTCAATATTATTGTATTTGTGTTGTGTATATCCTCAATATTATTGTATTTGTGTTGTGTATATCCTAGAATATTATTGTATTTGTGTGTGTATATCCTTCAATATTATTGTATTTGTGTTGTGTATATCCTCAATATTATTGTATTTGTGTTGTGTATATCCTAGAATATTATTGTATTTGTGTTGTGTATATCCTTAATATTATTGTATTTGTGTTGTGTATATCCTTCAATATTATTGTATTTGTGTTGTGTATATCCTTCAATATTATTGTATTTGTGTTGTGTATATCCTTCAATATTATTGTATTTGTGTTGTGTAATCCTTCAATATATTGTATTTGTGTTGTGTATATCCTAGAATATTTTTGTATTTGTGTTGTGTATATCCTTCAATATTATTGTATTTGTGTTGTGCATATCCTTCAATATTATTGTATTTGTGTTGTGTATATCCTTCAATATTATTGTATTTGTGTTGTGTATATCCTTCAATATTATTGTATTTGTGTTGTGTATATCCTCAATATTATTGTATTTGTGTTGTGTATATCCTCAATATTATTGTATTTGTGTTGTGTATATCCTTAAATATTATTGTATTTGTGTTGTGTATATCCTTCAATATTATTGTATTTGTGTTGTGTATATCCTAGAATATTATTGTATTTGTGTTGTGTATATCCTTCAATATTATTGTATTTGTGTTGTGTATATCCTTCAATATTATTGTATTTGTGTTGTGTATATCCTAGAATATTATTGTATTTGTGTTGTGTATATCCTAGAATATTATTGTATTTGTGTTGTATATCCTTCAATATTATTGTATTTGTGTTGTGTATATCCTCAATATTATTGTATTTGTGTTGTGTATATCCTAGAATATTATTGTATTTGTGTTGTGTATATCCTAATATTATTGTATTTGTGTTGTGTATATCCTTCAATATTATTGTATTTGTGTTGTGTATATCCTTCAATATTATTGTATTTGTGTTGTGTATATCCTTCAATATTATTGTATTTGTGTTGTGTATATCCTTCAATAATATTGTATTTGTGTTGTGTATATCCTAGAATATTTTTGTATTTGTGTTGTGTATATCCTTCAATATTATTGTATTTGTGTTGTGTATATCCTTCAATATTATTGTATTTGTGTTGTGTATATCCTTCAATATTATTGTATTTGTGTTGTGTATATCCTTAAATATTATTGTATTTGTGTTGTGTATATCCTACAATATTATTGTATTTGTGTTGTGTATATCCTTCAATATTATTGTATTTGTGTTGTGTATATCCTTCAATATTATTGTATTTGTGTTGTGTATATCCTTCAATATTATTGTATTTGTGTTGTGTATATCCTTCAATATTATTGTATTTGTGTTGTGTATATCCTCAATATTATTGTATTTGTGTTGTGTATATCCTAAAATATTATTGTATTTGTGTTGTGTATATCCTTCAATATTATTGTATTTGTGTTGTGTATATCCTTAAATATTATTGTATTTGTGTTGTGTATATCCTTCAATATTATTGTATTTGTGTTGTGTATATCCTTCAATATTATTGTATTTGTGTTGTGTATATCCTTCAATATTATTGTATTTGTGTTGTGTATATCCTAGAATATTATTGTATTTGTGTTGTGTATATCCTTCAATATTATTGTATTTGTGTTGTATATCCTTCAATATTATTGTATTTGTGTTGTGTATATCCTTCAATATTATTGTATTTGTGTTGTGTATATCCTTCAATATTATTGTATTTGTGTTGTGTATATCCTTCAATATTATTGTATTTGTGTTGTGTATATCCTTCAATATTATTGTATTTGTGTTGTGTATATCCTTCAATATTATTGTATTTGTGTTGTGTATATCCTTAATATATTGTATTTGTGTTGTGTATATCCTTCAATATTATTGTATTTGTGTTGTGCATATCCTTCAATATTATTGTATTTGTGTGTGTATATCCTTCAATATTATTGTATTTGTGTTGTGTATATCCTTCAATATTATTGTATTTGTGTTGTGTATATCCTACAATATTATTGTATTTGTGTTGTGTATATCCTTCAATATTATTGTATTTGTGTTGTGTATATCCTTCAATATTATTGTATTTGTGTTGTGTATATCCTCAATATTATTGTATTTGTGTTGTGTATATCCTACAATATTATTGTATTTGTGTTGTGTATATCCTTCAATATTATTGTATTTGTGTTGTGTATATCCTTCAATATTATTGTATTTGTGTTGTGTATATCCTTCAATATTATTGTATTTGTGTTGTGTATATCCTTCAATATTATTGTATTTGTGTTGTGTATATCCTACAATATTATTGTATTTGTGTTGTGTATATCCTAGAATATTATTGTATTTGTGTTGTGTATATCCTTCAATATTATTGTATTTGTGTTGTGTATATCCTAAAATATTATTGTATTTGTGTTGTGTATATCCTTCAATATTATTGTATTTGTGTTGTGTATATCCTTCAATATTATTGTATTTGTGTTGTGTATATCCTTCAATATTATTGTATTTGTGTTGTGTATATCCTAGAATATTATTGTATTTGTGTTGTGTATATCCTTCAATATTATTGTATTTGTGTTGTGTATATCCTTCAATATTATTGTATTTGTGTTGTGTATATCCTTCAATATTATTGTATTTGTGTTGTGTATATCCTAAAATATTATTGTATTTGTGTTGTGTATATCCTACGAAACTGCCCTCCCCGGTATGCAGACCTGAGAAGAAAGAGTGGCTCACTTACACCACAGTCCAAGACACCCCTATGGCGTGGCTGACAGTCTGGGGCAGACGACGGCCTTTATTGGAGAATCCGAAATCCCAATCTAGTGAGAACGCCGAATAAAAAGTAGTAGTTGTGTTGTTCATTTCAATTTTAAATCTCTATTTTTTTTAAAATCTGGTATCAGTCTAAGTTACGAAGACATCTATAAAGCTGCATTAGGTTGCTAAAATTAAGTTTTTGTGTGAAACACATTGTGAAAATGTGAATTTTGTTTTGTAAGAAATAAGCCATATTGGCTTGTGTAACTCAACATAAAACTGTTATATTTCGTATTATATTGATACATATATTCCATTACTAAAAGAAGTAAATTAGATATTTGTTCCAAAATCCATATCAAAACGACAGTAACTTTTTTCACACAGATAAAATAATTGAAACATCCGAATCTATGATATCTCATTCACCATAATGTTCTTCTAAAGCAACATCTGAACAAAGGAAGAATAGTTGGTCTTCCTGTTATACCTTTCAACAAAAGACCGATGTAAAGGAAAGATATCTTTCATTAGTAGAGAAAGACGAAAAAATAGGTTGTAGGGGCATGTGCTAAACGAAATCTATGAAATTTGACTACAGAAAATATAACATGCTTGCCTTTGATCACAATGATAACACTCGGCTATATTGATCACATGCCGTGAATATGTGGGAGTTCGAGCCAACTTGGGCCTAAAATTCTTGCTGTGCGGTCCAACTACAGGGTTCATGAACATTTACTTAGGGTTCTAAACTGCAAGTACCCTGATAGTGGAGCACGGCTCGCAAAAATGACCAGGAACACTGGTGATAGGGAAAGCAAGTCTTTCCGTAACCATCAATCGGGGACGCTATATTAATTTCCATGACTACTTCTGAATTCATAAATTATTTTTAAATGATTATATATATAATATATATATATATATATATATATATATGCACTGAGAAGTGACTGGATCGTCTATGTTGGTTAGTAGAGAACTTGATATAGAATAACAGGATCCCGAATACTAGTTGGTGGAACACTTGATATAGAAGAAATACAGAATAACAGGATCTGTCTTATGTTAGTTAGTGGAGCACTTGATATAGAGGGAAAATATACACACATATACTTGTAAGAAAATAATGAAAACACACGTCAACTACTAGAACAGTCTGTGTCGTGTGAATGATCCGATCTTTGTTGTATTTCTGTCAGTCAACAGACCACATCTGAAGTGGCTTTAATAAACTGCTTGATTCGCTTCAGGTCATCCATAGATCCCCCTTAAACACGGTATTTCATTCAATTTCAGCTTGGATTTGAAAAAGAACATTATATGTCAAGCATAAACTACTCGCTCGCATGTTACCGGGTTATGAAAGGGGAGCAAAGACAAGTAACACTGTAACCTACCATGCATGTCGTAGAGAATTGACTAAGGAGGGTAGGGCGAGGACATAGCTACCCTACTACTGTGCGCTAATCTAAAGCAAAATCTACAACAAAATGAAAAGTTCAAATATAGCAAAGAAACAATTTACAACGATTCAATTAGAGATATATCATCTTTCAGTAAGGAAAAACCAGCCAATGTAGAGATGAAAGGAACCTAAGCTGCTGACTTACCTTTTCTATGTTAGGTAAACTTACAGAGTTGCTATATGGTAAATAAAGAAAAGAGTTCGAAGAATCCAAGGGGAAACCCCAAGACTAACGAACATGCAAATAAATAGTATCACAAACTGATTAAACAACATATGTATATGAAACTTCAGGGGACAGAAATATCAAACACTGAAACTGATTCTAGACCAATATTCCTCTTGGCATCATCGCTTACTCATGAGACGATGTTCGGGAATCAATGGTCAGCTAAGCTCTTTAAAAAAAAAGAGTTTTAGCTTGTTGTATCTTTCTATCAACTTCGACTGCAGAAAATGGGAAATCATGGCGTGCACTAACACAAGCGCATGCTATATACATTAATGATTATATACAAGGCAAAGCAATCACAGACACATAAAAGCATACACAGACACACACCATACATAAGTAGCTTCCAATATTGAGCAAGCTAAATAGCGAGATTTAAGAACTCAAAGGGAAGAACTGAGAGAGACATGTGTGTTCTACATGAGTCTCATATATCCAATATGCATGATATTATTTGGTATGTTTGACTATTTACTATCATGAGAACTGATATCTGGTACAGGAGAACTAGGAAATACAAAACTTGTCGCAGTACAACAATTCAGAGTTAGCATAGACATCTTAGAAATATGTGAAACTAGTTAGTAATGAATTTAAACAGTTAATATTAAACACGGCAGAAATAGTGCAGAACTCAGATCACGACAAAGAGGAAACAAATATAGCAAACACACAGATCTCTAATGGTATGAAAAGAAGAACAGAAAGCTACTTAGAATGGTAAGCTACACGTCAACAGAATTATATCGACAGCATTCTAAACAATCAAAATGAAATTAAAATAAACAAAATACAGTGTTTATAAATAAAATAAAAATCAGTGACAAAGAATAACAGTAGATTGAAATAAACATTATGTGACAAAGAATAACAGTAGATTGAAATAAACATTATGTGACAAAGAATAACAGTAGATTGAAATAAACATTATGTGACAAAGAATGACAGTAGATTGAGATAAACATTATGTGACAAAGAATGACAGTAGATTGAGATAAACATTATGTGACAAAGAATGACAGTAGATTGAAATAAACATTATGTGACAAAGAATGACAGTAGATTGAAAAATATGTGACACAATTAAAAGTGACAAAGAATGACAGTAGATTGAAATAAACATTATGTGACAAAGAATGACAGTAGATTGAAATAAACATTATGCATAAAAGGAGAAAAATAACAGTAGACTTTTAATAGTAGACATCAATTCATAGATATCTTCAGGAAACATTAGTATTGAAATGATCATACGTAAACATGAACTATGAAGGAGAATAAAGAAAGTCATTTGTAAATTTACTTACTTTAGCCATTTATAGATACACTTACTTTAGACATTTATAGACACACTTACTTATAATTATGGACATAGCTAACAGGTTAATTAATAGGATAACATCTGTTCAATGTGTGCAGCTACCATAGTTCTGGCTGTTGCAAGACTTTTTGCTTGAAGCACTGTATTGCTTATTTAATATGATTTGTGTAAGATAGACTGCTATCAAAGATTGTGACAACATAGCGCAGTCTATCACGACGGTCGATGTCATTTCTCTTCAAAATTGTCTTTTGGTAGATCAAGCATCACTGTATAATAAGAAGAGACCGGTTTAGAAATGAAAACATCAGGAAAAAGTGGGTACAACATCAGTACTGAGCTTAATCAAGAAACAACAAATTAAGTGGTGTGGCCACATATGCGGATTACCAACAGACACAGTGCGACTTAAAGAACAATGTTAATCCCACATATGCGGATTACCAACAGACAGTGCGACTTAAAGAGCAATGTTAATCCGATACAACGCTGGTGTTTGGCCACATATGCAGATTACCAACAGACACAGTGCGACTTAAAAAAACAATGTTAATCCGATACAACGGTGGGGTTTGTTCACATATGCAGATTACCAACAGACACAGTGCGACTTAAAAAAACAATGTTAATCCGATACAACGGTGGGGTTTGTTCACATATGCAGATTACAACAGACACAGTGCGACTTAAGAGAATGTTAATCCACATATGCAGATTACCAACATACAGTGCGACTTAACGAGCAATGTTAATCCCACATATGCAGATTACCAACAGACACAGTGCGACTTAAAAAACAATATTAATCCGATACAGCGGTACAAAGCAAAAGGTCGGCCACGCAAAATGTGGACCTCAAATATAACAGTGGCGAGGAAAGACACTGTTTATGAAGTTCGTTCTATAATCTCTTAGCGTAACGCAATGATGCAAAACAGGATTGGAGAAAAGCAAAGAAAGCCATCACTATGAAGTTATTCAAAGAGCACAACAATATGTACACTTTCTCAAGATTGGCGAATGAGTTTGTCTCCGTATACCAACACGAGATGACATTTAATAAATTACTACTGGATACCGTGGACCATTTATTGATTGGCTGAACCAGTGTCAACAGAAGCTTACTACCTGCACAGTCTGAAGAGTTGAATTATGTCACGTTTTTCTTGTCTGAACCAGTGTCAACAGAAGCTTACTACCTGCACAGTCTGAAGAGTTGAATTATGTCACGTTTTTCTTGTCTGAACCAGTGTCAACAGAAGCTTACTACCTGCACAGTCTGAAGAGTTGAATTATGTCACGTTTTTCTTGGCTGAACCAGTGTCAACAGAAGCTTACTACCTGCACAGTCTGAAGAGTTGAATTATGTCACGTTTTTCTTGTCTGAACCAGTGTCAACAGAAGCTTACTACCTGCACAGTCTGAAGAGTTGAATTATGTCACGTTTTTCTTGTCTGAACCAGTGTCAACAGAAGCTTACTACCTGCACAGTCTGAAGAGTTGAATTATGTCACGTTTTTCTTGTCTGAACCAGTGTCAACAGAAGCTTACTACCTGCACAGTCTGAAGAGTTGAATTATGTCACGTTTTTCTTGTCTGAACCAGTGTCAACAGAAGCTTACTACCTGCACAGTCTGAAGAGTTGAATTATGTCACGTTTTTCTTGTCTGAACCAGTGTCAACAGAAGCTTACTACCTGCACAGTCTGAAGAGTTGAATTATGTCACGTTTTTCTTGTCTGAACCAGTGTCAACAGAAGCTTACTAC
Organism: Arion vulgaris; assembly: GCA_020796225.1. Taxonomy (NCBI): domain Eukaryota; kingdom Metazoa; phylum Mollusca; class Gastropoda; order Stylommatophora; family Arionidae; genus Arion; species Arion vulgaris. The sequence goes on along the minus strand of CM036761.1, from coordinate 22,897,891 downwards.
CTGCACAGTCTGAAGAGTTGAATTATGTCACGCTTTTCTTGTCTGAACCAGTGTCAACAGAAGCTTACTACCTGCACAGTCTGAAGAGTTGAATTATGTCACGTTTTTCTTGTCTGAACCAGTGTCAACAGAAGCTTACTACCTGCACAGTCTGAAGAGTTGAATTATGTCACGTTTTTCTTGTCTGAACCAGTGTCAACAGAAGCTTACTACCTGCACAGTCTGAAGAGTTGAATTATGTCACGTTTTTCTTGGCTGAACCAGTGTCAACAGAAGCTTACTACCTGCACAGTCTGAAGAGTTGAATTATGTCACGTTTTTCTTGTCTGAACCAGTGTCAACAGAAGCTTACTACCTGCACAGTCTGAAGAGTTGAATTATGTCACGTTTTTCTTGTCTGAACCAGTGTCAACAGAAGCTTACTACCTGCACAGTCTGAAGAGTTGAATTATGTCACGTTTTTCTTGTCTGAACCAGTGTCAACAGAAGCTTACTACCTGCACAGTCTGAAGAGTTGAATTATGTCACGCTTTTCTTGTCTGAACCAGTGTCAACAGAAGCTTACTACCTGCACAGTCTGAAGAGTTGAATTATGTCACGTTTTTCTTGTCTGAACCAGTGTCAACAGAAGCTTACTACCTGCACAGTCTGAAGAGTTGAATTATGTCACGTTTTTCTTGGCTGAACCAGTGTCAACAGAAGCTTACTACCTGCACAGTCTGAAGAGTTGAATTATGTCACGTTTTTCTTGGCTGAACCAGTGTCAACAGAAGCTTACTACCTGCACAGTCTGAAGAGTTGAATTATGTCACGTTTTTCTTGGCTGAACCAGTGTCAACAGAAGCTTACTACCTGCACAGTCTGAAGAGTTGAATTATGTCACGTTTTTCTTGGCTGAACCAGTGTCAACAGAAGCTTACTACCTGCACAGTCTGAAGAGTTGAATTATGTCACGTTTTTCTTGGCTGAACCAGTGTCAACAGAAGCTTACTACCTGCACAGTCTGAAGAGTTGAATTATGTCACGTTTTTCTTGGCTGAACATAAAAAAAATAATGGAGGGTAACGCTACAGTAGATGCCGACAAATGAATGGAATGTCTGACAACCTTATATCTAACATTAGTGCAACGGTGCTCTCCATCAAGGAATCATCGATTTCGTTAACCGTCTGGCATCTAGGGATCAACTTCACTATTTCGTTAAGAGAGCATATTAGTGGAAATGTTCACTTTGTTATAAACATCCTTCAGATCATTGATCACCGTGATCGTCTTCTGTCTCATCAAATGTAAACGTGCCAGCATTCTCTACGATTCATTCTTTGACCGATAGCTTCCAGAAGTATTAGTAAGAATGAGTTGCGCGTCGAGGAAAGACATTTTTCTGTGCCTTAATATTGAAAGATAATGAAAGATAATGATAATTATTAGATACCTTAATAACATCGCAAGAGTCGCGACAGTGTAGTGATTGCTCCACTTGCTTCTGCATGCATGTGACTTCAGGATAAAATTTGACGGTGGGAGTGGGAGTTTTTTCCAACGACAATGGTTCTCAGGTTGACCAAGACTCAACTGAGTACCAGAGAAACACTGGAATATTAATACGTCTGGCATGTAGTTGACCATATTATTCGTCGTGTACCGTTGGTCACAGAGAAATATGGGCATATTTATTCCTAACAAAGCATTCCATCAATATATACCGCAAGGTCAAACTAGTTCAGTACTTCTACTAATGAAAGCCTTGTAACAAACATGCAAGCAGGACGTTTCAGGTAACTTCTGGAATGCGGCAGACATGTGTACTATTACCATTACTGTGTGATATCTATATATATATGAAATAATCAGCGGCAAATCATGTAGACAAAGAGGAACCGCACACAATACATGCTCTGTGTGGAAAACCATTTATCAGTATCATTTACAAATAGCAAAAGAATTCAATTACACTCGTATAATCGTGTGCTGCCATATAAACTGAAAATTGTGACAGCACAGATAAATACGATGTCTTTCACACCAGGACCACTTACCATAACTGTCAACTCAATCAAGATTAAGCAGGTCATTGAGTTCATATCAACGGTAGCGATTTGATCACAGAACAAGAACAAACAATGACAACTAAAGGTGGTCCTCTCTTCTGTCTATTATCAATGGCTAGCAAAACTGAGCACAATTACTAATAAGTATACACTCGGGTGACTTTCTTCTGTGCTTGGTCCCTTTCAGTTAACTCCTCCAGTGTGATTCTGAGTTTCTAGCCTACCTCTCTCTCTCCGGAACTTCAGGTATCAATTTTCAGCAAGATGATTTGAGAACTAAATGTGAATATAATTTTTACAACTTTCTTTTTTTTTTAAATTCACTGTAAATTTTGACATAGCGGAACTTTGTCACAATAAGTCTTTCGAAATTCTCTCTTTAATACAGGCCGGATTTATGTCCTTGTTGCCGTCATATTTAAATTATCTATACATATGTTCTATCATCTATTACATATGTTCTATCATTATTACATATTGTCTCTATCATCTATTACATATTGGTTCTATCATCTATTACATACTGATTCTATCATCTATTACATATGTTCTTCATACTGATTCACATTTGATTACAATGACACATCTATTACATACTGATTCTATCATCTATTACATACTGATTATATCATCTATTACATACTGATTCTATCATCTATTACATATTGGTTCTATCATCTATTACATATTGATTCTATCATCTATTACATATTGGTTCTATCATCTATTACATATTGGTTCTATCATCTATTACATATTGGTTCTATCATCTATTACATACTGATTCTATAATCTATTACATACTTTGGTTCTATCATCTATTACATACTGATTCTATCATCTATTACATATTGGTTCTATCATCTATTACATACTGATTCTATCATCTATTACATACTGATTCTATCATTTATTACATACTGATTCTATCATCTATTACATACTGATTCTATCATTTATTACATATTGGTTCTATCATCTATTACATACTGATCCTATCATCTATTACATACTGATTCTATCATCTATTACATACTGATTCTATCATCTATTACATACTGATTCTATCATCTATTACATATTGGTTCTATCATCTATTACATATTGATTCTATCATCTATTACATATTGGTTCTATCATCTATTACATACTGATTCTATCATCTATTACATATTGGTTCTATCATCTATTACATACTGATTCTATCATTTATTACATACTGATTCTATCATCTATTACATACTGATTCTATCATTTATTACATACTGATTCTATCATCTATTACATACTGATTCTATCATTTATTACATATTGGTTCTATCATCTATTACATACTGATTTATCATTTATATCTGATTCTATCATCTATTACATACTGATTCTATCATCTATTACATATTGGTTCTATCATCTATTACATATTGATTCTATCATCTATTACATATTGGTTCTATCATCTATTACATATTGGTTCTATCATCTATTACATATTGGTTCTATCATCTATTACATACTGATTCTATCATCTATTACATACTGATTCTATCATCTATTACATACTGATTCTCATATGCTCATTTCATCATTACATATTGGTTTTATCATCTATTACATATTGGCTCTATCATCTGTTACGTATTGGTTCTATCATCTATTACATATTGGTTCTGTCATCTATTACATACTGACTCTATCATCTATTACATACTGATTCTTTCATATATTACGTACTGCTTCTGGCATACATTACATACTGATTCTGTCATAGTCTTGGTCTTTCTCCTCTCTTATTCTCCGGAATGCCCCTCCATAATTGTTTTTCCAAACATCCATTCTTTTTACATGTTCAAAATATGCGCTTTTCATCCGATTTGCTAAATGTCTCGTAGCCCCTCGTACGTTGAAATTTGAAATATGCATACTATTAGTACTCTTGTTCAAATTTGAAATATGCATACTATTAGTACTCTGGTTCAAATTGGAAATATGCATACTATTAGTACTCTGGTTCAAATTGGAAATATGCATACTATTAGTACTCTGGTTCAAATTTGAAATATGCATACTATTAGTACTCTGGTTCAAATTGGAAATATGCATACTATTAGTACTCTGGTTCAAATTGGAAATATGCATACTATTAGTACTCTGGTTCAAATTGGAAATATGCATACTATTAGTACTCTGGTTCAAACTGGAAATATGCATACTATTAGTACTCTTGTTCAAATTGGAAATATGCATACTATTAGTACTCTGGTTCAAATTGGAAATATGCATACTATTAGTACTCTGGTTCAAACTGGAAATATGCATACTATTAGTACTCTGGTTCAAATTGGAAATATGCATACTATTAGTACTCTGGTTGAAATGAGGGCAACATTGTCCATGAAACTCATAGAAAAACCTACAGATTCCTTGACCCCATAGACAAACAGAAGATATGTCAGCATGAACACAGTTAAGTGTAGCACTATGCTCTTCACCCTCTTTATTCAACAAAAATCTGGTCTTATTAAATTATATTGTCGATGACAACCTGACATTAAACTATAGATACACAAACTATTAGGACTGTAATAAGACCATTTGTTGTATATCCATTTGTTCAATCCAGAAGCACCTGAGCTTTCAGCTCTTCGGCTCGGTGCCATGGACATCGTAACCCTTCAGTTCGGTGCCATAAACACCGTAAATCTGGAGAACCTGTGGCTTTTCTGCCAGCCCGCGAAACCGAACCACACTAACAGAGAGCTTGTCACCCGTTGTCCAACGCGCTCCGAACACGCTGGACAGGCGGGCTGTATATCCATTAGAAACCTGATGCACAAGTAAACAAGAGGAATTGTTACTACAGACCTTTGACAAAAATTACCTGAAGAAGAATCTTTGGACTCCAAAAATATGAAAACAGTGAATTCTTGAAGAATGAGAAATAATAAGGATATTTATAATTTGTTGGAATCACTATTAATTACCACCATCTTGAATATTGATAGAATAAAATCACTGGGCGGGTATATTGAAAGAATAGCAGAGAACAGAGAGCGACAATTGATAGAATAAAATCACTGGGCGGGTATATTGAAAGAATAGCAGAGAACAGAGAGCGACAATTGATAGAATAAAATCACTGGGCGGATATGTTGAAAGAATAGCAGAGAACAGAGAGTGACAATTGATAGAATAAAATCACTGGGCGGGTATATTGAAAGAATATCAGAGAACAGAGAGTGACAATTGATAGAATAAAATCACTGGGCGGGTATATTGAAAGAATAGCAGAGAACAGAGAGTGACAATTGATAGAATAAAATCACTGGGCGGGTATATTGAAAGAATAGCAGAGAACAGAGAGTGACAATTGATAGAATAAAATCACTGGGCGGGTATATTGAAAGAATAGCAGAGAACAGAGAGTGACAATTGATAGAATAAAATCACTGGGCGGGTATATTGAAAGAATAGCAGAGAACAGAGAGTGACAATTGATAGAATAAAATCACTGGGCGGGTATATTGAAAGAATAGCAGAGAACAGAGAGTGACAATTGATAGAATAAAATCACTGGGCGGGTATATTGAAAGAATAGCAGAGAACAGAGAGTGACAATTGATAGAATAAAATCACTGGGCGGATATATTGAAAGAATAGCAGAGAACAGAGAGTGACAATTGATAGAATAAAATCACTGGGCGGGTATATTGAAAGAATGGCAGAGAACAGAGAGTGACAATTGATAGAATAAAATCACTGGGCGGGTATATTGAAAGAATGACAGAGAACAGGTAGTGACAATTGATAGAATAAAATCACTGGGCGGGTATATTGAAAGAATGACAGAGAACAGAGAGTGACAATTGATAGAATAAAATCACTGGGCGGGTATATTGAAAGAATGACAGAGAACAGAGAGTGACAATTGTAATAACTGTAATGTGTCCTGCATTTACCAACCTTGTCAGGAATACCAATATGAGTTTATACAGTGAAATCTTGAGTATGTAATAGTATTGGACAGAGCCACGCATATCATATTTCCGCCATAGAAAGCAGGTCCGAAGTTTGATTTTGCTTGGAATGTTAGGTACGATGGGAAAAGCAACCAAGAAACATCAAGGGGGTTTGACTCTAATACAAGTTATGGGCCATTAGTTTGATTACCAGAGTAATGGATACTCACTGTGCAGCTTGATTATAAAGCTGTCCTTAGAGTACCATTTTGTAGTTGTATAGTTAATGAAGGAGCATTTATATATGGATTACAGTAGAATGTTATGAGATCTTGTTTTCTATGTTTAGTGACAGATTGAGAAGGCATGGTTGGGACATAAATTTTTAGACAATAACAGAAGAATGTGTTTAGTCGAAGTAAAATGACTCTTTTTCAAGAGAGTAACAGATGTGGGAAATCGCAGTTCGACATAGTCATGCTACAATAATCGAATTTTCTCAAATGCATATCACCTGATGGGAAATATTATATTAATGTATTCCACATTAATGTCTTTTATGCCAACAATGCTTGACCAACGAATCAATGAAACGATCTCGTCTTGAGGCGCATTTGAAGGCGAAATATAGTGCTCATATTAATTCAGATTTTAATTAATTTCAAACTTTAAAGACAATTTTGAATAAAAGAGCAACATTAAAGTCTCTGTTTATTGTTCATACTGCAACTGTCAATCATACTCTTGAGGCTAGTTATCAAATGTCCTTACTCATTGCTAAATGTGGAAAAATCATACTAAGGAGAGAATTTAATAAACCATCAATTTCAGCATTTCTTAAAATAGTTCTGGAAAAAGATGACAAAGAGGTGAAAGCTATGCCACTCAGTAACAATACTGTCAGCAAAAGAATAGGCAAATGAGTGAAGATATTGAAATACAACTTGTTGAAAAGCTGAAAACAAGAAAATTCTCAGTGTAAATGATGAAATCAACTTTGAGAGACAGTGAGACCGTATTGATAACTTACATAAGATATATTGATAAAGGTGGAATTTTTGAACTTGAAGAATAAGTGCTTCCTAAATATATATTGAGGCAAGAAAAAAATGGCTGCTTAAAACTGAAGAAAGATGAGAATCCAGAAATGCTTCTTTGCATTGTGTTATTACAGGAACATTTGAAAGCTAAAAATATTTCGCCTGTTCTAAACGAAGTACTAAATTCAGTTATAAAGTGTATCAATGCTATTAAAGCTAATGCCAAATGTGGGTGTCTCTTCAAGCTATTTTGTGAAGAACAAAATGCATACCATGTGAGACTTACTTCACACTGAAGTAAGATGCTCTCGAAAGGAGCTGCTAGAAAAATTTATGAACTATTTGCTACTCTTAGTGATTTTTTAAGTGACAAACCTGAAATGAAGTATCTGTTAACGGTTGATGGTAACGCATTTCTGTGTTATCTAGCAGATATCTTTGAAAAACTAAATATATTAAATAACGAACTTCAGAAACAAATAAAACTTTTGTTGATGCAAAAGCAAAATTATTTGGTTTCATTACCTTTATTCTTCTTCTTCTTTTCGAACATTCCTCATGGCCAATTTTATCATTCTTTTTGTGATATATAGTTGGTCCTTTGACAAGAACAGAGTGATCTACGTTGGGTCGATTATGCGCCCTGGTGACTAGGCCTACCCATCGGTTTCAGCCAGCTTTTGATTTACTAGGGTGAGCTTTCCCTAGGATACGATCCTTTCTGCCGACTATTTCGGCAAGGATCTTTCCTTTTCGATCAGCTTTGCCGTATATTTGGGCTTTGTGATCTACGCCAAAACAGTGAGTTACACTGTTTTGCCCTTTCTGACTGTGAGGTCGTTCCGGATTAGGAACATTTCAAGCGGCTTATAAGCTTGTCCTCGGATGGCGTCTTACTCGTATAAAACGCCGTGTAAAGTATCGGCCTTCGCCAATGTTCGGATCCGAACATCCTATCAGATCTTTACATTGTCGATCTTACTTTACTGTCCACTTTGAGTTTGTTCAGAGCAGGAACAATCTCAGCCTTTACAGACGCATGTCGGTACTTGGCAATTTGCAGTCCCTTCTTCGCATTTTCCCTAGCCTCGGGAAACATCGGACTGGAGTCAAGCACAAATAGTGTATAGGGCCGTTTTAATTGGCGCTAGCAACGCAATTGAGATTTTGCGCTCGCCACCATCACCCACCCAGTTCTTCCGGGGATGTTAGTTGTGACTGCAACCGTTCCTTGTCCTGTTCCCCAGAGGCTGGCAGTTCCGTTAGGCATCATCCGCCTCAGTTCTTCCGGGGATGTTAGTTGTTATCGCAACAGACCTTGCATGGATGGCAGTTTCGTTATACACTAAAACGCAACGTTATGTTTTGTGCCCGGCCAACCTTGCCCGTAAGTGTATCTGCGACAGGCCACCGATACGAGTCAGCTGCAATCTCCCTCGTACCGAACAAGGGTAACCTTTATTCGTTACGCATCTGACATCTATTCTTGCCCCACAGCTGGCAATGTCTCTGCCTCCTCAGGGCTTCGGTTTGCCCTATGTGGAAGACGTTTCGTCACTGGATGCACCTCTCATCCTTTCATGTTTACTAATCTCCCATCGGCAGAGAAACTGGTAATTTGTGGCGGGACCTTTGACTTACACTTCAAGCTTGTGTATGGAGTCTCTGCTCGGAGATGGCAATTTGTGTTCGGCCCTTACTCGGGGGAGTAAGACGTTTCATAGACGTTTCGCTGCTGTTTCTTTTTGTTCAGGAACTTGGGCAATATTTTGTTGGACATTGGCCAGGAGATTCGTGCATTTTGTTCGTATGGACCTGCATTGCTTTTCCGTACTTGCACTGCTACCACTACCAGTAGTTCTCCCGATCCCTGCCCCATTAGCCAGACGTGAACCAAAGTCTGTTTCTAGGGTCACCACGTGGGGTAGGGGACAGGGTCTTGATTAGTCGGCTCACTTATCCTGGCACACCTTCATGCGCCTTTGACCCATTTCCTTTATTGAATTATGTAAAATATATTTACAACAAAAATGTTGAAAAGTTTCATTGGTTCCAGAAATGTGAAGTGACTGATATCGTTATACTTGTTATTGTCGATCATTTAAAAATTCTAAAGGCTGATTTAAATGAAAGATTTTCTGATTTGAAACAAATTGATTTTCCAACTTGGATGTTGCAGCCAATGTTAGTGGGATTTATCTGATATTTCAAATATGCAGTATCAAGAAGAACTCGCAGAAGTGCAAAATGATGAGTCAGTTAAAACTTTTTTTTAGTATGAAAGGAGCGATGGCATGGCTTTGTGAGGAAACAGAAATAAAATACACAAATTCAAGCAAATGTGCAAGAAAACTGTTATTACCGTTTCCATCTTTATATTTAGCTGAATGTGGATTTAGTGTCATAACTGATTTGCTGCTAAAAAAGGCTGATGTGACACAACGTGGAGACTTGAGACTGAAGCTAAGTAAACTGGAGCCTAACATACAATCTCTTTGCAGCATGCATCAAGCGAATTGATCTCACTAAATGTAAATAATAAATAATTACTAATAATTAAAATAATATAGAAAAATATGTCATTAAAATTATTTCGTAGTTGAATTTCAGTTCTCCATTATATGTTTGGCAAATTTACTTACTGTGTTTCCTCAACAGTTACCTGGTGATTTCTTCCTAAAACCTATCATTTAAGTTTCTTCAGTGAACAATTCAATTTTTTTAAATTAAAAAATGTTTGTATATGTTACATAGGAGGAGGGAGGAGAATACGAATTTTGAAAGTCTTTGGTGGGGCGTGCACAAAAAAGGTTGGGAAATACTGGTTTAGATCAAACCAATCTGATATTTCGTCATAGTTTCCATATGTTTACTATACCGAGATTTTAGAATAATATACAAAATTTGATGTAAAACCTATTTCTGTTATTATTTTTCACAATTCTTGTAGTTATACACAGTTAAATGCATGTGAATAATCTATCTCATCCAAGTATAAATCTATATTCTACTCTCTGCATTTAGCTAATATCTTCTTCATGCTATATATGTTGTCATTGTATCTATGCGATGTCTAAACTCAGCTTCTGCTCAGCTGACGTATTTTTCTATTTTCTTACAAAATCTTCCCATGTTATTTGTTTTCTTATGTAACTTATCATCCCAGCTGTTCTATAGTTAGTGCATAATTTGGTGATGCATATCTTTTCACATAATCTACAATTTTTTTGTATACATTGTTTTTCTCTAGCTTTGATAAACTCAAATTCTGGTCATTCTTGACATTCTTGCAGCTTTCTATTGCCCAATAAACTTCTCATATTGATCCCGACTCTTTCTTATCTGGCACTTCAGTGTTTACATTTCGATCATTGTCGTCTTTCTTCGTATATAATTCACTGCACTACTCTTTCCCATTTGTCTGAGCACCGTCTGTTTGTGAGAAGCTCCATCTGATAGTCACGGACGTACACCGCTACACAGAGCGACTAAATATCAAGATTTGAACAAGATAATAACAATTCGTACGCTGTAAAATATCTCAGCCGTCAGCCTTACTCAAACACTTGAATATCAACCAAGAAATTAAATGACAATTAAAAAAATAATATATTACTACCAGCTCTATTATCAATGTAATTTATGGTACCTATAAATGACTAGCGAGTGAAACATCACATAGCGTGGGTAATTTTAGGATGTATGTGAAAGGCAAGAAACATTCTTCAGCAATGCAAATAAATAAGCCTACATTTGACAAGGTAAAGTAAGTAGATTTATATGGTAATCATTTATTTCTAAGTTGACAGGGTAAGAAATTAGACATATGTATGACAAGATATAAAAATTAGACCAAATTTATGATATGGCAAGAAAGTAGACCTATGTATGACAGGGCAGGAAATAGACCAATTTATTACAAGTCAAGAAAGTAGACCCAATTTATGATAAGACAAGAAATTAGATCCAATTTATGACAAGACAAGAAATTAGATCCAATTTATGACAAGACAAGAAATTAGATCCAATTTATGATAAGACAAGAAATTAGATCCTATTTATGACAAGACAAGAAATTAGATCCAATTTATGACAAGACAAGAAATTAGATCCAATTTATGAAAAAGCAGGAAATTAGACCAATTTATGACAAGGCAAGAAATTAGACCAATTTATGACAAGACAAGAAATTAGACCTACGTTTGACATATCAAGGAACTAGGCATACAAATGACAATGCAAGAATTTAACCTATGTGTGACAAGCAATAACTAAGGTATAAGTTCGACAAGTTAAGACATTAGGCATATAAGTGACAAGGCAAGAAATTAGGTCTACATTTGACAAGGCAAGAAAATTAGGTCTACATTTGACAAGGCAAGAAAATTAGGTCTACATTTGACAAGGCAACACAATTAGGTCTACATTTTCTTGGCTAAAATTGGATGCACATGTCCTAAATATGTAGAAGTATGTGTGTTTATGAGCCTACCAAACCAATGAGCAAAGTATACACGTTCTTGGAAAAGATCAAACATATCACTAAGAGTGATTAAAATTGGTCGTAAAGAACGAACGCAAAGAAGAAGGTCTACATTTGACAAGGCAACAAAATTAGGCAACAAAATAAGGCAAGAAATTAGGTCTACATTTGACAAGGCAATAAAATTAAGTCTACATTTGACAAGGCAACAAAATTAGGTCTACATTTGACAAGGCAACAAAATTAAGTCTACATTTGAGAAGGCAACAAAATTAAGTCTACATTTGACAAGGCAATAAAATTAGGTCTACATTTGACAAGGCAACAAAATTAAGTCTACATTTGACAAGGCAACAAAATTAAGTCTACATTTGACCAGGCAACAAAATTAGGTCTACATTTGACAAGGCACGAACGTAGGTCTACATTTGACAAGGCAAGAAATGAGGTCTACATTTGACAAGGCAAGAATTTGACATATGTGTGATAATCAATAACTTAGGAATACACTTGACAAGACAAGAAACGAGGTCTACGTTTGATAAGACAAGAAACGAGGTCTACGTTTGATAAGGCAAAACGAGGTCTACGTTTGATAAGGCAGAAACGAGGTCTACGTTTGATAAGGCAGAAAATAAACCACATACACACATTACAACAAACAGAAGTTAATTTTTGTAAAGTCAAGATTCGAAATGTTAATAAATGGCGCCAGTGTGTGTGCATACATATACATATATATATACCTGACGCAGTCTCTAATATTAACTAGAACACGGTTCTGTTATTATAATATATATGTAACATGAAAGATGTATTGTATTATTATTATTATTTGAACCGTTCATGTAGCGGCCAGACTTAACCAGATGTAGGATAGACTAAATACACTTGACAGGAAGTCGCAACAACTAGGGCTTAACATTCATAGATGAAAGTCAAAGATGATGGGAATAAACCAAGCGAATGACACCACAATCCCACTGGGTAAAAGCCCACTTCAAGAGGTGGCATCATACATATACTTGGCTAGCAGTGTAGATAATGAGGAAGGAAAGGATAGAGATGTCAAAATAATAATTCAAAAGGCATGGAGACTAGGAAATTTGTGGAAGTCAAAACAAACAAACAAATTCTGAACGAAAATTAGAGTATTCAATTACAGTGTGATATTAGTTCTGTTATATTGGTCAGAACCATAGAGGACGATTAAACAACTACTAACAGACTTCAAACAGTTTATCAATTGGTGTCTGCGCAAGAAAGAGTCTAAAACTGTATATAACATTATTAACGCGGAGGTTATGGACAGGACAAAACAGATCCCTATGAATCAAGAAGTGAAGAAAAGACTCGCGCTGAATAGAACACACCCTGGGAAAACCCCAAGGGAGTATAACAAGAAGGGTATTTTTCTGGAACCTCAAGTTAAATTAAAGAGAGGAAAGATGAAAAACTCAGGGAGAAGAGATTTAGAGACATAGATTATTGATGTACGGAAGACATGACTCAAGATGTAATATATAGCTACAAATAGAAAGACTTGGTCCAAGTTGGTTGAGGACATATCCCCGACTGGGGATAAAAGGCGAGAGAGAAATGGGAACGGAAATAGACGCCATGACAGAACGATTACCAACACCATTAACTATAATTTGATTATAATGTTTTGTCTTGATAGGTATTATGAGATGTGTAAGGGCAGAGAGTGGAAGGGTGGGGAGGATATGTATAGCCAACATATTAGTAACCACCAACTCTACTGGAGTTGGACTGGTCGATAAATCTCATATTAAGTAACCACCAACTGTACTGGAGTTGGACTGGTCGATAAATCTCATATTAAGTAACCACCAACTGTACTGGAGTTGGACTGGTCGATAAATCTCATATTAAGTAAGCACCAACTCAACTGGAGCTGGACTGGTCAATAAATCTCATATTAAGTAACCACCAACTCTACTGGAGTTGGACTGGTCAATAAATCTCATATTAAGTAACCACCAACTCTACTGGAGTTGGACTGGTCGATAAATCTCATATTAAGTAACCACCAACTCTATTGTAGTTGGACTGGTCGATAAATCTTATATTAAGTAACTACCAACTCTACTGTAGTTGGACTGCTCGATAAATCTCATATTAAGTAACTACCAACTCTACTGTAGTTGGACTGGTCGATAAGCTCATGATTAAGTAACCACCAAATCTCTGAGTTGGACTGGTCGATAAATCTCAGTAAATAGTAATTACACAACTTATCTGTAGTTGGACTAGGCGATAATGTCTATTGAAGGCAACTACCAATTGTCTAGTTGGACTGGTCGATAAGGTCATAAAGTTGGGACTGGTCGATAAATTTCTCATATTAAGTAACTACCAACTCTACTGTAGTTGACAGGTCGATAAATCTCATATTAAGTAACTACCAACTCTACTGTAGTTGGACTTGTCGATTAATCTCATAGTAAGTAACTACCAACTCTACTGGAGTTGGACTGGTCGATTAATCTCATATTAAGTAACACCAACTCTACTGTAGTTGGACTGGTCGATTAATCTCATATTAGAGTTACCACAACTCTACTGTAGTTGACCTGGTCAGATTCTCATATTAAGTAACACATTTCTACTTGTAGTTGGACTGGTCGATAAATCTATATTAAGTAACTACCAACTCTACAGAGTTGGACTGTCGATTAATCTCTATTAAGTAACTACCAATTCTACTGAGTTGGACTGGTCGATAGGTCATAGAGTTGACTGGTCGATTAATCTCATATTAGGAATCACCAACTCTACTGAGTTGGACATTCGATTACTCATATTAATAGCTACTAACTACTGTGGTTGGACTGGATTCAATAAATCTCATATTAATAACTACTAACCTTACTGAGTTGGATTGGTCAATAAATCTCATATTAAGTAACTATCAACTCTACTGAGTTGATATGGTCGATAAGGTCATAGAGTTGGACTGGTCGATAAATCTCATATTAAGTAACCACCAACTCTACTGTAGTTGGACTGGTCGATAATCTCAGGATGAAGTATTGCCTCACTGTTTAGGTGTATATTGGTTAATAGTATAAACTGAGGCATCGACATCGCAAGTCAGACATGAAGAACTAGAGAAGCTGAGAGGATAGACAGAGAAAGGTAATAGAACATAGTAGAAGAGGATGGATAACATCGAGAAGAGCATCGGAGACCATCTTAGAGAGATGACGGAACACATATTATCTTAAAGAGATGACAAAATGCAGTCCATATTAATGAAGTGACCAGACGTATATCATCTTGAAGAACTCGTATCGGTCAGTAAAATCATTTGGTAACAGATTAGAGAGAGGACAAATAGTTGAAAAGAGAGCGTTAGTAGATTAAACCGTGATCTCCGATAACATACTGCCGGGGCTCAGGTAAAATTCTAGGAAAAAAGATCACAACTGTCATGTGATAATTGCATTCCAGTGTTGTTATATATAGACTAATTCATTTGAAAAACAACACAACATGCTAAATCAAGGTTATATTATGTTACCAGTTCAGTTTAAAGTTAAGAAATATCAGTATTATTAGATAAAGACCAACTCATTTTAAAATCAACACAGCATGCTACAAATCAAACTTATATTATGTTACCAGTTCAGTTTAAAGTTAAGAAATATCAGTTTTATGAACATTTCCCAATAATTAACCATGAACGCATAGAATTGAGTAAAATTATCTCCTCAATAAAGCGTACTGTGTCCTATCAAAACTATAAAACCTAGCCCCATTACAAAGATTGTCGATTTCCTCAATGAGCTAGTGACCTTATGTTGCTGGAGGTCACGATTAAACCTTGATTGATTGATTGATTATCTGCACATGATTCTCATTTGCATTTCGGTGGTAACCACGTGTGCCTCCTTTCTCTTCTTCACAGAAAGATTTCAGGAAGCCACATTTCCTAGCAACGATGGTCCTCGGTGTAATTTAGAAGACGGTGAAAAAATATTATGTAGGAATTTATTTAAAAACCTTTCTAATGGATTTTCCGGGCAGCGCTTCTCACCTTCTGGTCTCGTTTTTAACTGACCAAGGGGTCTTTTACGTGCTCAACTTGAAACGAGACCTAAGGTTTATCGCCCGTTCCGATAGACTAGAACTCGATATCACCTACACTGGGATCAGAGGTCCCTGGATAAACATCCTGATGGCTCCAAAAGTGAGCAAACAGAATAGCTTTGGAACGAGAACGATCATCTACCCTCTAGGCCACATGACGCCTTTAGATTAAACCCTTAGTAGAAGATGCAAGACAAAGAGATCATTTATCATATACAAATCAATGTATGTGATGTTATGTGATGTTATGTGATGTTATGTGATGTTATGTGATGTTATGTGATGTTATGTGATGATGTGTGATTATATGTAATGTTATGTGATGTTATGTGATGTTATGCGACGTTATGTGATGTTATTTGATGTATAGTTTTATTTGATGTATGGATGTTATGTGATGATATTTGATGTTATGTGATGTTATTTGATGATATGTGATGTTATGTAATGATATGGATGTTATGTGATGTTATGTGATGTTATTTGATATGGATGTTATATGATGTTATTTGATGGTTAAACTATAGTCTTTAGAATCAATGTATGAATGTTATGTGATGTTATTTGATGTATGGATGTTATGTGATGTTATGTGATGTATGGATGTTATGTGATGCTATTTGATGTATGGATGTTATGTGATGTTATTTGATGTATGGGTGTTATTTGATATATGGATGGTATGGTGATTGATTATTTGATGTATGGATGTTATTGATGTATGGATGTTATGTGATGTTATGTGATAATTAAACATATGTTTCTGAGATTAATTAAACATATGTTTCTGAAATTAATTAAACATATGTTTCTGAGACTAATACATATTCAAATAAACATTTGTGTTTGTCATTAAATGGAGAACTCTGCTGTTTGTTACTGTCTTTGATGAGACTGATCCACACACACACACACACACACACACACACGCACCACACACACACACCGGCTACTTGTTGCTCGTGAATCAGGGACTATTAACACGACAGGGAGACACTGACACTAGTACTTATGATTTATTGTCTAGAGTCTGATGAAGCATGCCAGAATGTATGCCACTAATTGTGTTTTCATGCTCAGCAGTAAGTGATGGATGTTATTGTTTTTCTGGAGTTGCTGGAGTATTAGACATGGATACTGGATACATTAAAGAAGTCTACGCCTACTACATATAACTTCATATTTCTGACAGTCTATCCATACTGGAGAACAAGAAATACGCCATCATTTGGCGCTAAGTGGTGACTATGAAAGTAGACAAGCTAAAGTAATGAGGATTTCCCTTGATGCTTCTGTTTGGAGAGATTGATGCCAAAAAGAGATCTATCGCATCACACATTTAATAAAGGAATGTAGACTAAGAGGTATTTGTTGTTTCAACCTTTTCCCTTAAGCCGTCAGTAAATGTATGAAATGCCATTTCAATTACCCACGAGGTCCATCAATATGTCTGAACTCACCTTTACACACCTTGCCGTCCCCATTATAGCCTGCTTTACACTTGCACCGGTAAGACTTTCGCGTGCTGATACAGAGCGCATCCTGGTGACACGTGTGAGTTCCATTATCACAATGTGGGGCTGGTGAAGAGGTGGTGGCAAAGGTCAGACATCAGGGCGTTTGACTGAAGCCATTTATAAAATGAATTGGATAGTTGTTATTATTTCAATGATTACAATGACGATTACATCACCTGTCCACAAGAACATGGTGCTGAATGAACGAATACAAGGATTACATCACCTGTCACAAGACCATGGTGCTGAATGAACGAATATAATTACATCACCTGTCTACAAGACATGGTGTGAATGACGAATACAAGAGTTCATCACTGTCACAACCATGGTGCTGAATGAACGAATACAAGTTATTGTTAAGCAAGTTGGTAATCTAGTCATTATAGCCTACTGTTCAAATCATTGATCAGAAAGCTTATTAAAGTAATCACTGTTTTCGATGTTTGTCAAATGTCTCCCTTTGTTATTATTTGACATAGCTCCAAATAGCAGTTCTTCTATTGTTGTTTAGTTACTGAACTTACACATCTCCCCGTTTAGTTTAATTTTCCTACACATGCTCGTTGTTTGTAATTGAGTAACGAGGCATGAAGTGTGCCATAGCTAATATAGACACCGCACAGTGGCAGGCACGTAAACGCATGCACACCTATAGTTTGAGAGCATTCGATGTTTTGAACACGCAAGTATTCATAAGCCAAGTTCTAGTTATAATCTTGATAATGCATGTGTGCTGCCTTCTCTATATAGAAGTTTCAGTTGTCAGGACTAGTAGAATAAAAACTGGTCTTCATATATTTCACTCTGTTAAATGTTTAAGCTCTCAATATATAGTTCTATTGGTGTGAAGTTCTTGACTTTCTTTTATGGAGACACACATTTTTACGTTTGCATAAATTAGGGATAAAACAATTCAGCTTTGTTACAGGCAAGTGCTTTTAAAAATAGCTCTTTAGAAATAAGCAAAATTGAACCATACCGCGTGGACGTTGGAGACGTCGAGTGTCAAACATTTCATAACTGATATTTTAGACATTGAAATCTGAAATCTGCGCCTTCTACCTAGTCTTAATATGTGTTGATGTTAGGTCTACACCTGCTCTTTTTGTGATTCACTAACAAAATAATGTGTATTTTAATTTAAGAGCAAAACGTCACTATGAGTGCATAAATCATGCACGTCATTTCCTCATTATCATCAAATAGCGTGTCCTGAGCAGAACTGTGCCACCCAAACAATCCTCCAGAATTTCTCTCTCTCATAGGTCAGATGTCCTGCCCCTGCAGCCGTCATGTTCAAACCATCAGTTACATCCTGAATCCATCTTCTCTGTGGTCTTCCTCTTCTTCTCTTTGCTGGTCTGCCGTCATTTCCTACAGACATTTTATCCAATTGAGCTAAACTGATCAAGGTAACTTTTTTTCAGAACAAATTGACAGAATTGCAATAATCTCACAACAACCAATACAATATACTTAGCTCATCGCCTTAAACAGCTTCCAACGTTATCTTGTAAACGGTAAAACTATAGTACTCTGTGTGTACGTGTTTCGCTACGTTATCTTGTAAACGGTAAAACTATAGTACTCTGTTTGTACGTGTTTCGCTACGTTATCTTGTAAACGGTAAAACTATAGTACTCTGTGTGTACGTGTTTCGCTACGTTATCTTGTAAACAGTAAAACTATAGTACTCTGTGTGTACGTGTTTCGCTACGTTATCTTGTAAACAGTAAAACTATAGTACTCTGTGTGTACGTGTTTCGCTACGTTATCTTGTAAACGGTAAAACTATAGTACTCTGTGTGTACGTGTTTCGCTACGTTATCTTGTAAACGGTAAAACTATAGTACTCTGTTTGTACGTGTTTCGCTACGTTATCTTGTAAACAGTAAAACTATAGTACTCTGTGTGTACGTGTTTCGCTACGTTATCCTGTAAACGGTAAAACTATAGTACTCTGTTTGTACGTGTTTCGCTACGTTATCTTGTAAACAGTAAAACTATAGTACTCTGTTTGTACGTGTTTCGCTACGTTATCTTGTAAACAGTAAAACTATAGTACTCTGTGTGTACGTGTTTCCACTATTATCTTGTAAACGGTAAAACTATAGTACTCGTGTCCGTGTTCTCACGTTATCTTGTAAACGGTAAAACTATAGTACTCTGTGGTACGTGTTTCGCTACGTTATCTTGTAAACGGTAAAACATAGTACTCTGTTTAGATGTTTCGCTACGTTATCTTGTAAACGGTAAAACTATAGTACTCTGTTTACGTGTTTCGCTACGTTATCTTGTAAACGGTAAAACATAGTACTCTTGTACGTGTTTCCAGTTATCTTGTAAAATAAAACTCATAGTACTCTGTTTGTACGTGTTTCGCTACGTTATCTTGTAAACGTAAACTATAGATCTCGTGTGTACGTTTTGCAACATTTATCTTGTAAACAGTAAAAGCATAACTTCGTGTGTCGTGTTTCGCTACGTTATCTTGTAAACGGTAAAACTAAGTACTTGTGTACGTGTTTCGCTACGTTATCTTGTAAACGGTAAACACATAGTACTTGTTGTACGTGTTTCGCACGTTATCTTGTAAACGGTAAACTATAGTACTCTGTGTTACGTGTTTGGCTACGTTATCTTTAAAGGTAAAAATAAGTACTTGTGTGTACGTGTTTCGCTACGTTATCCTGTAAACGTGAAAACATAGTACTCTGTGTTACTGTTTCGCTACGTTATCTTGTAAACGGTAAAACTATAGTACTCTGTTGTACGTGTTTCGCTACGTTATCTTGTAAACGGTAAAACATAGTACCTCGTGTTACGTTTTTCGCTACGTTATCTTGTAAACGTAAACTATAGTCTCTGTTTGTACTGTTTGGCTACGTTATCTTGTAAACGGTAAACTATAGTACTTGTTTGTAGCATGTTTGGCTACGATTATCTTGTAAACGGTAAAACATAGTACTTACTGTGTACGTGTTTGCTGTTATCTTGTAAACGTAAAACTATAGTACTCTGTTTGTACGTGTTCTGGACTTATCTTGTAAACGTAAAACCTATAGTACTCTGGTTCGTGTTTGCTACGTTACGTTGAAACGGTAAAACATAGTACTCGTGTGTACGTGTTTGGCTACGTTATCTTGTAAACGGCAAAACTATAACTACTTGTTTGTACGTGTTTGGCTACGTTATCTTATAAACGGAAAACTATAGTACTCTGTTTGTACGTGTTTGGCTACGTTATCTTGTAAACGGTAAAACTATAGTACTCTGTTTGTACGTGTTTGGCTACGTTATCTTGCAACGAAGTGGTCACATCAAGTCGTAGTAAGTCAGATCAGACCAAGGATCATCTCGCCAAATCGAACAACCATTGATCTCCAATATTTCTTTCTCTTGCCACGGTGGCATTTTCTGTCAAACTGTTCTGTATCTATCTTTTAATGTTTCCCTACCAAATCTATCGATGTCCTCTTTGTGCACATAACTTTACCATCCGGTATAGTTAGCAGAAATGTCAAGTAATTTTATGTATCTAAGTTAATGAACTTGTCTATTTGTCATCTTTTTCACTAATTCTCTTTTCAGTAAATTTTTGCCTAGAATTGTTTGACATCTTAAAGTATAGACATTAATTGTGTCTCCTACATGCCTGCTCAATGTTTGCTCATACATCAGAAAACTTTCAAATACTTATTTGATTCATGATGATGTATTTTTTAAATAGATTATTGAATTGTGGGTTATGAAATTAAGTACTGAATTTCACTAACGAAAACAATAGATGCAGTAAGTTGTAAACAGTTACACATATACTAGATATATATTTATATATATGTTATTTAGTCATGATTATGTTCACTGACGCACTCACTATTGTACTAACTTACACAATATCAGTGATTTGATTTTAAAAAATCATTAATATGTTGTATACATTCTCTATTGCTATGTCGCCATGTTTCTCAATGTCCGTTAACGAAAAGCTTTGCAAGTATGTTGGAAACCTAGAACTAGTCAACCATAGTCAGTAATAGGATATCTGAAAGTGAAAGAAAGAAAGTACCTTGTCATTTAACAACTTGTCATAGTCAGTAATATGGATGCCTGATAGTGAAAGAAAGTACCTTGTCATTTAACAACTTGTCATAGTCAGTAATATGGATGCCTGAAAGTGAAAGAAAGAATCCTCTCATTTAACAACTTCTCATAGTCAGTAATATAGATGCCTGATAGTGAAAGAAAGAAAGTACTTGCTCATTTACCAAGTCATCCTTTTACATAAGTTCCATACTGTAACATTTGTCTCCGATGTCACAATTCACTTTCAGTTACAACGTCGTATTTTGAATATACTATGATTATTCATTTTCAATAGACTAGACCATAGATTCCCAAACAAACTTTTTCTGCCCACCGACCACTTTGCACAACATAACCTTTGTAACGGCACCCTCCCTATTATAACAGATTGCCAACGCTACCCTCCCACATATATACATGCTTTATTTTCTCTATGACATAGAAAATTGATTTATATTTCTGTCATACATGGTCAATTTTCTCTTTGACATAGAAAATTGATATATATTTATGTAATACATGGTCAATTTTCAAATGATTATATGCATGAAATAGAAAGTTGATGAAAAAATGGATCGTGTAAGACGGGCATAAGATAAATTTAAATGCAGAATTCAAATTTAAATGATTATTCAATCGCAAAATCACGAAAATAATTTATTTAAAATATTTATTTTTAATTTCTTCTTTAAGGAGCCACCGACCACTAATCTCCTGTAAACCCCCCAATTCTTCAGAAACACTATCGACCCCATAGAATGCTTCAGCGCCCACTGGGGGCAGTATCGCCCACTTTGTGTAACGTTGGACTAGACCCTTGTACAAATAATCAAGAATGGATTATTTTTTTTCAATATATTCAGAGCTATAGCCTACTCTCACGCAAGCAACCACTTCACGAAATCTTGAATGTTTTAATATATTTAGAACTACACTCTGAACATGAACAGTAGATTCAGATTGTTTCATATATTTAGAACTATCTTGAACAGGTGACAGTACGATTCACAGTTTCAATATATTTAGAACTACACTCTTGAACAGGTGAACAGTACCGATTCAGATTGTTTCAATATATTTAGAACTATACTCTTGAACAGGTGAACAGTACCGATTCACACAGTTTCAATATATTTAGAACTACACTCTTGAACAGGTGAACAGTACCGATTCAGACAGTTTCAATATATTTAGAACTATACTCTTGAACAGGTGAACAGTACCGATTCAGACAGTTTCAATATATTTAGAACTACACTCTTGAACAGGTGAACAGTACCGATTCACACAGTTTCAATATATTTAGAACTATACTCTTGAACAGGTGAACAGTACCGATTCAGACAGTTTCAATATATTTAGAACTACACTCTTGAACAGGTGAACAGTACCGATTCACACAGTTTCAATATATTTAGAACTACACTCTTGTACAGGTGAACAGTACTGATTCAGACTGTTTCAATATATTTAGAACTACACTCTTGAACAGGTGAACAGTACCGATTCACACAGTTTCAATATATTTAGAACTACACTCTTGAACAGGTGAACAGTACCGATTCAGACAGTTTCAATATATTTAGAACTACACTCTTGAACAGGTGAACAGTACTGATTCAGACTGTTTCAATATATTTAGAACTACACTCTTGAACAGGTGAACAGTACCGATTCACACAGTTTCAATATATTTAGAACTACACTCTTGAACAGGTGAACAGTACTGATTCACACAGTTTCAATATATTTAGAACTACACTCTTGAACAGGTGAACAGTACCGATTCAGACAGTTTCAATATTTAGAACTACCTCTTGAACAGGTGAACATACGATTCACACAGTTTCAATATAGCTTTTTAGAACTACATCTTGAAGGGTGAACAGTACCTGATTCACAGTTTCAATATATTTAGAACTACACTCTTGAACAGGTGAACAGTACTGATTCAGACAGTTTCAATCATTAGAACTACACTCTTGAACAGGTGAACAGTACTGATTCAGACTGTTTCAATATATTTAGAACTAACTTTGAACAGGTGAACAGACTGATTCACACAGTTTAAATATTAGAACTACACTCTTGAACAGGTGAACAGTACCGATTCACACAGTTTCAATATACGTATTTAGAACTACACTCTTGAAAGGTAACAGTACCGATTCACACAGTTTCAATATATTTAGAACTACACTCTTGAACAGGTGAACAGTACTGATTCAGACAGTTTCAATATATTTAGAACTACATCTGAACAGGTGAACAGTACTGATTCAGACAGTTTCAATATATTTAGAACTACACTCTTGAACAGGTGAACAGTACTGATTCGACAGTTTCAAATATTTAGAACTACACTCTTGAACAGGTGAACAGTATGATTCAACAGTTTCAATATATTTAGAACTACACTTGAACAGGTGAACAGTACTGATTCAGACTGTTTCATAAAATGTTTAGTCACACCATCGTCAAGTTGTCAATCAATGATACTTGCCTGTTCAATATTTCCAGACTGTACCTTATCTTAAAGCTGTCAATCATGGACTCATTATTTCTTTTATATTTCTAGAAATATTTCTACCTTAACACCCCTCCTCCTGGTCGAGGCCATTACATTTCAGCGATGATGAGTAGGCTTGAATACCTATGTAGCACTCTGACCTAGCGTTATGCCACCGGTACATTATTCATGGCAGTGACATCCAGTCGGCGGACAGGTCATTGGAGAGGAAATTTAAAATGGCCGGCCGACAGATTGGGATTAAACGCAGTGCTAATATCTATCCACCGGAAGAAATGTTATCGTTACAGAAACTTCAAAGAAAACCACATTAAAATTATATCGAAGCATTACCTTTCAGCGATGATGAGTAGGCTGAATACCATGTAGCACTCTGACCAGCGTTATGCCACGGTAACATTATTCATGGCAGTGACATCAAGTCGGCGGACAGGTCATTGGAAGGTAACATTTAAAATGGCACCGGCCGACAGATTTGGGATTAAACGCAGTGCTAATATCTATCCACCGGAAGAAATGTTATCGTTACAGAAACTCATGAAAACCACATTAAAATTATATCGAAGCATTATCTTGCAAGTTTTACTATACGGATCAAAATGTTGAAGAATGAATAAAGAAAGACATCCATAGACGCCCAATTGTATCACTCATGTTTTCGTAGAGCTCAATAAGGAATCAGGTCAAACAACATTTCCAACTCTCGTAGACACAAATTTAGAAAGACATGAAACAGTATGCTGGTAAGAAGACACTGAAATAGTTGAGAGAATAGTCATCACTTGAACACCGGAGGTAAAACGGAAAAAGGAAGATAAAATCGACCTTGAAACTCCAACAGAAATGAGACGAACACAATATCTCTTAAATAGAATCATGAACACTACAAAGAACAGAAGATGAGACGAACACAATTTCTCTGAAATAGAATCATGAACACCACAAAGAACAGAAGATGAGACGAACACAATATCTCTGGAATAGAATCATGAACACCACAAAGAACAGAAGAGGAGCACAGAGAATCCTTGTAAAAGTCTCATGCGTCACATGTTATTGGTTACTAAATTGACGTCATTGCACTCCGGACAGACCCATAAGGCTCAGCCTCCCTAACAGATATCGTAGAGTATACATATTGATGGTTCCCGTGGCTCGCTGGTTAAACACACTCCTAACTCTGCCCCAAAGGCATCCAATTCTACTTGTACACGGGGTAACTCCAAACTGTCTAAATCGCTGGAGAGATTCAACATCTATTTTAGTGTCCACATCCAACAGAGAGTCGCGAAAGAACGAAGAACATCCCCTTATCCATCTTCAACTCCCCAACAATCGATGCTGTTGATGCTAGCCTGACCGCTCTCTCGTTACCGTAAACACCCGCATGCACAGGACAGTATATCAACGTAAGCCGCTGGAGGTTAGTAACTTCTATAGACGACATCCACTCATACCGAAACCTGCCCTTCTGGATCTTGTGAAGCATCGACTGAGAGTCAGATACAACAACTGCCCCAGTAAATGAAGTTCCAGAAATCCAATGGAGGGCAGCAGTAACAGCCTCAACCTCCATTCTCATACTAGAAGTAGTAATGAACAAGTTCAACTACTTCTTAACATGAAGGCGGATCTCGCAGTTAAGCAGCTGATAGAAGATAATGCAGGGATGATGATGTTGTATATACCGATGGGTCGGTTCAACGTGGTGAGAAATCCGGCTGGGGTTTCTTGGCTAATGCGCATGGTAGGGTTGTTGCAGAGCGAAGTGAGAGTCAGTTACAACAACGATCCCAGTAAATGAAGTCCCAGAGAGAAAATGGGAGGGGATGGGAGGGACAGCAGTAACGGCCTCAACCTCCATCCTTATACTAGAAGCAGTTGTCCTGTATGCCCCACTTCGCTCTGCACCAACCCTACCATGCGCATTAGCCAAGAAACCCCAGCCTGATTTCCCACCACGAAGAACTGACACATCGGTATATACCACAACATCATCATCCCTTGCATTATCTTCTATCAGCTGCTTAACTGCGAGATCAGCCTTCATGTTGGCCCAACCTCTACATGCTCCACAGGGCATGACGAGAACAAACTATACCCTCGAACAAGTAGTCAGAGAGTTTGAAATGATGCCTGACAGACAGAATATGAACTGTATTAACAGCGAATTAATGGAACATCAATATGCATTCCGACTGACATCTGATGAGGGGGTAACTGATCATTTATTGGTTTGCCCGGAGAACTTTGACGTAAATTCAGTATTAAATATACATCACTCCATCCGCTGATATATTCATCTCTTATATATATATACATCACTCCATCCGCTGATATTAATATTGGTATATTCATCTCGTAGATATATATATATATATACATATGTGTAACCATATTCATCTCGTATATAGATAGATAGATATATATACATATGTGTAACCATATTCATCTCGTAGATAGATAGATATATATATATATATATGTGTAACCATATTCATCTCGTATATAGATAGATAGATATATATACATATGTGTAACCATATTCATCTGTAGATAGATAGATATATATATATATATGTGTAACCTATTCATCTATATAGATAGATAGATATATATACATATGTGTAACCATATTCATCTCGTAGATAGATAGATATATATATATATATATACATATGTGTAACCATATTCATCTCGTATATAGATAGATAGATATATATACATATATGTAACCATATTCATCTCGTAGATAGATATATATATTATCACATATGTATATATCTCGATATATATATATATATATCATATGTATATTTAGTAGTATATATATATATACATATGTGTAACCATATTCATCTCGTATAGATATATATATTATGTATCACATATGTGTAACCATATTCACATCACAGTGAAAGAGAAGAAAGTGCTATTGTATAATATAATGCAATATATGTAGACAAGATATCACCAAAGTAATGATTGAGTCGTATTGTAATGAAAAAGTTTGTATAAGAAATCAAAGAAGAAGAAGATGATAAATGAGTGGTTTTTCTGAATGTAAATTATCTAATGATTGCGAACACAATGAAATATTTCACATGGGTGTATCCAAATAGTCAAATTAACAAGATGCAATTTGGTTATTGGTTACTGAACAAACGTCACAGCACACCGTCCAGATCCATAAGTGTTCAGTCTCACCTTACAGATGTCGAAGGGTATGCATACTGATGGTTCATATGGCTTGTTGGTTAAAACACTCCTATCTCTCGCTCTCTCTCTCTCTCCTCTCTCTCTCTCTCTCTCTCTCTCTCTCTCTCTCTGCGCCTCAAACACCCAGCTAGATGTGTAGAGCGTCTTCAAACTTCTTAAATCGCTGGATTGAATCAACGTCAATTTTAGTGTCCTCATCCAACAGTAGGTCGCATAGAGACCAAAAATCATCCCTCTTATCCATTCTAAACTTCCCAACAATCCATGCAAGCCTGTTAGTTTTCTCGTTGCCGCGAACACCCGAATTCCCAGAACAGTAGGTCACAACGTGAGTCTCTGCAAGTTGGAAACTTTGATATCCACTCATATCGCAACCTGCCATTCTGGATCTTCCGAAGTATCGACTGAGAATCAGAAACAACAACGGCCACGGTGAACGACGTGCCAGAGAGTCATTGGAGGGCATCAGCAACCGCCTCGACCCCCATCCTCATACTATAAGTAGTCTTGTTGTATGCTCCAGTTCGCTCTGCAACAACCCTATCATGCGAGCTAGCCAAGAAACAACTGCATGATTTTTCCTCATGATACACAGACCCATCGGTATAAATAACAACATCATCATTACTTGCATTATCTTCTATCAGCTGCTTAATTGTAAGTTCAGTCTTCATGTTGCCCCAATCTCTATATTATCTTCCTACAGTAATGCTAACGTTGCGATAGTTGGTCATGCTAACATCTATTGGGATCCATTCTTCCCCTTTTGGTATGGTCACCTGGCTAATTTTTATCTCAGCCTGGGCCATCCACGACATGCCACGATTGATTCTTATGCCATTAACGTCATTGGTATTCTTGTGCAGTGGATGTCTCTTATCCACAATAATCCACATACACGCTTTGGTTTTGGCGATTGCATGACAGGAGGTAGAAACAGAACGCAAAGCATATATCTCAAATTAAATAGCGTATTCTTCAGCAGGACTGTCAACATGCCTTCATTATATTAAAATATGACATATTAATATATAACAAAGGATATAAGGCATAACATCAGCAAAAGCTAAACCGAGTGTTGACTATAGCAGAGATTATGAGTTGTTAATAGCAGATGTGAGAATAAAATAATAAAATCTAATGGATCAATAACATTCCGTTTTGATTCGGCAAACATATCCAATTCAATGGTGTAGATGAAGAACACTTGGATATAAGCCTTTCTAATGTCAGTGCAAGATGATATGACACTTGAATAGTTGGCATCACAAACAATGATATGACACTTGAATAGTTGATCACAAACAAGATATGACATTGAATAGTTGGCATCACAAACAAGATGATATGACACTTGAATAGTTGCATCACAAACAAGATGATATGACATTGAATAGTTGCATCACAAACAAGATGATATGACATTGAATAGTTGCATCACAAACAAGATGATATGACATTTGAATAGTTGACATCACAAACAAGATGATATGACATTTGAATAGTTGCATCACAAACAAGATGATATGACATTTGAATAGTTGGCATCACAAACAAGATGATATGACACTTGAATAGTTGACATCACAAACAAGATGATATGACATTTGAATAGTTGCATCACAAACAAGATGATATGACATTTGAATAGTTGGCATCACAAACAAGATGATATGACATTTGAATAGTTGGCATCACAAACAAGATGATATGACATTTGAATAGTTGGCATCACAAACAAGATGATATGACATTTGAATAGATGGCATCACAAACAAGATGATATGACACTTGAATAGTTGGCATCACAAACAAGATGATATGACACTTGAATAGTTGACATCACAAACAAGATGAATGACATTTGAATAGACATTGAATAGTTGCATCACAAACAAGATGATATGACACTTGAATAGTTGACATCACAAACAAGATGATATGACATTTGAATAGTTGGCATCACAAACAAGATGATATGACACTTGAATAGTTTGCATCACAAACAAGATGATATGACATTTGAATAGTTGGCATCACAAACAAGATGATATGACATTTGAATAGTTGACATCACAAACAAGATGATATGACACTTGAATAGTTGACATCACAAACAAGATGATATGACATTTGAATAGTTGACATCACAAACAAGATGATATGACATTTGAATAGTTGACATCACAAACAAGATGATATGACATTTGAATAGTTGACATCACAAACAAGATGATATGACACTTGAATAGTTGACATCACAAACAAGATGATATGACATTTGAATAGTTTGACATCACAAAACGATGATATGACATTGAATAGTTGCATCACAAACAAGATGATATGACATTTGAATAGTTGGCATCACAAACAAGATGATATGACATTTGAATAGTTGGCATCACAAACAAGATGATATGACACTTGAATAGTTGGCATCACAAACAAGATGAATGACATTTGAATAGTTGGCATCACAAACGATGAATGACATTTGAATAGATGGCATCACAAACAAGATGATATTTAGTTGACATCACAAACAAGATGATATGACACTTGAATAGTTGACATCACAAATACGATGATATGACATTGAATAGTTGACATCACAAACATGATATGAAAACTTGAAAGTAACACAAATACAGCATATGACACTTGAAGTTGGCATTAAACAAGATGATATGACAGCTGAAAGAAGGGCGCCACATAACAGCAAGGCAACATGACAGTTTTTAACGCAAGATTTAAGGAGCAACACAAGAGGAGACAAACAAGGATGTATACAAGATTGTTCCGATCAAATAGGACAACATCCGAACAGGGACAAATATAATGAAATATTGAGTGAAATAAAGATATTGACATGAAATATTCAATCTAAACTAGATTTCATGTGCGACAAGATAAGGGGAAAATCTACATTGAGACTAGAGAACTTTGAGAAAAATGGATGCAATATTGTAGAGAAATCCATCACCTGGCCATAGTATTCACAGATCCATCTCTCCATCACATGAAGATGGTATCCACATATCCATTATCTGGCAATAGTATCCCCATATCCATCTCTCCTTCAATTGTTCTCTTCTTTCTCTTTCTCTCATATTAATTTCAGTTCAGAACATAGGGCTGCGACCTATCACTCACATTTATATTAATTTTCCTATTCAGCATTTCTAATGGCTTATAACGCTGAAATTGTTCTTGATACGACGACCATATTTTAGTGCAGTTTCTGCAACAAATCTATGTTTTATTGACTTGGTATTTCTAAGAGTAAGACAAACTCGAATAATCAAGGCAAATCTGATCTCATCATTATCATCAAATACCTTGTCCTGAGCAGAACTTTGCCACCCCAACAGTCCTTTGTAATTTCTCAATCTCATAGGCCAGATGTCCCGCCTCTGCAGCCGTCATGTTCAAACCATCAGTTTCATCCTGAATCCATCTTCTCCGTGGTCTTCCTCTTCTTCTCCTCATTTCGTGTCGTCTAAGGTTAGTAAATATAGTTGGTACTGTTACATAAACAGGTCTTTTGTAGTCAAAAACATAATCTAAACATTGGGGACTGGGGTCTCAAATTGATCTCTACATCAACTGATATTAGCATTTTTATAATCCAGTTCTCCATCCATTAAAAGTTGTATTTTTTATAATCCTGATAGTTAATAATAGTGTTTATATAATCCAGTTATCCATCAATTAATATGTGTATTTTTATAATCTAGTTCTATTTCCATTAATAGTAGCATTTTCATAATGCAGTTCATTATCAATTAATAGCAGTATTTTCATAATCCAGCTCTCCATCCATTATTAGTAGTACATTTATAATCCAGTTCTCCTTCCATTATTAGTTGTACGTTTATAATCCAGTTCTCTATCAACTAATACTCGTAGTAGTATTTTCATAATCCAGTTCTCTATCAACTAATAGTAGTATTTTCATAATCCAGTTCTCTATCAACTAATACTCGTAGTAGTATTTTCATAATCCAGTTCTCTATCAACTAATAGTAGTATTTTCTATAAGAAATTAAACAGTAAAAGTCATATTTTTTTTCCAAACTTAATCCTTTAAGTCGTATTACATGTCAAAAACCAACATTTTAGTCATATTATAAGATAGATATATCTTACTAGAAATCTGATTAGTCGTTTGAGATTGTGACAACATTACTTATCAACTAACTAATCAGAATCCGTACTTGTGATATTATTTGCATACACATATACACGCCCACATGGAGATAGTAAACACTTAGCACTCCTTTCTCATCCGAGATATATTTTGTTCTTCACATTAAAAGATAACACACCCACACTAACATGCTTATAATACAAAACTTCAAAGAAAGAATCCATCTGGAATCGTTTTCCATGACATCAAAGCTTTTGAAAATGTCGGCTGTTGGTGCGGAATGGAGCTCGTAAGTCCGTCTTTAAAGCGATATTACTGATGCAATATTGAAATTGAAGATCAAGAAATGAATAAACACAAACTCTAAATTCAGATTACAAACTCTTTCTTTCTTGTCTATCTAGTTTTCAAGTATTTTCTTTTCAAATTAAGTTTTTGTTTATCAAACTAAGAGTGTTGATATTCTTTGTTATATTTTCTATCACATTAATTTATCATATCCATCTGTGTATTTCGTTGACTTCAGATGTGTCAGTGTTGAAAACTTTGCTGCTTTTTTTTTTTTTCGTCCGCTTTCAACTCAGACGAAGTTTCATCTCTGAAACTGATTTTTGCGTGAAAATCCGTTTTTCCAATTTTTTTACAATGGCAGCAGCGTGCACATTGTAAATTACTTTACACTGGCAGCCGTGTGCTCAATGTACTCGTAATTAGTATTCCTCGCCATACAGGCAGATTTTCTCCGACTTCAGAGGTACTCACGTTATCGTCCTGAGTAAGACCAGGGGACTGGAACAAATGCCGGACAGTAGGTTCGAACCCGAGCTATGAGGCGTCTCACAGCTAGCAGGCCGAGCTACTATCAACTACTCTAGACAGTCCCCCACTTTGCTGCTGAGGAGTATCTTTGGATTATTTCTATATTCAATGAGAATTTTTTACATATCTTCTTCTTCTTCTCGATCGTTCTTTTACGGCCATTTCTATCATTCTTATTGTGATATATAGGTGACCTCAGTCACCTTGTAGGTCGCAGTGTTACTATTCTTGTCTCCTTGCTGAGCTTGGCAACACACGGGTGTTCGAAGTAACAATAACAAGTACAAACTGTAACAAATGTCAATTTTTGAATTTTTGGCTCCGCACAATAGGTCTAATTGGTGACTGTTTCAGATGTCTTAACATTCTGAACAGATTAATAGGTGATCAGTCTCTTCACAACACATTTCAAAGGATATGCATACTGATGATTCCAGCGGCTCGCTGTATTATCACACTCCGCATTCTGTTTTCTCAGTTGTCCATTCCTACTCACTCAACGTTGATCCACATCTCCTCAGATCGTCCTAGTAGACGATGTCTTAGAATGCCAGTTGTAGGCAACAAAAACGGCATCATCATCTTTCTCTACTGAAACAATGTGTTGTCATGTTTGCATGTACAATACCGATCAATAACGACCGAATATCCAGAAAATAAGTGGATACATGTATACACTGACGGATCGGCAAGGAACGCAATCAGCGACGGCGGAGGAGGAATAGTGCTTAAACTCTCAAAGAAAGTGACGGTCACAAAAGCGATTGCCACAGGCAAATACTCAAATAACTACCGTCAAAGGTAGAGGCAATAAGAACAGCGGCCGAAATGATCCTAGAGGGAAGAGGCACTTCGCAACAAAGTCGTGATATTCACCGATGCTCTATCGGTCATCACGGCACTCAAAATCGCAGGCAAAACAGAGCTCAATGAGCTCAAAGCGACCCTCGGTGCGCTAGTGCACACACTCAAACACACCGTCATTCAGTGGGTACCATCACACTGCAATATAAGCGGAAATGAAGATGCCGACAAGTTAGCTAAAGAAGGCAGGAGACTACCTCAGACCGATCTCGAGATCAGTTATGAGGAAGCCAGAACAACCATCGGCTGGCACTACAGAGACAAATGGACAAAAGACCATCCTCAGCACAACAACAGCGACGGGTATTATGGTCTGTCTCGTAGTGAACAAGTTGCCATACTTCGCCTCCGTACCGGCCACAACAAGCTCCGCGCCACATGTTTCACAAATTTAAAATTGGCACAACTAGCCTGTGTCCCTGCAAAAAGGCGGATATGACGGCAGAACACGTTCTGCAAGATTGTCAACTGACAGCAGGTATAAGAAAAGAAACCTGGCCTAAAAACACAGAGCTTCGCGAGAAGTTGTACGGAGGAACGGAGTCCCTTAAAAACACGGTAAAATTCATGATAAAAGTTGGTTCATCAGTCTAGGCCGGGATTGCAAAGAGAGAAATAACGACCACAGTAAACTCTAAGAAAAATACAACAGGTATTTCTACCACGATGGACAGACTCATTTATATAAACAATAGCATTGTCCTACCCGACGTTATCTACTATCAACTGGTTCATTTCCAAGTCTGCTTTAACACTGGCGTAATAACTACATTTCTTTTGGATTACAATGTAAACACTAGAAGTGCGTCCGTTCCTGCGTTTTTGTCCGGTTTCACTGTTTGAAATGCACTAAATAGTTTATATTTGAAATATATATCTATTTAGTTAAATCAAGCAAATCATATTTTGCAACGTGTTGCTAAACTAGAATGTCTACAGAAATAGTGAAACAGTTTGTGATATAAATATATATATATATATATATATATATATATATATATAAAGTCAATGTCAAAATGATTGGTTATGAATATCCCAGTGGCGGGCCGTCACTAATGGCCATTGGGGCGGGCCTCACAACAAATAATGTGTAACGTTTATTTATTATTTTATAAATTAAAATATAACAACCCAAAACCATGATTTTTCCGAAAACCTTTGTCTGGCCCCACTACCTAAAATGATCACGAGTCGCCACTGAATATCCTAACAAAAATCGTTTACGAAATTGACTACGACTTTTGGAATCTTTAAGATTATTGTATGTGAAGTCACTCTTGGTGTATACTTTACCTCCCACTCTATTGCCAACTCTCTCTTAATCTATCGTTTGAGTGTCTCTACATTATAAAGTCCACATGTGCTTCATTGTATTGTACATGGCTGCCAATATTGTCTACAAAGTTTTGCAACGTATCGCCTGATAATGAAACATATATATATATATATATATATATGCAAATCTAATGTTTCACTGCGTCTGATCTGCAACAGCTTGATATTATGAGAGTTTGCACTAAAGAGCATAACATTAAGGAAAATTAAATATTTCGGACACATCAAACGACATGAGTGCTTAGAGAAGATAATTCTGGAGGAAATTGTGCATTGAAGAAGAATGAGAGGAAGACATAGAAGACGTTGGGTGCGAGATCTCACTGATGATCTGAGAATGACTCGCTGACGCAGTCAACTTGCACAGAACAGAGAGTTTTTCAGGACTGCTGTCATGGAAGCCAAGTTCCGGAAGGGACAAGCTACTTGATGATAATGAAGGTTTCACTGTCTTATTTTCTTGTTTGATGTCAGAAATAAAGGAAGTCCCATTTGTCAAGCTAAGTTGTTGCTTCTTGTTTGATGTCAGAAATAAAGGAAGTCCCATTTGTCAAACTAAGTTGTTGCTTCTTGTTTGATGTCAGAAATAAAGGAAGTCCCATTTGTCAAGCTAAGTTGTTGCTTCTTGTTTGATGTCAGAAATAAAGGAAGCCCCATTTGTCAGCTAGTTGTTGCTTTGTTTGATGTCAGAAATAAAGGAAGTCCCATTTGTCAAACTAAGTTGTTGCTTCTTGTTTGATGTCAGAAATAAAGGAAGTCCCATTTGTCGCTTAAGTTGTTGCTTCTTGTTTGATGTCAGAAATAAAGGAAGTCCCATTTGTCAAACTAAGTTGTTGCTTCTTGTTTGATGTCAGAAATAAAGGAAGTCCCATTTGTCAAACTAAGTTGTTGCTTCTTGTTTGATGTCAGAAATAAAGGAAGTCCCATTTGTCAAGCTAAGTTGTTGCTTCTTGTTTGATGTCAGAAATAAAGGAAGTCCCATTTGTCAAACTAAGTTGTTGCTTCTTGTTTGATGTCAGAAATAAAGGAAGTCCCATTTGTCAAACTAAGTTGTTGCTTCTTGTTTGATGTCAGAAATAAAGGAAGTCCCATTTGTCAAGCTAAGTTGTTGCTTCTTGTTTGATGTCAGAAATAAAGGAAGTCCCATTTGTCAAGCTAAGTTGTTGCTTCTTGTTTGATGTCAGAAATAAAGGAAGTCCCATTTGTCAAACTAAGTTGTTGCTTCTTGTTTGATGTCAGAAATAAAGGAAGTCCCATTTGTCAAGCTAAGTTGTTGCTTCTTGTTTGATGTCAGAAATAAAGGAAGTCCCATTTGTCAAACTAAGTTGTTGCTTCTTGTTTGATGTCAGAAATAAAGGAAGTCCCATTTGTCAAGCTAAGTTGTTGCTTCTTGTTTGATGTCAGAAATAAAGGAAGTCCCATTTGTCAAGCTAAGTTGTTGCTTCTTGTTTGATGTCAGAAATAAAGGAAGTCCCATTTGTCAAACTAAGTTGTTGCTTCTTGTTTGATGTCAGAAATAAAGGAAGTCCCATTTGTCAAGCTAAGTTGTTGCTTCTTGTTTGATGTCAGAAATAAAGGAAGTCCCATTTGTCAAGCTAAGTTGTTGCTTCTTGTTTGATGTCAGAAATAAAGGAAGTCCCATTTGTCAAACTAAGTTGTTGCTTCTTGTTTGATGTCAGAAATAAAGGAAGTCCCATTTGTCAAGCTAAGTTGTTGCTTCTTGTTTGATGTCAGAAATAAAGGAAGTCCCATTTGTCAAGCTAAGTTGTTGCTTCTTGTTTGATGTCAGAAATAAAGGAAGTCCCATTTGTCAAACTAAGTTGTTGCTTCTTGTTTGATGTCAGAAATAAAGGAAGTCCCATTTGTCAAGCTAAGTTGTTGCTTCTTGTTTGATGTCAGAAATAAAGGAAGTCCCATTTGTCAAGCTAAGTTGTTGCTTCTTGTTTGATGTCAGAAATAAAGGAAGTCCCATTTGTCAAGCTAAGTTGTTGCTTCTTGTTTGATGTCAGAAATAAAGGAAGTCCCATTTGTCAAACTAAGTTGTTGCTTCTTGTTTGATGTCAGAAATAAAGGAAGTCCCATTTGTCAAGCTAAGTTGTTGCTTCTTGTTTGATGTCAGAAATAAAGGAAGTCCCATTTGTCAAGCTAAGTTGTTGCTTCTTGTTTGATGTCAGAAATAAGGAAGTCCCATTTGTCAAACTAAGTTGTTGCTTTGTTGATGTCAGAAATAAAGGAAGTCCCATTTGTCAAGCTAAGTTGTTGCTTCTTGTTTGATGTCAGAAATAAAGGAAGTCCCATTTGTCAAGCTAAGTTGTTGCTTCTTGTTTGATGTCAGAAATAAAGGAAGTCCCATTTGTCAAGCTAAGTTGTTGCTTCTTGTTTGATGTCAGAAATAAAGGAAGTCCCATTTGTCAAGCTAAGTTGTTGCTTCTTGTTTGATGTCAGAAATAAAGGAAGTCCCATTTGTCAAGCTAAGTTGTTGCTTCTTGTTTGATGTCAGAAATAAAGGAAGTCCCATTTGTCAAACTAAGTTGTTGCTTCTTGTTTGATGTCAGAAATAAAGGAAGTCCCATTTGTCAAACTAAGTTGTTGCTTCTTGTTTGATGTCAGAAATAAAGGAAGTCCCATTTGTCAAACTAAGTTGTTGCTTCTTGTTTGATGTCAGAAATAAAGGAAGTCCCATTTGTCAAGCTAAGTTGTTGCTTCTTGTTTGATGTCAGAAATAAAGGAAGTCCCATTTGTCAAGCTAAGTTGTTGCTTCTTGTTTGATGTCAGAAATAAAGGAAGTCCCATTTGTCAAGCTAAGTTGTTGCTTCTTGTTTGATGTCAGAAATAAAGGAAGTCCCATTTGTCAAGCTAAGTTGTTGCTTCTTGTTTGATGTCAGAAATAAAGGAAGTCCCATTTGTCAAGCTAAGTTGTTGCTTCTTGTTTGATGTCAGAAATAAAGGAAGTCCCATTTGTCAAGCTAAGTTGTTGCTTCTGTTTGATGTCAGAAATAAAGGAAGTCCCATTTGTCGCTAGTTGTTGCTTCTTGTTTGATGTCAGAAATAAAGGAAGTCCCATTTGTCAAGCTAAGTTGTTGCTTCTTGTTTGATGTCAGAAATAAAGGAAGTCCCATTTGTCAAGCTAAGTTGTTGCTTCTTGTTTGATGTCAGAAATAAAGGAAGTCCCATTTGTCAAACTAAGTTGTTGCTTCTTGTTTGATGTCAGAAATAAAGGAAGTCCCATTTGTCAAGCTAAGTTGTTGCTTCTTGTTTGATGTCAGAAATAAAGGAAGTCCCATTTGTCAAGCTAAGTTGTTGCTTCTTGTTTGATGTCAGAAATAAAGGAAGTCCCATTT
This sequence comes from Arion vulgaris, assembly GCA_020796225.1. Lineage (NCBI taxonomy): Eukaryota > Metazoa > Mollusca > Gastropoda > Stylommatophora > Arionidae > Arion > Arion vulgaris. The sequence continues at coordinate 22,860,378 of CM036761.1, read as the reverse complement.
GTCAAGCTAAGTTGTTGCTTCTTGTTTGATGTCAGAAATAAAGGAAGTCCCATTTGTCAAGCTAAGTTGTTGCTTCTTGTTTGATGTCAGAAATAAAGGAAGTCCCATTTGTCAAGCTAAGTTGTTGCTTCTTGTTTGATGTCAGAAATAAAGGAAGTCCCATTTGTCAAACTAAGTTGTTGCTTCTTGTTTGATGTCAGAAATAAAGGAAGTCCCATTTGTCAAACTAAGTTGTTGCTTCTTGTTTGATGTCAGAAATAAAGGAAGTCCCATTTGTCAAGCTAAGTTGTTGCTTCTTGTTTGATGTCAGAAATAAAGGAAGTCCCATTTGTCAAGCTAAGTTGTTGCTTCTTGTTTGATGTCAGAAATAAAGGAAGTCCCATTTGTCAAGCTAAGTTGTTGCTTCTTGTTTGATGTCAGAAATAAAGGAAGTCCCATTTGTCAAGCTAAGTTGTTGCTTCTTGTTTGATGTCAGAAATAAAGGAAGTCCCATTTGTCAAACTAAGTTGTTGCTTCTTGTTTGATGTCAGAAATAAAGGAAGTCCCATTTGTCAAGCTAGTTGTTGCTTCTGTTTGATGTCAGAAATAAAGGAAGTCCCATTTGTCAAGCTAAGTTGTTGCTTCTTGTTTGATGTCAGAAATAAAGGAAGTCCCATTTGTCAAACTAAGTTGTTGCTTCTTGTTTGATGTCAGAAATAAAGGAAGTCCCATTTGTCAAGCTAAGTTGTTGCTTCTTGTTTGATGTCAGAAATAAAGGAAGTCCCATTTGTCAAGCTAAGTTGTTGCTTCTTGTTTGATGTCAGAAATAAAGGAAGTCCCATTTGTCAAGCTAAGTTGTTGCTTCTTGTTTGATGTCAGAAATAAAGGAAGTCCCATTTGTCAAGCTAAGTTGTTGCTTCTTGTTTGATGTCAGAAATAAAGGAAGTCCCATTTGTCAAGCTAAGTTGTTGCTTCTTGTTTGATGTCAGAAATAAAGGAAGTCCCATTTGTCAAGCTAAGTTGTTGCGTCAAGCGTTGAATAGAAATGAGGCTAATTAGAATTTGAACAACTACATGCATGAACACGACTTTCGTTTGAAATGTCAGTCAAAAGATTTCTCAGCACAAATGATCTTTCTTTCTTTCTCGAATCCTGTATGCCTCACAGCGTCAGGTCAGGAAGAGATTTCTAAAACGGGCCCTAATATGCGCTTTGTAAATAGTCTCTTTCGTCGCCTCTGTTATCTCTGAGGTCCATCTTTGCGTGGCCGGCCTTTTGCTTTGTACCCATTGTACCGGAGCAGCATTGCTCTTTGAGGTGCACTGTCTGATGGTAATCTTCTTACGTGGCCGAACCATTTAATTTGTTGTTTCTTGATGAAGTCTAGTACTGATGTTGTACCCACTTTTTCCTGATGTCTTCATTTCTCAACCGATCTCTTCTTGTTACACCCAGCATTCTACGTAGACACTTCATCTCTGTTGTGACTAGTTTTCTTCTATCGTTTGTTGTTAGCATCCAGGTTTGGCACTGGTAACATAATGTGGGGAGAAAGATTGTGTTAAACATTGCTCTTTTGTGTTCATGGTGACATGTTTGCATCTTAAAATTGGCACCATTTGCCCTATCATTTGATTTGCTTTGTTGCATCTGTGTTGAATTTCATTAGTTATTCTTCCGTTTGCTGAAAAAATGCTCCCAGGTATGTGAAGTCTTTTACTTGATTTAGTGGGCGATTGTCGATGGAGATATTGGTAGAGCTTTCCTCTCTGACGAATGTCATTACTTCTGTTTTGTCGATGTTTATTCTCATGTTGTATTCGTTACATGCTAACTGGAGTCTGTTGATGTGTTGTTGTAGCTGTTCTTCTGTTGTTGATATGATTGCCTGATCGTCTGCAAAAAGAAATTCATTTAAGAGTTCTCGAGGTTGTTTCCTTCGCTGGTGTTAGCTATTTTACAGATGTGGTCAATGTACGTGATGAATAGCAGCGGGATAGTACGCAACCTTGTCTTACTCCTGACCCTACGTGAAACTTTTCTGATAATCCTGTATTTGTTCTAATCGTACATTGGCTGTCAGAATAAATGTTCTTGCAAAGGTTGATTAGGTGTTCATTAACCCCATAGGTTGTTAGTATTTTCCACAACTTGTGCTACTGATACTACTCAAATACACAACTTGTGCTACTGATACTACTCAAATACACAACTTGTGCTACTGATACTACTCAAATACACAACTTGTGCTACTGATACTACTCAAATACACAACTTGTGCTACTGATACTACTCAAATACACAACTTGTGCTACTGATACTACTCAAATACACAACTTGTGCTACTGATACTACTCAAATACACAACTTGTGCTACTGATGCTACTCAAATACACAACTTGTGCTACTGATACTACTCAAATACACAACTTGTGCTACTGATACTACTCAAATACACAACTTGTGCTACTGATACTACTCAAATACACAACTTGTGCTACTGATACTACTTAAATACACAACTTGTGCTACTGATACTACTCAAATACACAACTTGTGCTACTGATACTACTCAAATACACAACTTGTGCTACTGATACTACTCAAATACACAACTTGTGCTACTGATACTACTCAAATACACAACTTGTGCTACTGATACTACTCAAATACACAACTTGTGCTACTGATACTACTCAAATACACAACTTGTGCTACTGATACTACTCAAATACACAACTTGTGCTACTGATACTACTCAAATACACAACTTGTGCTACTGATACTACTTAAATACACAACTTGTACTACTGATACTACTCAAATACACAACTTGTACTACTGATACTACTTAAATACACAACTTGTGCTACTGATACTACTCAAATACACACTTGTACTACTGATCTCTCAAATCACAATTGTGCTACTGATAGCTACTCAAATACACAACTTGTGCTACTGATACTTATTCAAATACACAACTTGTGCTACTGATACTACTCAAATACACAACTTGTGCTACTGATATACTCAAATACACAACTTGTCTACATGATACTACTCAAATACACAACTTGTGCTACTGATACTACTCAAATACACAACTTGTGCTACTGATACTACTCAAATACACAACTTGTGCTACTGATACTACTCAAATACACAACTTGTGCTACTGATACTACTCAAATACACAACTTGTGCTACTGATACTACTCAAATACACAACTTGTGCTACTGATACTACTCAAATACACAACTTGTGCTACTGTAGGAACATTGTCATTGCACTTGGGTTTGTAACCATATATGCTTCGATCTCGTTCTCCCACAGGAAGATCTCAGTACAGTACACGGACTCCGTTGCACCGGCGAAGGTAATCGATGTAATGGTGAGCATTTTATACGAATTTTATTTCAAACTAATACTGCATGAACAGCGGCTTTTCAGTCCACTTGTATCGATTTTTAGCTGTCTATGGTTTTTTGACGTGCTCTACTTGAGCACAGGACCTACGTCTCCGCTATGTTTTATCGTACGTCTATGATAGGATTAGAAACTCTATTTCCCCTACAATGTGGATCAGGGATCACTGGAAAATAGAACGATCGTCTCATGCGGAAAACTAACCGAATACTTTTGTAGCGAGAGGTGGTGTACTGTACCTCCAAGTGTTGGCGGCAAACAAAACGCTCCTTGTCTCACTCTAAAAAAATCCCTATCTTACCGGAGGTGCGATTAGTTAGGCTTAGTTAGATAGCCAGATTTTTCTTGAGTGCATGTTTGGCATGTTATTTTCTCCTGGAGTTCAAGTTATTTGTTATACAAACCTTTTTGGTTTATTTCTCTAATACGCACAGAAGCTCGTATACACGCATAGAAGAGGGAGGGAGAGAGAGAGAGAGAGAGAGAGGCTGAAGGGAGGGGGCAGTATGATGATACACTTTTAACAGCTAGATTACAGCAATTTCTGTTGAAGATAAATATCAATTTCACAATTTCAACCATTATATTTTATCATTTCTATTTCAGTTGATTTACTCATTACTCCATCTATCTATCTATCTATCTATCTATCTATCTATCTATCTATCTATCTATCTATCTATCTATCTATCTATCTATCATCTATCTATCTATCTATCTATCTATCTATCTATCTATCTATCTATCTATCTATCTATCTATCTATCTATCTATCTATCTATCTATTCTATCTATCTATCTATCTATCTATCTATCTATCTATCTATCTATCTATCTATCTATCTATCTATCTATCTATCTATCTATCTATCTATCTATCTATCTATCTATCTATCTATCTATCTATCTATCTATCTATCTATCTATCTATCTATCTATCTATCTATCTATCTATCTATCTATCTATCTATCTATCTATCTATCTATCTATCTATCTATCTATCTATCTATCATCTATCTATCTATCTATCTATCTATCTATCTATCTATCTATCTATCTATCTATCTATCTATCTATCTATCTATCTATCTATCTATCTATCTATCTATCTATCTATCTATCTATCTATCTATCTATCTATCTATCTATCTATCTATCTATCTATCTATCTATCTATCTATCTATCTATCTATCTATCTATCTATCTATCTATCTATCTATCTATCTATCTATCTATCTATCTATCTATCTATCTATCTATCTATCTATCTATCTATCTATCCTATCTATCTCTATCTACCTATCTACCATCTACCTATCTACCCATCTACCTATCTACCTATCTACCTATCTACCTATCTACCCATCTACCCATCTACCTATCTACCTCATCTCCCCTATCTACCCATTCTACCTATCTACCCATCTACCATCTACCATCTACCATCTACCTATCTACCCATCTACCCATTCTACCCACCTACCCATCTACCTACCTACCACTTACCCACCACCCTACCACCCACCTACCTACCTACCACCTACCTACCTACCCTACCTATCTACCATCTACCTATCTACCATTCTATCTATCTATCTATCTATCTATCTATCTATCTATCATCTATCTATCTATCTACCTATCTACCTATCTACCTATCTACCTATCTATCTATCTATCTATCTATCTATCTATCTATCTATCTATCTATCTATCTATCTATCTATCTATCTACCTATCTATCTATCTATCTACCTACCTACCTACCTATCTACCTATCTACCTATCTATCTATCTATCTATCTACCTATCTACCTACCTACCTATCTACCTATCTATCTACCTATCTATCTATCTATCTATCTACCAATCGATCTCTTTGTTCCTACTTGGGCTACTCTTCTACTCGAAATAATCTATTTCCTTCCTTCTATTGGTCCAGTTTATCTATCCTTCGTTCGTTTCTAGAAGTCTAAAGTAAAGGTCTCATAGATTTACCGAGCTTCTTACCGAAAGACGACCGTCTAGAACTCGTTTATATGGCCCTCTCATAGCTTGTGAGTGTGACAAACTAAATAGGCTTCTGTGGCTAAACATGTCCCAGCGGATAATAAAGGGGAAAACGAGGGAGATAAGAGGTTGTTCAAGAGCTCTAAGAAGCAAGAGAGTTAATATGAGGTAGCTATTTCTACAGAAGACCATTCTAGGGTCTTGCTGTGTTTTATGGCTGTAGTTTGCAGTAGAGTAGTAGATGGTAAGTAAGTCTATGTAACGTTGATGTACATCGGGCTTCAAAAATATTTGGTTCGCTTCTCATGGGGAGGGATCTGGTAATTTTCCAGTGATTCATGAACTCAATAGGTGACACTGAGTTACTAATTATATCGGAATCGAACGATAAAACGTAGGTCTAGTGTTGAAGTTAGGTAAAACAGTCTGTAAAAAACTGTCAATAGATCGTAAAAGGTTGGAACGCCACTGCTAGGAGAAACATTTCTAATAGCAAATTTCAATAAAACCTACACATTTTCATAATCCTTAACATTACATAGGGGACCTTTGTCGATGCTACGGAGTTCGTGCAATGTCGCTGAGATATATATATATAAAAATTTAAGCATATAGTAAAAGCATTTTCACAGAAGATGGCTTCACTGAGATATATATATAGATAGTAAAGCATTTTCACTGAAGATGGCTTCATGAGATATATATATAGCATATAAAGCATTTTCACAGAAGATGGCTTCACTGAGATTATATATAGTAGAAACATTACGAAAGATGGCTATATATATTCAAATACAATAAAGACAAGAAGATGGCTTGATGCAACTGTAGTCATATCATAAATCAAAAGCATAGTAAAGCACTCAAGAAGTATTCAGTCACTATCTCTGTATAATATCAAAATAGTCACTAGTAAAACACTCAAGAGAAAGTTTTCAGTCACTATCTCTGTTATAAATATCAAACATAGTCATAAGTAAAACACTCAAGAGAAAGATGTTTCGATTGAGATTGTTATAATATCAATAGCATAGTAAAAATGAGAACATCATATATCGGAATAAACTAAGTCGATGTTAGAAGACGTGATTACAGTAACAAATGAGAACATCATATATAGAGTTGGAATTATATCCTGCATCCAACAATTTGAACGATAACACATAAAATAGTTCGGTCATTTAATAAGAATGGAACATACCTATTAGCATCCCACTCCAATAACAATGGACAACATGACCTCGGAACACTAGGAAGATCGAGAACTCGATGGATAAGCAACAATACAGAGATTGTACGAGAACAAGGACTAATATAGTTACCGATGCAACACATCTGGCCCAAGATAGTAAACTACAACTCTCCATGACACGTCCGGGCAGCGGACGCGAGACCATAAGACTTTGTTATTATGGGGATAGTAACTAAGATCATGTGTTCAAATTAATAAATTATCTAACAAGAGTAGATTCTCTGAAAAGCAGCACTTTTATTAGCACAGGTATAGTTGTTCATGTGACTAGTGATAGCAGATATATCAAGCGATTTACTATTATTGGCAATAACACTATTATCAGTTATCAGCTATATGAGGACTATCATCATAGCACTCCGGACATGTTCATAGGTGCTCCGATCTCCGCATCAGCAAATCCAGCAGCGTCCAGTGACCCAACACGCCAGTTCGATGTTGATTAATCAACCTCTTTGCATATTTAGTATGTCGTTCTTTTCGGGCTGCACCAATATTGACATCCATCTTTCTCAATCTGATCGACGAGTGGGATTCACTGCCCTGAAACTCCTCTGTTCGGAAAGACTCTCTCAGTGCGTGAAGAATATCATTTCGATCCATGACAGCTCCCTCTGATATTATAGATGAGCACACGGAGCCTCTTTCAAGAACCCCAGAGGAAGCAACGGAAGTAACGAATATGATCAACAAATAAACAGGAACAGGTAAAGAGCTTCCGAAAACAAATAAAACACGGGACTCGAACCACTGTGGTCCGAGTCCCGTGTTTGTCTATTTGTTTTTTCGGAAGCTCTTAATACCTATTCCTTGTTTATTTGTTGATCTGATATTGTAGCAAAACCAGCCAATCTATCAGCTCGTTCATTACCACTAACTCCTGCGTAATTGTGCCTAACTATAACCCCTAACTGTTTGATGTGATAGTTGGGAAGTGAGAACTTTGACTTGAACTAGAAACACGATCTATTAGTTGTTTGCTCTGTTCCGGAATTATGAGGTACAAAATTAATCTTCGTTGATGCCGTTTTCATTTGATGTTATATGTAACAAGTTGACAATACTGTAAACATATTTTAGAATCATGAACTGGATATAACGAACTCTACAATCATGCTGAGTTATTCTTGAAATATTTTGATTCCATGAAAATTGTTATATTGAGGTGAAGATGGTACGCATTGATGAGTTTCTCACAATGGTTTGATTGAATAGTAAGTGACATCTCCACTTCGACGATCATATTGCAATGTTTCTCATACACTTCCTGTTTCTTGCAATGATGGTTCATATTGTCAAAGTATTCTTTGTCCATTCCTTTTTGTTTTACACCAGATTTCTATGGATGTTTTTCTTTAGCCTGCTTGATATCAAATGTGTCCTACTGTATGGTTTCCAGCAGTCCTGCTTGCTATCAAATATGTCCTCCGGTATGGTTTCCAGCAGAATTGCTTGCTATCAAATATGTCCTACTGTATGGTTTCCACCAGGTCCTGCCTGATATCAAATGTGTCCTCCGGTATGGTTTCCAGCAGTACTGCTTGCTATCAAATGTGTCCTCCGGTATGGTTTCCATCAGGTCCTGCTTGCTATCAAATGTGTCATATTGTATGGTTTCACAGTCCTGCTTATCAATGTGTCTCGATGGTTCCCATCAGTCCCTGCTATCAAATGTGTCATATTGTATGGTTTCCATCAGGTCTGCTTGCACATGTCCTCGTATGGTTTCATCAGTCTGCCTATCAAATGTGTCCATATTGTATGGTTTCCATCGGGTCCTGTTTTGCTATCAAATATGTCCTCCGGTATGGTTTCCATCAGGTCCTGCTTGCTATCAAATGTGTCCTACTGTATGGTTTCCATCAGTCCTGCTTGCTATCAAATGTGTCCTCCGGTATGGTTTCATCAGTCCTGCTTGCTATCAAATGTGTCCTATGTATGGTTTCCACCAGTCCTGCTTGCTATCAAATTGTCCTATGTATGGTTTCCACCAGTCCTGCTTGCATATCAAATATGTCTCTGTATGGTTTCACCAGTCCTGCTTGCTATCAAATGTGTCTTCCTGTATGGTTCTTGATGAAGTTTAGTACTGATGTTGTACCCATTTTTGTTTTGATTTCATCATTTCTAAATCGGTTTCTTCTTGATACTCTCAGCATTCTGCTTAGGCACTTCATCACTGCAATTACTAGTTTTCTTCTATCGTTTGTTGTCAGCTTCAGCACAGATAGCATAATGTTGGCAGAAAATTGTGTTGTGCAATGCCCTGTTAGTGTTCATGGTGACAAGCTAATCTCAGTAAACCATAATACAAGAAGGGCGGGGGGGGTCGTCAAAAGCGCATAGGAACAACGTCGCGCCAGGATTAGTGAGCTGGCATAAATCAAGATCATACTCCACCTCCACGTGATGACCCTGGAAATAGATATTGGTCCCTGTCTGACTAAGCGGGTAGGGATCGAGGGAGAGCTACTCTGGTGTAGGTAGTGATACAGACGTAGTCACGTTGGATGATATCCGCTCGCAACACAGACGAGTGGAATCCCAGAGCGACTATTAATGCACGTCTCTCCCGGTCGAAGGGAAAAGCTGAACGGGTAAACAAAAAGGGATGAGAGGTGCATCCAGAGAGGAGACGTGGGCCCGCGTGGGGCGAAACTCGGACCCGGAGGTGGGGAACCGCCATCTCCGGGCCGAGCTGAGTACCGGACACTGAATGGGACGGATTAGCATATTGTATAAACATTCGCCTATCGAGTTGGATAGTCAATCCCACACTCGACATTGATACCGTGAGGAAAGGATTTGGAAATCCTACCTCCTGCACACTCTGGACTAGAAATGTAAAGTGACAGGCACGTCATACCATAAGGTCCGAAATGGCTAGGGGAAATTGAATGTTATTACCTGACACTGCAGACTCAACACAGAAACATACATGGACTAGGTATAAGTCATCTCTCTGTCAGCGTGCGGAACGGACACCGGAGCATATCATCAAGACTGTCTTCTGGGTAAGCTGAGAAGCAACATGTGGCCCCCCAAGTGTATTTAAAAACTTTGGGAAAACGTGACAGACCTGAAGATTGATTGGCCAGTTTGTGGTTCACAGTGGATTAAGCGCATGGCCAGATATCTTATAAGAAGACAAATATTCCACTGATTATTCTATAGTCTCTATAATTCCTCACTTTGGATTTCTTGAGTAATATTATAAAGGGAGATGTTAATTATTGTAATATTTGCAGTTCTAATTTGTCTTGATTGTCGTTATGATATGTACCCTCATGAAAGAGACAAGTAGGGGGTCATATTTTATCAGACAAGCTGATGTAGTTAGGATGTCAGTTGCTAGTATGTTTACTATGGCGACAAAGCAAATTATTTTAGAAGCTAACAATTTATTTTAACATTATCAATATCATCATCATTTACCTTGCCCGTTCGCGTATTTCAACAAATAACTGTTCTAAGTACTGACTATCAGTTGAGATATTGACATGTGTTGTGCCACGAAGCAATGATGTCCACAATTTTCTCTCTGTATCATCAAATGATTTCTTCGGTTGTCACTGTGCCTACTACTCATCCATTTCTCATGAGATAAACGGAAAATAATGTGTGTCTCTTTCTTTCATTTACAATAAGATTTTCTGCACGAATACATTTTTCGACACGTCAGTATTCGTCATTTTAACAGTCCATGAAGTTGGTAGCATTCATCTGTAAAACCACATTCATGTGACCATCAGAGATTTTGCTCTCCGTTTATATTGTCAAATACTAGTTTCCACATGTTAGTAATGACTCTATTTAGCACTGAATAACTCTTTTTTCTGACTTCCATAGACAATGACTTGTTGCAAATAATGCATTTCATTGTCTCACATGTTGTTTTTGCCTGGCCAATTATGTTCTTCTGTTCTTATCTACATCTTTTATCTAATGTAATCAGAGTTTCAAGGTATTAACATTTATTAACTTGTTTTTTATGACGGCTAATTATTATATGATTTTTCATACTAGTGGAATTTGGTTTTATTAGGAATATATATATATACAAATAAACATAGCCTACTAACTAGCAAGAGGTATCATGTGAAGAAGAATGTTTACAAGTTATGTTGAATGTGAATAGTACATTACATTTGTAGTATAAAAAACGAAATGAAGATTAGGATTAGTAGTAAGGGCAATAATGACAATTTAGTAATGAAGGCAAAGTGATGAATACAAATTTAGTAAGAAGGGCAACATTGTAAACAAAATTTAATAAGAACGGTAAACTAATGAATGAAAACTTAGAAATAGAGGAGAAATTGTGAATAACAATTGTAAACGAGTAAACATCACATACTGGTAAACGAGTGTGGCGGTGGATGAAGACAGCAAGGCCATTATCTCTAGTGAGGGTTACGTTGATAAATATGTAGTTTGCTACCAAAAGTTCTCTTGGGCATTCTCCGCAAGCTCATAAGGTAGAAAGATCACGGAAGCCAATGTTGCATTCAGTAGGACAACAAGTAGCATGACAATGGAAGTAATAGGGTGACTAAGGCTCTACTTTGGATTGTGTCGCAAAGCTACCCTCTAACTGTGTGATTCTGTGTGATTCGGGAGTATGATCATGTGAGAGAGTGCAGAGTTTATGCAGAAGATATAGGGCCAGCATCTAGACCAGGAAAAGGCGATAGATTTCGCCATGGCAGCAAGCACGAGGATATAGAATGACAATAGATATGAACTCAGAAAAGCTGTGATGGGAAGTTTAACAATGAAAGGCAAATTGAAGACAATTAGTTTAGCAAGAAGTATAAACCGGTGATTTATAGAAGTATTTCGATGTCTCCGCAAGATTATGAACATCAGGTGGTACGACAAGATAACCAACTCTGAAGTACTGCAACGTGCAAACCTGCCTTCCATCATGGGCATGCTCAGCAGTAGACGACTAAGACGGTTGGGGCATGTGAGAAGAATGGAAACTTGTCGTATACCAAAACAAATGTTGTTCTGTGAACTTTCGGAGGGAAGAGGAAACAGGGCAGACCACTGCTCAGATATAAAGATGTCTGCAAAGCCTCAATGAAAACTTTTCTATAGGTCCCAGCACATGGGAAAGACTAGCTGATGACAGAGTTGTGTGGAAAGCCAACTTGCGAAAGGGTGCAGAATCTTTTGAGAAGAGACTTATGTATGAGCTGAACGACAAGAGAGAAAAGCGAAAACTCAGAAGTTGTCACAGTAAAACATTTGCCAATTGACTGTCTGTAAAGACGAAAAAAGCCATATATAAACCGGTGAACTGAAGTTGAATAAGACGAGTAATATTGTCAATACAAAGTATAGTAGGAAGAGCAACCTTGTTGAAGAAATGACGAATCAAGTCTTATTTTAGTCAGAACAACAAATTGCGGACTCAAATCTGAATAAAAGAATGAGTAAACTAGTCAGTAAAAGCATCATAAAAAAGGCAAATTGGTAAGCAAAATGTTAGTAAGAAGAGCAGCATGATGAGTAAATGTTAATAGGAACGGCAAATTGATGATTAACATGTTAGTAAGAAAGATACATTCATGAGTGAGAAGGGCAGCATGATGAGTAAATGTTAGTAGGAATGGTAAACTGATGATTAACATGTTAGTAAGAAAGATACATTCATGAGTGAGAAGGGCAAACTGGTTTCTAATATATCAGTAAGAAAAACAAACTGGTGAATAACATCTTAACAAGTAAGAAACACTGAGGAATGAAGTCAATGGGAAAACACACATGAATGAGAACTTAAGACAAAGATACAGTGTTATGACTGAAAGTTTAGTAAGAAAGGCAATATGATTAATGAAAGTTTAGTAAGAAGGGCAATATGATTAATGAAAGTTTAGTAAGAAGTATAATGTGATTAATGAAAATTTAGTGAGAAGGTAAGTGATTAATGAAAGTTTAGTAAGGAGTGTAATATGATGTAATAAAGTTTAGTAAGAAGTGTAATATGATTAATGAAAGTTTAGTAAGAAGTGTAATGTGATTAATGAAAGTTTAGTAAGGAGGTAATATGATTAATGAAAGTTTAGTAAGAAGTGAATATGATGAATAAAGTTTAGTAAGAAGTGTAATGTGATTAATGAAAGTTTAGTAAGAGGTAATATGTAATGAAAGTTTAGTAAGAAGGGTAATGTGATTAATGAAAGTTTAGTAAGAAGTGTAATGTGATTAATGAAAGTTTAGTAAGAAGTGTAATGTGATTAATGAAAGTTTAGTAAGAAGTGTAATATGATTGAATAAAGTTTAGTAAGAAGTGCAATATGATTAATGAAAGTTTAGTAAGAAGTGCAATATGATTAATGAAAGTTTAGTAAGAAAGGCAATATGATTAATGAAAGTTTAGTAAGAAGGGTAATATGATTAATGAAAGTTTAGTAAGAAAGGCAATATGATTAATGAAAGTTTAGTAAGAAGTGTAATATGATGAATACAAGTTTAGTAAGAAGTGTAATATGATTAATGAAAGTTTAGTAAGAAAGGCAATATGATTAATGAAAGTTTAGTAAGAAGTGTAATATGATGAATAACAGTTTAGTAAGAAGGCTATATGATTAATGACAGTTTGGATGGAAATCGGATGCACATGTCTCTAAACTTGTAGAAATCTATGCAGTTGTTGGCCTACTCAACACTAAGTGCAACGTATACACGTTCTTGGCAAAGATCAAACATATCACAACAAAGTCTTGATCAGTATGTTTCCTGCTCCTATCTCGCATCTATATCTGAGGCGTAGTACCGGGGAAGTGAGACAAAGTCTTGACCAATATGTTTCCTGCTCCTATCTCGCATCTATATCTGAGGCGTAGTACTGGGGAAGTGAGACAAAGTCTTGATCAGTATGTTTCTGCTCCTATCTCGCATCTATATCTGAGACGTAGTACCGGAGAAATGAGACAAAGTCTTGACCAGTATGTTTCCTGCTCCTATCTCCCATCTATATCTGAGACGTAGTACCGGGGAAGTGAGACAAAGTCTTGACCAGTATGTTTCCTGCTCCTATCTCGCATCTATATCTGAGACGTAACACCGGGGAAGTGAGACAAAGTCTTGACTAGTATGTTTCCTGCTCCTATCTCGCATCTATATCTGAGACGTAGTACCGGGGAAGTGAGACAAAGTCTTGACCAGTATGTTTCCTGCTCCTATCTCATCGCTCCGAAAGATTGGAAAAACGGATAATATGATGAATAACAGTTTATTAAACAAAATGATAATATAATAAGTGAAAATAAAGAAAGAAGAGAAAACTGGTGAATGAAAACTTATATAAAACTTTAAAATGGTGAAAAGTTAACGCTTCAAACTAAACTTTAAAATAAACCATACAGCATTCCTACCTTTAACACTGGAAGGGCGCTTTTTCCCTTCACTTGCACACAGAGTGAACATCAACACTAGAAATATCTGAACTCGTGTGACATTGGTCAGCTTCATATCGCACTATGACTGGCCCAACGTTAACCACTAGACTTGACATAATCACATTGCTTACTTCATACACCACCGCCTCGCCTTCTGCGTTGTGAACTTCACAGAAAATTGACGTTCCAGTTGCACTCTGTTCTGACCAAAAGTTATTCTTCCAAAAGTAACAAGGTGTGTAAAATAAATTCTTATTTGTTTCTTTGTATGTTACATTTGTCTACTCTAATACACCATGATGAAGATCGTGTATGTTATCTAAGAAAAGAAATATTCCACATTAGGTCTGAAACGGAATGTAGCAAATGCAACAAGCTGTAGCCGAACCAGTGGACTGATTCAACACACGTTCGTCAAGAAACTGGCCTAGCTTCTCGGCTGCAAACTGTTCTCACATTAGCCCCGCTCTTTCTGCTTCACAATTATTTAACAGTTCAACAGATCACCGCACAATAAAACGTACAACTCGAGCCGGCCGTAAAAAGATGAGTAACGCTGCGTTTCCTCCAATAATGTACGGGTAATGAGGTGTTAATGTTCACCAATAGCATGTTCCCGGCTGGTGAAAGGAAGGGGGAAAAGGTGAACGAGGAAAAGGATAGACAACTGTGAGACTACTGTAAACTCGGCGCTGGAGTTACACAAAGTTCAGGTGTTAAAAACCACAGTGTCGACGCTTAGCAAAATATAAAACGAATGAATGAAAAGACGAGTTAGAAAAGAAAAGCCTATTCAGTTACTCGATGTCTGGAGAGATAAAGTTCTTCATACAAAACCCGCAAATTCGTCGCAGCCAGGGGCGAAGGAACACGAGTGGATTGAGAATGCTGACGGCAAGGATGGATGAAGAAAAGAGTGGGTTGAGTGAGATATTTGGATAAGAATATCAAAAAGATTAAATTTTCCAAAAACTGTTTATTCATGAATCAAGTGTAGCGATGAAATAATGACAATCGCTGACAAAGTGAGTGGGACATTTTAAGGTCAGTTTTTATAGATAAATCTCAGAACATATAGAGGGAAAAAATATGCATGAACAAGCATGTATGCTGGTCACTCTTTCTTTAGAAAAGGACTAAAAGAGAATAAAAGTAATAGAAAAAATGTAAAGTGGTATACATCAGATGAAAATACATAAATATCTGAGCTGATCATTTTGTGAGATAGTTTATTTATCACAGTATTTCGCTGCAAAATGTGTCGACAAACTTGCTGCTGCATATGTGTATCTCATGTTCCAGCATTAACAGATCACTTTCTGTTTATCCATATGTGACTTCTCTATTTTGCCGACTCGAATAAGCATATTCCCAGTGGCATCGTACGGGTGTGAAGCGTGGACATTTAATAAAGCAGTGGACAAACAAATGTGCTTTTGAATATAAGTATTACAGAAGAGTCCTTTGTATATCATTGACAGAGAAGAGAACAGATAGATATATCCAGAAAGAACTCAAAATAAAAGAAAACTGGATAATGCAACAAATAAGAAAGAGAAAGTTGAGGTATTTTGGACACATAAAAAGACACGACGGGCTGGAGAAGACCATCATGGAAGGGGGCATACCGGCAAAGAGAAGAAGAGAAAGACCACGGAGAAGATGGATTCAGGATGTAACTGAAGGTTTGAACATGTTGCTGCAGAGACCTATGAGATAGTGAAATTCCAGAGACCTGTTGGGGTGGCAAAGTTCATGTCATAATACCTGTATCCCTCAAAACATGTAGAGCAACCAATGATGGTATGTTTGTGTGTCTCTGTGTCTGATTGATTGAACCACCATCATCGCACTTCGGTGAATAACCATGTATTCGATGATCTATTGTTATTACGTATGACGATCTCAGCGAGAGGTGCACGAATTCCGTAGTACCAGCGGGTGTTCCGATATGATTTTGAGGGCTTTTTTTTTACTTCTATTTCTAGAAATCATTCTTGAAAAATGAGTAGTATGAAACACGAGATGTACGATTGTTCGTAACTCGTATAGTATTGAAAACTGGACCTAACCAACAATAAGATCAAGGATCACTGGAAAATAATTCAATCGCTCCACACGGGACGAGAACCGAGTACTTTTCAAGTCTAAGACCAGCACCATGTCTCAAATCATAAAGATCAGATCTCCTTTCCATGTCAGAAATTGCCTACAGTAAACAACAACGCAAAAACGCAAAGTATTTTGGTGTAGTTTTTCTGAAGGATGTGAAAACGCAGATGCCGTGTGACGATAACAATAATAATTCTAACAACAAAATGAGTCAAGTAATATTCATAAAGTAATAACAGATTAAAAATGAGTGTTGCTGGCGTCGGTCAACTTGCACAGAACAGAGAGTTTTTCAGGACTACTGCGCTGTCATGGGGGCCAAGATACAAAAATTGCACTTTCATAACTAGTGTGAAATTTGACAGCATATTTGCAACAAGTTGAGTACATTCTAGTGTTCTGTTGAAGCTCAGAATTCACAATAGTTCACCAGTAAAGTGCTTATGATTAGGACAAAAATGTCGCTCTACATTACTTTTTCCTTGTCCACTAATACACTACTATTACACACAAACACACGAATACTGATCATCCCATCAGCATTCAAAATGTAGTTTTATTGCCGTTCTGCCATGTATATAAATGAGATAAATGGATGTACACATTGTACCTCTATGAAAGACTAAGACATCAAAATTGCAGCTACATGTAGAAGTAAAATCTGTTCACCAACATGGGGGTTACAACATAGAGTATCACCGCTCGTTTCACGTATAGCTACTCTAAAACATGTATCATTACTAGTGTTTGATTGAGGCCAGTGACCAAACGAATTTAAGATGTTCATTCAGTGTCCTGGTCAGTGAGCTGGCACTGATCACGACATAGCTCCAGCTTCCATTAGTGGCTCTGGAAACAGGTCCGACCACAGTTAGCTGTAGTGTCCGTAATGGATTCCGGTTAAAGCAACGTGACTTTTATAGTTTTAATTGGTTGGTCGTGCCAGCCTGGTCAAGTATGTCATAGGCTGCTAATTTGCACACTCTGTCCAGGAAAGCAAACAAAGTTTCAACTCCAAGTTCTCATGTGAGACACAAAACTGTCTCCTAAGTGTCATACTGAACCGGGATATCTTATACATCTGATTGATTGATCCTGCTAGTTTTGCTGTTACAAACATATCTCCGTCGTCTCCGTGCGCTTCATAGAAAAACAAAAGAGTGAAAGTGCCATACTTCTTGAAGCGACGCAAACGATACGAGTCCTGGACCCGAGGAGCATGTACCATATCTGGATCGTTTTCTCAACTGACACAGTGTGCACACGTTCTTTGGCTCAGATAACACACAAGTCACATGGAGACTGAACCGTGGTAGAGGAAGCAACTTGCCGTCAGTTCGAATATGTGGTGATCAGTACGGCATCTGGGGCAAATCACGCGCAGGTCACAGTGAGAGGTCAACAATTGTTGCTCTGAAGCGAACGCAGACGTCGATCTTGAGATAAAACCAGACACAGATTACAAATAGTGGTTTACAACGGTGTGTCTAGAGTATCTACTGCCCTAGAGCTTATGGGATACTGCAGTGAACAACAATAGACTCCACCCGAGTAATACTATCCACAACTCGCAGCATAGCACCACATGCCGAGAGCAGTCGTATTCTTGGTTTGCAAACTACAAAAAGCCATAGAACACCACCTCGCCTGCTCTAAATAGGACCACAAAATAGTGACATCCCATACTTCCTAGTGGTTCGAAACAAACAAACGGTAGGTCCAATACTGCACTGTCATTTATTTATTGAAGGACCCACACAAGTGTACCACATCACAGTCTACTGTTAGCAGTGGTGGCTCATGGTCATTTATTTATTGAAGGACCCACACAAGTGTACCACATCACAGTCTACTGTTAGCAGTGGTGGCTCATGGTCATTTATTTATTGAAGGACCCACACAAGTGCACCGCATCACAGTCTACTGTTAGCACTGGTGGCTCATGGTCATTTTTTTGGTGGGGCCGGTAAAAATTTAGGAAAAATTGGGGTTTTTGGAGTATTTACTATTTCTTGTCTATTCCGGGAATTTATTACCCATTTCTCTCTCTCTCTCTCTCTTTATTTCTCTCCCTCTCTCTCTCTCGAGCGCGCGATCACTGCTTAGACTGATGTACCAGATTTCCCATAAATTCTGCTTTCATGTGGAAATCTGATTCATGCAGCCTTAGCCTGGGTGTATTTCGTCACATCTTTAGCGTCATTTGGAGCTCTGGTGCTTATCCTTCGGCGATGTGTCCGGTTTTAGCCAGCGTTTACTGGGTTCGCTCTTTGTCTCCTCGAGCTGTACCCAGCCGACCTGCAAGGCAACAGGTTGTTATTTTCTTTTAGGGTAGCTACCCTTAGACAACCTTCCTCCCGGGTTGTTGAACGTCATCTGCCCAGTTTACCAGTCTTTTTTGGACTGCTTGGTTTGCTTGCCGTCCAGTTTTGTGTACGGTTTGCTCCACTAGCCTTTGATTGTCCCCAATCAACTACAAGGCAGTTTTAGTTATCTGCGAGGGAAACGCGGTTATTGCTCTCTGGATGGAGACCCCATCTTCGAGGCTCGCCAGTTCGCGTTTTTTTGTGGTGTCCATTCGTCCATTTTTGCTTGTGCCCTCGTCCACCGACTGGGCCCATGCCATTGTTTCCCCGTCACTTGTGCTCACATTGTTCTACTGAACGATACGTTACCCATTTCTATCTCACTGTGCACAGTTTATCACCATTTGGTAGGAACTTTTACACTGGATTCAAGCCTCTGCTGGGCGTTCCAGTTTTTCTGCACAATTGGGGCGTATGCTCACCCTACGTTTGCCACGCCTTTTCGTCGCTCTATCATCAGCACCATGCATATCTGTCCCCACTGGTTCGCTCCCCTGTGTACCGTCCGTATGCGTGTTCGCTCTACTTTGGTGCCAGCTCACCGTGTTTATCTGTTTTATCACCGTGCTCACATTTACTATACCTCGAGACTGTCATGACACGCAAATCAATTCGAGCTCCCACCTCGTGGCTCCGAGTTTTGCCCTATAGAGGCCCAGTCTCTTCTCTGGATGCACCCTTCATCCCTTTATGTTTATTTGTTCAGCTTTTCCCATCGGCCGGGAGAAATGTGCATTAATAGTCACTCTGGGATTCTGCTCGTCTGTGTTGCGAGCGGATCTCATCCAATGTAACTGCGTCTGCATAACTACTTATACCAGAGTAGCTCTCCCTCGATCCCTACCGGCTTAGCCAGACATGAACCGTTGTCTGTTTCCAGGGTCACCAAGTGGAGGTGGGGTAGGATCTTGGATAGTGCCAGCTCACTAATCCTGGCGCTACGTTGTCCCTATGCGCCTTAGACCCCATTACCCCTTTTGGAAAAAACCAAACGCTTCTGTTCTGCAACAGCTTGATATTAAAGAGAGTTGACTATTAAATAATATAAAATCAAGGACAAATGCTTCTGTTCTGCAACAGTTTTATATTAAAGAGAGTTGACTATTAAATAATATAAAATCAAGGCCAGTTACATATTTCGGACACATCAAACGATAGGAGCGCCTAGAGAATATTTTTTTTAAAACGTGTCTGCACCGCAAATTGAAAATGCGGCACCCACATGATAAGAAACCACAAACTTGTGAATGAGATCATGGCATCGTTAACATATTACAAGTATGTCTCCGTATATAGTCGTCCATATGTTAGTGGGTTTTTTCGTCACTCCTGTTGTTCGTTTGCTTGATAAAGGCCTTGTTGGTCGAAACGTTGATGTATATTGTCATTGTTTTTGTAATTTGTAAAACTACAGTTTCGCCATTAAAAAGGGTAAACTAGCTAAACTAGATCAAGTGACGTCAGTCGACCGGTCAGAGTTCACAGATAGCGGACGTAAAGGGGAACCAAGCTCAAAGGTCACGAATGTCGTCACATTTATTGCTGTAGACAAGATGTATTAATGCAAGGGACAATTCCATAAACTAATCTTATTATAAGAAAGTTTGTTATTTAGTACTAATATTTTATATAATTTTATACTATTTTTATATTTAATTGGGGATTCAGTCGATAATTAAACGGACTATTTGAGCTAGAGTACTCGTTTATCTGGGAAGTATTTTGGCTGCGTAAGAATGAGTATATCTTCCGGCTGAATGAAAATGACATTGTTTTGGCAATTATCATTGCAATGGCGATCAAAGGTCAGAGGTCGCAATGTTACATCTTATATAGGAACTTCTAAACTAGCCCCAGAAATAGTGCACGGCACAATGCTTGAAGTATTAGAGGCAAAATGATGAGCTTCAGTATACATAATATTTTTTAATTATGAGATATTATATAAATAACAGGATTGTTATATTATTCTGATATAATATTTATATTTTAGTGTTATATATTCAACTGTCAAAGCTAATCAGTGTCAAGTTAAAAGTAATAATTACGAAAAAATAATTTCTAAAATAATAAGTACACGTTAATTCTTTTTGATTTGGTAGGACCGGTTCTTACTGGCTCCTAATGACCAGGGGCGTATACTAATTAGTGGTAAAAGATTATGAATTTCAAATTTCAGACTGTGTATGCTATTTTAGCGTTATATATCAACTTTCAAAGCTAATCAGTATCTCGTTGAAAGTAATAATTATGAACAAATAATGTCTAAAATAATAAGTACAGGTTACTCAATATTTTTGGTGGGGCCGGGCCCCACTGACCCTTAATGACGAGCCGCCCCTGATTGTTAGTAATGTATTCTTCCAGTTTCTTTTATTAACAGACTCCCGAAAGTAGATCGCCCCAATCCTTCTGAATATTGTCAATAAATTTGCATGATTACTTACATATAAACCAGAATAAATCAGTTGCTACTGAACGACATCTGATTCCATTATCTGATCCGTGTATAAAATTGTATCCTTCATTGAAGATAAACCCAGCTCTGAACATAAAGGCGCAAACTTTTATATTTTGCAGCCCCCGACGCTCATTATCTGACGTGTTCTTAACGTTACACGTGACTTGCTAGTGTAAATTTAGCTAACCCTAACACAGACTAGAGTTTTTTTTTAAATCTACCTGTCATTGAAGTTAGAGACTTCATGCTTGCCGCTCAAGTCACAGTCTGCATTCTTGTTGCTCAAATTTCAGTCTTGGCAACCTATCCCGCTTGTCACGTCAGGCTCAAAGGGTGAACTTGTCACTCAAGTCTTACAATGCATATTTATCATTCAGTAATCGCAGTGGCAAATCTGCCTTTGCGTTTCCTGACTTCTAACATTGTACATATATTTTGTTTCACATCTGTTCAAAATACCTCTCTTTTGCTCTGTGCGGTGAACGGACAAAGAATATAGTCATTCGTCTTCTCATCTTCAATGGTCTAGCGGCGCTTGGACTGTTGCCCTTCGGCCTAATGCCAAATACCGTATAATACGAGGAATAGTTCATGTGTGTGACGTAGTGTCAGCTGAGATACACGAAGATAAAGAAACATACGAGACGTATTGTGAACGAATGTACACAAATATGCATGTTTTTGCAAGTTTGTTGATCTTGTTCTATATAATGTGCACCTCTTATTTGGTTTATCCCTAGGAGAATAAGAATTTCCCAACATAATCGAACACTTGTCACAAGAGAAGAAATAAGATAACAGTTCCATGATGTGTACACGTATGGTACTCTGAAGTATGTTTTGGTCAAACTCTGTTTAAGTGATTATTATGTGATGTACGCTAGATTCGAAACCGAAAAAATGGATGCTATGAACTTTCACCATGGTTGAT
This sequence comes from Arion vulgaris, assembly GCA_020796225.1. Classification (NCBI taxonomy): domain Eukaryota; kingdom Metazoa; phylum Mollusca; class Gastropoda; order Stylommatophora; family Arionidae; genus Arion; species Arion vulgaris. The sequence goes on along the minus strand of CM036761.1, from coordinate 22,838,425 downwards.
GTAATCGTTTGGGTTCGGTTTGGCCATATGCATGTCGATCTCTATTTCAGTGTTCCATATGACCTACCTGTTCCATCTATATTTTACTCTTTGATGTTTTAAAGATTGATTGATTATGTGGAGGGCTCTTATTGTAAATGTTTGTACTTGTATTGTTTCTTTCTTTGCTAACTTGTCTTCTTGATCATTACCACATGTTTTTGAATGCTTATCCATCGTTTACATAGATGATTTAATGTAATGGGATGTGGTTTGTTCAGTATGCATAGGGCTAGTTGGTAAATTTCACATTTACAAAGTCCAGAATATTCTGGAGCACGAATGGAAAGGAACTGATAAGAAAACAAAGTTCAGAATACTAAGAGCATGCATATTCCCAGTAGCAACGTATGAGTGTGAAGCATGGACATTTAATAAGGCAGTGGAAAAACATATATGTGCTTTTGAATATAAGTATTACAGAAGAGTCCTTCGTATATCTTGGATAGAGAAGAGAACAAATAGATCTATCCAGAAAGAACTCAAAATCAAAGAAAACTGGCTGATGCTACAAATAAGAAAGAGAAAATTGAGATATTTTGGACATATAGAAAGACATGAAGGGCTGGAGAAGACCATCATGGAAGGAGGCATACCGGCAAAGAGGAGAAGAGGAAGTCCACGGAGAAGATAGATTCAGGATGTAACTGATGGTTTGAAAATGACGACTGCAGAAGCAGGACATCTGGCCTATGAGAGAGAAATTCCGGAGGACTGTTGGGGTAGCAAAGTTCTGCTCAGGACAAGCTATTTGATGATGGTGAAGGGCAGACATTTAGTATTTACAAATAATCATGTTTTGAACCTTTGAAAGCGCAAAGTGTTCTGTATCCCTCCGTGTTTTTCTGGTTCCGTTGAAAATGGACATATTTATGGGATGGAGTCTATTAAAAGTTGAACGTTGTTAAATGTCTGTACATGAAACATATTTCTAGATTAAAACGACAATTCTGACAAAGTGATAACCCAGACTTTTCTTCCTCCTCTTTTTCTTGGTTCGCACTGGAATAGATATGTGTAAACCACTATATGTGGTTCTGTGGTTTGAGCCAAAGAAAGTTAGTGTTATGCTCTGTGGTTTATAGCAGTTGAGCTGTGATATGTTCTGCCTTTCTTCCCAGTACAACTGATTTCAGCATGCGTATTTTTGGATTCTCACGCCCCTGACTGACAGTCTCCCCCAGAGTTGCCAAATGTAAATCGGTTTTTAATGCTAGATTTTAGAAAATAAAATGCTAGAAATATTTGTTGAATGCTAGAAAAAATGCCCAAAAATATTTTATGTACCAATTGTGTTGTATTAATTACAGATCGATAGTATTTCATCGTAATTTGAGAAGCCAGACTGCACATCTTCTGTTGCCTTTTGAGCAATCAGACTGCACATCTGAAGTTTTTGTTGAGTCATATGAGTCCATTGTTCCAATTTTGGCGGTGACATCTTTAGGTAACTCAAAGTTTTTGTAACATTTGTTATGCCTCTTTAAGCCATATTTTACTGCAAGAATTACTGAAAGCATGAGCAGTTGCATTTTGTTTCTCATTTTATTTTTTAAAATATTCATGCTGCTGAATAACCGTCCCTCTTCAGCAATTTGGCAAAATTAATAAACTTTGGGCGAAAGTTGCAACTTCTTTGAATCCTCCCGAAGAATCTGTATAATTGAATACTCCAGGACAAAATCTCTCAGTAGTTGTAATATCAGTCCATTTAACCAAATGTATGTTATTGTATTGAATCTCAGTTGATGACTTCATTTGTTCATCAAAATGAAATAATTCTAGCAGGGGAATAATATGTTTCCTAATATGTGTCAGTGTATTTTGTACTGAGAACAAACTTATATTCTTCAAAATATCAATGGTTTCTGGCAGACGATTATGCAGATACTCGTATCTTGTAGCCATCTTCTTTTTGGTCTGCCTCTGCGTCCTAGGACCCTGCCCTCTAATATTGTTCTCTCCAGGCCATCGATACGCTTGATGTGACCAAAGAATCTAATTTTTCTGTATAGTATATTGTTTATCAGCTAATTGTCTGTAACATTCAGTTATTTCAGGGCCTCAGTGTTCTTCCTTTTTTCTGTCCATGATATTCGTAGGATCTTCCTTCCTGTAGCATTTAGTTTCGTAGGATCTTCCTTCCTGTAGCATTTAGTTTCGTAGGATATTCTTCCTGTAGCATTTAGTTTCGAGATCTTCCTTCCTGTAGCATTTAGTTTCTAGATCTTCCTTCCTGTAGCATTTAGTTTCGTAGGATCTTCCTTCCTGTAGCATTTAGTTTCGTAGGATCTTCCTTCCTGTAGCATTTAGTTTGTAGGATATTCCTTTCTGTAGCATTTAGTTTGAGGATCTTCCTTCCTGTAGCATTTAGTTTCGTAGGATCTTCCTTCCTGTAGCATTTAGTTTGTAGGATCTTCTTCCTGTAGCATTTAGTTTCGTAGGATCTTCCTTCCTGTAGCATTTAGTTTCCAAGGACTGGATTTTCGTTCTTATTGTTGAAAAGAGAATACTTAGCTAAAATATCATATCTACAATACTTGCAATGAGCTTCAGATGAATCAATTGGTACTTCAAGTAGCCACTTCGCAAAAGCAAGAACTTATGACCATTCATTACGAAATTTGTGCGGATACGTTGATGTAGCTTTACTCATATCTGAATGATGGATACACTTTATGATTTTAACACAGTCCTCCGTTGGTTTGGAAATGATTATAGCACTTAAGAACAGTCACTAATGAACTGCGAGCATATACAAAAGCTGGTAGCAAGCCAACAAGATTGAACAAGTTACACCATTACAGCTAAAGCTGTATCTAAGTTAAACGCGCGTCAGGGAGAGTACAAGTATGCCCCACACTGAGAAATTCATTACCCGGATCTCGCCGTAGCACATTTTCTGTGTTTGTTCGTCTTGTTTTTGTTGATTTTATGATTCATGGACCAAACTAAAAGAAATGCTAAAAATGATAACTAATTTTTTGTAATGCTAGATTTCCTGCTAGAGGCTAGATCCAAACTTTTAGTACTAGATCGCCAAAAATAATGCTAGATCTAGCATTACAAATGCTAGATTGATTGGCAACACTGGTCTCCCGGCTGACTGTGGTTCGTTCTGGTGGATGCAGTCTATAGTACATCCCAGGATTCCGGGCCTATATCTCTGAAGTGAGTCCTGAGTAAAGGGACACCACCGCAGCCGTACGTGACACGGTAGGTCGTTTGCGTTAAACACTTCTTTTCACTTCTAAACACTTTTTAAATTGGCTCTTAAATTTGTAAAGTACTTTACTAAAGTACTAAAGTAGAATAAGAACAATTTGGAAATTCTGACCCTCTGGATTCTTGAGTACTTGAACTACACATACTTTGGGCTATTTTCATATGCATTATGTTTAAAGCTGTGATTGTCGAGAACATCATTACTGGCGGAGCAAACACCTACAATAGTCAGAAGAAATTTAGTTGAAAGGCGCCGTTTGATCAAAGCACCATCAAGAAAAGAGTGGTAACGCAAAGTTTACCAGTGATCGTTGAATCTGTTGCAGACAGAAGACGTAGATTAAAGAATAAATATTATTTATTGGAAATAATCCATATATGTTTAAAACTGATAACCAATGTGGAACAATTTCAAAAATGTTTGTTAATTCATAGCCAACTCTAATATTGGACCGTATAACTGACCAGGGAAACCCTGATCTAGTTTGAGTTGGAAAGGGGATAGGGGGTGCTGGATATTGTATATAATAATAAAATAATAATTCCTCTCGTACCGTTATACGTTACATAGGGCCTGCAAGTAATTTCTCCATACTGCTCTATCCTGGGCAACTCGCTTAATCTCCTCCATGGAACTGAGACCGATATTTCCTGCCTCTCTCAGCAAAGTTCGTTTCAGGGTCTCCTTAGGTCGACCTCTCTTTCTTGAACCCTTTGCATCCCACTTCAATGCCTGCTTTGATATTCGTTGATCATTTCTCCTCAAGGTGTGTCCAACATATCTCCATCTTCTCTTTCTTATAACAGTTGTCACTAGTGGTTGACCAGACATGTCTCTGATTTCATCACTTCTCCTGAATTCGTTCCATTTTATATTGTATATGTTTGATCTCAAATCTTTTTTTGCACTTCTACTCAATTCTATGACTCCATGGTGATTTATTGATGAAAATTTTTTTAATAATACTGATATTCCTTATCGTTAAACTGAACTTGTTACATAATATAACCTTGATTTAGCACGTTGTGTTGATTTAAACATAAATTCATCTATATACAACAATACTGGAATGCGAGGTCACGAGACGGTTTGGGTCTTATTTCATAGAATTTTTTCATAAGTCCGTATGGGTTTATAGTTGGCTATGGTTACATTTAGGATGAGCTTAGTGAATAGTTCTGTGCTAAATTTTATATTACAACTTTTGAACTTGATCCAGTGTAGTATTGTATTATACAACGTACTGCTAAAGTAATTAAACACATTCCAATAGTTGGAATTGAGTTTTCCCCACTTTGAACAAATATAATGAGTTATTCTGTGTAGCCCTGCATTCTTTTAAATGGTACACTAATTTCAATATATTCATTCCTCACCTGGAACATGCAGAAATAATACTCTAACATGTTCTGGATTTCGTCTTTGGTGCGATCAGTAAACTAACACTTGTTTGACTTGACATTCACCTTCTCATAGCAAGCGTTTCTTAACAAATACTCACAGTACTAACAGAAACAGTTTACGCCATAGCACAATGACTAGTGCTTTCTGGAAGCCTGGTCTCGTGTTCAAAATCCCTATTTGGAGTGGCATTTGATTTCATGCGACAAGGCTTTCAGGTAGAATCAACACCAATTGGGTATTATAGAAAAACTTGGAAATAAAAAGGACCGTCTGATGTTTGTAACATTCGCCATCGTGTGCCATGGTTAAAGAAAACAAAGTACAGGAATAACACTGTATCGCCAATATACCATATTGAATGAGCACATGCTCTTTACTTACCTCTTAAATATGATTAGTACTTTCTTTACTGTCTGTAATACCTCTTTGTGGGCGGTGTAGGACGGGAGGGACATCAGCATGGGGAATTTAATGGCTGGTGCACTCACCCCGACACTGTTCAAGTTAAGATGTTTTCTTTATGCTCTCGACAGAGAAAAGCTTCTTGGTCTTACCGTGAATTGAACCTGAGTCTCCCACAAGGGATCCGCAATACCTTTTCTAAAAGAAATAATGTGGCTACTTAAAATGGGCAAGCAGACGAACACAAATATGTTGTAACTGATATAAAGTAGAATAAATAGTAACAACAACGAAGACTGAGACAGAGATAGCCTTTCAGAAATAGCTATAACAGATCTATCTTGTGTTGGTGTTTAGCTCCTATAAATGAACCTATCTTCACTAATTCTCAGACGAAGCGACCGCTAGTGTCTGCGTGCTGGTGTCAGCAGTTCAGCGCGACTGTGCCCTTATCAGTACAGCATTCCAAGGGATGAAACACATTCTCAAAAAGTCTACAATGTAGCAAAAGCTACATTACAGGATTAATTTTTGCTGATATTTTCCAATTGTCTTCTTTATATACATAAATATTTGTGTTTCCCACAGTGAGATACTGATTAATTGCAAACAAGATGATCTGTATTATTCGTTTTACTGGCAAGGAAGAAATGTGTTTTGTTTGCGTATCCTTTCACTCATTGTCATTCCGGTACCCGACACGACAAGAGCAACAGTAGAAGTGAACTTATTGAATTTTGTCAGATGCAGAGCAATTAACAACAACTCGTGACTCAAAGATGATAAATGCATGACAAGATCGGCGTTCAAGCGTGGGTTCTTTTAATAGACATATTTGACAGTTTACGGTTGACGGCCAGTCTCAACTGTCTGGATAACGAATTTCGGAACATGGGCGTAACGGCGAATGTGAGAAAGGAAGGGAACGAAATGATTGCCATTCCAACTATTTTCTCCTTCAGCAAGATAACATTTCTTCAATACACGGAGCTTTGAAGAGTGGGTCTCGAGGTTGAAGTCAGCTCAAAATTCATTCCATGTACATGTACTTTGAAATAAAACTAGAACTATTGAATGATAGTTTATCATTTACGTTGGATGAAGTATAATTACAAACTGCAGTATAATACAAAGAAATCTTGAAAACCAAAATTATGAGTACAAGACATATGATTTCACAGATCACGCCTCTATCAGTAATATTGTGATGGAATCTAACATGTGTTTTCCTGTTGATGTTAGTGACACATTCATATGAGAGTTACACAGCACAATACAAGTAGAACATTGCAAGATATAGAAAATACATGAAGTGGCAAATCTTTTTAGACGTCAACTTCAATATACTCAAAGACATCAGTGGTCAGCATGAGATTTGTTTTCAAAGAGCTGGCTCTGGAATAATACAGGTGGCAGCAATATTATACTTTTTTTTCTGTTCCTCATAGCTTGGGTACGCTGTTCACAGACACTCGGTACTAATGATATATATGACACGGTCTCACTCGCTATACGTTATTCTCTTCAACTTGTTGAACAGATGATAAAATATGAAAACAAAAAGTAAGGTAATTTTACAAAGCACAAAAACAAGACAAGCCGACGTTTCTATAAATAGGTCCTTATCAAGTACATGATACAAGGCAACACGGAATACACACGCAGTCTTGTATAATTATAAAACACACACTGTAAAACCAAATAAATGTATGTGAACAAAAGGAAATAATCACAAGAAACTATTTCACACATGCGCACGCACACATACGTTCTGGGAATCAGTTTACTGTGGCCGTTGTTGTGTCTGACTGTATACTATATATTTTACTATACATACTTTGGTTCCTTTTACTAAACATATTGTTAAACATTATTTTAATATATGCTGTATATATTACCATCTTGACTACACTGCTTCTTCTAGTGTAGTCCGATCACTGTTTGTTGTGTTCTTATCATCTTTATCTTGTCTTCATTGTGTTCCAGTACCGTAACTTTGATCTTTACTCCAAAATACACATTTTCTTTTACATATGGGAACGGTTATGGCTAGATTAACTGTCAAATTCAGATTACAGTGCTCATTAGTCATAGTCCACTAAATTTTATGTCTGATGTCTAATACTGTTATTTTCATAACCCTGTTAATAGTAGGTAAGAAGATACTTTTTCAGTCTAATTCTTTCATAACGTTATGTTGCTACCACCATAGCACGTTTGGCTCGCAGCTTCATATACGCCCTAATATAACAAAAAAAGACACTTGTCTTAGGTTGAAAGAGACGTGACTCTACCATATATAGGCTTACTCCCCTACTTAACAAAGAAACTTACAGCTCCATGTGTTCTCTGTCTGCATCAATTTCACTGCTGGTGTACTTTTCATATTCTAACATATGAAATTGAGAGCTTCATTTTGGAGTTTGTCTAATTTTGCTTGGGTGGTTTTACTTGTTAATTATAGTTGAAGATTGTAGCCCATGACCGATATAACATATCACATGGTGAAATCTACGAAGCTGTTTGCACAGTTCAGACACTATGGCTTGCAGTCCTGTCAATTTTCTGAACTGAAGTGTTTGGAGTGTTGCTCTTGAATATGTCAAAAGTGCCACACAGTCTGAACCAACTTCAATAGAATCTCATTTACTATCTTGATTGTCTGTATGTCTGCATCATAGTTATAACATAATTTATCCGCTGCTACTTTGATCATATCACTAACGTTGTTGGAATATTTCAAATACATAAGAATATTCTAAATTATTTGTTGCATTCTGTACTTATTCATCGTCTATATTCGGGTTTGTAGCTCCTGAACATTTTCTTTCATTCAGGAAAGAGCAGACAGGTCCACCGGTTTGGAAATTGGGTAATAGCTTGACAACCTATTTCTGTAAACAAAAATGATCTCGTTACGGAAAAAAACACGATAGAAAACTTTGCACCGTCTGAATGGAATGAAGCAAGCCAGATAACAGACCCAAAGACAGCTGAGGATCAAACCCGGAAGAGTATGGAACGCCATGAGGTACTATTGTAACAGGGTAGCAGAGACGACGCCATAATATATTCCCAAATTACGGTTCTTGGTTTCAGAGGGAAACTATTAATATGTGGCTTGAAATTTACGAGAGAAAAAAAGTGGAGTGTGCTCCCTTGGACGTCGGATGTGGCGGCCATTGGTCAGTCCAAGTTCCGGATGAAAAGTTGATAAAAGGACGCTCAGCACACGGAGTTTTATTTAAAGAACCAAGATTCAGAGGAAGCAACGGAAGTAACGAATATGATCAACAAATAAACATGGTACAGGTATTAAGAGCTTCCGAAAAACAAATAGACAAACACGGACTCGAACCACTTACCCTAGTCCTTACGACACCAATCACCTAGCTTAGCAATACGAGCGTTTTTACGTACACAACCAATGAGCCATTCTAAAAAATGACTCACGGGGGAGTGTCTTTGTCAAACGCTCGTTATTTAACTAGACACAGAACAATCAGGTAGGGTTCGTTCCAACAATGTCTGCACAAACACATGCTATAAGCTTATTGTGATTGTATATATTAGAGACGAGACAATATCATACATACACACATGTATACACATATAACAAACATGCATACATCATTCAAAGTAGCTTCAAAATGTATTATAAGATGAGCACACGGAGTTTTATTTAAAGAACCATAGAGGAAGCAACGGAAGTAAGAATATGATCAACAAATAAACATGGTACAGGTATTAAGAGCTTCCGAAAAATCAAATAGACAAACACGGGCGTTTGAGAAACACACTCCCCGTGAGTCATTTTTTTAGAATGGCTCATTGGTTGTGTACGTAAAAACGCTCGTATTGCTAGGCTAGGCGATTGGTGTCGTAAGGACTATGGTAAGTGGTTCGGGTCCCGTGTTTGTCTATTTGTTTTTTCGGAAGTTCTTAATACCTGTACCATGTTTATTTGTTGATCATAAAAGGACACAACACGGCAGTTCAGACACAGATTCAGAACAAATACGGAGAGGAGCTCGCGGGGACAGGCTGTCTGGCAGAATATAGAAGCTTTGGCAATGGAGAAGAGACCATGCGGTTTTCAGTTGACTTGTGCAGGGAAGTAGTTAGTAACATAAATCAAGTAGCAAGTGTATTTTATAACCAGCGGCAGTTCTCAGCACACATACCCAGAGAAGCAAGCAGGGAGAGACAGTCTGTCGTCATATCGGAGTTGGGTAAGGTAGTTCGGCGTCGGTTTCAATTAGGAATTCTTGCTGGGAGTAGAGTGAAAGTCATCATCAGTATATTTTCGACAACCTCGTGTTGGTTCAGTCTACGATAGTCAGCCTGAAAAGTATTACCGGCAACTAGTGTTGGTCAGTTTTACCAGTCAACTACCATATTTGATAGCCATCATCAGTATATTTTCAACATTAAAGATCGTCCAACAGTTTCACGAGGGCATGGAGGCACGTGTACTTGATGAAGGGGAGCTGTCGGAAGCCGTCCATGTCACCAACGGCGTCAAACAGGGCTGTATCTTCTTCTTCTTTTGTCGTCACACTGCTACCGGGTTGTTGCCCAGTGTCGTGGTTTTCTGTTTTTGTCTTGCGCTGTTCTAGTGGCTTGTGTGATTGTTATCTTTGCTCTTTCACAGGATTCTGCTACGCCATCTAACCATCTTTTCCGTGGTCTTCCTCTTGCCTTCTTTCCCGATGTTCTGTTGTAGAAGACTCTGTATACTGTGGAGTTTGGATGCATTCTTATTAAGTGGCTAAACCACTTCATTCTTTGTTTATCTATGTAATTCAAGCACGGTTTTGTGTCAACTTTCTTTCTTATGCTGATGTTGGTGATTCTGTCTTTTCTTGTGTTGTTGGTAACTTTTCGCAGGCAACGCATTTCACATGTAGTTATTTTTGTGACTGCGCTTTGCTCATTGTCCATGTTTGGCTCAGGTAACACAAAGTAGGTATAAAAATGCTGTTGATCATCTGTTGCTTAGCTGCCTGTGAAATTTTTGGGTGCCTTAACAATGGGGCTAGCTGGTATGTTACAGCATTTGCTTTTGTACTCTAGCCTCTATCTCTCTATCCAGTTTTCCGTCTTCTGTGAATATGCTTCCTAAGTATTTGAATTCTTTCACTTGGTTTATTTTAGTGACATTGACATGGATGTCTAGATTATTATGTTTTCTTCCCATATTCATTATTTCTGTTTTAGTGTTGTTGATTTTCATGTCATGTTTTACACAATTTTTGTTCAAGGTGTCAATATGATGTTGTAGATCTTGTTCATTTTGATGTATCAGGCACTGATCATCTGCAAACAGCAATTCATTTATTTCATCATTATCTGAATTTGACTCTTGAGTTATTTTATCCATATATGCAATAAAGAGTAGTGGTGAGAGGACACAACCTTGTCTAACACCTGATGTAATGGAGAACCAGTCGGTCATTCCTTCTGTTGTTCTTATTGTACTCTGGCTATCTTGATATAAGGCCATGATATTACCTAATAGTTGTCTCTGGACGCCATATTCTTCAAGGATCTTCCATAGTTTGCACCTGTTTACTCTATCAAATGCCTTTTCTTGGTCTATAAATATAAGTTGTTTACTTTGATTGTATTCAATTGTTTGTTCGCAGATCTGTCTTAGTGTAAATATTGCATCTGTGCAGCTCTTACCCTCCTAAACCCAAACTGGCTATTGCTTAACTGGGGCTCTAATATATGTCTTGCTCTTCGCTCCAATATTTTTGCAAACATTTTTCCTATATGGCTCAAAAGAGAGATACCCCTGTATGTTTCACACTCTCTTTGTCTCCTTTGTTCTTCCATATTGGGACTATAGTAGCTCTCTGCCAGTCATCTGGAGCCTCTTGTGCCTCCCAGGCTATGTTAAAATTCTGGTCAGCCATGTTATTGCTGTTGTCTTACACGCAAGTAACATTTCTGTTGTTATGCCATCTATCCCTGCTGCCTTCCGTCTTTTGCTTTGATTTAGTGCCATTTCAACTTCGGATTCTAAAATGTTCAATTGTTGGTATTTTCCATGTTTCATTTGAAATGTTTCTGTACCTTGTGTTTCGCAGTTTAACAGTTCCGTAAACTATTCTTTCCATCTGTCTTTAATATCTTTGCTGTTGGTAAGAGGTTTCCTAGACTGTTATTTATAATGGTGACTGGATTAAATTGTTCTTCTCTTAGCCTCATTGCCTTAATGCTTCTGTAAAATTTTCTTGGTGTCTTAGTGCATAGTTCAGCTAAATGTTCTCCATATTTTGCCCAAGATTCTGATTTTGATGACTTTACTTTATTTTTACTATACATTCTTGCTGTTCTGTATTTGGTGTAGTCTTCATCTAATTTTGACTTTTGCCACCTGTGAAAACATTTTTCTTTTCTTGTATAGACCTTTTAACGTCTTCATTCCACCATGCTGTGTGCTTTCTGTGCTTATTTAACTTTTTAAGTCCACAATTTTCTTTCACTATTTCCATGATATTTGTTTTGAAGATTTGCCATTCTTTATTTATGTTGCTTACTCCCTCTAGGGTGTTAAAAACTGATATAACTGCTCCTTCAATTTGATTCTTAATTTCATTATTATTTAGCTTTTCAATATCTATTATTTCAATTTGTTGAGTTGTACTCCTGTCTTGTTTTCTAATTGGTTTTTGTAGAAATAGTACCACTGGTCTATGATCAGAGTCTAATATTGCATTTGGGATGGCTCTAGCGTTTTGTATTCTCCATCTTTCACTCTTTTTGCTAGTATAAAGTCGATCTGTGATGCTTGATTAATATTATTCCATTTATACCAGGTTAATACAGGGCTGTATACTGGCCTAAAAACTCTTCAGCATGATGTTTGCTGCCATGCTTATGGATGTCTTTTGGGAAGGCGACGAACATGGGTAAAGATTAGATACAGGACAGACGGTAATTTATACAATATTCGGAGGTTTAAATCCCCCACCAATGTAAAAGAATCAACTATCTCAAACCTGTTGTTTGCTGATGACTGCGCCCTTGCTACCAACTCTGAGGAAGAAATGCAGACTTAGATGGACAAGTTCTCAATGGCCTGTGATAAGTTTGGCCTCACTATTAACACCATAAAACAGAGGCCATGCTCCAGCCCGCATCTAGAGAGCAGTACTACGACCCAATCATCAAATATTAAACACCATCGTCTCCTGCCAACGGACAACTTTGCTTATTTTGGCAGCCTCCTATCCAGATCGGCAAACATAGATTCTGAGGTCAACAATAGGATATCCAAAGCCAGTGCTGCGTTCGTAAGGTTACCTGTCACTGTCTGGGAGCGGAAGGGGATAAGCGTAGCCACAAAGCTGAAAGTTTACCAGGCCATAGTGCTAACCACGTTGCTGTGCGCAAGCGAGACATGGCCAGTGCATAGCAGACACGCAACCAAATTAAACCACTTCCACACAAGCTGTTTACCCAGAATACTAAAAATAAACTGGCAGGACAAAATTCCAGACAGCGAAGTCCTCACAAGAGCAAAGATCCCAAGCGTTAACACCCTGTTGCAGAAGACCCAAGTCAGATGGGCCGGTCACGTTGCTCGAATGCCTGATAAACGCATCCCAAAACAGTTGATGTATGGCGAACTTGAAGGGGCAGACGTTCAGCTGGTGGACAGAAAAAACCGCTTCAAAGACACTCTTAAAGTGTCTCTGAAATGCTTCGATATAGACACCACGTGCTGGGAATCCTTTGCGCAAGATCGCCAAATGTGGCGATGTAACAACAAAAGAGGAACCCGCATAGCTGAAAATCATCGTGTTGTTGAGGCACAGAGAAAACGAGCTGCGCGAAAAGACATAGCACACTACACACACATGTCTAACCTTGATCATGTATGCCCCACCTTTGGTAGGGGATTCTGTTCTAGAATTGGACTTTACAATCACCTCCGCACACACCAGAAAGGTGCAGCAGCACGCGTCTGAGATTGTTGTCATCATCGCTTGCGATGGACGACTATATATTTTCGTCAACCACGTGTGGCCCAGAAGTAGTTCTTTTATTCAAGGTAGACTTAAGACTCGCGTGAGTTTTTAGTGATATAAACTAGACATGAAGAAGTTAATTAATTAGGTAAAGTGAGAGAGGCGACACAAGGACAAAAGAGACTGGAGCATTCCTTTAAGAATAGTTTCATAGATAGTGTACGGTTTTAGTTAACAATTTTTGACTTCCGGTTTACAATGGCGCTAAACGAACGTATCGGGTAGCGTCAGCAATAAATTTTGGTCACTTGCTTCCGTGACCTGGATTACTATTTTTCCTTCATTTGGACGCAGGATATATTGTGTTATTCACGGATATGTTTTGTGGTGTAGTTAAGCGACTCAGAAGTACGATGGTGACCGATCAGAATTGCGATCGCTTCCGACACGCCGCTTTCGCTATGTTTTAAATACGGCGGTCCGGGGTAGGTAGAACCCTTAAGCCTAGAAAGGCAATCTGCCAATGGTAGGAGGATTCCAGAAATGAAATCTCAACCGTCGAAGTCGGAAGATGCATGCCCAAGCGGCACGGGAATAAAAACGCGCATCTACGCACTACAACCGAAGCTATGCAACCAACACTATTCCGAAGCTATGCAACCAATAGCGACTGAAGATGTTGAAAAATTCACAAGTCGAAGTTTGTGCAATCAATTAGGGGGGCAGCGACCATAAACCTATAATAATCTTCATGAAAGAACAGAGGAACACCCCAAAGGGAACACTCACCCCCAGCTGGAACCATAAGAAAGCAAATTGGAATATCTTCTCCTCACACCTAGAAGCCATTAAGAACATGAAAATAAAGAAAATAGCCCTAAATCGCAAACTCCAAATATTCAACAACTGGGTTCTAGATGCAGCAAAAATAAGTATACCAAGAGGAAGAAGGGAAGACTACCGACCCAATTGGTCCCCTAAACTGGAAGAGCTTCACGCTGAACTCAGCATCCAAAGAGAAAACATGGAAACAGACCCCACAGATGAAAATGTTACCCAACACAAAAAGACAAAGGCAATATTTACTAAAGAAAAGAAGAAAAACATGAGAGACAGTTGGCATGAAAAACTGCCTCCCTAAATCTAGAGAAAGACACTAAAAACTATGGAACCTCACAAAAACCCTAAATGGTGACAGGACAGAAAGGACCAAACTGTGCTACACACAGACACAGGATTTGTCACCGGCAGAGCAGCAGCAGACCTATTAGCTAGAACCTATCAATCGGAAAGTCAAGTCCAAATTCAACAGGCAAGAAAAAAAAAAGTTAAAAACCAGTCAAAGCAACTATTGAATAGTCTAAACTCTACAATCCCAACAGATAGAATTTACCTGCAGGAGCTAGAAGACCAAATAAAAAGCTAAAGGAGAAAAAGGCACCTGGAGCGGATGGAATTACCAATGAATTCCTTAAACACCTTAATCCTCTTGGCAAAAGGTTTCTCCTCAGCATTTTCAACCAGAGCTGGAAAACAGGTCAAGTTCCATCAACCTGGAAGGAGGCACACATCTACCCCATCTTGAAACCAAGCAAGGACAAAAATAACCCAACGAGCTATAGACCCATCAGCCTTCTCAGCTGTGCAGGGAAATTGATGGAGAGGCTAGTAAACAGGAGATTGACATGATACCTAGAAACCAATTTATTGCTTACCCCCGCCCAGACTGGATACAGACAAAACAGAAGCATAGAGGACTAACTGGCTTACATCACCCAGGACATTGAAAACGCCTTTCAGGAAAGAAATAAAGTAACAGCCATATTCTTTGACCTGTCCCGGGCATTTGATACGGTATGGCACGATGACCTAATGCTGAAAGTCCTATAAACAGGAGTCTCCCACAACATGTTCTCCTGGATCAGAAACCTCCTCTCCCAACGTGCAGCCAGAGTAAAAATAGACAACCACCTCAGCAAGATGCAAAAAAATGAAGGAAGGAGTTCCACAGGGCATTGTGATAGCACCAACGCTATTCCTAATATACATAAATGACATCACCAAATGCTGCCCCTAGAAGGTCTCAAACAGCCTACATGCAGACGACTTCGCAATCTGGACAGCTGCAGAACACTCAAAAAACATCCCATCTACTACAAAAAACAGTGGAAAAAGTGGAGAACTGGACAAAAGCTGGGGCCTCAAAATTAACCACACAAAAACCACAGCAACTGTTTTTCCCTCTCCCCACGCAAGAAAAAAGTATTCATCAATTTAGAAAACGAAACAATACCTCAAACAGATACACCCACCTTCCTTGGAATCACCATAGACAGCAGACTTACCTGGAAGCCAAACATAGAAAAAAATTCAAAGAAAAGCCATACAAAGACTTGCTGTGATGAAGAAACTAGCTGGTACGTCCTAGGGCGAACATTCAAAAATATTAAAGCAGGTCTACACGGGAGCAGTAAGACCCATCATGGAATATGGCTCCAGCTCTTGGACAACAGCAACCAAAACAAACACACAAAAACTAGACAAGGTACAAAACATGCGCCTAAGAATAACTCTGGGAGCAATGAAAAGCAGTCCTATCATAGAAATGGAAAAAACCGCAGACTCTAGAACTCCGCAGAAAATTTAAAACACTCATCCAGTTTTAAAAACTAAAACGGCTAAAAGAACACCCTCTACACACAAAATTTCAAGAGAAAACAAAAAACAGACTTGCAAGGAAAAATCCCAACCATCTGGCCAGAGAATTTCATATGTAACATTCAGACATCCTAGAAACTGACCTAGAAATGTGGGAACCCATAATACCAGAGCCATGGCCATGCTAACAAAATATGGCCCAAATACACCTAGAAGTCCCATGAATAATCTCAAAACAAATACAAACAGAGACAGAGCAAAGAGCCAGGTCACTCCAAATGCTACGAGAGCAATATCCCACACGCACATGGACACATGTGTTCACAGATGGCTCAGCTACAGATGCTATCAGAAAAGGAGGCAGCGGAATCTACATCACTCACCCTCAAGGAAACACAGAAACACACTCTCTGGCAGCAGGAGAAACATGCACCAACTTTAGAGCAGAGGCAACAGCCCTTCTTGCAGCCATACAGATTCTCAACGACCAGCAAGTGTCAGCAAAAATATTGCAATCTTTAGATTCAAGATCCGTTCTTCAGGCTATCTCATGTCCCAGACAAGATAAGCTCATTCAGGACATACGGCAAAATATCAGCTTGTTGTCAAAAAATCCGAACTGGTCTTACAGTGGATACCAGCACACTGTGGCATTCCAGGAAACGAAAAGGCTGACAAACTTGCAAGGGCTGGGGAGGAGGGTGGAGAGCCTAAAACAACACCACCCAACACAAAGTTTTACAGTAGCAAAGACTCTCCTGAAACAATCCAGGAAAATGATCTGGAGAAAAACAAATGGAGGATATAACCCAAAGCACGACAGTATAAATACATTAAACAGAAAAATACAGACCACAGTCTTCAGACTTAGAACGGGACACTGCAGTCTCAGAGTACACCTCCACAGAATGGGTCTCAGGGACTCGGCAGCCTGCACCTGTGGAGCATCTAAGCAGTCCCCAGAGCACATCCTGCAAGACTGCCCTAGTCTGAGTAGTGAGAGATTGGAGATCTAGCCAACAGAAACAACACTACAAGACAAACTATGGGGAACCGGTGAAGATCTCAAGCGCACCGCCCTGTTTATGACACATGCCGGAGTAGTCGCATAGCAAAAGTTGATCGCAGAAGCAGAAGTTAACAGTTTAATTTGGATGTGCTTTTATTTCAGGGGTTAATTACTAGCTGCATGTATAAATTTATATTATTATTTGTAGAGATAAATGTCGATTATCACATAGTTACTAATTCAAGAACGGTTAGTTGTTAAAACAATAGAGTTGGTATATTTTGTTGTGTTGAAGAAGTTGAAATATTGTATGGGAATTTGAGAGAATTATAGGCATACTATATTATATGTAAGGATCTGCACAATGATACGGTTACACTATATGTCGAATGACAACTGATCGGCAGATATGGAAATCACTTGTGAATGTCTTATGTGTCAACTATGATATAAAGGGTATAACGTGGTGACTCAGTGGTTAGTGCACTGACTTCTATAGGCTAATAATATTTTCGAATGGTATTTATTTCAATCGCAAACGGCTACCTGGTCGATCCAGTCTCAACTGGCTACCAAAAGCAGCTATTTGACGTAAATTACGGTCGGCATAAATGCTGATCACATGACTATTGGTCATAGAATAATTTGGGCGTAACACCCTATGCCTCAATATACCATATTGTATTAAAAATGCTTTTTTAAAATTACTATTATGACATGAAGAAAATATAAATGGACGATGAACAAACTGTACTTATTCTAATTTAGAAAAAAAAAACCTTTGTAAAAGTTTGGATATATTTTATACAGAAAAAAAGTACCTGCGTTTTGGTGGCCGTACCCCCTTTAAATGACTCCTTACAATCTGTTTGAAATGCTTCTATACTGTAGTTATCTACATTGTCGTCTCCACTCTCCGTTACAGTGCGAACAGATTATAAGAATAGCAGCTATTCACCAACAGTGTCAAATATCCTTGTATATGTGTTGGGCTCCTACGTGTCAGTAGCGGAGACGACGTGACCCAGACGAACTCGTTTGAATCCGTAAAGATCAACGGTACAATGCTTCTGTTCATCGACACCTCGTATCCAACACAACTACTGCTTTGCCCTTTCTATTACACCTAGTGTTTTCCAAGATTACTAAAATCTATTGTTGTGTATATTGCATAATGAAAGGCCTTCACAGAAACACAACAGACTGCTATGTCTATTGCAGAGACATGTACACGTTTTTGAGATTTATTTGCGATACATTTTCAGGATGTTGATCCTAATTTGACATTTGAAAACAGGTATGGGGAAAATCAAGCAAAATTGCACGACCATTCAGTGTCGTGCACGATACAGAGAGGCGGCCGCATCAGGCGAGACCGTAAGTAGGGCGGCATAAGCAGCGAAATAAAAATTGAAGGTTATTTTAAAGAAAAAACATTTAAGGAGCGGCATTTCGAAGACTTGCGTCATACTGAGAAAATATACCGCACGGGCCTGCGACCATTGACATATCGTACTTTACTACTGGAGACAAAAAGTATTGTACAAGTCCAGACATATTTTATGTGGAACTTTCTGAAAGACAAGGAAGCAGAATAAAAACAACGAACGGACTTTCAATAAAAATTATTTGGAACATGCTTTGCGAGTTTTCATAAGTTCTATATAACATTTTTCAAAGCCTACTGTTTCGTTTACGATAACACTGCTTTCTTCTTCGATGGTAATAAATTGAACTTTGTTTCTTTCCCTGTCATCGAATGTCGTGTAATGATAGATGTATGTGTTTGTAAGTTATTTCTTTGTTCTACAGGGTGTTCAACTTAAAAGCAGCCCCAGTGATAAATAGAAATTTGCCAGGTATGCATTGCGTCTCCGTCTATTTACTATTTAAACCGGTTCTGACTAGCTTGTCCTACGTCACATTTGTTCATCGCCCCTTCCCGCACTACAATTACACACCATCACACAACCTTGACCTATACTACGTCATAACTGAACCTTCTCATTTCCATACATATATGCCAGATTCGCTCCATTCATGGGCTGCTTTTAAGTTGAACACCCTGTATATAATGTGTTTGATATAGGAATATGACATTGGAAGAACATATTCTTCACATCATGTGACATATATTCCTTACATCACATGACGTTTGACATCAGACACATTGATAAAACCATCATCACTGGAATTCGATAACAACCAAAACTAGCTATTATTATATGAAAAAACATGAAAACGTTACAAATTTAAAATATCTTACCTAAGTAATGCAAAAAAGGGAATAGAAAATGGAAAAACAAAATATGTATCTCAATGTGGCAAAAACAAACTTAATGACAACTGATTAAACAAGCGTGGCCGCCCGAGTGTTTACCGGGGCCCACATTTGGGGTGTAAAGAATAGAACCACTGATACCTGCCACGCATGTCGTAAGAGGCGACTAAGCAGGTTAGGCTGAAATCGGATGCATGTGTCCTAAATGTGTAGAAGTCTATGCGTTTAGGGGCCTACCAAACCAATGTGCAACGTATACACGTTCCTGGCAAAGATCAAACATATCACAAAGAGTGATTAAAATTGGTCATAAAGAACGAACGCAAAGAAGAAGAAGAACAAGCGTGGCAACTTATATTTATTTTATCAAGTGAGAGAAACAGTTTTGAATATCTCGATTCACTGCTAACAAGAGATGAAAGCTGGATAAAGGAAATTTAAAGAAGAACAAACATAGCCTTACAAAAACTTTTAAAAAAGTACAAACGCTATGGAATGCAACTGATTAGAATACTAAGAACAGGAATATTCCCAATGGGTGTGACTCATGGACGTTTAACAAGACAATAGAAAAACATATGGTCTGTGATATGTTTGGCCTTACCACAGGCAAACTGGATCGATTCTAGGCCATATGGCTAAAATCAGTGTAGTATCTGTATCGCTTAATATCTGGTACTTGGCTTAATGGGTCATCAAGATAATGGGCCTGTGTTACAGAACTAGTGCCCACTTGATCGAAGCCAAAGGTTCAGTACTTCATTAAACGCCAAATGGCAAACACTACCCTTACAAAATTCCGAGCGCCCTCGATCGAATGATTGACTGTGCTTGATAGTTTTAAAACGTTTTCAGGTTCTCTAGTACTGGGTCCACCTGGTGTAGAAGTCCGAGGGGGCCCAATTAAAAAAATAATCTTAAGTGTAGTGCCCACTTGATTGCGACCAAACTGTGGGAGCCTTCATATAGCCAATAGGCAACTTAATATATATATTTTTTTAAACTCCAACCAGCTCCCATTCGAAAGAATGACGACGCTCAGAGTTTTTACACGTTCAACCGTAACTGGAACCAACCTCCGCGGCACTGCTGGATAAGTGCCCAATTATACATATTTTTAATGAGATCATGTTTCAGTCCGCCCCTAGAGCGCAGTACCACGATCCTGTCATCAATATTAAACACCAGCATCTCTGCCAGCGGACAGAAAAAAAGCTTTAAATGCTTCGATTTAGACTCCACGAGATGGGGGCACAAAATGTGGTGATGTAACCACACAAGAGAAATTCCCCTAGCATAAAATCGTTGATGGTGAGACGCTGCGAAAACGAGCTCCGCAAAGAGACAGAACGCACAACAAACAACCGTCCAACCATGATCACGTATGCCCCACATGTGGTAGAGTAGTGTGTTCCAGGAATGTCCTCTACAGTGACCTCCGCACACACCAGAGAAGTGCATACCACACGTCTGAGGCTGTTGTCATCAGTGCTTGCGATGGCTGGCTATTATTACTAACAAGGCAGTAGAAATGCATAGGAGTGCTTTTGAATATAAGTGTTACAGAAGACTCCTTCGTATATCATGGACAGAGAAGAGAACAAATAGATATATCCAGAAAGAACTCAAAATCAAAGAAAACTGGATGATGCTACAAATAAGAAAGAGAAAATTGAGATATTTTGGACATATAAAAAGGCAATAAGGGCTGGAGAAGACCATCATGGAAGGAAGCATACCGGCAAAGAGAAGAAGAGGAAGACCACGAAGAAGATAGATTCAGGAAAGAACTGATGGTTTGAACATGACGGCTGCAGAGATGGCGGGACATCTGGCTTATGAGAGAGAGAAATTCCGGAGGACTGTTGGGGTGGCAAAGTTCTGCTCAGGACAAACTATTTGATGATAATGAAGTCTAAAAAGACAGCGGAACAAGTATATTTAGGACAGCTTTCCCTCCGGGCAGCAACAAAGGGAGGGTCCTCGTGTACGATACGAAACTCGTGCAGAAGAATCAGGAGAAAAGGCAAGCTGGGAGGTGGATTGTGATACCCGTTTGGTAAGGTAACATGGACAATTTGGAAAAAAGATGGGGAGAGCGCCACCTGTTGGTAAACACGGCGTAAAACACTAACAATATAAAATAACGGCGCAATGGAGATGGTAAGATTCAAGTATTTCATGGGCTCTCATCGTCGTGGCATAAGCGAATAAGTTGAGAGAGAGAGAGAGAGAAAGAGAGAGGAATATAATTACGGTAAGACGGCCTGTTTTTTTATGTTCCTTCGGTCGCTGTGAGTTCAGGCGTAGTCATGGCACTTAATATTACGCCTCTGCCTGATTTTTGAGTGAAGCCTAGTTTTCCGTATCACCAGTTTCCCTCGTCATTCAATCCTTACTCCGTTTTCAGTGGTACGTACTTGTAAATTAGATTCCCTAGTAAAGGATATCTAATTTACAAATTAGATTCCCCTAGTAAAGGATATTTAATTTACAAATTAGATTCCGCTAGTAAAGCATATCTAATTTACAAATTAGATTTCCCTAGTAAAGCATATCTAATTTACAAATTAGATTCCCTAGTAAAGCATATCTAATTTACAAATTAGATTTCCTAGTAAAGGATATCTAATTTACAAATTAGATTTCCTAGTAAAGGATATCTAATTTACAAATTAGATTTCCTAGTAAGGATATCTAATTTACAAATTAGATTCCCCTAGTAAAGGATATTTAATTTACAAATTAGATTTCCCTAGTAAAGCATATCTAATTTACAAATTAGATTCCCCTAGTAAAGGATATTTAATTTACAAATTAGATTTCCCTAGTAAAGCATATCTAATTTACAAATTAGATTCCCCTAGTAAAGGATATTTAATTTACAAATTAGATTTCCCTAGTAAAGGATATTTAATTTACAGATTAGATTCCCCTAGTAAAGATATCTAATTTACAAATTAGATTCCCCTAGTAAAGGATATTTAATTTACAAATTAGATTTCCCTAGTAAAGCATATCTAATTTACAAATTAGATTCCCCTAGTAAAGGATATTTAATTTACAAATTAGATTTCCCTAGTAAAGGATATCTAATTTACAAATTAGATTCCCCTAGTAAAGGATATTTAATTTACAAATTAGATTTCCCTAGTAAAGCATATCTAATTTACAAATTAGATTCCCCTAGTAAAGGATATTTAATTTACAAATTAGATTTCCCTAGTAAAGCATATCTAATTTACAAATTAGATTCCCCTAGTAAAGGATATTTAATTTACAAATTAGATTTCCCTAGTAAAGCATAGGTGGCGTCTGTGGCTTAAGGGGATAGTGACTCGGTCTATCAACCCCGACGTTCTGAGTTCAAATCACGCTGCAAGTTGTTTTGCGTGGACTTTTACAAAAGAACGATGACACCACCCGTTCAGAAAGCGATGGCAAACTACTGAACGTAATAATGCCTAGAAAATCTCAAACAGCATTAAAAGCTGGGGTTGATTCACAAAGTCCTGTAAAGGATATGCAATTAACCTAATAAAGAATAAGGGTTTCTGTAGTCTATCTGTATACTATGTGCACAACGATAATTTTTTCTGGGCACAAGCTGGCCACGAACCCCCGGAATTTCCACGGCAAGTGGTCACTAGTGCAGCATGCTATCAACTTCGTTTAGCTTCGCAAAATATAGTCTGAAATGTTTTCTCAAAGAACGCAATACATAGATTTTTCTCTCAGTAGTAACTTTTTAGTTTTTAAGGCATTTTTGCATATACATTCAACATAACCATTGTCTCCTAGTGAATTATGGAAATCAATTTTAGTATGAAGATTATTGGTAAGACAAATGCTATGGTAATTGTAAAACAAACTGAAAGTATTAATAGCATAGGAGAGGCCAATAAACGTATTCAGAGACTTTAACACCTGATCCATACTAATAAATATGATAGATGACTGTCAAACAGAATAAATCTAGGTCTAAACTTCTTCTACTTTGCGTTTGTTCTTTAATCAATTTTAATCACTCTTTGTCATATGTTTGATCTTTACCAAGAACGTGTATACGTTGCACATTGGTTTAGTAGGCCCCTAAACGCATAGACTTCTACATGTTTAGGACATGTGCATCCGATTTCATGCAAACCTCCTTAGTCGCCTCTTATGACATGCATGGCAGGTAACAGTGGTTCTTTTCTTTACACCCCAAATCGGTTACAAATATAAATTAGGTCTAAACAATAGCCTTCAGAGTGAAATTTGCAGAGAGGTGAAGAAAATAAGCTGGCGATGCATAAGAGACCCATTGAGAAAACATGAGGGGAATACCTATCTCAAGATCACCGCTCAGACCAATGTACCAGATTTCCCCATAAATTCAACTTTTTGTCTTATTCATGTGGAAATCTGATTCATGCAGCCTTAGTATGGGTGTGCTTCATCACATATTTAGTGCCATTTGGAGTTCTGGTGCTTATCCTTCGGTGATGTGTCCGGTTTTAGCCAGCGCTTACTGGGTTCGCTCTCCGTCAGCCTTGGACTGTCCACAGCCAACTGGCAAGGCAGCAGGTTGCTATTTTCTTTTAGTGTAGCTAACCTTAGACAACCTTCCCTCCCGGGTTGTTGAGCGTCATCTGCCAAGGTTACCAGTCTTTTTTTACTACTTGGTTTGCCTGCCGTCCAGTTTTGTGTACAGTTTGCTCCGCTAGCCTTTGATTGCCCCAAACAAACTACAAGGCAGTAGTAGTTCTTTGCAAGGGGAAACGCAGTTTTTGCTCTCTGGATGGAGACCCCATCTTCGAGGCTCGCTACCGTTTTGTCCTCCTCGCGTTACTTTTGGGTGTCCTCCTCCACCAACTGAACCCGCCCCTTTTCTCTTCGTCACTTGTGCTCACATTATTCTATTGGGCAACACCACACCCATTTCTATCTCACTGTGCACCCTTACAAACATCAAAATTAATAACAAAATTCTGAATTCAAAATGCAAGATAATATTTAATGTGCAATAAGGAAACAGAAACAGACAATAATTTAAAAAAAATCTTACACAGTGTAACTTTATGACAACAGTGGCTTATTTAAAGATACTTCAGTAATTTAGTGTTATATTATGTAGCTATAAATTTGTCCATATCAAAATTACATAAGATAAAGAATGAAATACTAGATGTACATGTGCCAAGTCATCTAACATTCTGTAAGCCAACATCACATTCACAATTGATAAAAGTTGACTGACATCCATCATTTATGTCAAGAATTTATGCTTACTCTTGTAAATCTCTCTATATATAAGAATAAGTTGAATTAGATTGTATGTCTGTCCCAATTGTTTGAAGATATCTGGACATCCTACGAACTTGAAATTTGGCAAGAAGGTAATTTTTATAGATATGAAGAGGGAAAAGTTATAAAACTAGATTTTTTGTACGTTTCTATAAAGATATTCCAACTTAACGCACATGGTCATTCTGTGTAGAAATCGCTGAAAGTGTCTATCCATGTTTTCACGTCGTTCCCGGTCACGTGATGCGCAAAGCGATCATGTTGTTATGGTCCGGTGACGTCTTTCGCACATCACACGAATACTAACATATTTATTGGTATTTCAAAATGTTAGTTCTGTAGACGAATGCATAAGATGCTCGACTGCTATCCTGAAGACAACATGTTTAATCTCATGCTATGCCAATTTTTCATTAAAAATATTTTTTAAACACATCGATAAGTAATAATCTGAATAAATTTAATTTGCCAATTATTATTTTTCAACTTTCATGGGAATTCAATTGTATCAGGTTTTACTGGTAGTCGAAATGAATTTATGTAGGCTTGGAAGATCAGCGGAAAAAAATAAATGTAAATTTAAAAGTGGTGAAATATTACAACTAGATTTAAACTGAATTAAACTTTCACGGGATCGGGAATTCTGTGAATGAGGGACATTTTAATCTAATGTGGCCAACCGACAAAGTTTTCAAACTTTCATGGAGACAAAGCGTATGGTTTTTAATGGGGAAGAAACCGATTTTGAGGCAAAGGGCATGTTTCTTTAACTCTTTCCACGCACAGTTATTTCCTCAATTTTTAAGCAGTTAATTCAAGGGAAGTAAAAAATAAAAATTTACTATCCCAACTACTCGTCAATAAATAAACATATAGATATTATTATATATTAAATTAAAGAAAACTGGACAACCCAATAGAATAACAAGGTTGAAAAGTAGTATAAGTAAAACAGTAGAAGTAAAACTAAAAAGACTTCTTATAAGGGAAGCAACTCTATAGCGCAGTGTGCGGCTAATAGCATACAACAGACTTCCGCCGTGGCGCAGTGTGCGGCTTAAAGCGTGGAAAGAGTTAAGGGACTTTACAAATAGATTTAAGTTAAATTTCCCTTGCGAAGAACGGGTAAACTGCTAGTTGTAAATAAAATCTATTTGTTAATGTCATATTTCATGTGTTTGGAACTATCTTCTTTAAACCTGCTGCTACTTGATTTAGTATAACACAGAATGAATCTGATTACCATTAACATTTTTGATGACATCTACTACACTATTCTTATGCTGAATATAAATTTTAAACAAACACAAATTAAATGTGTAAACCCTGTCAAAAAATATATATTCAAATATTTTAATTCAATTTACTTCTTAAAAAGAGTTACCACTGTAGCAGTGTTGATTACAGTAAAACTATATATAAAGACAAATGACTGTTTTAATATTTTACCTTGGCAATTACTATGTTGAAGAAAAACATTACTATTGACTGTAGATTATTTATTGATTTCAAAATGATCTATATTTATTGATTTCAAAATGATCTATATTTATTGATTTCAAAATGATCTATACTTATTGATTTCAAAATGATTTACAGTAAGTAAGAACTATTTTGATGTTGAGCATAAAGTGCAGTTACATGACTTTGACTGGCATATAATTTAAAATGTCCACATTAGACTACTTTAGTCATTTACTCAAATGTGTAACTATAAATTGAAATTTAATACTAATAAATTTAGTATGACCAAACATATCAAATTATCTGAAAAACAATTCAAGTATAACTCAAAACTGTAGCCCTCTGTAAAAATCTATAACAATTATAAATAAACCACATTTATTTACTCTCCTTTATCTACTATCACAAGCAAGTTACAATATTTATTTTCCTGCATATACATTACGATCAACTATTAGTATACACATTCTACATTTCTTTTGTTTACAAATGGTTAACTTTAGGAAGTTAAATTCGAACTGACACAGTTGTATAAAACTAATAATATTATAGGCTAAAAACTCTCTAGAAGTGCAGTTAGCTAACTGATTTTGTTTGTACCAACAATGGAAACCCTACATTTCAATGAGTAATCAACCCTTACATTTTGTTAAACATTTGAATAGCAGGAATTTGTCTGATTAATAACATGAAGTCAAAGTCAAACATCAGAAATCAAACACTAACAGCAACAACTAACAACAAAACACACATTGATAAAATGTAACCTTGCAAACAAATATTAGTAGACGTTTCACAGAGTTGGTGAGCCAAATATCTAATTATGCATCAGCATTGCCATCTTCATACAAAGGGTTGTCAAGTGACATAGAAGCATCTTGAAGCTTCATTGGCTGAAAAAAGATATATGTAGTTTGTGTTCAGCAATAATTAATATACAAATACTAGGAAATTTCTGAATGAAAATAATGTAGGAAGAAAGCAACTTAAGTAGATCATAGGACAGACAGATAATCAATTTAGTTGAAATGTACAAACAAGTAAAGCAACTTGGAAATGACATTAAATGTGAATAATTTGGCATCTTGTGAAATGATTTTTCTTTTTTCCAGATTATATTGATACAATTTGTGCATGTTTCAGGCACAATTTGTCACAGCAAATATTCAACAAGCCTCCGACTTAAACTTAGGACTGTTTATGTTTTTATAAACTTTCTTTTAACGTAGCATAATTTCTGCAATTGGATGCACATTTTTACCTTCCTGGACTAATAGGGATGACACACATGAAGATATAGCCAATGCAACATAATGTAAGCATGGTCAGACGTAATGAACAACTTCTAACAAAGCTGGCCAATTGAACATGTGTAAATCAACTTACTGCTCCAGTTTCAGATTTAGCAATTGTAGAACATGAAGGAAAAGTCAAAGCAAAATTCTACTTAATCATTTAAAAAAAATATAGGCAAGCTCTAAGAAGAACTTAGAGGATTTGTGCATGCACTGTGAATAACTATGCACAAAGATACACTAAGCAAGAGCTGACAAGGTTGGAGATAAATCAACCACAAAGAGACAATACAACAAAGATGTGAAACATGGGCTCAAGCATTGAACATTAATTTCAATTTATGTGAACAACAATGCATGTCTATGCAGATTTGCTAGTTGAATATTTAGTAGAATTTAGTATTGACATATTTGCTATGCATAAATTACATTTATTTATTCAAAATGTCATACTTACACTGCTAGTTTGATATTTCTTTGTTTCATGTTTCTCAAATGATGGTGGCTCAATTTCTTGCAAAATCTGTACAGGAAAGAAAGCAAATATGAGAAATGTAACATTACTATTAAAAACAGTGAAATCATTTACACTAGTTTTTGAATGTTTTTATTTCTGGAGTATATCTTGTGTGTTAATCATATAAAAGCATTCTTGACTTATAATCTATACAGCATTTTCTGTCCGTGTGAATTACTCCTATCAACTTGTGTGCATGAAGATATTAAAAATAGAACAGTTACTATAGTCAGCTGGAATATAAAAAAGACATTTCATGTTTACTGCGCTCTTGTTATTTTATATAATTTTTCTATTTATATATCATATTGATTGATTGATTGAGAGAGGCAGAGCAATATGGTGAAACCTGGTGCAATGAAATCAGTCCTTTGCCTTTAGATATTGATATGTCTAAATGATCACTGGAAAAGTAGCTTGATTGCCCTACATGAAAAGCAAACACAGTACTTTTAAAATAAGAGATGAGCCCAGTACATTCACACCACATGACTCCCCTATTACTCAAAATATATGAGTAATAAATTATTCAAATATGTCAGTAATAAAACATGAAATAAACAATGAAATACAAAGTACACAATACTGAGGAGGTACAAAAACAAATGAAAAACAAAACAAATGGGAATAAAATGGAGTGTATAATAGCAAAGCCAGACAAAAGAACAAGTTTTTTTAAAAAGATATGCAAAGACATTGAGATGATAATAGGTCTTACACTATAAACATGCTGTAATATATTGATCAAGAAGAGAATGTAGATAAACCTACCCCAGCACTGCCATAGTCATAAACTGGATTTGTCAAACCACCATCTTCTCCTGTAGTGGTTTCTCGACCAAACCTCTGGAAACTGATCTTGTTACTGGAAACACAATGGATCAATATTATTTTCAGCCTTCGAACTTATCAATGAATGATCAACTAAATCGTCACAAGTGATACGATTATGTAATTTTCTTACTAGTTGTGACATGAATATGTTGTTTAGCTTTCAATTCCAGGAATCTGAAATAATGTTTGTTCCTGGTTTTCACAAAAGGGAATTAAAGTTGATGCCAATTTATACAATAAATAATCACATTATGGACAGTAAACTGGCGAAGAGAATAAGACACCAATCAATATACTGGAAACTAAATAGACAAAGTTATGATGGATTCAATACATAGGGGATAATATGAGGATACAAAGAGACATGCACTAGATTGACATCATGGGACAAGAAAGTTAGAAAGAACAAAGAAACCAAATGGTTACCGGGTCCCAAATTGGGTGTAAAGAATAGAACCACTGTTACCTGCCATGCATGTCGAAGAGGCGACTAAGGAGATTGGGCGTGGGAGCTACTCCCACACCATAAAAACACTAGATGGCTACAGAACAGAGAGCTAACCGAGTAAACGTTAGCTGAAACCAGACACATCGCCAAAGGATAAGCACCAGGGCTCCACATGGTGCTGAAGATGTGACATAAAACACACCAATGCTAAGGCTGCATGAATCACATTTCCACATGAATATAATTTATGGGGAGGTCTGGTACATCGGTTTGGGCGGTGATTGAGAGACAGACAGAGAGAGAGAGAGAGAGAGAGAGAGAGAGAGAAAGAACAAAGAAGAAAGGATGAGAAAGAGTAAAAGACATCAGAGATACTGGAACCTCTTGAATTAAACTTGAGAAGATGATCCAAAAATATAAGTATGTGGAAGTTGACAGTTCCCTGGGGCAAATGCAAAGAGATTTACAGTACACCTACATGATCCCAAAGTTATACTACTGACCAAGACCCTAAAGTGCCTCCAAGTGGGGTGTCCTAGAAATAGGAAACTGTCAGTTATTGAATTGTCTGGTCAATGCTTAGGAACTGAGTGAAGGCACCAGACTGTCCTAATTATATGATTCCCTTGCTGTGCAGCATATTGAGAGCCCAGCATTGCACATTAAGCTGGGTGGAATAGCCTGAGTGGTGAATGAAATTTCAACTTTTATCCAGAAGTCTGTGCACAGAATAGAAGAATGCTAAATGTTTTCCAGGTCAGGTAGGGGTGGTTGAGATGCGGCTTGATGAAAAACCTGATGATTCCTTATGATACCATAGCGTCCAAGTAGATGTGCAAAACATCACCAATGACAAAAATGTGCAGTGGTCTCTTTACTCTGTTGCATCTATGTTGGATTTCAGAAGTTATTCTTCCATTTGTTGAAAAAATGCTCACTAGGTATGTAAAGTCTTTGACATGTTTTAATGGGCATTAGTCGGTGGAGATATTGGTAGTGTTTTCCTCTCTAGCTAATGTAATTACTTTGGTTTTGGCAATGTTTATTCTCATATTGTATTCAGTAAAGACCTGACCTCACCATGGTATAACCACTTTATAACCCACTCAATGTGATTTGTGTGTAATTTTAGTCATTTGAGCATGAGCATAAAAAGAGGAGTGAGACAAGGATGCATACTGTCACCAAGCCTATTTAACATCTACACAGAGAAAATCTTCAAACAACTAGAGGAATGCCAGGACTCAAGATCAATGGAAAAATAATAAATAACTTAAGATATGCAGATGACACAGTATTGGTAGCAGAAAATGAACAAGATCTACAAGAACTAGTGGACCAATTGGACAAAACTAGCAAGGAATATGGATTAGACATTAACATACAGAAAACAAAAACTATGGTAATCAACAAGGAAATGGAAAACCTAAAATGAATATAAAAATACATGGAGAATTACTACATCAAGTAAAAGCTACTCCTATCTCGGTCAGATGATAACAGATGATGGCAGATGTATAACAGAAATTAAAAAGAGAATAGGAATGGCCAAGGATAATTTCAATAGTATGAGAAAGTTACTGACATCCAAACAAATCACAAACAAGCTAAAAATTAGAATGATCAAATGCTATATATATCCTATATTAATGTATGGCTCGGAAACATGGACAATGAACAAGCAGTTAGAAGACAGAATTGATGCATTTGAGATGTGGATATATAGAAGAATAGGCAGAGTTTCATGGACAGAAAAACAGACAAATAAACAAGTTTTAGGAAAACTAGGCATGAAGAAACAATTATTAAGAGAAATAAAATTCAGACAAGTAAAGTATTTTGGGCACATAAAAAGGCATGACACCGTGATAAAACATTTACTAGAGGGGAAAGTTGAGGGAGAAGAGCAAGAGGAAGACCGAGAGATAAGTGGGAGGAAACTTTAAGAAATGGACAGGTTACAGTCTGGCAGTGTGCAACACCAAGGCGAAAGACAGAGGATGCTGGAGATTCATTGCAGCCAACCTTCGATGTGGAGACGGCACCTGATGATGATGATGACATTGTAGTATTTTTATAGCTAAGCTACAGTACAATTCCTGCACCTTTTAGCCCATCACATGCAATTTCATCATTTGCTTTTTATTTTGTTCGGGATCTTTTTCCTGGTAGTTTTATTACGTTAAAAATTCAATTTAATTTTGATTATTTCAAATTTTAACAGGGCAGAGCTACACATATTACTCTTATTTAGATTTTAAACTATCAATGGATCTTTGATATGCACTACTTGCACATTGAACCTTTGTGCTTTTCATCAACCTACAATAGATCTACACAGAGATCATGGCAAATATTTCTTTTTTTCTGCAGAGAAATAGAAATTAATTTGGAAACTTTGAAGCGAAAGAAAAGTGCTGAACATTCATGCTAGGGTGAGCCCGTATTTATAATTCAACTAAATATAGTATACTACAAACATATAATCTGTTTTACAAACCAGAGGAATTGTAATGCTGTTATGGATTATCTACTTAGATTTTCTCTTCAAAATTTATTGTGAATACTTAGACTCCTACACATAATTAACCGAACAAACTAATTATGTCTTTGATGTACAACATGATTAAGATCATACTTACAGTCTGTTGGTCTTTTTTAGGAAGATGAAGATACCAGCTACAATAGCTACAGCAGCTAGTAGGCCTAATACTACACCCACTGGAGTCTTCCAGGAATCTAGGAAATAGATAATAAAAAAGTAGAATATGTTTCTTTATTCTGTACAACTGTGTATATGCTATGTTACATGTGTGGATGTCACTTTGTACACTGTGTTGTCTTGTATCCTTTGTTTTTAAAAGTCCTTTTGGTTGAAATGTCTAGTCTTGTTTTTGTTTGTAAAACTACCTTACTTTATGTTTTCATATTTCACTTTGGTTTCAGTTTCAAATATCTTCACTGCACTCTGGACATGTGCAAAGGTGCTTCGATCTCCTTCGCAATAACTCCAACAGTGTACAGTGGCTAACCATACCAGTTTGATGTTGATTGATTAACCTACTCATATACCTGTTGTGCTGTTATGTTCTGGCCACTCCAGTCTTCAATCCAAGCTCTTACAGTCTTGTAGTTGATGTGGATTGGTTTAGATGAAAATCCTCTATGCGGCCACACTCTGTAAGGGAGTTTAGAATGTTAAATCTACCCATTGGCTGACACACCCCTCCCTCTTCCCCCATATGGTCGCACAGCCAGCCACCCATGTGCCCTGGAACAAAGATGAATGTAATTCTGAGAATTGTTGATGTTTGTACTGATTCAGTCCATTGCCTGTGCACTGAACCAGCCTCCACTTTTCGAATCATATTGAATGAATCACTCAGAATGCGCACATGAGTGTAGTTTTTGGTTTTTTTACTCCAACCAGAGCCTTATTCATCACCAGTACTTTCATTGTCATCACATTTGGTACAAGTTTAGTCTTCCCTTTTATTGATATAATCCCAGTAGGAATAAACTGGATAAAATATCACATTTTTAATAATTATTTCGATATACAAAGAAAAATATTCAACAAGCAATCTTGTGTTTTATGTTGTTCATGTTTTTACTGTAATAAATGGTTTAATAATTTGATTGCTTGTTTCTCAGATCATTGAAGCAGACATTCCTGACAAATATATATTAAGGTAAATACAAGCTCATGCACAACATAATAAATGATCACTAATGTATCATATTCCATAAACAGTCAATAGAAATTCAATGGAAATAGCATATAAGAATAGTTCTTCTGTGTGAATACTAGACACCATTAACAATAATATGACTACAAATATAGATATTACCATCACTTCCAGTTGATCTCTGTTCAGCAACTGTTGGTTTGGGGTTGCTGTTAGATGAATTTGAAAGTTCACTAGTTGAGGAAGTGCTTGTAACAGTGGTTGCGGTGGAGGAAGTGCTTGTAACAGTGGTAATGGTAGTGGTAGTGATGACTGTAGTTGGTTCTGTTTGATTGTGTGCATAAGAACAGGTAGCTCCATGGTAACCATTGATACATCTAAAAGTGACAATGTAAATGAGAGAATAAAACAAAGTAAAGAAATTTTAATCTGCAATAAGCTTCTTACACATGAAATACACATTCACATCATTTATAAGTTTTATATGTTATCCTTTCAAGCACAAGAAAGAGGGCAATTATGAGGTACAAATCTCAATTATTATCTCTTGAAAGTGATTACCCATATTAGCATTCATTTCCTTCTTACTTATCATCCAACATTGACACATAATAATATAATACACTGTAATGTATACTTTTATTGGTTGCATCCTCACTTTGTGTTCAAGCAAGTAGCTAGTCTCTTTTTCTCTGACTCTAGTCACTACATACTTCCTTTCATGTCAATTCTCTGCTCTTGTATTGATTCTATCTCTCTATACGTATGTTATAAATACTTTCATTTTATTATAGTGTCCCAGTTCCATGTATTTATTGACCTTACATCACTTTTGTGGGTTCTCTCTCGCGATCACCGCCCAGATCGAGGTACCAGATTTCCCCATAAATTCCATTCATGTGGAAATTCGATTCATGCAGCCTTAGCATTCGTGTGTTTTACGTCACATCTTTAGTGCCATTTGGAGGTCTGGTGCTTATACTCGGCGATGTGTCCGGTTTCAGCCAGCGTTTACTCGGTTCCCTCTCTGTTCTGTAGCCATCTAGTATTTTTTACGGTATGGGCTAGCCCACGCCCAATCTCCTTAGTCCCTCTTACGACATGCGTGACAGGTAACAGTGGTTCTATTCTTTACACCCCAATTTGGGCCCCAGTAACCACTCGGGCGGATTGTTAGTTCAACTTTCTAATACAATATTTACGCAATTTTTTGTATGTAAATCACATTCAATTATAAAGGAAAAATAGTATAGCATAGTTATGTACCATTGTTTTAGTATCTGATATTAGACCATTTATTTAGCTACAAAACAATATATAATACATAACAATCCCTTGAAAAGTAAGAAAACTACAGCCCAATTGTACATACATACATGAAATAAAAAATGTGAACAAAACTATATTCGGCCACAGTGTGTTTTTCAATTGGGAAGTGAGTGTATTAACATAGGTAAACATGAAGAAAACTAAGTTAACGTTTGTCATTAACACAGTATGTACAAATAAATAATTGTATAAGTGTCCTCAAAGTTTAGTTTATCAGTTTTTCAAGAGTGCTAACAGTCTTGGTGTGACAGACTTACATGCAATGTCTGAGATCATTTACTGTGGTACAATTGCCTCCATTCTGACAGTAATTATCACAACCTGTAAATAAATGTCAGTGCATGAAATTATCATATTATCAATGTACACAACACAGTCATATTTAGTCTAAAAAAGAGAGCTGCTGACTATAATATACAAGAACACTGTTAAAATAATCTAACTCAAGATTTATGTCAATACTTACAACAACATACATTTCTACTAAATGTCAGTGATTGACATTTCTGAAATGGCCAGAGTGTATGCACCACCCATGTATGTGCTAATACATCAGCCAAGAAAACATGAACACACACACACATGTATATACAACAGTATAACTTACTACAGGACTTCTCATCACTAGAATCAGCACAATCCGATGTGCCATCACACTGATGGCTCTTGTCAATACATGTGCCATTTGACAGACAAGTAAATTGGATAGGAGAGCAGGTCACTGCAAACACAGGGAGGGTTTTACCGCTGTTTCTGGTAACATAAAAATTGCAATTTAGCATAGTAGTTTCTATAGCAATATTGAAATATAAAGTAGATATAATTAGATATTAGATACATGTAAATATATATATATATATATATACTAGAGCTTGCAAACACAAGAAAAAAATGATACACCAAAGAGATAAATAAAATTATAGACTGATATGAGCAGAAGTAGATTTGGAGGATAACAGGGATAGCTAGAGATAGAAAGACTTGGCAAGAGTTGGTTGAGGGCCTATGCCCCAATCCGGGTTAAATTGGCATGAGAGAGATTTGGAGGCGTTAGCATAATGTGGCATTGGGTTTATAAAAAAAATCCAGAATAAGCTAGGACCGTTACAACGAATAAAATTCAATTAACAAAATCAACAAAATTGATCCAGGTTTATGCCTTCTGCAAAAGGTAGTTACAATGAAAAATAAGAAATTTATTTGAACACCAAACAGTATTTTACCACCTGTATGTTGCTAGGGTCCACAAGGAGCAAAGAATAGTAACACTGCAACCTACAAGGCATGTCATAAGAGGCGACTGAGGTGGGGTCTAGGGGAAACTACCTTAGTAAATAAAAAGTGCAGCAGAAATCGGATGTGCTGGCCTACTTGTCAGTGCATAACTGGCACATGTACAATCGCTCTCATGCTCAGATCACATACAAACAAAAAAGTGGATTAACAAGTGGTCGATATGGAGCAATCAAAGAAGAAGAACTGTAGCAATTTCAGTAACAATTTATTTGACATAATGTTGATTATGTGAACAATCATCTTCAGTTACCTTTTTTTGATATGCTTGTTCTACTATTTTTACTCATCAAAAACTGGCAAAAACTGCAAGCTCTAGTATATATATATATATTTACATGTATCTAATATCCAATTATATTCAAAATAAGTACTAAAAAGGATCACCCATTGCATGAGCTGCTCAGCACCAGTGGAGGAAATCGATTAAAGCGGGGCAAGTCGTGGGTTGGCTGTGTTGCAGACACTGTTCAGCTGGTATGCGGGCTCACAAATATCGATAATGGGGAAGAATGGATACCGATGCCTTCAATATACGGGAACACTTTTTTCACCATCATTAAATTTGACAAAAGTTGCAAAGAGAGGAATCCCGTGGCGCTGGATGCAGATGTTAAGGCTACCATTGATGAAAACTGCAATGAAGGTGCTGTTGTGATTTACACGGATGGATCGTCACGAAAAGTCCGCATGGGCCTTCTCTGCAAGCTCATTTGGCAGAATGGTCCATGAGGCCAGTGGTGCATTTCGTATGACAACAAGCAGCATGACAATGGTGACTTGTGGTGACTGGTGGTGACTAATGCTTTACGTTGGCTGTAGTCACAAAACTACACTCATGCATGCATTTTGAGTGATTCATTGAGTATGATCTGCAAGGTAGAGGCTGGTTCGGTCGAAGCAATGGACTGAATAACTACAAGCGTCAACAATTTGCAGAATCACACTTATCTTCATTTCGGGGTGCATGGGTGTCGTTGGCAATTAGAGAGCAGACAGACTGGCTGGCTCTACCACCATATCAGAGGGCCAACCAATGGATAGAGTTGATATTTTGAACACCCTCATAGAGTGTGGCCACAAAGAAGATTTTCATTTAAGCCAATCCATGTCAACTACTAGATTGTAGGAGCTGGGTTTGAAGATTGGAGTAGCAAGAAAAGAACAGCATAACAGATACATGAGTAGGCTCATCAATCAAAATTGAACTGGTACGGTCAGTCGCTGGACGCTTTTAATGACATACATATATATATATATATGACATACTATATATATATATATATATATATATATATATATATATATATATATATATATATATATATATATATATATATATCCTAGTAGTTTCTTTCTCTTAATATTGTTCTATACTGTTACTCTATAAAGAGTACTTACTTGCAACCTGGACTAAGAATGACATCATCAATTGCTAGAGCTCCATTTGGACCTGGCTGAGCTTGAATTAATAGCTGGAAGGGCTGGTCATTAGACACACTAGCTACCATCTGCTGCCAGTATGTTCCAGGTGTTGTATCAACAATATTTAGAACAGTATCTGGTTTTCCATTACTGTGACTTCGACTACTTACAGAAATTTTCTGATTGGCTGTCGGCAATAGCGCAAAGAACCGAATCTGTAAACGACATTAGAAAAATCTATTAAACTTACAGAAACAATTATGAGAATAAACAATTTTAAGTATGTATGAAAACTATCTTGTCTCAGACAAAAATATTAATGAATATGAGATAATAGCAGAAGAAAACTATACTAATCCAAATTCTTTACAACCATGTAACAGAGGTGAGAGGGGGTTTAAATGGAAAAGAATATGCAAAGAATGTACAGAAGATTTCAAATTGTATCTGGACGTAATACCATGTGATCTGAAGTATGTTGAATTTCGTGAACAATATTTTCAACATTTTGCATTTGTCCTACCTATTGTATAAAGTAACAATCCTGAGATATGACTGAGAGGTTTGAGAGAAACTAAAAGAATAGATAGTTTAGTGAAACATTTTCTACATAGTAATGCTTTATAACACAAATAGTTAGTTCTCCCGATTGACAGCATATTGAACAAGTCCACAAGTGCTCCATCCTTCAATGCAGCAGGCATTTCAATGTTTCCATGCTCACTGTACCCAAATGACGCTGTTTGGCACATTTTCTTTCTCTACCCCACAGACAGCCACCAGCATGCTTGTTTGAGCTCAACTTCTATTTCAATTAGGTCAATCAATATCTCCAACTATGTTTCCACATATTTGTAGCAGAGCAAATTTATGATGTTAGTCCTGTCCATAATTCTCCCACTTGCAATGAATGTTGATCAAACTAGGTTATCTGCTCTTTCATTTTCCTTCACCATTGCACAATAGGGATCCCACACTAGATAAAGTAATATGTGGTGCAGATTGAGATGTAGCTTTAATTAAGATGAGATTATGTGACAAGTGAACACTGAGATATTCTGGATTTGATACCTTGTATAACAGAGCACACTTAAGACAAGAAATTCTGGTTAGGACAGAGCTCTGTATAAAAAATATAGACATAAGAAATTGGAGTTATGATAGCATGCTGGTTCATATTGCTTATCTAGGACACCAGGCAGATTACAGTTGTCAACACCTACTCATGCAATAACAGTATGGTTACTGAGTAAGCAGGGAGACTGAAAGTCATCCAGGAGCATGTTAGGGGTGACATCCTGCTATACTGTAACTTCAATGCTTGAGGGATGTTTTGGAGCAACAATACTACCAACATATAGGGTGAGGGCCAGAAATAGGTGTTACATGAATTTTATCTTATCTTATATTATCTTAATCATGTTTGCCGTGAAGCGTTGTGGGGAGAGTTAGTTTTCTATCTTGTGCCAGGTGTGTTGCGCTTGACGTTGTCAGTCCATGCTTTCGCAGGACTCTGAGATGTTATCTATCCATCGTGTTCTTGGCCTGCCTTGTGCTCTGCGGCCTGAGTGTCGATTATTGTAGGCATGTGATGGTAGTAAATGTGGTTCCATTCTCATTAGATGGCCGATTATACAGAAATCAATGGATATAGAATCTTTACCGTGCAGAACACTATTGGAAAGCTTATCAAAAACATAAATGCACGCAGACTATCCTGAACGTAGAGGTTAGATGCTCGCCTTTCGTTCCAAAAGTACTCAGTTTGCTTCCTAGTGGAGCTATCCGGATATATTTTTTCTTCTCAGAGATCACTGATCTCATTGTAGGTGAAATAAGAGTTCCTAGTCCTATCAGAGACGGACGGTAAAACATAAGTCATGTTAAAATTGAGCACGTAAAAGAACCCTTGACATTCAAAATTGAGAAGAGCTGGCTGCAAAGCTGCTTCTTCATCATCATCTTCATCACCTTTCAACTCCCATCGGAGCACAGGTCTTCAACAAACTTCTTCCATCTCTTCCTCTCTCTTGCCATCCCTTCCAATTCTTTCCATGTTTTGCCTATCCTCTTTATATCCGCCTCCAGCTCTCTTCTCCAGGTCTGCCTAGGCCTTCCCCTACTCCTCTTCCCTGCGGGTTCCAAAACTATGCCTGTCTTGTGATGCTTCCGGTCGGTCTTCTCATGTACTATCCATGTTTGTTGGTTTTTTTTCATGGCTGCTGCTGCTTGGACAAAATTCATTTGAAAGTGTTTTTTAAAAATTTCTATCAAATATAATCTCCATCTTCTAAATTACATTGGGACCTCGCTGGTGCTACGGAGTTGTGCACTGCTGTTAAGATCTTCCTGTGTAAAAAAGAAATCGGAGTACACATGGTTACTCAACATGAGAATATGATCAACAAATAAACAATGTACAGGTATTAAGAGCTTCCGAAAAACAAATAGACAAACACAGGATTTGAACCACTTACCCTCATTTCTTACAACACTCATCGCCTAGCCTAGCAATACAAGTGTCCTTACGAACACAACCAATGAGACATTCTAAAAAATGGCTCACTGAGGAGTGTCTTTCTCAAACGCTTTGTTATAACTAGACACAGAATAATCAGGTAAGGTTCGATCATGACAGAATTTCATGAGATAATAATTGTTACATATTAACGAAGAAGATAACTTTGAAACTAAACTTTAAAAATGTATATAAAGATTATGTATATCTTTTCAAATAAAAAAAGCAAGTTCTTACCGAACAAAAGTCAGCTGCATCAAAAACCTGTGTCAGGAGCCAGGCTTGGTCATTAACTCCAGTGTTAGCTCCACCTTTCACAAATATATAGTGACCACTATTAAGACCTGTACTGTGATCCACTCCTTGAAGACCAGGTGCTATTGACTGGCTTTGATCCCATATCTGCCAGTCCAACTTATCTTCTGTACTTTGGGAGAGAGTACCATATGAGGTCTCAAAGTCAATATATGAAAATGTGGAGCAAGAATGGTCTTTTTCATCAGAATCATCTCCACAGTCATCATCTTTGTTGCAAACTAAACTTGTGTCTATGCATGCCCTTGTACCGCACTGAAACTGATTTGTATTGCAACCACCTGTTGGTACAGGTTGTGGTTCAGTACAGTGGGCAAAGTAGAAATTGTCTAAAGCAATCTGTCCAGAGAAATTTGTGGCTGCAGCCCTAGAGAAGGTAAGAGTGAATGGTGCTGTGCGACGTCCAATTCCAACGATAAGTTTCAACCATCCGGTGGTTGGCTGAGATGTCTGCCAAAGAATCTGTCCAGGAGTAGCTGCTGTGTCCAATTTAAGTGCAAGCGTGCCAGCTCCTGAACCTGCTAAGTAATACGAAAATTCCAAGGCACAGCCAGCACTTGAGCTACTGTAGCTCTTACTCTTCAAAACTGCTAACTTACCAGCAGTATTTCCATTATTCATGTCATTAATGTAGGCATAGCCACCACTTGTGCTATCTCCATCATAATTTGGACCTTTGTTACTGGGCATTGAGGCTGCTTGGCCTTGCTGCCAGTCTAGTGTATCAGCATTTGCTTCATACCATGTGCATAGATCATTGTTAAAATTACATAATGTTAATGTATCACACTGACTCTCATCACTTCCATCAGTGCAGTCCCTTTGAAAGTCACAAACATTTGCAACAGCAATGCATTTTCCATTGTTGATACATTGGAACTGTTGATTACCACAAGGTTGAAAAGTAACTATTGTCTGAGCGGTTGAGGTTACCGCAGCTAATGGGGGTGGGGTTGCAGGTATGAGGACATTACATGAAGGACTAAAGATGACATCATCAACAGCAAAGTCCCTGCTGAAACTTATTCCAGAGACAGCTTCAATGATGAATGAGTATGGTTCACTCACTTGTATTGTAGGCACAATATGTTTTACCCATACACTAGTACTGTTACTTGGCTTGATTGTGTCTTGAAGGACCTTGACACCCGATGCTGTAAGTGTGTAAATGTTGATTACCCCTGATTGAAGGTCGCTTATGTGATACCACAATTCAATATCACAGGACAACTTAGGTTGAGGCATCTCAAATAAAACGCTAGAAGTAGATTTCACGTCTAGGTAGCTTAGTGATACAGATAAATAATGTCCATACTTTGACTGTGTAGAATGGTCAACTTTGGGAAATGTGTTCTCAATGAAGCTGAAATCAAGTGATTCCAAACCCTGACTAACATACCAGTCATCTGATTCTCCAACAGTATTCTTCCAGTTTCCTATTCCATTTTCAAATGTATTTTTGTTGTAGAAATAACATATTGGATCATTTTCATCAGAGCCATCACAGCAGTCTAGGTTAAGGTCACATAGTTGATCTAGGGTGTAACATTCACCATCAGAGCATTTCCGCTCATTTTGACCACACTGTCTTGGAGGTGGAGACCCACAGTTGGTAAATCGAAGGTCATCAAGTAGCAAATAAGAACTTGTATATAAAGAGACACCAAAGTCTACATCAAGTACTAACTGAAACTCAGAAGAACAGCCTGGAAGTGTCACTTCAGTTGGCTGCCACTCAGAAAGGGTGTATGGTACTGTACTAAATGATTGGACCTGCCATAACTGATTATCAAAGCCTCCAGCCCGAATACTCAAAGTGAGTGTATCAGGATAGTGGTTTGACTTGTAAGAGAAAGAAAATATACATAATTTACTGGATTTTGTGAAATATGGTGATACCAGTGTTGGGTTCCACCCTTTACCGACAAGAAAATGTCCCATATCTGTGCCAGGATTCACATCAATATCTGAATAATTTGAGGATGATGTATTAATTGTCCAGATCTGTCTTGATGGCCGCCATACAGTCTGGTCAACCCAACCACACATGCCATTTTCAAAATCACACACAGCTGGACAGTTACTTTCATCAGTACCATCTTGGCAGTCCTTGTTAAAGTCACACATAACTTGAACTGACTTACATGTGCTGTTATCACACTGAAATTCTATCCCTGCTTTGCAGATACCAGGATTGACTGTTGGTCGAAGTGGTGGTAATGTTGCTAAAGTTTCTACATAGCAGT
The DNA here is from genome assembly GCA_020796225.1 of Arion vulgaris. Classification (NCBI taxonomy): domain Eukaryota; kingdom Metazoa; phylum Mollusca; class Gastropoda; order Stylommatophora; family Arionidae; genus Arion; species Arion vulgaris. Next base: position 22,796,762 of record CM036761.1, on the reverse strand, counting down.
CACTAGTAAATGAAATGTCATCAATACTAATATCTCCTTTGTAGCCTAACCCTCTTACACCCTCAATAATAACACGGAAACTTTGCGTTTCATCAAGTAACACAATAGCTTTTTTCCACTCGTCACCCTGAGAATTTTGCATGGACCATTTACGAGATAAAGATCCATTTTCTTTGGTTTCTGTATATACATTCAGTGCAGTTATATGATCACCATTCATGTGGTAGAAAAAGCGAATCATGCATGTTCCCTGCGTGTTTGGATACAATACAGAACTTTTTAGTCTTGCTGTGTCATTAGGCTGCTGATGGTTTGATGTTTCGATGTACATATAATGGCCTGTGTTATTTCCATAAGTATGATCAGTGCCTGGGCCAGTGTCAATGCTGGATGTACTTCCACTATTTAAAATCCAGTCAAAGTCATCAGTATCATCCTGCCTCCATAAACAAGTCCCACTCTCGAATGTACACTGTTCATAGTTCTGACATAGACTGTGGCTTTCATCTTCACCATTTAGACAATCTTTTGCTAAGTCACACAGTACACTTCTTGATTTGCATTCACCAGTTGAAGCACATCTAAATTCATTGACAAGACAGGAAGAATTAGTTGAGCTACGCATACATGAGGAACTGAATGAAATATCATCAAGAGCTATCCCACTGCCCTCCAAAGGTGACATGTATACATATTCAAAAACAAGTCTAAAACCAGCAGCTCTAGATCCTATTCCAACAGTTGCCAACTTCCATGTAGCCGGAGACTCAAAAAAGCTTGTACTCCACAACCATGAACCCGCAAGACTGTTATATTTTGTAATTCCACTTGGGTACAGAGAAAGGTATATAGTTCCTGAGTAGCTTGATGTGAAATAGAAATTGAGTTCACAACCTTCTTCTGTGGCTCCTAGAACAGGACCCTCCAAGAATGCACTGTTGGCATAGCCGGTATCTGTAGAATCTACAATCATGTACCAGCCTACACCTGTTGGGCCCACAGTATGATCACTTGTAGGTTTGTATATTGTATCCTGTGATGTAGTATTTTTTCTATCCCAGAAGTACATACTAGAACTTTGGTCATTCCATCCACAGGTTGATTTCTCAAATGTACAAGCTCCACAGATGTCCTCATCCGAATGGTCTGCACACTGATATATAAAGTCACAAACTTGTGCTACAGGTATGCAGATACTCTTATCTCTGCATTGCCACTTGTTTGAATCTCCACAAGGATTGGGAGCTGTGGTAACAACTGATGGAGCTGCAGAAGCTAATGTGATATCACTAACCACACAGTCGGGAGAAAAAACTATGTCATCAATAGCTATATCTCCATATGGGCCATTTCCTCTTACTGCTTCAATAACTACCTGGAAAAAGAAGGTGCTACTTAAGGGTATAGTTTTTTGCTGCCAGAAGTTACCTTGCTGTCCAGTGACAGTTAAACTTGTGGACAGTGGTCCATTTATGGTTGTCCTAGTGTATACTCTGAGGGAATCAATGTCCATTCCATACATGTTTGTAAATATGTTCATCACACAGCTGCTTGTGGGTTTGAAAACAGGGCTCAGTAGCCATGCTTTATCACCTGCCATTCTCGGAGGTGAAGCCTCTATATAAAGGTAGTGACCAGAAGGTAAAGAAGTTGTGTGATCTACACTTGGTCCTGTTTCTTGACTGGGTGTTTCATGGTCCCCAATGACCCAGTCAAATTCATCGAAATAATTTTCTTGTGTCCAGTCACACATGTCAGTTTCAAAAGAACAACGGTGATATGTTGAGCAAATCGGAAGGTTTTCATCAGAATTGTCTCCACAGTCATCAGCAAAATTGCACTTTAATATAGGATCTATGCAGGCTGTGTTGTTGCATTTGAAAGTGTTAATCCTGTTACAGCTGGTCTGAGGCTGTGGGAAATCACAGTTCCTGAAAGTTATATCATCAATAGCTATATCTCCAACAACAGTGTAACTCCGTAGCAATAATGCTAACAGTAAATGGTGCTTCTGATCTTCCAAGAGGTACAACTTGCTGCTGCCATCTGTCTCCATAATCATCTGATGTTGACCAGATTATGTAGGTTTGTGTGCCTGTTTTCTTTTCTACAGCTAAAGTGCCTATTTGTGCGCCTGTCATGTAAAAGTAAAAGACCAGCTCGCATGTTGGTGAAGATCTGCTTAGAAGAGGACTCTGTAGTGTGGCTGCTTGATATATGCCTTTGTTACCATCTACATACATATAGTAGCCAGCATATGTGCCTGTGGTGTGATCAACTGGTGGTCCTGTGTTAGATGCAGGAGTGGCACCCCTGTTCAAAGTCCAATTGTAAGAGTAAGCAGAAACATCTATCCACATACAAGTTTTGTTACTGAAAGTTTGTGAATCAAAGTCACAGTTGTAGCCACATGCTTTTTCTTCTTCTCCATCACTACAGTCATTATGGAAATTACATGTCTGTGCAAGGGTCACATATTTATTGTCTGCTGTGCAAAAGAAAGACTTTTGTGTTGGATCCGACACAGGATTAGAGTCACATGAGTTTATTTGGATGGCTATGTCATCTAGAGCTATATCACTGTAATTTGGTTGTCCTACTTTGCCATCAATCACCAAGTTAAAGTCAGATGTGACAGACCCCACTGTTAACCTCTCTAATGTCCAATCAGTAGTTACAATTCCAGTGGACCACTGATTTATAGAAGTACCATTTGGCTGAAATACCAAGTTTACACTCAATGTTCCCGGACCAGTATTAGCATTATTCATATAGTACCAAAGATTCAAGCAATAAGTGGTATTACTTCTAAGACGTGGTGAGATGAGTAAGGTATGCTCATTTGTCTTTCTAGGTGATGCACTGTTCATAATCAGATATCCACCATAGTCTGTTCTCAAAGTATGATCAACTTTGACGCCATTATTACCATAATGTCCAGCCCCTTTACTTCTCATCCAATCAAAATCATCACCTATCTCAGTATTTGTCCAAGAGCAAATTTCTCCTTCAAAGTCACATGTTCCAAGGTCAGGGCATAAACCATTAAGCATTGCAACATCATCAATGGCCATGTCACTGAAGATTCCATTACCAACAACTCCTTCAAATATGATGTAGTAGGGTAGACTGCTGGTCACTGTTTTCTGGGCAAGTTGCCAGTCAACACCTTGTGGTCCAGATAGAGACCATATTTGAGTTGCTGAGCTGTCAGATGATCCAACTGTCTTTTGCAGGACATTAAGAGAACCCATGGTCTGTCCATTCATTGAGTACCAGAAAGACAAGCATGAGCTAATTGTTGGTTTAAACTGGTTTGTCTGTAATCTGGCTTTGTCTCCCATCTTACGAGGTGATGATGATTCAATGTATAAGTAATGTCCTTCAGGGGTTTTGAATGTGTGATCTGATGATGGTCCTGTAGAGATGGTACTTGTTGAAGCTGTGTTGATGAGCCAATCAAAGTCATCTGTTAGTAGTTGTGTGTAAGAACAAATATTACTATCCTCAAAGTCACACACAGATTGCTGTGGACAATTACCATCATTCTTAGAAATGTCATCAACTGCTATATCACCAGCAGTCCCAGATCCACTCAGGGCTTCTACAGTAATGTTTGCAACTCCACTGACGTCTTGAATGTGAATTTGTGCATATTTCCAATCTGGCCCCTGTGTACCAGCTTTTGTCCATAGTAATTCCTTTTTGAGATCAGTAGAAGATGTCACATAGATACTGAGTCGGTTTATATCAGCTCCATACATGTAATACCAGAATTTAAAGCATGTTCCAGTAGTTTTGGATATAGTAACAGGTGGACTAATCAACCTGGCACTGGAATTAGGAGCAACGCCAGACACTTCTATGTATATATAATGCCCATTGATGTTACTTAAAGTGTGATCTGAGGGAGGACCTGTTCCAAATGTTGAAGTGGGGCCGGCTTGCCACCTCCAGTCTATGTTATCTGTTTTATCTTGTAACCAAAGACAGTAAAGGTGTTCTTCAAAATCACAGTCAAGACTAGATGGTGGATATGTAAATGGCAATGGACTAGTGGAGCTTACTGGAGTAGTAGATACACTACTGCAAGGATAGTTGTTGAAGAGAACATCATCAATGGCTATATCGCCAGTGTAGTCCCCACCATAGGTTCCTTCAAATCCAACCTCAAATGTTGTTTTAGACACAATGTTAACCCAGCCAGATCGCCACAGATTTCCTTGATTTCCAGAAAGAGTCCATATATTTTGGCGAGCACTAGAGGTTGAGGATTTATTGTAAACATTCAGGGTTCCAATTGTAGAACCATACATGTGATACCAAAATTGTAGACAGCTTCCATTGGTGGCGGGAATGGGTTCACTTTGTAACAGTGCATTATCTCCAACAGTGTGAGTTCCTGAGGTCTCAATGTATAAATATTGTCCATCTGGAGTTCCTTTAGTGTGGTCTACTTGTGGTCCAGTGTTATAAGATTCTGTACCTGCACTGTCCAATATCCAATCAAATTTATCACCTTGTTCTACATTGATGAAACCACAGATACCATTCTCAAAGTTGCAAGATGCTAAAGGAGGACACAGACCTAGATCAATTTCAAGATCATCAATAGCAATGTCACTTTCAAAGGAAGTTCCCACAATTCCTTCAAACTGGATTTGATAAGGTATAGCCCGAGCATAAACATTGACAAGAGCTCTCTTCCACAAATTTTCTTGGGACCCTTGAAGACTCCATATTTTAACCACAGTTGAGTATCCTTGATCTCGTCTGTAAACATTCAGTGTTCCCATTCCAGTTCCATACATATGATACCAAAATCTCAAACAGCCCTGAGCAAGGTATTGTCCACCATAACTTTTACTAGTGATAATTGCATTGTCATTGAATCTTCTACCAGATGCTTCAATATATGCATACTTTCCAACTGATGAGCCAAATGTATGATCTGAGGATGGCCCAGTCCCAAATGAATCTGTACTACCGCTGCCCAGAGTCCAATTAAAAACATCATTTATTTCTTGAGTGAATGAACAGAACCCACTTTCAAAAGTGCAGTATGGGAGAGCTGGGCATGAACCCAGCCTTGTGGTTATATCATCCAGTGCAACATCACTTAGGTACCCACTGCCAACAATAGCTCGGAATATCAATGTGTAATCTTGGCTCATGTTAATGAAGACATTCTGTGGTACCCAGGCATCTCTCTGAGTACCGCTCATTGACCATAAAATGCTACTACTTGTTGGGTATCTAGCAATTAGCTGAAGGCTGCCCATTTCTGACCCATGCATATGATACCAGAAAGAGAGACAATAACCAGCTAGATTTGTAGGAGGAAGCTGAGGACTCATCAAGTCTGCAGTGTCATTAGGCAGTCTTGGAAATGAGCTTTCAGTATAGATGTATTCAACACCTCCATGTGCTCTTGATGGTCCTGTGTCTTCACTTGGAGTAATACCACTCATCAAAGTCCAATCAAAATCATCAGTACTTGACTGGGTCCAAAAGCATATATCCTTATGTTCAAAATCACATGCAAGAGCTGGAGAGGTTTGTTTTGGGTTGCAAGTGGTAAGAAAGTGTACATTATCAATAGCAGCAAAATCACTACCTGTTGAAGATCCGGATGCATCATACATGATGTCAATTTGAGCTCCTGGGGGTAACAGACTCATTCCTATATTGCGTCCTATGTAAACATAAGCTTGTCCCCAAACCAGATTAGGGATAGGCAGAGATGACCATATTTTGCTCTTGACCCCGTTAATGGGAATATAGACTGAAAGGTTACCTGATGTGAGATGGTAAGAAAACATCATCACGCAACTTGATGACATAGCACCTAGTGGATGAGAACGCAGTATGGATGGCTCTGGGGTGAGTCCAAAATCTGGTTGAATATACATGTAGTGTCCTGTTGAATTACCTGGATAGGTATCTACAGTAGGTCCAGCTACACCCATTACAGATTTTGTACTTAATGACCACTTGAAATGTCCAGTGCTGGCATAATACCATCCACACATTCCATTCTCAAATGTGCAAGTAGCACAAATGACTTCTTCTGAGCCATCTGTGCAGTCTGATTCAAAGTCACAGACTTTGCTAGAGTCAATACATTCACCACTTGAACACTGAAACTGGGAAGATGAACATTTAGTTGTTGTCATTCTCTGAGTTGTAACAGCATAACCTGGTGTTGGTAGAGTAGTTCCTGCTGCTACAAGCTTACAGCCAGCAGAAATTGAGACATCATCAATGGCCATGTCTCCATGAAAGGAGCGTCCAACAACACCCTCAAAAATAATTTGGAAGTTCTTTGTGCTATTGAGAGGCAAAACTTCTCTGGCCCAGTAGTCCTGATCATAGATTTGTCTTGTAAACAGTAATGTGGGATAACCTCCGCTCTCTGTGGCTATGTAAATGTTCAGGGGACCCATGCTGTCACCATACATATGATAAAAGAATGATAAATGGCAGTCATCACCAATTTGTGCTGGACTTATGACTGGACTCAGAAGACGAGCTTTCTGACCAGCAACTGCTGGTGATGATGTTTCCAGGTACACATAGAATCCAGTATCAAGACCTGTGGTATGATCTACATTGGGGCCTGTATCAGGAGAGATAGTTTTGCCTGCATTTCGTGTCCAGTTAAGATCATCAGTAACGTCTTGAGTCCACAAACATAAGCCTGTCTCAAAGTTACACTGAGTAGCAGACTTGCAGTCAGACTCATCAGAGCCATCTCCACAGTCATCAGTCAGGTCACACTTGAATATTTTATTATAGCAGACATGGTTGGCACATTGTAACTGGTCAACACTGTTACAAGTAGCAGATACTGGTGGTAGTCCGCAGTTCAAAAAGCTGGTGTCATCAATGGCTACTGTTGTTGAAGTAGTATATGATCTTGTGGCCTGGATCAACACTTTTATGGGACTGTTGTAGTGACCAATGTTGACCAAGGCTCTTGCCCAAGCATTTCCACTGACCTGGTTATGTGTTTCCCAAATCAGCACATCTCGAGAACCAATCTGAGGGAACAATAACTGAGAACAATGATTCTGAAAATTGCATTGAAAACAATAGCTTATTAAAGTTCAATACTTTTGACAGCAAAGTTGACAAAAGATGTTCACAATACTCCTCAGTTTAAACATTTTTATCAATAAGTTATTACAACTTTTCAACTATGGATACTAAATTAACCCAACGGGACTGCGGAGCCGATATATTGGTTCAGAGTATGTTCATGATGTTGCAAAACCGATATATCGGCTTTTGGATGTCTGTTCATGGAAACGAATGTCTTCACAACCCCTTTACTGAAGTTAAAAAATCTTCAGAAACGGAACGTACTTATATGTTGGTATATTTCTACCTCATTTTAACAAAGATTTGAAAGCGGGAAAGCATGTGTTATTCTGTTACAAGTCAAGTCATATTTTTTTTTTAAAACGATGTGCCCGACATTTGCCAACCTTGTCATAAAGACCAAAATGAGTTTATACAGTGCAATCTTGAGTATTGTTAGATCAAATTATAACTTGTGATAGTAAGGAAGAATATTTAATTGATGGTAATAGTGACATAATAAGACCAAAATTATGGACCTCACAAACTCGACAGACAACATCGTAATAAAGGGCCAAACACTGGAAAAAGTTCAACATTTTACATATTTGGGTAGTAAAGTGTCAAACAACGGAGACACGATGAAATAAATAAACTCTCGTATTGCTATAGCAGCTAGTGTCTTCACTAAATTAACAAATATCTGGCAATCTCAAAACCTTAGTACAGTAGAACCCGGTTATGTCGCCGGCCTAGGGGTTTGCCAAAATGCGTCGGGATAACCGATGATCGAGATAAACGAAAACCAATATGGCGGCAAAATATTAACATGTGCTTGAAATTTCTTTATGTACATGATGTGCGTTAATAAATGAGAATGTACATGCACATGTTATTTGTTTGATGAAGCGATCGGCATGCTATAAAAATGTACATACATGTTTGCTAACAACAAAAGGCATATTTGCACCAACTAACAGCAGAAATTTACCAATATAAAATAAAAACCACCGTCGATTCTCGATACAAACCTTTATTTATACAAACTGACACAGATCTGAAAAGTATCGTACACGCGGTTACTATGGTTTCTTTACAAAGTCTAAAATGCTTTGTTGCTTTTTTGCCTTTAACAGTCTGCTTGAAAACAAATGCTTCAATATTATTTGTGCTGTCTAAAACAGTTTCATCTCCTACAAAAGAACCATACCGTCTAATTTTCTGTAGCATTTCTACCACCTCACCAGCTGAGGGAATTGGTTCCAAATCTTCGTCTGCATCTTCTTCATCTTCTTTGTCATTGCCGCATGCAGATGTGCTTGCCAGTGCTGACTGCACACTTGATACAATGTCTTCATCGGTGATCACGCCATCAGTAACGACGTCTTTGTCAATTTCTATGTAATCTCAGAATTCCTGGACAGTGATGGCTAACTCATGTGCCTCCTCTTCAAAGATAGCATCTGTAAGGCTTGATTTTTCTGCCACTTCCACAAGTTCTTCTGCGGCTGCACAGAACTGTGCCTGAAACTCATCATCGGAAATATCCTGAATGACGCAGTGCATCCAGCAGTTTGAGATTGTTTCCTTCCTCACGTCATTCCAGGCTGATCTCAGGAAGTTCATTGCATCTAGAAGGGAAAGGGTGTACTGTGCCTTCTTTTCATCATGGAGTAGGTATTGGCGCATCAACATTTTCCAGTAGTACACCTTAAGCACTTGGATTATCCCCTGGTCCATTGGTTGGAGCTTACTCGTTGTGTTAGGTGGGAGGTAAAAGATCTTAATGGCCTTGAGACCAGGGGAACATCCGGATGAGCTCTACAGTTGTCCACGATCAGTGCCACCTTCCTTTTCTCTGCTTGGACTTCCTGTCCCACTTTTTCACCCATGCACTGAATAGATCTCCTGTAATCCAGGCGCTTGGCTGGCCATTGTAATCACATTGGAGAACTTTGGTCTGCTTAAAGCATCTGGGATTCTTGGACTTTCCTATAACGTAGAGTGGGAGTTTTTGGCTTCCATCCATGTTAGCAGCAACTAGCACTGTAAGTCGGTCCTTCGACTTTTTTCCGCCGTGACAAGCCTTCCCACGAAACGCCATAGTCTTGTCTGGAAGGCATTTCCAAACACCCCAGTTTCATCAGCATTAAAAATGTTCCGAGTCTCATAGGTATCCAAAATTGTGCGCATTTGAGTCTTCAGCCATGAATCCACTTGTTCCTGTTGAACCGAAGCGCTCTCTCCACAAATTGCTTTGAAGACAATGTTGTGCCTCTTTTTGAAACGATTCAGCCACCCCTGACTTGCTTTAAAGTCAGGGTGTCCTAGCTTTGCAGCAAGGATGTCCGCCTTCTCCATCAGCAAGGGACCATTGACGGGAAGGTTTGTTGCTCGCGTATTTGTGAACCATTGAAACACTGCATCGTCGACATCTTTGTGCTCAGCCATTCTAAATTTTTGTCTTGCTGGATCAAAGACAGACTTCTCGTACATTTGCTTTATCACGTCTGCCTTCTTTTCCATCCCGAAATGGTGTTTGCTGGAATGCCATGCTGACGACTGAGGTCTGCCGGTTTTGTTCCTTTTTCTAGCTGCAGTATGATTTCATACTTTTTCTCTATTGACTGATTCTCCAGTTTCTCTTAACACCTCCAGACATTTTTAGAATGGAAAAATAAACAGAATAGCTACAGCATATTATCCTTCAGACAAGGAACTCACGTGAACTCAGCACATGCGCAGTGAACCAAGTACGGTAAATTAAAAATCAAAATACCGTGTTCTTGCAAAATGGGATCTCCATTCCCACGAAAGAAACTTACATGAGTCAACACCTGCCAATATTGGACTGTATATATTACTGTAGCATAGATGATGGCAGATGTATAATAGAAATTGAAAAGAGAATAGGAATGGCCAAGGATAATTTCAATAGTATGAGAAAGTTACTGACATCCAAACAAATCACAAACAGGCTAAAAATTAGAATGATCAAATGCTATATATATCCTATATTAATGTATGGCTCGAAACATGGACAATGAACAAGCAGTTAGAAGACAGAATTGATGCATTTGAGATGTGGATATATAGAAGAATAGGCAGAGTTTCATGGACAGAAAAACAGACAAATAAACAAGTTTTAGGAAAACTAGGCATGAAGAAACAATTATTAAGAGAAATAAAATTCAGATAAGTAAAGTATTTTGGGCACATAAAAGGCATGACACCATGATAAAACATTTACTAGAGGGGAAAGTTTAGGGGAGAAGAGCAAGAGGAAGACCGAGAGATAAGTGGGAGGGAAACTTTAAGAAATGGACAGGTTACAGTCTGGCAGTGTGCAACACCAAGGTGAAAGACAGAGGATGCTGGAGATTCATTGCAGCCAACCTTCGATGTGGAGACGGCACCTGATGATGATGATGAGCATAAGTTAACACCCATGGTCATGGGGATCGAGATAACCGTTAAATGGCAAATTTGGCCCTCTTTTGTGCTCGAGATATTAGGGTTCGGCGACATAAAAGAATCGAGATATCCGATGAGAAAATGCTAAGACAAAGAGAGAATTTGGCGGTTCCACTTCAAAAGCGTCGACTTAATAGGGTTGGCGAGTTAACCGAGGTCGAGATAAGTGGGTTCTACTGTATATGTACAAAAGTTAAATTGTTTAGGTCATGTGTGATTCCTGTACTGAACTACGGTTGTGAAAGTTGGAAATCATCATAGAAAATTGATAAGAAATTGGACAGCTTTGAGAATAAATGTCTACGAAAATTATTAAAAGTAAAATGGAAATATTTAGGTCATGTTCGTAGATCAGACGAAAATAGACTAAATCGAGAAGTCCTTATGCGGTCATCAGTTGGGAAAAGAAAATTGGAAGACCTCAGACCACTCTTTGAAGAACAATCCAACAAGAAAGTAAACTATTGGGATGTAAAACATACAAGATCTCCAACTGCTAGCAACGAATTGCATCACATGGAGATCTAAAACCTCTGCCCTATGTGCCGCCTTTGGCACAAAAGGAACAAACTAACTAACTAATTGCGACATTACATTGTTCATGGAATGTAGTATTGATAGTTGTAATTCTAAGTCTAATGTTATAATTGCATCTAAAGAATGGGCATTGAACATACCAATTGTTGACATGTCCGCACTAAAAAATGAATATTATAAAACCTAGTGCACCTAATTAGATGAAACTTATAGAATATATTCACACATGGATTATCTTCATTTAATTGCTACTTCTGGAAACATCTATGAATATTAAGATGTAATACAAACCCATGAGTATAAATTTTTTAAAATAATTTTAAACAAAAAATAGTTATGCTACAATAATTTAATTTTCTCAAACGTATTATCACCTGATGTAAAATATTTTTATATTAATGTATTCATCATCCAATTAGCAACAATTTAATATATAATATGTCATAGAATTATAAAGATTTAAACTACTTGACATTAAATGTTAAATTGGAATTGAAAAATAAATGTGTCCAGAGGTAAAAATAATACTAAGCGAAAGGGTTAACTCTTTTTGTTAAAAATATCCTCAGCTCATGAGCATCAGTTTCTGCTATCTATTTGATCTTGCTAATGGCACATTCTTCTTTTTATGATTTTGAGAATTCAACACATAAATTTACAATTCAAAGGCTACTACAATTCACAGTTATTGGTTGCTAAACCAACGTCATTGCACTCCGGGCAGACCCATAGATGCGCAGTCTCCCAAAACAGATGTCAAAAGGTATGCAAACTGATTTTTTCCATGGCTCGCTGGTTAAACACACTCCTCACTCTGCTCCTCAGGTACCCAGTTCTACTTGTAAAACGGGTAACTCCAAACTCCTTGATTTGCTGAATCAATTCAACATCTTTTCACAATTAAGTATACCACTACAAAAGAAAAAAAAGAAATTTTAACTAAATCATGATCAAATGGTTAAGTAGCTTACCTGTATGTACACCTGAAGGGTTCCTGTAGTCTTCTTGTAATAGAACTGAAACTGGCAAGTTTCAAATGTGGGTTTCAGCTCTGGAGTTGTCAAAATTGCAGTAGGTGAGTATGTATCATCTTTCTGCTGAGTTACATACATAAAGTGTCCATCAGTTGTCTTAAGTGTATGATCTGCTCCAATCCTGGTTCCCACATCATCTGCCTCAGCATCTGTGGCTACTTTCCATGCAATAGAACCCTTACTAACATCCACATATCCACAAAGATCTGTTTCAAATGTACAGTTTCCACAATGTGCTTCATCTGCATTATTAGCACAGTCCTGATGGTAGTCACACACCTGCAACATAAATGTTGAACAGTAAACATATAAGTATGCAGTGTTTTTTCCATATCAATTTACTACTATTGTCTGATTATTAAAGCAATTATTAAGTATTATACAATCCTCTCAACAATATTCAGAAACAATTCAAAGCATATTCTGCAGAGTAAGGTTTGCTAAAACTCTCATTCAAAAACTTTGAAATGTCAGCAGCCAAATCAATCATATCTTCCCAAGTGGTTCAATAATTGGATGAGGGCTCTATGAGTCTACTAACATAGCTATGGCAAATGGAGTGCATATGGCTGCAAGAAACAAGACTAATAGAGTCTACTAGGAGTATATAATCCTGATTCTAGTGCAGGATTATTCACTGAAAAGTATCTTGTAGGCAGTATTAGGACATGCAAGAACATGAACAGGAAGACACTATAACTTCCAATACAAAAGATGGTATATGTCAACTCTAATAGGCATAATTACTCACCAATGGAAATGAGACAAGCATACATCATACAATTAATGACTATGGCCACATATATTATACAGAATATTTCTATCGCTGTGAATCATACTGGATTCAGGAGGCAACTAATCTCTCTGTTTGAACTTCTAAGCATGGGAAGCTTGTCACAGAAAAAGAAAGAAAACAACTTTCATTTCCAATAATCAATGATACACTCACTAATCTACTACTTTCTTCTCTTTCAGCTAGATTAATCAACTAATTTTCCCAACATGCAGAATTTAATTAACCCTTTCACTCTGTATTATTTTGATCTCTGGACTCATTTATTTTGCAAATGTTTCCCAGTTCAATGAAAGCTCCTCTTGCCTTCTGTATTCTTATTTTAACATCTCTATCTGTTCCACCCTCTTTGTCTACGTTGCTGCCCAAATATGTGTATGATTCTACCTCTTGAAGTGGGATTTCCCCCAAGGAGATCGAGTTGTCGTTTGCTTGGTTAATTCTCAATATCTTTGTCTTTCCCTTATGAATGTTCAGCCCTAGTTGCTGGGACCTTTGATTCAATGTGTTTAGCTTATCCTGCATCTGATTTCGTGTATGTGACAGAAGGGCTATATCATCAGCGAAGTCCAGATCATCTAGTTGCTCTGTCAAGAGTCCATTGGATTTCATTTCTGGTGTTAGTTACTGTGGTCTTCATAATCCAGGCTATTGTCAGTAAGAACAACAAAGGTGATAGAAGACATCCCTGACGCACTCCTGTTTCTATTTCGAAAGTATCTGTTAGTTTACCTTCATGAAGAACTCTACATTTCATATCTGTATATGTTGCTTTTATTAGGTTAATAATTTTCTGTGGGATTCCATAATGCCTCATTAATTTCCAAAGGGTTTTCCTATCAATACTGTCAAAAGCCTTCTCATAATCAACAAATCCGATATAAAGTTGGGATTTCCATTCAATACTTTGCTCTATTATTATACGTAATGTGGCTATCTGGTCAGCACAGGATCTATTTGGTCGGAAGCCTGCCTGTTCATCTCTTTGCTTTATATCAATGGCATCTCTCAGTCTCTCCAGGATGACTCTGCTTAGTATTTTCCCAGGTACTGACAACAGCATTATTACCCTATAGTTTTCACACTTCTGAAGGTCCCCTTTCTTTGATAGCTTCACCAGGTATCCTTCTCTCCAGTTTGCTGGTATTTCTTCGGTCTCCCAGATTCTGTTAAATAATTTATACAGTATTCCTGTGGATGTGTTTATGTTGACTTTAACCGCCTCTACTGGAATACCATCTGGACAGGCCGATTTCCCATCTTTTAAAAGTTTAATGTCTTTACTAATCTCCTCCTTGGATGGTTTCTCACAGTTGATGTCCAAGTCAATTTCTGCCGGTTGGATATCTGGGGGTTTGTAGGTGCTGGTCTGTTCAGGAGTTCCTTGAAGTATTCCATCCATCTTTCCATTTGGTCTCTAACATTAGTGATAGTTTTCCCACTACTATTTTTGATCAACCCATTTGATGGACTGTATTTTCCTGCTAGCTTTCTAGTGATGTTGTAAAGATCCCTAAGGTTTCCTTTTCCTGTAGCTACCTCTACTTCTCTTGCTAGATCTTCTACGTATTGTCTTTTATCTAACTTTATTTGTTTCTTCACTTTCTTGCTAGCTTCTGTGTACTTTTCCTGGGCTATGGCTTTGGCAGTTCTAGTTTTGCTATTATTTAAATCTGCTTTCCTCTTTTTCCTTTCTTCTATTTCCTTGAGAGTTTCTGGAGTTATCCATGCCTTATGATTCCGCTCCTTCTTTCCTAATACCTCTGTGCATATTTCATTCCAAATATTTTTGGCTTGCTGCCAGCATTCTTCCGCACTCACCTCATCTTCTAATTGCCGCAAAACCTCATACTTATTAGAGACTGTGACCGTGAACTGTTCCTTTGTTTCTTGACTTCTGAGGTATCCTACATTATATTGGTGTCTATGTTCATGGGATGTTATGTATCGCTTAAGCTTCAGTTTAATTTTACTTATCAGCAAATGGTGATCCGAATCTACATCTGCCCCCCTTAGAACCCTTACATCTTGTAGAGATTACCTGAATTTCTTGTTTATGCATATGTGGTCAATTTGATTTTCTGTTCTGTGATCTGGTGATACCCAGGTTGCTTTATGTATTCTTTTATGTGGAAAGACACTTCCACCTATGATGTATTGATTCGCTGCACAGAAATTAGTGAATAGTTCTCCATTTTCGTTCATTATTCCTAGTCCGTGTTTCCCCATGATCTCCTCGTAGCCTATGTTGTCCGAACCTATTTTGGCATTGAGGTCACCCATCAGAATTTTGATGTTCCCATTTCTCTGATTACCTATAGTATTTTGAAGTTTTATGTAAAATTCCTCTTTACTTTTTCCTCTTTATCATTGGTAGGTGCATAACACTGGGTCACATTCAAGAATACTTTCTTTTTGGTGGTTCTGAAAGTTGCTGTGATTATCCTAGGACTCACTGCTTCCCATTTTATTAGTGCCTTCTCCGCTTCTTTAGATAGCATTAAAGCCACTCCTTCACTATGGGGGCATTTTCTTCCATATGGCCTGAGAACAGCATTGTTTCTCCTGTGTTTAGACGTTGTTTGCCTGCACCATTCCACCTAGTTTCACATAATCCCAAGATGCCAATCCCGTGAACTTTCATCTCATCTACAACCTGTGCTGTCTTTCCCATTTCATACATACTTCTAACATTCCAGGTGCCAATTCTGGAGCTTTTCTTAGGTGAAAGGAAGATAATCTGCGGTGTAGACTCCTTGTGGCTTTCTCTGCATCGCTTCATACCTCTTCTAGAAGAGCTTCCTTCCTCTTGGTTGGCACAGTTTTTATTTGATTTTTATGTGACTTGTTCATGGTTGGTTGGATTTTGTGGCTAAAATTTTCTACTGGATAGGGTAGCCAGCCCTACGCCAAACCCCACCTTAGTCGCCTTTACGACATGCCTTGTAGGTGGCAGTGCCGCAACTCTTTGCTCCCCTTGCGAGCCCAGGCAACACAAGGGCAAAATGTCATTATTACCATCAATTAAATCTTCTTCATTACTATCACACATTATAATTTGATCTAACAGTACTCAAGATTACACTGTAAACATCGTCGGAAACATTAAAGTTTAAAAAAAAAAGTGTCTCGACTTGAACACAATAATATTACTGCTTTCCTCTTTCAAATCTTTGTTAAATGGAGATAGTAATGTACCTACATATATGTACTTTCCATTTCTGAAGATTTTTTAACTTCAGTAAAAGAGTTGTGAAGATACATTTGTTTCCGTGAACAGACATCCAAAAGCCGATATATCGGTTTTGCGACATCATGAACATTATTCTGAACCGATATATCGGCTCTGCAGTCCCGTTGGGTTAAGTGGTATCCCAACTTGTCTAGCATGTGAGGATGTCAATCGGTAAACTGAACTTAACAACTTGAACATACACACATTCAAGATACCTGGCTGGCTAAAACTGAGTTGCCATTACCACAGTCAAATCTGTCAGACTTTGGTGGACATTGTCCAGGACTAAGCATCACATCATCAATAGCTATGTCACTGTATCCAGGATTTCCTACTTTAGCTTCAAACACAATCATGTATGGAACAGCAGACACAATGTCAATCTAGCAGACAAAACATACATATTATTTTAGATATGAGCAAAAAACTTGCTATTGTCAAATTAGATAGTAATTTAACTATATCAAAAAACAAATAATCTCCCGATTGAAACATAGGCCTCAATCTAAAGGTCTCAGGGTGTGGTAGATCTACTATTAGCACTGCTCATTAATTTAAATCTATTAACTGCTAGCAATAATATACACTACATAGCGTTATAAAGTCTATGTCAATCAGAGAATATCAGACCTTATTAACCCCTTCACCCTTCTGAGTCGATTTATTGGCTTGCAGTCATTTTTATGCAATAGGTTTCTGCATCTGTCACTGTCTGGAATCATTCTCTGATGCACTGTTGCTGGATTCATCATCACTGCTGATGCGATTAAGTGGACAGAGAGACAGCATCCTCCAGTTCTGCCATGCAAGACTGTCCTCACTTTAGTCTTCTTTCTTTGCCTTCGCCAGACAGCTGTCAGTGCCATCTATCAGCTTGGTTAGATCCAGTGGTTAGATATTGAGATATGCTTCATAGGGTACAGTTGGTAGATTTAACGACATGTTTCATAGTGTACATTGCTCATATTTAAAGACAAGTTTGGTACAGAACAGTAGAATGATTTTAAGACATGTTTGGTAAAGTAGAGTGTTGAGAATTTAAGACATGTTTGGTAAAGTATAGTGTTGAGAATTTAAGACATGTTTGGTAAAGTATAGTGTTGAGAATTTAAGACATGTTTGGTAAAGTATGGTGTTGAGAATTTAAGACATGTTTGGTAGAGTGTTGAGAATTTAAGACATGTTTGGTAAAGTATAGTGTTGAGAATTTAAGACATGTTTGGTAAAGTATAGTGTTGAGAATTTAAGACATGTTTGGTAAAGTATAGTGTTGAGAATTTAAGACATGTTTGGTAAAGTAGTGTTGAGAATTTAAGACATGTTTGGTAAAGTATAGTGTTGAGAATTTAAGACATGTTTGGTAAAGTAGTGTTGAGAATTTAAGACATGTTTGGTAAAGTAGTGTTGAGAATTTAAGACATGTTTGGTAGAGTGTTGAGAATTTAAGACATGTTTGGTAAAGTATAGTGTTGAGAATTTAAGACATGTTTGGTAGAGTGTTGAGAATTTAAGACATGTTTGGTAAAGTATAGTGTTGAGAATTTAAGACATGTTTGGTAAAGTATAGTGTTGAGAATTTAAGACATGTTTGGTAAAGTAGAGTGTTGAGAATTTAAGACATGTTTGGTAAAGTATAGTGTTGAGAATTTAAGACATGTTTGGTAAAGTATAGTGTTGAGAATTTAAGACATGTTTGGTAAAGTATAGTGTTGAGAATTTAAGACATGTTTGGTAAATTATAGTGTTGAGAATTTAAGACATGTTTGGTATAGTGTTGAGAATTTAAGACATGTTTGGTAAAGTATAGTGTTGAGAATTTAAGACATGTTTGGTAGAGTGTTGAGAATTTAAGACGCCCGAGTGGTCACCAGGACCCAAATTTGGGGTGTAAAGTAGAACCACTGTTACCTGCCATGCATGTCGTAAGAGGCGACTAAGGAGGTTTGGCTGAATTCAGATGTACATGTCCTAAACGTGTAGAAGTCTATGCGTTTAGGGGCCGACTAAACAGTGTGCAACTTATACGCGTTCTTAGCAAAGATCAAACATATCACAAAGAGGGATTAAAATTGGTCGTAAAGAATGAATGCAAAAAGAAGAAGAAGAATTTAAGACATGTTAAGTAGTGTAGGGTAGTAGGGTAATGTGATCATAATTTATTACATGGTTAGTAGGGTGTAGTGTTAATATTTTAAGACAAGTTTAGTATAGAAGGGTATAATGTTCAGAATTTAAGACAGGCTTGGAAAAATAGTGTTAAGAGTTTAAGACATGCTTAGTATAGTAAGATATAGTGTTAATAATTTAACATATGTTTAGTAGGGTTAAGAATTTAATATATGTTTGGAAGAGTTAAGTGTTAAGAACTTAAGACATATTTGGTGGGTTGCAGTGTTAAGAATTTAAGATTTGCTTTGCAGGATACAGCGAGCATTTTTGTTCCACAATAAGAAAGCGATGTAGAATATCACAAAGAAATATATACAAAATGTTAATACTGCTTTCCAATATGTTTTGAATATATCTTACCGAGCCTTGCAACCAGGCGGTGACCTGTGGATCATTGAAATTTAACTTATTGTCCAAGTGGCTATTTGGATTCATGTCTGTATCCATACTGACTGAAAGAGTAGAACCACTGCCAATGTTAGACATTGCCACGGAAAAGGTAAAGCATGAAGCTGTGGTTGGAGACAACACTTCAGAATACAGACGTGCCTTGTCACCTTTGATTTTGTCATGTGTGTCAGCCAACATGTAGTGACCTGTGATAAAAGATAAATTAAATGTATTGCATGTATACCTAACCCTTTGAACCCTGGCCACCTGTACCTTAAATATCCATTCCACTGAACTGAGAAAAAAAAGCCCATATAAGAGTTATATTAAAACACGATAATTTAGCCCAGTTAAGTGCTCTATAAGTTGTTATTGACTTCCCCATCATCTCCGTTATTCCTGCTTATTATTTTTGCAGAATAATAATTATAATAATTCCTCTCGACGCTATAAGTTACATAGGGCCTGCAAGTAATTTCTCCATACCGCTCTATCCTGGGCAACTCACTCAATCTCCTCCATGAAACTGAGACCGATATTTCCTGCCTCTCTCAGCAAAGCTCGTTTCAGGGTCTCCTTAGGTCGACTCTCTTTCTTGAACCCTTTGCATCCCACTTCAATGCCTGCTTTGATATTCGTTGATAATTTCTCCTCAAGGTGTGTCCAACATATCTCCATCTTCTCTTTCTTATAACAGTTGTCACTAGTGGTTGACCAGACATGTCTCTGATTTCATCACTTCTTCTGAATTCATTCCATTATGTATTCATTATTTTTCACAGACATCTATTTTCAAATGCATTCAACTTGCTTTCTATATCTTTAGCCATTTTCCAACTCTCGCTGGCATATGTTAGGATTGATACAACATTTGAATTGAAAATTCGTAATTTAATTTTAATACTATATAATTTGCAATTCCATATTTTATTTAGACTTTTAAAAGCTGATGTTGCTTTGCCAATTCGTATCATAATTTCTTTTTAACATTTCCTGTGCAATCAAAATTGCTACCTAAATAGGTGAACTGCTCTGTTATTTTTATCATTTTAGATTCCAGTGTGATATCTGCATTACTTGCCATAGGTGTCTTCATTATATTTGTTTTTTCATAGCTAATCTGCAGTCCAACTTTTGATGCTATAGATGACAAGTTGTCTGTTTTTTTTTACATATCTTGGTTGTTTCTACTTAACAAGGCAATATCATCTGCAAAATCCAAATCTTCTAGTTGACTATTTTCTACCCAATCGATGCCAGTTTCGCCCTGCAACATTTTCGCATCACCCAGTCAATGGCCACTCCAAACAATAGTGGAGATAGAATACAGCCTTGGTTTACTCCGGTTTCAACCATAAACCAGTCGCTGTGTCATCAGTGCGAATTGCACACTGTGAACCATCATAGAGGCTTTTAATAATGTTTATTATTTTGTCTGGTATTCCATAGCATCTCAGAATATTCCACAGAGAGATTCTGTGTAGACTATCAAAGGTTTTTTTAAAATCGATGAAATTTAGTATGAGTGGTTGCTGCTTCTCAATATGTTCCTTCAAAATTAGTTGTAGGGTAATTATTTGGTCTAAACAGCTTCTCCCAGGTCTAAAACCAGCTTGTTCTTCTCTCAGGGTTGTGTCCACTGCTCCTTTGATTCTATTAAGAATGATTTTGCAGAAAGTCTTGGTCATTACTGATAATAGATCCCTCTCCAGTTGTTGCAATCTTTGAGATCTCCTTTCTTGGGGATCTTAACAATTATACCCTTTTTCCATTGATCTGGGACAGTTTCTTCTTCCCATACTTTATTAAATAGTTCTTGCACCTGGCTAATAGTTGTATCATCATCCGCTTTGAGCATTTCTGCAGTAATGTTGTCATCACCTGCTGCCTTATTGTTTATCAAGGAATGGATTGCCTCCTTGACCTCAGCTACACTTATCATTTCTTCGTTAATTGGTAGGAGCTGTTTCTTGCCTCTTCGTCAAACTTGAGTGGTACTGGTGGAACAGGTCTATTTAATATTTCTTCAAAATGTTCTGCCCATCTTTTCTTCTGCTCGGTATCTGATGTTAGAACTTTAACATTTTAACTCTTGATTGGGCCACCCTTTGAAACAAAAGTTCCAGTAAGTTGTTTTAGTGTATTGTATAGCATTTTACTGTTTCCAGTCTTAGCTGCCTTTTCCCTTCTTCAGCCAGTCGATTGACATATGCTCTTTTATCTCTTCTAGCCGCTCTTTTCACTTCCTTGTCTTTTAGTCTATATTCCTCTTTAGCTTGGATTTCATCTGTTGCATCCTTAGTATTAAATATTGCTAGTTTCATCTTTCTTCTTTCTTGAATACATTTCCAGGTGTCATCGCTTATCCAGGGTTTTCTGTCTTTTGTCTTTAATCCTGCGCTACTATTTGCTGCCCCAATAGTGTGTCCTTTATCTTAGTCCATTTGTCTTCAATGTTCTGTTCATTTTCACCATTGAGTAACTTGAACCTATTCTTAAGTTCGAGCTGATATTCCTCATTTACCTCATTATTTTGTAGTCTTTGACTGTCTATTTGCAGTTGTTTTTTTTAGTATGGTAAATTTTCAATTTCAGTTTCAATTTACCTATGCATAAATTATGATCACTTCCTACATCTGCCCTTCTGTATGCACAACATCCAGCAATGATGTTCTAAATTGTGTATTTATGCACATATGGTCAATCTGATTCCTGGTCACTCCATCTGGTGAGTGCTAAGTAAGTTTATGAATTTCCTTATGTGCAAAGATGGTACCTCCAATTACTAAGTTTGACAGCATACATAACTCCGCCAGTCTTTCTCCATTCTCATCCATTGTGTTTATTCCTTGTTTTCCTATAGCTCTCTCTACCCCTACATTATCACTTCCAACCTTGGCATTAAAGTCCCCATTACTACTAACAGGTCATGTTTTTGGGTCTTGTTAATTTTATCTTGTAGTTGCTCATAAAATGTGTCTTTCTTATCATCGTCAGCCTCGATTGTTGGTGCATAACACTGCAGTATTGTCATATTGACATGCCTGGAACTGAAGCGAGCTCTAATTATCCAACTCGAGATGGGTTCCCATTCTAACATGCTCTTTGCTACTCTAGGTGTCATCATTATACCCACTCCTTCAAAATGTTTACCATCTTCTCTCCCTGAATATATGAAAGTTAATCCACTAACTACTCTTCTATCTGTTCCAGGCCATCTCACCTCACTTAACCCCAGTATGTCCAGCTCGTATCTTTTCATTTATTCTGCAATTTGAGCTGATTTTGTAGCCGTGGCCATGTTTCTCACATTTTTGCAGAATACTAAACGTTTAAATTTACTTCATATAATATGTGGGCACAGCCGTGAATACTTCCGTATATGTAGATTCTTCACCAGATTAAATATATATATAGCTTGAATATCAATGGATTAAGATTATTCTGCATTGTCTAACGGATCGTCTAACTCACTTTCGATATCCTTATCAGAATAATCCATTCCAAGTCTAATTGATCTTCAGATTCATTCAAAACTAGTTCAACAGTTTGCTCTGTCGCTATACTTTTAGAGTGACCATTTCCGAAATTTTCAGAACATCTTTTCATCATGAAAATACTTAAATAATTACCTTATCACTACAAAACAATATAGAACCACAACAGTGTTCACCATCTTGCTGAATCATGCAGAGCATGTGGGTTGTGTTTGACGACACATTTGTACACAATTTATTTTCAAATACAGAAAAAAATGATAAAATCTTCTCAGACTGATATTTCAGGATCTCAGGATAAGCAATGTTTACAATCTCAAAATATCGGGATCTCTGGTTCTAAGTGTTAATAAGTAAATATTAACAAGTGAAAGGAGAAATAGATTACACATAAATTTTATGTAACAAATAAGAAGAAGGATAGAAGACATTTATCTCACCTAAAATGGTTTGCAATGTATGATCTTTAGTGGGTCCTCCATATGTGCCTGAACTGCCTTGGTAAATATCCCAATCAAAGCTATCATCAACAGCACTATTAGTGAATAGACAGGAGCCACTTTCAAAATCACATGTAGCTGGAGATGGACAGGCTCCAGGGACAAATGAAATGTCATCTATTGCAATATCACTGTCATCAGTATCACCCAGAACTCCTTCAAATACAAGCTGAAAGATGAAAACACAGTATTTAATATATACTTACATTGAATAACTAGATGAGATGATTCAATTTTACACTCCTGAAAATCTCTCTAGTTTAACAACATGAATAAGATAACTACCTCTGTATGTATACATGGAATATTGACAGCACAGATGACATGTTAAATTAAACATAACAAATGTGCATGAAATAGTTGGGTTTCAGAACAAGAGTTTCCACATTATCAAAGTAGAGTACTTTGGATAACTCCTGTAGTTCTGCCAGTGTGGTAGATTTGACAGTGTGGTAGAATAGTAAATATACTGGTGTCGCAGACATATGTTTTCATATTTAACATACAATGCTCTCTCTATCTGCCCTGCAATACCAAGCATTCATATTGCTGTTATATAATACAGTACACACATTGTATTTAAGTTTTATTACAGCTCTTGCATATTTCAGTTCTCCTGGAAGCCATTTCCTGAAATTAAAACTGGCAGTTCTGAACTACTTTATTGCACTGACCAAACATATCAACAATCTTATTTGTCATTTAAATTTTAAATAAAAACACACACAAAAAATAACTTAGTAAGGGTAAACAAAATGGTAAGAATAAAGTTCTCTAAACTTAGGACAATCAGTAAAGTTTACCTGGAAATTTAAGGGACTAACAAGGGTAACCTGAGCAGGCAGCCACTTGTCAAACTGTTCTCCAGTTAATGTCCATATTGGAGTATGAAGCTGGCTGTCAACTGATTGATAAACATTTAATGTACCCATGTTCTGTCCCCGCATATGATAGAAGAAATGTAAACATCTGCCGTCAGTTGCTGTCAGAGTTGGACTAATAAGCCTGGCCTTGTCATTAAAAGCACGGGGACTAGATGACTCTGTGTACATGTAGAAGCCTGAAAAAGTTGGATTTTAATTAATAAAGTTTTATAGAACTTATTTTTTTTTAAAATAAAGAACTAATACAACTGGAAAAAAACAGATTAAAGTGAACAAAAGGGACTACCACAAATACATCATAGATAAAGCTTACCCAAACTTGTTCCAGTACTGTGATCAGTTTTGGGGCCTGTGCCCTGGTTCATAGTGCTTCCTGAAATTCTTGTCCAATCAAAGTCATCCGTTGTGTCTTGTGTGAACCCACAGATATTGTAAGATTCAAAATCACATGAGCCTGTAGAAAGATGTAAGAAAAAACATAGGAAAACGTCTAATGCTCAACACATCCAAAATAAAAGGAATATTTTAAGATGGTAAAGATCAGGTAGATGGTAAAGAAAGTAGGATCTGAATTTGCTTAAGAAACTGCAAATGGTCATAATAATGTCATGATTTAACATTCAGTTTAATAAGTCATGTATTCATTCTGTAGAAGTTGATCTATTTACAATAGAATATCAAATCTGTACACATCTATTGTAGTCCTACAAAATTATTCCAACTCATTTCACTTCATGGACCACAGGTGCAATAACTACCCTTTGAAACCAAGCAATTCAATAGGATATTAACAATAAAGGTTTTTTTAATAAACACACATTTTCATTTATATATTGTTCATTGTTAATTTGAGGATCATCTTCATTGCACGTCGGACATGTCCATAATTGCTCCGATCTCCTCCCAAGCATGTATGCTCCGTGTGTTTAGGCTAACAACTCCCGTTCTGTGTTGACTGATGTACCTACTGGGTTTTCTTTCGTGGTTTTTACATCTTAACGCACCTGTCGGTATGCACAACTTGTGCAACCGAAATAGAGAATACCCTTTATCTTCATCGTTGAAATCTTCAGAGCGTATGTTTTCTCTGAGAGCGTTGATGATGTCGCTTCTGTCCATAGAAGACCTATTCTCAATCGTAGCATTGCCCGCCAGTGCATATGCTCTATCATTGCCCTTCACCCCAGCGTGACCCAGGACAAAGATGAAGGTAAGTATCTGGATTGACAAGTTTTGTATTAATTGCATCCACTGCCTTCGTACATAACCGGCCTTGATCTTCTGTATCGTGCTCATAGAGTCGCTGAGCATGCATGCGTGAGTGAATGTATGCGTCTGTAGTCGCTCCAGGGATTTTGTCACTATTATTTTATTGATTTTGTCACATTTTGACCTCCATAGTCATGCTGCTGGTAGTTGTTGCATATGCACCACATGCCTCTTTGATGACTTTTCCTTTCGCTCTAGCCGTAAAGGCCCATGCACTTTGACTGTGCCAAATAACAGAACCATCAGTGAAGACAACAGCATCTTCCTTCGATGTGTAGTCATTTATTACTGCTTCAGCTGCTGCGTTGACTATTGTGGGCAGCGAATCTCGACTTGGTTTGTTGACTACTATATCATGGTGACTACTACAAAGGATTGTCTGTGTTCAGTGGGTATTGGTATCCACTCTTCTTCATGGTGAATGTCCTGAATGGCACATACACGTTGTATGACCTCCTCTGCTTGGCCCAGCCACGACAGGCCACGTTTAAGTCTATTGCCTTTGCAGTTGTCTAGTTCATTGTATAATGGATGTGTTAGGTCTTGAACCAACACATAAAAGAGAGAGAAAGACAAAAATAAACAGAGGTGGAGTGAGACTCAAACATGCTAACTCAGAATTATTAATGTTATGGAAAACTACCATCAGCAAATGTCAAAAACAAATAAAATCATTAACAAATAGAAATTGTGTTGTCATTTTCTTATTGGTTAATCCACTCTACAGAATTCTCATAACCAAGTTAGATTATCAACTACCATAACTCAAGATCTCATATAAAACTGGATATTTAGTCCAACTTTGCAAGTCTTGTGTCTATTTTGGTTGAATTTCATCAGTGTTATCTTACATGAAAAAGCATGAAGAAAGAATTTAAACTCACAAGCTGCCATACTTGTCAACCAGTGCAGAATTTCCACAACATGTAATTTTGCTGTTTCTGTGATTAAATGTCATATATGGTTTCTGTATGGTTTATTCATTTCAGTTCTCCCAATCAGCATCCTTGCACACTGGAAAAGTTTATATACACTTCATCCTCCATTACAACAACTATCTCAATGTTTCCGTGGCCACTGTACCTAAGTGATGTTGGTTGACATATCTTCCATTTGTACCCCACAGACCATGCCTAATCCCCATTTCAATCAGCAGGCTCAATACTCCCAATTCTGTTTCCATATATCAGTTATCAGTTATATGAGGACTATCATCATAGCACTCTGGACATGTCCATAGGTGCTCCGATCTCCGCCTAAGCAAATCTAGCAGTGTCCAGCGGCCCAACATGCTAGGTCGATGAAGATTAACCAATCTCTTTGCATATTTAGTATCTCATTCTTTTCGGGCTGCATCAATATTGGCACCCATCTCTCTCAATCTGGTCAGCAAGCGGGATTCACATCCCTGAAACTCCTCTGTTCGGAAAGACTCTCTCAATGCGAGAAGAATGTCATTTCGATCCATGGCAGCACCCTCGGATATTGTAGCCAAGCCAGCCAATCTATCAGCTTGTTTTTTTTTTTTTATTACCCGATCCAGAAGCACTTGAGCTTTTCAGCTCTTCGCTCGGTGCCATGGACATCGCAACCCTTCGGTTCGGTGCTACGAACACCGTAAATCTGGGAAATCTGTGGCTTTTTCTGTCATCCCGCAAAATTGAACCCGCACACACAGAGGGATAGTCACCCGTAGTCCAACGCGCTATGAACACGCTGGGCAGACGGGCCTATCAGCTTGTTCATTACCCCTAAATCCTGCATGTCCATGGACAAAAATGAAGGTGATTTCTCTGATCATTGTCTGTACTAGTAACTCCACCCAGTTTCGTCTCACCATTCCTGATTCGACTTTATGAATCATGCTCATAGAGTCACTGAGTATGAAAACACGAGAGTAGTTGTGAGATGCCAACCATTTCACCACCTCTATAACCACCCGAACCTCCATTGTCAAACTACTTGTGGCTGTTGCATAGGCCCCACTGCCCTCTCTTATTATTTTTCCTCCTGAGCGTGCTGAAAAAGCCCATCACAGCATTGTTGGCGAATAACTGAACCATCATTGTAAATAACCACATCTGTATCATTGATGGTGTCATTGAAGAGGGCCTCAAGCTCCACATTAATCAGTGATGGATTATTTTGTCCGCAAATTTTCTTAATAGATGTCATAACTATGAAAACAGTCTGAAATTGAGGTGGCACAGCAATAAATTCCTCTCCTGGTTCAATTCCAGAAGGATACCATATTTTCCTAAGAGTATCTTCCGCCTGACTCAGCCATGATCTGCCTCTCTTGAGTCTACATCCTTTCTCCTTAATGAATTTTTCATGGTGAGGATGTTCCTTGTTTGCGTTGATTCTTAGATATGATCGAACCCTCCAAGTTTCAATTCTGTTGGCAATAGTGGGGAGGTCAAGAAGGAATCTCATTGACACGCACAGCCTCATTCTGAATTCTTTCCA
Source organism: Arion vulgaris (assembly GCA_020796225.1). Classification (NCBI taxonomy): domain Eukaryota; kingdom Metazoa; phylum Mollusca; class Gastropoda; order Stylommatophora; family Arionidae; genus Arion; species Arion vulgaris. The sequence goes on along the minus strand of CM036761.1, from coordinate 22,769,428 downwards.
GTCTCACTGTTTGCATAGGACTAATTGTTAGGAGAACGCATGCATATTCTATACATGACAGAACAATGTCTTGGTACAGGAGCACAAGAAGGCGTTGCTCAATGTTAGCAGCCACCATAATTCTCAGTGTGGATAGTGTGTTGCGAGCCTTTGCAATAACTTGGTTGATATGGTCCCTAAAGCATAGACTGCGATCAAATTTTACACCCAAATAACTCATAGATGCTGTTCGAGTCCATCTAAAGTGACATGTGGTGTTTTAGAATTCACAATGTGATTATTTAGGGAGAATCATGATAGCACAGCTTTGGTATGATTTATCATTGCACCAGATACATTGCACCAGGCCATGATGCGGTCCAGTTCTTCCTGCAGTTTATTAGCAATTTCATCCCTATTTCTCCCCAGTCTGTACACCATGATGTCATCTGCAAATGACAATGCTCGTCCCCTGCCAGATTGTTGCTGCTTCCTAATAATTATGGTGAATACATTGAATAGTATTGGAGATAGTGGGGACCCCTGTGGTAGGCCCTGTGAAATTTTTGTCAACACAGAGTATCAATTACCACACCTGAGTGCCACTTTTCTTTCAAACAGGGCCCTTGCATTTCATCGTATGAGCAATGTACCGATATTGAGTAGCGTGAGCATATGTATAAGGTATGTGATTGGAACTTTGTTATAGGCATCCTCGTGATCTAGTACAATAGCACATGTTTCCAAACCAGCCTAGAAACCTTTAAAGACGTCATAAGCAAAGATCAATACATTGCACCGTTTCTTTATTCCACCTGTAACCACAGAGAGTGGAGGGAAACACGCGATGTCAGGAAACATGCTTTGCATGCCACTAGCTTTTCCAGAAGCTTGTCCACTGTGTTCTGCATTGCAATTATTCTAAAACTATTTATGTGTTTGTGATTTTTGTTAGGATTTGCCAGTGGTATTAAGTAACTGTGAAGCCATTTCTCTCTGATCTCACCATTTTTTAAACTAGTGTTCGATTCATATATTTGAAACAGAGGGCATTTATGATGTTCATATTTCTCTCACTTGGAATAGATGCTGTTTCAGTTAGTTTACTTGCCCTTTCACTTCACAGATACATGTCCAGGCATGTACAGCCAAGACAGTTTCTTGAGGCAGGATTACTGAATGTTGTTTACCCATTCAGTGGAAAGTTTGCTTGCGTCAATCCTCCTAAGCCCACTTATCAAATCTATTACTATCATTGCATGTATTGCTTGTTTTTCTGATAGCCAGGAAATTGCCACAGAGACAGTATTTATCACTATAGTCATGCTTGAAGTGGTTCAATTGAATGTACTACTTTCCTAATGTACTGTATTTCAATGCAACTGTGCTGTAAAAGCCAAGCAGATAGTACTTCCAGAATCTCCAAACCATCTGTATAGATAAACCTTGGTGGGTGTACATTTCAGTTGTGTTTTTTATTTCTGCATATGCAGCTACCTGGGGACATTCCTTTCTGTACCTGCTCATGGTTACTAACAACTGCATTTTTTTAGGCAACTTCATTGGAGTGTTAGTTGCCAGTAATTTCTATGACTGATGTGATAATGTGGAACGATCTGAAGGGCAGTGTTCTCTTCTTTCATCACCCAAGACCATCCATTCTTTAGTCTTCTACCTTTGCCCTATGTTAGAGAGTTGCGTAGTGGATGACCCCTATAAATAGATATTGTTTCTTTTAGACATGTCTGATAAGTCATGCATGTACCACATAGTTTGACATGGAGTATCCCTTGTGACTCAAGGATCAATTTTATAACCTGGCTGCAACCTATCCAGTCTCTGTGTGCTGCTGATTGTCAGTAGGCCAAGTTTAATGCAATATTATAGTAAACTTTACTTCCTGATAATCTACAAAATATAAATGTGTAACAAACATGCTTAACCTACCTCCAGATTCAACACAAGATCCAGTATTCACAGAAATATCATCAAGAGCAATATCACCTTCAAAGCCAGAATTCAATACTGCCTCAAACACAATCTGCAGTAGATAGGACATTGTATTGCATTAACTTTTAGAGAATTCTGTACTTGGTTTTTTTTGTCTGTTTCATTCAAAGTGTTATGGCAGTAAACAATTCCTTGAAGTTAAATATCACTGTAATCATCAAGAAGAAATAACATGTGCAACAGAATCTTGTGTTTAGTGCTATGACATGCTCTATGTCTGATAAAATGCATATTTGATATTATACAGAAATGTCAATGAAATGTTCCCCTTAGCAGGATTTGTGTAATGAAACATGACAATTACCTGTGCTTGGATGCTGACATTACTATCAGATGACATAAACGAGTATCCTGCCAGCCAATTGTTACTCTGCTCTCCATTTCTCATCCAAACAGGAGAGTTTAAGTTGCCTGCAGATAGAATCATATATAGTATTGACAACATATTCTGAGCCAATTCTTCACATTTCCTTTCTCTACAGACACTTCATATAGGCACAGTTCAATAGACAGAATGTGGATGTTTGTTACGGATCCAGTAGCTGTATGGGTTTCTACATCTTTGGTTTAATGCAATGCATTGCTGATTAGTCCATGGCTTTTCTGCCACTCAGGTTTTTTTCTCTAAAAAAGAGGATGCATGTGGTGAATATGTAACTAATTAGAGAAGACTTGGTAGGAATTATTATTATTTAACAAAAATTAAATCCAAGTAGCACTTATACAGTCTGTGCTTTTCTATTTTCAACTGTCATAACTTCTTTCAGGTGCATAATTTGAACACACTATCTACGTTTTATCATCTGTCTTCAATAGGACTAGACAACCTTACATAACCTGTGATCAGGGCTCATAGGAAATCATAGATCAATCCACACACGACACAAACTGGGTACCATTGGTGCATAATGCAAATACTGCACCTCAATAGAGACATCTTATAAACAGTATAATCAACACAATACAAATCATTTATATTGGAACATGATTTAATTTGTTAAGTAGATATGCAAAGACATAATTAGCACTAAAAACATGTATGATGAGCTTGAAAATATGTCACTTTTATTATGTTTTTGTTCCTCATAAATGTAACTGTAAACAAGTAATTAAATGATGCAATCCATACAGAACCATACAAAAAATAATCGGAAGAATGTATTTTTCTGTCTACACACTTCTAGTTTAAAATGCACTTGAAAATAAAAAAAATTAATATCTTTGGTGTCTTCCTTTCAATTTCTATACTATCAATATAAAACTTAGCTGCATGTTTTTTTGTTGCTTAATGTCCTTATCAGATGTCAATGAATTCTCCCTTCTAATTATATTGCTGTCTCAATCTTGTTCACTTACTCTCAAACTTTACCTTCATTATAGCTGTCAGCAGAATGCCATATCATGAGTTCAAAATATTTAATTTTGTCCATTTAATCTCCTTCAACAATATTTGTTTGTTTCTGTGTCCATGAAATTAAATATGTTCAATAAATCATCAATAAATACACATATCAAAAGCTGCAATTTTGTTTTCTAGTAGTCTTTTAGAACCTGCCGTTCACTTTTATAAACAGTGTGAGAACAAAAATAATGCTAATTAAAAAAGTTAACTTGAAAGCTGTGGACTGAGTGAAGAGAATTGACTAAAACATGGTCTTTACCTCCTTGTTTAGAATAGACGTTGAGAGTTCCAATGTCGCTGCCATACATGTTGTACCAGAACTTTACACATATTCCATATTTTGTAAGTGTTACAAATGAACTAATAATACGTGCTGTATCATTTCCATATCGGTATGAGCTCTCTGTGTAGATGTAGTAGCCTAAATAGAAAAAAACAACAAGACATCTGTTTTCATAAATGATAACAAACTCATTTATTCTATACTAGTGAACATTTCCAGCATGATGTAATCATTTTAATCAGCAAATTCTTTAGCTTATGATAAATAATAGGTGATGGTCAAGCAATGGAAGACTACAAAGTGGTCTGACTTATGATGGTGGATGTCACCTTCTACAACGCTGACTTATCATTAGTGTAGGTGATTTTAGTACCCATGTTGCTAATAGAAGGTTCTGCTACTTAACGATTACACACTGGCCAAGTATGCAATATTATCAGAGGACAAAGTTGATTGATTGATTGATTGATAGGACCATCATCATACCAATTCGGTGAGTAACCATATGTGCTTCGATCTTTTTCTTGCACAGGAAGATCTCAGCTGCAGTGCACCGACGAGGGTCCATGATGTAATTTTTCTTAGTATAAAATTGTGTATCCTTAGTAAACGTGTATTTCTTAGTGTAAAAAGAGGACAAAGTGATTGCAGCTGTAATTTCTGACATTCACATGTTTTATTTATTACAACATGTGCACATATTCAAGACGCAGTGACTATTCAAAATGCACAGATTCACAAAACAAATGGGTAATTCAAAACTATAAAAACCAGCAACACTAATATTTCTACCAGGTATGACAGAGACATAAATAGGAAGTGGAACATCAAAAGATGGGTACCATCAGGGGAAGGAGCAGAGATTGTTTGCATGCCTTGTATCTAACCTTTACAAAGAAAACTGATAAGAAACTGGACAGCTTTGAAAATAAATGTCTCCGAAAATTATTAAAAGTAAAATGGAGTGATTTCGTTTCTAACAACACAGTAAGAGATAGAACACACCAACAACAGGTATCAAATATTATAAGGAAACGAAGGTGGAAATATTTAGGTCATGTTCTTAGATCAGACGAAAAGAGACTAAATCGACAAGTCCTTATGTGGTCACCAGTTGGGAAAAGAAAACGTGGAGGACCAAAGACCACTCTTTGAAGAACCATCCAACAAGAAAGTAAACTATTGGGATGTAAAACCATACAAGATCTCCAACTGCTAGCAACGAACCGCATCGCATGGAGATCTAAAACCTCTGCCCTATGTGCCGCCTTTGGCACGAAAGGAACAAACTATCTAACCTTCCATGTGAGGATGGCATGAGCTGGTGATAAGGAAGAATAAAGTAACAAATACTTTTTCCTAGATGATATTAGGTCCTTTCAGATCCATATTCACACATTACTAATGAGCAATTTGTTCCAGTATTTCACTGTTTATCCTAATATTAAGTTTTACATTTTTCAAGATCCATAATTTGAGCACCAAAAATTACAAAATTTGTTCAATATTACAGGTTTGTATTGAAACTTCTGATCAACAATAGTACTTACCATTGCCAGAAGTGTGGTCCGACGTAGGACCAGTATCAAATGAGTCTGTAGGACCCTTATTAAGACTCCAGTTCATTGTATCAGTTGTGTCTTGAGTCCATGTACATAAGGTGTCCTTATCAAAGTTGCAATCCCAATTTGTTGGAACTAAGAGAAAAATGAATAGAAACAATTCATAAACAACAAACAGCCTATATTATTTATTTATTTATTCTTGAACAAGACAGTCAATGGTGGATTGGGTTTCTAAAAAGGTTCTCATAAAAAGTTATTTGTTTTTATTTTTCGCTGTCTCCCAGCATGTACCAGAACTACATTTTGTATGTTTTACATCTCTATGTCTTCTTTGACTAATCTATTTTATTTGCCACATGGTGTCCTTCAACTGATTGCCTTTTGTGATAGGGAGTCTATAGGAATTGACATGTTACAGTAAGAAACATTTTCTATTATCATTTACTGCAGTTATTGTCTCTATCTTTGTTTTGACCAAAAACCATTACTGGAGATGGTATTGACTATAAGCTATGCTTATTCTTACAATAACATTTGATTTGAAAAAAAGTTGAATTTTATTTAAATAATGGTGATTTTTCAATAGTCTACTCCATATAATAATACACATAAAATATTGTTCTTAATATTCTGAGTTTCATTAAAGTGAATTACTACACAATGTTGCTTTAATGACATTCATAGTATATTGCCTTGCTGAAAGATCACTTGAAAGATGCCGAGATATAGAGTTTTGAGTTGAGTTTGACATAGTATCATATTTTATATTGACTGGACAATACTCATATTCAAAAGTAAAGCATTGTACCTGTTTTCACACCATGAGGTATATTGGGGAATATAGTGTTAGGTCCGTATTTATTTTTACTAACGGCACATTAGGGGTTAAATTCCCGTCATAAGTCTACTCTTCACAGTGTTTCTCTGGTACCCATTGAGGCTAGACTGACCTGGAAAATATTATGGTTAGAAAATAAATCCCACTTCCATTGTGGAATATAATCCTGAAATCATGTGGCCGTAAAGGCGCCGGCGTGATGCTGACCACATCACCCATCGTGTGCCGACGGTCAATGAAAAATACAGGCCTAACACTGTATTGACCTATATACCACGAGGTATGAAAGGGTTCCTTTACTTATCTATATATATATTTATATATATATTTATATATATATATATATCATTTTTAGGAATGCTATTTCTGTCTTATCATCTTTGCTGTACATGTGTTATGCTTTACATCCTTACCATTGCTTTTACATATGCATGTCCTTGCTTGATAAATGATATTTCGTTCGAATATTGATTTATTCTGTTTTTTATGCTTTGTAAAACTAACTTACTTAATGTTTAGATAATTCACATCTTTAATATGTATTGCTATACTTTATTTCATAAGCACTTTCAACACTTTAAAATTATCTGAATGTTAAAATGACTAGATTGGTGAATTATATAGAGATCCCTAAAAGATTAGAGTCAAATATTAAACAGTTAATGACAATAAAAATTGTTTCCATTTTCCCTATCTCTGGTCCCTCTATTAACATGCTATGTTGTCAATCTTGTTGTGTATTCTTACCACTAGTGACTGTTACAGCAGCTGTAACATCAGCTGTTGGTGGTACTGTTGTGCTTATACATGTTCCATCAGTGACAACTATATCATCTATGGCAATGTCACCATCAGCACCTGCACCCGTTTCTCCATCAAAGACAATCTGTGAATAAAAAGATGCAGATTTGATTCATTCAAAGCTTTATGGCAAATCTCAATGAACATTATTTACTCTTTTCACACCAATAGCTAAACCATATCAATATAATGAAAGACAGAAGTGTTTGATCACAAAGGTGTTCCAAAATGAGTAGGTCTAGTCAAATTTTCTTACCTCTGGACATAGTTATTTTTTGGTATCACAAGTATGGCACACAGGTCAGATAAAATAACAAAATAAAATATGATATCTAAATATGACTAAAGTATAACTTATTATACTATACAAGAAACAGGTCTACATAACTGAAAAAACACTGAAGCTAAGTGAAGAGAGCTAAAACAAACGGGGTTAAAACGAAACAGCACTGAATATAAAAACTGCTCAAGAGAAGTCAAGAAAGGAATCCGAAAAGACAAGAAACAACACATAGTAACCTCATGCAAATAAAATTGATGAATTAAGAATTAATATAATGACACGTGACTTCAGCCCATCAATACAAGTCATAAACGATAACAATGGCACAACATTAACAGAAAAGAAAGATGTACTAGAAAGATGGTGTGAGTACTGCAGAAACATGTACGAAGACACATCTAAAAATCCACATAACATAATAACAGAAAGCGAAGAGACAGAACCAGAGCCCATGTTGGATGAAGTGCGCCTGGCCATCAAAAGCCTGAAGAGAGGGAAGTGACCAGGGTGCGATGATATACCAGCGGAATTGATTCAAGCAGGTGGGGAGGCCAGTGTTCGGGTATATCATAATTGTGCACAAAGATATGGAATAGCTCCTCCTGGCGAAAGGAATGGAAAATATCAGTATTTATACATATTCCAAAGAAGGAAACATGAAACTATGCACCAACTACAGAACTATTGCCCTTATAAGTCCCGCCAGTAAAATCCTACTAAAAATCATAATGAAGAGGATGGAACAAAAATTAGAAGATGAAATACACGAAACACAAGCAGGTTTCAGAAGAGGTAGAGGCACTAGAGATCATATTTGTAGCATGAGACTCATTATCGAGAAATGTAGAGAATACTACATAGACCTGCATGCATGTTTCATAGAATAAAGCAAGGCTTTCGACCATATACAACACCAGAAAATGTGGAACATCATGAAAGACATGCACTTTCCAACACACATAATACAACTCATAGAATCTCTATACCACGAACAACAGGCAACCATTAAAATAGGAGGTGAAATAGCTGAATGGTTCGAGATTTAAAAGAGGTTACGACAGGGATGTATTTTGTCACCATACTTATTCAACATATATTTGGAGAACATCATGAGGAATGTAAAAGACGATGCCAACTATGTGACTTACGACCCTCTCACTATAGGCGGCAAATGCATACCAGAGCTTAGATACGCAGACGATACAGTATTATTATCCACCAGCAAAGAAGGTTTGGAAAACCTAATCATGACAACCAAGAAACATAGTGAAGACCAACATCTATATTTGAATACACAAAAACAAAAATCATGTCAATTAACAAAGCAAACGGCTCACCTAACATCCAAGTAAACAATAAAGAACTCCAATGTGTAGAGAGCTACGAATATCTGGGCTCAAGAATTAACAATAACGGTGACTGCTCCAAAGAGATCTCAAGAAGATTGGCAATAGCAATCAAGAAGTTAAACACAATGAAGAACATGTGGCAAAGCACCAGCAAAATATTAAAATTAAAAATATTGAGAGCATGCATTTTCCCAGTGGCTACTTATGGTTGTGAATCATGGACTATTACACAAAATTAAGAACGAAAATCCAGTCCTTCGAAACTAAATGCTACAGAAAGATCCTACGAATACCATGGACAGAAAAAGAAAGAACACTGATGTCCTGAAAGAACTAAATGTTAAAGAGAATTGGCTGATAAACAACATACTATACAGAAAAATTACATACTTTGGTCACATCAAGCGTCATGATGGCCTGGAAAGAACAATACTAGAGGGCAGGGTCCCAAGACGCAGAGGCAGACCAAGAAGAAGATGGCTACAAGATATTAAAGAAACCATGAACATGACCATCGATGAAGTGGGTGAAATGGCAAGAGACAGAGTGAATTTCAGATGTGCTGCAAAGAGAGCAACGTCCTATAAAGGATACGCACCTTGATGATGATAACTTATTATATTTCAAATTACATACAAATGGATTTATTCTCACAAAATAGTTACTGCATTAGCAAATATAATGTAGTGTTAACTATACAAGAAAAATATAAATATGCATTTAAAAAATGTAATTGGGAGAACAATAACCTATTTGACTAAAGGTCTTGAAATCTCATCTTATCCTGACGCTATGAGGCAAAACAGGAATGGAGAAAAGAAAGAAGACTAAAGGTCTCGATGAACAAAACTTTGGGGCAAGTCAGTCCAAATGCTCTCTTTATGTAGGTTATAATAATAATAATCCCTTTTGTACCATTATACATAGCATAAAGCCTGCAAGCAATTTCTGCATACCATTCTATCCTTCGAAACTCACTTAATCTCTTCCATGGAACTGAGACCAATATTTCTTGTCTCTCATCAAAGTTCGTTTCAGGGTCTCCTTAGGTCATCCTCTCTTTCTTGAACCCTTTGCATCCCACTTCAATGCCTGCTTTGATATTCTTTGATCATTTTTTCTCAAGGTGTGTCCAACATATCTCCATCTTCTTCTTCTTATAACAGTTGTCACTAGTGGTTGACCAGACATGTCTCTGATTTCATCACTTCCCTGAATTCGTTCCATTTTATGTTCATTATTTTTCGCAGAAATCTATTTTCAAATGCATTCAACTTGTTTTATATATCTTTAGTTATTTTCCAACTCTCGTTGGCATATGTTAGGATTGATACATCATTTGAAATGAAAATTTTAATACTCTATAACTTGCAGTTCCATATTTTATTTAGACTTTTAAAAGCTGATGTTGCTTTGACAATTCGTAGCATAATTTTGTCTTTAAAATTTCCTGTGCAATCAAAATTGATACCTAAATAGGTGAACTGTTCTGTTATGTAGATTATGTTGGTTATACTCAATTGCAAATAAGTGAATATTAAAAAAATTGAGAATAGATGCATGATTTACTAACTGCTCACAAACTAGCAAATAGTTTTATCAGTTAAGACATTGACATTAAAAACTGTTAAAATCAAAACAATGCCAAAGATCTGTCATTAAGAAAACCTGATGCTTTCTGTACCAGTATTATTAACGGATTAGAAGTGGCAGAAACTTCATTCACTTCTTTCGAATAAATTGCTGTGGTTCTGGCTTCATACTTCTTATTTTAATCTTTTCATTGCACTTGTACTAGGACATGGTTGATGAGATAACCCCTCACAAATGATAGTGCAGCACTAACACTACTTTAGCTAATTGATACATTTAACTCTTTCCACGCTTTTAGTTGCATACTTTCTTCCCTTATTTTCACAATCTTTCTAGTTTTACTTCTACTGTTTTACTTCTATTACTTTTCAACCTTGTTATTCTATTGGGTTGTCCAGTTTTCTTCAATTTAGCATATAATAATATATATATATATATATATATATATATATATATATATATATATATATATATATATATATATATATATATATATATATATGTTTGCATATTGACGAGTAGTTAAAATTTGCATTTTTAATTTGTTTTAACCTGCCTTGAATTAACTGTTTAAAAATTGAGGAAATAACTGCGTTGAAAGAGTTAAATCAGCTTCTACTGCTAGTTCACTTTCCTTAGGATGAGAATATTCACTTTTCTACCTACTCCCAACTCTTTATAACCAATCTTCTCAAACTTGCACAGATGTAATACATGTAGAACTAGTTGATGGCAAGTCATCTTTAAAATATCAATCCTTAAATATTATTTATTTTTATAGTGAATCTTAGAATGGATGGTTAACTCAACAAATTTCCAATTTCTAGCAAAATACACAAAGATGTGTGTGCAATTTAATAAACATTTTACATCAAGTAGTTTTCAGCGAACATAAAATGTGGATAAAAATTGAAAGTAACCAAAAACATCTGATGTCATTAACTCTGTATTAACTCTGTTGATGTCATTTCTGTATTGCTAGAAGGGTTTTCTCAATACATTATGTAATTTATAGTAACATTTGTATTTGGTAAATAGTTTCCTTGTTAAATTATCTACACACCAAATTGAGCATCACAATGTCAGAAATGGGTTGTAAAATCAAATAATGAAGTTTTTGTGTTTTATATATAAATTATGTTATTCTAATATATTAAATTTGATTTTAAAAAAGTGAAAAAAAAAATTTCCAAATTGACTTATTTCAACATGCAGAAAATAAATTTAGAATTATAAAACACATGTTTGGAAAAAAACTTGATAAAACATGTTTCTGACATGTGACAAAAAAAGGGTAAGTACACCTCTTTATATGATGACAACAGTACAAATAATATACATTATTACTAGAAAAGGATTTGGTGTGGAGAGAAATCATTCTTTGTGATAAACCATCACAAATAACAATGCCTATATATTATTTTGAGATGCAAGTAAAAAAACTGCAAATAATAGGGATGTTAACATATCATATCTGAAAATCCTAGAAGAATTAATATAGACACTTCATAAATGATCATCAACTTAAAGACACAGACATATGCCCTCTGAGTTGCTACCAGCGGTTTGCTGGGCAAAAAGATTTAGTCATTTTCGGGCCAGCTGTTTGACTCAAGCAATAACTAATGTGGTGTTCCATAGAGAATGAGTTAATTTTATTTAATGTTTACAACATTCCTTCAATTAAAAAAATAACCTTAGGATGTCAGCAGAGATCAGCGCAGTCCCAAGATCACGCAAGTGACTCAGAAGAATCATAATGTTTTCAGAAACTTAAAGATCTAATTATTATATCATTCATACAGATGTATGTACTTTAATTTTTTAATCTCAAGATTATCTCAGTTAAATATGCTAATTTATACCTGGTATTCTACTGGACTTGAGAGATTAGCTTGAGCAAAGTTCCACTGTTCTCCTTGATTGCCAGAAAGCTGCCACAAAACACTGGAAACATTGTTGACTTGTATCAGGTAGACTCGCAGGGTACCCATGTCTGAGAGAAACATTTCATATGTTTTGTTAACAACTAAATGTAAAATGAGCAAGTCAAGACTATTGGTTATTGGTTTCTAAACTGACATCATTGCACTCTGGGCAGACCCATAGGTGCTCAGTCTCCCCAACAGATATAGAAGAATATGCATACTAATGGCTCCTGTGGCTCGCTGATTAAACACACCTCTCACTCTGCCTCTCAGAAAGGGTAACTCCAAACTGCCTAAATCGCTTGATCGATTCAACATCGATTTTAGTGTCCTCATCCAACAGGCAGTCGCGAAAAGACCGAAGAATATCCCCTTATCCATCTTCAACTCCCCAACAATCGATGCTGTTGATGCAAGCCTGTCCGCTATCTCATTACCTTAAACACCCGCATGCCCAGGACAGTATATCCACGTAAGCCGCTGGAGGTTAGAAACTTCTATAGACGACATCCACTCATACCAAACCTGCCCTTCTGGATCTTGTGAAGTATCGACTGAGAGTCAGATACAACAACTGCCTAAGTAAATGAAGTCCCAGAGATCCAATGGAGGGCAGCAGTAATGGTCTAAATGGCCATAGCAACAGTCTCTTGCTTGGATTGGAAGCCTTCATAAACATCATATGCAAACGTGCCAGCATTGTCCCATGTCCCTTTCATTGGCCGGTAGCTACCCAAAGTGTCAGGAAGGATGTGGTCATTCTCTAAGTGACACATTACCTTTCTGGCCACTATCTTTTCTAGTAATTTGCCATATACATTTTGCAAGGTGAGTAAGCAGTAGCTGCTGAGCAGTTTAGGATCCTTCCCATGTTTGTGAAGCGGTCGTAAGTAACTATGAAGCCAATCCTCGGGTGCCACAGCATTCTGTACACTTTTGTTAAAATCCATCACAACTGCATTAATAACAGTCTTGTCCAGCTGTTTGATATGATGATATTGGACACCATCAGGCCCTGGAGAGGTGCTGTGGCTTGCCTTGAATGCATTAACAACATCCTCCTTTGTTATTAAGTTAATGTAAGGTTCTCCAGAGCTAGTAATATCACGAAGAGCACTTATGATATTATGGCGGTCAGTTTTATCACCTTTTTCTGTCTGTTCCACGAAACGATGAAGGAACCTCTGCCCCTTTTCTGCATCTGTTGTCAAGACGACTCCTGATGAGTCACGTGAAGTAGGAAAAGACTGGCTGGTATTCCTCCTGTTCATTTTAGATGAAACTGTCAGAATTGATATAGAGACTTGTCGCCACAGACTTGTGTTATGAAAGTCTCCCATAACCCACTCTTTGCCTCACTAGCCAATACTTTGAAATCCCCAGTGACTCTGTGGCGAATAGCAGACTTTTCTGCCACATCACACATATTTCTAGGTCGCTTCTTTCAAGCTCTCTGCCATGACTTTGTAGCAGCCTTTTGCCAGTCATGCTTTTCAACATTTTCATTCCACCAAGGTGGTTGCAGGAAAGGAGTCCTAGCAGTCTTCTTTCTGGCAGTTTGCCGCAGTACAAGTAATGGGTTTTCGTGATCAGAGTGGCATGGCGTGTACTGAAAGACAGATTTGGGCCTTCTGTGTCGCAATTATTGGACTTATTAAGAAGAACAACACAGGGAGATGATCACTTTCTTGAGCCCCGAGAACATTCCATCGAGCAAAAGTAGCATCAGTTGTGGAGATCAGTGTCAGATCAATGATACCATCAGTGTTCTCAGGTCTAGAAGCTAACCGAGTTGGGCGGCCGTCATTCAATATCGTCAAGTCAGAGTTTAGTAGAGCAGAACTCAAAGCGATGCCCTGTCTATTCTCGGTAGCGTTGCCCCACTCCTTTGATCGTGCATTGAAATTCCCTGCTATAAGAAACTTTGTGCGTGGTACATCTGAGAGCTTCTCAAGAAAATCCCAGTTATCTGCAATATGGAGTTTGTCCACATGGGCGTACACATTATATATTCGCCATACCTGATCATGAATTGTTAATTGAATTTCTTGTAATTCCACACCCTCGGGTAAGAAGTCATGTGTGTCAAGGCAGTTGGAAGTCATGTGTGGAAGGCCATGTTTCACATAGATAGCCAGACCTCGTCCTACTCCGGGTTCACTGGGAGTGAAATAACATTTGAGGCCTGGACACTCAAGGGCTTTATCCTGCTGCAAGTTGGTTTCCTGAATCATGAATATGTCGAAGACATAGACTAGCTTCTGTAGAATTGGTCCTCTCTGTTTTGCACTTCGACAATTCCAGTAGCCAATGCGTAGATATTTCAGAGCCAGTCGATCTGTCTTTCTTCTAAACCGTCTCTGTCCAGCTCTTCTCTTACGTCCATTTCTCTTCTCTCCTCTACCTCTTCTCTTGTAGGCATATTTTCTTGTCTGATCTGCTGGAGGACCAGACAACGGTGCACGAACCCTGTAGCACCGGCTGGAGCTCATTACATATAATACAAATTAGACAGCAATGTAAACCTGAAAACAAAGAGCATGTAACATTATAATTGGTAAAAACGTATAAATAACAAAATAATAGAACGCCGTAATTTGTTCAGCTTCTTGCCGATCATGTAGGATAACAAACTAAATAGTAAAAAATAACCAACTGTAAAAAATACGAACGTCCCTATTAATAAAAGTAACTATAAAGAACATGAAATGACAAATTAAAATATAACTAAAAAATATTGAAAATTGAATCTTTTTAAAACTCAGCTGTTGTTGTGCATCAGAAGGTTATTGCTGTGTATTCAACGTCATGGAATCATGCAGTTTTCAGCAAGATGATATATGCCATGCGTTGTTGAACTTGTGTACAGTCAAAATGATACCATATGCTATCTAACGACAACTTAGGATGTTCGAGAAATGTAAAATATCCTAGTAAATAAAGTGTTTATGCATCGTTGTTAGGGTAAGAATTACAATCTCCGACATGTTGGTTCGGTGACGTAGTAGTCAAGACTAACTGATGATGAGATATAAGAGCAGAGTATTTTTGAAAACCTCAATGGCATTTTTGAAAACTTCAATGGCACAATATGTGTGCCATAAAATATTACTGGAAATTTTTAAGTAAAGCTAAAATAAAACATAAATTGTATATTTTCATTAATATCTTTCCTTTTGAACTTTGTGTTCTGATTACACTTTTTTAGTTTTATATATATATATTCAATGGAACTTGTTGTGCATTTAATAAAATGCCATCAATTTTCTGGAATGATTTAAAAGGGTTTAAAAGCCAAGGATTGACTTCATTGCACCGGGTTTTACCCCATATGGCTCGGTCCCTCTCCACAGAACTGGCACGCCACCTGTCGAGAGTATTGCACAGAGCACGAACTCCGTAGCTCCAGCAACAATCCTAGGGGTCTCTGGAAAAAACTGCACTTGTGAACAGAATGGCGCTGTCCGGACTCGAACCCACGACCTTCGACTCACAAGGCAGAGGGCTTAACCACTTAGCCACAGCTTTATATCTGATTTACAACTTCCATCTGATGTTATCAATTCAGAGGTATCTAAATTGATGATCTTCTCTTAACAATGTCCTATTTACTTGATGGTGTATTCTGATAGAATCTGAGTTTTTGAGATAACCATAACTTACAAACCTGAAAATGGAATCATCAAGAGGAAGGGGCAGACCAAAAAAAAGATGGGTTGATGGAGTTACAGACATCTCAAAACTCCACAATACCACACCATATCAAGCGACCGAGCGTGCATTATCTCGGAAACCGATCATCAGTTAAACCTGCTACGCTAGCGGCAAAAAAGCAGAGAAGGACAAAAGAAAGAAAGAGAAAGATAACTTACAGCTTCATGCTATTAAGACTTAGGTCTTTGTGGCTACTTTTGTCACAATCATATTAACTAGTTTCTTAAGCTCGATTTCCTTTTCACTATTTACAGAGTTAAAAAAAAAAGGTAAAGGAACCATTTTTTATACTATGTGGTATATTGGGAAATACGGTGTTAGCTCAGTATTTTTCATTGATCGTATGCACATAATGGGTGATGTGGTCAACGCATGCCGCCACCTTTACTTCCTATTGCTTTTCATGGTACACAGTTGAGGCTGTGTTGACCTGAGAACTGTTACAGTTGGAAAAAATTCAACACCAACTGTGGAATTGAACCTGGACCACCAGCCTAAGATGTTAGTTCACTAACAACTATGCTACTGTGGCTCTCCTATCAACAAAGTCATAGGTATATTTCAAGCTATTGATATTATGTCCACTGATTGCTATTCCTGGTAGAGCAGATTAGCATAATGTGCAATGCGTCCGCATATCAACCCAGACTCAAGAGGTTTATGGGTTCAATGCCATACTAAACATTCCAAACTTCAAGAAAGGAATTGACCCTTCTACCTCCTGCAAACTAGGGTCAATAAATATGAAGTGATAGGCACTTCATACCCTAAGGTATAAAGCGGCTATGGAAAAGTTTTATTTTACTGCTATTCCAGCTATCTTGTGTATTGATTTCAAAATGTTTTTACTGTACAGAGATTAATAATTAGTAGACATTATATATCGCCTCGTGTGCTGCCGGGCTCGCAAGGAGCAAAGAGTAGCAGCACTGCGACCTACAAGGCATGTCGTAAGAGGCGACTAAGGTGGGGTTTGGCGTAGGGCTGGCTACCCTATCCAGTAGAAAATTTTAGCCACAAAATCCAACCAACCATGAACAAGTCACATAAAAATAAAATAAAACTGTGCCAACCAAGAGGAAAGGAAGCTCTTCTAGAAGAGGTATGAAGCGATGCAGAGAAAGCCGCAAGGAGTCTACACCGCAGATTATCTTCCTTTCACCTAGGAAAAGCTCCAGAATTGGCACCTGGAATGTTAGAAGTATGTATCAAATGGGAAAGACAGCACAGGTTGTAAATGAGATGAAATTTCACGGATTGGCATCTTGGGATTATGTGAAACTAGGTGGAATGGTGTAGGCAAACAACGTCTAAACACAGGAGAAACAATGCTGTTCTCAGGCCATATGGAAGAAAATGCCCCATAGTGAAGGAGTGGCTTTAATGCTATCTAAAGAAGCGGAGACTGCACTAATAAAATGGGAAGCAGTGAGTCCTAGGATAATCACAGCAACATTCAAAACCACCAAAAAGAAAGTATTCTTGAATGTGACCCAGTGTTATGCACCTACCAATGATAAAGAGGAAAAAGTAAAAGAGGAATTTTACATAAAACTTCAAAATACTATAGGTAATCAGAGAAATGGGAACATCAAAATTCTGATGGGTGACCTCAATGCCAAAATAGGTTCGGACAACATAGGCTACGAGGAGATCATGGGGAAACACGGACTAGGAATAATGAACGAAAATGGAGAACTATTCACTAATTTTTGTGCAGCGAATCAATACGTCATAGGTGGAAGTGTCTTTCCACATAAAAGAATACATAAAGCAGCCTGGGTATCACCAGATTATAGAACAGAAAATCAAATTGACCACATATGCATAAACAAGAAATTCAGGTCATCTCTACAAGATGTAAGGGTCCTAAGGGGGCAGATGTAGATTCGGATCACCATTTGCTGATAAGTAAAATTAAACTGAAGCTTAAGCGATACATAACATCCCATGAACATAGACACCAATATAATGTAGGATACCTCAGAAGTCAAGAAACAAAGGAACAGTTCACGGTCACAGTCTCTAATAAGTATGAGGTGTTGCGGCAATTAGAAGATGAGGTGAGTGCGGAAGAATGCTGGCAGCAAGCCAAAAATATTTGGAATGAAACATGCACAGAGGTATTAGGAAAGAAGGAGCGGAATCATAAGGCATGGATAACTCCAGAAACTCTCAAGGAAATAGAAGAAAGGAAAAAGAGGAAAGCAGATTTAAATAATAGCAAAACTAGAACTGCCAAAGCCATAGCCCAGGAAAAGTACACAGAAGCTAGCAAGAAAGTGAAGAAACAAATAAAGTTAGATAAAAGACAAAACGTAGAAGATCTAGCAAGAGAAGCAGAGGTAGCTGCAGGAAAAGGAAACCTTAGGGATCTTTACAATATCACTAGAAAGCTAGCAGGAAAATACAGACCATCAAATGGGTTGATCAAAAATAGTAGTGGGGAAACTATCACTAATGTTAGAGACCAAATGGAAAGATGGATGGAATACTTCAAGGAACTCCTGAACAGACCAGCACCTACAAACCCCCAGATATCCAACCGGCAGAAATTGACTTGGACATCAACTGTGAGAAACCATCCAAGGAGGAGATTAGTAAAGCCATTAAACTTTTAAAAGATGGAAAAGCGGCCGGTCCAGATGGTATTCCAGCAGAGGCAGTTAAAGCCAACATAAACACATCCACAGAAATACTGTATAAATTATTTAGCAGAATCTGGGAGACCGAAGAAATACCAGCAAACTGGAGAGAAGGATACCTGGTGAAGCTACCAAAGAAAGGGGACCTTCAGAAGTGTGAAAACTATAGGGGAAAAATGCTGTTGTCAGTACCTGGGAAAATACTAA
Organism: Arion vulgaris; assembly: GCA_020796225.1. Classification (NCBI taxonomy): domain Eukaryota; kingdom Metazoa; phylum Mollusca; class Gastropoda; order Stylommatophora; family Arionidae; genus Arion; species Arion vulgaris. The sequence goes on along the minus strand of CM036761.1, from coordinate 22,750,831 downwards.
GCAGAGTCATCCTGGAGAGACTGAGAGATGCCATCGATATAAAGCTAAGAGATGAACAGGCAGGCTTCCGACCAAATAGATCCTGTGCTGACCAGATAGCCACATTACGTATAATAATAGAGCAAAGTATTGAATGGAAATCCCCACTTTATATCGGATTTGTTGATTATGAGAAGGCTTTTGACAGTATTGATAGGGAAACCCTTTGGAAATTAATGAGGCATTATGGAATCCCACAGAAAATTATTAACCTAATAAAAGCAACATATACAGATATGAAATGTAGAGTTCTTCATGAAGGTAAACTAACAGATACTTTCGGAATAGAAACAGGAGTGCGTCAAGGATGTCTTCTATCACCTTTGTTGTTCTTACTGACAATAGACTGGATTATGAAGACCACAGTAACTAACACCAGAAATGGAATCCAATGGACTCTGACAGAGCAACTAGATGATCTGGACTTCGCTGATGATATAGCCCTTCTGTCACATACACAAAATCAGATGCAGGATAAGCTTAACACATTGAATCAAAGGTCCCAGCAACTAGGGCTGAACATTCATAAGGGAAAGACAAAGATATTGAGAATTAACCAAACAAACAACTCGATCTTCCTGGGGGAAATCCCACTTCAAGAGGTAGAATCATACACATATTTGGGCAGCAACGAGACAAAGAGGGTGGAACAGATAGAGATGTTAAAATAAGAATACAGAAGGCAAGAGGAGCTTTCATTGCACTGGGAAACATTTGGAAGTCCAAAGAAATCAAATCTAGAACAAAAATTCGGATATTTAACTCTAATGTTAAAGCAGTTCTACTGTATGGGTCAGAAACATGGAGAACAACTAAAACAATAGCGCATAAATTGCAAACATTCATCAACTGGTGTCTGCGCAGAATAGAGGGAATAAGATGGTATGATAGGTCACAAATGAGGAACTTATGGAGAGAACAAGACAGATTCCAGTGAACGAACAGGTTAGAAGACGCTGGCGCTGGATAGGACACACTTTGCGAAAACCGGAGGGGAATATAACAAGAAGGGTCCTTGCCGGAACCCGCAGGGACAGCGAAAGAAAAGGAGGCCGAGAAATACATGGAGACGAGATTTGGAGGCGGAGATCAACAATATAAAGAAGAGCTGGAGGGAGCTGCAGGAGATAGCTAGAGATAGGAAGACTTGGCATGAGTTGGTTGAGGGCCTATGCCCCAACCCGGGTAAAAAGGCAAAGAGAGAGAAGAGAGAGACATTATATATCCTTGCCTAACACTATTTTTGATCTGCTGTAAAGTTTTCATCTGTGTACTGTTATGACTGCTGTTTGTTGTCAATAAATAACAATAGCTGCTACAAAAACTGCTTGTGCATTGTAAACAGTCATTTGCAAACAATTGTTGTGAAAACAATTGTTGTGAAAACAAAATCAGTTGCACTTTCACACATGTATTACTATACTTACACACTTGTGTCTCTTCTTTTTGGTATCAAATGGCAAACATAAAAAGATGAGCATTTAGATATCAGAATTAAAAAAGCAAAAAAATCTTCATACTTTGACCATACATGTAGTACCAGAACCCAAGGCAAGAGGCCTGTGTGGGTGCAATGAAGTCAGTGTAAAGCCAAGCTCTGTCTCCTGAACTATGGTAACTAGCATCAGCGTACAGGTAAAATCCTTTACAACATACAAGGAAATCAATTATTATTAACATAATGTGATTATTTATAAATGGTGACTTCTTAATTTCACAAATACAACATTTTAAATACTAAAATTAGAATACTTGCTGCATGTGAAAATGTTTATGCTGTTAAACGCATACTATAAACTAGTCCTCACTGATTTACTAGTGACAATTAAACAAGTATTAAATCCTGGAATGGTTGATTTCCTAGTCCACCAAGCTCAAAAGGATATCCAACTTTCTTAGCTATGAATAATTCAGAATCAGGACTAAAGCTACTGTATTAGTGCTGGGATGCTGGCATGTTTAGCAAACAGAACATTACTAAGTACCTACAGCAGCCTGTGTTTAATGGACCATGTTGAGCATGCCATTGTCAAGATAAGTAAAGGTCTGGCAACAATGAGCAGATGAATTGGTAGTTTGCCACAAAACAAGTCTGCATGGGCCTTCTCTGCAAGCTCATATGGCAGAAAGGTCACAGAAGCCAGTGGTGCATTTAGTATGACAACAAATAGCATGATAATGGAAGCACTAGTGGTGACAAAGTCACTACTCTGACTGAAGTCACAAAACTACACTAATGCGTGCATTCTGAGTGAATTATTGCGCATGAGCCAAAAGGCAGAAGCTGGTTCGGTATGCAGGCAATGGACTGAATCACTACAAGCATAAAAAATTAGCAGAATTAAATTCCTCTTTGTTCTGTGTCACATGAGTGTTGATGGCAATGAGAGAGCAGACAGGCTGACTGGCTCTGCCACCAAATGTTGGGTCAGTCAATGGATAAATCTGACATTTTGAATGCCCTTGTAGTGTGTGGCCGAAAAAAAAGGATTTTCATTGGAACCAATCCATGTCAACTTCTAGATTGCAAGAAGTTGGATTGAAGGTTGAAGTGGCCTGAAAAGAACAGCCCAACAGGCTGATGAGTAAGCTCATCAATCAACATCGAACTGATATGGTTAGTTGCTGGACGCTGTTGGAGATATTACAAAGGAGATCAGAGCTCCTATAGACATGCTTGGAGTGCAATGAAAATATTCCAAACTGAAACTAAAATACACAATAATGAAACAATGAATACTGTATAGAATGACAATTTTCTTGGATAATGGATATTATTGTATTAGGTCACATTGTTTTTACTGAAGTGTACTTGAATAAATATACAGAAATAAAAATAATTAATCAATGCTGCAAAGAAATTATAAATGCTTACAGACAAAAGAAGATATTGTTACTGGCATGTGTATAATAAATAAATAAAGCCCATAACCCGCTAGGGTTGAAGGAGTGTCACTGTAGAGACAACAGCACAAAAAGCACACCATGAATTTCTGTCCTCGGACGAGTGTGGAAAAACTCTGCTCCGACCAGCTCTTGATGTTGTCAAACCAGGATTTTCTCTGCCCTCCTTTCTTTCTTCCACCCTCAACTGTTCCCTGTAGGATAGTCTTAGAGAGTGAGCCATATCTCATCACATGCCCGAATCACGCAAGTTTATGCTGTATCACAATTGTCACGGCACACTGGAATGTGTGCAGCCATATGAAACTATTTTAGATAAACCATATTATCAGGTAGTTTTAATTTGCAGCTATGATAAAGTATACACACTGCTATATTGTAGTTTTACAGTTTAAGAAATTAACAATAAATATAAGAACTTGCACAAAGACATTAGAAAGCCTTTCTAAACTTGGTGAAAGTTACCTTCATCTGTATGTGTAGTGTGATCTACAGGTGGTCCAGTCTCTGTTGTTGATGATGCTCCAGAATTTCTCAGCCAGTCATATACATCTATCATACTTGGGTTAAAATAGCCACACATGTCATATTCAAAGTCACAGCTTCCAATGTGAGGACATGCTCCATCTGATATTCTTATGTCATCAAGTGCCATGCCACCTTTGAAGCCTTTCAAGACTGTGCCCTTAAATGTCACCTACATTATAAAACACAAGCATTGTAATTGACAAGTCCACTTACATTTTCATTCACAATGCAACATGGAAAATTCTACTGCCAGTGCAACAAAATATATCACAGTGCATTATTTGTATGTGTTAAACATTTTTGCTATGATCAATATCACAGACATTTAGCGGAATAGTAAAATAACTCTTGCCCAAAAGTTATACATATCATTGTTACCAAATTGCAAAAATAACATAAGAATAGTTCACATTACTACATTTTGTAACTTTCTTTGCCACAAGACAATTTTATCAGCCATTAAATTAAGTTAATGATTTCAATAAGAAAAAACTAACAAAAAGACAATTGTCACTATTGCACACTATGTCAGATATATATCTTCCTATGGTCAAACCCCTCTTTTGTCTCCCAAATTCCCAATAAATGCAATGAGCAGATAACTTGTAAATGATGACAAGACATGAAGTGAATATGCCAACTTGACTTTAAAACTTGCTAACCCCAAAGAATTGAAATGATGTAACATACATTTCCCCACGTTGCATTTGTAGATCACGAAAAAGCGTTCGACCGTGTAGATAGGCACAAGTTGTGGAAAATACTAACAACCTATGGGGTTAATGAACACCTAATCAACCTTTGCAAGAACATTTATTCTGACAGCCAATGTACGATTAGAACAAATACAGGATTATCAGAAAAGTTTCACGTAGGGTCAGGAGTAAGACAAGGTTGCGTACTATCCCCGCTGCTATTCATCACGATATTGACCACATCTGTAAAATAGCTAACACCAGCGAAGGAAACAACCTCGGAGAACTCTTAAATGAATTTCTTTTGCAGACGATCAGGCAATCATATCAACAACAGAAGAACAGCTACAACAACACATCAACAGACTCCAGTTAGCATGTAACGAATACAACATGAGAATAAACATCGACAAAACAGAAGTAATGACATTCGCCAAAGAGGAAAGCTCTACCAATATCTCCATCGATAATCACCTACTAAATCAAGTAAAAGATTTCACATACCTGGGGAGCTTTTTTTCAGCAAATGGAAGAATAACTAATGAAATTCAACACAGATGCAACAAAGCAAATCAAATGATAGGCAAATGGCGCCAATTTTAAGATGCAAACACGTCACCATGAACACAAAAAGAGCAATGTTCAACACAATCTTTCTCCCACATTATGTTACCAGTGCCAAACCTGGACGCTGACAACAAACGATAGAAGAAAACTAGTCACAACAGAGATGAAGTGTCTACGCAGAATGCTGGGTGTAACAAGAAGAGACAGGTTGAGAAATGAAGACATCAGGAAAAAAGTGGGTACAACATCAGTACTAGACTTCATCAAGAAACAACAAATTAAATGGTTCGGCCACGTAAGCAGATTACCATCAGACAGTGCACCCCAAAGAGCAATGCTGCTCCGATACAATGGGTACAAAGCAAAAGGCCGGCCACGCAAAAGATGGACCTCAGAGATAACAGAGGCAACGAAAGAGACTATCTACGAAGCGCATACTAGGGCCCGTTTAGAAATCTCTTCCTGACCTGACGCTGTGAGGCATACAGGATTCGAGAAAGAAAGATCTAGTATGTTTTAGTAGACATTTTGTCAAAAGTAAAATAGACAAGTACAATTTTTGTGATGTGCTCAGACACTCCCCTAAATTTAATGAAAATCTATCTTACACTAAAGTCACCAATGGTGCCATCAATAGTGGCTCTTCCTTGAGTCCAGTAATAACCACGTGACTGATTGTTGGACCAGATTAATCTGTTTTCATTGATATTGTTGGTAGCATATACATCTATTTGAACTGCATCTGCCCCAATCATGTAGTACCAGAAGTAGACACAGTGAGACACTGAATTGATAACATGTTTGACTGGACTTGTTAAACTGGATTCTTGACCACTGTCTGCATATGAGCCATCAATGAGCATATAATAACCTGTAAAGATATACAAATAGTGTAAATACATTTTTTCCCATGTAATCATTTCCCTTCCTTTTTGGAAGTAATGTGTGCTTCAGTATTAGCTAATCCTTATATATATATATATATATAATACATCTGTCTGCATGATCAAAAATATAACTATTTACATACATTGCTTCCTATTTTAAAAACTCCAAAAATTGCATATATACTAATACAAGTAACTATCCTGATATTCACATTTTTCAACAATGCATACTATGACTATAAATAGATCTACACCCTGAGCTATGATTATAGAATATTACAGTGCGCTACTTGTTTGGTCAGGCAAGGAGAAATTAATGAAAACCATTGAAAATGTGATCATACAAAATGGCTGCATACAATGATTGAGCAATTAAAATCTTATTATTATAAAGAGAAAACATTAAAGCTGATTTACATTAAAAACAAGTGCTATAATATTATTTTATATAGAATCTTTTTCCAAACTAAATAGCATTCCTAACAAAAATAAGGTAAAGGTAATTAAAAGTAGAAAATTGAACTGACCATATCCATTTCCTGTTGTGTGATCTATTGGTGGACCTATTCCATAAGTGCTTGTCAGGTTTGCCCATCTTAACCAACGATTTTTGTCTGTCTGAGGTTGAGTGTATCCACACTGATCCACTTCAAAATCACATACAACTGAAAAGACAAATATATGCATTGTAAAAGTAGCACTCCATTTCTTACAGTGCATAACACTCTTTCTGCATTTAACATTCTTTAACATTGTCTTTCTCATTGCATAGAACACTAATTATCAATTGCATGCTCTACTTATCTGGAATAAAATATGGGAATTGTGATATATGTTGGTAAATGTATGAACATTTTAATGGAGACATAGTGATATTCATATATTTGCTAGGAGTGATGTAAGCTTAAATTTTAATTTCAGAGACAGTCAAACTAACTTCACTAAACCAAAAAATAACAGAAATCATGAAGGATGTGACCTTGTTTCAAAATTGAGACCAACATATTTGTCAGTAAAATTTGAAAATAAAATCTCACCTTGAGAAATTACCCCATATTGTGACAAGAGACAGTGATCTCATAATATTGAGTAAATTACATGGAAATATTACATTTTAAAATCTTGTCTGTCAAAGCAGAAAAAAGTAAATCTGTTATGCACACCTCTCAAAAATAATTTGACTAATTAGCCCTCATTTGTCAAAGCAAATGCTGCATTCACATAATGACTGATGCAGACACAAATGTGTTAGTCACAATATAACTATTATAAGGGAACAGTTCATAACTTCTGAGCCACAAAGTAGAACATATTTTATATTAATGTTGAACAATTAAAAGAACTAAAAAAAAAACAATAAGGAAGGGAACTGATCTAAAGATAAAACTAAGATTTTTAAGAGCATATATTTTTCCCATAGCAAAATATGGCTGCAAGACATGACTTATTGATAAAACAGTTGAAAATCGATTAATATCTTTCAACACAAGTGCCACAGAAGAGTGCTCATAATATCATGTACAGAAAACAGAACAAATAAGTCCATTTTGCAACAGCTTAAAAGTGATGAAAAATGAAATATTTTTGACATAAAGTGACATGGTTCTCTAGAAAATAATATTTTGGTGGAGGTATGGTTATTAAAAAGCATAGAAAGACTAAAAGGAAGATGGAAGCATGATGTCATAGACGAGTTGAGTATGACTGTGTCAGATGCCAGACACATCACACAAGATGGAGAGAAATTTTAGAGTTGCTGTCATGGCAGCCAAGTTTTGACAGGTACAAGGTAGATAATGATGATGAGGATGATGACACACTGAATACTTTATAAAGTGAAGAAATTAAAGCACACTGTTATTCACTTTAGTTTCGAAATTAATGAAATAAGTAAAAGTTGAAATAACTTTACATTCCAAATATTCTTTCCCATATTTACTAGTAATTTATATACAAAATGAATCCATAATTTGTATAAAATAAATAAGAAGTGCAATTAATAAAAAATCTAACATGAAACTATGATCTATGTTTACAAAGAAAAATTACTAGTACTTTATAAAGTCCTATAAATATGCCTGTTTTGATCAAATAAACTTTACTACTATATAAAGTCAATGTCCATCAACCACAGATACTAGCACGCAGTTGAATCATATATTAAACTTCTGATGAGCTAATTATTATAAAATGATCTACAGGCATATATGTCCATTGCAAACAAACCTTGAGGTGGGCATTTTTCCATGGCTACTGATATGTCATCTAAAGCTATGTCTCCCTCAAAAGAAAGTCCAACCACACCTTCAAATGCAATCTGGAATTGAACAAGACAAGCTGATATTAGAAAAGACAGTGCCAGCTCTGAACAAACTATAAGCTATATTAATGCAGCATTATATTTAATATGGGCAAAATCCTTATATTAGAATAAATATAAAGAACTGATATCATGGGGCAGTTAGTTACTTTGGTGGATAGATATTGAAACATGAAACATTACTAGTTCTAGTAATTCATAATGTGTTTTTAAAATCTTCTATTAAACATCACGAAAATAGCATAATCAACTAACAACTAATTGGCACATTCAGAAAATATTCATATCTAGTTTATAAATTAAGAAATTGTACACTTTTTTCCTCCATCTGTGAGTGCTTACTTTGTACATTGTTTGGGACTTTTAAATTATTATACAGGGTGTTCAAGATTAAAGCAGCCCCATTGACAAATCGAAAGTTGCCAGATAATCTATCGCGTTATGTTTATGTACTATTTAAACCAGTTCTGACTAGCTCGTTTTACGTCACATTTGTTCATCGCCCCTTCCTGCACTACAATTACATACCGTCACATAACCTTGACCTACACTACGTCATAACTGAACCTTCTCATTTTCATACATATATGCCAGATTGACTCCATTTACAGGCTGCTATTATCTTCAACACCCTGTATATTGTTTAAAACATTATACAATCATCCTGATTTACTGTAAATGAATTCACTACATATATTACTATTTAATGGAATAGTTTGTACAAACTATTTATATTCCTTTAGACAATGTCACTTGCCTGCCAAACTACATTCGAATTGATGGGTGCTTGTCCCCTACGCCATGTATTTCCTTGCGATGCTGAGTGTGTCCATATAAGTGTGTAGTTATGTGATCCATTGCCAGTGATAAGATACACATTCAATGATCCAACACTGACACCAAACATATGGTACCAGAACTTCAGGCACAGATCACCACCTGCGAAAAGTTATTCAGAAAGTCAAAACATTGAGGTATATATACATTATTTATAAATACAAAAATAAATCTATAACATAAAAATAAATAAGTCTATATACAAGTAACTGAAAAGAAAAACATCCACTGCACAGAAACACTAATTATACAGGGTGTTCAAGGTAAAAGCATCCCCACTGACAAATCAAAAGTTGCCAGATATGCATTGTGTTTTGTTTATTTACTATCTAAACCAGTTCTAACTAGCTCATCCTTTCGTCACATTTGTACTTTGCCCCTTCCCACACCATAATTACACACCATCACAAAAAGACTTGCTCACTTGACATATACTATGTCATAATTGAACTTTCTCATTTTCATAAACATATGTCAGATTGGTTCCCTTGACAGGCTGCTTTTATTTTGAATACCCTGTATAATGAGCATGAGAATCAACAATGAAATTTCTCAAATGGTACAAACAGAAATTATGTGGCAAGCAACCAGTTACAATTAGGACCAAAAATGAAAAAAAACAACACTAAATCTCATATGTTCAACAATCAACAAGTGGATACAAGTTATAATTACCCTTGACAGAGAATGGTTTAAAAAAATGTCAGAGTTTGAAATTAAACATTGTATAAATGATTATTCTAAGGAAGATTATGAAAAGTGTGTACAGAGGTTCTATATGAAATCAGGCTGGGTTTCTCAGTTGGAGACAGTTATTGTTAAATAGAATGGAGCTTATTGGACAACAACTTCCACTATGAGTTTGGAGAATGAGGCAGCTACATCTGCTGGGAAATTACTCTCTTGCATCTTGCTCATGAGAGCATATCTTGTGTCAGACTTTTCAGATCATGCTTCATAAGGTCAGAAATGGATGGCTGTGGCAAGTGTTAAAATGCTGAGTGGCTGGTTTTGACAACATTTAGAGTTGTTATATTATAAGGGAATAATAGCCTCTGATAACAAGTTCAACTCCTAGCCTCATGGAAATGCTGTTAAACTAATGAGATAATGGGTGAAAAATTAGTTTTTGGTGCTGTAAACTAGATGATTCAGGTAGATATTGTCCATTAGCCTTGCAAAGCTGTTCATCTAGAAAAAGGAGACCTCCTCTGCCTTTTAAACATACCTATTCATGGAAAATGCTTTGGGAGTTAATATTGAAATCAAATATGGGGCAGGAGTTTCTTCTTCTTATTCTTTGCGTTCGTTCTTTACGACCAATTTTAATCACTCTTTGTGATATGTTTGATCTTTGCCAAGAACGTGTATACATTGCACATTGGTTTGGTAGACCCTAAACGCATAAGACTTCTACACGTTTAGGACACATGCATCTGATTTCAGCCAAACCTCCTTAATCGCCTCTTACGACATGCATGACAGGTAACAGTGGTTCTATTCTTTACACCCCAAATTTGGGCTCCGGTAACCACTCGGGCGAGAGCAGGAGTTTCTAAGGCAGTATATAATTGTATTCAGCAACATTCTGGCAACTCCTGTGATGATGTTGGTGCCAAGCTGTATCATCCTTGTCGTTCCCTTGGATTAGTCAAATGTGTGAAGAGATATGCAATAAACCAACTGTTGCATCAGCAATCTTCCATATCATTATTTTCCCCAAACTCACTCCAGCTTCTCATTATTGTGTATATTAAATCCCTCCATCCGTTGACTGTCAATACTAACAAGATACCATCATAATCATCATGATATAGAGACAACTGGACATATTAAAGCCACTCAACAACCACCTGTTCTTTAAAGTGGAGAGAGCTGCAAGTATAGTTGTGGTAGACAATGCCTATTGATTATACAGAAAACTTTGCAAAATACGCAAAAGGTGGATAACAGAGGTGACGAAAGACACTTTATGAAGCACACACTAAAGCCTGTTCTATAAATCTCTCATTACCCTGAAACTGTGAGGCAAATCAGGGCTGGAGACGAGAAAGAAAGACAAGGCACATAGAGAGGCTTGCTCCAGGTATCTTGTTTTTCAACCTAACTCTGAAAGGCAAAACATGATTAGAGAATAGATAGATTGATAGATAGGGAAAACTTTGTTGTCTCACATCTATAAATAAAGAGAGACATATAGCAAGGATAGTCTACCTGTAGCAGGCAACATAGCAGATAGGAGAACAGCTCTATCTCCAGCTTTCTGCGGGAGCGATGTCTCAATATATATGTAGTCTCCTGTTCCAGTTGTATGGTCACTTGCAGGTCCTGTTTCAAATGATGGAGTTGGTCCTGAACCTAATGTCCAGTCAAAGTCATCAGTATGTGACTCATAGAAACCACAGAAGTCACCATCTGTGAAGCTGCAGTCCAAAGCTGTTGAGTACAAAAGGTTCATAACATTTTACCGGTAGATAAGAGTTTTAATAAAAGTATATAACATTACAATCATACTTGTATCCATGTTTGCTTTTTTTAAAGTGACTCAATGAGTTTCAGTTTCGAATATCTTCATTGTACTCCGGACATGCCCATAGGTTAGGTGTTCCAATCTCCTTCGCAATATCTCCAACAGCGTCCAGCGACTGACTGTACCAGTTCGATTTTGATGAGCCTACTCGTATACTTGTTGTACTGTTCTTTTCTTGCCACATCAATCTTCAAACTCAGCTCCCGCATATAAGGAGTTGACGTGGATTGGTTTAGATGAAAATTTTCTCTGCTGCCACATTCTATAAGGGCGTTCAAAAAATCAGCTCTGTCCATTGGCTGGCCCTCTGATATAGTGGCAGAGCCAGCCAGCCTGTCTGCTCGCTCATTGCCAATGACATCCATGAGCTCAAGAACAAAGACAAGTGTAATTCTGCAAATTGTTGACGCCTGCAGTGATTCAGTCCATTGCCCGCGCACCAAGCCAGCCTCCACCTTTCAGATCATACTCAATGAGTCACTCAGAATGCACGCATGAGTGTAGTTTTGTGACTCCAGCTAGAGTAGTGCATTGGTCACTGCCAGTACCTCCATTTTCATGCTGCTTGTTGTCATCAGTAACTATCTTAGCCTTTATTCTCATGGTAGAGATTGTTGTCCTAAATGTTATGCTCTGTTCGTTATATGAGGTATTTATAGATAATTTGTTTTCAGTGCTACCTCTGTTCAGAAGTGATCATATCTCACTAAAAATGAAAACTGTACTCCTTATTTCTCATCACACAGCAGAGATCCATCAGTATAAACAACTTTATCATATTTCCCATCATCCCATCATTGTTAGTAGCTGCTGAATTTTAAAATCTGTTTTCCCATTTTAGGAATATCCTTCCAAGAATAATATGTACATTACATTTAGATATCAATTTCTGACAAACATTTTGATCTCTTCATAGGTTACACTTCTTTATATTTACCTGTAAAGTCTCAGTTACTCTGTGTTTTGTTCTTTTTTTGCCTTTCTACTTTCTTCTCTTGCTGTTTCCAGTTAAGAGCATGTCTTGTTATATTATTATGATGTACTGAGGGTGTATTCTATCCAACACATTCGCTCTATTTTCCTTTCTTTCTCCAACTATACTTATTAAAGACAGTTAAAGACATAAACCAGAGAGGTCTGGCACACTCACCATCATAAGTAAAGTTGTAAAGATCCCCTGTTTGACATTGAATAAAATGTATCTCATCCAGAGCAACAGCAGCAGCGCTCGGGTCATCTTGTCTATTTATAATCAGAAGCTGAAAACAATATCAAGATGATTGAAACTTTATATAAGAAAGGTTACAAGAACAGGTACGATTAGTAGTTTAAATGAGAACATGTAGATTTAAATATTGCTTTGAATATATCCTTTATAAAGACAAACCAGACTAAAAAAACGGAAGCAGTTCCCAATTTTACAATAAAAGCAGTAAAATTAATACAAATAATGAAAAACAATGAATTTGAATTGAGAAGAAGAAAAGTGTTTACAAAATAGACAAAGAAATGTTCTTAATTCCAGTGGTACATACGGCCAGCATCGACATTTGGAGGTGAGTCATGAACAATTAGAGATACACCATACAGGGTGATGCATTGTCTTCTTGGCCTTGCAACCATATATGGTAGAACAAGAATTTGCCAAGCATAGGCTTTACTTCGAGCCAACTCATGAAACGCTCATGAAACGTAACATCCACTTCCCAGGGAAATAGGTAGAGAAAGGGAAATAAGTAGAGTAAGGGAAGCAGGCTAAAGAGAAGACAAATTTTGGATGAGTCAGGACGAGGACTTTATTTAACAGGTTTGTTCACTTGGGGACACTGATCCCAGTGAAGAATGAATACAAGTGTCAGCATGGAACAATACATCTTTTTCAGTAGATATCAAACTGCAACTGCTTAGAAAATACAAAAATTAAAATCAAGTAATCATGGAGGCAAAGATTCGGGTGTTAATTTCTGAGAACTTGTCTGAGGGCTCTGTGGTCATTTATACAGAAGAGTAAGGGTTCAGCACATGCAAAGCTTTCATTGCTCAAGTTGGAGGGGATATTTTAAATGTAGACATTGGAGGTTTTGTTGCAACTACAAGTAGTCTGACAATGGCCTGGTTGGAGTCAGACTATTACAAATGCATGAGTTCTCAGTGGTTCAATGAGTATGCACAGCAAGATTGAGCCGAGTTGGGATCGAAGAAAATGAATGGAGTCTCTAAGGAGGTCTAGGCTGGCAAAAATCTGTTTTAGTTTTGTGCCAGAACACACAGGTGTAAGGGGGAATGATGGGCTGATAGGCTTGCTGTCATGGCTACTGTAGAAAGCCAAAATAGTAAACTAACATAGAACTGGTGTTGTTAGTTGCCCCACTCTGATAGACATCCTGAGGAAGAGATCAGAGCACTTTTAGGCTAATTTGTTCAATGTGCAGAGATGTATCAACGAAACTAAACTAAACACCATCGTCATACTTCTCTCAGTGTCTATACCTGGATGATGTCAGAAAAATGTTTACTCCTTCAACCCGAGAAAAATGATGAAATACATTATATGGAACACAACAATAACTTTCAAACAAATGCAGGTTTTACTACATAGCATAGGAAAGAAATGTAAGAACCTAGACAGTGCTGAATAAACAAAGTAGTAGAAGACTGATTTATTTACAGAAATGTTATTTATATTTTATTATTTTATGACTTATTTTTATGTTATTTATCTACTATTACTATACAAATTTGCAAACCTAATAAAGGAAATGTATGAAGGAATGAAATGCAGTTATATATGAGGGCCAATTGATGGAATCCTTTGAGATAAGAACGAGGGTGAGACAGGGATGCCTGTTATCACCATTCCTGTTCTTGCTGGCCATAGATTGGATCATGAAATCAACAACAACAGCTAACAGATGGGGAATACAATGGACACTTATGAAACAACTAAATGACCTGGATTTTGCAGACGATCTGACATTGCTGTGCCACAATCACGCACAGATTAAAGATAAAATGAATACAATAAATAATAAGTCTCGGCAATTAGGTTTGAAAATACACAGTGGAAAGACCAAGGTCATGAGAAATAAATGCAGTAAATGTAAACCAGATTATGCTGGAGGAAACAGTTCTACAAGATGTAGAATCATACATATACCTTGGTAGCAACATAGACACAGAAGGAGAAACAAACAAAGATGTCAAGATAAGAATACAAAATGCAAGGGGAAACTTTATTGCATTGAGTAAGATATGGAAGCCAAAGGAGATCAAAACAAACTCAAAGCTGAGAATCTTTCAATCAAATGTGAAGTCAGTGCTGTTCTATAGCTCGGAAACATGGAAGACAACAAAACAAACCATCAGAAAACTGCAGACCTTTGTAAATGGATGTTTACGTAGAATAGAGGGACTGAGATGGTATAAGATTAAAAATGAGGAACTCAAAGAAAGAACTAAGCAGGTACCAGTGGAGAAAGAGCTCAGGAAGAGACGCTAGCAATGGATAGGACATACATTGAGAAGACCGATCGGAAGCATTGCAAGACAGGCACTGTTTTGGAACCAGCACGGAAAGAGGAAATGGGGAGGGCCTAGACAGACCTGGAGAAGAGAGCTGCAAGCGGATATTAAAAGGATAGGTAAAACATGGAAAGAGTTTGAAGGGATGGCAAGAGAGAGGAAGAGCTGGAAGAAGTTTGTTGAAGACCTGTGCTCCGCTGGGAGTTGAAAGGTGAAGAAGAAGACTATACAAATTGTTATCATACTGTCCAAACAACAGATAATATGCAGTTTTCATATTGAAACTTAATTGTTTGAAAATATGCTCAGTTATCTAAGTTGTGTTGAACAGGCTATGTAATATTTTAACTTTGCATAAATATAAACAATTTGAAAATCTGTGTAACAATACTATTACCTGTTTTCCAGCTGGAAACTGGCTGATGTCCACTGAATAATTGGTCCATTTAGAATTTGTCTGCACCAATGTACTCCATATCGGAATATAATTAGAGGTTCCTGTGTCCTGTACATTCTGAATATTGATGGATAGTTGACCTGTGCATGTTGAAATAATTAGTTAAGTAATGACAGAATTACCTATCACTTATTAATCTCATTATGTCACCATATTAAACATTTCTTGTTCACAAGTGCTTGGGAACGAATATACATACATTACTACTCAGCAATTCTATTACATGCAGGTCTAGATATGCTACAGGTAAGACAAACATCTTCTTATCACATCTTCATTAAAAAGATACTTATCTCTATAGTAATTACTGAACCATGTACTACACTTAAACTTAACATCATCTGATAATAACTCCTTATATTCTCTAATCCAATAACAGGAATCTTAACCCTTCCACTCTGAATTATTTTGACCTCTGGATGTCTTTATTTTGCAATTCCATTTTAACATTTCATGTTAAGTAATTTAAATCTTTATAACTCTAGTAAATGTTTCTCTAAAGTATAATATATTATATATTAAATTGTTGCTAATTGGATGATGAATATATTAATACAATAATATTGTACATCAGGTGATATACGTTTAAGAAAATTCGATTTTTATAGCATGACTATTTTAAAAGAAACACAATAACCTAAATAATATTTATGCTCCTGGGTTTGTATTACATCTTAATATTCATAGATGTTTCCAGAAGTAGCAATTAAATGAAGATAATCCATGTGTGAATATATTCTATAAGTTTCATCTAATTAGGTGCACTAGTTTCTATAATATTCACTTTTTAGTGCGGACATGTCAACAAATGTATGTGCAACGCCGATTCTTTAGATGCAATTATAACATTAGACTTAGAATTACAACTATCGATACTGCATTCCATAAACAATGAAATGTCATCATTACCTTCAATTAAGTCTTCATTACTATCACAAGTTATAATTTGATCTAACAATACTCAAGATTGCACTGTATAAACTCATTTTGGTCTTTATTACAAGGTTCTCAAATGTCGGACACATGATCGTTTTTTTTTAAAATATGACCCAACTTTAACATAATATAATACACTACTTTCCCACTTTCAAATCTTTGTAAAAGAAGGTAGAAATGTACCTACATATAAGTACTTTCCATTTCTGAAGATTTTTTAACTTCAGTAAAGGGTAGGAAGATACATTCATGTTTGCTAGCAAACATCCAAAAGCCGATATATCGGTTTTGCAACATCATGAACATTACTCTGAACCGATATATCAGCCGATATATATGTTGGGTTAAATCAGAAAATTTGAACAAAATACATGCTCTACCACCATATCAGGGGGCCAGCCAATGGATAGAGCTGACATTTTGAACACTCTCATAGAGTGTGGATGCAAAGAAGATTTTCATTCAAACAAATCCATGTCACTTACTAGATTGCAAGAGCTGTGATTGAAGAATGGAGTGGTCATAAAAGAACAGCACAATGGGTATATGAGTAGGCTCATCAATCAAAATTGAACTGGTACAGTAAATCATTGGACGCTGTTGGAGATATTGCGAAGGAGATCGGAGCACCTATGGGCATGTCCAAAGTGCATTGAAGATATTTCAAATTTAAACTGAAACATGCATACTTTCTATTACTATATTTAATATTATGTTATAATATTGTGATCTATTTAAGTAATTTTATCATACCAATTCCAGTTCCTGCCATGAAGTACGAGAATTCCATTCGGCAGATAGGACCAGTTGCTGGCAGCACAGGTGACATGAAAATAGCGGGGTTTCGGAAAATACCTGATCCTTTACCAACAACAACATAGTGACCTATCAATGATAGCAAAATATATAAGAAATGACTTAGTACAACACAGTTGAGATAATACTGAATGTTTGATAATAAACTTTAACACATATTATTTTCGATAACAATTTATTTCTTCCACATGTTAGAAATTTGTTAAAATATGGTTTTTTGACATCACCATTCAATAAGAAAGGTTATTCAACTAGAAAGACATCGAGAATGTTAAAATTAATATGGTAAACACAAGTAATTGGATCAACTAGCCTTGTCATAATTTCCCTTTAGCCAACCGTGAAAACAACTCAGAAAAGCAGCTAGCATATTTTATCATTGCTGCCCCTTACATACTTCCCCAGTCACCAAAAAAAACACATCAAAATACAATTAAGAAAATAATATATTTATACTTTACCAGTAGAACCATATGCCTTAGTTATGTCTGTCTTTGGCTGCAACCCACTAGCACTACTTGCTGACATATTTGCCCAAGCAATAGTACCTGTACTGACATCATGCCAACCACACAGAGAGTTTTCAAAATCACAAGAACCTGCCAAATTTAATAGCACAGGATGAGAAATAAATCTTATGTTAAAAAATACAACTGACTAAAAATATTTAGAACATAACACATATATAAAAGACACAAAATATCATTATGTACAAAGATTCATTGTCTACCTTTGAAGTTCTAAAATATGCTGGGTATTGTAAATTTGAACTTTCCCTTGTAGCCCTAATAGCCCTAAATATTGATAGGCCTATTGCATTTTATGGCCCCAAAATAACCCTACAATAATTTTCTTGACATTCAAGCACACAAAGAAATGATAACACAGACAAGTTAGCTAAGAAAGGATCAACACAAGAAGAACCATTCACATAAATCCTCCACATCATCAAATAATACTTAACAACAACACATATTCAGAAAGTTGGCTGATCAGATGGGCCATGGGAAACAATGGAAGAGAGGTCTCAGACATATGGTCAACCTGAACAACAACATCAACATACATGTCATGAAACAATTGACCACCACCTCTGCAGGCGCCAATCATTCTGTGATATCAGAGAGATTTTTCTTTCTCGAGGGTCAGATACATGGGAACACAATATATAGAACCAAGTTACAATTGACAAAAACATACAGTTACAGATACCACTATGTAACATTTGGTACAAAGGACAAAAGCTCAAGTATCACTGGATCATTGATAAAGAAGACAACATAATACACACAGATTTATATATATATATATTCTATATAAAATACTACTTACTAATGCAGTGTTGGGTGTTGTATAAATATTATTTCCTGTCAATGCTTACAGATAAAAAATGGAAAGCTTCTGTATAGTTTCATCACAATTAGGGGTCGCTAGGAAATAGTCTGGGCTGAGAACTAAAGGTCACTTGCTTTAGCTGCCACCATGCAGGCCTTCTTTTTACTGCATCCCCAAAATGAAACAAGAAGCCTCACACTTTACTGAGGTTCAAACATTTGTCCTTATGACTGAGAGACATGTACTCTAACCACTCAGCTACACTCTTCTTCAGGTTATGGCAAATGCAGGATATTTTAAATATTATTCACAAGTTTGCATTGTCAATGGTGGCTGCACTTTTGAAAAGGAAGCTGCGCTAAGTTATATAATGTGCTGTTGTAGTAATTAAGATACCTTATTTCAGCTAAGTACATACCACACTGAGCCTCATCTGAGCCATCTTGACAGTTATTAACAAAATTACACACCAAGTTTTGTGCAATGCAACTTCCATCAGAACAGCTAAAGTTGGAGCCACATTTTGATGGAACAGTTACTGTTGAGGGTGACCCAGTAGGAAGAGTGACTGATTAAGGGAAAAAAGTATTTGTCATAAGATAATGTGGGCAGTAAATTTGATGACATCAACTGAAATTAACAGTAAACATTTTTGACACATTGACATATACCAATAAAATAGAAAAGTATTGAATGTTTGATAACTTCAAGGTTCACACAATTTAATTAAGTTTACATAACAAGTAAATTATATACAAAACACAATTTATATACTTTGGAAGAAGTGTTACATCAATGGGAAGTTGGTAATAGTATAATTATTGCATCATCTGAAAGCATTGTAATTTAACACTACGACAATATTCATTTTCATTAATATCTAAGCACCATCACAGCTAATTTCACTGAAGAAAGTATAATATCTAAGCACCATCACAGCTAATTTCATTGAAGAAAGTATAATATCTAAGCACCATCACAGCTAATTTCACTGAAGAAAGTATAGGTACTGTTTTGAAGTTTTATACATTCTAGTGGCAAAAATAACAATCAACAAAATAAGAAGTGAATATAATTCCTTTATAAACTAGTTCACTCTAAATTAACATTGAATGTATATCATATTCATGCTCTATGTTACAATAAAAGCACTTACTGCCAGCAGAAGCAAGAGAACAACCATCTGTCAAAGAAATATCATCTACAGCAATGTCTCCCAAGTAGCTTGAACCTACGACTGCTTCAACAACAATCTAGGTAAAGATATGTGCATAAAGACTGTGAATTCTAGCACCAGATTCAAATCAATATTTTATTATATAATTTCTTTGCTCAAATTACATACATACATACATACAAGATAACTTATTTTATTCAGTATAACTTATGATGGTATTTTCACTCTGAAATTTTCTTACCTGAAAGTTGGATGATACAGAGAGTGGAACGTCTTGGCGTATCCATCTTTCACCCTTATTGCCAGTTTGGGTAAAGATTTTATTCAAATTTCCATTAACTGATATTCTTGTGTAGACATTAAGTGTTCCGATATCACTTCCATACATGTAGTAATAGAGCCTCAACTGAAATTATCAGTTAATAAGTTTTCAACAATGATTGATTCATCACAGACACACATCATTTCTTACAGTTGCAGACAAAGTTAAATCATTAATACACTAATACAATTAAATATTGCTACTTATATATTGTACAAATAAGGGTAGGCAAATTGTTCTATAACTGTCATCCTCGAGAGACAGAAACACTTACACCAAACAAACAAACACATACAATGTAAATTAAAACTATACACAGTTTGTTTTCTGCAATATTAAGATGAAGAGTTTTAAAATACTGTTTCAAAATGATATATAATCAGCATCATGTCCCATACCAGATGGCACTCTTCCTTCCCACCGACCTCCATGTCTTCTTTAGTCTGTACCTTCTTCTCCTTCTGTTTGTTGTCCATCTGAGAGCTGTCTTTACCAAACTACCCGGTGACATTCTACACACATATCCAAGCCGTGTTCATCTAGATTCACTGAATCTAGTTGCCTGTGATGCAGTGATGTGCAATTAGTTTTCTTTTGCTGTTGATCATTTGTAATCATTTCTGACCAAAGTATTTGAAGTATTCTCATAAGACATTTCGAATAAGTCTAATTTATGTGTAGTGTCTCTGGTCATGTTTCAACATTCCCTATTGCAAACCTGCAAAGATCTAATTGTTATAAAATATGGAAAGATATCAATCAAGTGTCATGCCTGCCGGCGTGGCGATCATGTCTCTCCACAACTCTCTTTGCTTGGTGCATGTAATCAGTTCTGACGTCGATATTTTGTCGAACCATGATGTCAGGCCATCCAACATCTTCTCCCTCTGTCTTCCACGATCTCTCCTTCCCTGAATTTTACCTGTAGTCACCAAATGTTCTAAACCTTCTCTTCGCATTATATGCCCGAAGAACCTGGATTGTCGGATTCTTATTCTTTTGATAAGGTTTCTTTGTGTGCAGGCCTGATTTAAAACCTCCACGTTTGTTTTCTTTGCTGTCCATGGAATTCTCAACATTCTTCTGTAAAACCACATCTCTGTGGCTTCCAATGATCGTATTGTTTGTTTGTTCAGTGTCCATGATTCGCTGTCATACATAAGAATTGGTTCAATATAGCATTGGAGTACTCGTTTTCGCAGTGTCATTGGTAGTGAGTTCATGCATAGTGTGTTCTTCATTTTCATAAAAGCTGCTTTCGTTTGAGCTATTCTACTCCTAATCTCTGTTGTACATCTTCCATCTGGTGTTAAGAATGTTCCTAGATACTTGAATCGATGGACTTGTTTCAGTGTTGTGTTATTTATTTTGATATTGCATGTTGGTGTTTCTTGTTTCTTGGAGACAACCATAACCTCTGTTTTCTTTATATTCATGCTTAATCCTTTCTTTTCACTTTCTCTCACTAGTATGTCTATCAAGTCTTGCAGATCGTGTTCATTTGTAGCCATGAGAATTGTGTGGATGGAAAGATATAGATCCCTCAATTTGTTTTGTGGAACATAAACTGTTATATTATTACACATAAAGGGTTAGGAAATGATGTGATTATTATAACAAATATATATTATAATGGAGCTGCCCTCCATTGGCTCTCTGGGACTTCATTTACTGGGGCCGTTGTTGTATCTGACTCTTTCAGTCGATGCTTCACAAGATCCAGAAGGGCAGGTTTCGGTATGAGTGGATGTCATCTATAGAAGTTTCTAACCTCCAGAGGCTTATGTGGATATACTGTCCTGGGCATGCAGGTGTTTATGGTAATGAGAGAGCAGATAGGCTTGCATCAACAGCATTGATTGTTGGGGAGTTGAAGATGGATAAGGGGATGTTCTTCGGTCTCTTCGCGACTGTCTGTTGGATAAGGACACTAAAATCGATGTTGAATCGATCAAGCGATTTAAACATTTTGGATTTGCCCATTGTACAAGTCGAACTGGATGCCTGAGAGGCAGAGTGAGAGGTCTGTTTAATCAGCTAGCCATGGGAACCATCAGTATGCATATTCTTCGATATCTGTTGGGGAGACTGAGAACCTATGGGTCTGCCCAGAGTGCAATGATGTTAGTTTAGTAACCATTAAGCAATAACAAGTATATATTCAACATTTTAGTTATGATCTGCTATGGTATATAACTGAACATTACTAACAATTGGAGATGGCAAAATACAAATCTAGTGAGTGATCAAGTTACCTGGCATGAAGTTGCTGCTCTCTTCACGCTAAGCGTAGCTGAAATGACAGGACTAATTATTCTGGCCTTATCACCTGCTATTCTTGGACTTGATGCTTCAATGAAGATATAGTGACCTAAAAGAGTGAAGAAAGATGCTTTAAATACCTCAAAATCAGATGGCTAGTTTCAGCTAGAAAAATAAATAATGATAGAAATCTGTGAGAGGTTTAGTCTCAAGAAAAGACACTTCAAGATATCTAGGTAATGTCAAAAAGGCTCAAAGAAATGTAGTAATTGATAAGGAAATATGAGGACAATATATAAAAAACTATAATATCAGTATTGTATTTTAGTTCTGGGATACACAATCATATTTTGTTCCTACATTGCAAAATAAGAGTTAAAAAAATGAAATGTGAAAAGAAACCTTGACTGGTTCCACGAGTATGATCTCTAGTTGGTCCTGTGTCTGTTGAACTGGTTTCTCCTTGAATTCTTGTCCAGTCAAAATTATCATTCTTGTCCTGACTCCATTGACCAATGCTATACTCAAAGTCTGTACGAAGTGGGTAGGTACCTATTACAGAAAACAATATACATTATATCATGCACCTGTGTGTGTATATATATATATATATATATATATATATATACACATATAGATTGATGGATCTGTTCATTGTGATATCAAATTTGGCTTAAGTTTTCTAGCAAGTGTGTACTGTAATGTTGCTACAGAGAAAATCTACTTCAAGTATGAAGATGGAGGATGAGGCTGTTACTGCAGCCTTCCAATGGTTCTCTCAGACTGTTTACAAGTGCAATTATTGTTGTAGATTCTCAGTACATGCTTCTAATGGTAAAAAATTGCCAGTTTCAGTATCAGTGAATGTCATTTATTGGTTTTTCTATTATTTATGGTCTTACATGGATCTACTATCCTGAATATGCAGATGCTTGCTGCAACAAGAGAGCAGACCTACTTGCACCAAAAAGCATATATAATTGGGGAGACGGACATTAATAATGGTATTATACTGAATCTGCTCAATGACCTATTGTTGAAAGAGAACAACCATATTTATCAAATGCATTTGAAGGAAACTGGAATCAAAGGTGTAAGTAGGATGGACAACTGAAGAGCAGATTGAAGAGCATATTTAATCAGCAAATCATGAGAACCACAAGAACCATCAGCATGCAAACCCTACAACATCTGCAGTGGAAGACTGAGTAATAACATAACAAAGAATAAATAAATGTAAATATAATAATGCTCCTATGAAAGTTTGCAAGATTATATTTAATGCCTAAGAAAAAGACACACAATTATATTACAGCAGAAAGCTTTGCATACAGGCATCAACAATATCAACAAGGAACAAAAAAGGAAAAGATGTAAATGGTTGGGGCATACATTAATAATGCAGACACGCACATGTGGCTCTGAAATGAAATCCAGGAGGAAAGAAAAGTAAGTCAAGACCTAGAGAGATATGGAGACCAACTGTAGAAAGAAAAAGAGAAGAGGTGGGAAAGACCTTGAACAAACTAAGTTAGTTTGCTCAAGGCAGATTTGGTTGGAGAAAATTTGTTGATGCCTTATGCTTCAAGGAGAGTTCAGAGTATAAAGATAAAAAAGAAACAGCAAACACAGATATTAATTATTTCATAGTGTTGAATATTAAGACCTATACTCACTGCAAGATGCTTCATCACTACCATCTCCACAATCATCAGCAAAATCACATACATTGGCGGAACTCACACAAGACTTTCTGGCACATCTGAACTCATTAGGCTGGCAATTTGCCATCACAGCTGAAATCAGAAGTTTAATGTTAGACAATATGTTTCTATCATCTTTTTCTGCTTTGTGTTCGTTCTTTACGACCAATTTTAATCACTCATTGTGATATGTTTGATCTTTGTCAAGAACGTGTATACGTTGCACATTGTTTGGTAGGCCCCTAAATGCATAGACTTGTACACGTTTAGGACATGTGCATCCGATTCAGCCAAACCTCCTTAGTCACCTCTTACGACATGCATGGCAGGTAACAGTGGTTCTATTCTTTACACCCCAAATTTGGGCCTCGGTAGCCACTTGGGTGAGTGGTTTCCAGCATGTAATTCATTATCATCAAGTAGCTTGTCCCTTCCGGAACTTGGCTCACATGACAGCAGTCCTGAAAACTCTCTGTTCTGGCATGTAATTATGGACAATCAAAATAATCTTTTCTTAGCTAACAGTCTAAATGTTAACAGTGTTTGATTCTTATTGTCTAACTTACGTGGATAATTGCAGTTGATAAAGTTGATGTCATCTATGGCTATAGATCCAGCCACACTGTAAGATCTACTAGCTCTGAACAGCACCTGAACAATGACATTTATTAAACAGTGTTTAACAATTACCACTAGTAAGGAAAAAAATTAATTCATAAGACTGAAACATGACATTATTCTACATTGCATATTTCACGCTGAGATTAATCAGTAAAAACATGCCTGACTGAGATTTTGACATGTGTAACAATAATTCCAAAGTATGAACAACTCACATGTATAACTTTGCAGGACACTACAGGTTATAACATAAGTACCAGTTTGTGTTATTGTTGTATTAATAATAATAATGTCAGACAATACATACAAATACAGTTCTTTTATATGTTAATTTAGTTGCCTGTGCACACATATTTATTATACTTGTCATACTTTTTGATCAGATATTCAAATTCAGTAGATAACTATTGTGGTTACATTCTACAGATTTTTTACTAGAATATAAATTATTTATACTGCACTGACAAATTATGCAGTATTTATTACCAATATATATGTATTAAAATAAAATGAATCTGAATTAATAGTTGTATATAGATATAAAGTTGTATAATTGTTTGTACGCTGTGTATGAAAAGTATTGGTCATTGATCATGTCTGTCGACAGTGTGAGATGAAAACTTGTATAAAAACTAACAAAAATTACAGAAAGTAATTTTTTTAAATCCTACACATTTTTTCCCTCTAAATACAAGAGATCGAGAATTAACAAATTATTTGTTAAAATATATATGCTTTATCATATAAAATTAACGTTAAATCTGAAACTGAGTTCAAATACACCAAATTTTATTTATGGTACAACAGATGCACTTATCAAAATAGACATGAAAGAGAGCATTCAATTGTAAATTGTCAAGTACACAGATAAAACTATTTCATATACAGAGTGTTCAAGATAAAAGCATCCCCATTGACAAATTTAAAGTAGTCAAGTACGCATTGTGTTCTGTCTATTTACTATTTAAACCTGTTCTGACTAGCTGGTCCTTCATCACCATTATTCATCGCCCCTTCCCGTACTGTAATTACACATGTCACAAAAAGACTTGCTCACTTGACCTATACTACGTCATAATTGAATTATCTCATTTTCATAAACATATGCAAGATTGGTTCACTTGACCGGGCTACTTTTATCTTGAACACCCTGTACAATATTAGTAATAGACCATAGTTCAAAATCTACAACTATGATAGGTCAATATAACAAATCGAGAAGTCAGTGTCTTTCAAAAAATTAATATACAAAGAAAATCTACACATGCTAAATGAGTTACATTGCAGATAGGTATAGTTTTATTCAGAGCTTATTTATAGAATCATAAACAGCTGCACACACTTACACTGTGTACAATGAATGTTTTTCTAAATTTAATGTAAATAATTTTATAATAATAAAATAAAACGTATTCTGATACAGTATACCCTTTGGTTAGTAAAACGAATCATGATAGACATGCAGTCCCAACTAAGAACTATAAAACAAATCAAGTTTTTGTACACAAATTTTAATTAACTACTGACAATAGCAGTCTGTAATATGAACTTCATAGAACACAATACAGCCCCTAAAAAAATGCACAGAAAAGAGGTACACATGCACATTGCCAAAACAGACAAAAACCCATGCAAATTATGACAAAATATACATGTTGACAGATATATATATAAAATATTTTTTAAGTGCATTGTCCTTTG
The DNA here is from genome assembly GCA_020796225.1 of Arion vulgaris. Lineage (NCBI taxonomy): Eukaryota > Metazoa > Mollusca > Gastropoda > Stylommatophora > Arionidae > Arion > Arion vulgaris. Next base: position 22,724,672 of record CM036761.1, on the reverse strand, counting down.
AAATGATTTGTTGTTATGAAACTTGCATCTTATATGACAAATTCGTGAAAGCTAGAAACTTCTGAACAATAAGGTATTTAAAGAAAATATAAATTTGGAGAATGTGTCCTGTTTCTATCAGCATACCATCAGCTAGCATTGATCATAACATCAGTACTATCCAGAAACACAATACAAAAAACAGACATTGAAGTAATACATTCTCAAACAATGAAGTTATACATTCTGTGAAAAAATTGAACTACAAATATTAAACCTGATAATAATTTAGATATGGATACTCTGACATTATTGCTTCAATGTTTGAACTATGTGTCATTATATTACAACTACAACTATTAGGCTGACATTAGATACTTTTCTTTAACAGATCGCTGCATCAGGTAGCAAGATTTTCTTACCTTGAAAGGAACGCCTACATGTCCCATATCTACAGTTGCCTTCAACCAAGAGTTACCAATGCCATAGCTGTTCTCAAAAATAATTGTGTCTACCTGTGACTCTCTCAGAACAACATACAGCTGACCAATACCTGAAAATACACATGTTTTCAGAAAAAAAACTTCTTACTGCAATGCATTATGCTCAATATGTATATGGTGGTGGTGGAGGATGGGTTTAGTGTAGTTACTCAACAACCAACTATTGGATAAAGATATGTAATTTGATGATGCATCTATACTGTGTTTGAAGAAATTTGGAATCAAATGATGTACAAGTAGGATCAACAACTGAACAGCCAAATTAGGTGTGCATTTAATCAGTGAGTCATGGGAACCATCTGTATGTATACCCTTTGACCCCTGCTTGAAGAAACTGAGCACATATTTTCTATCAAAAACTATGAAGGAAATAAAGTGTATATAATCTAGTGGACATAAAAATAGCAAATGAATATATTGCACTAACAGTTAAAGAATTAGTTATATTATTAGAAACAATTATGTAATAAAAAACAAGCAAACACACAATAATGTTAATATAAGCAGTATACAAATACAGACATTTACATATGCAAATTAATAAAAAGTATTACCATATCCTCTCATGTAGTAGTAGAACTCTATCTGACAAGTGGATGGAGATGGGCCAAAGTTAAAATCAGTTATGACTTCTGCCACGTTTGATAATGAGCCTCCAGACATTCCAACGTACAAGTAATAACCTAATAAAATAAAAGCCATTATTATTTGGAATGACGGCAAAGAGATTGGAAACTACCAAAAGTTAATAGCAAAGATACTAATCGGTGTGAAAAACTCAAGTATAGATTACAACTTAAGCCTATTTATAAGTGATTAAATTTAAAACAGCTATCAAAAAATGTTTGTTTCTAAATAACGTAATATTCATAAGATTGAACCTACTACGGTCTATGTTACTCTAAGACAAAAATAATTTCTGTGAGTTAGTGTGTATGCACAGTTTCTTATACTGGTAATTCTACATTTAAAAAATATTATGTGTGGTTTAATAGAAATGCAACCACTTGAAACTTACTTTTGTAAGACTAATCTTAATATAGTGTAAACTGTTTTTGACAATAAAAATAAAAATGTCTTGTATTATATCCTCACGTTCAAATTTTTTTTGCTTCTTCGTAAAGTCAAATTTAAATAAAAAATTATGTGCCTTCTGTGCCTAAATTAAAAAAAAGAAAGTGTCAAAATTTACCATCTGCATTGTTGTAGTGATCATAGTGAGGTCCTGTGTTAGAGGTTACACTTCCATTTCGTCCTCTATTCCACTGGAAATCTGCATTACTGATGTCTATATACTTACACCAGTCATAGTCGAAGCTGCAATCACCTTAAATGGCAACCATGAACATCAATAATATGTAGAACATAAGAAATTAAATTTCAATTAAACTCAAATGCAAAATTAGATGACATAGTATTTGATTTAGATCATTATTTACAACTACCACTATGAATACTAGAATTTAAATTGCATCTCATTTGCTATAAATCAATGTCAATACAGGCATTTCCCATATAGTGGAATCTCATAAATTACCAGCATTTAACATGCTCATACTACAGTTTGACTTCACATTAAAGTCAATATGTAGCATTAATGCTAGTCTTTTAGTCATAAGGGTTACAGCCTTAGTAGCTATAAATTCCCCCTCTTCTCTGTTGCTATCATGTCTTGAGCACCCAAAGGTTAAACTCTGTTCATGTCCAAGTTAACCCTTTCTCTCCGTACATTTTTTCACCCCTCGATGCACTAATATTGCAACACATATTGAATTATCCAGTGTACTGGCTTTGCATCATATTAAAAAATACTACGAGCCAGTATATTGGCTCAGATGGTTGAAAGGGTTAAAGTATCTTAGCAATTAGATCAATATTAGCAATTAGATCATTATATTAAAAACAAAGATGTTACATATCTTCATTGAATTTGTTTGAAATTAAGTTTTTCTGTGCCAAAGGTATGTAGCAATTGACAAACATCATGACAGGACTCATGTTGCTGTTGTCAGTAAGTAATAAATTCTACATGTTTCATGAAGTAGCACGATAGTTTGTTTTAGCAAAATACAGTAAACATGTCATGTAATCTCCATTGGCCAGATTTTAGACTAATAAGTCAAAGTCTATTTTGTGAGTTTCTAGAGGTGTAGACAATAGAAATAGTATGACACACATCCCATAAAGACACAAGTGAGATTGAGAAACTTCATAGTGAGGACTTTGACAATTCCATATTCTGGGCAAAGTAGATTGATGATATTTCTTGGTGATCTTCATCATGACCGTTGCCAGCTTGGTCATCAGACTCACAGAATATAGAGACAGTTCAACAAGTCACATTTATAATGAACTTAATTAACTCTTTCCACGCTGAGTTATTTCATCAATTTTTAAACAGGTAATCAAAGGAGGTCACAAATAAAAATAAAAATTATACTTTTTTTAACTACTCGTCAATAAATAAACATATGTATATATATATTACTATATACTAAATTGAAGAAAACTGGACAACCAAATAGAATAACAAGGTTAAAAAGTAATATAAGTAAAACAGTAGAAGTAAAACTAGAAAGACTTATAAGGGAAGCAACTCTATGGCGCAGTGTGCGGCCGTGGCGCAGTAGTTGCGAAAAGCGTGGAAAGAGTTAAAAACCTACCACAGTTGCTCTCATCAAGACCTGTTTCATTACAGTCTCTCACAAAATTGCAAACTTGAGAGGAACTGATGGCTTGGTTCTTTGTTCCTCCACAATTGAATATGCCACTCTTGTTTACTGAAATAAATAACACAAGTATTGCATCAAAATTTAATAAAATAAAAAACATGTTTTACATATAAATTTACTAAAACAAAAACATAAGTATTGCACAAACACTGCCTTACATTTGACTAAAATACATCTATTGTCCTAGATTTTACTAACCCAAAAAATTGATCTGACTTATTTTTGGAACAGCTTAAAAATGCAGCCGAGGTTGATACTATTTTTACTCTTATGCTACTATTGTCATCAGTTTTAAAAGGAATAAGTACGTTCCCTTTTCTTTCTTTTTTGGATTCTTGTTTGTAATTTCATTGGTTCCTGTAAGCCAGGTTTTGATCTATGCGATTATACGAGTGTAGAAAAATACACTAACAAATATTATCTTCAGTTACAGAATATGTACTTGCAACATCTGTATACAACTCACCTTCGTTACATGAACTAGCTGCAAGACTGAAGTCATCTAGAGCAATATCTGCTTCATATGAAGGACCAACAGATCCTATCACAGAGATCTAACAAAAAGAAGAAAAGTACAATACTAAAGAACACATACCATTTTAATAATTGCTTGACTTTAAGGGAATTAAATTCTATTTAAGTAGGAGGAAGCCTCTTTAAACTAAGATCTGAGTACTTTTTGGTTATATCAGAGTAAACATGTTTGCAATCAAAGTTAGACTTTATGGTCTTGGACTAGCCCTGAAAATGACTGTTCACATTGATACAATATATTGTGCTCTAAAGTGGCATGTGAATCTTGTAAGCAGATGGTGACAAGTCATAAAAACCATTAACATGCATGCCCTTCAACCATTGCTGAAGGAGACTGAGCACCCATAGATATGTACAAGTACTATGACACTGGCTCTGTAACCAATAATCAATCCTTTCATTAAAAAAAAAATCAACACTTATCAAGGAATGAGAATTATTGCACGTTTAACTTCTACAAGAAATTGCAACAGTATATGCTAATGATTAAATAATTAGTTTCATTCCTTACTGTTAAACAGAGCATAAGAACAGCTGAATCTTAAGTTTACCTGGAAGGTATTAGATGGTCTACGGATATTGATAAGGGCCTGTATCCATGTGTTGTTTTGTGGACCATACCGTGAAAACACTGTGTGTGAACTTTGTTCATCAATTGTCTGAAAATATATTAGCAATAAATGTATTCAAACAATATTCATCTGCTATGGTTTGCTAATGTGTAATGATTGTCACAAAGGACAATCAATTATTAATGACAATAAAAGAAAAATGTAACTTTACTATATTAAAAATTTCTCAAAGACGATTATACAATCATTTATTGCAAAAGCAAAACATATTTTTCAGCCACTGTGAATATTTCATTAACAGCTTGCTTATGGTTTTAGAATTTATGTAACATTTTCATTGATATCTTTAAAAGTATTTACATGTAGGACATTTAAAGTTAACTCTCTACACGTGCAATCCTGCAGAGTTTCTTGCAATTTGCACCAAAAGTTAGTAACAATATCAACTAAATTAATTAACTAAAATAAAATCAAGTGTACAATAAAAACAAGTCAATATACCTTTGTGGTCACATTCAAGAAGCCAATATCAGCTCCCCACATATAATACCACATTGAGAAACAGAAGTAGTCATCAGCATTGATCACTGGAATCATTTGTGAATCCAGCACAGCAATATCACCTAGCTTGCTTGGAGTGCTACTCTCCAGGTAAATGTACTGTCCTGTTGGTTATAAAAAGGTATTGTTTATCTCAAGTTTCACTTATTCTACTATTTCTCAAACCAGTCACACACTATACACGTAATTGTGAAAGTAATACTAATATTGATAAGTGTTATTCTGAAATCAATGTGTTTTATTGACATGAAAATATAATAGCAACAACAATAATGAAGGGCAATGTATATAATTGAATCTTCAACATAATTTCAGTGGGGAGGTCACCACTTATGAGGAAACCAGAAGTTGTCTATATCATCTTGTCTTTAGCCGTACTGCATCATCCTGCACCAAAGTTCTTTAACCATTTTTCTATCTCATAGGTGGAACAATGTATATAGGTTGTGAATAAATCTCACCTGCAATATTGCCCATGGTGTGATCTGTTGGGGGTCCAGTGTCATAAGAAGGAGTAGGGCCATTGTTTATCATCCAATCAAGGTTATCTGTAGTATTTTGTGTCCAAGAGCACAAATCTTGCTCAAAATCACAGGCAAATGGGTTAACACATGGATCATTGGACAGCTAGAAAATGAAGACACCATGAGATTAACTTTAGCTTTATATTTAACAATTTTAAACTTAAACAAATTTAACAATATATTTAATAATTCATTAATTAGTTTATTGCCATGTTTTTTGTATAAACTATCCCTGTTATTTTTTTTACATTTTGACACCAGCTGTATTTGTTATAAAGAGCTGTCAATTTACCACATGCTTTAACTCTTTCACACTTTAAGCCGCACACTGCCATGGCGAAGTCCATTGCGCTTTAAGCCGCACACTGCGCCATAGAGTTGCTTCCTTATAAGAAGTCTTTCTAGTTTTACTTCTACTATTTTACTTATAGTACTTTTTAACCTTTTTATTCTATTGGGTTGTCCAGTTTTCTTCAATTTAGTATATAATAATATATATATGTTTATTTATTGACGAGTAGTTGGGATCGTAATTAAAATTTGTTTTTTTTTTACTTCCTTGAATTAACTTCTTAAAAATTGAGGAAATAAATGGGCGTGGAAAGAGTTAAAGTAGATGGTGACAACATGTTCTTTAATTTGCTTATTCTTTCTCAGATTCATAAAGCTGAACAAAACTAAAGACATTTGTATAAACTATTTTGTTAACGTTAAATATAATGCAACACATTTAGAAACATCTCACTAGACACAATAATGCATAACCTTGCTTCAGTGAAAGTCAAGAACTATACAAACAGAATATAATATTTGCAATTAATATGTTTACCATATTTTGAATATGCTGTTGTTTGTATTGGCAATGAACACCAATACATCATTTCTGCATGTTTTTTCCATCAAAAATTCAAATTGCTAACAGCCATTAGTTCAACTGCAGTTTCATTTCATGATTCTGAAGTCAGCACAGCGTTTTTACCAGGATTAATTATACTTAATACAAGTATAGGTTATCTCTGCATATATCTTTTTTAATTGAAATAAATTAACTTAGTTAGTATTTAGACTTACATTTATAGTATCAGTGTAAGTTGTACTTTGTACAATAATTTTACAATTTTATAAATATAGTCTAATTATAAACATTATTCTTGGCAGCACAACTTAATTAACTAACATATTTCAAGATCTATATTTGTATACTGATTTCTTGACAAGAACTGAATTCTCTGTTAGCTATATTCATCTAGCATAGTTTTAGATCTAGAAAGAACTACTGCCTACTCATAGTTTTGTGTGTTGGATAATCTATGGTCTGTGATAACATGCATATGAGGCTGTGACTTGAACTAGGATGATGGAATCGTAGAGACAAAAATTAAAGTATGTATCTTATGGATTGAATGCAACCATTATAGCAAGTTTATTTATAGACAGTGTCAAGAAATATCTATACTGAATCATTAAATAGATATCATCAATGAAATAGTTATATAATTATTATTTACTTCACAAATTACAATGATTACTCCATGCCATGTTTATTTTGAAATGTGATTGCTACAACCTAAACTAAATTTATTCAATTTGGCCAACTTTGAAACAGTTAATATGATAATGAACACATTTGGTTTTTTTAAAACCATTTCTAAATTCTGAAATATATATATTACAGTAAACGAAATGGTGTACATTTTCCTATTACTTTGAATAGGTCTTATTTGTTTGGTGTATAAGTTTAGATCTCATGAGATTGTTATGTATGGGATAATAATCTGAAGCAAGGGTTTGAGTGACAAAATATATGTAATATTTATGAAAAGGCAACAAATGGAGCAGTGACTAAATGCTCTTAATAAATGTTTTACTTCACCTTGATATCATCTATGGCTATGTCTCCTGTATAGCTTGATCCAGCTGATGCTTGAAAGACAACCTATTGATGAGAAACATGTGTACATAAGACAAGGTTGGTAATATGTTTACAAATTTTAGTTTGTTGAATGAGTTATTGAACCTGTCTTACAGCACTCCAGGCAGGCTCCTATATGCTCACTCTTCTCCTGCAACAGGATATGCATGCTTATGATTCTTGTGGATAGCTGGTGAAATATGCTCCTTACTCTAGCTAACCCTCAGGAATCCAGTAGATCCATGTAAAACTCTGAGCATTGGTAATATCCCTAGATGCAATCCACTCACACTGACATTGACAATATTGAATGTTTCAAAACATGTACTAAGAGACTCAGAAAAAATAATTACCTTAGTGAATAGTCTCAAAGAGCAGTCAGCATTAAGGATCACAACTTTCATTCTCATACCGAAATAGTTTTCTTGCAAGCTCCATTCTGCCCGATGACGATCTTACCATATGTGCCAGTATGCAAACCCAAAGATGTTTTTTTTTCATCATAGGGGAAAGATCCATTTGTTTATACACAACAAATTATAACCTCTTGCATCTCTACATTTCCTTTCAAAAGTCATAAAATTATTTTGAAAGTTTGTCATGATCCCATCATTTGGGATCCATTGTTCAGTTACCTTTTTTGGTAGGGTCATAATTGTGATCACTTGGCTAAACATCCTTTCAGTTTGATTCCTTCTCACGACATTCCATGCTTGATTCTCATGCAAATAATATCATTAGTAGTTTTGTGTATTGGATAATCTATGGTTCGTAATAATATGCATACGGAACTGTAACTTCAACGAGAGGTTGATGGAATTTCAGAGCAAAACATTCAAGCATGTATATCATGGATTAAATATATGGAAACATTACAGTAGTTCAAGCAAGCTTATTTCTAGATTGTGTCAATAAACTTCTATTCTGAATCATTAAATGGACACATCAACCAATAAAAATGGAAAAATTCAACAAAACAATTTTTTAAACTTCAGCATGTTGTTATACAATACATACTTTTAACAACACAGTTAATTGTCTTATTTCATTATAAACACATACCTGGAATGGTGTTTGAGAGCTTAAGTCTTGCTGAGATAACAGCCATGAGTCCCCATAATTTCCACTCATGCTATTTATGACTGTTTCAACTCCTCTGTTGTCCCTGATGGAAACAGAGAGAGTGCCGATGGTTGCCCCATACATGTGATACCAAAATATTAGACAGCGGCCATTTGTAGGAGGGTTAACTGGGCTGAGGATTCTAGCAATGTCTCCTTGCTGCCTTGGGCTGGAAGTTTCAATGTATATGTAATGTCCTTGACAAAAAAGAAAAGCAATATATGTTATATTTGTATGAAAAACTTCACATCAGCAGTAACTCTTAAAGGGCCAGGGCAAAAACCATGTTTTTTCACACCATATTTTAAATAATACATTTTTATACAGACAGATGTTATTAGTTTTGTTATTTTTTTTTCTTTCCTGATCCAGAAGCATTTGAGCTTTTTAAGCTCTTCGGCTCGGTGCCATGGACATCGCAACCTTTCGGTTCGGTGCCACAAACACTGTACATCTGGAGAACCTGTGGCTTTTCTGCCAGCCCACAGAATTTAACCCACTCACAGAGAGCTTGTCACCGTCGTCCAACGCACTACGAACACGCTGGGCAGGCGGGCAGTTAGTTTTGTTATAAAACTATTTTTATATATATATATATATATATATATATATATATATATATATATATATATATATATGGAACATGTACCATATATCAAAACAATAGAACTGAGTGCTCTGTTTATTTACATTTGTGATATATTTCAGAATAAGAAAATAGAAAGGCAAAATAACTTTTAGCAAGAAAGGAAAAATATAAATAGTAAAATGAGAACAAAATTGTCACATATAACTCAATTTAAACATATCTTATACATCTGCAAGCCACAAAACATGTTTCTATTTATAATACATTCATAATTACACAATCCAGAGAAGTTTCATAAGTTTTTATGAAAATAATTTTTTTTAAAGTTTTTATGTCAGAAGGTGAAGCCCATATTTCAAGTTGAAATTTCATGTAAAAAAATTAGTTGTTGACATTTTTTGGAGATTTTGTTCACAATTTACTGAACTCATATTTAAAATCTATGTAGACATGTTAAGCCGGAAATGACAAATGACCGTAGGTTAAATTAATAAAAGTGGACTGGAATAAAAATTTACTACAGCTGTTTTACTCTTAGATTTAAAAAACACCCTTTAGAGTGGTGTTTGTAAATTGGTGACCAACACAGTCACCACTTAGTGCAGCATTTGGGCATCTTAGAGATAATGAACATGTGTAACCAGTCAATTTTTAAGACCATAAGATAATTTTATTTGAACAACTAACAGTGCATGAATAAAGCTAAAAAAAATAAACATGGAATCCAATGGCAGTCACTACTGAGTCATTTTGTAAACGAAATTCACTGATCCAACTTAGCACTGGTTTTAAAATGGTTAATATCATGTCTGTCTATACAAACCCTGAATACAGTATATAACAATTTTTTAACTGCATAAATTCATAATAAGAATGACATAAACAGATGGATTGAAGACTGTAGTAGCCAGAAAAGAGCAGATCAACAGGCACATGGTGGAGGTTCATCAATCAACATTAAGCTGGTACAGTTAGTCGCTGGATGCTGTTGGAGATATTTCGAAGGAGATTAGAGCACCTATGGACATGTCTGGAGTGCAATGAAGATATTCAAAATTGAAACTAAAACAGATTGCTTAATAAAATCACTCACCACGACTTGTGCCATAAGTATGATCATTTGTTGGTCCAGTGAAGTCAGAGGTAGTTCTACCACTGTATCGCGTCCAATCAAAATCATCATACAGATCTTGATCATAACTGCACATACCATCATCTTCAAAGTCACAAGTGGCTGGAATAGAACCAAACAATATAATGTTTGCATGTTTTATCTTCTTATGTCAGTGCTGATATTTCTATTCTGTCTTCCTTTGTGTCTATTTTTCCGCAAGTATTCTCTAATACAACATGCATGATTTTTCAGGTATTAGTTTTTGAATATATAACCAGAATTGTTGGTTAATAACTCATTTACATTACAACAAGGTGGTAAACTTAGGAATACCTCACTTCAATTTGTAGAGAAAATCTGAATTAGTAAGCATTTTATTTTCTCAATGCATATTTCTGTTTGCTGAGCAAATATGGAAATTATTATAAGTTTCAAAAACAGTCTTTATTACTGACAATTTTACAGAATTACATGTAGATAACAGAATTACATGTAGATAAATAACACTGTTTGTTACCTGTTGGAGGGCAAGAACCATCATATACAACAATGTCATCAATGGCAATATCTCCCCTATAACTATTTCCAACCAATCCTTCAAACACAATCTGCAAATATTTTATTTGCAATGAATTACATTATTTGAGATGTTTTACATGAATGCAACCATGAATAAACACATTGTCAGCTATAAGTGAATGATTAGAACACAATTTATAAAGTGAATAACATCCTGTAGAATATATTTATCTATATATATATATATATTTATAATGTGCAAACCTGCCTTCTATCATGAGTATGCTCAGAAGTAGACGACTAAGAGGATTGGGGCATATGAGAAGAATGACAACTTGTCACATACCAAAACAAATGTTATTCTGTGACTTGCAGAGGGGAAGAGGCACCTGAGCAGACCACTGCTCAGATATAAAGATGTCTGCAAGGCCTCAATGAAAATCTTTTTTTTTAAGTCACAGAACATTGGAAATACTAGCTGCTGACAAAGTTGTGTGGAAAGCGATATTGCACAAGGGAGCAGAGTCTTTTGAGAAGAGACTTATGTATGAGCTGAAAGGCAAGAGAGAAAGACAAAAACTCAGAGGTTGTCACAATAAAACACTTGCCAATTGACCGTCTGTAAAGACACGATAAAAGCCATATATATATATGTGTGTGTGTGTGTGTTGTGTCTTTAGAAACATATTTGAGACAATATAAATACAATAGAACATATTAACTACACAAACATCCACTATTGTATTCCCTCAATACTGGATAGTTTTAAAAGTATTTTTGATTATCACAAGCAAATTTGATGGAAACTCAAAAACTATTCTGTAAGGAAGGAGTGAATATAGGTAACAAGAGAACAAGGTTATATTTTGACTATCTAGGAAGAGATAAGCAAACCATGCACGTAAGAATATATCCAACTAAACTAAATGAGTAGGAGATGAATAATGTGCCATAATCAAAAATTTATGAAAATGCTAATTATTGAACAATGAAAATGAAAATCATGGCATATCCTTTACAGGACGCAGCTATCAACCACAGTAAACTAGTCGTTGATTTTCTAGGCACCACTTATACGTTCTGTAGTTTGCCATTCCTTTCTAAACGGTGAGGTCTATTTTTAACTTTTTGTAAAAACCCATGGAATATATGTATAAAACAACAACAACACTACTTCCTGTTTTATCTACTATCAGCAGAATAATTTTAAAATCCCCTTTCCCATTGTCTCAATCTTCCATGCCCTTTCAAAAGTAATGATGATGTTGCAGAAGTTTATTCTATTTCCCTGTATCAGAATCTATTTCGCCCCTCTTGGTAGGGTTACAACCATGATCACCTTTTGACCTTTAAACTTGTGTCATTCACAACATGCTCCACTTCATTGCACCCTTAATATCATAAGTAATCAATATCAGAGTAGAAACTGTATATAACCTTTGCATAATTGTCTACAGCTCCGAGTTCAACCTCTGCATTCCGCCAAACCAGGCCTTGCTCGCCCTGTCTAGTCCATATTGGAAAGCCAAGAGTGAAAGAACCAGTGACATTTGCTAGATACACATTCAGTCTGTTGATGTCAAGTCCATGCATGTGATACCAGAAACTCAAGCAACGAGAACCTGAATTACGGAACCCAAGACTAATCAAACGTGCAGCAGAAGCGGGCAGTTGGAAACTTGCATCAATGTGTACGTAGTGACCTGTTAGAGGAAAGTCAAATAATTAGTCACTGAAAAATGTTGCTTACTTTCAAGAGTTCTAATAAGCATCTGCTACATTGCATAATTCTTCATTGGCTTAAAATGAATTTCAGTAGAGAAAATGTTTCCTTGCAAAATTAAACTAAAAGTGCATACTGAAATACTCTAGAATGATACATATGTGAACGACTATGGAAATAAACAATATTTATAAATATGTGATCATGTCTAGATATTACATAAGAAAACGGATATGATGAATTACTAAGACACTGCTATCAGTGTTGCCTACTTTTCTTCATATTGTCTTCTGTACTGTTGTCAACAGTACCAATAAGAAAGTATGTAACCTGCAATGGTCAACTGTATGTGTTACAACTAGCAGCTCTAGACTACACTACCACCATGTGTATGAAGAGTTACTAAGTATAGCTCGTATCACAAGGCAATTTGATATCTCACCTAATGTGTTGCCAAGGGTGTGATCAAAGTCTGGACCAGTGCCGTAAGAATCTGTACTTCCCTGTGTCATTGTCCAGTTAAAGTTGTCTGTGATGTCTTGAGAGTATAAGCAAGTGGTATTGCCCTCAAAGTCACAGGACAAGATATAAATTGCAGCTGAAAGAGACAGTATAATAAATCAACAATGTTAAATGTGTTCTGCGTATAAAGCTGAATTTTTTTAGAATCAGTGTTTTTTCACTCAGAGAGTCCCCATAGATGATCAGAGTTATCTAAGTGTCAGAGGTAGAGCACTTATGCAGTACCTCTGACAACGATGGAGAATTTTTCCCAACTCAATAAGTCCAGGCACCCATTTGAGCAAATTAGAGAAATAATTGTATTAGGAAATTTGTTGGTTATTAGTTACTGAAAGTAGATCATATCACTCCGGGAAGACCCATAGATGCTCAGTCGATATCAACAGATATCAAAGGGTATGCCTACTGATGACTTCTGAGATATACTGATTAAACAGCTTGTCCTGAGCAGAACTTGGTCATCCTAACATTCCTTATGAATTGCTCTCTCTCTCTCTCTCTCTCTCTCTCTCTCTCTCTCTAGACCAGATGCCCAGCCTCTGCAGTCATCATGCTCAAATCATCAGTTACATCCTGATTCCATCTTCTCTGTTATTTTCTTTTCTCAAATTTTCTTAGTCTTATTGTAGCATCAGCCAGTTTTCTTTGATTTTGAGTTTTTTTCAGGATAGAGCTATGTTCTTTTCTCTGTACATAGTATATGGAGGACTCTTCTCCTGTAACGTGTATATTCACAAGCACATATATGTTTTTCCACTGCATTGTTAAATTGAATGTCTTGTTCTACTTGTACACCATGTAATTGGGGGATAAGGGGGATATTCTTCGGTCTCTTCGCGACTGTCTTTTGTATGAGGACACTAAAATCGATGTTGAATCGATCAAGCGATTTAAGCAGTTTGGAGTTACCTGTTGTTCAAGTCAAACTGGATGCCTGAGAGGCAGAGTTAGAGGTGTGTTTAATCAGCAAGCCACAGGGACCATCAGTATGCATACTCTTCGATATCTGTTGGGGAGACTGAGCACCTATGGGTCTGCCCCGAGTGCAATGACGTCAGTTTAGTAACCAATAACCAATAACCAAGTAATTTCAAACTTCTTAATGATAATGCAAAGACTTGACCCAAACATTGACTAAGGGCAATACTTTTCGGATGCCGATCATCCTACACAGAGTGAGATGACGTCCAAACACCATGGCTCGGATCAGATAAATACTATGGCAAAAAGATGATCGAAAAGGTGCAGATCCGGGCCAAAATATACGGCAGAATGGATCGTACCCTAGGGCTAGCTACCCTAGTAAATAAACAGCTGGTTGAAACCGAACACATGCCCGTCTGCCCAGCGTGTTCGTAGCGCGTTGGACTACGGGTGACTATCCCTCTGTGTGTGTGGGTTCAATTCAGGATGGCAGAAAAAGCCACAGATTCCCCAGATTTACGATGTTCGTGGCACCGAACCGAAGGGTTACGATGTCCATGGCACCGAGCCGAAGAGCTGAAAAAGCTCAAGTGCTTCTGGATCGGAAAAAAAAAAAAACGAACACACCACCTAAGGATAAGCACTAGAACTCCAAATGGTGCTGAAGGTTGTGAACGTACACCTGTTCTTTGTGTTTGGCTGTTTATATATCACATTAGACTGATAAAAATGCCGAAAAGAACGATCGAGAGAAGAAGAAACTTCTTAAATCGCTGGATAGATTCAACATCAATTTTAGTGTCCCCCTACAAGAGGCACACATCAAGAGACCAAAGAATATCCCCCTTATCTGTTCTTAACTCCCTGAAAATCAATGTTCTTGATGCAAGGCTGTCTGCTCTCTCATTGCTGTGAACACCTGCATATCCAAGACAGTAGATCCACACAAGTCTGTAGGTTAGTAACCTCTTAAGATGACATTCCCCTCATACTGCCACCTGCCTTTTTGGACCTACCAAAGTATCAACTGAGAGTCAAACACAACAACAGCACCAGTAAACGGAGTCACAGAGAGCGAATGGAGGGCCACAGTAATGTTCTTATTCCTCATCCTAGAAATAGTTGCCCTGTATGTTCAGCTTAATATATATACAATAATGTAAAATAAACTTACGTGGCAGAGTTGGTGCTGTGACTGGAGGTGCAGTGGTCTGAGCTGAACAAATGCCATCCAGCAACTGGACATCATCAATGACAATAGTCACATCCTCAATTAGAGCTTGTTGAGCATCAAATGCCACAGCATATGCAATAGTAGATATAATGTCTACCTCTGCTGACTTCCAGTTAAGTGTTGTGTCCTTTCCAGCTGGATTTGTCTGCTGGCCTTGAGTGATATTTCCAGCGCTTGTGACCAAGCTGATTTGTAGAATGCCTATTAAAGAAAATGGAAAGAAATATAAGTAGCAAATAACAAACCAAGTATATGATTGCAGGGTAATGTGTGTGTACATATACATATATACTTATTCATATGATTTTAGGGGTCTCTATGGTGTAGAGGTAAAAGTGTGCATCTAGCTCCAAAAGATACTCAGTTTGTTAATAATAAAAATTAATATTAGAAAGATGGAAAATCTACTTTGAACAGCTACTTAAGTGTGATAAAACCTTTGGGAAAATAAACTGCTATAATACAGAGGAAGAAATAGAGGAATTAGAACCAGAAATACTACTAGCAAAAGTAGAAAATGTAATAAAGTTGGCACCAAAACACAAAGTGACAGGCACAGATGATTTACCTGCAGAAGCCATCAAAGCAGCTGGAGAGGCAGGTGCAAAATGGGTTAGACAAATCTTCCAAGTCGCATGGGAGAACCAAGAAACACCAGAAGATTGGCAAACAGCAATAATCACACCAATTTGGAAAAACAAAGGCAGCAAGAAGGAATGTAATAACTATAGGGGAATCTCACTACTAAGTCACATAAGAAAATTGTATGTGAAGATAATTGAAAAAAGACTAAGACCAAAAATTGAAGAACAACTCTCAGAAGCACAGATGGGTTTCAGACACAACAGAAGCTTTACCGATGCAATATTGACATTAAGACAACTGACGGAAAGCGCAATAGAACATAACAAGACCTGTAGTGTGGCATTCAGAGACCAGGAAAAGGCCTTTGACAGAGTCGAAACAAACTATGGGATTGTCTAAGAAAATATGGAATCAGCAAACATCTCATCAAGGTCTGCAAGAGTTTATACATTTCAAATAAAAGTTACATAAGAACAAAAGCCGAAACATCAAAAACATTCACAGTAAACTCAGGAGTTAGACAGGGATGTGTGCTCTCCCCACTGCTGTTTCTAACATACATGGACAACATAAGTAGAGAAGCAGGAAAAGAGGAAGAAAATAATATTTCAGAATTTTTATTTGCAGATGACCAAGTACTGATTGCAGAAAACGAAGAATCTCTCCAGAACCATTTGAGCTTAGTTAACATCAAGGGTGAGGAGTACAACATGAGAATAAAAATAATAATGACAGATACAGTGGCAATAAGTAGACAACCAGAAAACCTTATAATAAAACTCCAGAACGTAGATATAAAACAAACAATTGAGGCCAAATACATAAGAGCAATTTTCACAGCAGATGGAAGTATCGATAGTGAAATCAGCAATTGTTGCACAAAAGCTAACCAGGTACTGGGACAATTAACACTACTGTTGTCACCCTAAAGAGATACCGCTAACAACTAAAGCAAATCTCATAAGAACGATTTTCTGGCCAACACTATGTTACCACTGTCAAACATAGCCAATAACAGCAGCTAATGGGCGGAAAATCATAACGACAGAGATGAGGTGTCTTAGAAGAGCTGCAGGTGTGACAATAAGAGACAAAATTAGAAATGAAGAAATCAGAAGAAGACTGGATGTGAAACCAGTCATGCAGTTCATAAAAGAACAACAGATTAAAGGGTTTGGACACCTGACAAGAATGCCCTGGTATCGCCTACCACAGAGAGCCACACAGAAAAGTATAATGAGTACAAAGCAAGAGGAAGACCACGCAAAAGATGGAGCGACGGTATCAAGAGCAGCCTTACGGAAATTAATATCAGCTTACAAAGTGCCTTAAAACAAGCACATACAAGATCACTATGTTTCCCCCTCCCCAACAATTCTATAAAGAAGTAAATGATGGAAGAGAAGAAGAAGAAGATATTTTCAATGAACGGAATATATATAGCTGCTAGTAATAGAGCAACCATCAAAAAGAACAAATAAACTTTAAAAACCAATGAACGTTTAAGAGTTAATCACATGTGTCATTGTCATGGATGGTAGCTTTTACGTTGAAAGCACACCTTACACACTATCATATGCAAAGAAAGAAAAGTGTAAATAATGCACAGATATTATATACACAAAAATGGTAAGATGTATGTGTGAATATGCATTAATTGTATTTAATCAGTCAAACCATAGTAAAATGCAAGCAAACAAATATTTTTAAAGTTAATTATGAATAAAAATCGAAAATCATTGCATATCCTTTACAGGACTTAGCCATCAACCACAGTAAACGAGTCTTCGATTTTATAGGCATCATTTATATGTTCAGTAGTTTGCATTGCTTTCTGAATGGTGAGGTCTATTTTTAACGTTCTTTTCCATGGGAATGAATTTGCTTCCAAACTGCCTGGCGCAGAGTTTGGACCAGGTATGCTTTGGGGTGTGATCCAGCTCACTACCGCTTAAGCTACTGATGGCGATGAGTTAAATATGCACCCCTCTTATTATTTATATTTATCATCCTATTGCCTATTCTTTCTGCCATATATAATACACACAGGAACTAAATATCATCATCATCAGGTGCCGTCTCCACATCGAAGTTTGGCTGCAATGAATCTCCAGCCTCCTCTGTCTTTCACCTTGGTGTTGCACTCTGCCAGACTCTAACCTGTCCATTTCTTAAAGTTACTAAATATACACATTATTATACAATATTATACAAAGTATAATTTTTAAAAAACTCATGCCACTGTATTGACAAACATAGCCGACCAACAATATTATCACACCCACCATTTCCACTGATGCTGTAAGCAAATCTAAGACATTTTCCAGGAGTTGGGATCTGCAGGGCACCTATTAGTGATGAGTGCTTATTTCCCATTGCAGATGACAGTGCAGCCAGCGCATAGGTACCTGCAAATGCACAGATGTAATAACAATGGTGATTGTTGGTCCTTAATAGCTTGATTTATAAGATTATCAGGATAAATGAATAAAATGGCACATTTGTAGCTTGTACAAGCAAACCATGTAACTTTTATTTGAAATGTATAAACTCTTGCAGACCTTGATGAGATGTTTGCTGATTCCATATTTTACAAAACAATTGTACACTTGAACAATTGTAACAGCTTTAATATTTCAACTGCATAAAAAAGGTAAAATGATATGCCATGTTGAAGTTATTAGTTATTGTTAGTTATTGATTATTGATTACTGAACCAACATCACAGCACTTAAGGCAGACCCAGAGGTGCTTAAGTCTTCCCGAACAGGTGTCAAAGAGTATGCATACCGATAGTTCCCATTGCTCGCTGGTTAAACACATTCCTCACTCTGTCAGGCATTCAGTTCTGTTGTGCAATGTGTAAGTCCAAACTCGTGCTCCTTAAATTGCTGGATAGATTCAACATCAATTTTAATATCTAACAGGATATCAAGGAGAAACCGAAGAACATTCCCCTACCCATCTTCAACTCCCCAACAATCAATGTTGCTGATGCAAACCTGTACGCTCTCTCATTGCAGCACATTCCTACAGGTCCAGGAAAGTAGATTCACATAAGCTTCTAGATATTGGAAACCTCAATAGATGACATTCTCTCATATCGCATCCCAATATTTTGGACATTCTGAAGCATCGACTGAAAGTCAAACACAACAACAACCCCAGTAAATGAAGTCCCAGAGAGGCACTGAAGAGCAGCAGTAATGGCATCAACCTCCATCCTCATATTGGAAGTAGTTGTCCTATATGCTGAAGTTGAAATGTCAGAACCATATCTACCACTCATGTAGAAGAATAAAATAAGTACTATGGTGTTTCTGACAAGATGGTAACAAAAACAAAAGTAATGATGAATAATTACAATGATGAAGGATGATTAAATAAATATGAAAGAGAATGAGACAGCTGTCATACCGGTAGCTGAATTGGTTGTGTGGTCCACAGCAGGAGCTACGTTTTGATAACGATGGCTTTGAGGTGAAGACAACACCCAATCAAAGTCATCATTTTTTCCATTGTAGTATGTACAAAATCCATTCTCAAAGTCACAAGATACAGGATTTGGACAAGGATTAGGTAGAATCTGGATGTCATCAATGGCAACATCACTGGAGGAATTGACTCCAACGACTCCCTCAAATTCAACCTGAAACATAAAATGTAAAGTAATAATTGCTGTGCTCTATGTTAACAAACTGCTTAGACTAGCCTGCTAAGTAGATATTTCTTCTTAACTGATTGCCTCCTAGAAGCCACTCGGATTGTCAAAGCACTTCTTTACCCATGGCGGTGAGCTGATGTGAGTGTCAAAGTTTGTTTTATAGTAAACAAATTATATATTTTTATATATATGTTTCCCTTTCTGTTACGGTACAATTTTTAAATTTACCAACAGGACATTTATTCACGAACCACATGTTATCGGCTGAAGGTTAAAAAAATTGTATTTTGTCATATTTATCATGTTTTCATGCCAGTTATCAAACTGTACAAAATCGTTTACCATGGCAACAAGTGATACAATCATAGATGATAAGAAGTGTAAATTATTTACAAAATATTGTTCTATTTCTGTGTTCTTGGATTTTTTCTTATAACTGGATATACTAAGTGGTAACCACCACATGAAAGTTGGAAA
Source organism: Arion vulgaris (assembly GCA_020796225.1). Lineage (NCBI taxonomy): Eukaryota > Metazoa > Mollusca > Gastropoda > Stylommatophora > Arionidae > Arion > Arion vulgaris. The sequence goes on along the minus strand of CM036761.1, from coordinate 22,704,882 downwards.
TTCAAAAAAACTTGAATATAAGTTGGGACATTTTTATAATGTTTTTTTTCTGCTGTAAATAATAATTTAACATTTACACATTTCCCACTAAAATGTAACAAATAATCATTTTAGATCTATATTAAATAATAATTAATTTATCTACAAAATGGTGTATTACTCATAAAATCTGTTAATAATTAAGAAAACTGCAGCTGAATTTGTACATACACCTGCATATGGGAAAACGGGACTTAAATTTAATTCTGCCACAACCCATTTTTTCATTAAGTAGCCAATCAGTTTATGTCTGATGCTTGTAAGTACAATCTAAAATACAATTCAGAAAGCTTGTATCAACTGGTATAATAGTATCTGAATGATCTTTAATATCCTATAACCTTGGCTAATAAATGACATACTTGACTAAACAACAATCTAGATAAGAAGACCCATATTTATTATCATTGCAGAACTAGATAACTAGATAAGAAGATAATTATTTATTATTGCAAAAGTAACTAGATAAGAAGATAATTATTTATTATTGCAGAAGTAACTAGATAAGAAGACAATTATTTATTATTGCAGAAATAACTAGATAAGAAGACAATTATTATTGCAGAAGTAACTAGATAAGAAGACAATTATTTATTATTGCAGAAGTAACTAGATAAGAAGACAATTATTTATTATTGCAGAAGTAACTAGATAAGAAGACAATTATTTATTATTGCAGAAGTAACTAGATAAGAAGACAATTATTATTGCAGAAGTAACTAGATAAGAAGACAATTATTTATTATTGCAGAAGTAACTAGATAAGAAGACAATTATTATTGCAGAAGTAACTAGATAAGAAGACAATTGTTTATTATTGCATAATTTGCAACAGTACCTGGTAAGGGTTAGGTCTATTAATATTGGCTTGTGCCCGTATCCACTGATCCCCACGGTCAGCATGCATGGTCCATATAATATTTGGTTGTTCTGATAAATCTCCATTTTGTAAGTACACATTCAAGTAACCAAATGATGTGCCATGCATGTAGTAGAAAAACTGCAAACATTGTGCTCCACCTCCAGGATAGATGGGTGAAATAATCCTAGCTCTGTCTCCAGGCCTTCGAGGGGCTGATGCTTCAGTGTAGAAATAATAACCTGAGAAAGAAATGAACACACGGTACATAAACAAAATAAGAGAATATGAGCACCATCATGAAAATGTATCGGATGTGGGCAACGCATGGAGACTAACTATCACAAAAAAACTGCACTGATATGGACACCAGACGGTAAACCAAAATGTGGAAGACTGAAAACAGCATGGTGGAGAACAGTAGAACAGAAACTGAAAGAAATAAATTACAGCTGGAACACAATAAAGAGAAGGGCCAAAAACAGAGAAGAATGGCATGCATATGTTGCCAAAGGGTATCGCAGAATAAAGAGAGAGAAAGAGAGAGACACATACAAAACATTAAAATTAATATTGAGAATGAAAACAATATCAAATTCATTGTGAAACAAGCAATGCATTTCAGAATATACAAAAAAGTAATAAACTGAAAGTATAAAGAACAATGAGACATGCACATCCTCTTTAAAATCTATATTTAGGAAATGTGAACTATTCCTTTAAAAAAATATTATAGCAATTCATTAGAGGAAAAAGATAATAGTGAAGCTATAATTTACAAATTAGACCTTGATGAGTAGTAATGTTTTATATTCAACTACATGAACTATCAGCATGCATATTCTTCCACATCTGCTGAGAAAAACTGAACACATATGTGTCTGCCTTGAGTGCAGTGATGTTGGTTTTGTTAGCTAAGTAACCACAGGCTACTCACCCTGACTAGTAGCTAATGTGTGATCAGTTGCAGGCCCAGTTCCAGTTAGTAGTGTATACTTGCTTGCTCTAGTCCAGTCAAAATCATCAAGTGAGTATTGTGTGTAGCCACAAATGTCTTGTTCAAAGGTACATAAGGCTGAATAAGTAAGAAAACTCAGTTAAATCTGCTGTAAATTTATCCATTCTGTTAATGTTAATTGAAAATCAATAATCTATACTGGGAACTAAGTAGCACCAATAGAAAATTGAAAATATTAATTGTCTTATAATGACACAAAATAGAAGTGAGACCAGCATGTGTGCTGTCACAACGCCCTTTTAAAGTATGCACCAACTTTTCAAGCAAAGAACTGAACGATTGCCAGAACTAATGAGTAGAAGAACAATAAACAATTTAAGATAATGTAGATGATACAGAAGTGTTACTGAAAGTTAGCAGGATCGTCAAGAACTAGTGTAATATGTAAACAGCAGAAGTGGTGAATACAAATAAGTAATAAGCTTCCTACATTTTAAACACATAATAATAGATGGAAGATGTAAAACCAAAATCAGGAAGCAAACATGAAAATAGTCAATCAAATTTACTATAAATAATCAAATAAGATAAAAAGAGACATTTTCTTATACAATCAAACCTGTTATTATACTCTATGGTTAATGATGCAACCCATTTATGAAAATTAGGGACATATATAAAATAAATTTACATTTTATTTAGATTGTTATAAATACAGAACTCTATCGCTTTTTTACCTTGACGTGGGCATGCATTGTGAACAAGAAGTAGATCATCAACAGCTATATCTCCCATAAAGCCATTTCCCTTTACAGCTTGAAGGAACATCTGAAATAAGAACATCATCATAAAATGTTAATATAATGATGTTGCTTGTGACATAAAATATCCATATATGTGATTTTTGGCACTTTCCCTTCTGACTTGAGATTTTGTAAACCACTGCTACTTCATATGAATAGATTCTACACTGTTATACTTATAGTATTAGTACCGCCATACTTTATAATAATGCTAATGTTTCTGCTAATAATGAATATGACTTACCTGGTAGTTAGTGTTGCTCTGAATAGTGATAGCAGCTTGTGTCCAATGATCTCCTTGAGTTCCTTGTTTCTGCCATTTAATTGAGTTAGTGCCACCAACAGTTGTAATTAGTTGCAATTGACCAATATCAGGTCCATACATGTGGTACCTGACAAAAAATATTAGCAAAATCAATAAATATTTGCATATCAAAACAGTAGCTATTAGAATATACAAACAAATAGGAACTTTCCAAAAGATAAAAAAATAAGTTAGACAAGGATGCATATTATCACCTGACCTGTTCTCACTCTAATAGTGAAAACATTTTTAGGTCTATAAACAAGATTGCTGGAATAGTCGTAGGAGGATATAACATAAATAACCTGAGATACGCTGACAATACTGATTTAATAACAAGAAATGAAATAGAGCTCCAGAATTTAGTTGACAAGATTGTGACAGAAAGTAACAACAAAGGACTGTGCCTGAACAGACATAAGTTATGATCTTAAAAATAAAAATAGCAGACAAAATGCACCATCACAGTAAATGGAACGAGCTGAGACAAGTGCATCAATTTAAATACATCGGAGTCCTAATAACATCAGATGACAGATGCAGATCAGAAATAAAGAGCAGAATAAGGCAGGCCAAAGAAGTGTTCCAGAACATGAAAAACAACAAGTCACTGTCAATTGAGGTAAGAATGAGAGTTATTCAGTGCTACATAGAGCAAATACTGGTATATGGATGTGAGCCATGGATAGGAAGCAAAGATATTACAAAATCTCTGGAGGCCACAGAGATGTGGTTTTACAGAAGAATGATGAGAATGCCATGGACTGCTAATATGACGAATGCAGAGGTGTTGAATGAGGCTAAGACACAGAGAAAGTGTATTATCAATATAAGAAAGAGGTAATCATCATTTTTCGGACATGTAATGAGAAGGGGAGGCTTAGAACACATTGTGACTACCAGTAAAATCGAGGGGAGAAGAAACAAAGAAACAGAAAGAGAGAAAATTTTGGACAGCCTGACATCATGGAAAGGAAGAGCGTCAACATCTGAGATGATATCAAACACCAGGGACAGAGATTTCTGGAGATCCATGATTGCCTACGCCAGCTGGCACCACACCTGATGATATCATAAAGTATTCCTTTCTTTCTTTTATCCAAGACCAGAGCTAGATAAAGTAATCAATGACTATCATGTCTAGTGATGTCTTGTGGAGCAGTAACAAACTCTCCCACATGCTTGATCTGCAGTCATCCTATATAAGGTAACCTCATAAGTGTTTGGTGGTTTATATTTCCTCATGACTTTCACCATTGACAAGCATACAAGTATTGTACTCTTGATGTCATGTTAATGAAAAAATATTTTATTTGCTGAGGTTCCTGTAACTTTTTTTCCCACACAGACAGGTATATCGCCCCTATGCTAAAATCTCCAACCTATTGTTCTTATAGAATTATTGTTCTATCTATCTATCTTATTCTTACTTTATTCAAACATTACTTACCAGAATGAGAAGCAACTCAAACCATTTGTAGGAGGTATTACAGGAGAAGTGAGGATTGCCTTATCACCAAGAATGCCAGAGGAAGCTTCCAAATAGATGTAATATCCACCTAAAATAGTTATGGTACAGTATTACTGAATATACATGAAAAATATATTCTTAACATATCAATAATATCTGTCAATATCATATTTGAAACTGTGAAATCATTCCTACAGGCATGTAATTTGGAAAATTCATTTTTTTGTTTTGAGTAGAAAACTAAATAGACATGCACAACTGCTGGACTATGTACAGAAACCATTCATTCAGTTTTCCATCCTTATCTTATTTCTCTTTTTTGTATCTGAAACTTAAAAATGCATTTAATCACAGTACTCTATTTCACTCTAATTGCCTATTATCCTTTTCCTTATTTCAGTCCTGTATTACTGAATTTACAAAACATGCAAATCTACCTCTGCCAGTATGATCAGAAGAAGGTCCAGTTCCACCACTTGAGGTTCCACCACTGTTGATGGTCCAATCCATTTTACTTTGTGCATGTTGTGACCAGCTACACAATGTCTTGTTGTCAAAGTTACAGTCAATTGATGTGAGAGCTACATAGAGAAATAGAGAATTACTGCATACAATGTTGCCATATGTGATTATAAATAAATAACATATGCTCCTCAACAAAAATAGTTCACAAGATACTTCAAGAAAATCTAGCAAATATATTTCCCACCCCTTCATTTTCCCCATTTTTTCTCTCTCTCTCTCTCTCTCTCCCTTACATACATATGCCCCCACTGACGAACAAAAGAAAGTTCTCATATATGAAAATTTGTGAGAAATAATTGAGCCTAGGTTGTTAGTAGCCTGTAATATTTTCCCCCCCAGCCAAAATAAATGCTATTTGCCCTGCTAATGATAACAGAATATGATGTTTCAATACAATTCAATTACACTAGTGAAAAATGGAGACCTTAACCCTTTGAAGCCTGGCCACTTTTACCTTAAAATCTCTTCCCGAAGCTCCTGGGCAAAAAACAGTACCCATCAGAGTTATATTAAAAAATGTTAATCTAGCATTCTTAAGTGCTCTATAATTTGTTATTGATTCTCCGTTATTCCTGCTTATTATATATTTGAAGAATACTAAACTTTAAAATTTATTTGATTTAATATGTGGACACGGCCGTGAATACTCCCGTATATGAAGATACGAAGATTAAATACTTAACTAATTACCTTATCAGTACAATAAAATCACACAACAGCGTCCTCCATCTCGTAAAATGATGTAGAACACATGGGTTGCATTTTAACTGATTCCGTACCGTGGAACACACAAGTGTAACTATTTCTTATCTGCCTGGCCCAGCGTCGCTCAAAGAGCGATTACTATTTTGTTGAGTTTTTGTTACTTTTGTTCCGATTGAAGATTTATATTAACCGGAAACTACTTAGAAGTGATATGTAAACGATAACGAATACATAGCAGCATGGCTTATGCTAGAATTCGAATTGAAACGGAGTTTATCAATCATTTTAGAATACCCTGTGACCATAAAAACTAGCGATTTTTATGAATGTTCATGATGCTACTTTGTGAACAGTTAATAAACCATACACTCCTTCACTATTTTCTTAACGTTTGTGTATTCATAAATGGATTACATATATAAAGAGAGCAGTTAGACTGATTTATTCCACATAATGTTCATCAAGGCCCTTGAAAAGTTGGATTTTCGTTCTCACAATTTCAATTATTTTTTAAAATACATGCTAATATTTTTCAAGCATAGTCAACACAACATTATATTTTTGGACACAATAAATATTTAATGAAAGTACATTAATTTATCTTTAATTTGATATATAATAAGTTAAAATTGAATTCATATTTAGAAACAATATTTTAGCTTAGCTAAAGTATGTGTGCAAATATTTTGGAAACTAAAAAATAATTCCGTCCAGAGCGAAAAAGACCGGTAGTGAATCAGTTAAGTATCAGTTAAGTCTCATTTGTACACAATGTATTTTCAAATGCCGAAAAATAGTGAAAAAATATGCTCAGACCAATATATCGGGAGCTCGGGATATGCAGCGCTTACATTAAATCCCGAATTATCGGTAGCCCAGGTTCTAAAGGTTAATAACAGAGAAATTTTTGCATATTTCATTCAAGTTATGTTGAACTTTAAATATGTTAACTTTAAAACGAATACGATTGTCTTCAAAAGATGTTATCAGCACAAAGTATATTTTTGTATCATTGCTTCAAAAACGATTCTGTATGTTAGTGCTTTTCAATTATTTTCTGTTCCTATTCAACTTTTATCATCTATCTTCATCTTCCCCTTTCAACTCCCAACGGATCACAGGTTTTCAACAAACTTCTTCCAGATTTTCCTCTCTCTTGCCATCTCTGCCAATTCTTTCCATGTTTTACCTATCCTTTTAATATCAGCCTCCAGCTGTCTTCTCCAGGTCTATCTAGGCCTTCTCTTACTCCTCTTTCCCTGCGGGTTCCAAAACAGTGCCTGTCTTGCAATGCTTCCGGTCGGTCTTCTCAATGTATGTCCTATCCATCACCAGCGTCTCTTCCGTAGCTCTTTCTCCACTGGTATCTGTTTAGTTCTTTCTCTGAGTTCCTCGTTTGTTGTAATCTTATCATACCATCTCAGTCCCTCTATTCTATGTAAACATCCATTTATAAAGGTCTGTAGTTTTCTGGTGGTTTCTTTTGATGTCTTCCATGTTTCCGAGCCATAGAACAGCACTGACTTCACATTTGATTCAAAGATTCTCAGCTTTGTATTTGTTTTGATCTCCTTTGATTTCCATATCTTACTCAATGCAATAAAGTTTCCCCTTGCTTTTTGTATTTTTATCTTGACATCTTTGTTTGTTCCTCCTTCTGTGTCTATGTTGCTACCAAGGTATGTGTATGATTCTACATCCTGTAGAGCTTTTCCTTCGCATAATCTGGTTTACATTTTCTGCATTTATTTTCATGACCATGGTCTTTCCACTGTGTATTTTCAAACCTAGTTGCTGAGACTTATTATTTAGAATATTCATTTTATCTTTAATCTGTGCGTGATTGTCGGACAGCAGCGCCAGATCGTCTGCAAAATTCAAGTTCTCTAGTTGTTTCATAAGTATTTGACTTTTATATTAACTGAAAACTCATCAAAGTCAAGCATAAACAGTAGCGAGCATATATTCTTGAGGTATTGCTAGAAATAGAAATGAAACAAATGTGTACCATTCATTTTAGAATACTCTGTGACCCAAAATAACTAGAGATTTTTCATTAATGGTCATGATGCTAGTTCGTGAACAGTAAATAAACCATGTATCATATCCATTCACAATTTTCTTAATGTTTATGTATTGATAAATGGACTACCAGTATAAAAAAGAACAGTTGGACTTGTTTATTCAACCTATTGTTCATCAAGACCTTAAGTAAGTTGGATGTTTGTTTTTCCAATTAAAATTTTTATTTTAAATGCATGCTTATATGTTTAGTGTATAGTTAACACTGCATTGTATTTACTTATAACGTAACTATTTTGTGAAACGTTGTCTTCAATTTGATATATAATAAGTTATATTTTAAATCATATTTAGAAACAATATTTTAATTTTGCTAAACTACAAGGGCAATTTTGGGGGAACTAAAAAAATAATTCTGCACAGAAGCCAAAATAACTATGCAGTAAATCAATAAACGCAGAAAGAAGATAAATATGTTTATATAACTTTTCTTACAAAAATATATTGTACAAATAATTATGAGTATATGACAAGAGGTATCAGTATAATTTACCATCTGTTGTTGGAAGGGCATAGACAGGTTTTGTTCCACAACTCATAGTGTCAATATTTGTGTCATCAATGGCAATGTCTCCTTGAAATTCTTTACCAATAACTCCTTCGAAAATCAGCTGAGAGAAGTATAATAACATTTTAGAAAAATTGTTCAATCAATAGAGAAAAACAAGAAACTGGCATTAGAATTTTGTACAAGACTGAAAATTATGCTAAGCCCACATTGGAGATGGGACTCTTACATCTTCTTACGGAAACAAGGATGATAATGGAAGCAAAGATACGGTACCAAATTAAGGATAGATTTTTAAAGTCTAAAATAAATGGACTCTATATAGGATTAAGATTTCAAACTAAACTGTTAAATCAATCCTACAATAAGATCACAACCAACGCACAGCTAGAAAAACCTGTATTAGGTAATACAAACATAGTATGCAATTTTTAGTCCCTGTGATATAGAAGATCAAGAGTTTAGCAGTAGTCAAACACAATATTGTAGATACAAGGTACGTCTGCACTATAATTATATCATCATCTGAAAAACCTTATTCTGTGCAAGTTGACTGGCGTCAGCAGCAGTCATTCTCAGATTCTTAATGACATCTTCCACCCATCGTCTTCTAGGTCTTCCTCTCATTTTTGTTCCAGGCATCATTCTGATCTCCTCTAGGCACTCATGTTGTTTGATGTGTACAAGATATTTATATACCAATTATTATATTCCAAACATTAAATAAATAAACATGAAGTAAGGTAATTTGTACTTGCTAAAACTAATTTATTCTGTGTTTACATATTTCATATTACAATGAACTTGATTAATTTAAGTTTGCAAATAAATACCAATTACCTCTACTTTTAGGATGAGATAATTGCTTATGTTAAATCAAAATACAGCAATTAGTGATGATCATCATCACAGTGCCACGAAAAGGCTCATAGGTGCTTCTATCTCCTCCCCAATATCTTTACAAGCGTATAACAAATAATCACACTCGATTGGTGTTGATTATTCATGTCTCCTTCCTCTAACATAGTGTTGGTGTTTGACAGTTCCCATTTTCATCCCAATTTTCTTCAATCTGAATGAGAATGTAGACATAAATATTTTCAATGTCATCTATATGACCTGCTTCTCCTATGGCATTGATGACATCTGCACTTTCCCCTGACTGTCCTTCCTTGACCACTGCTGTATCAGCCATCTGATCTGTACTCATTGCCTTGTACTCTGATATCTTAAATAACATTGGTATTATACAAATTTGAAACTGTGATATCTTTTGTAATCATGGAGTAAATACTGTAAAATACTGTGCATTATATGCACAATTGTCACTGATGTTTGCTCAAGGAGGCACAGAGAAAATGTATGTGACCGTCACGAATACCACTCCAGGACAAATGTTTCGAAAATGTTCATAGCATTCAGCCAACAACTACTTTCTGTGAGCATATTCATGTTGATGTCTGAGAGGGTACACCAAATAATGATATTTTGTTTGTGCTAATACATGTGAAATTAACAATTTACTATTTTATGAAACCTTTTTGTCATACCTCATTGACAGTTATGCATTTGTGTATTTATTGAACTGCTTTTCTATGTATAGTGAAAATATCAACCTCCTCTACTCCCTTTCTCCACACTCAAATTTTACACTTCATAGATAATGTCCTTTCAAGATGAGAGGCTTGTTAGACAATTAAGACAGTGGTATTTAATCTTGAGAACACGTTTAATGTGATGGTAAGGTCCATTATTTTCCTTTTTGTAATTTTGGGTTGAAATGTACAAACCCTTTCATTTGCATACAAACCAATTCTGCTTTTATTTATCAGCCTAAAAATACTCTTAATTGCCTCTCAAATAGGATTATAAATAACGTTATAATATCTTTCAATTCTATCTATCCAAGTATTTTTCATAATAAGCCACTACAAGTATTAGTAGCTAGATGTATAGAAGATGCCTATATCTAAGAATATATAGCCATTTTATACATAAGATTACATTTTACAATCATATAGACAACACAGTAATGCTTGTACTCTTTAAAAATGCTTGGCTACAATGTAAACAATATTTAGCGAAACACGGACAGAGTACTACAGTTTTACAAAATACAGAAACAGTGACGATAAACAGCAACGTTTTGACCAAAAGGCCTTTATCAAGCAAACGATACAACAGGAGTGACAAATTTCAAAGAACACTTACAAATGGACGATTACAGAAACATTCAAACGTATCTAATGAAAATCCGGGAATAAAAACGAATTCTAAACAATATTTATAAAAAAACAGATAAGAAAAACAGCATGACTATCATTATCAACTGACCATGAAGGGTTTATTGGTGTAGATCATGCTAACGTTGACCTGAGCATTAAGCCATTGATCTCCACTTTCACCATCCAACTCCCATAAGGTTGCCTCAGATGTGACAACATCAAAGCTGGCATTATTTAGAACTATAACTCTCAAAGCTCCAATGTCAACACCATACATGTGGTACCAGAAACTAAAACAATAATCCTGCTGAGTATCTGCTGGGAATACCTGCAAATGGGATCAGAAGTTGTAAAAATTATGTTAATTTTTGCTTATATATATCATCAGTCACATATCAAGCGACCGAGCGTGCTTTATATTGGAAACCGATCATCAGTTAAACCTGCTATGCCTAGCGGCAAAAAGCAGAGAAGGACAAAAAAAAAGAAAGTGACATACATAATTGTTGATCTTCACAAACATTGTTGATCAGTACTGACTATCAGTTCAGATGTTTACATTTTTCCATGTGATGAAGTTGTACAGTCAAGAATATTCTCTGAATTGTCTTCTGTCTCATTCCTCTCTTATTATAAACATACAGTTTAAAATATTTTTGTGACAATTAAAACCTGAAGAAATTGTTACTCTGCTTTCTAACATGACAAAATTATGTGACAATAACCTATATGGACACTGTTTAACAAAATTAAATATGTTGTACCAATTTAAGTATTGTGGCCACACTTTTCTCAAGGGCTTTAGATACAGTTAGAAAGATAATAATTTTATTTCAACAATTACCTGACTCTCGAGTCTGGCTCGTTTTCCCGCTATCATTGCACTACTTTCTATGTACATGTAAGAGCCACTGTCTGTCTGAGATGTATGGTCAGTGCTTGGTCCAGTACCATAAGAAGCAGTTGCTCCATGAGTGCGAACCCAGTCAAAGTCATCAGATCCATCAAAGACATTTCTCCACAAACAAGTGTCTGTCGTAAAGCTGCAAGACTCTGCAAAAAATGATTACTGTGTCAACAATCTTCAGGTAATATCTTCTTCCTCACCTTTCAACTCCCAACGGAGTACAGATATTCAACAAACTTCTTCAGCTCTTTCAGGTAATATAGTTATAACTAAAATGCAACTAATAGCACATCTAGAGCACTTGTTTTATTTCAAACATTTTATGACACATACATGTATGGTTTTAAAAAAAACACTTCAATGAGATCAACAACTTAGACCAGAAGCATCTGCCAACAATTTTGGTTCTGATTCCATAGTGTGAAATATTGTGTGTGAACAACTAAACAGTTAAGTTAGTTTACTGCAACAAAATATGTAAAATTTAGGTTCTTACTTGTGTCAGGACATGCACCAACTGTGATGCCGATATCATCCAATGCAATATCACCTCTGTTACCATTGCCAACAATGCCTTCAAATATTATCTGAAAGGATACATGATATCATAAAAATGTATTTCACACCCAAATGAATAAAATATATCTAATTGATTATGATACTGATAATAGATAAAACTTCAATAAACTATATACCAATGGTGAAATATAAATTGCTTGATAGTATCATCATCAATGCATTTCAGTGAGTAACAAAGTGTGCTCCGATATCTTCTTATAAGAAGATCTCACCGACAGTGCATAATTTAGAAGATAGCAAAAATATTTTGTAGGAATTTTATGTTTGTAATCTTTCTAATGAAATTTGTCTGGGCAGTGGCTTTCTGGTCTCAATTTGTGAACTAAAAAGTGTTCTTTTAAGTGTTCAACTTGAACATGGGACCAATATTTTATTGTCTGTCTCCGATAGGACTTAAAACTTGATCTTATCTACACTAAGGTCAAGGATCTCTGAAAAAAATACCTGATGGCTCCACGAGGGAGCAAACCAGGTACCTTTGGAACATAAGGCTAGCACCTAACCTCTATGCCATAAAGACACCATGAGCTCAAAGCTTATGCTAGTGCATTCTGATGGCTATCAGTTCTTACTTTATTCTTTGACATTATGTTAGCTTGTAATTACATTCATTTAAATATACAACTACAAATCATTCATCAAATTTCCTTAAATAAAAAGAAACTATAGTTTCATTTGTATGTATATATATATATATATATTCCTTTCTACCTTGGAAATAAAAACAATTAACAGCTCAATGATGATCATTTAGCCTTACAATTGTGAATATACAGAAGAGTAAGCAGCACATTATGACAATGAAATCCACAAACAAATGAAAAGATGTTCTGGAAAAAATGATGAAATGTTAAGACTTTAAAACAGATAAATAGGCAAATATTTTTTACACATAACAAGACATAATATTCGGTTGAAAACAATACTAGAAGAACAGGTTGAGAGCAAAATAAACATGACTACAATTGGAAATAAAACAGCAGGAAGTTGATAAATAACATATTCTACTGTGCCAACATAGCAAAAGACATCAAATGTTGGAGATTTACTACAACTCAACAATGTGGAGGTGACACTTATTATCTTTTAAATTAACTCTGATATACAAAAATAGAAACCTGATAATCTCCAAACAATTGAAGATTGGCCATTCCTTTTCTCCATCCATTGCCCATATCATATGATCGACTCCATCTTGGTGAAGGTCTGGTGTTTGCTTGACCAGCTTGAACTTGGTAAATATTGAGTGTGCCAATGTCAGCGCCATACATGTGGTAGTAGAATGTGAGACAGTGCTGTGTGTTCTGACTAACAGAGTAAGTCGGACTGAAATGAAACAATAAAATACATGTAATCAATATCAGTGTACATCAGTGTTTGAGTGACAATACAACATAAACTCCTAGTAAAATATGACAAACTTCCAAAAGCACATAGAAAGTTATTTTCCTACATGATGTGTTCATAAGCTGTGAATATAACTATATAGAATACAGTCCTAGTAAATCTGATTCTTTTTTTAGCGGCATTTGTAAAATGTCTGTTTTTCATTGTTTCAAGTTCTTTTATTTGTAAATATTAACTCATCCATGAATAAAAAAAAAAAACAACTGCAGCTGAACTTTCAGATTTTAAAAAATACATTCGAACAATACTTTTATGAAAGTACAGTACCTTATCAGTCTTGCAGTATCATTAATTTTCTGTGGTGCTGAGCTCTCAATGTAAATGTAATGACCAGAAAAGGATCCATAGGTGTGGTCAGTGAAGGGTCCAGTGTTTTGGGTTGCAGTGTTATTCTGATTTAGAGACCAATCAAACTGGTCAGTTTTGTCCTGGGTAAATCCACATAGTGGACTGTTAGCTTGTTGGTTTTCAAATGTGCAGAGTATTGATCCATCTGAACAAACATATTTGAATGTTAATGATATGTAACCACATTTCACTGTAACAACACACATCTTTAAACTAGACTGAAAGGAAATGCTATGTGCTGCAATCTTTATTCTATGAAGTATTATCACATTCCAAGCATGACTTTGAGACAAATCAAACAGAATTTAATACTTCAAAAGTTTTAATACATAAAATATTTTCCTACCTTGTGGGTTACGTGCTGCACATGGTCCAGGTTGAAGTGAAATATCATCCACAGCAATATCTCCAGCGTAAAATTCTCCAACTTTACCTTCAAACACAACCTAGAGAAATTATACATTAACATAAAATTGTTAAAACATTTAACAAAATAATGTATGAAGCGCATGTCTATTTCATACATGGTTGACCATTCCCAACTAATGTTACATTTAATAATGCATATATCATATTGCAGAAGATTAAAACACAAAGCAATTTACGCAAAAAGTATAGTAGTGGTTCTACAACAAATGAATTCTACATTTCTGCCAAAAGGAATTTACGAAGCAAAAAGTACAAGTAAAAAATGCATTTTCAAATGTGGATTTTTGCCACCACACTATAATTCTCTGATTTGATTTATTTAGTCTAAACCAAAATGTTGTACTTCATCTTCTGTACTTTCACTTCTTAATTTTGCACCTGAAGATTATAGGGGCACACATTCTAAACCATAGTAGATGCATAGAACATGTCAAACCATAGTAGATGCATATAACATGTCAAACCATAGTAGATGCATAGAGCATGTCAAACCATAGTAGATGCATAGAGCATGTCAAACCATAGTAGATGCATAGAACATGTCAAACCATAGTAGATGCATAGAACATGTCAAACCATAGTAGATGCATAGAACATGTCAAACCATAGTAGATGCATAGAACATATCAAACCATAGTAGATGCATAGAACATGTCAAACCATAGTAGATGCATAGAACATGTCAAACCATAGTAGATGCATAGAACATGTCAAACCATAGTAGATGCATAGAACATGTCAAACCATAGTAGATGCATAGAACATGTCAAACCATAGTAGATGCATAGAACATGTCAAACCATAGTAGATGCATAGAACATGTCAAACCATAGTAGATGCATAGAACATGTCAAACCATAGTAGATGCATAGAACATGTCAAACCATAGTAGATGCATAGAACATGTCAAACCATAGTAGATGCATAGAACATGTCAAACCATAGTAGATGCATAGAACATGTCAAACCATCTGCAATGTCAATACAATAATGTACTGATGGAAACTTATTTTCTGTGAGTTTGTCATTGATGTGGCTTAGGGATAGTGACTTGATCTATTAACCCCGACGTTCTGAGTTCGAATCACGCTGCAGACAGTTTAGTTGCAAATTGTTTTGTGTGGATTTTTACAAAGGACGATGGCACCACCCATTCAGAAAGCAATGGCAAACTACCTACACAATAATGCCTAGAAAAATCACAAACAGCGTTAAAAGCTGGGTTGATTCGCAAAGTCCTGTAAAGGATATGCAATTTACTTTTTTTTTTTGTCATGGATGCAGTGATGTTGATTTGTTTTGACTTTTAACAATTTTTAACCTTGAATTTAGCACTGAATTTAGCACCTTCACTTCATAATCAAAAATATTGCTGTCTGATGTTGTTTTATTTTACATTGACTCAATTTATAATTTGTCAACATACACGCTAAGAGTGGAAAAACAAATATCTGTATTATATTTATATTACAAAGCATAGGTTCTAAATCCGATATAGGTATTCATCTGAAATATACCTTTATCATCTAACATAATTTTTCTGTTTACGTTCCAAAATTATTCTCACTCATTTTCAATATTTCTGATACATTGTAAAATCAGTGGGTGCCATTTTGTTGTTATTTCATCTTTGCATTTTCAGAAGATGTATAAAGTAATCTATCTACTTTCTTCTCTATGTCATCTTTTTATTCATTCATTGACAACGTTTCATATGCAGTAATTGTATAAGAGTGTGACATTGTCTCCCACCAAGTAATGGAAGACTGCATTCATATTGTGATCATTTGATAGTAATGACATAGGTGTGGGTTCATAACACTAGGCAAACTGTGAATGATGATTAACTTTGCTTATCTTTGGTACCAAGTTAACAAATTTGTGCAATGAATATTCACACTGAAAAAATAAATTGTTAATATGGTTCCTGCTGAGAATGTTGTGCCTACAGCAGAGAAACTTAATGTGAAATTACTGAAAAGCAACACATATTAACTCTTTCCACGCACAGTTATTTCCTCAATTTTTAAGCAGTTAATTCAAGGGAAGTAAAAAAATAATAATTTAAAAAAAATAAAACGATCCCAAGTACTCGTCAATAAATAAACATATATATATTATTATATACTAAATTGAAGAAAACTGGACAACCCAATAGAATAACAAGGTTGATAAGTAGTATAAGTAAAACAGTAGAAGTAATACAAGAACGACTTTTTATAAGGGAAGCAACTCTATGGCGCAGTGTGCGGCTTATGGCGTGCAACGGACTTCGCCGTGGCGCAGTGTGTGGCTTAAAGCATGGAAAGAGTTAAGAAAAGCACTGCAATACTAAACATAAAAGAAACACAGATATAATTCAGTAGTCACACAATTAGTCATAATGGGTCTTAAGGTTATAGTAAAAATATAAATAATTTAGGACAACAATAGAAAAAAAGAAACAATAGAACGATTTAAGATAGCATGACGAGATGATGAGTCAAACAGTTGAGTATCTGAAATGTTGAGAAAAAAAAGATATCTATAGCAGACGCTGACAACAAGGGAAGATAAAATATATCTGATAACCTATATAAGCTATTATCTTTGGTTCCTATAATCAACAGGACAGGAATCTAAACTTTCTATATCCTTAAGCCTGGTTTAATGATGAGGAAACGTACCTGATACTGCGAACTTGGATTCAATGAGCGTGAGACACTGAACCAGCCAGGTCCATGGTCACCCTGCAAACTCAAGATCTGATTCATAATTGTGCCCTGCTTGATGTAAACATTTAGCAGGTAGACATCTGCACCATACATGGAAGCAAAAAACTGTAGACAGCGTTGGCCTGTAGGTATTGGCTGGCTAAGAAGTCTGGCAGTGTCATTGGCCACTCTTGGACTAGAAGCTTCAATGTATACATACCAACCTTGGGCTGAAAATATGAAAACTAGTTGACTTATTCATTAAAAAAAATATGAAAACTTGTTGCACAAACTTTTGGCAAGTGTACCAAATGTAATTTTAAAGATATTGAACATTATGTTTTAATTTTATTTAAATATTTTTTAATTAATTTTTTTTCAGTCAGGGGAATTGCAGTCTACTAATATAGATTTTTAACTGTCAAGGGTTGCTTGCTCAGCTTCAACACACAGGACCTACGATTTATCATCATCCTATGATGGGACTAGAAACTTGATCTCATCTACATTGAGACTAATGATCTCTGGAAAAATGTCCTGATCTATCTCTCTCTCTCTCTCGTGCGATCACCTAAAAGACCGATGTACCAGATCTCTCCAAAAACAAATTAATTCATGTCAAAATCTGATTCATGCAGCCTTAGCATGGGTGGGTTTCATCACATCTTCAACGCCATTTGGAGCTCTGGTGTTTATCCTTCGGCGATGTGTCCGGATTCAGCAAGTGTTTACTGGGTCCGCTCTCTGTTAGCGTTTACTGGGTTCGCTCTCCGTTAGCCTTTGGCTGTCCCCAGCCATCTTGCAAGGCAGCAGGTTGACTTCTATACATTTTGGACACATGCATCCGATTTAAGCCAAACCTCCTTAGTCACCTCTTACGACATACGTGGCAGGTAACAGTGGTCCTATTCTTTACACCCCAAATTTGGGCCCGGTAACCACTCGGGTGATGTCCTGATCAAGGTATGACAACTAGTTCACTTACTCTAATAAATTATGAAAACTTGCTAACACACTCACTACTAAATGATATTTGTTGATGTGTTATTTCCCATGATATATAGCTACTATCTAGGTGAGAATTATAGCCAGAGAAAATAGGTTGAATGCTCTGACCAAATGATTGATTATGGATTGCATGGTAGCCTCATTGTGTACAAGTAGGGCAGTATCATCAGCGAAAAGGAGTTCCTTGAGTAGCATTTGGCATTTTTGTCCTGACCTGTAAACAAGCCAGGGTGAAGAGGGAACCATCTGATCTAGTGCAGATCTAAACATTGCCATCAGCATCCCCGAAGACATGGTATAAAAGTACTGCAAAGAAGATGCAAAAGAGCATAGGGCAAGGACACAGCACTGTTTAACTCCACTCATAACCTCGAAGTTGTCAGATGTACTGCCATTCAACTATATCATGGCTTTCATGCCCTCATGTAAGATATCAGTCAGAGCAATTCCAGAGAACAGTCAATATGCTTCAATATTTTATAGAGTTCTGGTCTGCTGGGAGTGTCTAATGTCTTTCAAAGATTAAAGAATGCAATAAATAGTGGCTTATCTGCATTTCTCTTGAAGTTGCTGAAGAGTGAATATCATGTCAGTTGTTGATCATCCAGCTCTAAATCCACATTATGACTCTGGAAGAATATGCTTTGTCAATTTCTGTAGTTGTTTTAAAAGGACTAGTGCAAAGGTCTTGCCTGCGACACTTAAAATAGAGATCTCTCTGTAATTGTAACAGTCCAGTTACTGGCTGGTCTCCTTTATTTCTAAAAAGTGTCATTATCTTTGCATCCCTTGCTTCTTGAGGAATTTCATCCTCTCTCCAGCACTAGACAAAAAAGATTGTAGAAGGTGAAGTAGGAGGGCATCCATGCTATTCTGAGGATTTCTGGAGTAATGTCTAGTCCTGATGTCTTATCTTTTGAAGATTTGTTGACTACTTCAGAGAGTTTCTCTATGGTTTCGTTACCCAGTAAGGTTAGTTCCAGATGCTTCGGTATGATCTGATATAGGGTAGGATTTGTTGGTTTATCCACAGAGTCAAGATTAGAAGTAGTGTTCCACCCACATTACAACACCACTAACCGGGGGTATCTGTGGCTGAGCGGTTAAGCCCTTTGCCTTGCGAGTCGAAGGTCGTGTGTTCAAATCCGAACCACAGCCTTCTGTTCACGAGTGCAGTTTTTCCAGAGACCCCTAAGATTGTTGCCGGAGCTATGGAGTTCGTGCTTTGTGCAATATTCTTGGCAGGTGGCATGCCATTTCTGCGGAGAGGACAGAGCCATATGGGGTAAAACCCAGTGCAATGAAGTAAATCCTTCGCCTTTAAACCACCACTAAAATACACGAGTACAAGTATAAAGTAAGGGAACAAAGTTAACAAAAATATGAATGGGTAAGAAAAGAATGAGGAAATGTATAGACAACACCAGGATAGTGAAAGACAAATAATTTAAACTGTGAGAACAAACCAGCATGTGTGCAAAAATCATCATAATGAAAGGCACTACAAAAAGAACAAAGGAAATGTAGAGAAGTGAATAGAAGAGATGGTAGAAGAAAACTAAGCTATGCAACAATATAAAAACTCTGACTGCACCTTATTCTAAGTTGGAAAGGTAACTGTATTTACCTGCAACACTGTCATAGAACATCAAGTTGGAAAAAAAGAAATAAGACTATATGAACCAGTAATTCTGTTAATGATTTGTTGACAATCTTCTGCCCAATTTTTATTGTCATTCTTTGATCAGTACTAAATTTATGCTCTGACTAACCTGTCCCTTTGGTATGGTCATTATCAGGTCCAGTCATAAATGATCCAGTAGGACCTTGTGACCTAGTCCAATTAAATTGGCCAGTGGCATCTGATGTCCAACCACAAAGTCCAGTTTCAAAGTTGCAGTCATAAGGTGTTGGAGCTGTGAATTGTACAAATGAGCATAATGTAAGTATATAAACAATATAGCTAATATAAGTTAATGAAATCTTAGTTAACAATAATTGAATTGAAAATCATGGCATATCCTAAAGGACGTAGCCATCAACCGCAGTAAACGAGTCGTTGATTTTCTAGGCACCCCTTATACGTTCAGTAGTTTGCCATTGCTTTCTGAACAGTGAGGTCTATTTTTACCTTTTGTAAAAATCCCCTGGAAACGAATTTGCTTCCAAACTTGCCCACCGTGGGGTTGAACCAGGTACGCTTGGGTCTGTGATCGAGCTCACTACCGCTTGAGCTACAGACGCTCACGTTTTTTAACAATAATACTAAAATAATTATTCATGCTTTCTTTATTTTCTATAAACATATCGGTTGGTTATGTGAGAGCTGAAATAGATAGTAAGAATGTACATCAACAAATGTTGCTCTTACGCAATGTGGATTGTGAAGGAGTTGTAGATCCTGCAGTAGTAGGACGAATTGTTGAATGAAGTGCTGGATTTGCAGCTGTAGGTATCACTGTATGAATAGAATTTTTAAAAACCATATAGTATGTCACAATACTTGATCACAGTAAACATAATTTATTATTAATGTTAAGCAAAAAGGACATGGATGACTAACCTGTTTTTCTGTAAAATTCACAGAGTACCATATAATATGCAAAACAGCTTTCCATTTTATGCCAAGGCTGCTTATCTTGTACCTACCATTCAGTGGACCCAATGGTGTAAACAAGGGAAATGAGATTAAATACTGACCTCAACCAGTCACAGACCAAACAGAAATACTTTTCAGCAGGATGGGTTGGGGCAAAAGTTGGCACTAGGAGAAAGGAAAACTCTGTAAACACACCAACCTGCTGCCATACAGCAATAAAAAGGAAAAGATGGAAATACTATAAGAAACAGACAGTAAACACAACTCACTATGTCAACGATGAAGTGTATGCACTATGAAGTAGAAAGAAGAATAAGTCAATGTACATATACAAATACAGAAATATGAGCATAAGACAATCTGATCAACCACCATGGTGCCACTCCTATCAGCTACAAGACTGTCTCCTAGATCTATGCAAGATGGCAGACTATATTCTTGAACAAAGCTTGAAGATCAAGCATGACAAATATCTTCAACACAGATGTGTAAAAGAAGAGATTCAATCAATTGTTGAAAGTTATTGATTTTTTTCATAAATACTCATATGCATAAATATTAATAACTAGTATGTATACATGCGTTAGGGGCATGGTTTTTTGTGGCTTAGGTTGTGATTCCATACTCAAGTACTGGTCTAACTCTTCCTGTATATAAGCTTTAAAAATGATGTTTGACCCCAGTTGGTGTCTGCCAGTTTTATGATCATTCTCCCTCAGTGTCTGCATTTTTTCTCAGCCTTATCTATCTTGTTTCTCCCTGTCATTCTCTAATCCATTGTAAGGCCCAAGTTCATTGGGTTGTTTTATAGAAGGAGTATATGGACTCTTATTTTAGTGTTCCGACCTTTCTGATCTGCTCTACTGCAATATTTCACCACATATTTATTAACCTAACCACTTCTTTATTTCTTTTGGGTCCAAGAAAATCAGTGTATCCAAACAGCTCAAATAACATGAAAGACGTTACAGGGAGTTCCTTAGGAACTGTATCGTCCAGTAGTGATGATCATGTGCAAATATAACTACATAATTATATAGTGTTTCAACCCCAATGAATTCTAAGTTTGCAGTATGTTTCTTATGGAGTGCTGGAGAGGTTTTATCAAAGTTATTTTTCATAACCTGGAGACTTCACTCTTCACAGTGTGGTATATGAAGAATTCTACCCTGAAGGAGTCCTGCCCAAATAGGCAAAACTGTATACTTCTTTAATTAGTTGGTCACCAATCATAATGGGGTCATTTGTTTGTCTTGGTCACATTTATTTTTACCATCCTTATTTGCTACTTCCACTGTTAGATTGTCTTTTCATGCATGTCTTGCAGTTTTTTTTTTGCTAGAAGACACAGATCATGCACAAAATCGAGATCTTGGCTGTTTACCAAATGTTTATTGGGTTTCTCCATTTTCCTCTCTATTTTGATTGCTGCATCATTTAATCTGTAATCATGCGAATGAGTTTTGGAGACAGCAGACATCCTTGTCTGATGTCAGCTTAGGTATAAGTCTTTGTGGTTAATATTCAAAATGTTTACCTATGTGGATTACTTTACCAGCTATATCTTCATAAAAGTCCTGTATAATTGTTATAATATTTTCTGGTACTCTATAATGTTTAAATATTTTTAATATCACTGTTGGTCTATAATAACATGGTAAAATATTTTTGGATCTACACTGTCAACTGCCTATTCAAAGTCTACAAAGTTTATATATACATGCATGTGCCATAACACATGTACAGACTGATGTAATGTTATACTATATTTAAGCAAGCAATAACAAAGTACTGTAGTTTTACAAAATACAAAAGGAATAACAATACTCAGCAACGTTTCGACCAAAATGTTGCTGTGTGTTGTTATTGTTTTTGTAAAACTACAGTACTTTGTTATTACGTGTTTTGCCATTGCTACATAGTTTTACTGCAGTCTTCCCTATATCGATAATACTATTCACCATTTTGCTGCAACTTTTTGTCATGACGTATTAGGTAAGATTTAGTAGTTGTATTTGTTGTGTATGTATATGTTTCTGTTGTAGTCTATATGTAGTGTGCTGTCAAATTCATCACTCCTGTTGTCTCGTTTGCTTGTTAAAGGCCTTTTGGTCTAAACATTGCTGTGTATTGTTATTTTTTGTGTGTGTAAAACTACAGTACTTTATTATTACATGTTTCACCATTACTATATTTAATGATATCTAATGTGTGAAGTTCATGACTGATCAATACAAGTATTCTAGAATTATATTTTAAATTCAAAATAAATTGTCATAAATTTGGTATTATCATATTACAATTTTATGACATGAAATGCAATTTGGTGAATCTTACATGCACAGTCATCATTAGTAAACATAAGGTCATCAATTGCAATGTCACCATCATAGGACGAGCCAACAGTGCCTTCTATAATAATCTAAAAAAAGATAAAAATGGCATATGTAAAAACAGATTGTCATTATTTACAGAGCCAAATTATGTTGGACTATAAGAGAATTAATGACATATTGAGAAGAAAAAACCTACCACAATTGTATCTGTTTGCTAAAAACTGTATTGTTATTGATAATTGGTTACTGAACCGCTGTCATTGCATTCTGGGCAGACTCATAGGGGCTCAGTCTCCCAACAGATGTCGAAGATTATGCATACTTATGGTTTCTGTGGATTACTGGTTAAACACACTCCTTACCTGCCCCTTAAGCATTCAGTTCTACTTGTAACTCCAAAATTCTTAAATTGATGGATCAATTTAGCATCTATTTTAATGTCTTCATCCAACAGGCAGTTGTGAAGAGACCCAAGAAATCCTCTTAGTTATATATTTAACTCCCTAACAATCAATGCTGTTGATGCAAGCCTGTCCGCTCTCTCGTTGCCGCAAACACATGCATACTCAGGACAGTAGATCCACATAAGCCTCTAGAGGTTAGAAACTTCAATAGACAACATCCACTCATACCAAAACCTGCCATTTTAGATCTTCTAAGTCGATGCTTCAGAATGAATATTGTAAGAGCTAAAAACAAAATATTCAGTTTATATTGTTTTTCCTGCTGTTTTTTCTTTCTTACAAAGAGTTGGCAGACATGAATGTTGTCATATGCAGAGTAGATACGACTAAAAAAAAACTAATATAACTAATACAAAAATAACTTTAATTAGTTATTCACTATAAAGTTCACTTAGCCTTTGGAAATTATATTTTTACTTAAAAATATGGCACCTATAGATTAGTTATACAAAAATATATCTAAATATGGTTAAAGCATTACATATTATACATCAAAATAAAGACAAAATTGATTTACTTTAAACAAAATGCTACTGCATTTGCAAATATACAGTGTTAACCATAAAAGAAAAATATATACATGCACTAAAAACAAAAATTGTAATGAGAAAAACATAAACCCAACTTACCATTGTAAAAAGAAAAACATAAAGCAAACTTACTAAAGGTTTTGATGAACAATAAGTTGAATAAGCCAGTTCAAGTGCTCTCTTCATGTAGATAATCCATTTATGAATACATATATATTAAGAAAATTATAAATAGATGGTTTGTTCACAAACTAGCAACATGACCACCAGTTATGAACTTGCAATTTAAAATGGTAAATATCGAGATTTTAAACGAGTCGTGTATCAGCAATAACAACTGGTGTTATCTTTAATAAAAAGTTGAAGGTATTAGAAGCAGCAGCATCTTCATTCACTTCTCTCCAAATAGACTGGTGGTTCTGGCTCTATCTCTCCTTATTTTTAATCCTACTAGAAACTGGTTTAGGAGGGCAGTCTCCCTCAAAACTGATTATGAAGCACAGACAATACTATTGCTTCACTATATATTTTAATCAAATTCTACTTCTAGTACCCTTTAGAATAAGATTTTTAAAATAAATAATTTTAGAATAAAGCGGGTTTTTTAATAAAAGTTTAACTCAAATCTCCCTCCGATTTCTACATTTGACTTCAAGTAGCTTTCAGTTAATATGGAAGAAGGATGGGAATGAAAAGTAACTGTAAACACTATGACATCTGTAAAACTAACATGGTGATCTTCCAGAAAACAATAGGGGAAGGGACACCTCAAAGAATTATTACAGTGGTGTTTTGTGCAGATAGAGTTACCAAGCACACAGAAAAAAACTATTATGTTATGGATTGGTATGTGTTTGTGACAAGACAACAGTCATAACAATAAACATGGAATAAAATGTGCAACACAGATCAATGTTATGTATGTATTTAAATAAATAAACATACATTATAGGCAGTTGGATTGTTGACTTTAACTCTTGCTGGTAGCCAGTCTTGTCCTTGAGGTCCACTTAGAGTCCAAACAGGTTGCATTGACATTGTACTGTTGCTAGGTTTCATGTACACAGTTAATGTTCCAATGCTTGCTCCATACATGTCGTAGTGAAACTGAAGGCAGCGTAGCTATAAGTGGATGTATTTAAGAATATATGCATATTGGACAATAGGTTTCATTTTACTAAAAGACAACAAACAAATACAAGTAGCAAGGTACTAGACAAACATAAAACTTTTCTAATGATAGGAAATTATTGTGTCACTAATCTTAATATTCAAATATCTACAGTCAATACTACACTGTCATGATGATGTACTACATAATCAATGATGTAGTGGACTGCAGTAAAACTACAGGGTGTTCAAGATAATTGCAGCCCCATTGACAATTTGAAAGTTGCCAGGTACAAATTGAGTTGTGTTTATTTACTATTTAAACCGGTTCTGACTAGCTCGTCCTACATCACATTTGTTCATCGCCCCTTCCCACACTACAATTACACATCGTCACACAACCTTGACCTATACTACATCATAACTGAACCTTCCCATTTCCATACATATATGCCAGATTAGCTCCATTCACAGGCTGCAATTATCGGGAACACACTGTATATAGGAAACAATACCCACAATACATGAAGTAAGGCAGTTTTACAAAGTGCAACAGATTAAATAGATCTTTTAATAAAAATGTCTTGATTAAGTAAAGGATACAAGATGCATGTATGACAAAACATGATTGGACAGTAGATGATGTCACCCAGATAGATTTCAAAACAGTATTAAGGGTGTTGTATGTCAGACTGTTCCATCATAATAAGCCAAATATATTTGTATCATATCCATTGCCTGATAAAGGTCAAAGTTTTGAATAGGTCTGTTGTAATTTCTAGAACTACCTTACTTCATGTGTTGTTACTATAGAAGGAATAAACTGCAATTATTTTGGCCATGCAACTGAAGAGTTTTCTATACTGAAAATAATTCTTATATTTTTTTAAACAAACATAATGCAGATTTTAATCACCAAGAGTAATAATGATACAGGACATGGTTATTTGCTATTTAATCAAATATTTACTTGGTTTCCATCAAATAACTCTGACTGCAGATAAGCTTTATCTCCCATGACCTGAGGATAACTGGTCTCAATGAAAGCATAATGACCTGTGATTGAAAGACCAAACAGTAACACCGTTGAACATTTTTCATAATACTGATATAAGGAAAAACAATTAAATAAAAGTCAATCCTCTACCAAGTCATTGAAATCAAAGGTAGATAACACCTTCCAGAAACAAGATAACAATTGCAGCCGCCCCCTCCCCCATACTCCAGAAGACACTTCAAAATTAATAGTTGAAGCAAACAAATGCTCCTGTATTGTCAACCTTATGAGAGGGTCTCAGAGAACCATTCATGCATATCTCCAAAAATGGATACATGTTTATGGTGACGATCTGCATTAAAAGTTACCATTAAAGCAGGTTATGGAGTATATCTACAGTATCCAGACAGATCATCCAATAAGCTGTTTGGTACATGCAGGGACAACAATGAAGTTGGAATTTATATGTTAGAAGCAGCTTTGCACCATCTGAAAACCGTTGTTGATATTCATAGTTCATAAGTACGGTTCCAACTTCACTGCAACGGTCACCCCATAATTGCTCCGTTCCTGTGCCAATGAAAATCACACGAAATGCCAACAACTGTGAAATGTTTCCTGTGTGAACTAATTCCAGAATGAAACAGCCGCGTACCGCCACAAAAGAAACCTGCACCGCATAAAATGCATATGGCCGTCGCTAATGTAGCAACACAAAACTGTTCATCACTTGAATTGCAATTCTTGTCGAAGGAACATCAATCATGACAAAATCCAGCTTTCTGCACTCGCAATATAACTGCATTCGGCAGATTGAGCTTGTTCGTCATAACCGCTGTCCGCCATTTTCCGAATACACACAACAAACGCACGGTTGACACAGCAAAGTGTATTTTCATCAAAGGCAACAAACATAATTATCTTCACAGATTCCATATCTACTCTTCAAGCTCTAGAAGGTGGTGAACACTGTAAATCTTAACTTTCCCAACCAATCCTAGATATTGAAACCTTATTACATCCCATGACATCACAGTACCTCTGCAATTTATCCCTGAACATTAACTCTTTCCACGCCCATTTATTTCCTCAATTTTTAAGCAGTTAATTCAAGGAAGTAAAAAAAAAAAAATTATTAAAAAATTACGATCACAACTACTTATCAATAAATAAACATATATATATTATTATATACTAAATTGAAGTAAACTGGACAACCTAACAGAATAACAAGGTTAAAAAGTACTATAAGTAAAATAGAAGAAGTAAAACTAGAAAGACTTCTTATTAGGGAAGCAACTCTATGGCGCAGTGTGCGCTTAAAGCGTGCAACGGACTTCCGCCATGGCGCAGTGTGCGGCTTAAAGCGTGGAAAGAGTTAAAATACATCTGAAAATGACAAGCAGATAAGTTAGCTAAGAAGGGATCAACACAAGAACAACCATTTATAGTGAGAATCCACCAGACAGCAAAACAAATACTAAAATCAGCAAATAATAAAATGTGTCTAGCAAATGGTGACATGGAAGACACTGGAAGAGAAGTTTACAAACACATGGTCAAATCAAGTCCCAATGACAACATTAACCATTTTACAAGGGTATATACATCAGAGCTCCAAACTCAACACATACCATATAATAATCACATAATTCATCCACAACACATTCAAGAGTGTCAGTTGTGTACACCTAATGCTAAAAGTGTTGACCATGATCTCTTTGGCTAATGGCAAGAAGATTCTTCTTCCAAGGTCAGATAAATGGAGCACATTATATAGAACAAATTAACAGCTTGTAAACACAGGGAGATACCACTACATGATACTGGACAGAAGGGCAAGACTTCAAGCACCGCTAGATCATTGATGGAAGGAAGAAGGGAATTTTGAAAATAATCATTTCTGCTATGCAATGTCATAATAACATCATTGTCTACCATTATCAGTCAATCACAAACTTGGTAAACTGTACACAACTTTAATAAAGCTATGCCAATATATCTGAAACACTAGTTAACAACCAAAAATCAAGACTTTCATTTAAAACAATGTAATGCAAGCAAAATAAATACATAAATCATACAAATTATGCACACAATATCTCACAATTACCTCTAGCATCACCAATTGTGTTATCAGCTACTGGTCCTGTGTTAAAAGATGTGGTAGAGCCTGAACCTATTTCCCAATCAAAATCATCACCACTAGCAACATTTGTCCAAGTACAGAAACTAGATATAGTTGACTCAAAGTCACAGGCACCTGTAAATGTTGAAATATAAAGTTTGCAAATCCCTGTGAAATTTATTTATCTAATATATCACACAATTATACATGGGAGAAGACATTATAATAAGTCATTTAAAAAAAAAATTAAACATGGCTGATTATGTCGTTATGTTTTCTGTAAAAACGTTCACGTGTTCTGATACATTTAACACATAATATTATGTCAAATTAAACACAGTCCAAAAGAATAAAGATGAAAAAATTACTACCTGCAGCATCACATGCTCCACTTCTGATGCTGAGATCATCTATAGCAATGTCACTCTCATAAGATGGACCAACGACGCCCTCAAACTCAATTGTTATTGGCATGATGGGATTTCCTGGAACATTGACCTCTGCCATAAGCCACATGTCACCTTCGTTACCTGCCCTTTTCCAGACTAGATTTCGTCCTTGGAATACACGGTAGATATGAAGCTCACCCATGGTTTGACCATACATATGGTAGTAGAATCTAAGACAGTTTGTATTTGACGGCAGTGACAGTGAGGGGGATATAAGACTTGCTCGATCACCTGGTACTCTGTAACTGGCTTCTATATAGACATAATGACCTGACAGAAGAATAAATAATTTTAATAATGTGATAAAAACAAATGAAAATGTAATTTTTGTACTTCATGAACAAAATACAGACCAAATGACTGAAAAGACACTGAATTCCCAGTACTAAACAACTCAAGTTCAAACATAATTCAACAGATCATATGTCTTCTATAATATTTAATATTAATGAGACTAGGATAAGTTTAGTCCATGAAAACAAAAATTAAATGTCTAACACTAATTATTTCAATAGCTCACCTTGAATAGTACCATATGTGTGATCATTTGATGGTCCAGTGCCTATACTTAAAGTAGATGATGACAATCGAGTCCAGTCAAAAGTATCATTGGTACTTTGAGTGAAACCACAGAATCCTTGTTCAAAATCACAGTCACTAATCACTGAGACTTAAAAAGTAGAATCAAATATTTTTAAGTAAGGTGCTTGTTAAAATGATTAAAATTAAGTAACAACATTTTGAAATATCATATTAAAAAACAAACAGTGAAAGTACTATAATTATAAAAAAACATAAAGACATGAACAAGTTACTGGAAGACTATCCCCGCAACAAGAAAAAGAAGATTAAGTATGACAGCAAATAAAACAGCTAAGTTTTTATAAATACTGATTGCAATATATGAAAAAAAAAGTGTACCAAAATTGTACCAAAACAGTAATAGAGCATGTATTTTGAACTTACAGCTAGCCTGCGGACAAGGTAAGCGTGAGAAACGGATATCATCAATGTCTGTGGCTCCCAAGTAATTAGTACCTCTTAGGCCAACAATGTCAAACTGATGATGGAAGCAGAAACATAAAGGAGATAAATGAATAAATGTTGTAAATATTCTCTCAATTGTTTTCCATATCCTATTAATTATCTCTCTTAGCTCAATCATTTATTTTTAGCAATAGGAGATTTCAGATAGCCAGCAACTACTATTTACTGCTACAAAATAAATGCCATATTCTTTCCCATCAACTTGCTCTCATACACTGTTATTACAACACCTGGGGTCAAAGGCGCATAGGGACATCGTTGCACCACGATTAGTGAGCTGGTACTAACCAAGATTCTATTCCACCTCCATGTGGTGACCCTGGAAACAGACAACGGTCCCTGTCTGGCTAAGCGGGTAGGGATCGAGGGAGAGCTACTCTGGTATAAGTAGTTATGCAGACGCAGTTACGTTGGATGAGATCTGCTCACAACACAGACGAGCAGAATCCCAGAGTGACTATTAAAGCACATAACTCCTGGCTCATGGAAAAAGCAGAACAAATAAACATAAAGGGATGAGGGTGCATCCAGAGAAGAGACGTGGGCCCACATGGGGCGAACTCTGAGCCCAGAGTTCGAGACCCAAACTGGGTTGCGTGTCCTGACAGTCTCGAGGCATTGTAAATGTGAGCGCGGTGAGAAACCTGATAAACATGGTGAGCAGGCACCAAAGTAGAGCGAACATGCATACGGATGATATACAGATGAGCCCAACGATGGGGCAGACATGCACAGTGCTGATGATGGAGCGACGAAAAGGTGTGGCAAGCGTAGGAGTGAGTGGACCACCCAAATGTACTGAAAAACTGGAAAGTCCAGCAGAGGCTTGAATCCAGTGCAAACGTTCATACCGAATGGTGATAAACTGTCCACTGTGCACAGTGAGATAGAAATGGGTAAGGTGTCGCCCAGTAGAACAATGTGAGCACAAGTGATGAATAGAAAAGGGACGGGCCCAGTCGGTAGACGAGGGCACAAGCAGAAATGGACACAGGGCACCCAAAAGAAACGCGAGGTGGACAAAACGATGGCGAGCCTTGAAGATGGGGGCTCCATTCAGAGAGTAGTAACCGCATTTCCCCTTGCAGGGAATTACTACTGACTTGTAGTTCAATTGTGGACAATTAAAGGTTAGGAGAGCAAACCGTACACAAAACTGGACGGCAAGCAAACCAAGTAGGCCAAAAAAAGACTGGTAACCTGGGCAGACGACACTCAACAACCCGAGAGGGAAGGTTGTCTAAGTGTAGCAACCCTAAAAGAAAATGGCAACCTGCTGTCTTGCAAGTCAGCTGGGGACAGCCCAAGGCTGACAGAGAACAAACCCAGTAAATGCTGGCTAAAACCTGACACATCGCCGAAGGATAAGCACATGAGTTCCAAATGGTGCTAAAGATGTGTTAAACACACCATGCTAAGGCTGCATGAATCAGATTTCCACATGAATAGAATTTATGGGGAAATCTGGTACCTCTGTCTGGGTGGTGATCATGAGAGAGAGATTACAACACCTTGTTTCCAGTTATGATTGTATGCTGGGGGATTGTATAGGGCAGAGGAATTAAGGCCTCTTGCCATGAGCAGTCACCATGTATCAGTTTTATTTTCTCCCCAACAGAAACAACATTGATCTTAGTATGGGGTCAAATACAGAACGTTTCTGGCGGGAAATACGACCAGATTTATAAATATTTGGCCACCAATTCTTGGTTCACATACTAATTCTGGTATATTAAGCATTTCAGTTACTGAATAAAATGGAAACAATTATTCATTCAGAGTAAAGTTTATTTTTCCTACAATTTTTACCCAAATCGATATAAATTTCGACTATTTACTAACATATAAAAGTAAGCACAAGAATACAAACCTGATATGCTTGGTTACCAACTATCCCAATCTGTGCCCACTTCCATGCAGTGCCCTGTGTACCTGAACGAGTCCAGAGAAGGGTCTTCTGACTGTTTATGATTTTATAAACCTGAATACCATCCACATTTGGCCCATACATGCGATACCAGAAGGTGAGACAGTTTCCAACGCCAGGAGATATAAGTGTGGGAGACAGCAGACCTGCCGTGTCATTTGGTCTGCGTGTTTGACTAGTAGGCAAATGTAGCATTCTACCTTGATCTGTAGGTTCATAAAAGAACTATAAATTGCTTTTACATATGTGTGTAACATATAGAAGGGTATAAATTTGACATTGTATCTTTATACAATAGACTAGAATTATTTATTTATATTTTTAAGAGATGTAAGATATTTAGCAGTAATCACTTAGAAAAATCCTTTTTTTTAAATGTATTTATAGAACTATCATTACAGTGCTTTATTATCATTTCTGAGAGCAAGCTGGGGGATAGTATGAGACAGAGGAATTATAGCCGATGAACTGCCATGCATGTGAAGGTCATTGATTTGATTGTA
Organism: Arion vulgaris; assembly: GCA_020796225.1. NCBI lineage: Eukaryota > Metazoa > Mollusca > Gastropoda > Stylommatophora > Arionidae > Arion > Arion vulgaris. The sequence goes on along the minus strand of CM036761.1, from coordinate 22,672,942 downwards.
AAACTTTGACCTTACGGAAGGGTCAAACAAAGAACCACTCAGCCACCCACTCTCCATGTATGGAATATGTATAGAAATGTAGAAGATATTTGAATATACATAATTAAATGCGTACAGAAAAGAGTGATCTGGTGGCTGCCTTATGAAATAATGTATGTGCAGGTTACTGGTTTTTGTTGTTACTGCTGTTTCTTAAGACATGAATTGTAAATTCAAGTGATGAATGGTTTTGACAGTCTAGCTGCTGCCTTATGCATTTAATGCTGGGTTTTTGTTGGTACAAATGTTTTATGATATCACATGAGACAATGATGAGCATATTGAGGAATTTTTGAATGTCACAGAAATGGAGCAATTATGGGAGGTCCGCTGCTGTGAAGTTGGAACTTCTTCTTCTGCACCCTTCATCCCTAGGAAGCATAGATCTACAACCAAGGCCTTCCAAGCCCACCTATCCAAGGCCATCCTTTCCAGATCTCTCCACTCTCTCCCCATTTTCTTGCATTCCATCTCTAACTCCAGTCTCCAGGTGTTACTGGGTCTTCCCCTACCTCTATTGCCCTGGGAGTGTCCTGTGATGCTGTTATGGGGTTTCCTCAGTGTGTCCTATCCATTGCCATCTTCTGCACCTTATCTCTTGTTCCACCTGTCATTGTCCTGTTCAATCCCAGAGTTCCCTGTTTGTAGTCCTGTCATAACATCACAGATGGAGTATCCTGCGCAGGTATCTATTGATGAATGTCTGCAATGTTTTGGTGTTCCCCTTAGTTCTTCTCCATGTCTCTGCTCCATATAGATGGACATCCTTGACTTGAGTTAAATATCATTGTCTTAGTTTTATTCCTCATCATTCTTGAATTCCAGATGTTCTTCAGAATGGCAAAGGCTGATCTTGCCTCTTGTATTCTAACCTTAACATCGTCATCTGAGCCACCTTGAATGTTGATAACACTTCCCAGATATGTAAATGTGTCCACCTCCTTTAATGGTGATCCTCTCAGTATGATCGGGTCTCTGGAATTAGCATTTAATCTTATGATCTTTGTTTTTTCCCCATGAATAGTCCGAGCCATTTGTTGTGAGATTGTTTCCAGTTTAGTTGTTTTCTCTTGCATCTGTTGATGGCTGTTGGAGAGGAGTGCTAGATCATCTGCAAAATCTAAATCCTCCAATTGACTCATCATTGTCCACTGTATTCCATTTCTTACCCTGGCAGTTGTTGATCTCATTATCCAGTCAATAGCCAGCAAGAAGAGGAAGGGTGATAAAAGGCAGCCCTGTCTCACACCTGTCTTTATTTCAAAGGCCCCTGTCAGTTTTCCTTCATGCAGTACTCTACCCATTGTCTCCTCATACATTTTCTTTATTAGGTTGGCTAGATTCTGTGGGACACCATAATGTCATAGCAGTTTCCAGAGTGTTTCCTTGTCTAGGCTATCAAATGTCTTTTCACAATCGACAAAGTTGATATAGAGGAATGAGCTCCACTCGATGCTCTGCTCCACTATAATACACAGCATTGACATTTAATCCGTGCAGGATCAGTTTTGCTTAAATCCTGCCTGTTCATCTCTTAGTACTGCGAAGTTGGAACTATGACTACCTAATTCACTAATTATAACAAAATAAATAATGAATTTCAAACTTTGCATAGATCACAACAAACTGAGAAATCATTCATTCAACAAGCTGTAGACAGGAACTTCCAATGACTGTCACTATTTCTGAACAGGATTACTGCTGAATATCACAATGCAGAAGTGTAGGCCAAAATATGAGGAACCATTTCAGTATACGCTCTTTGAAGTTTCAAACACCCTGATGTTGACAACTGCTTTATTTGGATATATTCAAGTCAATATCTGACAGTATATAAAAGATAAGTGCATGAATAGATGTAAAATAATGATATAACTGAATAAACAAATTAGAAAGACAACAAAGAAAGTTTATAGATCAACATATGAACACTTTACTTGTTCCTGTGGTGTGATCTTGTAATGCATCATATTTTGATAAGAATATACTGATAGGCTGTCGAATTATCCAGTCAAACTGATCAAATCTATCTTGACTCCACAAACAAAGAATGTTTGAATCAAAGTTGCAATCAAACTGAGATGGAACTGTAGATAGAAACACAGAAATTATATTCTGACATATTTATTATATATTACATACGTCTTATGCATGAGACTGTACTAAAACTGCAGATAAATAATTATTCCTTGCTTACATTTTTACTACTTTTCATGGTGTTCATGTAGAGTATATATAGTAGAATTAAATTTTATTTTGTGCTGCTTTCAGGTGTTGTGTCATTGCTCAAGACCATTTGATTAAAACTGTCTTTTGTTGAACCCGTGTAACTCTAATTTATAACTTTTTTTGTGTGTTCTTCACTATTATATTAATTCTTAGTGGACCAGGTCAAAAACAACATTTTTACACGCCATGTTGTTAATACTACATTTTTATACAGACATATGTTATCAGTTTTGTTACAAAACTTATATTTTTTTATATATGGAACATGTACAATATATCAAAATGTTGCGAACTGAATGGATTGTTTATTTACATTGGTGAAGTATTTCAGAATAAAAAAAGGGAAATGCAAAATATTGTTTAGTAAGAAGGACAAAATAAAAAATACTAAAGTGAGAACAAAATTGTCACTTAATGCTAAATTTAAATATATCCTATACATCTGCAAGTCATAAAACATGTTTCTATTCATACTACATCCCTAATTGCATAATCCAGGAAAGTTTCATCAGTATTTTTGAATAAATAACATTTTGTTTACAATTTTTATGTCAGACAACAAAACCCTTATTTCAAGTCGAAATTGCATGTCAAAAGAATCAGTTGGCGACATTTTTGCAGATTTTATCAAAGTTCACTACATTTAAATTGAAAACAGCTATGTCCACATGTGAAGCCAAAAATGACAAATGACTTTAGGTTAAATTAACAAAGGTGGACTGTAATATAAATTTACTACAACTGTTTAACTCTAGATTTAAAAATGCCCTTTAGAGTGATGTTTGTAAATTGGTTTCCAACACAACCGCAACTTAACATGGTGTTTGGGCTTCTAAGAGTTAAGTAATGTATTTCACTTCTTTAGGATGGGCGTGAGTATAACATACTTTGTATTGTTCTGTAACACATTTAGTTTAAACATATAGTTTTGAACAAAATGGTATAACTCAAAGTTTTCATATATATTTATATATTGTACTAAAATAACTGAATATATATACACAATAAAGGAAAGTGAAGAAACAGAATCATACATATTGATCCAAGAAATTGAATGAGCAATAAAGAACAGCCCGAACAACAAATCACCATGTGCAGATGGCATACCCAACAAAGCCATTAAAGCATGCAAAGAAATGGGTGTAAAATAGTTAAACAGAATATTCATAGTCGCATGGACAGAAAGAAAAGTTCCGGATGACTGGCAAAAATCAGTAATAGTCCCATTATGGAAAAATAAAGGCAATAAAAGAGAATGCTAAACATACAGAGGCATTTCACTATTAAGCAACACTGGTGAAATATACACAAAAATATTAGAACAGCGCATAAGACACATTGCTGACCAACAAATAAGCCCCTCACATTTTGGATTTAGAAGAGGATATAATAAAGAGTTACACTTATTATTCATCAATCAAGAAAAGGCATTTGACAGAATAGATAGAAGTATTCTATTGGAAACACTAGAAAACTATGGATCAAGGGACAACTGCTAGACAATATCAGAGCAATATATACAAATAGCCACAGTGTGGTAAGTACAACAGATGGAATGACAGGCTCATTTTAAACAAAATCAGGAGTAAGACAGGGTTGTGTGCTCTCACATCTTCTCTTCAACATATATATATAGACAGAATAGTGAAAGAGGCACAGTGTGGAAAAGACCTTATTGACATGACAATGATCAATACGATCAATTAAATAATCAAATCAACAAATTACTTTTTGCAGACGACCAAAGTCTAATCTATGAATTCATTGCAAATAGTATGTAGGAAGTACAGTATAAAAATAAACAAACAAAAGACAGAGACCATGAAAATCAGCAGAACACCAAGCCAAGCAAACATACAAATAGTCAACACCAGAGTAAAGCAAGTATCTGAATTCAGATATTTAGGCTGCATTTTCACACAGGACGGAAAACTCGATAGAGAAATAGAGACACAGTGTCAAAAAGCAAATGTAGTGACTTATCAGCTGGCACCATTACTACAACACCTAAAGATAAAGATGGAAGTGAAAAGACAGATGATAAAAGTATTTTCCTACCAACACTTTGTTACCAGTGCCAAACATGGTATCTTACAGTAAGTAACACACCACAGAAAGCTCACCATGTGTGAAATGAAATGCTTGAGGAAGGCAGTGGAAGTCACCAGGAAAGACAGACTATGAAATGAGGACATCAGAAGCAGAGTGGGCATAACTTCATGCACCGAATACATCGAAAGACAACAAATGCAGTGGTTTGGACATTTAATGAGAATGAAATACAACCAACCACCAATAACAGCATACAATAAAAAGAGAGCGGGTACTAGAGCTAAGTGAAGACCAAAAAAAGATGGATAGACAATATCAAAACCACACTACATAAGCATGGATATAACACAAGGGCGACTCATCTGGCCCTAGAACGCAAATTAAAGCTCCCATCCTTATGCTTAATGGCAAGAGTGGACAGTCATACTACATCTTCCATCCGGGAATAGACAATAGACTAAAATAAAGACATCTATATTAAATAGGCAGTAATAGTAATTTTAGCCGTCCATTGCAAGCAATAATGACAACAATCTCAGACATGTGCTGTTGCACCTCTCTGGTGTGTGCGGAGGTGTCTGTAGAGTACAATCCTAGAACAGAATCCCCTACCACAGGTGGGGCATACATGATCAAGGTTAGACATGTGCGTGTTGTGTGCTCTGTCTTTTCACGCTGCTCGTTTTCAGGTAGGCAGTACAGATTACATGAACATATGTTTATGATTTGCACATAAAACTGTGGCATTAATTACACATGACTCTAGCCATACTGTTAAAATTTGCTTTTCAGAAGTAGCTTCTCTTACTTTGTGTGATAGTAGACTGAGTGGTTGCCGCAACTGTTACAGGGAGATCACCTTGTCTTGCTGAGTTTGGATAAGCTGAAATAAATACAATAACATTTTATATCAGTTAATAAAATTATAGATTTCATTCACTACAATCTGCATCTTCTTAACTGCACATCAACAAATTAGTCAGTAGCTGGCACATCTAGTGAGTCTTGTAGAGCAATAACAAAACCTTTTCACTTTCTTAGTTCGTAGCCATCCTTTGCAGGTTGAACTACGTCTGACCCACACTGTGCATCTCTGCTTCCACTTATCTCCATCAGATTGTCTTTGACTGCATGATGATTCTCATGATTGCTTCTGGATCATTTCTCAACAGTCACTAAATGTATTATCATCTCTTGTGTCTTTTTCTCAGATGTAACTTTCTTTTTCAATCAACTTTAATTTCTTAACATTTATCATGAAATATAGACTGCATATAATTAACTAAAATATGAATCCTGACACAACAGTAAAGTTTAAGGACAAGACAGTATAGAAGAATTCACAGAGAATCTTACTTGTGCATGATGAATCCTGTGAAACTATGTCATCAAGGGCTATCATCCCATCTGTTCTACTTGCTACAACAGCTTCAAACATGACCTGAATAAATCATTTGAAAGTTTTTTTTGTGAACAAAAACTCAATCTATTATAAAATAGTTACCATTTACAAACATAATGTACTAATAACATCTTTGTATAAAATTAGGGCAAATTACATTAACAAAACAGTGCAGATTCCGATTTAAAGGACTGTATATATTTTCCCATAATATAAGTTTTTTACTTTCTATCCTTCAAATCACACAATCCTAATCATTCATATTTCTCCTATTCCACAAACACAACATCCTTTCAGAGAAAGTTACCTGAAATCTATTGTTGGGTGAACTAATTCCTAGACGACCAAGATTCCAGTTGTTCTTTTGATCTTTCAAAGACCATATTAATGTTTTTGTCTTGTTGTCTGGTAGATACAAATAAGCATTTAGAGTGCCTGGATCCTGACCGGTCAAGTAGTAGTAGAAACTGAAACACCATGAACTGTCAGGGTCATGGATGGGGGTCAAGAGGAAGGCATTGTTACCGGAGCTTTGATGAGAATCCAGAGCAAGAGCAAAATGACCTGTAATAAATATTTGGTAGTCAAACAATTATAAACTGATATCTGGGAAAAGAATTCTTTCATTTCTAGTAAAAAAAACTATAAGATATTTGATGCTGCTACAACAAACTGGTCAGTCTCTTAACATTCTACTGATTGAATATTCAGATGAACACACAGTGAGTGTACTTTATTTTTCTCAACTCTCTCCAATTTTGTCACATAACTATATCTAGAAAATTAAAAGGTAAGTTTCATTTCCACTTTCGCAATAACGCTTTGATAGTGCAGACACAAAGCATTTGTTCTTTGTATTGATTTTTCTAAAATAATATACTAGTAACATTTCATGATATACCTGTATATAACGCTTAATAAGTATTTGTATATATTAGTGGTGAACGTCTGTAGCTCAAGCGGTAGTGAGTTCGATCACAAGCCCAAGTGTACCTGGTTGAAACCCCACGATGGCAAGTTTGGAAGTAAATTCGTTTCCGTGGGATTTTACAGAAGGTAAAAATAGACCTCACCGTTCAGAAAGCAATGGCAAACTACTGAACGTATAAGTGGTGCCTAGAAAATCAACGACTAGTTTACTGTGGTTGATGGCTACGTCCTGTAAAGGATATTCCACGATTTTCATTTTCATATATTAGTGATCTGTTTATTTTTATGTGCAGAAATTGTTCTAATGAAATTCTCCCCTCCTCCCCAAACAAATGTATTAAGCACACATAAAATACAATTTAATGTCTATTTTTAGTCAGCATGAAGTCAACAAGACAGAAGACTGAAATTTTAAAAAACTAACATGCAATTTTTGCAGTTCTTGTTTTTTCCTCCTTTTCCCCTTCTCATGTTACTTAATTTAGCAATAAGTTTCTTATATTTGTTGTCGAAGTATCTTTAAAATACTACATTAGATCGCCCGAGTGGTTACGGGGCCCAAATTTGGGGTGTAAAGAATAGAACCACTGTTACCTGCCACGCATGTCGTAGAGGCGACTAAGGAGGTTTGGCTGAAATCGGATGCATGTATCCTAAATGTGTAGACGTCTTATGCGTTTAGGGGCCTACCAAACCAATGTGCAACGTATACACGTTCTTGGCAAAGATCAAACATTTCACAAGAGTGATTAAAATTGGTCGTAAAAACGAACGCAAAGAAGAAGAAGAAGACTACATTAGATGACAAATAATGAATGTAAGTAAGCCAGAAAATGAAATAAAATAGTTGAAAAATGGTTGTTGCTAGTCTATAAAAAGTGCCATTAGGTGGCAAACGTGCAGATGAAATTAATGGCTGCACTCACAGATTGCAAATGTTGGGATTTTTTGGTGTGTTTTGGGGTTCCAAAGGAATTATGTTAGCCCATTTCCAAAAGGAAGGTGACAATGTGAATGCTGCATCGTACTGTGAAGTCCTGTTGATGATGTGTGATGTAATTAGAAAACAATGCATGATAACCTTATTTTAGAACTGATCCACGCTAATGTCGGACCCAATATGACTCGATTTACCCAAGAAAACAATTGTTCAACTAGGGCAAAAATTTCTTGAACATCTGACTTACAGTCACAAGCGATTTCCACCTCTTTGGTTTGCTAAAACACCCGCTGGTACTGGCGGTAAATGCTTTGCTGATTGCCTAGATGTTGAATGTGAGGTGTGAATATGGCAAAGACAGAAGGCCAATGACTTGTATATTTCAGGCATTGGGGGAAATGACAAAGTGGTGGTATAACTATATCAATGTTTTCAAAAATTATGTTGAAAAATAAGAGGAAATGTAAATACAATAATATGCTTTTCAAGTTTGTATCTCATTTATTTTTAAAAAGAGGCATTTGTGACTTACTTTCTCTCATTTCATGCAATACCTACTGAAAATAACACAAACTTTGTGTGACTAATTTAGCTACACCAAAACAAATGAAGTCAGATCTTGGTAATATATATGGTATGGAAAGAGTTTTGGATATGAGATGAGAAATGGAGATTTAGACATTGTGACAAATGGTAAATTCAGTGGGAGGTGAGAGATGAAGACAGAGAAATAACATTCAGGACAGGCTGACTTCATGACATGGAATAGTGTCAACATCTAACCAGATACTAAGCGTCAAGAACAGACATCTGTAGAGATCCATGATCACCTACATCATCTGGTATGGCACTTAATAATAATAATGATCGTAAGAGTTAACTAAAGTGAATAATTAGTGAAAAAAACAAATCGGTGTTCCATGTATGGTCACTAATAAAACAACAAGGATCATAATATTGTATATAATTTTGTTCACGTTATCTTTTCTGACAAGTTAGATTTTGTAACTCCCTTGATTGCTCTCACCTGTAGGTGTATTCAGAGTATGATCACTGAATGGAATTGAGACTCCCACAAGATAAGTGTTACTTGATGCAACAATCCAATCAAATTTGTCAGTACCATCCTTCACATTGGTATACAGATCCAAACCATTTTCAAAGTCATTGCTTCCTGTAAGCATAGACAATATACTTCAAGATTGAACAGACTATTTTTTAAATATAAATTTAATTTTGCTATGACAACAAAAGATATAAATGACATTTGTAATTATTAAATTAACTATTATGTTTTCACTATTTAAAAAAAAAAAGCATATGAGAACTGTTTGTGGACAATGCTTTATTAACTACTAATATCGCAGAAGACCTACACTGGCTCATAGATTGCTTTGTGACTGCACACAGACTTTGGGCATATCATCAGCCTAAATAAACACCAGGTGAAGCGCATGATGCTAGTACACCCCCATCAATCAGAATCTCCAATCACGGACTGAAGGTTGACCATGAGTTTGTGTACCTATGCTCAACTACGCCCGTGTGGTACCGCAAGGAAGCAAAGAATAGTACCACTGCAACCTGCAATGCATGTTGTAAGAGGCGACTGATGTAATCCCTAGGATGCTACCTAGTAAATAAAGGCAGGGTAGAAATCAGATGTGCTGGCCTACTTATAGGCGCATAACTGGCCCAACATACAATCGCTCTTAGGCTCAGATCACATACAAATCACACAGAGTGGTTGACAAATGGTCAATATGGAGTGTTCGAAGAAGAAGAAGAAGAATGCTCAACTATCTCAGAAAAACTCTCCTTGGAGACTGAAATCAACAGAAGCATTGGCAAGGCAACATCTACATTTTTCAGACTGATAAAGAAAGTCTGTAAAAATAACTATATGAGCGTACAAAAATGCAGACTTATAGGGCTGGCTTGCATGGTGATTACACTACACTATGTTTCTGAATTCTGGACTCTTTACTCTCGACAGGAAAGAAAATTGAACTCTTTTAATATGAGATGGCTTTGAAATATTCAAGGCATATCATGAAATGACTATGTAACAAACAAATGAGTACTTGAGAGAGCAGAAATCTCCCCCTCCCACCTTTTCCCCCACCCAATGTACACTCTCCTAATGCAGAAACATCTTTGTTGGCTGGGCCACATCTGTCACATGGAAGATGGTCTAATCTCAAAGGATCTCCATTATGAAGAGTTGATCTCTGGGAATAAATTAACTGAATGATCCTAATTGCAATATAAGGATGTCTATAAGCAAGAATTGAAGGCTCTTGACATAAGAATATGAACATGGGAAATAGTTGCCAAAGACAGAGTTACCGTGAGAAAGGAAGTGCAAAGTGGACTGTTATATTATGAGCACAGTTTGATCAAATAACCTGAGGAAAAGAGACTTTTGCAATCTCATCTCGAGAGACCAGCTTAACATTTAGGAGTGAGAATTATGACAGAGATTGTCATTCATGTATCAGACTTCACAATCACCAACAGAGCTGTGAAGTACCTATCCAGCTGCATAGCTCTATAGACTCTCTGGACCAAAATATGCCTAGCATATTACTCTTATTTTCAAGATACTTATGTAAACATTCAATTGTTCTACAAATTACTAAGTTAAAAGAAACTATAAATAAGATGCCCAGTTCTAAACTAAAATATCAATAATTCAATGACAGTCATAAGTAAAATAAATAGCTTATATTTCACATTCTAGACAACTAAATATATACTATTGCTTGCAATTTATTTTAATCCACTATAAATGGATTATTGAGAAATGAATTAATCTAGCAATTAAAATGTTTAATTGGGGCAACAGGAAAAGGGTGAACTCGCAATTAAGCACCTGATAGAAGATAATGCAAGCAATGATGACGTTCTTGTTCATACCGATGGGTCTGTTCAGCGTGGTGAGAGGTCAGGTTGTAGTTTCTTGGCAAGCACGCATGGTAGGCTTGTTGCAGAGCAAAATGGAGCATATTAGACAACTACTTCCAGTATGTGGATGGAGGTTGAGGCAGTTACTGCTGCCCTCCATTGGCTCTCTGGTACTCTGTTCACTGGGATAGATATTGTTTCGCACACTCAGTCGGTGCTTTGGAAGATCCAGAATGACAGGTTGCAGTATGAGTGAATGTTGTCTATGGAGGTTTCCAACCTCCAGAGACTCACGTTGGTCTACTGTCCTGGTCATTCGGATGTTTGCGGCAACAAGAGAGCGGACATGCCTGCATCAAAAGCATAGATTATTGAGGAGTTTAGGATTGAAAAGGGGGATGTCTTCGGTTTCTTGGCAACCTACTGTTGAATGAAGACACTAAAATTGACATTGAATCAATCCAGCAATTTATGGAGTTTGAAATTACACATTGTACAAGTAGAGTTTGATGCTTGAGAGGCAGAGAGAGAAGTATGTTTAACCAGTGAGCCACAGTAACCATCAGTATGCATACCCTTAGACATCTGTTGGGGGAGACTGAGCACCTATATGACGGCCTAGAGTGCTGTGATGTCAGTTCAGTAACCCATAACCAATAACCGCTAATCCCCAAATTTCTATTTCCTATTTTTTTTACCTTTGAATGGACATTCTCCATCAGTAAAGGTGATGTCATCAACACAATATCCCCTGGAAGCCATTGCCAATAATACCTTTAAAAGCGACCTGGAAATAATAAAACATTGACAACTTTTAAATGGTGATTGATTTTTCAATATAAAGTCAATTTAACTTTATTACGCACATATTTTCAACTTTCAAAATATTATCATCATGATAGTTGTTACAAAATACAAATTACAGCATACAAAATAGTTGTTTTGCCAGAATATTATACTCAGTACCTTAGATACATGAAATGAGCTCAAATATGTTCATGTTATATGCTCTACACTCAGTTAGCTCTCTTCCAAACCGGTAATTGTAATTTCAAGCAGTAACTCTCTTTCAAACCGAATATTCTGACTCCAAGAAGTTTCTCAAAATACTTGTTCTAAAATCATTAGCTACCAAATTGAAAACTATGTTGTGGTTGAATGAATTTAAAAAACAATATTTTTCACCAAGTAATTGTATACACAAATTCATTCATTCGCTACATTTCCCTCTTAAATTATGTTTTAGCTTAACAAATATGGCCCACAAAGGGTAAATAAACATAAATACTATAAAGTAAGTCTAAAGTATAACATTATATATAAAGATAAAGACACGTTGATTTACTTTCACAAAATTTTACTGCATTAGTAAATACACAGTGTTCACTATACAAAAAAAAGGCATGCATTAAAAACTAACATTGGTATTGGAAAAATGTGAGCCTGACACTACACTCATACGTGTATTCTGAGTGATTCAGATTTGGAGTATTATCCAGAAGGTGGAGGCTGGTTCGGTGTGCCCATTAGTTCTCTCTGTTATTCATTGTCACTTAGAGATTTTTCCACCAACAATTGGAACAAGCATCTATTGTGCATTCTTATCATGACCATGTCACTAATTGTCATGGTAAACCTTTAGATAATGAGCGTGGAACATATTTAAATATTTGTTAAACTGAAGATTATTTCAAGCAGAGAATAAATATTTTTCTCAGGTGTATTAAAAGCTTGCTATGGATCAGAAAGCACTGTGGTCAATTTATAACAAATTTTAATTTAAATAAAATATGATGCTCAGTGCAGACTATGGTCAAATTGGTTAAATTCTATAATGCTTTGAGTATCTCCCAATAAATTAATGTGCTAACTAATTTGCAATAAGAAGTGCAATCTTACATGATAAAGCTGGTTTGGGTAGGAAACTGTTACTTCTGAAAGCAGCCAGCCAGCAGATTGGTGCCCAGCAAGAGACCATATTGATTGGAAAGCAGTCATTGTTGTATTTCCAGTCATGATGCCAAACTGTAGTTGACCTATATCTGGTCCGTTCATACTGAACCAGAATCTAACACATTGAGGTGTAGTGCTGGTGAGAGTTGGACTGATTAAGTAAGCAAAATCTCCTTGTACACGAGGTGAACTTGCATCCACATGATAGTACTGACCTGCAAATATTCATTCACGTAATGTGAACTTGACAGTGAATAAACAATACATAAAGTATTCTTCAGTATGTCTTTCACTTCAAAATGTAAATTCTTAACAAAAATATTCAACACAACAAATATTTACAAAGTATACATATGTCTTGTGTCAGATGGAATTCCTAGCAAAGTGTGTGTTATGGTTCAAAATGACACAAAAACTGTGTAAATAGCATACAATAACCTAATGTATGTGTAATTAACTCATACATCATCTACAATTACTTGTATCTTATCTAACAACAACATTTAACCACAGAGACACAGACACAAATTCATTGACCATTTCTATAACAATTATGGATTTGACATAAGATACTCTTCTTCTTCATTCATTCTAAATGTGATATCTTTTTAAAGGGTTGTACTTAATGTGTTTTAAAGCTGCTTATTATTCTGTTGCCTTTGGTTTACTTTCATATTTTATGTTGACTAGAAATTACCTACAGTTAGAATTTTCCCTTTTCCTTATACTGTTCCTTTAATAATAGTTTCAACAAGACCCAAACATCTGGTAATGTGTCCATACAAATGTAGTTTCTTCTTCATGAATGATAATTGTATGGTCCAGATTTCTCAATACTGAGTTCATGAACTTCTTGGTTTGTGACATCCAGTCCATGTGTCATAATATCTAGCACTCTGTAGAAAAATCCAATTTTTATTGCTTATATTTTATTCATGAATTTTGCTGTCAGTGTCCAAGTCTCACAGACATCAGTAAAAATGAATGTGACACTCTGAAATGAGTTTAGTGCTACTTGAGAGGTTTTTACATTTCAATGGAGGCTTTAGGTGAGCCAATTATGTTGTTGTAGAAGTTGTCTTGTTAGAATATCTGGTTTAAATCCTTCACCACTGATAATTGTCCCAAATAATTTTGTTTTCACCAATTCTAATAAATATATATATATATATATATATATCTTTTTTACATGAAACCTATTGTAATATCTGTTATTTGTTTGTCAGCATTGGTCTTCATACTATATTTAGTAGAAAACATGTCCAGTGAGTTCATCAGTTGATATTGTTCCTGTCTATACTCTGGTAGTCAATTTCTATCATCTGAAAATTTTAGATTATAAATGTTTTTCCCATAGTGCTGACTGTACACTCCAAATAGATCCACATGTGTCTAATTGGAATACAATTTTATGTTTGATAAAATCTTAGCTGTACACTTCTTTGTCTTTAGTAATGAAATGTAATGACTTAATAACAATGTACCAGAGAGACAGTCCGTACACCAACTGAAGATATCGACCATATGATGAACAAATATTACAATAAAGAAATTCTTTACAAAACCTACCATATGTAGTTCCTAGTGTGTGATCATTGTCGGGCCTGTACCAAAGACATAGTTGTGCCACTTTGTTTTTGCCAGTCAAATGTATCTATTGCTGGGCTACCTTGTTTCCAGCCACAATCACCATAATCAAAAGCACAGTTAGGACCATCTGAAAAGATATTGAACAGCTGCAAATTTCAGAATCACTAAGAGCTAGAACAAACTTAGTAATAAAAACTTTCCTATATGTATCAGGAAAGAAAGCTGTATAAGTATGCAGACACAAATAAATACGGAGAGATGTATTTATCAATACCACTTATCAAAGTGAGTACTTAAAATTTGTGTTTGACCGTTACACTAGAATTTTGATAAAAATCAATTCCCTCTTCAAATGCTATATAAGCTTCAAGTACTGATATCTTTTGAAAAACAAAACATGAAGACTACAAATAAATTGTATTGACCTAGAAATGTCTGGCAGTACATTCAGTCAAAATTTCATGGTGCTACCAGATGTCATTCATGAGTTTTCAATGTTATGGACAAACACAAATATAAACTATGAGTTTATAATGTATATTATATATATATCTTGAACATGAATTGATTACTATAGAAATGAACTGCTTCTCAAAATTTACTAAAATTGTATGCTCATACTAACTCTGTATTGGACATTTGGAATTGGGCACGACTCTTATGTCATCAATGGCAATATCACCCAGATAGTTGACACCTCTGACACCTTCAATGATGAAAGTAGTATCAATGGTATTGTAGCTGATGACTTGAACTTCTAATAGCTGCCACTGATTACCATGGTTACCACTCTTGGATGCATATTTAGTTGTGAGGCTGGTAGAGCTCTGAAAAATTATTAAATTATAAATTAATTCATATACAAATTGTTTACATTACTTAAGTTGTGTAAAATGAGCATTTAACATAAACAATGACTAGAAATTCCACTACTCTTTCCTACCGCCCAATGTATAAGAGCAGTAAAGATGCTAGTTCTTCACAATACAACAGTTGAAGTAAAAACCACAACAAAAGACATAATTATTGTAATACAATAAGAACAATATATAATTGGGATGTACTGAATTTTGCTTCACCTATTCTGTGGCAGACCAAGAAAAGATGGGTTGATGGAGTTACAGACATCTTAAAACTCCACAATACCACACCATATCAAGCGACCGAGCGTGCATTATCTCGAAACCGATCATCAGTTAAACCTGCTACGCCTAACGGCAAAAAAGCAGAGAAGGACAAAAGAAAGAAAGAATTCTGTGGCACACAAAAATTGTACAATGAGTAAACCTACTCATATAACATAGCATTATTATATGACACTATCTATTTTAGCCACTCCATTTTGAAAAGGTGCAATGACTTGGATGCTGTATTGAAATGATGAGGTATGATGAGGACACCTTGCTCCTGGTAGATTCAACTAAAACTAAACATGCTACTGAGATAATCCAAACAAAGAGGGTTTCTATGTCCTCCAGATTCAGGACAAGGATAAAGCTAACAACACAAACCCAGAAAAATGGAATGGCTACAGATTAGTTTCGTTTAGTAGTTTAGTCATCCGATCATCATGACTACACATCAAACCAATTATTCCATAAGTGCTACAATCTCCTCCTCAGTTTGTCTTTCAGTGTGTGGCAACTTGTTGACACTGGATCTTTGTGGGTTTACTATTCTTCTTTGGCTGTCAGTATAGTGCTCTTATCTAGCTACACCACATTTGACTTGGTATTCTTGCAGTCTAGTTAGGGTTGTAGATTTACCACTATTACTTGAATCATTGACACATCCTCTCTCCCTTAGGGAACACAGAACATCAGCCTGGTCCATTGCTCGCAAGCTTTTTACAGCAGCAATACCTGCAAACCTATTGGTGCATTCATTTCCCCTTACATCTGCATATCCTGGCACAAAAGTAAAACTTAATTTTGCCAGCCTAGATCTTTTCAGTGACTCCAACCATTGTCTCAGAATCCAGCTTGTTTCAATCTTCCTAAGCACACATATTGAGTCATTGAGAAAACATGCATGAATAAAAGTCTGCGACTCCAGCTAGACCATCGCTTTAGTTGCTGCCATGATTTCCATAGTAAGACTGCTTGTAGTTATGGCAAGACCACCACTGTCTGCTTTCACACCATCTCCTCCAACTTGAGCAGTGAAAGCACATGCCGAATCACTGACCCATCTTTGTAAATAATTACATCGCCTCAGCGAGTTCTACAAAATTAACGCCTGAAATTCTGCCTCCACAACCACTGGGTTTTTTGTCTGCATTCTTTATCAAGCGTGATATATAATGAAAATGTTGTATTGATTTCTGTTGGCATTTGCATCCATTCTTCACTGTGATAAATGTCTTCAAGTGAATAAACCTGTTGAATACAGTTCTACAGCCTGACCCATCCAAGATTTTTCTCTTTTTAACCTATTTCCTTTTTCACTCCTTATTTTCATGTGCAGGGGATGTTGTGTGTCAGCATTGACTCAAGGATATGACTGTGCATGGCATATCATTGCCTAAAGAAACTGCAAGAAGAAAAACTACTATAATTAGACAAATATATACTTGTTTGTTCTGCACAGCTTTAACATATAGCATCCTAAATTCTGAAATGTCTATAAACATTCATCAAATATTCACATTGCTCAACTAGTCATTTTCTAATAAGATAATTATTATTTGTACTTACAGATTTAATATAAACATTCAATGAACCCACATGAGGACCATACATGTGATAATAAAACTGTAGACAATTGTAATTAGCTCCAGGTAGAGCTGATGATACAAGCCAGGCTGTCATATTTTGAGACTGGTTAGGGTTGGAGACATATGTTGACGTGATATAGAGGTACCAGCCTGAGTCTGAGGAAAATATTAAAACATAAATATCCACAAACTTTTGACTTTATAAAAAAGTACTATAGACTATATTAACACATTCCACATTAACTGCTGTAGAGTGCACCACAACATGATTGTCTATTAAAATACCTAACTGCTGCACTCTGCGCAAACAATTACAAATAATTGTACAGCATCTGCATAAACCATTCTTATCGTATTTGATAATAATTGAAGTATTTACCTACAAAACAATATATTGTTTGTTAGTTTGTTTTGTTTGCTTGTGGTCCCGAAGGTCCAGGGCAGGCGCATCTGAAATTTTCGGCCTATGAAGATGTTTATGTCTGTCTCACCTGACAGACCCTTACACTTTCTCATTTTGCATCGTGTGTTCAGCACTCTTTAATGATCATTTTTAAGCCAAGACAATATATAATTCATAACAATTTATTGACTAAGTAAACTACATCTTAATATGTACATACATTCAAGGAATAAAAATGTAAACAAAAATACAATTTGGAGATAACGCGTTTGCCAATTCTGTAGTGATTGTGTTAAAATACAAATTAACATTAAAATACAAAGAATTATAATATAATGCAGCAATGTTGGATGCAATTTTAGGAGACTAGAATACAATAAAAGATCATTCTAAACAGCATTTAAGTAGAAAGAGAAAGAGCAATGCACAGATCAGACATCATCAATGTCATAAGATAGGATGTTCAAAAGATTATTTTTTTTAAAAACATATGAATCCACATTTCTATTCCAGAGTTAAGGAGATAAGAGTGAAACAGAGCTGCTGGACATGAACACTTTACTACGGGTAGAAGAAGTTTGATTAATCAACATAGAACAAGGGTGATCTGTCACTTTAATCTGATGGATAAGTTAAGGAGGAGATATGAGCACTATGGACCTATCTGAAGTGCAACGATAATGATCCACATTAATCCCTAAATAAAAAGAAAGGATAAAATGTCATTAAAGAAAAATGATTACCTAAATGCTATGCAAAGATAAATAAAATAACCCTAAAACAATTAAAAATGAAAATCGTGGCATATCCTTTACAGGATGTTGCCATCAACCACAGTCAACGAGTCATCGATTTTCTAGGTACCACTTATATGTTCAGTAGTTTGCCATTGCTTTCTGAACGGTTAGGTCTATTTTTACAGTTTGTAAAAATCCATGGGGAACGAAACTACCCGCAGCAGAGTTTGAAACAGGTACTCTTAGGTTAGGTTGTGATTGAGCTCACTATCACTAAGCCACAGATGCCCACAAAACAATTACATAAGTTAAATACAAAGGACATTACAAGTGTAAAGTATCGCTAAATGCCTTGTGGCACACACAATTTCTTGGTTATTGAACTGACATCATAGCAATCTGGGCAACATGTAATTCAAAACTCCTTGATTCTCTGGATAGTTTCAATATAAATTTTAGTGTCTTCGTCCAACAGATTTTCACAGAAAAACCAAAAAGTATCCTAATATCCATCGTCAACTCCCCAAAGATTGGTGTTGTTGACACAAGTCTGTTTGATCTCTCATTGGATATTTTATGGGTATTTTTCATGTTGTCAAACCTGACTTCTAAGAGAAGTCTTATGTTTTGCCAAATAATCTTTTTTGTTTTGTATGCAGATGTGAGTGATAAAAGGTGAACAGTTTATGAAAAATCTTTATTTGGTCATTATCCAGCATTCTGAAATGTATAGTAAAATGGCAAGATAGGGCTTCAATATAATCTGAACTTTTCTTGCTGTATATACTTGAATTCTAGATCTATTTCATCATCTGTAACCAGATGTGCTAAAACATCTTCTTCTGTTTCATCTTAGTGTGTTACTATCTTGCCGAAATATATTGACTTCTTCTTTTGTCATCACACTGCTACCGGGTTGTTTCCCAGTCTCCTGGATGTTAACTGCTCCATATATTTCAGTGTTTGGTCTCCTAGATACATAAGTTGATAATTTGGATTATGTGTCACAATTTTGTCTCTATTTATACTTCTATTGTAGGGTTGTTTAGCACAATGGTTTTTTTTTTCTAAAATATTTTATGAACAGAATGAGGCAAGCCTATAACTTTTTAGAGGCAAGAACATTTATGATTTCATAGATGAAAAGTAAAACATGTCTAACAGACAGTGTGAAGTTAGAACATAGGAATCAGTACAGAAGAATATTGTATATCAAATAATGGGAGCAATGTGGTTTCTATATGATGTGGTACTGTATATGATGATGACAAAATTTATCTCTATCTCTCATACCCAGCATTAAACAAAAACATACAGAGCATCAGGATTGATTGTAATATAAGACTGCATCTTTAAACACTAAGTTTTAGATTTCTTCTCTCTTGCATCTGACCTGTCCTCACATCATAATAGAACACTTCAAGAAGAAATTGCATAACAATATAGTAAACTATTACATTGATTTTTTCAATAACTTTATCTTTCGCATTTCATTTCAGTCTGAGAATTGGGATATCATTAAGGTTAAACATGAAGGCTGTGTTAAATCCTTTATGAGCTTTTGCAGATAGGTAGCTTATGAAGCTGTTTGATTTACATGACAATGTTGCTAGGCAACTGCATATACCTTATTATACATCTATCCCAGCATAGTAGGCTGCTGTTTGCTGATTTTTTTCTCATTATAAGGTCCTAGAAACCACACAGAACATCAACATGGAAGAAACTTTTGTACTTACTGGACAGTGTGGTATGGTCTGTGATAGGACCAGTGGCAGATGAACCTTTTGGACCCTGAGCTCTAAACCAATCTAACTTGTCCAGTACAGTCTCCTGTTTCCAAGTGCACAGGTCCTGTTCAAAGCTGCAGTCATATGTTGAATGTGATACTGAGGAAATAAATAGTTTTATCACACTGAATTATTAAAAAATTTAATGTGAAAATAATATTTCATAATTGGATTAAGATATAATCACATATGATGTAAAATAAACATCCAATATCGCAGTGTGTTGCCAGGGCTTGCAAGGGAAGCAAAGAATAGTAACACTGCAACCTACAAGGCATATCATAAGAGGCGACTGATGTAGGGGCATGCAGAAGCTACCCTAGTAAATAAAAGCGTTGCAGAAATCGGATGTGCTGACCTACTTGTAGGCGCATAGCTGCACTACTTACAATTGCTCTTAGACTTAGATCACATATAGATCAGAAAGATTGGTTTAACAAGTGGTTGATATGGAGCGCTCAAAGAAGAAGACAAACATCATATATGCAATTGACAAAATGCTGTGTATATATGGGTATGTTATGTATGTCATAAAAAACATAATCTCTACATATGAGATGTTGATTGTGTAAGAAGTGGTTACAATGAGCTAACAAATAATGTGGTGAACACAAATATTGCAAGTAAAAAGAACAGAATGATATAAAATAAATAATCTGTAGTTAAATAACATGCACTTGCTGTTCAGTCATTGTATATGTAAGAGAAAATCAAAATGTAGGATAAGAATTAAATACTGAACACTAAACCTGTTCTGTATCTAAGATGAAGAATTAAATATGTGGTATTATGATGAACTATATGGTAAATATTTTGCTGAGATGCTGGATGTGGATGTATGTAGAGAACTTTAAAATCCATTAAAAAAAACATTTTGTTATAAATGTATGAACCAAGAGAGAAGTCTGAAAAATGCAATTATAACAAGATTTATTACTTGATGAATGTACAATCCAAACTTTTTAACCCTTAGAACCTGGGCTCCTGATATTTGTGGATTGTATGTAAGCACTGCATACCTGTCTTGAGTAGGCTGTCCATGTTTCTGAGCCATATAGTAAAGAATTTATTACACAGGCTCGATATATTTGGATCTTCGTCTGCAATGTCAGTTTTGTGTTGTCCCACGCTCACTTTGATAGTATGCGATATATATATATGAGATATATATATGAGATTATACATACATATACAGGGTGTTCAAGATTAAAGCAGCCCCATTGACAAATCGAAAGTTGCCAGATAATCTATCGCGTTATGTTTATGTACTATTTAAACCGGTTCTGACTAGCTCGTTTACGTCACATTTGTTCATCGCCCCTTCCCGCACTACAATTACATAACATCACATAACCTTGACCTATACTACGTCATAACTGAACCTTCTCATTTTCATACATATATGCCAGATTGACTCCATTCACAGGCTGCTATTATCTTGAACACCCTGTATAAATATATCAGGAATTCTCAACAACCCTATGAGCTTTATGCACTGTCACTGAGATCTTTCTACGTAAGACATAAATCTGAGCACACATGGCTATTCACCAAAGTGCAATGATGATGGTCTGTCTTATCAATCATTCAATTCATAACTATAGAAAGATTATGTTTTTCAACTTACCAAAAGGTGTTGGTGTGGTAGGTGCCATTGTAGGTGTAGTCAACAAAGCATAAGGTTTGGCATTGTAAGGAGTGACTGTAAATGAGAGGAATTATTTCCATGTTATGATTTATAAATGATCATGAATAAGTTGAATAGTGTCATGCAAAATATATTAAACAGACATTCATAATGGCAAATTATAGTTTGAAATGAACATAAACAATAATCTGTGCTTTTTTCATTAAGATTAGAAAAGATACTGTAAATTAGAAATATGTTTTTAAATATAATATATGAACACCTATAACATAATGTTTAGAACATGGAAATGCTAATTAATCTCTTCAAATAGAAAAACTAAGTATCTTACAAGCGCAGCTCAATGTAGTTGAGCGTTTCCCTATAAAATCATCTAGTGCCACATAGCCAGCAGCTGCATTAGATGTTCCTTCTATGCGGATCTGAAATGACAAGACAGCTCACTATAAAAATCATGACTTAGTCGAGTTAAATTCACAGATCACTGCTAAGGTCTTCTTAAAATTATTTAATTTAAAAAAATTAAAATGTTACTTGGGCCATTTAACTGTACTTCCTATTTTTGGTTAACATAATTAAAATATACAAAAATAATTATCTTGATTGTATTTACAAGATTGACACTAGAGACAACAGCTGAACAAATAATGAACTAACCTGACATTTTTATTACATGACGTAGTAGCCTTTGCAAGACATCAAATGACGTGAAAACATTATTATTCAAATATAAATCTATCAATTATTCTTTAGTTAAAAATGAATTCTTGTTACAAGATGTCAAATCATGCAGATACAGTGGATAAAAGGCAAAAGGTCAATCATAGAAATAACAGAGGTAGTGAAAGACCATGTATGAAGCGCACACAAGAGCCTGTTCTAGAAATCTCTTCTTATCCTGTTGCGTCTACCACAGAGAACCACACAAAAAAGTATAACGGGTACAAAGCAAGAGGAAGACAACGCAAAAGATGGAGCGATAGCATCAAGAACAGCCTTACGAAAATGAATATCAGCTTACAAAGTGCCCACCACTTTTATAAAGAAGTAAATGGTGGAAGAGAAGAAGAAGATTCTGTTGCTGTCAGAAAAATAGAATGAGAGAAAGAAGAAGATGAAGAAGAAAATATACATACCAAATAATTAGCTGTCTGAGTTGGAATGGGAATACTGGCATAGGTCCACTCTGTTACAGCATCGGTGGGCATGGACCAGAGTGGCTGTCTGTTCTGGTTGTTGATGTCCGTAACAAATATATTTAATGCTGTTGTCAAAAAAGATATACAATGATTAGTAGAGATGCTACTTTTTTACCCAGAGTATATATATATATATATAATTGCAACAACTGGAGAGGGATCACCCTATTATCAGTAATGACCAAGACTTTCTGCAAAATCATTCTTAATAGAATCAAAGGAGCAGTGGACACAACCCTGAGAGAAGAACAAGCTGGTTTTAGACCTGGGAGAAGCTCCTTAGACCAAATAATTACCCTACAACTAATTTTGGAGGAACATATTGAGAAGCAACAACCACTCATTAAATTTCATCAATTGTAAGAAAGCCTTTGATAGTCTGCACAGAATCTCTCTGTGGAATATTCTGAGATGCTATAGAATACCAGACAAAATAATAAACATTATAAAGAGCCTCTATGATGGTTCACAGTGTGCAGTTCGCACTGATGGTGGACACAGTGACTGGTTTATGGTTGAAACCGGAGTAAAGCAAGGCTGTATTCTATCTCCGCTGTTGTTTGGAGTGGCCATTGACTGGGTGATGCAAAAATGTTGCAACTGGAATCGATTGGGTAGAAAATAGTCGACTAGAAGATTTGGATTTTGCAGATGATATTGCCTTGTTAAGTAGAAACAACCAAGAAATGCAAAGAAAAACAGACAACTTGTCATCTATAGCATCAAAAGTTGGACTGCAGCTAAGCTATGAAAAAACGAATATAATGAAGACACCTATGGCAAGTAATGCAGATGTCACACTGGAATCAAAAATGATAAAAATAACAGAGCAGTTCACCTATTTAGGTAGCAATTTTGATTGCACAAGAAATGTTAAAAAGAAATTATGATACGAATTAGCAAAGCAACATCAGCTTTTAAAAGTCTAAATAAAATATGGAACTGCAAGTTATATAGTATTAAAACTAAATTGCGAATTTTCAATTCAAATATTGTATCAATCCTACCATATGCCAGCGAGAGTTGGAAAATGACTAAAGATATAGAAAGCAAGTGTTATGTCTGCGAGAAATAATGAATATAAAATGGAACGAATTCAGAAGAAGTGATGAAATCAGAGACAAGTCTGGTCAACCACTAGTGACAACTGTTATAAGAAAGAGAAGATGGAGATATGTTGGGCACACCTTGAGGAGAAATGATCAACGAATATCAAAGCAGGCATTGAAGTGGGATGCAAAGGGTTCAAGAAAGAGAGGTTGACCTAGGGAGAGCCTGAAACGAACTTTGCTGAAAGAGGCAGGAAATATCGGTCTCAGTTCCATGGAGGAGATTGAGCGAGTTGCCCAGGATAGAGTGGTATGGAGAAATTACTTGCAGGCCCTATGTACGTATAACGGTACGAGAGGAATTATTATTATTCCTATATACATATATATAATAGTGAAGAAACTCGAGCACAAAAAATATCTGCCAACTTTTCACACTCTTAGTCCTATTTGTTACCAATGGAGCATAGGTATGTATCTTATCACTAACATTTATACTAATTTTTAAATTCAGCATTCCTAAAGGAACAATTGCGTTTAGGGGCCTACCAGACCAATGTGCAACGTATACACGTTCTTGGCAAAGATCAAATATATCACAAAGAGTGATTCAAATTGGTCGTGAAGAACGAAAGCAAAGAAGAAGATAATGAACAGAAATATGTGAACTATAACAAATTGCTTAAACAAATGATAATGAAAAACAAAGAATGAGGTTGTTTGGCGTCTTAATAAGAGTACAACCAAACTCCACTGTATATAGTCTTCTACAGCAGAAAAACAAGAAGAAAGGTGAGAGGAAGACCACAATAAAGATGGATAGATGGCATAGCAGAATCCTGTCAAAAAGAAAAAAATATCTATCACCAAAGACACTAGAGCAGCGCAAAGCAAGAACAGAGAACCATGACACTGGGCAACAACTGATAACAGTTGCATGAATTAGATTAATTACCAATTCAAAGACACTCGCATAGACATTTAAACATAACAACAGATAGATCAAAGTTACAAAAAACATAAATGTAAAAGAAGAAGGGATATAAGGTGGTTGGTTGGAAAAATGAACTTTCAGATATTCACTTAATTCAACAAGTAGGTGGCAATAAAAGACAAGGGAACAAATGATATAAACAGTTGTTATAGAAGCAATAGGTAATTTGTATACTTACTTGCACTTCTTGAAAAAGTGTACCAGAATGTGAAACATTTTGTTCCAATGAAGGCAGGCATAGGCTGACTGACAATGACACCATAGTTTGATTGTAGTTCACTAGCATAGCTCAGTAATAAGAATTTCCCTGGATAAAATACATATATTTCCTTTAATCAAAATGCTACTTGACTCACAAATAATTTGAACTTTCTTAGATAAATTAGACATATATTCAGCTTCACATTGAATTCTGACTAACAGGTATAAAACCTTACAAGATATGTAGAGATATGTTAACAAATGTTGATAGATTCATCAATTACACATGTGCTGTTCAAATTATCCATGAAACAATGCTATCTTTAACCGAAGCTGTGATAGGTAAAAATATTTATATACAATCAAATTTCTATTGAATCATTACCATCTCTAGTCCCCAATGAATGGTCAGAAGATGGTCTACTTGTTCTGGCTGTATTAAAACTAGCCGGAACAAAAGTGCTGCCTGCTGGCGTAGTGCTCCATGTACACATGTCAATTTCAAAAGAACAGGAACCCTCTGAAGTTCCACAAGTACCATCTGAGATAACGATGTCATCTAAAGCAATGTCACTGAGAAATCCTGATCCAACAATGGACTCAAAAACAAGCTGTAAGAACAATCAAATCTTTAAACAGTGTGTTCCAATGCATTTCAAAAAAAAATTAATTAGCTTTAAAATTAAAATGTACAGGTACTTTTTGCACTTCTGCTACACATGAAACTTAAATATTGCAAGTATCTACATGATAATTGATTTCCTGTTTCAAGTGAAACTTTCTATTTTGAACTGTCTTCACAAGTTCTAGTCATAGGGCTTTGTTTTTTTTTCTAGCATCCTTTTCTAATTTTTGCCATGTAACCTTCATCTACCACATTATACTTTTCCATGTGAATTCCAGTTCTGTGTATATATTCTTATGTTGCTTCATTACACATTTCAAAATCTCATTGCTGTCATAATTGGTAGAAATGTGAGGGTTCTTCATGCCTGACTTTGTTATGTTTTATGTTCTAGTTGGCATTTCTGTAACACTATGGAACACTATAAAATCACTGTATACAAAATCTTTCTCTTAACATTAGTCTATATGTGTTAAATCTAGATGCTGACATTAAACAATATAAGAAAACTAGTTATGACAGAGATGAGGTGTTTATGCAGAGTGCTGGAAATATCAAGAAAAAACTGAATTAGGAATGAAGACATCAAGAAAAAAAGTGGATACAACATCAGAACTGAATTTCACCAAGAAACAATAAATTAAGTGGTTCGGCCACATAAGCAGATTACCAACACAGCAAAGCTATTCAGATACAATGGATACAGGGCAGAAGGTAGCCCACACAAAAGGTGGACCATAGAAATAACAGAGGTAGTAAAATACAAGCGCACACAAGATCCCATTATAGGACTAAAATATTATTCTGGTGCTGTAAGGCAAAACATGATTAGAGAAAGATATTTATAAATGCTATCAAACAGACATTCTGCAGATCCTATAATTTGTATTTGAAATGAAGTTTGCGGTATAAAAATAAAATCTAATAACAGTAAAATCAAATTGCATATTAACTCTTTGTGTCCTAGAAAATTTTGGGTGGTAATCACGCTCCGCCAGAACACATTTCTAGCAAAATTGTTCAAAATGGAGTGATCTGGAAATATGCATATAACTTTAGTTCTATGTAAGCTAGACTTATACTGCTGGCATCAAAATATGCAGAATTAAATATGATAATAAATAGTTATATATGTAAATTAGTATTTATTTAGTAAATTATTGTTTCCGAGAAGTGAAAGTTTGTATAATATAAAAGAATTATACTGAGCGATTTCAAACAACGAGAAGTTAATATTCTTTCCCCATTTTCTGTAACAGCATTCAAAATTACAATAATAGGTAATAATGTGGTCTGCTTGTCACAGATGGCTTGTTCAGCACTTTAACGACGTGGAGGACGAAACAACATCTTGTCATTAAACTTTTCACACGAAAGTTCACTTTTTCACAACAGGAAAAATATATTTGCGAATAAAACTATTTCCAAATATTTGAAAATAAATTCTGCCATGCCGTATAGTATATGAATGAAATGGGAGTTATCTGTCCGTTGAATTCTGTAAACAAAAACAGTGTCGGACGTATGGTAGCTGAACAGTAAAACAAAACGTGCATGGACCCAAATTAGACGTTGGCAGCGTGTTTTGGCATAATGAGAGAACTGTTTTCTACGTTGAGAGCGTCGACTGGACGCAATGAGTTAAACAAGCTATGATTATAAATGTGTTTAATAAAAATTGTCACCAGTGATAATATTACATATATCAAAATAAAGTTATCCATTTCATGGATTGAAAGTTACAAAGCTACTCACCTGCCATGACAGTGTTGACTGTACTGTGACTTCATTTCTATACCACTTATCACCCATGTTTCCTGTATGATTAGCTAGAGTGGACTCACTGCCTGGTCCAGTCCTAATTCGTACACTTAGTGTACCCATTTGGGAGCCATACATACTATAGTAGTAAGAGACACACTGACCAGTGGTTGCAGGTTGAGGTCGACCAACCATTCTTATCTTTTCTCCTGGTATAGCTGGACTTGAAGCTTCAGCATAAGCATAATGCCCTAATTGACCACACACATTTGATATTATTAGTTACCAATGAATATAGACATTTCATAGATATATCATAGCAGAGAGAAAAATGTTCAATTTATAAGAAAATGGATGAACATCAATTAAATTTATTCTCATTAAACATAGAAAATATGCCACAAGGACAGTGTAAAATGTTCAGTCAGTCAAGATGCAATGCAGAAATGCTGAACAGGAAAATAAAGACAAAATGTATCCGCAAATGAAAGCATAAACTTGCAAAAGTATTCAGTACAGTATATGATAAGAAGCTTTTAATACTGATCACACATCTACAATAAAAAAAATATAGAAAGTAGCATGTATAACCTTGAACTGTTTGATAAGTGTGATCATTTGTTGGTCCTGTATTAGAACTAGCTGTTGTGAGTTGCCATCTTTGCCAGTAAACAAGTGTTTCAGGACCATAACCACACATATCTGTCTCAAAGTCACAACGTTTTGCACTGGTATCAGAGCCTGAAAGACACACAAATTAACAAGATTTCACAAACATGATTATATGTACTAAAACATGAATACAAGATATTCAAAAGCACAAATTCCACAGACTATATGTTAGACACTCTAGTTATATCATCATCAAGTGCCATGCAAGCTGACATAGGTTATCATGTTCTTCTAGAACACTGTCTTTTGTTCTAGTTATGAGTTCTGATATAGTTTTCATGCTGTTTCATGATGTTAAGCTGTCAACATCTTGTTTTTCCACTGTAACCTTTATCTTTCTTCCTCTATATCTTGTTTACAATAACAATGTATTCAAGTTTCTTTCTTCCCATAGCATATCCAAAGCATGTTAATTGTTTCTTTCTGATATGCTTTATAAGCAATCTGTTCTCACTTGCTTTCGTGAAAATCTTATAATTTGTCATCTTTTCTATCCAAGATATTTCCATTATTCTTCTGTCAAACCAAATTTCTGCAGCTTAAAATAATTTACTATTCTTGTCATTGATTGTTCATGATTGTCCATATGACAAAACTGGTTCTACATAGCATTGTAATGATCTTTTTCTCAATTTCCATGACATATTTTTATTACAAGTTTTTCATCTTCCAGAAAGCTGCCCTAGATTGGTTGATTCTACTCTTAATTCTTGTATTTATCATATGTAATTGTTGTACCTAGGTATTTCAACTACTTTTCTTGTTTATATCACAATACATATGTATGGTAATGTATCATGGACAATTAACAAGCAATCAATAAGATCATTGGAAGCCACAAAGATGTGGTTTTACAGAAGAGTGCTGAAAATTCCATGACAGTGAAGAAAATAAATGATGAGGTTTTTAAATAGATCTGCACACAAAGAAACCTTATAAAATGAATAAGAATCAGACAAAGGTTCTTTGGGCATATAATGCAAAGAGAAGGCATAGAACATTTGATGACAACAGGTAAAATCCATGGAAGGAGAGATCATGTAAGACAGAGAGAGAAGATGCTAGATGGTCTGACATCATAGTTTGACAAAAGGTTGACGTCTGAACTGATTAACTGGACCAAGGAAAGAGAGTTGTGGAGACATGATCGCCTATGCCAGCAGGCATGGCACTTGATTGATTTCTTGTATTAGAACTGTCCCTTTATCCTAATTATGCATAACAATCACTTTTGTCTTTTTGTTATTTATTCTGAATACTTTTTGTTGGTTTTTTTTCTTGGTTTTTCTTCTATCATGGTTTCTACGATTATTTGTAGGTCTTTTCATTTTCAGCTATTTAGACAGCATCATCAATATATCTGACATTATTTATATTATGGCCTCCAATTATCATCTCTGGTTTGTTCTCTATTGCTCTTATTATATTTTGTCTGAACAGTGAGAACAGATCTGGCAAAAACATGCATCCTTTCTTAATGTGTTGATATTCTCCTATTTGCTTCTGTATTCTTATAGCGGTTGTTTGTTGCCAGTACACGTTTATAATTATCCTAAGATCTTTACTGTCCATATCCAACATTTTCAACATGATGATAATTTATTGTGCTTTACATTGTAAATTTACATTCATTATTTATAAAATATATTTATAAGTCTCTTTTGACTTCTATTGATCTCTTGATTATTGTTCACACGATATACATTCTGTTGTTTGTTCCTTTTCCTTCGACAAACTCTCTTCTCCAATCTCTGGTCTAGTTTTCCTCTAGATTCTTCTCATGATTATTCTTAGCAATAATTTGGTTACTTGACACTCATTAGACTAATTGTGTGTTGGTCTTCATATTCCATTGACTCTCGTTATATACTGTACTTATTTTAACATCTTAGAAAACAAAATTAATTCAGCTCTCACAAAAATAACTGAGACTAAGCAAACTAAAACAAATTTAATCAATAAATTAACTGGTACTAAGAAAGAGAAAATAAACAAGAGAACATTACTTACTGCAAGTGCCAGTCAACATTCTGATGTCATCAAGACCAATATCTCCCTCATAGCTTATTCCTCTTACTCCCTCAAACAAAATAGTGTATGAACCAGATGTCTGGAATTTAAAATGTTAAAAAATGATTGCAAAAAAAGGAACAATAATTTGTAGCCTTAAAAATAGAATGCCCTGACATTAATTATTACATGACACTAAAACCATAATGTGCATCTATGAATATAAGAATATAAACTGTAATACATACTTATAAGCAAATATAAGATGAATTTATATAAATATTGATAGCACTAAAATACAAATTAATTAATTCAGTAGTTGCATGTCACTAATAGAGCTTTGCTCCCAATACAGTTTTCCTAAAAGCTGATCTCTATCATACACTTAGTACTCTACATCTGATGCATTCATTTACAATTCACCTATCACATCTTGCACTCATCTTCTCCTTGGCCTTACCCTCATTTATCCTTCCATGATTGTCTTTTTCATGTCATTGTATTTTTTATTACCAAAATACTTCATCATTCATTGTCTTATCTGATTTCAACAGAGAAAACAATCTTTTTTTTTTGCTGAATTCTTGTATTATGAATTTTTGCATTATTTTTTTGTGCACAAGATATTCTAATGATTCTTCTATAACATTTCAATTCAAATATGTAAATATATTTCTCAGCTGATTTGCTAAGTGTTTGGCAATAATATACTGAATGTTTGAAAAAGAAATTATCAATAATATGACGACTACTGTACACCTACATGCAAGTCTTGACATGAATGTTAGCTATATACATTATTACATCAGCACATAAAGAGACCAAAATCAAACTTTGGAGATGAGATATTTCAAGCAGGCTGTTCAAGGAATAAGAAAAGAGAAGTTTTGCAACCAGACACTGTATCAAGATCTCACAGCTAAAACCATACAGACCAGAATACAATTGTTAGGTCATGTCTGCAGAATTAGAGAACTAATTATTGCTACAAGAATGGGAGACCAAGAGTCACGTAACTTGACCTTCAGGAAAACCCAGAGTGCAATGGAGGAGACAGTCTCTGACTGACCAAGACTTGGACTGAAAGGGGTCAAAGAGCGACAGCTCAAAGGACAATGTGGTGTTCTATCTGGATTAACTCTACATGCTAGAGTAGAAAGGAAGCTACTAAGTAAAGTATGAGTATAATGAATGTATCAAACATACTGGTAAATCTACTGCTGCTTCGTTCCAGTCACTGCCTTGGTTTTGATGACGTGTCCATAACAGCACTCTGTTCTGGCCTTGTGATTTTGTGTACATATTGAGTGCATTAATGCTGGCACCATACATATGGTACCAAAATATAAGGCATATTGCACTTGAACTGTTTGGAAGTAGAATATACTTGTTTAACATTGTTAGTATTTACCTCATACATGAAATATGATACCTGAACTGTTCTTCTTCTTTGCGTTCATTCTTACGACCAATTTTAATCACTCTTTGTGATATGTTTGATCTTCGCCAAGAACGTGTATACGTTGCACATTGGTTTGTAGGCCCCTAAACGCATAGACTTCTACACGTTTAGGACATGTGCATCCGATTTCAGTCAAACCTCCTTAGTCACCTCTTACGACATGCTGGCAGGTAACAGTGGTTCTATTCTTTACACCTCAATTTGGGCCCCAGGAACCACTCGGCGACCTGAACTGTTAAAGTAAATGGCATGACTGTATACAATTAAGAAATGTAGGTACTGTACCACACTGAAACTATGAAAAACCATAGAACTAGTTTATCCAAAATATTGTAACAGGATAATTTGGTGATAACTATTGCTTTCTTGGAGTATATTCAGAATCCTACATTATGAGAAAACATGACTAATTAAAAATTTTCAGCAATATGAACGAAAACAGGTATATGGCAGTTTTACATTAGTAAGGAAAATAACCATCAAATATGAAAAATAAAAACTATCATATACTTGTTTTCACCCACATATTCAGTTTTACTGCAGCTTCTCCCAGGTTTCATCCAGTTCAGATCTGATCCAGTATGACCACCTCAGATTTGTAGGCTTCCATACATCGTCTTATTTAACATTTGAGTAATGTTGATGAAAGGATGTTTTACTCCAGGACGCAATTTCATCTCAAGAGACCTGTCTCAGCATTTGGGTGTGAGAGTTGTGACAAAGACTGTCCTTCCCATATTAGACTTTACAGTCACCAACAAAGCTATAAAGTACCTAAGCACCGTCATAGCTCTATGTCTCTTGTGACTAAAAGAGGTCTACTACTGTAATGTTTAATAATGATTCAATTTATTTATAAATATTTTAGACTAAGTGAAGATCATGTTTGTCATTTTTTTCCCAAAATCTTTTGTTTTTACATAGAAATTAATGATAAAACGAATCTTAAAATTTGTATTTCCAAAAACAAATTTGAAACAAATGCTAAATGATGTTTTCTTAGATGGTGCAGGCGATTTTTCCCCTTCTCAAAGTTGATTTAGCTATTGTTTCACCTGTGCTGACTCATGAAGCACTAAATTTATGCTGTGTGAACTGAGATAATAAACAAATAAAGTCTGCAAAAATAGTCTTGGCTAGCAAATATGTTATGGAAAACTATTAGTGGATGGTCGCTATACAAAACTTCCTGCAAATCATCAACTAAGTGAAAGAGTGTATTTTTCCTGTACAATATTTTTGCTGCAAACTGTGTATATAAAAATAATGCCTAAATATAATCAATAATTAATTTCTTATTTCATTGAACAAATGATGCTGCTGATGCAAGTCTGTCCATTCTCTCAATGCATCAACACACAAATGTCCAGGAAAGTAGATCGTCATAAGCTATGGAGGCTTGAAACTTTGATAGAAGATATCCTCTCATACCACAGTCTGACATTTTATATCTTTCAAAGTACCAATCGAGAGTTGGACAAAATAATCGACCCAGTAAACAGAATCCCAGAGAGCCATTGGAGGGTAGCAGTAATGGCATCAACCTACATCCTTATACTAGAAGTAGTTGTCCTGTATGCTCCATGTAGCTCTGCAATGCCCCTACCATGAGCGCTAGCTAAGAAATCAGAGTGACATCTCACCATAATGCACAAACCCATCCATATGTATACATCATCATCACTTGCATTATTTGCTATAGCTACTTAATTGCCAAATCAGCTTTCATATTGATCCAATTTCTACATTTCCTTCCAAAAGCAATGATACTCGTTCTTATCCAGGAGGATTCATTTTCCCCCTTTCAGCAGGTAGCAATTGTGATGACCTTGATTAATTGTTCCCTCAGCTTGGGCCATCCATGAACATACCAAACTTGATTCTCTTGCCTTTAATATCATCAGTATTTCTGTGCAGTAGGTGTCTTGAAAGTAACCCGCATATATGTTTTGGCTTAGGCAATAGCATGACAAGAAACTAGTGACAGGATGCAAAGCATGTAATACAAGCAACACTAGTGCAACCAGGACTATACACATGCTTTAATTCTAAACATGTTCCTGTCACTCCCATTGTGATATTGTGATAATGTCAAGTCTTAAATCTACAATGGACAGAATGAGTTGATGGAACAAAAGGACAAGTAGACCAGGTTTTAGGTGTGCGGTTACCATAACCTTGAGGGTTACAAGACCATGCTTGCAACACTGTATAATTTGTTTGAAAAATAGGCTGCGACCAAAAAGATCATCCCAAGACATCCTGTCACAATGCTTAATAGCCTGCCCATCAAAGAAGACTCTAGGTCAACAACAACTAAAATGATCCCATTATCATTGCTGACCACACAATAGAAGCATGCAATTTTTCAAATTTGGGCAGCAATATTAGCAAAGATGGTGAAACACACCAAAATGTAAATGCTAGAATTTGAAAAAAACTAGGTTTTCTGTCAACTCTCTCTGTCTACTTTGGAACTTAACACTTCTTTCTAAGAAATACGTTTAGACTGTTTAAAACAAGTGTAAAGTCTGTTCTGTTCTATGTCTGTGAGCCATTGCATGTCACCAAGAATGTTACATAAAATCTGTAGACATTTTCTTACAGATGTCTCTATTGCATAATAGATAGCAGATGGTCAGAAGTGTTAACAAATACAGAGTTATGGAAGAGAACAGGGCAGAAAATAATACAACTAGAAGTTAAAGGGTGAAAATAGTGATGGAATAGATACACACTCATGAAATAACCAAACAACATAACTACGAGGGTGAGTCAATAATTAAGTCACACAGTTCTGTGGTATGGCAGGTAAATGTAGTTGGTGTTTTCTAAAGGTGTCATTAGATGAAAGCAACATCAAACTTTATATTCCTGTTTGTAGGTGTCTCATGGGCATGCACAGCATATAAACAAAAAGGTGACTGTACCCAGGAGTGTACAACCAAAGAGCAGCATGCTGTTGTGCTTTTTTTGTGGCAAAAGGACTGTATGCACTTCCTGTTTGTGCAGACATTTGTTTGTGCCGTAAAGCGGTGCATAGCTGGGCAGAAAATTTTCTCAAGAACGCACTAAAACCGTTGATGAAATCCGATCTGGTCGTCCTGTTGTGAATGCAACAGAAGCATCTGTGCATCAGATGGAGATGATTAGAGGTAACAGGCGAGTAACGATAGACTCTGTAGCATCTACAATAGGGTGCTCACATGGTTCAGCATACAGCATAATGCATGATTGATTGAAATTTAAGAAAGTGTGCTCAAGGTGGGTATCCAGACAATTGATAGAGGAACACAAAATGAACCAATTTGGCCTGTCCTTGCATCATCTCTGTCAATACGAAGATGAAGGAGAAGACATGCTGTACAGAATTGTTACTGGGGATGAATCATGGGTGCATCACTACCAGCCCAAATCAAAGCGTGCTTCAATGCAGTGGAAACATCCTTTTTTGCCTTGTGTCCAAAAACTTAAGGTTACGCCATCAGCAGGGAATGTTTTGCTGACGGTGTTCTGGGATTGTCAAGGAGTGCTTTTAACCAATTTCAAGAAGCAAGGTGACAATGTGAATTCTGAATTGTATTATGAAGTTCTATCAATGCTTCATGATGCAATTCGAAGAAAACATCCAGGACTGTTGACTATAGGAGTGTTGCTTCTTCATGACAATGCCAGACCACATATGGCTCGATTAACTCAGGAGAAAATGAACCAACTAAGGTGGGAAGTTCTGGAACATCCACTTTACTGTCCCAACTTAGCCCTTAGGAATTTCCACCTTTTTGGCCACTGAAAACTCACCCTGCAGGACACATTTCGTGAATGACGCCGAAGTTGAATATGAGGTGAAAACGTGGTTTAGAAAACAGAGCAAGCATTTCTTTGCAGATAGTTTGGGAGGTCTGATAAAATGATGGGATAAGAGCATCGATATTGGTGGAAATTATGTTGAGAAATAAAGGGACAATGTATGTATAAAATTAAACTGGTTTCAAGTTGTTATCATATTTAGTTATTTTTCTACATTCATTTGTGGCTTACTTATTGACTTCCCCTCGTAGGTATGCACTTTAGTGAAGCACAAAAGGACAAGAGGGAAGGAAAAATAATATATGGTGAAAAACTGCAGCAGAGCTCAGAGCAATAAAAGTCTCATAAAGTTTTTGGAAAAGTAGCAGTTGCAGTTTTATGTTCTATGGGGAACAAAAAGATTAATTAGTGGTAGTAGTAACTTTTCTAGTGCTTAATGAAGTCTAAGTATTTCTAGCATTACAATGGTGCTCTAGTTTTGTCATATATTTCATAAGAAGTGAATAAAGCAGCTTACCCTTGTATTACTGGGCTTTCAATAACAGCAGTGTCATTGGGAATTCTTGGGCTTGAGGTTTCTATATAGATATAGAAGCCAGCAGCTGAAAGAATAAAAGTAGTAATATATAGTTCCTTTACAACATCTCACTTAACTCTGCTGTCAATTAAGCTTACAAATTAATACAGAACTTATACAGCCTCATAACTACAGCAACCAAACTGGTCATACAATACAAAAAGTTCTGCAAAAAACAAAATGGTGTGCTAATATAAGTAATGCAACAGTGATATTGTTAAGTGATGTGAGTGATCCATATAATTTCAAATATTTAGTAACTAATAAAAATGTGCTTATCAATGCTTGCACATATTTATCTATTTCCTCACATCCTTTTACTTACAAGTCTTAAGAGTGTGATCAACAGAAGGCCCAGTGGTTTGAGTGGAAGTACTGCCTGACATTCTTGTCCAATCAAACTGATCATCATTAGTATGTTGAGTCCATTGACATAAGTTTTTCTCAAAGTCACAATCTGCAGGCTGAGCTGGACCTGTGCACATGACACAATTGACATCATATTAAAATCAAATCAGGACACTATTATAGCTACCTGTGTTGTTTTATATATTTTTCAAATTGGAGAAACATCTTAGCAAATTCTGTATTTAGAATATTAATTATTAATTGGTGATTAATGTTATGAAAATGAAAAACACACTATGCGTGAATTCACTACCAATGACACTGCAAAAACGAATACTCCAGTGCTCTATTGATCCAATACTTCTGTACAGCAGCAAATCATGGACAATGAATAAACCATCAATACAATCATGGAAGCCACACGAGATGTGTTTTACAGAAAAATGCTGAAAATTCCATGGACAGCGAAGAAAACAAATGAGGTTTTAAATCAGGCCGGCAAACAAAGAAACCTTATCAAAAGAATGAGAATCCGACAATCAAGGTTCTTCAGGCATATAATGCGAAGAGAAGGCTTAGAACATTTGGTAACAACAGGTAAAATTCAGGGAAGGAGAGATCCTGGAAGACAGAGGGAGAAGATGTTGGATAGCCTGACATCATGGTTCGACTCAAGATCGATGTCAGATCTGATTATATGTACCAAGCAGAGAGAGTTATGGAGAGACATGATCGCCTACGCCGGCAGGCATGGCGCTTGATTGATTGATTAAAATAATTATTTGGAAAAGGATTACTGGAAACATATCTGAGGAAAGTTATGCAATGTGCTTTGTATTTCAAATATGTTTTACATATTTATAAATAACTAAGTTTTTTTAGACAAAAATATTATTTACAAGCATGAAAATATGTTATAACATATTACTCACCAACAGGAAGAGTAATTGAGCTTGCTGTTGTAGGAGCTGTTACTCCTGGCACTGAAGCTCTTGTTGGTTTGACTAAATTATGTAAATCATAGAAAATATTTGGTCAATTAAAAAATGATATGCTGATGTTGGTGTTACTTGATATTGCTTCTATTCTTTCTGAGTAAGTTAATTGCATATCCCTTACAGGACTTTGCGAATCAACCCCAGCTTTTTAACACTGTTTGTGATTTTTCCAGGCATTATTATGTTCAGTAGTTTGCCATTGCTTTCTGAACAGGTGGTGCCATCGTCCTTTGTAAAAATCCATGCGAAACAATTTGCAACCAAACTGTCCACAGCGTGATGCAAACTCAGAACGTTGAGGTTAATAGACCGAGTCACTATCCCCTAAGCCAAAGACACCACCTCTTTCTGAGTACAAGCATAATATATACATGATATAGCAAATGTTCATCAATGCTAAACTCTTAGTATTCTTAGTACATGCACTATAAAAATAGGATGTTACTTTGAAACCATATAATATATATTTGCTGCAGCCTTAAGAATTTGTAAAATATACGGGACTGTGGAAATAAATAGGTACTAAGAGTTACCTTATAATTACAATTTTGATAGCTATGTAGGAAAGAAACTTAATAAATGTAGAACAAAAAGTAATAAAGACTGAATTTTTCAATATGTTTATAAGAAGGGGAGAACATGTATAAACATGTTACTTGGAATGTAAATACTAATCAGTGTGTAAAATTTTGTGTTTTTTCCACCTTGTTGTTGGATATCTGTCTATCAAGAGTTCTGGCAAGTGCCTTGAGTGTGTCTCATATACAGTGTTTTCTACCGCTTATGATATTTCTGAGGTCCATCGTTTGCGTGGGCGACATTTGGCCTTGCAATCATTGTATATAAATAGTAAGGCTTGTTGTGGTGTTCTGTTGGACGGTAAATCATCTTACATGACTGAACAATTTGGTTTGTTGTTTCTTAACATGTTCTAGTACTATTGTTGTCCTACAAAATCTCTAATAGTCTCAATTTTTAAAATCTTATCTCTACTTGTTACTCCCACTATTTTCCGAGATACCCCGATTTCATCTCTTTTCATCTCTTTTGTCATAATTTTTATTTTGTTATTTGCTGTAAGTGTCCAGTTTTGACACTGATAGAACAAAGTTGGTATGTAGGTCGAATTGCATAATGGTTGTTTTGTGTGTATATGTATTGGTAATTGAGTATCATTTGGCCGATGATTTGGCTTGCATTGTATAATTTTTGCTGTATTTTAATACTGATTCTTCCATCTGCTGCTATATGTTGTGGAAATGATTACTTGGTCTCTCTTGGAATTCTGGATATACTACAATTCAATCATCAAGAGAAATGCATTAAATGTCTAATAAAATAAGAATGTGACAGTAAGTTGTAGCAAGTTACATTTTTTTTACAATTATAACTGCCGTTGTTTGTACATCATGTTCAATTATTTGTAATATTTACTATAACTTCAAACTGAACCATTCTCTTAGCTAGCAACAGCAGCACATTTATTTATCTAACAAAAATCTACATATTCATCAAAATCCATTTCAACTAAGAAATCCACAGATTAATTTCTACATACATCAGTGAAGTGAAAAAAGCCAAAAACTATTTTTGCTTTGCCACAAAAGATTTTTTCATTGATTAGTTAATGTGTTAATGGTGCACACTCTGATAAAAATACTTTTATCTGAAATTACACTCTTTTGATTTGATTTGATTCTTTCTGTGTTTTTTTCAGTCTTGCGAAAAGTTCTAAATTATATTGTACAGTTTTTTCCTCTCCTGGTTTGACATGTCCACACAAGTTATGACTGTTTACAATCTTATTCTAATGTCAATATTTGTAACTTGAAAAATACTTTGAAATATTTACTAACCTGTACAATATCCACTAGTGATCGCAAAGTCATCAAGTGCAACTGCTCCCTGACCTCCCAGAAGTGTAACATTAAACACTAACTTGAAAGATGTGGAACTATAAATGAAGGCTTGGCCCTCAGATAAGCTCGCTGTGAGATCACTTTTTAACTGCCATACAATTTGTTGCGTTCTTGGCAAGGTATTTGGCTAGAGAGACATTGTATACAAAAACTACTTAGTAAATAGCTGATTCAAGATACATGCTTGTGGCGTGATTTTCAGTTTAAAAGGTCTCTACTTCTTTTTTAATGATCCAGCAAATCTTTAGCTCTGTCCTTTAGCTTAATGCAATGCAGTATTTATATTGTACATATCATTGAAGAGCTAGGGTGTCTGTAGATTTTCTAGTCTCCCTGGACAGTCAAAACTGATTGCCATAGCATTAGGGAACAAGGAGTTTCTCTATGCTGCACAATGATGAAGCAATCAAGGTAGGGCTCATTGAACTCATTCTTTGCCTCCAGATTTCCTACTAGTCATGTTGAGTTCTACTATGATCTAGACATGTGTTTAAATGTTTAGGGCAAGAGGATCATCATGTCATCATATTCACTGCACCTTTACAATGAGTGTCAGTTATTACAACACATATTGGTTCTCTATCCTCTGTCAGTACCATTTTGCTATATGTCCAACCATGCATATTGTTCGATAGGACACAAATTTGTACAGATGGGCTGCTGGTAAAATTTTGTAAAAAAAAATGTTTTTGTAGTACAACATATACTGCGTTATATTGCAGCATGGTGCCAGATTTGATTAGTTATAGGGAAAACCTTGCTGAGTCATGTAGGAAAGATGTATGCAAAAATACTAGAAAGAAGAGCAAGACTATTACTAGAGCTCCAGTTAAACAATAGACAGTTTGGGTTTAGGAAGGGAAAAATTTGCACAGATGCAATATTTACACTGAGACAGATCTGTGAGCAGACAATTGAATATAAGAAAAACAGGAAATAATCTTTATTGACCAGGAGAAGGCTTTTGATAGGATCAACAGAGACAAACTATGGAAGACCCTTGACGAGTATGGTGTACAAGGACAATTATTAGGCAATATTATGTCCCTATACAAAGAAAATCAAAGCTCAGTAAGAACAACAGTGGGAATAACAGACGGGTTTCCCCTATTTTACATCAGGCGTCAGACAGGGGTGTGTCCTCTCACCTCAACTTTTTATAACATACATGGATAACATTACACAGGAGTCAAAATTAGAAACAGAAATAATTAATGAATTGTTATTTGCAGACGACCAATGTTTGATATACCAACAAGAACAAGAGCTACATCATCATATCAACACCTTATATTACAACTGTAAATATTTTGACATGAACATAAACATAGCCAAAACTGAGGTAATGAATATAGGAAGGTAACATAATACACTAAACATCAACGGCAATACAATAGAGCAAGTCCAGGAATTCAAGTATCTAGGAAGTGTATTTACAGAGGATGGAAGACTCAACAAAGAGATAGAAACTAGAGTCCAGAAAGCAAATGCATTAACCTACCAACTACCAGCCACGTCTTAGATATCCAAACATCTCACAGACAGCTAAACACCAGTTGATCAACAGCATCTTCATACCCACTCTATGTTACCAATGTCAAACATGGACAATGAATAAGACACATGCACAGAAAATAGCAACATGCGAAATGAGATGTCTCCGCAAAGTCACCAACAACACAAGAATAGATAGAGTTACGAATACCAGCATCAGAGAAAAAGTTGGAACAAGACCGTGCCTGAACTATATAGCGAAACAGAGAATGAAGTGGTTTGGCCACTTAGTAAGATTGTGAACAGACCAAACTGCCTATGAAGCTTTCCACAACAGAATATCAGGAAAGAAGGCGAGAGGAAGACCGAGGAAAAGGTGGATAGAAAACGTAGTTGAATTCTGCCAGGGACTAAGAAAACCATCAGACAAGTCACCAGAGAAGCGCAAGACAAATACATAAAACCACAACACTGGGTAACAGTGTGCTGACAAAAGAAAGAAAGAAGAAGATAGAAAAACCTTTAGAGCTGGTTCATGCCCAGTAGGTCTCTAAAATAATAAACTTTAAGAATGATGTTTACTGTACGCTACTGAAATATTATATAAAACAAAAATGACACACTTTTATAAATCCCTGAAGAAATTTGCAAATAGTAGCCTCAATAGATTTGTCAATATTTATTTTTCAATAAATGAAATGTAAAATCTTCAAATGAAAGAATATATATAAGTTAATTATTGGTTAGTTTACTGTTTACTTATTACCTGGATAATAAGAGAAAGGTTTGAAAAACTACTTCCATAATTGCTATACCAAAAATGGAAGCAGGCTCCATTTGAACCTGTGGCCGTGAGAATGTCTGAGCTCAACTGTACCACCTGACCTTGTTGACTCCTACTGTTTACAGTTGTATATAATATCATGTAACTTCCTGTAGAAAACAAAGCAAAGCTCATATTGATTGATATTCTTCTTTAGCTATATGTTGTGTCTGTCTTCTTTTCATAGCATTGTCTTTCCATATCACATAACACAGCTTTTACCAATAATGTTTACCCTTATAAATCTATGGAAGTTATTGTCAGTGTCAGGAAAAGTGTGGAGCGATATGTGAAAGAATACACGCGAACAAGCAAAATATCAAGAGACTTTAGATTTCAAATACAGATCTCAGTTTAATATCTAAACATAGCATGGAATTGCAAAATCAATCAATCACGAGCTTTACCTGCCGGCATAACCGATCATGTCTTTACCAACTCTCGCTTCATGGTGCAGTTAATCAGTTCTAATATCAATATTTTATTGATCCACGATGTCAGACCATCCAACAGCTACTTCCTCAGCCTTCCACGATCTCTCCTTCCCTGTATTTTACTCATTGTCACCAAATGTTCCAAACCAAACCTACTCTTCACATTATATGCCTAAAGAAAATTGATCGCCTAATTATTATTTTTTTAATCAGACTTCTTTGTGTGCAGTCCTCTTTTAAAACCTCATCATTTGTTTTCTTCGCTGGCGTGGAATTTTCACCATTCTTCTGTAAAACCACATCTCTGTAGCCTTCAATGATCTTATTGATGTGTGTTCATTGTCCATGATTCACTTCCATAAATAAGTATGGTTCAATATAGCACTGGAGTACCCTTTTCTGCATTGTAGTTGATAGTGAATTCACACATAGTACATTTTTTATTTACTGCTTTCTCTTCAGCTTTTCTACTCCATATCGACAGTGTAGATCTTCCATCTGGTGTTACAAATGTTTCCAGATGCTTGAATCGATGGAGTTGTTTCTGTGTTGTGCTGCTTATTTTGATATTACATTGTGATGTTTCTTGTTTCTTAGAAAACCATTACCTCTGTTTTCTTTATATTCATACTTAATCCTTTCTTTTAACTTTCTCATATTATATGTCTACCAAGTCTTGTAGATCTTGTTCATTTGTAGCCATAAGAATTGTGTCATCAGTGTATCTTAGACTTTTCCTGTTTTTTCCATCAACTGTTATTTCTGCCTTTTCTTCTATATTTTACAAGATGTTTTCACTGTATATATTGAACATGTCTAATTAGAGTATGAATCTTTGTCTTACTCCAAATTGCATTTCCTGATAAATTCCACTCTGATTCTCTAGCCGTATAGTTGTGATTTGTTGCCAGCACTAGTTTTTTATCAGTCTAAGATATTTCCCATCAGTATGTCTGTTTTCTAACAAGTTAACTATTTCTTCATGTATCACTTTATCAAAAGTTTTTGAGTAGTCTATGAAACATAGGTATAAGTCCAAATTCATTTCTATCGATCTTTCCAGTATTGTTCTTATCATGTACATTGTGTTGATGATTCCCCTGTGTTCAACTAAGCCCCATTGTTCTTTATTAACTTCTGGTTTTATTGTTTTCTTTCTCTTCTCATGACGATGCTGAATAGTAATTTTATTACATGACTTGTGAGGCAGATTGTGTGGTGTTCTTTGCATTCAATCATTCCTACTTTCTTTGGCAGTGCTATAAAAATAGATTAAAGTAAATCTTTGGGTATGAATCCAGTGTTGTAGGTGTCAATAAATAATATTTTTAACACATCTATACCAAGTTCACCTGTTGCTGC
Organism: Arion vulgaris; assembly: GCA_020796225.1. Taxonomy (NCBI): domain Eukaryota; kingdom Metazoa; phylum Mollusca; class Gastropoda; order Stylommatophora; family Arionidae; genus Arion; species Arion vulgaris. The sequence goes on along the minus strand of CM036761.1, from coordinate 22,629,868 downwards.
TATTTCTTATGTTTTATATATTTTCTGGATCTGGGAATTTGACTTTTTTTTCATGTGTTGTATGGCATTGACAACTTCTGATGGGAGTATTGGTGGTCCTTCATGGTTATACTTGATGTTTAATTCTTGTCTGTTATTACTGTATTAGTCATTAATGTTTTATGTCTATCACAGAGGGTAAATTTTGTATCTAAACACAGCCATTAATGGGTTTACACAGCACACATACTAACCATTGCCGGTCCCAGTGGTATGGTCTACTGTTGGATGTGGAACAGTATAGCTAAATATTCTTGAATTTGCTGTGGACCTCACAAACTGGGCAAGGATACCATTAAATACTGAGTACTGAGCCACCCATCCACACAAATTGTCCTCAAAGGTGCAGTCTCCTGATAAAATGAATATATTGTAAAACAATGCTCATGATAATTTAAAAAAACATAGTTTATCACCAGCAACATCCAAAACTAAGTTGTAGGGTTGGTATCTTAAGCAGAAGTGAGCTCAATCACAACCCAAGCGTACCTGGTACAAACTCCACGGCAGGCAGTTTGGAAACAAATTCGTTTCTGTGGGATTTTACAAAAGGTAAAAATAGACCTCACTTTTCAGAAAGCAATGGCAAACTACTAAATGTATAAGTGATGTCTAGAAAATCAATGACGTGTTTACTGTGGCTGATAGTTATGTCCTGTAAAGGATATGCCATGATTTTCTATTTTAATTTTTTTCGAGCAAGAAATTAGTATGATTGGATCACAAATTATTTCACAACTCCGAATTTTTCTTCCATAGATTATTTCTTCTTCTTCTTCTTTGGTTCGTTCTTTACGACCAATTTTAATCACTCTTTGTGATATGTTTGATCTTTGCCAAGAACGTGTATACGTTGCACATTGGTTTGGTAGGCCCCTAAACATATAGACTTCTACATGTTTATGACACGTGCATCCGATTTCAGCCAATATAGATTATTTCATTATCGTGTGTTTCTTGAGGTATTAGGCTTTTTGTAAACTTTGTGTCAAAGTAGTTGTGAAAGTATCCACAACTCCAATTTAAGTTTATTTTGCTGTTGTCATTTTTTACTGCTTTGATGCACTAGCCTTATTATTTCTGTTACACACATCCACTAAAGACAGACAGACCAGGTCTTGGTTGGCAGGTGGTCAAGAATGAAAGCTCTAACAGGCAGATAGAGCACCAATCTATGTCTGGTAATTTCTGTAATTTCTATGGTTTTGTATGTATCGGTACTACCTTTCCTTTGACGGCAACAAGACATGCAGTGAGAGGGGTCAAGTTGCATAGATGACACACATAATCTTTATTTTTTCACATGACATTGTGTTATGGAGGTGTTCACTTCACTCAAACTATTATCTACAATGCTGGAAAGATGTCAACCAAACAATGTGCATTTGCATGCAACTTAAAATATGTTTAAACAACTTCACAAACAATGTGCATTTGCATGCCACTTAAAATATGTTTAAACAACTTCACAAATAATGTGGTAGCATAATTAAAATAAGTTTACAGGAATATGATATACATAATTAAAATAAGTTTACAGGAATATGATATACATAATTAAAATAAGTTTACAGGAATATGATATACATAATTAAAATAAGTTTACAGGAATATGATATACATAATTAAAATAAGTTTACAGGAATATGATATACATAATTAAAATAAGTTTACAGGAATATGATATACATAATTAAAATAAGTTTCACAGATATGATACATATATAAAAAAATTTAAATAACTTCACAGCAAATATGGAAGATGTAACTAAAATAACTTCAAAATATTATATACATAATTAATATAACTTCAGAGATAACATGATACAGATAATCAATATAACTTTACAGATAACATTATACAGATAATCAATATAACTTTACAGATAAGATGATACAGACAATCAATATAACTTCACAGATAACATCATACAGATAATCAATATAACTTCACAGATAACAAGATACAGATAATTAAAATATCTTCACAGAAATTAAGGCATGTAAAATTTAAATAACTTCACAGATAATATGAAAGAGATCAATAAAAATCTAACCAGGTGATGGACATGTTGGAAAGAGCTTGATGTCATCAATAGCAATATCACTCGTGAAATCGGATCCAATAACACCTTGAAATACAATCTGTTGATATCAAAGTGTGTGAAAGAGAAGGAATGCATTATGTATGTATACACTAAGGTATAGGTTAGTATCACTCTCACTATCTTTAAAGTAAATACTTATAAAAATAGTCACAAGCAGATCCTTCAAGAATATTTAGTCCTAAACTAAACTGATGTACTCATTCAGATCCTAATGAAAATTATCAGCAGTAATGGATTTTCAATGTGTAGTTAGTACTGTACAAATAGAAATATTTTTAATTTCAAAGATACCTTTTAAAATGAAAATTATCAGCAGTAATGGATTTTCAATGTGTAGTTAGCACTGTACAAATATAAATATTTTTAATTTTAAAGATACCTTTTTTGTTGAATCGGGGTGAATCTTCCTAGTGAAGACAACCTAAATTATATCCTATCCCTGACGGTCTCTCTCCACTTTACTATACCTAGTAACATGTCTATCCTGTTTATTGTTATCTTTTACTTAATATATACATGGACTGAACAAAATCAGAAACAAATCAAGTAAGTTAAATACACAGTATGTAATGGAAATTAGAAACACTGTCATCATCGTCATCATTAGGTGCTGTGCCGGCAGGAGATCATGGATTCCACAAATCTCTATCTTTGGTGTTTGTTATCAATTCAGATGTTGGCACTCTACTGTGCCATGAAGTCAGGCTATCCAAAATTTTCTCTCTCTGTCTTCCTCTGTCTCGTCTACCCTCAATTTTACCAGTTGTTACAATGTGTTCTAAACCTTCCTCCTCATCACATGTCCGAAAAATGATAACTGCCTCTTTCTTATATTGATAATAAGTTTTCTCTGTGTCTTGACCTCGTTCAACACCTCAACATTAGTGATTTTAGCAGTCCATGGGATTTGGGTCATTCTTCTGTAAAACCACATCTCTGTCAACTGAACAAATTACTTTTTGTATATGATCAAATATAAGTGTTTGAATGAAGTATTACAGTAAAGATCTATGTATATCATGGACAGAGAAGAGAACAAATAGATATATCCAGAAAGAGCTTAACATTTTTAAAAAAACTGACTGATTCTACAAATAAGAAAGAGAAAATTAAAGTATTTTAAACAAAATGGACATGTAGGGTTGGAGAAGACCATTATGCCAGAGGCATCATGGCAAAGAGGAGAAGAGGTACCAGGTGGAAATGGATTCAGGATGTAACTGATGATTTGAGTAAGACAGCTGCAAAGGTGGGAGAGAGTACAATTTCTGGCCTATGAGAGAGTGAAATTTCAAAGAACTGTTAGAATGGCAAAGTTTAGCTCAGGACAAGTTATTTCATAATGCCATGATCAAAGTTTGATATATAATGATGAGAACATATTGTAATTTCGTACAAACTCACTAAACCCATCATGTGAAAGATACAGTACGAATATAAACATTTTAACAAATCATCACTCTATTATGTCACTGCCGGGTCAGAGCATAGTGCTCTCTATCAAAATGCTGATGGTAGCAGTATTCCACATTGCAATTCATAATTTTAATACTATATCCAGAATAATGACATAACCAACCGTAATTTGCAGAAGCTTATCAAAACGATGGCTCTTCTCAACAAATAATTTTTTCTAGTGATTCTTTGTTTTTTTCTTGTTACCATTTTAATCATTCAAAGAAATATGTTTATATCATGTGTTACTAAGCACAGCTTAATTAATGATATTGTACTCTTCTTCTTCTTCAATGATCCAGTGGCATTTGGGATTTTCCTCTTTAGCCCAATGCTATGTAGGCACAGGGTATGTAGTGGTATATGCTTGCATTTGTAGGCAGTTGTTTTGTTCCATATAATGTGTTTAATTTATCTGGCCCGGAAGGTAGAAAAATCTTTATGACATCATCTAGTGATTGGTACCTAAAGAGGTAGTGGCGAACGGCTTCATAATGATGTGCACACATATGGCAACTCTGAAATGTCTTGTGATTGAAATCTATTCATGTGATATGTGTTGGTTTCAGAATAAAATAACGGTGCTCTGATCTCTCCTTGTGAGACGCTTGTTTTGTCATTGGGGTTCGGTTTGGCTGTGTGTCTGTAGACCCAGTTTCTCTCATGGCCCATCTGTTCAGCCAAATTTCTCTATTTGTATATTTTTAAGACTTGCTTTGCTGTACAGAGAGTTGTTGCTGTGACTAGTTCTTTTTGTGTGTTGATCCCTTCTTAGCTAATGGTGGATATGTTCCAAAATATCTCTGACAATGAATCAGACATGTGTGTCATTAAAATCAGATATGAATCATCAGATTATAACTATCATTGAAATTAAGACTAAGAACCCTAAATAAGTGACAGTGAATCTGAAGGGGGCTTTTCCAAACTTTCTACAAGTGATAGCAGAATTTATAGTAAAACAACTTGAAAAACAATTTAGGACTAATAACAGAAATTTCATTTTTTTTAAAAGTGAAGTTTTAGTGTCTGTAAAACCTGCATATTTTGTGTGTTGAATGAAATCAATTCGGGTAATCGCTTGATTGGGTGGCCTTTGGTATTGAATAGCATTGAATCTGTTTAGTAATATTCATTGTGGGGTGCTGTATGGTTGTAATTGTGTTACATGACCAAGCCATCTGGTTTGCAGTCTCTTAGCATGATCTAGCACTTGTGTTGTTTACACCATGATTATAATAGTCTAATAATTTATCTTATCTCACTTTGTCTTTTATACTATTTTTTGCTGACATTTTGTCTTGGTTGTAATTTATTTTTTCATTTCCTGTTAGTGTTCAATTTTGGTACTAGCATCACAAAGTCAGGATTTCGTCCTTTTCTTCCTTTCGTTCACTTGAAATATACTTTATATTTTCATGTTGGCTTTTGTAGCTACACAGAGGTCCGTAGGTGTCTTTGTGGCTAATGATTAACATTAGCCACATTCCCTTTATCGCTTGACATTCCAAAGGTTGTGAGTTTGAATCCAAACAGCACTGTTCTGTTCATGAATGCATTTTTTTCCAGTGACTTCTATGATTGGTTATTGGTTATTGGTTACTAAACTGATGTCATTGCACTCCGGGCAGACCCATAGGTGCTCAGTCTCCCCAACAGATATCGAAGAGTATGCATACTGATGGTTCCTGTGGCTCGCTGATTAAACACACCTCTCACTCTGCCTCTCAGGCATCCAGTTCGACTTGAACAATGGTAACTCCAAACTGCTTAAATCGCTTGATCGATTCAACATTGATTTTAGTGTCCTCATCCAACAGAGAGTCGCGAAGAGACCCAAGAATATCCCCTTATCCATCTTCAACTCCCCAACAATTGATGCTGTTGATGACTTCTATGATTGTTGCCAGAGCTATAGAGCTTGTGCAATACTCTCAGCAGGTGGCATGCCATTTCTGCAGATAGGGACTGAGCCATATAGGGTGCAACCCGATGCAATTAAGTCAATCCTTTGGTTTTAGAGGTCTGAGCAGTTATCTTTCCAGTGCTGTTTCCCTAAGCCAGTGAGTTTGTCTCAGTATATCCTATTCAGGGCAGTCTTGGAGTATGTGCTCTACAGTCTAGGGTGCCTGTTCATATGTACACATGACTGAACTGTCAATCTTGAATAAATCTATACATGTGGCTATGAATGAATCGATCGTGTCCTTTTCTGAGGCGCAGAATGACAACTTGTACTAATCTGCTCATATTTTGCTAGTCATTCTGCATTAGTATTAGGGATATTTTGAATGATGTAATCATGTTTTTCTTTTAGTGATAGGTAGCTAATACAACTGGTTATTCTCCTGCAGTACGTTCCTTAGACTGAACTACTCCTTGAGAGCCATAATGCAGTAGAATTTTCTTGAGGCTATCTAGATATGTAAGTAAGCTTTTATTCATCTGTACATCCTACCATTTATTCTACAATTTCTTAGTTTATTCAGAAGTCCTTCATTCCAAACCTTGTTAAAAACTTTAGGTCTATCCATGTTGCTAGTAGCAGTTTCTGATCATGGAATGCATCCTCAATCTCTTGGAAAATGTAAGTTGCTTGGTCTTCAATAAAGCAGCATAGCATGAAATCTGTCTGTTGTGGCACCAGAAAGTTTGAAAGTTTCATGCTTCTTCCTATATAATGTTTTTGAGACTTTTGTACCAGTGAGATTAAATAGCAGTCCATAAATAGTATGCTTTTTTATAGGGATCATCAAGTTATCTATCCTATAACACAAAGCCACTGAAAATGTTTCGTAAAATACATCTATGCATAAATGGCAATAATTAACCCAACGGGACTGCAGAGCCGTTATATCTGTTCAGAGTTATGTTCATGATGTTGCAAAACCGATAAATCGGCTTTTGGATGTCTGTTGACGACAACAAATGTATCTTTACAACCCCTTTACTGAAGTTAAAAAGATCTTCAGAAACGGAACGATCTTATATGTAGGTACATTTCTACCTCCTTTTAACAAAGATTTGAAAGCGGAAAGCATGTGTTATTGTGTTAAAGGAGAGTCTTTTAATTTAAACGACAATGAGTCCGACATTTGCCAACCTTGTCATAAAGACCGAAATGAGTTTATACAGTGCAATCTTGAGTATTGTTAGATCAAATTATAACTTGATAGTAAGGAAGAATATTTAATTGATGGTAATAACAACATTACATTGTTTATGGAATGTAGTATCGATTGTTGTAATTCTAAGTCTAATGTTATAATTGCATCTAAAGAATGGGTGTTGCACATATATTTGTTGACATGTCCGCACTAAACAATGATTATTATAGAAACTAGTGCACCTAATTAGATGAAACTTAGAGAATATGTTCACACATATATTATCTTCATTTAACTACTACTACTGGAAATATCTATGAATATTAAGATGTAACACAAACCCATGAGTATAACTATTTCTTATGTTTTTGGTTTTTCAAATAGTCATGCTTACAATAATCTAATTTTCTCAAACGCATATCATCTGTCAGATATTTTTATATTAATGTATGCATCGTCCAATTAGCAACAATTTAATACATAACATGTCATACTTTAGCGAAATAGTACTAGAGTTATAAAGATTTAAACTACTTGACATTAAATGTTAAACTGAAATTGCAAAATAAATGCGTCCAGAGGTAAAAATAAAACTGAGCGAAAGGGGTTCATCCAATCCCGTGTAATCAATATGACAATTTTAATGCAAATTGAGTAAAGAATTACTCATTCTAATTAACTCAAATCCAAAAGAAATATGCATGCATCTATTTAATATATCACCAAAATAAAACCAACATGCAACCTTTTTTCTTGAAAATAGCATAACATTAAAACCACTATGCTTACATTGACTGGTTGAGCTACAGGGTCAGGGAGGCTTATAAGCTGTTGCAGCCATATGTTAGGTTGATTACCACTCAGAGTCCATAACTGAGTGATGGTGTGAGAACCACTTTGGTTGAGATATCCATAGTTTACAGACAGACTTCCCATATTAGCCCCATACATGTGGTAGTAGAAAGACAAGCATTGACCAGAAATTGGTGTGAATGGTTGTGACCATAAGCGAGCTGTGTTACCAAGGTATTGACCAGTAGCCTCAGTATACATATAGTGACCTGGTGAAAAAATGTGTGATAATATTACATAACAGAAAATATATAAATGCAGCTATAAAAGCTTGCATTAATGAATATTCACATACTTTAAGTAAATGTATTTCTTCTGTTACACTATGTGACACACACTCTCATGATCCTTAACGCATCTCACGATCTTATGTGAAATCTTTTGAAGATATTGTCTATGAAGATTTATATTATCATACATAAAATGGATATCTCTGTAACAGTATTACTGTTCCTGGGGGATAAATTCCTGAATATATTTTAGTTGTAGATTTCCCTTTGTTGTGATGACAGTTGATGACAGCTCATCAGTTGTCACGAAGGTTACCTGAGTGGTGAATGAACTTGGTTTTTTTAAAATATTTTTGAGTGGTCAGTGGGATTGTACATTGAGTCTGGGACTGTACAAGGAGCAGTACTGTTGAAGTAGTAGATTGATGATTGAGGCTGGGACTGTACAAGGAGCAGTACTGTTGAAGTAGTAGATTGATGATTGAGGCTGGGACTGTACAAGGAGCAGTACTGTTGAAGTAGTAGATTGATGATTGAGGCTGGGACTGGACGGTAGGTAGGATGGTAGGAAGGCATAGAAAATGAATAAGGGACAAGACGGTTGTGATGGTTTTCCTTTGATTAGACATCATTTCTACTGTGTTTGCATCTGTGTGATGTATTATATTCTACAAGCCTGAAAACATCGTGAGTTACTGTCTTTTTGGTTAGACAACGTAGTTTGTACTGTTTTGGCATCAGTGTGATATTTTTCTACTGTTTTGGCATCTGGGTGATGTTATATATTCTACAAGACTGAAAAACGTCGTGTGTTACTGTCTTTTGGTTAGACAATGTCGTTTCTACTGTTTTGGCATCTGGGTGATGTTATATATTCTACAAGACTGAAAATCATTGTGAGTCACTGTCTTTGGTTAGACAACGTTGTATCTACTGTTTTGGCAATCTAGGTGATGATATATATATTCTACAAGACTGAAATCGTTGTGAGTCACTGTCTTTTGGTTAGACAACCTTGTTCCTACTGTTTTGGCATCCAGGATGATGTTATATATTCTACAAGACTGAATTCGTCGTGAGTCACTGTCTTATGTCGGCAGCGTGATTGTTGTACTGTTTAGGCCACGGTGTGATCCTAAAGTTCTGCAAGACTGGTGTTTGTTGTTGTGAGGCTCTTCTTGCTACGAAGGACAAGGAATATGGACCAGGAGATTAATTTAAGGTAATATTATTAACTGCTAAATTTGGCAATTTTCAATAAGTTTGATTTATGTGAGATGTGATTTATTATTATTGTATTATGGTGCATTATGTTTATGAATAATGATTATGTAAATTTCAATCTACAATAGATGCTTCATAATTACTGTTCTTGAATCGTGACGTTGGTGTTAGTTCTTTTGTGTTGTTTATTTCTTAGAGGGTGTATTGATGTATGTGAGTGGAGTTACTCTTAGGTGTGTTCGTTTGTTGAATCAGGTATTAGGAGGGTTCGTTTGTTGTATAAGGGTCAGTAGACAGGGTATACGGTATCACATAACTTTTACTGGTACAATCTCCAGCATAAATTCAAAGAATGACATTTAATATTCAAATGTCATGCAATTACAAAAATGTTATACCAGAAGCAGAATTGCATAGATTATATTTACTATGAAAATTAAAGAACTAGCCATCTTATAATTTTCAAAAACACTTTGAATTTTACAGCATTCCAGAACACTAGTCATTAGATGAAGAGTAAAAACCAATGGAACTGACTCATTTACATCTGGATCACTTGAAGCACCTACCCTAACCAGCATCACCCAAGGTAAATTTGGGTTTAGAAGTCAGTACATTAACCACTTATTTATCTTGATGACACCCCTGGATAATAAATTACAAAACTGCAGCAAACTATAGCTAACAATGATCAAGCCAATTCTCACCTGTGAATGTTCCATAAGTGTGATCATTGCTGGGTCCAGTATTAGAAGATAGTGTAGAACCTTGTGATCTGGTCCAATCAAATATATCGGTTTGATCCTGCATATACCCACAAATACCTGACAGCTCAAAATCACAGTCTATTGGAGAGGGACCTACAGCTAAAAAAAAGAAAGAGATTTAATATTTATTTCAGCTCTATCATAAAAATGTATAATGTTATTCATATCTACTTATATCTATCTGATTTCCATTATTTATATACATTGTTCTGAAACTACCACTATCTCATTCAAATGTACTGAAATTAAACTGTACCACTATGAAAAACATGTATACAATATTTGCTGACATGCAAACTTGCTTCAAATCATTTGTAATTATAAGTAACATGGAGGTATAACAAAACAACTATATTACTTTGGCAGGGTCCTGAAACCAAATGAACATCATCCACAGCAATATCACCAGTAAAAGAAGATCCTTCAACAGCTTCAAGAACAATCTTGGAAGAGTGGAGACAAAGTATCTTAGAATTTCATTCAGTAAACATGGCACATTTAAGTGAGATCTAATTTACAAAGATGGCAGAACTTTTTAATCATTAAAATGCTAAAATGCATATTTATAAACCAGGAAAATATTAATTACTTAAAATAATTCCAAAAAATTGTTATCCAACTCTTGTATTTTCTTGAGGCTACTGATACAACATTACTCGAGGATACAACATTACATTAAAAAGTTGTCCTTTTTAAAAACAAAATAGCTCAAGGTACTATTAAATATGTTGATTTTATATAGATATAAAATACACCTTGAAGCACAGATGTCAATTCTAATCAGTTTTAAAGTTAGCATTCTATTAGTGTTTCCTTCAACTTCATAAAAAGGGCACCTAAAAATACTACACACTTGAAGACAGCTAGACAACACTGAATACAGCTAGATAGAGATGAGATAGGCAGTAAAAAATAACTACAGTTTCTTCCACTTCAACCCACAATAAAGAGAAGAGTAGGAAGACTAAAAAGAACATGAGGAGTAAAAGTGAGACAACAAAATTAAAACTTCAATAGTATGGTTAAAGAGTACAACCAATCAGTCTTCAATCCAGATAATTGTCAAGTCTATAAATCCCACTATCTAAATAGCACAACCAGTACAAGGTCACCATGCAGTGGATCCTGATTCACTGTGGAATACCAGGAAATAAGACAGCAGACTGATTGACCAAGGAAGGTGCTGCAGTTGAGCAGCATGAGAGGATTAGAATAAGTTGTTATTCTGAACATCCGAACAGGACACATTCAACTATGCAGCCACATGTATACAAAATTCAAGCAATTCAGCCATGTATACAGGATATAATTTTTTAACCCACCGCTAGAGAGCAGAACCATGATACTGTCGTCAATATTAAACACCAGCATCTCCTGCCAGTGGACAACTTTGCCTATCTTGGCAGCGTCCTATCAAGATCTGCGAACATAGACTCTGAGGTCAATAATAGGCTATCCAAAGACAGTGCTGCATTTGGAAGGCTGTATGTTACTGTGTGGGAGCTGAAGCAACAAACCTGAAAATCTTCAGTCCCATAGTGCTAACCATGCTGATGTATGGCAGCAAGACATGGATAATGTAAAGCAGACACAGAAGACAAATCACATCAACACAAGTTGTCTACACAGACTACTAAAATATACTGGCAGGACAAAATCCCAGATACCAAAGTCCTTTTAAGAGCCAAGACCCCAAGTGTCAACCCTCTGTTACAGGTGTCTCTAAAATGCTTCAATGTAGACACCATGTGCTAGGAATCCCTTGCGCAAGATTGCCAAATGTGGCGCTGCAACAACACAAGAGGAACCTGCATAGCTGAGAATCATCATGTCATGGAGGCGCAGAGAAAATGAGCTGCGTGAAAAGACAGAATACATAACACATACATGTCTAACTTTGATCATGTATGTCCCACCTGTGGTAGGGGATTGTGTTTGAGGATTGGACTCTACAATCACCTCCACACCCACCAGAGATGTTCAGCAGCACATGTCCGAAGCTGTTGTCATCATCGCTTGCAACAAATGGCTGCTGTCATTACAGGTGGGCAGCCACCCCAGACTGCAGAGCACATACTTCAATACTGTCCTGATTATGGGGATGAGCACCTATGGGTCTGCCCGGAGTGCAATGACCTCAGTTTAGTAACCAATAACTTAGTTATGATATACGGAGGCAAAAATCACTGGCTCAGTGATACAACATTGAAAAAGAATTCTACACTGACCTGTGTGTAAGCTACATAAGACAGTGAAGTTTATACAAGGGACTATATAGACAATGTCTCAAGCAAACATAAGGAAAGAACCAATAATTAATAACCTACAAAGTACAGAACATGTGAAAAGCAGTGCTATATTACAGGAGAAAAGTAAAGGATGATGACGGATTTGGTACAGAACCCAGTACACCACTCAGGCACATAATATCTTCATTATATACATAAATACAATGTTATAATCACAGCTGATATAAATTTATTAAGTCATATGTGGATATTAACTTGATTGGCAAAGGCAGAAGCTGATGATCCAATGTTAATATTGGCCTGATTCCAACTATCTCCTTGGGTGCCATTCTTGTACCATACTGTAACTGGAGTGCCACTGGTTCCCTTCATTTGTACATTAAGACTTCCTACTGTATTTCCATACATGTGATACCTGGAAAACGGTCAAGAAGAATATAGGACTGAAAGTAACAAACATCACTTAAATGAAAGAAAGTCAGTTTTTAAAAAAACATGTGAATGTAAAGACAAAAAATTGGAAACAGTTAAAATTTCAAAATATTTTCTCCTCTGCAAAAATATGAGACAGCAACTGTTCCCACAGGAAATACTAATAATAGTTGCAATAAAGAAAACATAGACAATAATAACGCTAATATTTACATCCTAACATTTCATATGTCATTAACACTAGTCACACATTCATTCTTCACAGAATTAAAGCAAACTCTTGACAACTATGTTCATACTTATAAGTAGTATCTATAACTTTCAATTTGAATATGCATGTGTATAAAGGGTTTAAATCCGAAGGATTGACTTCATTGTACCGGGTTTTACCCCAAATGGCTCGGGCCCTCTCCGCAGAAATGGCACGCCACCTGCCAAGAGTATTGCACAAAGCATGAACTCCGTAGCTCCAGCAATAATCTTAGAGGTCTCTGAAAAATGCGCATGTGAACAGAACGGCGCGGTCTGGATGCGAACCCACGACCTTCGACTCACAAGGCAAAGGTAATCTTCAATGTTCAACAAGATTTCATTGAAACTACATCAAGATGTTTCTATGTGCAAATTGTAATTCTATCATTACAAACTAATTTACCAGAAGGAGAAACACTGCCTAGCTCCAGCTGTGATCTGTGGACTAACTAACCGTGCCTTGTAACCCATGATCCCATTAGATGTCTCTAGATAAATGTAATAACCAGCTGTAAAAAGAAAAAGTAATAAACAATGCAAATAAGTTCAATAAATAAAATTTAACAGTTTTGTGATATAAATATTATAACAGCTGTCTGTATACAAATGTATGATTTTAAAAATGACTTGCAAAAACGTTTTTGCTCTTGTCCACTAAGAGCTAACAACAAATCTGATGTACTTTCAAGCTGTTTATGTTTTCAATTGAAACAAACTTGAAGACTGTACCAGCACATTAGTACTGATTATGGATTGGGCTTCTAAAAACAGCTAGCAACATTATTCGCAAAATATATATTAATATAACAAACCATTTTGTTTTTATTTAAACAACATTTAAATGAACACAATCTTTCACTTTTACTCCTCAAAAATAATTTGTCCAAGATAACCAACACCTAAAAGTAAAAACTATCTGAGTTGACCATATTTAAGGACACACTAAATATGAACTTTACAGTTCTACAACTACTTAATTAAGAGATTTAAGTTTAAGTGTGGATGACTTAAAGACAGCAGTATAAGTCAACTTTGTTCTGGCAAGGTATCACTTTATTAATACTTTTCTTATGTGCAGTAAAAGTAGGTACAAGCGCAGTAAATAACACATTCAATAATAACTTTGAAATATAAAAGTTTTGAGAAACATACTTCCTGTGGTGTGATCAGAAGTAGGGCCTGTGAGTGATGATGGAGTACTTCCTGAGTTTCTAAGCCATGTTTGAAATCCACTTAAATCTTGCGTCCACCCACACATATTTGTCCCAAAATCACAATTGAAGTTAGCTACAGAAATAATACAGTTATAGTGGAGAGTCATGCTATTCAAAAATGGTATTACAGGTATACAAAATAATAACTATAGAGCTAAAAGGAACAAACATGGTCAATATGTCGCTTCAATAAATGCTTTAAACAATAAAAATAATGAAAACATGAGATCAATAGATGCAGTTATGAGATATGATTCCGCTTTTCCGGAGGGCTTTTCCAGAGGACTTTTCCAGCAAAACGTTTAAAAGTGGAGTGATCTTAGAATTATATCCCTTACTTTAGTTCTGCAACTGCTAAATATATACTTTTGGTTTCAAAAAAGGCAGCACTACATTTTTGACAATCTAACAAATGTGTATGCATGTAAAGGAGATTTTTGTTTGTAAATGCTTTTGTATTTTATTTAATTCTGAAAAGTCAAATTAATAAAACATGCAAAAGCTTTCAAAACCTAATATTTTTCTCAAATGCATTTTATGTATCACCCACAATCCATAAAAGCACACAAAATCCATATAATTTAAACACATGTGATGACAATTATATGAGATATATTTACTTTTCTAAACAAAATTAGCCTCAAATATGCACCCCAAGATGGATATTAATCTTGGATATATGAGATATGAGATATTTCCTTCTGAATTTTTGTAAATGAAATCAAATAAGGACTACTTTTAGGCTTTAACAGCATGTTCATGGACCAAAACTGATGTTGTTAATGTGGTCATAGCCTACAGAATTAGACCATTTGGTATACTTCCAGTATTTCTTAGAATTAAAGAATTAGTACCATTTGCATTTTTGATGCAGTGGATGTTTCTAATCAGCTGTAACCAGCATATGTTTCGTTTGTTTGACAGCATAACAGGTACATCACAACATAAGGACAAGCATATATTACATCTTCATAATATGAGTAGTTGTATATTATATGCACGCCTTCATTCTAAACATGTTTCAAGCGTTCACATTGTGAGTACAATATTGCAAAGACATTTAGCCCACAATAAAACCACAGACATTACCAGTAGATGGAACAGAAGAACAAGCAGTCACTGCTTGTAATGTACCGTTTGATCAAAAAGATGTTTGAAAGATAGACTGTGATCAAATGTTACTGCAAGATAGTGCAGTGTGTCACAACACTTGATAGCCTGCCCAGGTGATTTCAGGTAGGTCAGAGTTTATGAAATTATTCAAAGTGCACAGTGACATACACACCTTCTCAAAACTCACCCTAGAGCGAGACTTCCTACACCAATTTGAGATAGTATGTATTGTCCTTTTTAAGTTTATGGTCATTTCTTGTCTATTCAATCCAGTCCTATATGATTAGGATGTCATTTGAGAAGTTAATGTTCAATACAGTCCTATTGACTAAATTTTGGTTACATTTGCTGTGTAGATGTTTAACAGCACAGGTGAAAGATGGGAATCCAGTAGCAATCCTGGTCATAGATCTGCAAGGTCTGGTGTAAAAAGTTCCCAGAGATAGTGCTACAGTTCTTTCCATTAAAGAAGTAGCTATCCAGTTTAGAGATGTGAACTCACTTTGTAATATGTGTTCACCAAGTCAACCATCACAGTAATAGCCTCCTATTTGTATTGGAAGTCATTGTAAACACGAAAAACAAACGGTCCGGCATCATTCCAAGTTCATTTTCCCTGGTATGTAATGAACCTAGGGTATCAGGAAGGATGCCATCTGTCTCTGGGTGAAACATTATCTTTCTGGTCCCTAACTTCTCTGGTAACTTGCCATATAAATTTTGTAAGCAAGTCTTTCCATGTTTATGGCATGGTTATAAATAGCTGTAGATGTCACAGAATTCTGGAAACTTATTGAAATATGTCACAACCATGTTAAAATCCATCTCGCCAAGCTGTTTGATGTGGTGAGATTGAACACTAACATATCCAGGGGCAGTGTTGTAGCTGGCTCTAAAATAAGGCCAAAAATAGTATATGCAAAAATGAGTACTCCAAATAAAATAAATGTATAATCCGTGCAACAAGTTCGGACTAACTAAATTTACCTGGGATCTGTGCAGTTGGAGATGAAGTTGATTGTAATGGTGGAGCTATGGTAGGAGCAGCATTCGATGGACTGATTTGGCACTGACTAGCTCCAATGTAATTTAAAGAAATGTCATCAATGGCAATGTCACCAGTGTAGGATGTTCCTGCAACAGCTTCTATTAGTATCTGCAAAAATGATGTGTAAAATAAACAGTAATAAACCTTCCAGTTGCGTCTACAATTTTAGACATTCGTTTCTATCCTGTGACATCCTTTCTAGCTCTTCCAAATCACCCCAATTATCATTTCCAGTCCTGCTCTCCATGTTTTCTTTTAGGTTTCATTTGTTTCTCTTTTTCTGTCAGTTTCAGAACAATACTTAGCTTACTTTACTATTAGCTGGATTTCTTAATGTATATCCTATCCAACTCTAGCATCTTAAGCTCTTGTTTCATTTGTATTTGATTGGTTCTTTCCATGAATTCTTCGCTGATAACCATCTCATACAATGTAATGTTTGTTATTGGGAGTTCAGTTTTTATATTGTCCCAATCTCTACCCTCTCTTCCAAGAGTGATGATAACACTGTGGAAGTTGGCCCTGCCCACATCTTCGGGGTCCATTCTTCTCATTTTGGTAGTACTGCAATTGTGGTCACCTGGATAAATGTTCTTTCAGCTTGATTGATCCCCAACATGCCATGACTTCCGCATCCTTAATATTGTTAGTATTCTTGTGCAGTGGGTGTCTCTGATCCACAGTAATTGATATATATATACATATATATATATATATATATATATATATATATATATATATATATATATATATATATATATATATATATATATAATTATATATACATTATTCTCATATATATATACTTTGGCTTGGGAAATAGCATGATGTAGATATACAAGATGCCATGCACATATCTGATATTTACAATGGGAGTATATCTAGTATAGCTGAGGACTACATGCATGCTTTTATTTTGAACACGTTCCAGTCACTCACATTGTAATTGTAATAACATGAGTATGTCAAGGCTGTAATACACTTCAGTCATGACCAGTTGATGGAACATGATGGAACAGAAGGGCATGCAAGTAGTTGCTGCTTGAGTTTATTGCCAAGGAAAAGTTGAAAAATAGAAATGCCTTTACTCTCTGAAGAAATAGATTTTGTAATGCTCTTTTGCCTTATCTGTTCCACAAATCTGTCTACTGTAATGTAGGATTGAATATATTTACAGGAGACTAATCTGTATCAAATTAACTTGGTACACAACGTGGGACATGGCCACCTCACACCTCCTATGTTTCACAAAATACACATTTTGTTACTTTTATGGGTTTATAATAAAACAAATAATAAATGTTTATGATCAGAATCTCCATTTTGATATTACCACCCAAAAACACTTTCTCTTTAGAGATTTCCATGCACCAACACTCAAATATTACATGATTTAATTTATATCAAATCTTCACTCCAAGATCATTATATATTACAGAATCACAATCTATAGCAAATATATTCCTTAACATAGCATATATATGATGATCAATGAAATTGATAGACCACAGATGATGATCAATGAAATTGCAGATTTAATCTGTGCCTAATTAAAGCTGCAGGATTACCTACTTAAAGCATTCTATGATATGGTAAACTCTAGCTACATGAGTAGTTTTATCAAACAATAGAACTGACAAACAAGTAGAATGTGGTGACTTATGACTAAAACTCAACTAAACAATAAAACCCCTTTAAATGCTGGTCAGTCACTGGCTTTTCATTAATAAATTGAATAGAAAGATAATACTAATTTATTATGCCTCTGTAATTACTTTATTTCTTATTAAATGTTTGGAAATTCTTAATCTATAGGACAGAAAACAATTATGACAAATGTACCTTGTAACTTTTTGTTTGCTGGTTTATTGGCACAATACCCTCATGCCAAAGACTTGACTGATTCCCACTGAGTTCCCATATAACTTGACGATCCAGCTCCTGCAAACTCTGTCCACTTACATTGTAAGTTACCTGCCAGATACGTAATGTGCCAATTGTGTCACCATACATGCTATAAAAGAAATGGAAGCACAATGTGGTGTTTTGCGGATCAAAGAGTTCACTCATGAGGACAGCAGAGTCACCATCAGGATTCGGTATTGATGTCTCAATGAAGAGGTAAGTGCCTGAAAGAGAAAACAGTGATTGGTTGCAAGAAATATACAAATTCAGCTGTGCAGCATGAATCATGTTCAATACAGATAGCATTCTGATTAAATGACTGAAGAACTAATAATATCTAATGATTGGCTAATTATAATATTGTAAACTTTGTTTAAGTTCACAAAATTACAAAAATAATTGTAATCTGTAATTAGAGTACAAATATTTTAAAGATAATACTAGCAGAATGATGTCTTCTTCTTCTTCTTCGAACGCTCCATATTGACCACTTGTTAACCACTTTGTGATTTGTATGTCATCCGAGCCTAAGAGCAATTGTATGTTGTCCAGTTATGCGCCCACAAGTAGGCTAGCACATCCGTTTTCTGCAACGCTTTTTATTTAATAGGGTAACTTCCCTAGGCCCCTACCTCAGTCGCCTCTTTCGACATGCCTTGTAGGTTGCAGTGTTACTATTCTTTGCTCCCTTTGCGAGCCCTGGCAACACCTAAGTGGAATGATGTAAAGCAAATAATAACTTTGTAAGACTTCTCACTACCTGTTAAGTTTCCATATGTGTGATCATTTATAGGCCCTGTATTAAACGAATCTGTTTGACCATGACCAACCAACCAGTCCATATCATCAGTTTGAACATTTGACCAAGAACACAGATCCATCTCAAAGTTGCAATTGCCTACAAATGAGGACAAATGTGATGGCAAACATTTGTTAATACACACAACATATGAGCAAGCACCTTGTCATTGCATTTAAGAGAAATACAATTTCAAATCTACAAACAAAATTGGTAAACACTAATATATGCAGACAAGATAATGTGCACAACTTTAACAGATTATGTTGAAAACAGTTAGATAACAAAAATGATAATACTGATATTAATAAATTGCACACAGTGGCTTAACACATTAACTACCACATTAAGAAACACTGCAGGACATTTGTTTTCACTTTTTTCAATCTCTCAAGTGTATTATATGTACACCTCAAGTTGCATTTTTTTATCCTGTCAAGTAGTAGCATGTTCCTTGCAGAACGTCGCATTCAACACAGCCCACCTGAAAAGCTCTCTGTCTTTTGCAAGTTCTCCTGCCTCTTCCAGCGTCATATTCAAGGTTTCTGCTGTTCTGATATCCTGCTGTCATCTTCGTCTTGGTCATTATCTGCCTCATTTTCCAGGAACGATGCCTTCCCTTACCTTTCTCTCCAGACCACTGTGGCGTTTAATGTGGCCAAAATATTTCATCTCCCGGGACATGATGTTATTTATGAGCCAATGCTCCTTGATATTTAGGTCTTGTAGGATGTCTTTGTTTCTTCTCTTCTCTGTCCATGATATTCTAAGAACTTTTCTATAGCCCCTCATTTCAAAAGCTTCAATTTTGTTTTTTAATGTTTGTATTATGGTCCACGATTCGCATTCATATGTTGCCACAGGGAATATGCATGTTCTCAGAAGTCTTACTTTTGTTGCTTTGCTTGTGTCGTGCCATAGTTTCTTCATGCTGGCCACCCTCTGAAAAGTCATGGCTAGTCTTCTTTTAACTTCTTTCGTACAATCTCCATTGGTTTTTTTATCATAGTAACAAATTTGATATGAATGTAATTTTATTACAAGCTAAAAAGACATGAGAGAATAAAATTAGAACCAGCAACAATTAAAATGCATTAAAGTAAATTAATAGCTAATTTTACAACTAAACAGAAAAGGAAATTATCATTGTTAGTTAGAAAACCTTAACATTCAAAAGTTATAGAAAATGAAATTATATTTTGTGGACAATAATACTTGTAGCCAAACGGTCACAAAATTTGGAAAGTACATTCTAGGGGAAAAATTTTTTTTTGCCCCACTTAAAGTTCAAATAAATAAATTCTTGCAGCATTAAGTAATATTGCAGTATGATTTTTATACTAATCAAAACATTCAAATAACAGAATTCTCTCAAATCATCAGTACTGCAATCCTCCATGCCATTGCTTTATATCTAT
The DNA here is from genome assembly GCA_020796225.1 of Arion vulgaris. Classification (NCBI taxonomy): domain Eukaryota; kingdom Metazoa; phylum Mollusca; class Gastropoda; order Stylommatophora; family Arionidae; genus Arion; species Arion vulgaris. The sequence continues at coordinate 22,609,656 of CM036761.1, read as the reverse complement.
GATTCTTCTTCAAACAATATACTGTATTTCTTACCTTTTTTATTTCATTAGATGACCATATGCAAGGCAGCATACCGTTCAATAGCAGTACATCTGATAGCTTGAAGGTTAACCTTTGACCCGCCTCCCGATATTACGGTATTATCATTAGTACATGTATACCCGGGGTGCCTACATTTCAGGATGAGAACCCCTCCTCGTTATTTGTCGGTGTTAGCGATAACTTGTGTACTAGTATGATGTCAAACACAGGAAATGCTTCCCTTAAAGGTTTATCTAAATGGCGGTTTGCATCGTGTTTTGAAATATAGTGATTTTATATTTGTTTACTAATTTTAAAAAGATGAAACGGCACGCTGAAAATTTCGGAAATGGTCACTCGGAAAGGATAACCACAGAGCAAGCTGTTGAACTTCTTTTAAATGATTCTGAAGATGAATTAGACTTAGAATATGATTATTCTGATAACGAAATCGAAAGGGAGTCGGATAATCATTTAGAAGAAGAATTATTTGAACCGACTGATGTTCAAATATAACAAACATGTCAGTGACTTTCCAAACATGGATTACAAAGACAGACCAGTCAAGAAAGTGAAGACACAATTTTGGTGCAAATTTTGTCAAAATTTCCTGTGTCTAAAGGAAGGATCTACATGTTGGGAAGACTGGCATAGGAAGCAGGAATACTGGAGATGATGGGGTAAGTCGATAAAAAATTATAGGACAATTAATTCTGCCAATCTATCTTGTTTTCAAAATATTCTGATATGTGCTGTTTTTGCTCAGGAGCCCAGGGGAGAGGGTTTCTAAGATATAGTTGGCCAGGGTTCAAAGGGTTAAGAGTGGAGTCAAAAACTGCTGTGTCCTTTCCCCACTATCTTTGGCATCACATTTGCAGTCCTTTCATACCATGACTTTGGTGATGCTGATGGCAATACTTTCATCCGCACTAAATCTGATGGTTCACTATTCAAGTTGTCTTACTCAAGAGCCAAGACAAAAACAACAGAAATCCTTCTCAAGGAACTTTATGCTGATGGTACTGCCATAGTGCACACAGGGAAGCTACATTGCAATCCCTAATCAATAATTTGGCAAGGACATGCAACCTATTTTCTCTGACTATAAAGTGTCACCAAGACAGTGGCTTTATGTCAGGGAAATAACACATCAACAAATATCCCTTTAAATGGTAACCATCTAACACCAATTAAAAAACATTGCTATCTTGGGACCATAGTCAATTCTGGTCTTTCTCTTGATGAAGAAATCAACGCTCGAATAGGTAGTGTGACTACTATATTCTACAAAATATCAAAGAGAGCGTGGGACAACATAAAATTAACATTACAGAAGAAGCTTCAAATCTAATGAGACTGTGGATTTAGCTCTTTATAGCTCAGAAACATGGGCAGTCTACTCATTACATGAGAGAAGACTTAACATCTTTCATTTTTATGTCTCCACAAGATTATGAACTTCAGGTGGTATGATAAAATAACCAACTCTGAGGTACTGCAACATGCAAACTTGCCTTTCATCATGGGTATGCTCAACAGTAGAAGATTAAGATGGCTAGGGCATGTGAGAAGAATAGACAATGGCCACATACCACAAGAAGTGTTGTTCTGTGAACTTTTGGAAATGAAGAGGCTGCAAGGCAGTCAACTGCTCAGATATAAGGATATTTGCAAGGCCTGAATGAAGAACTTTTCCAGGGGTCCCAACAAATGGAAAAACTAGCTGATGACCGAGTTATGTGGACAACAAAATTATGCAAAGGTGCAGAATCTTTTGAAAAGAGACTTAGGGATGAGTTGAAAGGCAAGAGAGACTAGCTCAAACTCTGAAGTTGTCACAGTAAAACACTTGCCAATTGACTGTCTATAAAGATGAAAAAAGTCATATATGCACTCTAAGACATTAACTTGAATACATTCAAAGACTACAGTAGTCAAACAGGCTTTTAGTAGTTCTAAAAATATTTTTATAAAATAGCAATGGTGATAGAAGCATAAGTTTTGTCTGTTCCCTATATTCTGGCCACTTTTATAACAGATGTTCAACAGTATTTCAAAGGACAATGTATCTAACTGTTGTTAAATAATGTATTTCTCATATCTATCTGGTATTAAATTCTATTGACTACACTGTTATTTATTATAATACAAACCATTGCCAATGCATTTTCCACTCCTCAATAAAATGTCATCAATTGCTGTGTCACTTTCATAGGTACTTCCCCTGACTGCCTCAAACAAAATGTCTATTCTATCAGAATTGCCTGGAATATCAAGTACAGCTCTAATCCAATTTGCACCTTGGTTGCCTGTGGAGAAAGTTAACAGACAATGAACAAGTACACATAAAGAGATCAAGTATTTTGAGACTATTACTACAGAAACTATTAATGTAACACAAAAATGTTTCATGCAGTATTCCTGCATAACAAAATATTGGCTTTCAAGAGAAATGTATTTTATGTGCTGTTTTTCTATGATTTATTTTAATCCCTTTCAAATTTTTGTCTCAATAATTCACTCAAACAAATTCATGTGTTTAGATATCTAATCCATATTTTCTCTCTTGCATGCTCACAAACACACTTTCAAAAATGAAAGATATGGCAGAATGATAAAGGCTGCAGAAAAGAGAGAAGATATCTACTACTTCAAGTAATACTATAATTTAAAGCACAGCTGACCATTATGAACATAAGACAATATCATGGATATAAACTTCATGTGTCCAGATTACTTTCCATATGGAATGATATTCTAAGCTATGGAATAAAATGGTCTAAGGACGAAGGATTGACTTCATTTCCCGGTTTCCCATATCGTTTGGTCAACTCTCTGCTGAAATGTGACACCACCTGCAAAGAGTATTGCACAAGGCACAAACTCCATAGCACCAACAATAATCCTAGGAACTCTGGAAAAATGCACTTGTCAACAGAATGACAATGCCCGGATTCAAACCCATGACCTTCGTAACAAAAAGGGGAACAGCTTAAACACTAAGAAATAGAGGCACCCTAAGCTATGGAATGTTATCCACCAACTTTGCACATAACAGAAAACAGTCCAAACAGTTTTATAATGAAACTTTGTGACAAGTCGCAATAATTATATGTATTAATGGACTGCTCTGATTCATTATAAATATGACATTGATATAAATGACAATGCTATCCTCAAAAGCACTTCATTGTCTGGGCAGTTGTGTATCACATTCTATTGTGGTGTACATACACTCAACATGTACTTCATGTCAAACTAGTACACTGGGTTGTGAACTATACAAGAAACACAGGGCAAAATAAATAACTAAATTTAGTTGTCACAGAATAGTAAGCATATGAATGGGATGCATTGCTATGAATTAAAACAGTTTACTGATATAATTGTTTGCTGGAAATCTACATAAATACTTCATACATACAAACAATGATGTAATACAACTAATTGTATGTGTGAACAGCCTTTTTTCCATAAACTGTTACAACCACAACATTTAAAAGAAGTTTTGTTAGAAGAGTGACAAACCACTTTTTTTCCACAAAGCAGGGCCTGATCCTGAAGTCCCAGTTAAACGCTTATATACACTTAGGTCACCTTGGCCTGGCCCCAACATATGGTACCAAAATTCTAAACACATGTCAGAGGCTGAGTTATTGACAGGTCCCATATAAAGTCTTGCAATGTCTCCTGGACTTTGGCTGGTAGCCTCAGTATAGATATAGTGACCTGTAAAATATAAGTACATTTATTCAAACATGGAGCAGAATTGCTCTACAATAGAAAATGTCTGCTTAATTAGGTATAACAAGAATAATAGTGAAAAAATACATATCATTTTTCAGTGATGTGATCATCTAAAATTTATTGTGCTTGTACTGAAAGTTAACGGATGCTGAGAAATCTAACGAACTATGTTGATATGCTGAAAGGGGTCAACAAACAAAGAAAGTGCATTAACAACATACGAAAGAAAAAATTATCACATTTGAGGCATGTCATGAGAAACTAATGTTCAGATCTAATGGTGACAACTGTAAGAATAATGGGATACGAGGCAAGATGACAGCAAGTGAAAACTTTGGACAGCCTAACATTGTGGCATAGATAAATGTCAACATCCAAAATGATAGTCAGTACTCAGAACAGACATTTGTGGAGATCAATGAACACCTATGCAAGCCAGCATGCGATGATGATAAATTACATTCGATAGTTTATATAAAGAATATCTAACATTTATTAATAATACTTCTAAATATTTGGAACAATAATACTAAAATGTGAGAGCGCGGTAGCGTAGTTGTTAGTGAACTCGCTTCTCAAGGCTGGTGGTCTGGGTTCAACTTCCGCAGTGTGCGTGGAATTTTTCCCGACCACGACCCAGCCTCAACTGGGTATCAGACATGCTCTGGGAAAGTAAAGGCGGCCAGCGTGATGCTGACCACATCACCCATCGTGTGCCGACGGTGCAAATTCAGGAGAACAAATTCAGGAGAAGTGATGAAATCAGAGAAATGTGTGGTCAACCACTAGTAACAACTGTTATAAGAAGAGAAGATAGAGATATGTTAGACAAACCTTGAGAAAAAATGATCAAAGAATATCAAAGCAGGAAATGAAGTGGGATACAGAGAGTTCAAGAAAGAGAGGATGACCTAGGGAGATCCTGAAATGAACTTTGCTGAGAGATCCGAGAAATATCGGTCTCAGTTGCATGGATGAGATTGAGCGATTTGCCCAGGATATAGCAGTATGGAGAAATTGCATGCAGGCCTATGTAATGTATAATGGTACGAGAGGAATTATTATTAATAATACTAAGATATAACATTGGAATTACTCGTTACAACAGACAATTTCCTAGAATAACCAAATTTTCCTAAGTGTTTTCAGCAACTCAGCAGACATGCATATTTTTAATACCTCTACGACCACTTCCTAGATTATATTACAGAACAGTTTTGAAGAATGCACATGATCTATATTAAAAATATATTACACTATTCTGATTGTTTGCTTAATGCTTAAAATTTTGACCAAAAATCTGCCTAATCTGCCTACAGATTGAAAATACAAACACGAGAAATAAGTATTCACCATAGGATGTTCCATAGGTATGATCTTGAGAAGGGCCTGTGTCCAATGACAGTGTGCTCCCTGATTGTCTTGTCCAATCAAAATTATCTGTTTTATCTTGAACATATGCACATAGGTTCATCTCAAAATCACAGCTTACACCAGAATAGCCAGTATTTGCTTCAAAAATAAAGACAAATAAGTACCATTACACCAACTGTACATACATGTAATAATTATATCTAATTTCATCACAACTATTGTAAATATTTGTGTCTGTACAGCCAACACTCTATTTTTTTACATTTAATATATACTAAAAAAACATCTTTATCATGGAACCTAAGAAGAAGTATTTATGTAAGACTGATAACAACAATATACTGTGGTTAACAAACAATAAAATGTGTGTATGCATATACATATGTGCATTAGACCTGGAACCCAGAGGAAAGAGAAGAATGGAGAAGCCAAAAGAGGGGTGAATAACAGAGGGATAAGAGAAATTGAATCCTTAGGAGTGGAGCTTTACACATTCACTACCAAACTGAAAAATATATTTGCTCACATTTTATTCTGTGGATGTATGTACAAATTAAGGTAGTAAGATATATTTTTTTTTTAAATTATTCACTGTAGTTTTTATACCAGCTGTAGTTTTCTTAGTTTTCAACAGATTGTCATGGATTATATGTTGTTTTGTAGATAAATAAATGGACTATTATAAAATGTTAAAGAATAATATACGTAGATTAGCCTATATACTAATTATTTTTTAATAACTGAATGTGATTTCCAGACAAAAGTACTGATAAATATGAATCTAAATAATTCAATTTATTTCTGGAGACCGTCATTAAAGTAGTGAATAGAAAATGTTCAAGATCCACTGCAATAAATGTGGAGAAAATCTTCTTCTTCTTTTGTCATCACACTGCTACTGCGTTGTTGACCGGTGTGGTGGTTTTATGTTTTTGTCTTGCACTCTTCTGGTGGCTTGGGTGATTGTTATTTTTGCTCTTTGACAGGATTCTGTTTTTTAAGGGTTTTAAGCCGAAGGATTGACTTCATTGCACCGGGTTTTACCCCATATGGCTCGGCCCCTCTCAGCAGAAATGGCACGCCACCTGCCGAGAGTATTGCACAAAGCACGAACTCCGTAGCTCCAGCAACAATCCTAGAGGTCTCTGGAAAAACTGCACTTGTGAACAGAATGACGAGGTCCGGACTCAAACCCACGACCTTCGACTCACAAGGCAAAGGGCTTAACCACTTAGCCACAGAGACCCCCGACAGGATTCTGTTATGCCATCTAACCATCTTTTTTGTGGTTGTCCTCTCGCCCTTTTCATGATGTTCTTTGTCAATGTAATTCAAGAAAGGTTCTGTGCCAACTTTCTTTCTTAAGCTGATGTTAATGACTATCTTTTCTGATGTTTTTGGTGACGTTTTACATGTAGTTATTTTTTTTGACTGTGCTTTGTTCATTGTCCATGTTTGGCTTTGGTAACACAAAGTAGGTATGAAAATGCTGTTGATCATTTGTTGCTTAGCTGTCAGTGAAATTTGTGGGTGCCTTAACAGTGGGGCTAGCTGGTAGGTTACAACATTTGCTTTTAGCACTCTAGCCTCTATCTCTCTATCTAGTCGTCCATCTTTTGTGAATATGCTTCCTAAGTATTTGAATTCTTTTACTTGGTTGGTTGTAGTGCCATTGACATGGATGTCTAGTGTAATACGTTTTCTTCCCATATTCATTATTTCTGTTTTAGTGTTGTTGATTTTCATGTCATGATTTATACAATGTTGGTTCAGGGTGTCAATGGTGAATTGGATAAAATACATGTTCATATTTGAAGTAAACTAAGAGTAAACATTAAAGATGTATCTGAATAAAATATAGGTATCAGGATAATACAATTTACATTTAAGTAACATGTTATACCAATGTTGTAACAAAACAAAGTTACGCTAAAGCTATGTGATATATGCCAACCAATAGAAGTCACAATACTGTTTTTAATCTTAAACAAATATTTTCTCCTGGGGGAAAAAAATAACACAGCTTACATTGTGAACAAATGCCTTGTCTGAATGATATGTCGTCGATGGCAATGTCACCTTGCGACACAGCACCAACAACTGCTTCAAACTGGATCTAAGAAACAGAAGAGTAATTTAGAGTATTCTCATTTACAAACACAGCTGATTAACCAATTGATCTTTTTTTTAAATATTTGACAAAATGTTTATACTGATCATACTCTTAGAATTTATGAATAAATAATCAGATACATGAGCTATGTCAGTCTAACAATAATTGTCAACACTACACAGAACAATTCTATGTCAACTTTAATGACTTCAAAAAGGCATTTGATAGCATACACCGCAAAAGTCTTTGACCCATTTTAAAGTGGTATGGAATTCCACTGTGTTGTATAAACATCATGAAAGCTGCTACAGAAATGTCACATGCAGTGTTGAATCTTCTGAGCTGAAGTTTTAAGTCAAAACAGGCATGCAACAAGGATGTGTAATATCAGCCCTACTATTCAACATTGTCATAGATTGTGTGAAGCAAAAAAAAACAACTGAAGATAAGTCAAGAGCTATCAGATGCACTCTCACATCCACCCTGGAAAATCTAAATTTTGCTGATCTTTTCTTCTTATTTGCGTTCGCTCATTACGACCAATTTTAATCACTCTTTGTGATATGTTTGATCTTTGCCAAGAATGTGTATATTTTGCACATTGGTTTGGTATGTTTATATATATATATATATATATATATATATATATATATATATATATATATATATATATATATATATATATATATATATATAAACGCATAGACTTGTACATGTTTAGGACACGTGCATCCAATTTCAGCCAAACCTCCTTAGTAGCCTCTTATGACATACGTGGCAGGTAACAGTGGTTCTATTCGTTACACCCCAAATTTTGGCCCCGGTAACCACTAGGGCGGATTTTGCTGATGACATCGTACTTCTATGTGATACAATATACAATGATGTACAAGATATCCAGGAAAAGAATTGCCGCTTTAACCAGTACAGCCATTTGGTTGAGTTGAAAAACAATTAGAAGAAAACAAGAAATAATTATTCCGAACATCACACCCCAACACCAGTAAAACTAAAAGATAAAATCATTCAAAATACAACTCCTTTCACATATCTTGGAAGTGTTATCAGCCGTGTTGATCTTGATAAGCCAGCTTGATCTGACATTAAAAGCCAACTGAGACAGGAAGAAAGTTTATTCATGGCCCTTTGAGATGGTCTTAAAATCAGCCCAATACAGCATCAGAACCATGGTTAATACAGGGTGTTCAACTTAAAAGCAGCCCCAGTCATAAATAGAAATTTGCCAGGTACGCATTGCATCTCGTCTATTTACTATTTAAACCGGTTCTGACTAGCTTATCCTACGTCACATTTGTTCATCGCCCCTTAACGCACTATAATTACATAACATCAAACAACCTTGACCTATACTACGTCATAACTGAACCTTCTCATTTCCATACATATATGCCAGATTAGCTCCATTCACATGCTGCTTTTAAGTTGAACACCCTGTACATCCCACAGCTGTGTGCTATCAGCTTTACTAAACGGATCAGAATGCTGAAGAATGATAGATGTTTAAACTCTCCTCCTTCCACACAACTTGTATGCAAAAGATTTTACACAACTTCTGGCCAAAAAATATCTCTAACCAAGATCTGCTTGCACAGTGTCAACAAAAGAATATGAACACTATCATCAAAAAGAAACACTGGGGATGAATAGTACATGTGATACACATGGAGACTAGCTCTGTTATGAAAAATGCATTGGGATGAACACCAGATGGTATAGGAAAATGTGGAAGACCTAAAATGATCTGGAGGAGAACAGCAGAACACAAACTGAAAAAAATGAATCATAGCCGGAACACAATACAGAGGACTGCCAAGAATAGAGAAGAATGGTGTGCATTTGTTGCTGCCCTAAGCGCCAGAGATAGAGAACAGAACAAGCATTTGTGGTATTGTTATCAGCTAAATTTAACCAAAATCAAAGTAGTGTAATTCTAACCTGGAAGTAAAGATAACTGTTAAGGTTGATACTAGATTGTAACCACTTCTTGCCCTGTGTTCCTTGTCTGGTCCACAACAGAGTGTGCTTGTTTGGTCCAGAATACACATTAAGTGTGTTTACATGCTCCCCCCACATGAAGTACCAGAATGTCATACACTGCTGTCCAACCAATGAAGGGCTATTGAGGATTGCAGTGTCGTTTACATGGCGAGGTGCAGAGGAGTCAATGAATGCAAAGTATCCAGCTATATGTGGATGAAAGAGACTAATAGTAGCAAATGACAATACTGGTATTTAATAGTGTTGCAAAATGAAATAAGCAACATATTTCAGGACATTAAAGTACACAAAGTAATCGCTGAAGCTACAATTACAGTTGTTCACAAATTGAAAATCACTGATCATAAGAACAAAATCACTATCATATTGGCCAATATGATCATAACATTTCTTCTTTTAAACTACTCCTCCACATGTCCTTTTAAGTGTTGATGATGATTCTATTAAAATTTCATAGATAAGAACAGTGGTGTATGGTTTCTACTTTTTTAAACCAATATTTTAAAATTCTTCCTCATGCCCTACTTTGCATGATCAAGCATATATTGTTTTCAATGATGGTTTGGTAGCTTTCACTGTGACTAAGTGGTCATTTTTGGGAAGTCTTGTAATTCTTGTTTCAATACTGGTGTTTCTACAAAAATCTTTTCTAGTTATTGATTAATATTTTCTGGCATTTCTTGTTTAATTCCATTTACTTTTTTGTGGAACTGTCCTTAGAAAGACATCTGTTATTGAATGATGGATATTCCATTTAGGTTGCTTTCTTTGTAAGATCATTAATAGGTCTTCAAGTAGTTGCATATGTTATTGTATAGTGTTTATTCCACATTCATCAGTGATGTGATAAATATCTGCTATTTCAAGTGCATTCCTAGTGCATCAACTTTTTACATTCAATATCTAGTTTAGCAGTTTGGTGTTCATTAGAAAAAAATTAAGTTCCATAAGATATTTGTTTATTGTTTTATTTCTTATACTATCACTGCTTGTATTCTTGGTCATCATTTTTGCTGCCTTTATATGCCATTCTGTTGTTACTAAGATCTCAAGCTGTTAACACAACTAGTAGATAAAAGATAATCTACCGTCTATTAGTCTTATGTTCTGCTTTTTTTAATTGCAAAGTTTACTGATTGGCTACATAGTTTGTTTTTCTTGCCTCTGAACAAAAGTATTTTTTTGGCTCAAATAAAATTTCATAACTAAACGAAAAAAATTGTTTCTAAATATGATCTAAAGTATGGCTTATTATAAGTCACATTAAAGACAAATGGATGTACTTTCACAAAATATTTACTGTATTCACAAATCTAATGCAGTGTTAACTATGCATGAAAAATATTGAGATGCATTAAAAATAACTGAAATTAGGGGAAACAAATCAAACTTATCAAAAGCCTTGAAGAACAATAGCTTGAAACAATCAAACTTCTTTCAATTTAGGTAATCTATTTATAAACATAAAAACAACAAGCAAATTGTGAATGGATGCAAATTTTTCTGTTTACAAACTAGCAACATCACCATCAGTGATACATTTCCATAAAAAATTGTCAAATTTCTCATACTAGACATTCATGTCTCATAATATATAATCATAAGCAGAGAAAATAAAGAAATGTTTCCATAAATAAATGACTAATACTTTTCGTAATTAAATTGTAATCATACTAGGTACTGGGTGATCTCTTTCTCCCCCCCCCTTTTCCCCCTACACTCAGAGCTGATTGTTAAGCACTTACACTTACACTACAATCACTAATTGATCTATTTAAATCGTCTCTAATATATACAGGCACAACAAGCTTATAGCATGTGCCTGTGCAAACACTATTAACGAACCCTACCTGATTGTTTCTGTGTCTGGTAATAACAAGCGTCTGAGAAAGACACTCCCCCGTGTCATTTTTTTAGAATGGCTCATTGGTTGTGTACGTAAGGACACTCGTATTGCTAGGCTAGGCGATTGGTGTCGTAAGGACTAGGGTAAGTGGTTCGAGTCCTGTGTTTGTCTATTTGTTTTTCGGAAGCTCTTAATACCTGTATCTGTTTATTTGTTGAATCTATTTAAATCACAAACTTATGCTTCTAGCTCAGTTTCTTCTGAATCAGAAACTTCTCTGTCTTCATCTTCAATAACTATTTGCAACCAACCTCATGTCTGTGCAATCGCAAGATGTGCATGCTGAGTTGATGGCAAACCATTTCTAGCATCTGAATTGTTTGACATTTATTTTTTCACAGAGTATCTTGGAACACTTGGTTCACTTCTTTTTCTAGTAAAATCCCAATGATATGTGTTTATTATCATTTACACTTCCCTTTTTAGTATTTTTCAGTTAATATAAAAGTTTAATGGAACAGAAAGTAATTGAAAAGCAACAAATTACTTAGCATTCTTTTTTTTAAAACAGCAATGTGTTGTGCTGAAAGCATCCTTAAAAAGAACATTTTGCAGCAAAACTCATCTCAAAACAAATAATTATCACATTTAAACATAGTAGATCAATGATATTAACCACCATCACACTAACTGACAAAAAAGTCATCATTCCATTTCCCAGCTTTCATTTTAATTTTATATCCGTTGTCAACTCTGATATTTTATTAAGACTAAATAGCATATGAAATGGTTGTTTTCTATCTCATCAGTTCTATATGTCACAAAAATATGTTCTAATTTTTCTGCTCTCAAAACATGTTTATAAAAATTGTCTCTGCAATGCTAAAGAAACAATTTATTCAGCTTTTAAATTGTTCATGCTTCACTTAAATGTGACTTCCCTCAAAAATTTGTTTAACAATTATATCTCACTAGATGGCTCCTTTGTTGTGGTTATGAAATTGTATCACAAAATGACTTTTCACAATGTAGAACATGGGTTTTCAAACTGTGCCTCGTTGCTGCTAGAGAAGTGTCATGGGGTTCAGTACGGGGTGTCATTGAGGTTTGGCAAGATTTGAATAGCTCGCCATGAAAACAGTTCATGAACATGATGCGGGTCAAACGTCACCGTGAATTTTGACCAGTATCCTACAGCTTGAGATGTGTTACAGAAAATTTATAATTCATATCCTCAAATGAAATAGGTGAACTTGATAAAAATATGGTGTAGATTTGGACTGACCCATATTCCTGGCATGGTAGATTTGGAATGACCCATATTCCTGGTTGATTATGTGTCCTTGATAACTGGACATTGGCCCTTAGATGTTTAGCATGATAGAATATTGTCTCAGCTTACAATCAAACTGATACTCTTACACATGTTACTTACTTCCTGAGTGATCAACAGTTGGTCCATTGGTAGTAAAAGGAACCCTTGTAGCTTGCCTCTGCCAGTCAAATGTGTCTGTTAGATCTTGTCTCCATAAACAAAAGTCCCGATCAAAAGTACAATCAGAGGATCCATTGTCTAAAACAATTTACATAAGAAAAATCACAGAGGGAAAGAATACAGTGATCATTTGTTTAACAATGTCAGTTACAATCCATGTTATGTAGGTGAGATGCTAAACTACTCAAAATCAATATCAAATATGGAACAACTGGAATTTAGCAACAGAGAGTGATGTATATGCTATTGATTGTTAACTTTATCATTTGAACAAATCTATTTTTTCTCAAATCAGCACACACATTTTTAATATATATTTGCTAATTTACAAATTTAATTAAATTCTCTGTGTTAGTAGACTTGAAGGACAGTAAAAAACAAAATCTCAATCTAACTCAACCCATACCAGAAATGCTTCAAACTTTGTTTTTGTTGTCTGTTATTTCCATAGTTATAGTATTGCTGATCTAACACCCAGTTGTACTTAGCTGACTTCTAGAATCATAAGTGTAAGAAAACAGTGAGTCTGTTCGCTACTTCACCATTTGATTTAGTGGATTCAGGACTTCAGATAGAAGATATTAGATTTAATACTGACTTAGTATTACAATAAATGCATCAAATCTCAAATATATAGTGGCCATAAAAAATTGCTCTAAATTAAATTATTACTTCATTTAACTCCTAGTGGATAAAGACAAAAGTCATGTTTTTACAAGCCATTTGTTTTTAGAATAAAAACGCCCTTTAGTGTGACTCCTGGTAAATAGAAGTCCAACCCAAAGCCACATAGTGTGGCATTTGGTCCACAAGATGTTAAATAATGGATTCATAAAAATAGTTAAAACAAACATGTTATGACTGAATATAGAATACAAACAGGAATGCTACTAATATAATGTTTTCAATATCTGAAAGTTACAAAATTAATGAACAACACCCCCCAACCCAGGTATAGTTTTTTTACAGTAAATCTACTACATCATTAACATTTCAAACATTTATTAAACACAACATACATTTTTGTGTGAATTAAAACACAATCCAAAATAAAAATGTTATATTTACAAGATTGGTCAGGTGGTGCTGGCGTCAGCGTTGGTATATTGTATTGCACAGCACTGTCAGGATATGCTGAAAAATCAAGATGACAAAAACAGTTATTATTTTCTATCTTCATTCTACATTTATCATTCTCTTCATCACTCATTAAGAAACTATCTACAATTGTCTTACAAAAGGTTCGCAAGGAATATTGTTATTTAAACTTACTTCCACATGGTGTGTTGTGATATCCAACATCATCAATTGCAATGTCTCCATCATAGTCACTGCCTCTGATACCTTCAATTGAAATCTGAAAATATTTCAAGAGGAAAAAGTATTTTTTTAAATCGCACAAAATATATTTCGACCAAAACAAGACAAAACAGACAAAAAAATCATGACCTGATAATTAAACGAATAATTGATTGTCATGAGAAGAGGAGACTTAGAACACATGGTAACAACTGATAAATCAATGGGAGCAAAACAGAGGTAAAATTATTGGAAATCTAACTCCACAGCACAGATAAATGTTGAAATCTCAACTGATAGTAAGTACACAATCGTTTCTGTAGATCCATAATCAGTTACACCAGCTAGAATAGCAAATTATTATTATTTAACTGTAATTACAATACATATCTAAAACGTGTAGAAAAAAAGATCAATTCAGTTTATGATTCTTGGCCAGACTATGTTAAATTTGTGTTTACCAGGACTGATTCGACTAGCTGCAAGCACAGAATAGCAATTAGCATTCATATTCTTAAATTAAAATTTAGATTAAGTTTTGGCTAAACCTTATAGTACATGTAAGTTTAGTGCGAGGTTGATTTAGATTCTACTGTATCTCATAAATTCCTTTATAGCAAATACAGCTCATTTATACAGGCATTTCAAGAATTTTCTTAGTATGTATTATTGACTTATTTAGGTGCCATTTCCATTTGCAATGGATCTTCAATACTACCTATCTCTTGCGATGGTTCAGTATTCTATCATCTATCTTTTGTGCATCTCGCACTATTTCTTTACCAATTAAAACATTGTATTTCTCTTGTCCAGAACTTTCCTTTCAGTGAATTTAAACAGAGTTACATGACCCTTTATGTGTCCAAAATGTAATGTACATGGGGAAATGTAGCGATCTTGTGTTGCTTGTTTCAATGCACTTTGTAAGCTGTTATTCACTTTCTTAAGGTTGTTCTCGATGCAGTCACTCCATCTTTTGCATGGTCTTCCTCTTGCTCAGTACTCGCTAAACTTTTTCAGTGTGACTCTCTGTGGTAGACAATACCAGGGCATTCTTGTCAGGTGTCCAAACCATTTAATATGTTGTTCTTTTATGAATTGTGTGACTGTTTTTACATCTAGTCTTCTTATGATTTATTCATTTCTAATTTTGCCTCTTTTTGTTACACCTACAGCTCTTCTAAGCCACCCCATCTCCATCGATATGATCTTCTGCTCATTATCTGCTGTTATTGGCCATGTTTGACACTGGTAACACAGTGTTGGCCAGAAAATTGTTCATATAAGAGTTGCTTTAGTTTTTAGAGGCATCTCTTTATGTAACTGCCCCAGTACCTGGTATTTGTTTCTATGTCCATGAAATACAAGTTTGTGGCCAAATGAGGGAGAAAATGAAGAGCTTTTAAAATGAACAAACTGTGCTGTATTAGGGACCATCATTACAAGACGAATATTAGGATGTATTGGACATGTACAGCATATGTATTTGCAAAGGTGTTGTTGTTCATCAGTCTCTTTCAGCACATACTCACCAGTGAGTTTAGCTGTCAACAGTATTATAAATATTAATCTGCAAAAACATATTTCTGTGGTATCATGTCATCATCATGATTAATTCAATAATTTCATAGTACTAGCTCTTCTTAATTCGGAAAAACATCCCTTTCCTACTCTGCTGATCATTATTCTGCTTTTCTAGTCTGTATTTTCTGCAATGAATTTTTGATTGGGTCATTCTATTCTTAATTTCTGAACATCATTCATTTGATCAGACAGCTGGAGTTTTTAATTTATGCATTAATTTTTAAAGTTTCACATCTACTTTGATGCTGCATACTGAAGAACTCCATTTATTAGAGGTGATCATCATTTCCTTAATCTAGTCATCCAGACTGCAGCATTTTTTTCTAAAATCATTTCCACAATATCCACCATCTTCCAAAAGACCTTTACACAAAGTGTGTTACTGAGATAAGACATGTAATATTTCATTTCAATATTATTAGATGAGTTATCAAATAAATGTCTATTGTCTATTCCCAGGTGGAAGATGTAGCTGGCTGTCCACTCTTGCTGTTAAGTGTAGGGATGGGAGTTTTAATTTGCATTCTAGGGCC
This sequence comes from Arion vulgaris, assembly GCA_020796225.1. NCBI lineage: Eukaryota > Metazoa > Mollusca > Gastropoda > Stylommatophora > Arionidae > Arion > Arion vulgaris. The sequence continues at coordinate 22,593,624 of CM036761.1, read as the reverse complement.
AGATGAGTCACCCTTGTTGTGTTCTATCCGCGTTATGTAGTAGGGGTCTTGATATTGTCTATCCATATTTTTCTTGGTCTTCCCTTAGCTCTAGTACCCAATCTCTTTTTATTGTATGCTGTTAGTGGTGGTTGGTTGTATTTAATTTTCATTAAATGTCCAAACCACTACATTTGTTGTCTTTCGATGTATTCGGTGCATGTATGTTACTTTAAACTGAAGCACAATTTTATCTAAAAAATGAAAACATCAAACAGATATGGATTTATTTGTTAAAAAAACACAGTACAGTTGTAGAGATTCATTCACAAAATGAAGTGATAAATAGTTTTTGATCTTACAAAGAAGCTATAGTCTGGTGACTTGATGGGTGCTTGGCCATTCAACCACATATTTTGCTGGTCACCAGATAAAGACCAAACTGTTACATTCTGTGTTGGAGTTATGCTGATATGAATTTTGAGAGATCCAATACTAGCGCCATACATGTGGTACCAGAAGGTGAAGCAACTACCATTGGTTGGTGACAATCTTTTTGGGGAAAAAAATTTAAAGCACAGTGAAATATAAACTGTATTAATGAACATATAATGAAGATAATGCAATCCTAAGTGCACATTATATAAGTTGTGTGAATTAATTGATTAGTAGATTAGATGTCATTTCCACATCATATGTAGGTTGCAATGAATCTCCCAAAACATCCTGTCTTTTGTCTTGGTTGTGCATTCTGTACTTCAACTCTTCTTTATCCATCTCGTAATGACTGCCTCCCAACTATATTGCTGTTTTTCTCTTGTTCATTTACCATAAAACTTTCCCTCCAGTATGATTTCCAGAAGAGTCATGTTATTTTTTTGTGTCCAAAATATATATTAACTTCCAGAATATGATGGTTCTTGTAATAACCTAGAAATTTAATTACATTCTCAATAGAAATATTAACATTACAAGTATTAATGTGTCATAGAGTCAGATAAGATTAGAACTATACCGAGTATTATCATCATCAAATAGCTTGTCCTGACCAGAACTTTTCTATTCTAATCATTCTTAAGAATTACTCTCTCTCATAGGCCAGATGGCTCACCTCCGTAGCCGTTTAAATAACCAAGTATTATATTTTAAAACAAATTATTTGAAATCATAAACGCTAGCAAACATGTAAAACATTTGACTATGCTACATCTGTATACCTTCATTTAGTCAGATCAATTACCTTTCACTGCTGAGAATAGCTTTTTGTCCCATGGTATGTGGACTGGATGCCTCTAGGTACATATAGTAACCATTGGAATTTTGCTGGGTATGATCATTAGCAGGTCCAGTGTATTCAGAGTCTGTAAAATCATATTATTCAGTCATGAATTAACATCACCAAGTTAGCATTATACTTATCGCACAACAAAACTGTTATTACCAAGCAGACTTAACATTTTCAGGTATTTGTCAAACTGTTTAATGAAAAGATATTATTAGTAAAAAAAGGAAAATACATAGTTATATATCAATAGTTACAATAATTTATTTTCCCTATGTATTATCTTTTCACAAGATGATATCGGCTCAACCAAAGGTCAAAACATATTTTAAATGTCACTTTTTAGTTACTTTTTCTTCTCATTAGACTTTTATATTTACTGAAAACTACTTTAACTCTTAGTGGACCAGGGCAAAAGTCACGTTTTTACAAAGCCATTTTTTTAATTATACATTTGTATACAGACAGCTGTCATTAGTTTTTACATAAAACCTATATATTTAATTTTATGGAACATGTACAATATATCAAAATGCTCAGAAATGAATGTTCTATTTATTTACATTAGTGAAATATTTTTGAAAATTAAAGAGAGAAATGTTAAGTGACTTTTAGTAAGAAGAAAATTTGTTAAAATATTTTTAGTGAGAATAAAATTCTTACTTAGCACTCAATATGAATATATCCAAGACATCTGCAAGCCATAACACATGTTTCTGTTCATACTACAATCAACACTCGACACATCATGATCATTGTCAAACTCAGCCAAATGATGAATAAGATTTACAGCTTGTTCTACTGTATATCGCGACTTATGTATTTCAGAAGAAGAAGTAATTTTTCCCAAAAAATTCGAGTAAACAAAACTTTTGCTGAGATTTTGTGTGTTTTATAACGCTTCTACTAACTATAGATAAAAAAAAAAAGTGCACAAGCATGTACAAACGGAAATGACAAATGACCAGAGGTTAAAATAAAAAATGTGGACTGGAATATAAATTTACTACAGCAGTTCTAAAACTATGATAACCAAAGGCCACTTAGCGTGGCGGCATGTAAAAACGCGTCAAATTCAAACGCCACTTAGCGTGGCGCTTGGTCCATTAAGAGTTAAGGGGAAATTTGAGGGTGTGCAGGTCAGGAAATTTTTTTTATTGTTTTCATATTAGTGTAGAATTTGTATAACAATTTTGAGAGATTATGACTTAGAAGAGTAGAAAAAAGTTAGTTTACAAAAAAATGTCAAAGCATTGTAATGGAAACAATACAAGATAGCCACCAAACACAAAATTTCAAATTCATAAGGCTCTGAATCTAATAAATATAAATGAATTCTGTTTTCACTCTAAAGTGAGCAATTGTAATATCTAAAATATTACATATATTAAATATTATATTTTTAATACATTTTTGGGTAAAAACAGCCCCAAAGAGTGTTTGGTGGCAATTTTTGTATTGTTTCCATGGCAACGCTTTGACATTTTTTGTAAACTAACCTTTTTCTACTCTTCTAAGTCATAACTCTCAAAATTATTATACAAATTCTACACTAATATGAAAACAACAACAAAATTTCCAGAACAGAGTCCCCCCTTTAAGTTTAGTGTGAACAATATCGAACACATATTGTTGCAGTTTTTGCTAGATATCAGAGTGGGGGCTTAGTTTATTATACATTTTAAGATACCCTTTGAAAAAAATGTCCAACAATTCAAAGGCTAGAGATGACTTGCAATCTACTCAACCTGTAACTTATCACTATGCATGTTTGAGATTAGCTGCAAATAGTTATGGTTAGTAAAGACAGTAAAGATTCTAATTCTGATGAAAACTTTACTAGAAATAGAAGCTTGTGGTTTAAATTGATCGATTGGCAATAGTAATGTCAGTTCTTCCCATTAAGTTTTGAGGGGGATGGGCATCACCCCAGCCAAGTCCTAGTTTATAAGAAAGCAGAGATGAATGAAGTCAGAACTCAACAATGTGAGTACAATCAAGTAGTAGCATGTCCCTTGCGGAATGTTGCATTTATCACAGTCCTCATGAAAAGCTCTCTGTTTCTTGCAAGTTCTCCTGCCTCTTCCAGCATCATGTTCAAGGTTTCTTTGATGTCCTGCTGCCATCTTTGTCTTGGTCGTCCCTGTCTCATTTTCCAGGAAACATGCCTTCCATTACCTTTCTCTCCAGACCACTGTGGCGTTTAATGTGGCCAAAATATTACATCTTCCGGGACATGATGTTGTTTATGAGCCAATGCTCCTTGAAATTCAGATCTTGTAGGATGTCTTTGTTTCTTCTTCTCTGTCCAGGATGTTCTAAGAACTTTTCTATAGCACCTTGTTTCAAAAGCTTCAATTTTGTTTTTAATCTTTGTGTTATGGTCCACAATTCGCATCCATATGTTGTGAAGTACAATGTGTTCTTTTAATACTTCAGTCATTTATTCCTGGAAACATTTCTTTAATTTATCTGCTGATGATTAAATATTATGAAACATGAAAGTCTAGTATGTGAAATCTTGAATTTGACAGTTGAATTTCTTCACTGATGGTCATGTTACTATTTTGTGAACAGTTAAAGAACTATGCATTCATTTACATTATTCTTAATTTTTATGAATTCATAAATGGATTACCTATACGAAGAAAGCAGATGGGCTGCTTTTCCAAACTTTTGTTTGTCAAAGCCCTTAGAAATTTGGATTTTTGTTTTCCCAATTTAAATGTTTGTTTTTAATGCATGTTTATATTTTCCTGTATAGTTAACATTGTACTATATTTGCTAATGCAATAAATATTTTGCTAAAGTACACCTATTGGTCTTTAATTTGACATGTAATATGTTAGAGTATAAATCATGTTTAGATATAATAATTTCGCTAGCTTATCTAAGTGTGTGATAGTTTAGGAACTTAACAAAATAATTTCATCCTATGGTCAAAACAACTTTCTAGCAAATGAGATAAGCTTAGTCTTTTTTTTAAAATTGTTCTTCACAGTAATATACTTACCAGTGGAACCATGATGTCTGAGCCAATCAAAATCCATGAGGCGAAAGTTGGTAAAGGCACATGTATCCACATCAAAATTGCATGTAGCTATCAGAATTAAATACAAAGAAATTAGAAATATTTGAATTAGTAATTACTCATGATGTTAAAACATTTTAATTCCAACATTTTGTGACTTGTTTTGATTTCAATTGTCACATATTAAGCTTTGAAAAGCTTTGCATATCAATAATATAAAAAATTATTTATGATAATGGAGCCATTAGCACGTTTTACAAGTCACGTTTATTGATTGACAATTTGGACAAAGGTATTGAAATTGAATATTTTCATGACACCTCATTACATCAATGCTGTAAAGAAAAAATACTAATAATTTGTTAGTTAGAATATCAAATTATTTTTACAAATGTCCTTAAATTAGCTTATTTATTTTCAAATGTTTTATGCAAAAAAGTGCAAATATGCTTCTGCCATGTTCAAATGGTTAATCATACCTCGAGATACACAAGGTCCTGTTTTTACTGAGACATCATCCAAGGCGATATCACTGTAGTAACTTGTGCCTCGCACAGCTTCAAATACAATCTGGAATGTATGATCAAGAAAATGACTTGGCTTTACACACCTGAACATGCTGAAGTGCAGGGTAACGAGCGTGCAGACTTTCTTGCAAACAATGCCCCGACTCAAACGGGCAGCAGTATGGACAGAGCCGATATCATCAATGCGATACGCTCTCAATTATGTGACATGGGCAAGTCTCAGACACTGGAACGAGTTCGAGAATTAGGTGTTAAGTGTGGACATGCCAGACATTGTCGTCTTGTGGTAGAGAGAGAAGATATAGTAATCAACTTCTCATGGGTACGGTGAGCAAATGGACTTTGGGATGGCTGCTGCAGCGGAGGACAGAGCATGCATGGGAATGCCCAATGTGCCATGACGTCAATCGCATAACATGACATAACATAACATACAATCTGGAATAAAAAACACCTTTGGTGTTTCTTACTAGATTCATCTTCTATCTACTGTTTCTTCATATGTCATAAAGCATCATACTAAAGATCAGTCATGGATTTCCAAACTAGATACAATCTCCTCTACCTGACAGAATGTCTTTAAGTACTTCCTATAAATCATTTCCAGTTCAGGACCCACATTAAAGATTAATCTATTGTCATGCTATATTTTTACAGGGAAACATGTCTCTTTCTTCTCATAAAGGATTACAATACAGTGGAGATGATAGCTTTCCAACGTCCCAAGTACATGCCATCGAGCAAAAGCAGAGTCAACAGTAGGGATGAGTGCCAGATCGATGACACCATCTTTCTCCTCAAGTCTGGATGCTAATCAAGTTCAAAGGCTGTCATTCAAAATAGGTTAAATTTTAGCAGAGCCCCACTCAAAGCAATGCCCAGTATATTTTCAGCAGTATTGCACCAATCCTTTGATCAAGCATTGAAATCACATGCAATGAGAAACGTGTAAAAAAAACATCCAGGAGTTTCTAAAGAAAAATCCAGTTATATGCAATACAGAGTTGGTCCACATGGGCATACACATTATAGTTTTTTCATATTTGACCAGGAATTGTTACCTGAATCCCCTGCAACTTCATACCATCATAAAAGGAATCATATGTATCAAGACAGTTGTGAAGAAGACTATGTTTCCCCAATGACTGCCTGCCCTCTGATGGCTATATTCTGCTGCAAATTAGTTTCCTTAATCATGAAGATATTAAAATCATAAACTAGTTTCTGTAGGATTGGTGCTATTTGTTTTGCAATTTGGCAGTCCCAGTGATGCAACCATGTAACACAGAGCCTACTTTTCAATACACAACATGTCACAGTGATCATGAAAACTCATCTATATTGTGTCAGAATGTCAGACAGAAGATTGCTAGTATGGCCTTTCTACAACCACACTGAAGGAATGAAAAGGTTTAAAGAGTGTGTTTGGCAAAGAGGCTGCCACAAAGTGATGACAGATAGCCAAAAAGAAAACCCAGAGTAACATGTTTGAAGTGGATGAAAAATGGGTTGTCCAACACATAGCCACTAATGGTTTAAGGACAGACGGCACCCCTAAACAGAAATATTGATAATTGAGGTTGCGTTTATGATTCTAAATGATCAACTTGATGTTAAAACTCGGGAAAAAATATTAAAAATCCAAGCATGTATATTCTATGAAAAATTTAATATAGAGGGTTTTTAAGGGAAAAGGCCCAAAAAGTAACCTTGCAAAATACAGGATGATTTAAGTTCTATTCAGGTTAGCACTATAGAACTTTCAGATGTTATAGTACATCTGCATATCTTGAACTGGTAGCAAAAGATTTTTAAAGTATATTAAAATGAGTTTTACCTGAATTTTTAATGCAAATTCAGATTTTTGACCCCAAAATATGGGGTAAGAGATATTCTTTTGCATGACACACAAAAACTGTTCAAAGAATTCTTTTTAAAGTGGTAGGGGGTCATCAAATATGCGTAAGAAAGAAGTGAGCAAATTTATACAGCCATGCTTTGAGTAGTTTTTGAAAAAAGTGTATTTAGCGACATACATTTACGGAAAATAACAATTTTGAGATAAAGCCAAAAAACAAACATATTTTCAATTATTGACCAAATTAATTTACTTTAGAATCCCCCAGGAGCATACAAACTTGCCTCAGCCAATGCTTTAGATGCCATGCTAGTTGTTTTACATCTTTCTATCTTTTTGTGCCTAAATTCTTTATTAGCAAGGAGGATATGCGGTTTTTACAGGTGACTGCAAAATGCTAAAAATAATGTTTTCCGAAGGAAAAGTTAAATTAAAACAAAAGTATCATATCGGTGCAATTTCACATTATTAACTACAATATTGGCAACATTGGTAGTTATTTTTAAGCTCCTCCTCGAAGCATATGAGATCTTAGGACACCAAGTCCATATAAGATTATGGAAATATTCATTAGCATTGGGAGAACCACCATGAATGTATTTTATCAACAAAGTTGCAAGATAGCTTGACAAATACATGCATTATGTTGCCAAAAATAAAATTAGGCAGTTTGTTTTTAATCCACTAAAACTTTATCTTTAGGGCACAAGCTACTCAGCCTATTGCAGTTCTCATGGTTATCTTTGTGATGTTTAAATATGGCTCAAATACTATTTATCCAACCAATGTGCTCCAATTTCCCAGAATTTTTCATACAAGTTACATCATAATGAAGCTGTATGAGTTTAATGGTGCTATTAGTTAATCTATTTGCCCTACCATATTACTATAAACACTTTGCTACCATCTGTTGAAGCAGAGTTATGGTTTTTCATATATAATTAGCTAAAAAAAACGTATACATGCCTAGTTAAAAAATGTAATTAAAATACAAAACTACATTTTTTTGCAAACTAAAGATAGCTTCTTGTTCAAAATTGGATGTATTACCTAAAATATAAAAAACTCAAATTTCATTTTTTAAAGAAAAATCGTTAAATGTAGGAGTGCGGTCTGTCCTTAAAAGAACTGTCCAGTGAAGGAAAGGGTGAGGTATGGGAGAATTTCGAAACCCAAGTTGGTGGAGATAAGTCAGTACATAAATTTAGCAATTTTATTGAATAATAAGCAGGAGAACTACCAGTTAGCCCTTCCCAATTCTCATCACAATACTTATCTGTTCTTATGATTCATTAGGAACAGAAAAAAATAAGAAATGGGGAGGGGGCAAGAAATAGGAATAATATGGTAGTTATCAACTTTTAATTTGTGAATAATAATTTTATTATTAATATTATTCCTTTTCATTCTTAATCAAACATACAGTGCAATTACTTTTATATTAATTTTGCATTGCAGTTTCTATAACAAAGCAATTTTTAAAAAATAATTTGAGTTGTTAGCATTTACTTCTTCTTCTTCTTTTGTCATCACACTGCTACCGGGTTGTTGTCCAGTGTCGTGGTTTTTTTTTTTGTCTTGCGCTGTTCTGGTGGCTTGGGTAATTGTTATTTTTTCTCTTTCACAGGATTCTGCTATGCCATCTAACCATCTTTTTCGTGGTCTTCCTCTTGCCTTCTTTTCTGATGTTTTGTTGTAGAAGACTCTGTATGCTGTGGAGTATGGATGCATTCTTATTGAGTGGCCAATCCACTTCATTCTTTGTTTCTCAAAGTAATTCAAGCAAGGTTCTGTGCCAAATTTCTTTCTTATGTTGATGTTGGTGACTCTGTCTTTTCTGGTGTTGTTGGTAACTTTTCATAGGCAACGCATTTCACATGTAGTTATTTTTTGTGACTGCGCATTTACTTAATCCCTGAAATTATATACTTCAAAATTGGTGTTAACAGGTTTACTGCCTGAAATCTCTGTATAATCTGCTAGGGGTGGTAAACACACTGAGCAGTATTCAAAAGCGCTTATTTTGATATTACAAGCTAATACTTTATTCTCTTCATATTTTACGTATATCTAAATGAATTGTTCCGTTATTTGTGTTGTTCAGGCTGTATCAAGATCATTTATAAGTTGAAACTGTATCTTTCTGAACTAATAAATTCATTTAAGAGGTCTAATCATTTGTATTCTGGCTTATTTTTGAAACAGCTTTATACATATACACTCTATTACACACATACTTTTTAATTCAAAATCAAATTGATAAAAGATAGCAAATCAAGTCAATTATAAAGAAAATTAAAACATATTAGCTAAAATGTTGAAAGTTTCTTACTTTCTATTGCAACATTTTGTTTTTTAATCCTCACACAAAGAAGTATATGGTAAGTAAAACAACTATTTTATTATATATGTTCAGGAGTGATTAATAATTTCTGCCGCAAAACAGAACTGCATTTTAAAGTGTAGCATATTAGTGAAACTATATTTAGAATAAGACCACTATAACTTTCAAACTTTTTTGAAATATGGGACAATTATACAAATTTCCAGAAGTAATTAGGAAATTCAAATTAAACATAGATACCTGAAAGTTCTGTGTCAACATCAAAGATGGTAATGTTAGTTCTCCTATATTCCACTGATCACCAAGGTCTCCACTCATTGTCCAAATCACAGATTGCAGAACTTGTGTTCTGGATCCTGTTCTCAGCTAATATTGAATAAATTTAAAATGAGAATTTATAAAAAAAACATTTGGGCAAAAAATGAAAATTTAAAACAAATTTAACATCTCTGATGGAAGTAATGAATCTAAAATAACTATGTGTCATTTTAATAGGCAATTTTGGATGAAGAAAATGATTCTGACTCAGTAGTGATAGGTCATAGTTTATGATGTGCAAAACTAGATGTAGTCTGATTTAAAAAGAAGAAACAAGAGGTGCTGTTATAAAACTGAAGACTAGTGAAATAAATATAACAATTTATATAACAGAAAGTTTTACTAAGGCAAAGACCAAAAATCAATAAAATCAACATATCAATAACAAAGTATTCATTACACATAATACAAATTAAAAACGGAAGCATGATGAAAGAATGAAAACTGTACTAAGTTGTGGATCCTCAGAAGGTAATACAAGAGAAATCATAAATAAATGATGATAAGACAAACAAAATCTGTTAAAAAAATTAAGGTAATTTTTACGTAATTTACTTGTGCTACTACAGGGTGTTCAAGATAATTGCAGCCCCATTGACAATTCGAAAGTTGCCAGGTACAGCATTGAGTTGTGTTTATTTACTATTTAAACCGGTTCTGACTAGCTCGTCCTACGTCACATTTGTTCATCGCCCCAATCCGCACTACAATTACATACCGTCACACAACCTTGACCTATACTACGTCATAACTGAACCTTCTCATTTTCATACATATATGCCAGATTAGCTCCGTTCACAGACTGCTTTTAAGTTGAACACCCTGCATAATACATCTTGTGGTGTCTTGTAGGACAACCATAAAATCTCTGATTGTGCCTGGTCAGTGGTCATCCTTTGTAGGTAGTCACATAACTGACCTACACTGTGCATCTCATCCTTCACTGTTCTCCAACAGGTTATGTTTAGTCTGCTCTTTCTTCATCTTCCATCACATGGCAGTTCTTGTGATGGTCTCTGGGTCACTTCCTAGTATATGCCCTATCCAGCTCCAGCATCTATCTTTTAAAGCTGTCTGTGTTTCCTTCTGATTGCACCTGTTGAGTAGTTCTTGGTTGTTGATTTTGTCTGGCCAAAATATTCTAAGAATATTTTGTGCGCAGTCATTTTTCTTACAGTATTCGATTTGAAAACCACTAATCAAAGTATAGATATATCATCACTTCCTTATCCAACAGGCTGTCACTTATTTCTCCCTTATTCATCTTTAACAACATAAACAACTACATGTGCTTTGGATGCATGTCTGTCTGCTCTCTCATTACCACAAACAAATGCGTATCCAGACAGTAGAACCTTTGTGGCTGGAAGCATCTATAGATGACATACCCTCATAGACACAACTGCTGTTTTGGACTCTCCGAAGTGTGGACTAAAAGTCTGACACAATAACTGCCACTGTAAACAAAGTTTCGGGAGTCATTGGAGGGCAGTAATAACAACCTCAATCACTATACTCAAACTGAAAGCAGCTTTTATGTAAGCTCCATTCTGCTTGACAATGAGCCTACCGTAAGTGTTGGCTAGAAAAGCCATTTGAATAGACCCATCAGAATAAACAACAATATTATTCCTTGCTTTATCCTCTATACGCTGTTTAACTGTGGAACATGCTTTCCTCTTGTTTCAATCTCTATATTCCTATCCAAGAGTAATGATAACGTTAAGAAAGTTTACTATGGTCCCATCTATCAGGATCTGTTCTTCCCCTTATAGTTGTGTCACGACTGCGTAACGTGGTTAATCATCCTTTCAGAGTGTACCATCCATGATAAGCTTCACTTGATTCTTGTGTCATTAATGTTATTAGTGTTGAACAAAATTTGTGATAGAGATGGACTGTGTCAGTTCAGGACATATAATTTAGGATGTGACATTCATGTTTCTAATCATAGTTAAGTTCCCCCACCATCATTGAAGCACTGATCCAGTTTACACATCAATGATTGACTCCATAGTTTAGTACACAAAGTGGCATGTTTGGAAAATTCACTATGTTACAAATGAGAAGAATAACTTATGAAAGATCAACTTACCCTAATATTAAGACTTCCCATGCTAGCTCCATACATGTGATAGTAGAAGTTGAGACAGATATCCATACTAACAGGTGTGAAGGTTGGACTGTTCAATCGAGCAATGTCCCCTACTAGTCTAATGCCTGAGGCTTCAGCATACACATAGTGACCTGGATTTATTTTGTAATTTAATTAAAGTAAGCAAGTGTACAAATAAGTATTTATGAATGATATTAGGACAAAATATTCTGCATCTGTAATCATCAACAAACTGTTTCTAATAAACAGCTGACATGAAGCAAAAGCAAATTATATTAAAATGACTATCTGAAAGTCTTTGAGCGTTACAGCTGTTTTGCATAACTCCCACTTAACATGTTGGCATGTTTGTTGTTACTTACCATAAGCAGTTTGATAGGTGTGGTCATAACTGGGACCGGTGCCTATGCTATCAGTTCCTTGCTGTTGATATGTCCAGTCAAAGTTATCAGTAGTATCTTGAGTAAATTTACACAAGTCTGACTGCTCAAAATCGCATGTAAAGGAATGGCTCAATGTCAAGTTAACAACCGATACTGACTGGGCTGTAAAATACAAAATAGTCACTTGTAGCTGAAAAGAGAACTGATGAATAATGTTTTTTGCAAGTTACAGTTACACATCCACATCTATTAAATAATAGTTTGTGATGCTATTTATATATATCTAACAGAAACATTTTAATTATCAAAAATAAACATGTTTTTGTTACATAATTTTTCCTCATTTAAGTTGTGTAATAGAAAAGAAAGTAATTGCAGACTACCTTCCAAGAAAATTCCTATGTAACCCTAACAGTAACATGGAATACAGAAAAAGTGATTTGCAGTGGCAACATATGGGTGTGAAGCATGGACATTTAATAAGGCAGTGGAAAAAATATATGTACTTTTAAACATGTGTTACAGAAGAATCTATGTATACCATTGATAGATAGAGAAACAAATAGATATGTCCAGAATGAACTCAAATTCAAAGAAAACTGACTGATACTAGAAAAAAGAATGACAAAACTAAAGTATTTTGGACATATTAAAATAAAATCTGGTTGGAGACCATTAAAAAAAGAAGTAGGTCTTTCGACAAAGAGAAGACTAGGAAGACCAGGGAGAAGATGAATTCAAGATTAACTGATCATTTTAGCATGATGGCTGCAAAGGCAGGACATCTGGCCTATGAGAGAGAGAAATTCCAAAGGAATGTTATGGTGGCAAAGTTCTGTTCAGGACAAGCTATTTGATGATGAAGATGAATTTAAAGCATGTATCTATCTCCCCTCTCTAGTAACCTACATTCACATGTGCCATCAGTGAGCGTTACATCATCAAGTGCAATAACACCCTCGATTCCATTAAAACCTTTGACACCTTTAAAAATGACCTGCAACACAAATAGAAAAACAAGAGAATTATAATACATATTTTCAACAATAATGGAAATCTGATGTAGTGAAACCAAAAATGTTTCTTATAATAATTTTGCATTAAAAATATTTTAATTTAAATATCCATAACCAATTATGAAAAACATATAGCTCAAAAACTTACCACCTGGTAATCTCATAATATTGATAGTTAGAACTGTGATTTCCAAGAGCCTTGAGACCTATAATTTTTGTTGTTGAAAGTACCCATTAAAATAAACATCTAATTCTTGAACATTGCTGTACATTTGTACCAGTATCTGGAGAAAATGATAGTTGAAACATGATTTAGACCTGAGCAATAATTTTGTATCCAATGTGAAAATGTTAAAACACAAAGGACAACTGCTTTTTATAAAAAAAATATAATAACAGCCAAACTTTTGATATTTCATCAAAAGGGGGCCTCTATCAAGCAAGGGGTACAAGAAAATATTTTAACAAATTTGCATTTTTGTTTGTTTAGTGGGGATTAAAGCCTCTTTAAGCTGAGGCACGCTTCTTTCAACCTAAGGTGAACCTTTTATTGGTTTTATCACAGCATATAGGCCAACAAACATGAAAAATAAGAATTAACTTTCGGAGAATCCAAGTGTTAAGCTTTTAAATTTGCACAATCTCTAAACCCTATAAAATAGCGTTGTCCATCTTAAGGATCCAAAATATCACTGAATTTCTATGGTATTTAGATGCAAAACAGAGAATATATAGTATGAATTTGCTTAAAACACGCATACACATGCATACATGAGTACACACATGCACAAAAGATCTTTCTTTTTCTTTTGTCCTTCTCTGCTTTTTTGCCGCTAGGCGTAGCAGGTTTAACTGATGATCGGTTTTCGAGATAATGCACGCTCGGTCGCTTGATATGGTGTGGTATTGTGGAGTTTTAAGATGTCTGTAACTCCATCAACCCATCTTTTCTTGGTCTGCCCTTTCCTCTTGATGATTCCATTTTCAGGTTGTACGCTCTTGCAACTGGTGTATCGTGCACAAAAGATACTAACATATATTTAGATATTCACAAGTAAAATATGAAAATTTAACTTTACCTGAGACATCGTGGGTTACCTCCAGAAACCATTGGGCTATCAAGCAAAGCTGTACCGTATGCATTGCCTAGTTTCATGTTATAGTAGATGTAGTGACCACCTGCAAAGACATATTTTTTTACTTAAAGATCACTTTGTATAGTTATGAAAATGAATTTAATAATGTGGGTTTGCAATTAAATTCAAACATATATTTTTGTTTTAAAGTAAAATATGAAAATGTCACTTTTGAGACTGTTGTTCCTCCAGAAAACCCTTGGGCTATCAAGCAAGGCTGTCCATTGACATTTCTAGTTTCATTTATGTGATGTATGACACCTGCAAAGAACTGTTTTTTACTTAAAGATCACTTGAAGTTGAACCAATGAATTTAATAATGCATTTGATAAATCAACCTTTCTTATTTAAAATGTTAATGCAGTCGAAAGGTCACTTTGTTTAAATGTACTGTGTAAGCTCCCACCAGTTACTGAATGAGCAAGAACACAGTTCTATTTTCTTGCCACTAAAGAGAAGTATCACCATGTTGAGTAAAAGTATATGTGTTGTTTTTCACTGAACAGTTGTGTTGGTAGTGAAACTTTGTGGGATGGACATTAAAAGAGCTGGCTCCATGAAATACTTCGCTGTGTCTATCCTCAAAGAGCACATGGTCCACACTGTTATTAAGGCTGGGGAAAGTCTATCGACAATGAACTTAATGATGGCTGCAAACTTTGAACAGCAACTACTTAAAGTATTGTGCCAGGGGCTAGTTTTCTCTGGCGTTGGATGTGAACTGACTATCCCGACAATTGGCACTACACAGGTAGACAGACTGGTGGGAATAGAAAACAAGGCAATGCATGTGGTTCTTGGGTACACCATAGACAAGTCCTGTCAAAATATGAGATTTTAGACTTTCCCATTATGGAGAGTGAATTTAAACTATCAAGAGCATATGATTACCTCAGGGTAGATGGTGACATTCAGCACCCACTTCATGAAATATTGACTACATCTAGGAGGAATGGACTGAGGAGGGTGGATCATGGATGGGCTGTGCTAAAGATGTTGTCTAGTGGGTGTATAGATCTACGGATATTAATCTTGGCAGCGAGTGAGTGCCAATGTCTGTGGATACCAACATTACTCTTTCCATCCAGAACACACTCGACAGAACAAGTTCCTGCTGAAGTTAATATAGAGGTCAGGGCAATGGTGGATAAGTACACACAGAATGGTGATGCTGTTGTATACACTGACTGTTCAGTAATTTGAGGCAAACAAAGTACATGGCAGTTACTGCAAGCTTAAAGATGCTAAACCTGTCAAAGAGGAAAGTGGTACCTTTGCTATAACTACAAGCAGTCTCACAATGGAGAACAAAGCAGTAACTATGACTCCGAAGTGGTTGAGTACACAGGAATTCCCACATGCGTGTATACTGAGTGACTCAATGAATATGATAAAGAAAATTCAGGCTGGCTGTACAAGGCAGGAATGACTCGTTTAAATTTTATTTTTGTACAAGGGCATGCAGGAGTACAAACCAAACAGTGTGCAGATCGACTGGCTGGTTCAGCAGTGGTCGAGACGGACAGTCAACAGGTAGTGCAAATATCATCATTGCTATAAGAGAAGCAGGTTGTATAGATGACTGCAAACATTTATAAATCTGCATCCTATCCAGAGTGAAGGAGATGGGGGTGAAAATGGTAACTGCTAGACACTACATGAAATGGGGGTGAAAATGGTAACTGCTAGACACTACACTTTGTTAGATGCATGAGACATTTAATTAATCAAATCACAGTCTGTCTATCTGCCAATGTAATGCTATGGATAGCTGTCTGCTGATCCTGCCAGTATGCTGATCCAAGGAAGTCTTGCCAGCTTCTTTGTTTCAGTATTACAGACAAGAAAGTAAAAGAGAGGAACACTTCTACTATCTTGGGAAGATGCAAATGATCTGTGTTCCAAAATAAATTCTGAGTATGTGACTTATTCGAGATGGTCTCTCAGTAAGTAGAGGTGGATCAGCCTTTTGGTGCTGTACCCTGATTTGGTGACTCATGAAAGAATGCATCTGATGCTAGTGAACTATGTCTCGAACAACTAGGTAAGTGATCTCTTACCTGGAACCATTTCCAGAGAAACTTAATCAGTGCCCAAAATGGAACTACTGACTACTGCAACAGAGAAAAACTACAGGCGCTGCCTTATAAATAGTGTTGTATGTCACAAGTTAGGGAGAGAATACTGGAGAGAATACCTAAGCGGAATGTTTGCTGAAATCTGATGTGTTGTTCTGACTAACGCAAATATACAGTTTTATTGTAAACTAGTAATATCATGTACTTAGTCTCAATAATTCAAATCATAAATTGTGATTTATAAGTGATTGTTCTAGAGTGAACACAGAAGATGGATGGCAGGAGAGAGGAAGAGCTGGAAGAAGTATGTTGAAGACCTGTGCTCTGTTGGGAGTTAAAAGGTGAAGAAGAGGAACATAGAATATGTAGAAGAGAAGCTGCATTTAAATAAGGTGACCAAATCATTTAATTTTTCAATGCTTTCATTAGTCTTGGGTGTCATGTATCGCTCTTTATTTTATGACTACACCAACTTCATAACAGAGGTCAAGTAGAAATTTATGGGAGATGATAACCATTACAGAAAATCCTACAGTAACACTTACATGCACAGAAATACACAGAAGTACAAGTACATAAAGCACTCACCACCAGAATTTGTTGTATGGTCAACATTTGGTATATTCGAGCTT
This sequence comes from Arion vulgaris, assembly GCA_020796225.1. Taxonomy (NCBI): domain Eukaryota; kingdom Metazoa; phylum Mollusca; class Gastropoda; order Stylommatophora; family Arionidae; genus Arion; species Arion vulgaris. The sequence continues at coordinate 22,576,924 of CM036761.1, read as the reverse complement.
GTTCCAACGAGTGCTGCTGTGTTTCCCCATACCCAGTTATAATTATCACCACTGCCACTGTTTTTCCATGCACACATATTGGATTCAAAGTTGCAGTTGAAATCATTTAGAGCTGAAGTAGATGAACAGAAAAGAAAAGATAAAAGTTAATCAAAGTTAACATGTATTATAAATATAATATTTCAATGTTAAACTGGAAACAATGATTGAAAGCATTGATGTATATGCACACATATACATACATATGCAAATGCATGCGTACAGATATATAAGATTTGTGAGATCAAAAGGGTAAAAAAAAGGTAAATATGTCAGCCAAAATGGTCAACTTAGAGATGAAATAAAATTGGTAATAATGTACTGTTTGCTAAACAAAATGTAAGAAACAGTAGATATTTTACCCAGGATGTTATAGAATGTATTACAGATTTATTACATGTAGAAGTTCAGCTACATTACCATGCGTTATCTATTATTGACTGAGTTAAGTAGCTGCAAGCCGCTGATAGTTCTTACCAAGTGCTGTTTATTTCTACTTGTGTCAGTTAATTACAGTGCTATAGAGCTGATAGTAGGAAAACTTATCAATCCCTATACACAAATATTTCATTAGTCAATATTCTTTTTAAAAATTGGGAATTTTTTCCACAGATTATGTTGGTTAGGTTATACATTGTACATCTCAAGAAAAAGCCTCTTCATAAACTTTAAGTAAGGATCTTAGAGTGCACATAGAGAACAGTGACTAGAAAACTATATTGATCATAATGAAATATAATGCATACTTACATGATGTAAAGGAGCTAGGATTTGCTGTACTAAGGGTGATGCTTGCTGGTGTTGATACCCCAGGTGGGTAGGCATCAAGAGGAATGAGGCTGCATGATTGTGCCACAAAAGTGAAGTCATCTATTGCAATATCACTAGCGAATGTTTGTCCAATAATGCCTATGAACAACAGCTGTTAAAAAAGAAAAACATGAAGGAATATGTATGTATGTATGTATGTGTGTGTGTGTATATATATATATATATATATATATATATATATATATATATATATATATATATATATATATAAAGAATCATTACAAAAATGCTCAAGGGTAGTTAGAGCAAAAGACAGTTTAATGGATGAATTTGAACTAACATCAGTAGTGAAACTAGGCTGTATGTTTTCATCTTTGCTTTACAATATGTATATGGACAAAGTAACATATGGAACGAAACAAGAAAACGATATAGACAACAAATATAACTTAATCAATAAACTACTTTGTGCAGATGACCAGTCTAATATACAAGAATGAACATAAACTCCAACTACACATGACTGCACTACAATTAAATTGTGAAAAACACAACAGGAAAACTAACACCACCAAACCAGAAGTCATGAAAATAAGTAGATCAACCAACCAAATGAACATATGTGTGAATAATGCAAAACTCATACAGGTCCCAGAATTCAGATTTATGGGAAGCTTTTTCGCAGAATATTGGTTAATAAACCAGTAATTTTCCTCCGAACAGATCTATAGATGTTCAGTCTTTCCGAACAGATGTTGAAGGGTATGCATACTGATGGTTTCTGTGGCTCGCAGGTTAAACACACTCTACACTCTGCCCCTCGGACATCCAGTTCTACTTGTACAATGAGTAACTCTACTCCTTAAATCTCTGGATCAATTCAAAATCTATTTTAGTGTCATTATGCAACAGGCAATCGTGAGGTGACCAAAGAAAATTCCCTTAATCCATCTTCAACTTCAAACAATCAATGTTGCTGATGCCAGACTCTTCGCTCTCTTATTCTCGAAACACCCACATGCCAAGGACAGTAGATCCATGTAAATCTTTGGAGGTTAGAAATCTCAATAGATGACATCCCCTCATACCGCAAACTGCCATTTTGGACACTATCCAAAATCATGCCAAACCCTCAACATTGGCCTTGACTAAACCTAGCAACAGACACAACTGGGTGCCATAATATACAGTTTGAAAATCCCTGCCACAATTTATGAATCATCAGATTTAACATTTTTTTAACAAATATTGTAATTGACATTTATTTTTTTATATTTTGGAGTTGGGATTTGGGCTGTGTGGGGGGCATAATTCTATTATCTTAATCATTCTTCACAAACCATTAACTAAATGTAAACATATCCAAAAATGTAATTCAAAAGAAATTAAACTAACCTTGTATTCAGTTGCTGACTTAATAGGAACAGTTGCCAAATTCCATTCAGCAACCATAGTTTTGCCATACTGCCATAAAGTTGTGCCTGGCAAACTTCCATTGACAACATAATTCAGTTTGAGCTGTCCAATATCAGTGCCAACCATACTGTACCAAAATCTGGAAAATAAAACCACTACATGAGACATGTGACTAATATGAAACAAATATTACAACATGCAATAAGAAGGCATAGCACCTTGTGTATAGATGAAGACACTAAAATTGATATTGAATCTATCTAGCGGTTTAAGGAGATAAGAATTTCACATTGTGCAAGCAGAACTGAATGACAGAGGAACAGAGTGAGGAACGTGTTTCGCCAGGGAACCCACAGGAACCATCAGTATCAATACACTTTAACATCTGTTGGGGGAAACTGAACACCTATAGGTCTGCCCAGATTGTTATGAAGTCCTTTGAGTAACCACAAACCAACAATCAGCCATGGTTAACAGAGATTAACTCTTTCCCCGCCCATTTATTTCCTCAATTTTTAAGCAGTTAATTCAAGGGAAGTAAAAAAAAAAAATTTTAAATTACGATCCCAACTACTCATCAATAAATAAACTTAACCATAACTTAATTAAGATGTATGTTGAGATGTATGTTGAAATATGTATTAGGATGTATGTTGAGATATATATTAAGATGTATGTTGAGATATATATTAAGATGTATGTTGAAATATATATTAAGATGTATGTTGGGATATGTATTAAGATGTATGTTGAGATGTATGTTGAAATGTATATTAAAATGTATGTTAATATGTATGTTGGAATGCCTTGTATCCAAATCCAATATAGGATGAAATTCCTTGTATACACATCCAAGCTATGTTGAAATATGTCATATTGTGACATATTCACACCAGTAGAAGTCCAAACGTCAGGTGGGAAAACTGAACAAAGGAAGTGGTAATATTGTTTCTTCTCTTTCCCCTCTCCCTAAACAAAATAAGGATCGAGTCGAATAGAGACTAGTCTACATCTCAAGCCGAGTGACAAAAGAACAGATGACACTGTGTTTTTACTCATGCCGGACTTTGTTGTTTCTGGCCGCCGAACTCAGATGGGAAGTGTCACAAAGAGCCTGTCCGTGGGAAAGCAATTTTGAAAATACAAATGTCATACTTTGTATTATATTTTCCTGTATTATCTTTAAAACGTACTTTTAAATGTATGTATCAATGTATCATATTTTAAATGTATGTATCAATTTATCATATTTATCATCATCATCACCTTCATTAGATAATCACCATAAAGCCCAACATCTCATATTTACATCTCACGGGCATGTCACTTCAGTCCACAAATATTTGTAAAACATGAAATTGCTGATATTGTTATGTACAAAATGAAAATAAACACTTCAAAAAAAAAAAATTAAAAACATTTTTTTTTTTTTTATTTGTCATTTCCCATTAATAAAGTATCCCAAATAGTATCAAACATGAAAAGTATGAAAAGATTTTGTGACAAGTGTCCACATTCATGTACCAACATAAAATTTTGCAAAATGCTTCAGAAATGAAGTCTTTAGCAATAGTTAATGCTGCAAGTACATACTACTTCTGCTTAATGCATCTTGCAGCCAGTGTGTGGACCTTTGTTTTGTATTTTATTCCTTTCAAAATTACATAAATGGAAACACTAGTTCATTTTCTTTACTACAACATTGACATTTGTCAAGATGATATAATAATTGCAATCATCAGCTTCATTACAACTGTAGTAAGATTCATACTTGAAGCAGTAAGTTGCTCCACTTGTGGCTTTCAGTTCCTCACTGATGAGATATGCCTTGTCATTGGGCAGCTGTGGATAACTGGCTTCAGTATAGATATAATAACCTGAAGAGAAAATGAAAATGTAACAAGTTTGACAACTACAAGTAAAGGAAATGCTATCTGCTGCCAGTTCTCACACAGCCCTTTCGTGTTAGCTTTATTCAAAATATTGAGTAAATACACACATTCGCTGCACAGCATGGCTGAATGGTGATCAGCAGAAAAGATTTAACTGTACCCTTTAATGGGATTGTGGTAAGGCAATCTGCTTTAACAGGTTAATTATTTCAAAACATATATGTATCATTTTGGTCACGCAATAAAGTAACAAGAATTGTTATTTTCGTAACTGCTGCCTTATTTATACAGAAATTATAAATGTTACAAAATAGCATATCATATTTAAAGAGTTGATGTAGCACAGTTAGAGAGCACCAAATTAAATTTACAATATAGAGGGTCCAGCTCCCAGTACAGTCAATTACCTAGTGTATTCATCTAAAAATATGCAGCTGAGTTTCTGAGTTTGCATACAGTTCTAAGTTGCAGCCATAACTACTGTGCAACTGACACTTTCAGCTAGATACAAGAGACCAGGCACCTACTGGGATGCCCTGAGAGCTAATTCATAATTGTAATGAGTTTACATCTTTTTTTTTCTTCTTAACATGTTAAACTGGTCTATTTCAATAGATGTATTAATAACAAAACTATTGCTAACAGAATTGAAACTTGGAGGGTTCGATCATATCTAAGAACAAGGAACATTCTCTCCATGAAGAACTCATTAAGGAGAAAGGGTGTAGACTCAAGAGAGGCAGATCATGGCTGAGTCAGGCGGAAGATACACTTAGGAAAATATGTGATTCTTCTGGAATTGAACAAGGAGAGGAATGGATTGCTGTGCCACCTAAATTTCAGATTGCTTTCACCGTTATTACATCTATTAAGAAAAACTGTGAACAAAATATTCTATCACTGATTAACGTGGAGGTGGAGGCCCTCTTGAATGACTTCATCAATGATACAGATGTGGTTATTTACACTGATGGTTCAGTCATTCGCCAACAACGCTGTGCGTGGGTTTTTCAGCATGCTCAGGAGGAAAAATAATAAGAGAGGCCAGTGAGGTCTATGCAATAACCGCAAGTAGTTTGACAATGGAGGTTCGGCGGTTACGGAGGTGGTGAAATGGTTGGCATCTCACAACTACTCTCGTGTTTTCATACTCAGTGACTCCATGAGCATGATTCATAAAGTCAAATCAGGAATGGTGAGACTCAACTGGGTGGAGGTACTGGTACAGACAATGATCAGAGAAATCACCTTCATTTTTGTCCCTGGGCACGCAGGAGTTAGGGGTAATGAACGAGCTGATAGATTGGCTGGCTTGGCTACAATATTAGAGGGAGCTGCCATGGATCGAAATGACATTCTTCACGCATGGAAAGAGTCTTTCCGAACAGAGGAGTTTCAGGGCTGTGAATCCCAGTCGCTGACCAGATTGAAAGAGATGGGTGTCAATATTGGTGCAGCCGGAAAAGAACGACATACTAAATAAGCGAAGAGATTGATTAATCAACATCACACTGGCGTGTTGGGTCGCTGGACGCTGCTGGATTTGCTGAGGCGGAGATCGGAGCACCTATGGACATGTCCGGAGCGCTATGATGATAGTCCTCATATAACTGATAACTGATTAATAACAAAGTACATAAGAAATAGAACTGCTTTAAAAACGTTAATAGTTGGAAGTATAGAGTGACATACAAGACAAAGAATAGTAGAAGTTAAGATCAGAGAGGTCAGAGCCTCATGGGCTGAGCAAAGGAAGACAGCCCAGAATATAATTAGGAGAGTTTTACAACTGTAACTTAAGTTCTACTGGGAGCAAATGGTTTTTTTATCAGTAGTACTAGTAGTTGTGGTAGAGACCAATTTGCCAAAAATGGTTGGATGATGAGTTAAATAAGCAAGGCCATATGTTAATCTTTATAACCTAATATTCAAAAACCAGACTTCCAACTATGGGCAAATAGTGCCACTGCCTTGTGTATGTCTTGGGAGAGGCAAAGGCTTGAGAGTAATCCCAAACAGAAAATCCAGAGTGGAGCCCTAAAGCAAACATACATCCTGCGATGTCCTACTGGGAGCTCATACAGATAAATTGAAATCAGATGTTGTGCTTGCACTCTGTTGGACTTATAAGTAAAATCAAGAAGCGGTAGTTGATGCTTGGACAGCTCAGCTACTCCATCAAAATTTCCCAGGCATACATCATGGACAGCTCGCCAAATCAACACGGAGGACAACAGTTATGGATTACATGTGAATAATGACTAAATAACATTCATGATGAGGGCTGCTACAACTTCCCTTAGCACATACACATATATTATTGAAATGTGGCTTTCTTGTGTTTGGAAGTGTAAAGGGTCAGTGGTTCAGCATGTGCCATGACTACAAGCATTCTCACTATGGAGATCATGATAGTAACTAAATCAATGGTCTGGATGGAGTCACAACTTTTATTCATATATGTTTTCTCAGTGGATCAATGAACATGTCCAGGAAGATTGAGACATGCTCGGCTCAGATACAATGGTTGGAGTCTCTGAAGAGGTCTAGGCTGACAAAAATCAGTTTATTTTTGTGCAAGAGCATGCAGGTGTAAAGGGGAATGAATGTGCTGGTAGGCTTGCAGATATGGCTACTGTAGAAAACTGGAAAGCATTGAACCAGGCTGATATTCTGAATTCCCTAAGGGAAAGAGAAGGTGTAAACAATTCAAGGAATGATGGTGAATCTGCAACCCTAACAAGATTGCAAGAATACCAAATCAAATGTGGTATAGCTATACAATAGCACTATACTGGAAGCCAAAATAAAATAGTAAACCAACATAGAACTGGTGTTGTTAGTTACCACATGCTGAAAGACATACTGAGGAAGAGATCGGAGCTCTTATGGACTAATTCGTTCAATGTACAGCGATAGTGACGTCTGAACTGAACTGTACTAAATTTAATGTGTACTCTAAAAATGTTGAAACAAGGAACGAAATTAGTGCATAGCCTATTGTAGGGTTTCTAATAATCATGTCAGGGTGGTACCTTGAGGAGAATTTAGACTGTGATCTTTAGTTGGCCCTGTCCCTGATGAGCTAGTACTGCCTTGGTTCAGTGTCCAGTCAAAGTTATCACCATAAATATTAGTCCAGCTACACATATCTCCACTGTCAAAATCACATGTAGCTGAAGAGAACATAGTTGCAAGAGTTGTCTGCATTTATATTGATAGTCAGACAAAATGGTAAAAAATAAATAAATAGCCCATAACAAAACTATGTAATGGTATTTAACTATGCCCTATTGTTCATTAAGATACAACAATTAAAATTAATATGAAATAAAAAATATTTTCAAACTTAAACAATTGATGTGTCACTGATACTATTTTTTTAAGTTCATGGTCTTCCACCTACTGCCAGTTTCATTAGAAATGAGTCTAGATATGGATAGATCAAAACATACATGATAGAAATTCATCTTTACAGTTACTTTTGTGACATTCACACCTTACCTTCCACCTGTAATAAAAATGCTTGCAGCTTTGGCAATAAAATTCATTAATCAAAAACTGATATGCAAGTTTCTACAAAAATGACACACACTGCACATGAGCATAGCTGATATCAAGGGAACAAAAGCAAGAAATAAATGACATTGGTGGTATTGACAGAAAAGATGGTTGACACAGTTGCAATCGTAATCAAATGAAAAAAATGGCTCAAGGCTAGTGCAAAAATATGCTGTGTAGAGAAATAAACATGTTTCTTTTTAGCTAACATCAATAAGCAGAATGAGACATACAGGACAACTACCAAGATAAGAATGGAGTCAAAGGTTAATATTGCAACTCTAAAGTGACCTTTTTTTATTTCAAATTGATCAGGATAGTCATTGTTCTTCTTTGTTAAATCTCCAAATAATGATGACTATGTATCGAGTCTATGACAGATATAAATGTCTCTAACCTCTAAAGTCTAACATAGATCAGTGGTTCCAAAAATGATTGCGCTCAGAGTAATGAAAGAAATGCCAAGTTGGTGTCAAAAGAACCTATTGTGTAGTGTAGGCATTTGATAAAGACAAGTGGAACATGCTTAAATTGCTCCAATACTACTGCCTATATGATGATACAGTAATAGATGAAACAGTTGGTACAGACATTTGAAATAAAATATTGCACTAGTAAGAATAGTACGTAAGAGATTGGATAAGATTTATATATATAACCAGTGAGTCACAGAAACCAACTGCATGCTCACTCTTCAGTATCTATTTAAATTGACAATCTGTTATCACAGGTTAAAGATATTTGAATATCCATATATCAAACAAATGATTGGGTATAGAATTCCTGTACAATTGTCACATCACTAAATGTGATCAGACGAACAATACACCGTCCTGTCTTTTCTCAACATTTTAACTACAATGTATATCGAGACAAAGAAGCAATGAAAATAGTAAAATTTCAACCTACACAATTATATATATATATATATATCACACACAGCAGCTCCTGTCATTTAAAACATTTCTGATTGTTTCACATTTTAATACTTACGAGCTATTATACATTTTGTTTTTGTGACTGAGATATCATCAAGAGCAATGTCACCTCGGAAATCTGTACCAACTATTCCTTCAAAGACAATCTTCATAGAAATGAAGGAAAACAAAAGTATAAATTTCGAAGCTGGATAAAGTTCTTGTATAAATATAATTTTATTTGCTGTCCTACATAACATTATTTGTGTGTCTACCAGAACAGTAAGGGATAAATATATATCTCAAAGATAGTCATTGATGTCAGTATATCCTCCTTAATTATAATAGGTAGCCAGGATAGAAATTAATTGTTTATGTAGGACTGTTGAATAGCTAACACAAGTGAAGGGAACAACCTTGGTGAACTCTTAAATGAATTTCTTTTTGCAGATGATCAACAGACTCCGATTAAAATGTAATGAAAACAATATTAGAATAAACATAGACAAAACAAAAGTAATGTCATTTGATAGAGAAGAAAACACTGCCAGTATCTGCATCAACAACATCCATTAAAACATGTCAAAGACTTTATATACCAAGGGAGCATTTTTCAGCAAATGGATTAATAACTAACAACATCCAATGCAGATGCAAAAAGCAAATCAAGTCATAGGACAAAATGACACCAATTCTGAAACTCAAACATGTCATGATGAACACTAAAAGAGCTATGTTCAACACAATATTTCTCCCATCATTATGATATCAGTGTCAAACCTTGATGCTGACATCAAACAGTAGAAGAAAACTAGCCACGACAGAGATGAAGTGTCTAAGCAGACAGCTAGAAGTATCAAGAAGAGACCGATTTAGAAATAAAGAGATCAGGAAAAAGTTGGTACAACATCAGTACTAAACTTCATCAAGAAATAACAAATTAAATGGTTCGGCCACACAAGCAGATTACCCACAGACAGTGCGCCTCAAAGTGCAATGCTACCCCAATACAGTTGATACAAAGCTAAAGGCTGTCCATGCAAGAGGTGAACCTCATAGATAAACGAGACGATGGAAAACATTGTTTATGAAGCACACACAAAATTCTGTTCTAGAAATCTCATCCTGACACTGTGAGGCACAAAAAGGGTTAGAGAAAAGAAGATCCTTTGATTGATAAAGTTCTTTTGGTCAGAGCATAACCGTATCTTGTTTTTGAGGTTTTTAACCCTTTATGTTTCGAAAGCTTATATTTGAGGAGACAGACTTTTGATACATGTGACTTAACAGTCTGTTGTATCCTGTTAATAATGGTTTATTATTTGTGTAACATTTGGTAGTAGGGATTTTTGGGTCTGAAGTTGAGTACATCTGCCAACCCTGTTTCCATTATTCTGTTTTCATTACAGTTTTCTTGGCTGAAATCAGATGCACATGTCCTAAACGTGTAGAAGTCTATACGTTTAGGGGCCTACCAATGTGCAACGTATACACGTTCTTGGCAAAGATCAAACATATCACAAAGAGTGATTAAAATTGGTTGTGAAGAACGAACGCAAAGAAGAAGAAGATTATAGTTTTCAATTCTTTATATAAAATCTTTGAGATCTTATGGATGTTATATTTTCCCACTGTGATCCTTGCTGACATCCCATATATGGCACTATTACAAATTTTCTCATTTGTTCTCATTTTTTCCAGCAAGATTGTTTATCAGATGAGCTGTTTCCATGGTCTATTTTCTTTGGCACTTATTAATATGTTGTTTCCATGCAAGTCTTGGGTTAAATGTGTCTGTGAGGTATGCAGGTGTGTCCTACATTTTGGCAGAGTTTTCCCTTTGATGGAGAATAACATTTTAGATAGTTTTGTAGAGAGGTTAAGATAGTGTAAGTAGTCTTCTGCACGTTAATAGACATGGTCCACCCATCAGTCCATGCTGCCAGGTTATCCATAGCTAACTGTAACCTGATTTTAGTTGCACCTATGATCTCATCACTATACTATATTACTAGGCCATCTGCATACATTGCAGCACTTACTTTTCAGGGAAGAGTTTCATTTATATATTTCATGTATATTAGGAATAGATCAGGAGACAATATCCCACTCTGTGGCACTCCATCTTTTGAAAAGTGTGTTTCTGTTGGTTACTATATATGTAGTGTGACAGCAGCTTTTGAATTGTAAAGGTGGAAAGGTGGAGGTGGGAATTCTATCTAGGAGAACATATATCTGTTCACTTTGAATTATTGCAACTTAAGGAGCAGACCATCTTCCTATACACAATCAAAAACTATATCCATATCCACCCACTCCACTGTATTTTATATATATATTTTACTTTTTTGGAGCATCTCAACCTTACTCTCTTCAGTTATCTGTTAATAAACACAAGAAATGAAAAACATGTACCTGTGATTGTGTTGAAACTATAAGTAGTGGAACCTGTGCTAGATACCATGCATCTCCTTGATCACCAGCTCTGGTCCATACAATATTGTCATAAGTACCAGATAGAATACGGACATTGAGGGTACCGATATCTGGTCCATACATGCTGAACCAAAAGTTGAGACAATAATCTCCACTTCCACCAGACACTACAGGAGAAGCATACTTGGCATTGTCTCCTTGTTTAGATGGGTAAGAAGCTTCAATATAGATGAAGTGGCCTAAGGAAAAGAGATATACATCAAAATAAAATATATATACTAATTATAATTAGTGTACTATCAAACCAAAATAACAAACCACAAAATACTTGTAAGCTAAGTATAATCTAACAACACTAATACATTTTCCGCCACATTACTTTCATTGAAAATATGATACAGTTCACAAATGAGGAATGCATTACAAAGAACATTAATAATGCCTTTTTTTTTCTCAATCCAGAATGAAAGCATAACCATTTATCACTCACCAAAGGTTGTATTTGTTGTATGGTCAACAGTAGGTCCTGTCCCATAGCTTGCGGTGGGTCCAGCTATTTTGATCCAGTTAAGAGTGTCAGTAGTCAAATCTTGATACTGACAAGGGCTCTCAAAGTCACAACTTAAATTTGACAGTGGTGATGTACCTGCAAAAATAAATTATTTTAAGAAAATCATTTGTGATGCTCTGTGGGTCAGCTGAGTGCATGTGATTCAAGAGCTAGATTATAGCCACAACTGCTTCACAATCGTAAAATGTATAAATAGAAATAATATTCACACATTTCAGACACTATTTACACATATAATTTGTTCTCAGTTCTGTATGGTTCCATAAAGAATCAAACATTAATATTTAGCAACTAAGTATAATCATCATTAGTTAATGCTTAACTGATTCCGTCGTGGAACACTCAAGTGTAACTATTTCTTATCTGCCTGGACCACGCGTCGCTCAAAAGACCATTACTATTTTGTTGAGTTTTTATTATTTTTTGTTCCGATTGAAGATTTATATTAACCGGAAACTACTTAGAAGTGATGTGTAAATGATAACGAATACATATCAGCCTGGCTTATGCTAGAAGTATAATTGAAACGGAGTTTATCATTCATTTTAGGATACCCTGTGACCGTAAAATACTAGCGATTTTTATGAATGTTCATGATGCTAGATTGTGAACAGTTAATAAACCATACACTCCTTCACTACTTTCTTAATGTTTGTATATTCATAAATGGATTACATATATAAATAGAGCAGTTAGACTGATTTATTCAACATATTGTTCATCAAGGCCCTTGGTAAATTGGATTTTTGTTCTCACAATTTCAATTATTTTTTTAATACATTCTAATATTTTTCAAGCATAGTCAACACAACATTATATTTTCGGATACAATAATATTTTGTGAAAGTACATTCATTTATCTTTAATTTGATATATAATAAGTTCAACTTTAAATCATATTTAGAAACAATATTTGAGTTTAGCTAAAGTATGTGTGCAATATTTTGGAAACTAAAAAAATAATTCCGTCCAGAGACGAAAAAAACCCAGTAGTGTATCAGTTAATTTTCAAATATGCTGCTGTAACATCACATTTCAGCATTGAATGTAACTACTTGCTTTTAGTATCAACTGTAACTACCTGAACACTGTCCATCAGTCACACTGATATCATCAATAGCAATATCTCCTTGGAAAGAAATACCCCTTGTTCCTCGAATGTACAGCTGAAAATATGATAAAAATGCAGTTTGGATTTGATCATGAAGTTAGTAATGTAAATTACTCTTAAATCAGAGGTGGGTAACCTTTGGCCTGTGGGGACAAATTCAGTTTGCAACATTTTTCTCTCTGGCCCTCCCAGAGGTTAGCAAAGTTTCACACATTCAGAACCAGAAAATATTTTATCGCTATTTTTTTTAAAGTTGATCATATCAACATCAAATTTATTCAAAATGAAAATTCTTGAAAACCCCTTTAACTTAAAAATAATGAAACTACAACATACCTCAAAACTCTATTTTAGGCAAGCTATGTATATAACCAAGAAACAATACATGGCTTATCCTTTCTTGTATTTGATGTCAGTACAGAATTTACCAAAAATACTTTCCAGCTAACAAGTACTTGTCTTCCTCATTTACTCTACACCAACCACTTGTTAAACCACACTCTGTGTTCTGCATATGATTTACACCTTACAGCATGAGTTCATTGTGCCAGGTAGGAGCTTACTAAGCCGTAGGCCAGCACATCCAGTTTCTGCATATTTTTTTATTTGGGTTGGTCTCCCTACAGTGGACCCAAAAACATCTGACCTAAGAGAGACAAATACTCTAAGCTTGGAGATATAGAACACAAAAGAAAGACACTTCTAGGAAGCACTTATGCTTGTGAACATCTTTTTTTCAAGAATGAAGTTTGTCAAGTAAAAAATAGGAACACAAATAACAGATTCTCATTTGGAGAGCTTGTTAAAACTACCAATATCTCACATAGCACTTGTCATTGAGAATTTTGCTAATACATGCAGAATCTTCTCATTGATACTAAGGATGCAGGTAAATATTTTAAAATGTAGTTGCTTTTTTTCTGTTTAAATACTGTTACAACAAAGTAAGTATCATCTTCTTGACTCAATAGTGTTAATATTATGTGTAATTAAGCTTTCAGACCAGCCTTTTAATCATATGTTATGACAAAATGTGGGAATCATGTTTAGCATGAATTTGCTTTAGGGAAGAAGGCCCACAACCAGCTGTGTAGTTATGCATCCAGCAATCAGACAAAAAAGGTTGCCCATCCTGCCTTAAACATTTAACTGTAATTCAATGGTAGTTCTTTTATTCATGGCAAAAACTTTTTTTAAATGTTAATATTAATAGTAGAATAAATATGTGAGAGCAATAAAATAAAATGACAAGGCTGCACCAGTGTCAGTGAGCTGGCACTGACTAAGACCATACTTCACCTCCATATGGTGGCCCTAGAAACAGACTGCTGCACTGCAGTCTGGGAAAGCGGGTAGGGGTCAAAGGACAGCTACCATGCGATAAGGTTATTGTGTTAGTGCAGTAATCAATATTATGAGATCTGTTCACATTACATACAAGCAGAATTCCAGAGCCGATGTGTCTACACGAGTATCCTAACCGACGTCTATAGATGAATAGCAGGCACAAATGCAGTGCAAGGGCTGCGAAATGAGGTAAGGAAACTGTACAACGAATCAGTTACAAGCGCAAACTCATGTCACCAAGAGTCAAGCTGGCTGGTTTTATCAGATTTGTCCACTCTCTGCAAGATTCTGTAAATGGCTGATGTAACCTGTCTGACTTGGGTCTACACAATAAGACTGCAGTAAACTGTAAAAGAGTAAAACACATGATGCTGGGATGGGTACGATTGTTCAAGCGCAGGATCAATCTTGCACCTAGTAAAACTACCCTCCGTGGTTGTCTCAAACCAACATTTTATTCTTTCTTTGAAGGGAAAAAGCAGAGTGTAACTCCAAATTGTCTGGTGGCGACAAAACAATACTTGTCCCAAACCGTTGAGAATGTCTCTAATCTGGAACAATCTCACAGAGTCAGATAAGATTGCAAATTATGAATATGTTCATCAGCACAGAGATCATACACAAGCTGCAAAGAGTGGCTCAAAAATGAGCAATAATTAGTGTTGAAAATTTGATGCAAAAAGACAAAAATGTAAGGGATTGTCAGGTCAGACAAACCCAAACATTTCCTTAGACTTAAATTTGTGGTTGCATCTGTCCTACATGACTAGGAGTCTATGAACCAATGAGCAACATATTTCTGTTATCTGTGCAAACCAAACAAATCAAGAGTTATTAACTCAGTTGATAAGAATGAAAGCAAAGAAGAAGCAGATATGTGAGTGTTTACAATCATCATCATCATGTGCCATGTCAGCTGGTGTAGAAAATCGTGGATCTCCAAAAACGTGTGTCCTTAGCACTGACTATCAGTTCTGATGTTGACACCCCTCTGTGTCATGATGCCAGGCTGTCCAGAATTGTGTTTCTGTCATCCTTTATCTGAACTTCTTTGATTTTACTGGTGGTAACTTCCTAAACCTTCCGTTCTCATTAGATGCCTGAAAAATCATGAATGCCTCTTTCTTATATTGTTAACATGTTTTCTCATTTCAGCCATTCAACATATCAATTTTAGCATTCTATATGATTCTTAGCATTCTCCTGTAAACAACATCTCTGTGGACTCCAGAGATTTTTTTTTCTCCTTAGTTACTTATGACTTTCATCCATATGTCAGTAATAAGTCTATGTAGTACCAAAGTACTCTCTTTCTGACTTCAATAGATGATGACTTGTTCATGTAGTGTCATTAGTATATCTTAAGATATTTATGTCATGTTTATAAACTGCTATTCCAGTTATTTCATTAATTATCTTAAAATGTTTTCACTGTACAGAAAGAACAAATCAGGTGATAATGTACATGTCTGCCTAACTACCATTTTGTTTGCTATAAAGTTTCCATCTGTTAGTCTATTATTATGGTTGCTATTTGTTGCCATTATATATTCTAAATGACTCTTTAATATTTGCTGCCAATATTTAAGCTCTCCAATGTATATAGCATTTCCAGTGTCCTTGTCTTCATCAAAACCCATACTATTCTTCATCAATTTGTAGTCTTATTCTGCTTCTCACTCTTCTTATCATTATTCTTAAATAAATCTGTGTCATATGGCTCAGAAGGTTAATAGTGTGGTGATCTTCACATTCAACTGTTCTTGGTTTACCATACTTATTCTTTCTTACTTTTAGTGGAGCATCTGGCCGAACGGATTAGAGCACTGGCTCTTATTCAGGAGACCTGGGTTCAATCTCCAGTAAAGCTAATGAGGATTTTACGGGGGCATAAAGAACAAATCCTAACCTGAACAGTTTTGCAGTGACTGCACTAGCCATGTGGCCATTGAATTCTACAGCCTCAGGTCCGCCCTGTCCCACACCGACCTAAAAAAACGGTATTACAGGCTGTAAAGACAGTTTGTTTTGGGTATTTTAACTTTTTATTCTTTCTTACTTTGTTTCTTTTTTTATTCTCAAACATGAATATTTAAATACATTCTCATCTAATCAGACCTCCTGGCATTGAACAAAGATGTTCTGTAAACTTACACTAAATTGTGGTGGTGATGACAAGGTCAACTGAACATTTTTCCACATTTCTCCTTGAGTGCCCTGCTTGCTCCATATCAGTTTCAGAGTGCTGCCCTGAGAAATAAGTACTTCAAGTGTGTCGACATCTGGTCCATACATGAAGTACCAAAATGAAAAGCACTTGCTCTGAGTTCCACTTAGTGTAATTTGTGGACTATACAACGTAGCTTGTTCGCCTGCAGCTGCATTGCTAGCTTCTATGTACATATAGTAGCCTCCTCCTGAAAAAATCCCAGTTATATAATTTTTTTAACCTACTACATTCATTAAGAAATTCTACTCATTAAAAATGTCTTTAATAATGATTTAAACATGTCTTCAAACATAATAGAAAGCTGAACTGTTTTTAGAAAGAAATGATGTATTGTTCCTTGAAGAGAAAAACAATTTACAAAATACTGTAATAGTAAAAAACTATTTTATAAAGTGATCTCTAACAACAAAATTTTAATATACATGACAACATTTATTGGTTATTGACTGGACAAAAACAGATGGAAAGGGCAAAACAATGACAGATTGGAGTTTAATAGTACCAGTCTGACCCACAATGATGTATGACATAATATATTTGTTTTGTTATGCATCCTTGAATGTATTACAGACAAATGAGCAATTTATAGGATCATGATCTACTTTAAACAGAAAATAAAAAATAAAATGATAATAAAAAATATCAAGTGATGTTAGTATGAATGGCAGATATGAAAGGAAATATGTTAAGGACAATATTATAGGGAAGAGAGGGGGGGGGATTATTTTAAGATACATGCTGGTGACTAATTAAATAAGATTTTCCTTTGTAGTGACAAATTTCTAAAACAAAATCAAGACATACAATAATGTATCACGTATCAGCATATAACTTAGTATATCTCTAAATAATGAGCACAAAGTATGACAACCTAACAATGTGTGCTATTAGAGAAAGATTCAGACCAAATTATAGAGTGAATATAGGTAACACATTTTTCACATCTACCTATCTAATTAGTCACAATACTCTCATAAATACCTCCAGTGTGATCTGCCGTAGGTCCTGTGTTTAAAGATGGTGTTCCTCCTGAATGTCGCAGCCAATCAAAATCATCACTTGTATCCTGATGCCAACCACAGGTGTCATAAGTAAAGTGACATGAAACACTGGTTGCTGATAGATGATATTAAAAGTAAACTTTCAGTGCCAAAACTGTTTATACAAAACAAGCTTATGTGGGGAAACATTTTGGTAGGTTACTACTTTACACTCTTAGGACAAGATGGGGAAAACCATACATCAAATTTTTATAATGTATCACTGTAGCTTGTTTATAATTACATTTTCTTTCTTTAATGCAGTGTTTACATGCTTTGCTGAATTTCTCACATGCAAACATCCAAATTCACTTGCACTCTAATATAGCCAACAAAATTTATTGTTAAATAGCTAGTTAGTAAACAGAAAAAATTCCACAGCACTACAGGACAGTCAAAGGTGCTGAGTTTCTTTCTGTAGATTATAAAATTTGTGCATGGTGAAAGTCTAAAAAATGTTCCAGTTATAAACATATCTCATCCATTCCTGCAAGTACTTATAGTGACTCCTTCTACATTTGATGTCAAATTCCTCCAGCCATATAAACACATCCTCACCAATAGCCGAGCCATCATCATGGAACAGGTGCTCCTGGAAAGACTGTAGTATCTCACCACTATCTATATGGAATGTAGCACTATAGACATTTCATGACCATAATTGTGGCTCTCTCATAACCCAAATCCTTGTATGTTCATCCACAGAAGACCCTAGAGGTTTGAAGGGGCCATAAGGGCAATCCACTCATGTCACAGTTAACTTTTTAGTCCTTGCAAAGAACGAATTGAGTGGGACACATTAACAGCCCTAATGTGCTTGATCCAAAAAAAACTAGAGCAAAACTGTAGTTGCAAACTCAATTTCTGTCATCCTACTTGATGTGGTTGTTAAAAAAGTTGCTCTACACCAACTCTTTTCCAAGCTCTAATGTAGAATTTCCAGCTTGATTTTCCACCCACACAGCACAGACCCATTAGTATATATAATGTCATCATTACTCCCAGTGTTATCAAATAGTAGCTACACAATGTACATTTAAAATTACACCCTTCTCTACATTCCTGTTCAAAGGTGATGGTGACTGTCAGGTAGTGTGAAATATATTCATTCATAATGATTTAGTCCTCCCTTTGAAAATAGCATCAACTGTAGTTACTAGTTCAAATGCCCTCTTCACAAGCACAATCCATGACATACTCTCTTTTATTCTTGTGTTCTCAACTTCTATTATACATATTATTATTAGATATTCCTTATACCGCTATACATTGCATAGAGCCTGCAAGCAATTTCTTAATACAGATATATCCTGGGACTATATATATATATATATATATATATATATATATATATATATATATAGTCGCGTCTGTGGCCTAGGGGTTAGTGACTCGGTCTATTAACTCCGACATTCTGAGTTCGAATCACGCTGCGGACAGTTTGCTTGCAAATTGTTTCCGTTGATTTTAACAAAAGGGCGATGGCGCCACCCGTTCAGAAAGCAATGGCAAACTACTGAACGTATAAGTGGTGCCTAAAAATCAACGACTTGTTTACTGTGGTTGATGGCTACGTCCTTTGGGATATGCCACGATTTTCATATATCTATATATATATATATATACACATGCATACCTGTATCCCCACTTCCAGGGAGTGTTGTAGCTGCAAATACCCCTGGTGTGCTTGCTAATGGAGCTACTGTAATTGGTCCAAATGATGGTTGTGCACTTGTGGGAAAAACTGAAATAGCAAAAATGTGCAGGAGTATGATAATTTCATCATCAAAAGCAGAGATAATTGTGATCTTGCCACATTCACATGTTTAATTTTTCTGAAATTGTTTCCATAAAACTTATGAACCAACATACTATCAGTGAGATCTTTTGTTATGGAACTGCATAAAATATAGTTAAAGCTCTGCTTCTATGCAGTTGTTTTAGTCATGTCTCATATATCTTGATACTGTTTAAATTATCTGCAATTACTCATGGGAATACCCAGCAATAGAAGACCAAGTTGGCTGGGAGATATGTGAAAAGAATGGAAAATAACCACAATCCCCAACAGGTGCTGTTCTGTGAACTTTCGGAAGGGAAGAGGCTCCAAAGAAGAAATCTGCTCATATATAAAGATATTTGCAAAGCCTCAAAGAAGGACTTTACTATTGGTTCCAACATATGTATAAAACTAGCTGATGATCAAACTATATGGAAAACAACAGTATGCAAAGGTGCAGATCATTTGAAGAGAAGCTTTGGGATGGACTTGAATACAAGAGAACAGCAAGTGCAAACACATAAGTGCCAAATAACTGTCTGCAAAGACAAAAATGCAATACATGTAAATTGTATTTCTTTTGCAATGTATATATTTAGAGGATCTAAACACGAAGGATTGACATCAGTGCACTGAGTTTTACCCCATATGACTCAATCCCTCTCTACAGAAATGGCATGCCACCTGCCGAGAGTATTACACAAAGCACTAGCTCCTGCAACAAACTTAGGGATCTCCAGAAAAAATGTACTTGTGAACAGAGGGTGCAGTCCAGATTAAATCCACAAGGCAGCGGCTTAACCGCTTAGCCACAGAGACCCCCAAATGTATATACCGTAATATATATGTATTTTGTAAATTAAACACAATTTAGATAATTTAAAAACACACAGAAGATCCTGTATATAATAAGAAGTGAATAATATTCCCACCTGAACATGCTGTTACGTTGTCAAATGAAATATCATCAAGGGCAATGTCCCCATCCCAAGAAGAGCCTCTTACACCTTCAAATATTACCTAGAAATGTGAGATAAACCTGTGTATTTCATTCTGATTGTACATTTTCTAATGTTTAAGATACACTAGGTGATAGCACATTAATAAAATGACTTGCATCATGGATATAAATTTTTCATAAAAACATTCTATTTTGAACATATTTTGTAAGTCAATTTAAAAGCCCTTTTATTTTGTATTTTCTTTCAAAGTATGTGGACTTCTTGTGTTCAAATATATTTTTACACAGTTAGACCTTTGATAACAGACAATACAAATGTGTCACACAGTACAACTATTATGTATCCTCGCAAATTGCTTCACAGCATGACTCACATGACACTGTGAGAATTAGTGAGCACTGGATCTTCTACAAAAATGGGTACTATCACCGGCATAAGTAGAAACGTTAGAATAATATTTGATGCTATAAATCTAATCCTAAAGTTGTTTGATCTTTTCCAACCAGATTTGTTCAGTATTTAACATGTATATTACAATTTGCTTCTAGAGTGGCATTCTAGGAGTACCGTATATCTGGCTCGCCTTCTAAGGTGGCATGAAAATAATCTTTTTTTATCTTCAAAATTTAGTCTGTATATGTGAACTGTTTTTACAATTAAATACTTCAGCGTTATATCCCATTAACTGGTTAATTTTCACATAATTATGTAAACATAACTACTCATGGATAAATAATAACTTCAAGTTCTAATGTTTTTAAGCAAAAATAGCTGTGTCCACACGATTGCTCAACCATAGCAACATAAAAATGTTTTTAAACATATTGCCTTTTTTAAACCAAAATCACCTCCATATATGCCTCCACAATAGAAATTAAAAAGTTATTTTCCCATTGGATGTGCTAAACAAATGAACAGAATTATTTTTAGGCTAACTTCAAAACAAAACGTTGATGGAACAAAATCGGCCCTGTGAGCATTTTTTAAAATAATCCTAAGACCAGTATGTATGTCCCAGAGTTTCTTGGATTCCAGGAGTTGAAACCTAGAGACCATTAATAGTTAATCAAATAACCACTGAGCTGAGTCTAAAAGTTTTATCTAACGGGCTCAATTTTATCATTCCTAGTTAAGGCTCTACCTTTGAGCCTTTAACTATGATGCAGTAGACTTGCCCATATTTTATATTCTTTATGCATCATATCCTTTGCAGAACATTCTTCTTATTCCAGTCCCCCTTGAAAGACTCTTTTATCAGACGGACAATAAAACACAGGTTCACGTTTAGCACATTAAAGAACCGTTGATAGTTGAAATAGAGGAGTAGGCTTAAAAGGGGCTGTCTAAGAAAAAATAACAAATATCAATTTTTACCATACAAAATTATGTAAATGTTCAACATCATCAAAAATTATGTCATGTATCCTTGCCGGTGCTATCAAGTTTTTGAACTTTGTTGAGATATTTCAAGGTAAGAAAGACACACAAGGTTATTTTTTTGAAGCATAATGATGATGGGCCTAGCAATCAATCAATCATTTACTCACATCACTGAACAATTTAGCCCTGACAACAGAAGCAAATAAATTAGGTTGAATTTTTCTCTCATCAGTTAAACCCAATAGCAGCTAATTTTATGACAGAAATGACATTTATTTCATTGTATAAAACAATCATTAACTGCAACACAATCTTGTGATGAAATTGTTAACTTACCTGATAACTGCCTGTCTGTGGTGGGATAGTAGACCTGCCTGAAAACCACTGAGTTCCCTGATTACCATTCATAGACCAAATTGGTACACGGCTACCATCACTACTCTGCTGCACCCATACATTCAGAGTACCAATAGTACCACCATTCATGTTGTACCAGAAGTGAAGGCAAGGTGCCAAGTTAGGACTAAGATCCTGACTCACAAACCAAGCCTTGTCCCCTGGGACACGAGGACTTGAAGCTTCTATGTAAACATATTTGCCTGCAAGACAATATGAGATCCTTGAAACTGAACTCTTAAATTAATCAAATCAAAAATAAGTTTCATGACCTAAATAATTTTTAACACTGATGCAAACTTCTAGAAATTGTTAAACAAATAGTTTGAAACCATAATATATTTTGACTAAAAATTACTTGCTGTATCATTCTTATATCATAAATATTATTATTTAAGAATAATGGAAGATAGAAACTAAAACACACCACAGCCTTCCAGGTGTGGACAGTTACTCGATACTCTAATGCTAAAAACATGGAAAATTATATACCTGTAGCATTGTTCATTGTGTGGTCAGCAACAGGTCCAGTTGAAAGTGAATCCGTTGACAAGCTTGTAATCAGCCAATCAAAATTGTCATGTGTTAAATCATTTGTCCATGTGCATATGCCATTATCAAAGTTGCAATTTCCTAATACAAGAATAAAATCTTCAATTATACACTCTTGAAAGCAAATAGGAATGCAGAAAAAATTAACACTAACAGGTTTGTTACATATCAAATATTTATTACCATATGGACTTAGCCCAACGGAACTGCAGAGCCGGTTCAGAGTAATGTTCATGATGTTGCACAACCGATTTATCAGATTTTGAATGTTTGTTGATGGAAACTAATGTATCTTCACAGCCCCTTTACTGAAATTTACAAAATCATCAGAAACGAAACGTACTTATATGTAGGTACATTTCTACCTCATTTTAACAAAGATTTGAAAGTGGGAAAGCAAGTGTTATTGACAAAGTTGAGTCATATTTTTTTCATAAAAAATAAAGACCAAAATGAGTTTATACAATCATCTGTGTGCAATCATATGTGCAATCTTGAGAATTGCTAGATCAAATTATAACTTGTGATAGTAAGGAAGAATATTTAATTGATGGTAGTAACGACATTTCATTGTTTATGGAATGTAGTATCGATAGTTGTAATTCTAAGTCTAATGTTATAATTGCCTCTAAAGAATGGGCGTTGAACATACCATTTGTTGACATGTCCGCACTAAAAGTGAATATTATAAAAACTAGAGCACCTATTAAGATGAAACTTAAAGAATATGTTCACACATGGATTATCTTCTTTTAACTGCTACTTCTGGAAACATCTATGAATATTAAGATGTACTACAAACCGTGAGTATAAATATTTTTATGATTTGTTGGTTCTTTTTAAATAGTCATGCTACAATAATTTAATTTTCTCAAAAGTATATCACTTGTAAAATATTTTTACATTAGTGTATTCCTAATCCCATTAGCAACAATTTAATATATAATATGTCATACTTTAGAGAAACAGTACTAGAGTTATAAAGATTTAAACTACTTGACATTAAATGTTAAATTGGAATTGCAAAATAAATGCGTCCAGACGTAAAACTAATACCGAACGAAAAGGCTATGCAGAATATAGAGGGACAACCAAGATCAGAATGCAAACAGACATAAATGCAGTTAAGAAATGGGCAGACACTTAAGGAGTCACAATAAATCAAAACAAGACGGTATCAACACTCTTCTCACTTTCTACCAAACCCAAAATTTACAGCTCACACCTAGACAACAAACCACTACCAGAAGACAGCAATCCTACCTATCTAGGAGTAAAATTTGACAAAAGACTAACATGGGGTCCCCACATATAGGAAATCCAAAGGAAAGTCACACTCAGACTAAGACATAAAAAAACTGGCAGGAATCAATTGGGGCAAAGATGCAAATACTACACGCCAAATATACACCAGATATGTACGCCAAACACGAGTATGGCACTTTAGTCTACACAACCGCAGCACAAACAAATCTAAAAATGCTGGACATAATACAGAGCACTGACCTCAGAATCATAACAAGAGATCTGAGAAATACATTAACCAAAGGCATGGAGGCAACTGCTGGCTCTGAGAGCCTGTGATAACGCTGAGAAAAGAAAATACTTACCTTGACAAAAAAGTTCAAGCGCATAGACAGTTCATGCCATGCACAAAACAATCATCAAACCAACCAAAAACCACATTAAACAACTCATCTCCTATCACCTGTTGAAATCACTCTGCAAAAAACAGCGACATCCTCTCAAAAGACCCAGTAACCTGGGAAATTATTTTACCATCAAACAACACAGACCTTCAGCCCAATTTCAGAGTGATAACAACAATCCGAGATGTAGACAAAAGTACTGAAGAAACAGATCCAATCGTGAGAGTAAAGACACTTAAGCACATTGATACCTCATACCTCTGACCCAAGTGGACCCAAATATATATATGTATATTGATGGATCTTTGCACACAACAGCAAGGAAAGGAGGTGCTGGTACCATTAATATACTGCAAAATGGCACTACAATAACAAATTCAAGTGCTACTGGAGAACTCTCAACAAATTTCAGAGCTGAGCAGCAAGCAATTGTCAATGCAACAAAAATACTGCAGTAAAGAAACACATAATAGCAAACTTATCTTCCTGTGCAGCAGCATGTCTGTCTTGTGGACCACACAAAGATAACTAAACGATAATATGGCGAGAGAGCTGACATTCCAGCTAAAAAAGCTGTCAGAAAACAACTAAATTATTCTGAAGTTGATGCTGGCTCCGTGTGGCATATCAGGAAATGAGAGAGCAGACAAACTTGCTAAGGTGGGAAAAAAGTTGATACAAACCAAACACCAATTGTCACTAACAGAGATCAAGAGACATATCAAACAAAAATTCAAACAGTTGTGGAGACAACAAACCAACAGCAAACACCCACAAGATCCCATCAGCAGTCTCAACGGAAAGCAGCACACAACAATCTTCCATCTCAGAACAGGATGCTGTAGGCTCAACCAACACATGCACAGAATAAAGCCTGCTCAGATTACACAGTGTGCATGTCCGACCAAAACACAGACCCCAAAGCACAATCTGCAGTAAAGCCCGTCATACCTACTCCAATTAAACTAAACATGACATCACGAACGGAGCTTACAGAGCATGCTATAGGAAACCCACAAGAAATGTCAACGAACATGCTTTAGCTTCCCAGAGGCAACCCATCTCATAGTGTAGAGTGAGAATATGAAACCAATCACAAAGAAGAAGAAGTATTTAAAGTTATGTGAAGGCCAGGGGTTATACACAGCATTTAGACAAAAAGACTATGCATGTTCTCTCTGTGCATATTTATTTTTAATCACATATGGTAACATGCTTTGTAATTAAATATTTGATAAACTTCCTGGTATATTCAATAAAATGTCATTGTGCTTTTTCAAATTATTTACTAAATTGTGCTTTAAAAACCTATGCAAAGAATAAGATAAGGAAAACAAAATATTGATTTAACAAAAAATAATAGATATGACTGAATGTAAATGACATATAGAAAACAGTTCACAAAAGACAGAACCTGGCAAAAGTTTACAGGAAGATCATCCGCATCAGTGCATGGTGACATCTGTGTTAAATGATTTTAAAAATGAATGTATCAAACTGTGATGCTGATTCATGATCTGCGATTGCTTTATAATAATCAAATGCTAAATGCTTACGTACCTGGATGAGAGCAGTCGCCAGTGGAGATAGTGATATCATCAAGTGCTATATCACTGAAATAGCTGGTGCCTACAACACCTTCAAAAACAACAGTGAATCCTGAGTTACTGGGAGGAATACTAACAGTTGCTTCTTTCCAATCAGGTCCCTGGTTGTCTGTAAAGAATGAATAAACATTTTAGGTTATGTAAGTTTCATTCAGATTAGAACATACACATAATTGAACACGAATAAATTGTTGACATTAAATACTAAGATGTAGACTAATTAAGGACATTATGTTATCTCTTATATAGTTGATAATAGCTATGGTATATTCAAAAGGTTCCAATAATCATCATTATGTATCATGCTGGCTGGTGTAGGTAATCATAATAATAATTCCTCTCGTATACGTTACATAGGGCCTGCAAGTAATTTCTCCATACCGCTCTATCCTGGGCAACTCGCTCAATCTCCTCCATGGAACTGAGACTGATATTTCCTGCCTCTCTCAGCAAAGTTCGCTTCAGGGTCTCCTTAGGTCGACCTCTCTTTCTTGAACCCTTTGCATCCACTTCAATGCCTGCTTTGATATTCGTTGATTATTTCTCCTCAAGGTGTGCCCAACATATCTCCATCTTCTCTTTCTTATAACAGTTGTCACTTTATCATTTAGTTGTAGGTAATCATGGATCGCCATAAAACAACTCGAAAATGCAATGACATTCAGATACCAGTACGGATATCAAATGACAACTGAGAGCAACATTTTCAAAACCTACTCTGCTATAAATGCCTAAAATGGTTCATGACAAGAGCACATGAGAGACAAATTACAACAGGTGAAATGAGATGTTTGAGGAAAACTATTAATATCATTAGAAACGATTGAATAATAAATGACAATATTAGAAATATTGTAAGAACAACATCTAGCTTCAAATACATAGAAAAAGAGAAAGTGAAATGCTTCAGGCATCCCATGAGAAAGGATTCTAGTCAGTTTCCACTATGTTCAAACAATAATAGATCTGTTGCAAGCGCAAGAGGAAGACCTGTAAGCAGGAGGATAGACAATATCATCATAATATTAAAACAGCAGTGACTTACAACAACAACCGCAACACACCTAGCTCATTATAGAAAACTTCAGTTTCTAATGATAATAAAAATAATAATAATTCCTCTCGTACCAATATACGTTACATAGGGCCTGCAAGTAATTTCTCCATACCGCTCTATCCTGGGCAACTCGCTCAATTTTCTCCATGGAACTGAGATCGATATTTCCTGCCTCTCTCAGCAAAGTTCGTTTCAGTGTCTCCTTGGGTCGACCTCTCTTTCTTGAACCCTTTGCATCCCACTTCAATGCCTGCTTGATATTCGTTGATCATTTCTCCTCAAGGTGTGCCCAACATATCTCCATCTTCTCTTTCTTATAACAGTTGTCACTAGTGGTTGACCAGACATGTCTCTGATTTCATCAAGTTTCTTCTTCTTCTTCTGTCGTCACATTGCTACTGGGTTGTTGCCCAGTGTCGTAGTTTTCTGTTTTTGTCTTGCGCTGTTCTGGTGGCTTGTGTGATTGTTATCTTTGCTCTTTCACAGGATTATGCTACGCCATTTAACCATCTTTTCCGTGGTCTTCCTCTTGCCTTCTTTCCCGATGTTCTGTTGTAGAAGACTCTGTATACTGTGGAGTTTGGATGCATTCTTATTAAGTGGCCAAACCACTTCATTCTTTGTTTATCTATGTAATTCAAGCACAGTTTTGTGCCAACTTTCTTTTTTATGCTGATGTTGGTGATTCTGTCTTTTCTTGTGTTGTTGGTAACTTTTCGCAGGCAACGCATTTCACATGTAGTTATTTTTTTGTGATTGCGCTTTGCTCAATGTCCATGTTTGGCTCTGGTAACACAAAGTAGGTATAAAAATGCTGTTGATCATCTGTTGCTTAGCTGCCTGTGAAATTTTGGGTGCCTTAACAATGGGGCTAGCTGGTAGGTTACAGCATATCAAGTTTCTTATGATGCTTAATGGCAAATGTGAACAAGATGAGATATTTTTTTGTCAAAACATAATCTACATGAGTTCTGTGTTTATAATGAAACCAATTACACACTTTTTTTTTCTGTCCGATATAGTAGACATTCAACTCATTCAGCTTATTCAGTGTTTAAGAACTGACATCAATGCACAACGGGTAGACCTAGAGGTGCTCAGTCTCTCTCAGCAGATAGCACAGGGTATACTTGATGACTGTTACCATTGCACACTGGTTACTTATGCATTCAAATGGTTCCCCATGTTTAAATCACCCTCTCTAGCATCACTCCATGCTATTCCACAATTTATTACAAAACACCTTCATTCTCAACACTGCCGATTCATCTACTGTGGTGTACTTCTCCAACATGTGATCATTCATTAACCTTAGTATGTTCCCCTTTCCATACTTAATGTCCCCTTCATAGATAGCATCAATACCAGCACATCAATTTGTTAACTTGAAAAAAATGAAACATGAACAGGACAGTAGATCCATAGAAGTTTCTGATGGGCTGAGACATCAGTGTTTGTCCTCCACTCATACAGAATTCTGAGAATCTGAAACGCTGATCACTCTGATGGATAGGGTTTCAGATAGCCATCTCAGGGTTGCAGTAACTGCTTTAATCTCCTTTCTTGTACTAGGTGTTGTTATCACGTAGGCTCCATTCTGTTCAGCATTGATTCTGCCTTATAAACATGCAGAGAAGTCCATTCTGATTTTACTTATAGTAAACATATATATCTATATGTACATTCTTCTGTATTATTTATTGCTAACCTTTCCTGGTCCATACGACAGGACCCAGTCCTGCACTATTCTTGATGTAGATGTTGAGAGTCCCCATGGTACTACCATACATAGAGAACCAGAAATTCACACACATTGGCAATGTTTGGCTGGATGGAATTTGCACACTCTCTAATCGGGCTTTGTCACCAGGTGTCCTTGGAGAAGAGGCTTCCACATACACATAGTGACCTGCAAAATGTTACAGCATTTTTAAAGTTTTGCTAAGTGTACTGGTCATTGTTCTGAATAGTATTATAATATATACAACATAAATTCTTAATATTAATCGTTTTAATTTCAATTAAATGAATTCTCATTAGCACAGACAAAAAATATAGGACTTTGTTTACCAGTTATGATTTCTCTTAACAAACATAAATAAACACATTCACAATCTATTGAAGAAAAGTCTGAACACAGACAATCCTTTGTGGAAGTCACCACAGTAAACAAGAGACACCAATATGAGATTCGTTGCTTACAATAGTCGACGCACAAGTTGAAACGTTAATAAATGACTACACATTAGAAAGATGTTGCTGTCTGCAGTGATGGTGCTGTGATTGGGCACAGTCAGAGTGCATGGACCTTTACTGCTAGATCTAAAGGAAAGGTCCTAAAAGAGGCAAGTGGCGCATATGCAACAACTACCAGTAGCATTACTATGGAGGTCATGCCGGTGACAAAACCCCTGGAGTGATTAAAGATGCAAACATTCACTCATGCATGCATGCTCAGTGACTCTATGAGCATGATAAAGAAGATCAAGACCGGTTATGTACGAAGGCAGTGGATGCAATTAATACAAAATGCAACAATACAGACACTTACCTTCATCTTTGTCCCAGGTCATTCTGGGGTGAAGGGCAATGAGAGGGCAGATGGACTGACAAACAATGCTACAATCGAGAATATGTCTTAATGGACAAAAACAACATCATCAATGCTCTAAGAGAAAACATATGCTCTGAAGATTTCAATGAAGAAGATAAAGGGTGTTCTCTATCTAGTTGCTCATGTTATGCATATCGATAGGAGCAACAAGACGGGAAAATCACAAGGGAAAACCATGAGAGAAACCCGAATAGATACATCAACCAACACAGAACAGAAGTTGTTAGTCTAAACACACTGAAATACATGTTCAGGAGGAGATCGGAGTAATTATGGACATGTCCAATGAAGACGATCCTCAAATGAAGAAAAGTCTGATGTTGGTTAAAGATAACTATCAAGTGAAATATTATCTACTGTTTCAAAGATACTGTCCACAATAACAAACCTGCTGTAGTTTTAAGTGAATGATCTACAGTTGGGCCTGTATTGAAAGAATCTGTGGATCCACTATATTTGGTCCAATCAAAGTCATCAGTTAGATCCTGGAGAAAACCACACATGTCTGTCTCAAAAGAGCAAGTCATGCTGAAGTTACCCGATGAAGCTGTTGTTGCCACTAGATAAACAAAAGGTGAAGACATAATTATTTTAGTGTGTGACAGATTCATAATAAGATCATAATAAAACCATTACTAATGTATCTATCAGTATTTTTTATTTCATTTATCACAATCATCATACTGTTACAACTACTACTAAACCTTTGTGTTCTTAGTGGAAGATACGGTCAACTGTCTAATTCAAGTTCTAATCTTTATATCCTACAGAATGCCCCAGTATGCAGACTTGAGAAGAAAGAGGTGGCCCACTTACACTAGTGTCCAAGACAAACTGTATGTCGTGGCTGATAATCTGAGGCAGATGGCTGCCTTTATTAGAGAATCCGAAATCCCAATCTAGTGAGAATGCAGAAGAAGAAGAAATTCTAATCTGAGCTGTCATCTTCAGCATAAAACTGATTAGTGAGCATCATCATTATCACAGCAATCTGGACAGGTTCACAGATGCTCTAATTTCTCCAATATCTTTACCAGCATACAATGACTAATCACACCCATTGTGTGTTGATTAATCAAATGTTTTGTGTTCATGTCTGGCAGTTCCAAATTTCAATCCCATCTCCTTCATTCTGATTAAAGATGCGGATTTATAAATATTTTCAAAGTCTTCTATAGGACCTCCTTCTCTTATAGCAATGATGAAATCTGCACTATCCATTGAGTGTACTTCCTCTACCACTACTGTATCTGCCAATCTTCTACTCACTCATTGCCTTGTACTCCCATATGCCCTGGTACAAAAATAAAGGCTGAATGAGTCATTCAAGATGTGATCAATGTAACAGGCCATTCTTGCCTTATACAGTCAGCCTGAATTTTATTGAGTATATTAATTGATTTGCTCACTATATATGCATGTGTGAACCCTTGTGTACTCAACCACTTCATGACTGAGAATTCTACTTAGATGAAATAACAGAATTTTAAAAAAAATATATATATATCAAGAACTACACAAGCTGTGTAGTAATTAAACAGATAATATTACCAAGATAGATAAGATATGAAAACAAGAAACATCACAAAGAAATTTAACCAGAGATAAAAAGAACATTGAGTAAAATAAAACCTATATGAAGATGGCACCAAAAACAAAAATGGAGAAATCACATTTGATATTACCAATATAATATATAAATGGGCAGACTATCTAACAGATTTATAAGAAGATACAACAAACATGAAAATCTAAAGAATAATGAAGGCCCAAGATAGCAAGAGCATGTGCGTACCTCAAAATAAGTGCTAAAAGGATCACCCATTGCACGAGCTGCTCAGCACCAGTGGAGGAAATTGGTTAAAGCGGGGCAAGTTGTGGGTTGGCTGTGCTACAGACACTGTTCAGCTAATATGCGGGCTCACAAATATCGATTATGGGGAAGAATGGATACCGATGCCTTCAATATATGGGAACACTTTTTCCACCATCATTACATTTGACAAAAGTTGCAAAGAGAGGAATCTTGTGGCGTTGGATGCAGATGTCAAGGCTATCATTGATGAAAACTGCAATAAAGGTGATGTGATTTACACAGATGAATTGGTAATTCATCACGAAAAGTCCGTATGGGCATTCTCTGCATGCTCATGTGGCAGAATGGTCCAGGAGGCCAGAGGTGCATTTCATATGACAACAAGCAGCATGACAATAGAGGTACTGGCGGTGACTAATGCACTACACTGGCTGGAATCACAAAACTACACTCATGCATGTATTCTGAGTGATTCATTGAGTATGATCTGCAAGGTGGAGGCTCGTTCGGTGTTCAGGCAATGTACTGAATCACAACAAGTGACAACAATTTGATAATAACACTTATCTTTGTTCCTGGGCACATGGGTGTCGTTGGCAATGAGAGAAGACAAGCTGGCTGGCTCTGCCACCATATCAGACGGCCAGCCAATGGATAGAGCTGATATTTTGAACGCCCTCATAGAGTGTGGCCGCAAAGAAGATTTTCATTTAAACCAATCCACGTCAGTTACTAGATTGCAGGAGTTGGGTTTGAAGATTGGAGTAGCAAGAAAAGAACAGCATAACAGATATATGAGTAGGCTATCAATCAAAATCGAACTGGTACGGTCAGTCGCTGGACGTTGTTGGAGATATTGCGAAGGAGATCAGAGCACCTATGGACATGTCCGAGTGCAATGAAGATATTCCAAACTGAAACTGAAACTGAAAACCCAAGAATCCTTAAATCTGAAATTAGAAATCCATAAAAGATATTGCATGGAAAGTTCTCTGGTCAAGACAAGAGAAAACAATAAAAAAATTCTTAAAGGGAACCAGTAACAATGCCTATACAATGTGTAAAACATTATTTCACCATGCATCTAAATAAAAAAATAAGTAGCACGGATGTGTTTTGTGATTATATCCATTTTACATATACACTGAAAAGTGTCAAACATATAGAACATAAGGCATAAACAGAAGTGGAAGAATAATAAACTATCTTAGATATGCAGATAAGCTCAGTCTTGACAGCCTAAAGTGAGCATGACTTACAAGAACTACATTTTTTTTTTAAAGTAACAGCAGCAGAATTAACTTACATATAACAAAAATTATGATAACTAGCAAAACAAATGATAAACTTATAATTAACACATGATTTAATAGTAACATATGGATCAGGTTAAGAGTTTTGCTTATCTTAGACATGTAATAACAGATGCTAGTTAATATAAAATAGAAGTCATAATGAGAATAGGAATGGCCATGAAAAAATTAAACACCTACAGAACAAACACTATCTTAATTCATACCTTCAAAATATGAATAAAAGGATGCATATCATGGACACAAAAACAAAGAAATACTTTAAGAAAATATAAAAAGCAGATGAGCAAAAAGAAGACAGCCTTATAAGTAGGAAAATTATATCAGTATATGAACAAACAGCAGTATAACAGTGTACCCCAAAAGCAAGAGACTTTTGAACAGTTTTGAATATTCATGCAACCAAATTTCAACATGAAGAAACCACTTCATCTGATTTCATTCAACTATTAAAAACATTGTCACAAAAAAGTTTCAGGAAATATATGTTTACTTACCACTAGCACAAGTTTCAGGAAATGTATGTTTACTTACCACTAGCACAAGTGCCTGTAGTCATGGAAATGTCATCTAGAGCCACATCTCCTTGAAAACTCACTCCTCTTACACCTTCAAACACAATCTTGAAGAGAAACAAAACTAATAATGTATCTTTGCACAAATTAAACAATAGAAAAGTACATTTGCTTGTATAGTAAGTAAAGAACTCATTTTCATACCATGAGGTATATTGGAGAACACAGGGAATCCACATTTTACTTTAACCAATGGCACATGATGACAATGTGGTCAGCATCATGCCGGCCAAAAAGATTCAAATGTATCGAGCCAATGTAATTGCTCTTCACTATATGGCTCGGAAACATGGACAGCCTACACAAGGCATGAAAGAGGAATTAACAGCTACCACCTTTTCATGTTTCCGCAAGATTGACTGTTTTATGGCTATAACATGCTCTTGCATTTACTAAAAAGGTTTTTTTCTCTAAATTTACATAGCATTGAAGAGAAAACATCTTTTTATAGATGGAAAGGCAGCAGATTTTGAAGTTATTCAGGTGCAGGAAACGGGTAATGTCTCTTTAACATGCTCCGTATTTCATTGTTTGTGATTGAAATATGTTCTATTTGTGTCCGCAATGAAGTTGTCAGTCATATGATTATTAAATTTAAATTATGGTAGTTACAGAGACTTTGAAATGATAGTACTGATGACTGCAAGTATTATAAACAGTATGAAGCTTACGTGATCAACAACAGAGTTTTTTTTGTCAATTCCTAATCTATATAATACTCCATCAATTCGACTGATATCAGTTCCCAGTTAAAGCCTTTTTTGGCAGTGACTATTAACAAAGTTCAATGACAGTCATTCAAAGATTACATAAATAGTTTTGCAGAGTTAGTAACAAAGATAATTTGGTTGTACCAGCTTCTACAGGAAAGACTTGTGATATTGTCTACAGAGAGATATTGGTTTATAGATATCCTGTCGGGACAAGTAAACTTCACTGTAGCTTCCCACACATTACAATGTCCAACCACTGGGATTTTTCAAGAACGCTTGCTGAGACAAATCACACTACTCCATTAGAAATGACTCATGGTCACATCCACATGTTATTTAGGTGACTAAACAACATCATCATCTATACTCGTTCACTAAATATACTTACAGCTAAATTTTAACTATAAATTTATGTGCCAAGAATGGATGCATCTGCTAGTCTAATAACATAAATGAACTATGAATTGGAAAAACAATTGAACTACTGCCAAGAAAGAACTTAAAAGTCAAAGACATATTATATAAAAAATATCACGTTCAGTTTAGTGAGAAGTGACTACATTTTCTGACAACTTGTAATTTAAAATAAATATGTGTTTGTAAAAGATTACATCATAGGGAATGGAAAATTGGTACAACAAAAGCACATATTCGTCCCAATCAAAAAGAAACATCTCCAAGAACAAAGATTGAGCTGTTAATGTTATGAGAAAAGATCATAAAAGTAACAGAGATAAAGAAATTACTTATTTAAAAAAATTATAGATTTCATACAGTTGGGACAACCAAGATGATAAATAGATAACATATAATTACAGATAAAAGAATTTGGAAGAGAGAAATGGACACAGATCATCAAGACACTAGAAGGAGAAGGGAATCAATGAACATCTAGGTCTGATAAAATAAACAAATTTAAAAAGCATACTTCTTATTGTTTATCCAGGTACCCTCCCTGCTCATGCTGTGTGGTTCCAAATTAGTGCAGTTCCAAGGATCACTCAATAACCACTTCAAACTTTGACAATACTATAGCCAACTAACAGCATGCAGATATTTATCAGTGTGTAGAAGTATGCCTTATTTTTAAAGTCATATATATTGATGTATCAACTGACAGATATACTTACATTGAAAATTCTGGGAACAGTAATATCTACATTAGCCAGAAGCCAGCTCTGTCCCTGTGTCCCTTGCCTTGTCCAAGTTGCAGTAGGAAGAGTAAGACCTGTCTTCACATACACATTCAGATGGTCAACGTCATATCCATACATGTTGTAGTAGAAGCTATAGAAAATATCAGGTGAATATTACTTCAAGAATTAAATGGTTTGGGAGAATATACATATAATAGCAATAAAATAAATCATCCTTCATTCTACAATGAAAAGGTATTAAAGTAATAAAAACTTACTGTAAACAGTATGTTCCTCCATTAATATCAGGGCTAATGATTCTGGCTGTGTCACCCTGCATCTGGGGTGAAGATGTTTCTATATAAATGTAATGTCCACCTAAAGAAATATAAAAAGATGTGTAAGGATTGTAATTTTATTTTAACACTCATTTTAAATGCAAATAATATATTCTACAAAGCAGTTCGCTTCCATCATTCATTTAATTCTACATAGAAGGACAACTTCAACTATTACTTGCTATCAATGTCAATATGAACTATCTTTTTTTTTCTATTTTGATCATAAGCTGACTACTGCATATTTAACCTATTCCAGCATGAGAAGCAATGATTTATATTCTCATGAAATTATTCATAATCTATGGATAGCATATGGGGAATTGTATTAGGTTAATTAAGACTAATTCATGGTCTTTAAACTTGATATTAATAATGAAAGTTCTCTTGACTAATATAAACCATTTAATAGGAGAACATGGAAGGGGAAAAAATGTGCACTGGTTGTAGAGAACTAAACATACTAAAAAAAATAAGCCAGGTTCATACATTTGATTTCTGTGAGAAATAGACACACTTTTTCTGCTACTTACTTCCATCAGATTTGGTGTGATCTCCAGTTGGACCCGTGCCAGATGATGATGTAGTCCCAGAATTAAGTGTCCAATCAAACTGGTCTGTGCTGTCCTGTTGCCATGCACACATCCCATTTTCAAATGTGCAGTCAAAATTTCCTTGTAGAGGTTGTGCGCTAGGTGGAGGAATGGTTGGTAGACCTACACTGGGTTTTGCTGTACTGGGGTACACTATTGGAACAAAAGGGTGGAGTTGACAAAAACATATTTATTATTGGAGTGAGACAGAAAAGTTGCATATCTTGTGATCACTGATTTAGGTAACACTCACGATTTATGTAAATGTTTCATTAATCTATTCTATCTATCTATTCTCTAATCATGTTTGCCTTTCAGTGTCAGGTCGAAAAAGGAGACACTTGAAGCGAGCCTCTCTATGCACCTTGTCTTTCTGTCTCTTCTCCAATCTTGATTTGTCTCACAGAGTTTTCTAGCACTGGCTTGCGTATGTGCTTCATAAATAGTGTCTTTCGTCGCCTCTGTTATCTCTGAGGTCTACCTTTTGCATGGCCGGCCTTTTGCTTTATATTCACTGTATCAGAGCAACATTTCTCTTTGTGGTGCACTGCCTGTTGCTAATCTGCTTATGTGACCGAACCATTTAATTTGTTGCTTCTTGATAAAGTTCAGTACTGATGTTGTACCCATTTTTTAACTGATGTCTTCATTTCTCAGCTGGTCTCTTCTTCTTTCATTAAAATGTTACATTATTACTACTTTGGAGCACCTTATTTTTCTCTACAACTACTTACTTACTTAGTCGCTATTTTTCTAATATTCTTCTTCTGCAATCAACTTCTGCTATGTGACTACTCCAGTATGTGTCATAAACAAGGCGGCGCACTTGAGGTCTTACGGTCCCCATAATTTCTTCTAATATTCTAAAATGGGGTTTAGAAGTCACTCAGAGAGAACACAATATGATCCTTTAATTGTCTTTCTTTTGGTACAGTTCCAGCACTAGCCTCAGTCCAAAAGAAGATATGGTTTTTGCTGTTCATCTTTCATCACACACTTGGTATTACTAGACGCCTAGGTCCCTGAAACTTGACCTTTCATCACAGTTATCACTGCAACTGGTCCACTTCATTCCACAGCAGTGGGAGAAACATTTTAACTGGGACTGGTCCACTCTGGTCTGTAAGGATTGAATTTTGAGATTGTAATGTATTGTCTCATTGTGAACTTTGTCTCTTCTTGTTATTTAAATATTCTTTCTCAAATCTCACCTCTGGTACCTATGCAGTATGAAGCTGTCCTTTATGAGCTGATTTTACAGCTGTGACTCACATACATATTTCAAGATTGAAACATTGACGGAATGAAATACAGCCATATTTGTCTTTCCTGTTAATTTTTATTCTACGTAGACATCCAGGATTAATTGCCTGCAATAGTCACCAGGCTGCTGCTTGTCAAGTACTCCTTCTTGATGCCTTCTTTAAAGACTATGACAGCATCATGATATTTAAAACTGTCTGAATTGCTCCATAACTAGTTGTCTTAATGTAATCTGCTGCTTCTTCTTCTCTTTGAGATCACCATGGTTTTCTTTTTTTAGATACTGCTGATCATCCCTTCTCTACAACTAACAGAACGATACTTCAATCATCAATTATGTGCAGCATAATTGTAATACTAGACAAAAATCATATGCAGCATAATTGCTCCAATGGGAACTCTGAATTGAAAGACATGACTGTAAAATTGCAATTCTAAGTGAAAACACTATTATTATTATGTGCACATTTTCATATACTGGGGAGGGAAAAATTCATTTAGCAAGCAACAATATATAATATATATGTATATATAGCAGAATATACTTTTAACTGACTTCCTATAACATTCTAACACATTTTAAAACTTAATACTATAATGAGCTTACATGCACAATTTGAATCTGAGAAGCTGACATCATCTACACCAATGCCTCCTGTTGAATTTGAAACATTTGGACCATAAACTCCCTGAATAGTCACATAATAGTCCCTGGTGTTGGCTGGTATTGGTACCTTTGCTATGTGCCAAATTATTATAGAAGGCGGAGACGTGTTGATCAGTTGCCATTCAAATATGGTCACTGCGAGGCCTGAAATGTTTAGAAATTCTAGAGATGTGAAAGTGTTTTTATTTGGTATGAAATAATGATTGCAAATGATTGCAAGTTTAAAATCAAATATCAAAGAACAATGTCACATTCACAATTATGAAAAATTAAGGATAAACAAGTTGCAAGACAAATTAAATGTTGTATTATGTCAAGGGAGCATGTTTAAAGTATATTGAGATATACTTTAGGACAGGAGTCTATAAAATCAGTTTACGTGATTGCACTTTGGTTAACTTTTTCAACTTTGTTTACTCTCGCTGATACATAGGGGATAGTACTAGTTATCTTTGGATATACTGCTGATATATTGGTATAAGAGATTGACCTTTCCTTTTGCCTTGTTTTTTTTTTTATAAATGAAATTGTAGTAACTTATTTAACTATTAAAACATTAGAATTGGGTTTGAAAAAAAAAACAAAGAACTTGTCCTTTAGCAAGATTGGGTTAATATTTAATCAATAACTTTGATCTAGATTAGGTTTACTCTTCATGAATCGAACGAAATGTCATCAGACCTACCACTCATTTGTCTTACTTAAGGCATGTTTAACCCAAACAAGAAAGAGGAAGACAAACAAATTAATTATCAAACTGAAAAATGCTGTAACGAAATTAATTTTTGCTCTCATTTTTTATTTCACGGTGTATGTACAAATTGATCTGTAGTTTTATTAGTTTCAACAAATTGTTGTGAATTATATCTCGTTTTCCAGATACATAAATGGACTAGTGTTACATGCTAAAAGAAATAGTATATGTATATGCTACAGTAATCATTTTTTTAAAAACAAATTGTAATTTTAAGACAAAAATTATGCAATTATTGTAAAAAGCATTACATTTTGATTTTTATTTGATATTTAGTGATTTGTGAAAAGGAACATCAAAAGACAGGCGTCAGCCTGTCAGAGTGCACTATTAGAGTAAGGAACAGAATTTGCTGTAAATGCATTGCAATCAACCTTTGATATACAAATGGCATGAGTTGATGATGCTATGTTTCATGTTTGGCTGTTGTGAAATTTGACATACTACATAAAAATGCTGAATGGTCATAAAATCCATATTACTTACTGCAAATAAAAACTTACTGATCAAGAAATGGATAGACAAGGTATTGCACTCTTTAAGAATTGTTTAGCCCCATTGTAAGTCAAATAAAAAATTGAAGTAAACAGAAACAAATTAAGGAGGCAAAAAAAAGCACTGTCTGTTTGACATCCATGTTTTATGTGTTAGCTTTGTATGTTCTTGCTAATCTTTTAATATTATGTATGAAATCTACATGCATTTCTCCTTACATCAAATGTCATTCTGTAGCCAACACATTGTCTTCAGGAAACCATTAGCTACGCTCTCTCTTCTTTCTTTCTTTCTCGAATCCTGTATGCCTCACAGCGTCAGGTCAGGAAGAGATTTCTAAAACGGACCCTAGTATGCGCTTCGTAGATAGTCTCTTTCGCCGCCTCTGTTATCTCTGAGGTCCATCTTTTGCGTGGTCGGCCTTTTGCTTTGTGCCCATTGTATCGGAGCAGCATTGCTCTTTGGGGTGCACTGTCTGATGGTAATCTGCTTACGTGGCGAACCATTTAATTTGTTGTTTCTTGATGAAGTCTAGTACTGATGTTGTACCCACTTTTTCCTGATGTCTTCATTTCTCAACCGGTCTCTTCTTGTTACACCCAGCATTCTGCGTAGACACTTCATCTCTGTTGTGACTAGTTTTCTTCTATCGCTTGTTGTCAGCGTCCAGGTTTGGCACTGGTAACATAATGTGGGAGAAAGATTGTGTTGAACATTGCTCTTTTGTGTTCATGGTGACGTGTTTGCATCTTAAAATTGGCGCCATTTGCCCTATCATTTGATTTGCTTTGTTGCATCTGTGTTGAATTTCATTAGTTATTCTTCCATTTGCTGAAAAATGCTCCCCAGGTATGTGAAATCTTTTACTTGATTTAGTAGGTGATTATCGATGGAGATATTGGTAGTGCTTTCCTCTCTGGCAATGTCATTACTTCTGTTTTGTCGATGTTTATTCTCATGTTGTATTCGTTACATGCTAACTGGAGACTGTTGATGTGCTACGCTATGTTGCTGTTAATATATTTTATTAATCTGGACAAAATTATGTCCCAAAGAGTTACTGAAAAATATAACATCAATATACTTAATATATTTAAATCTTACTTGGGGTCGTAACAGCAATATTCAGAGTAGACTGCACATTGCCTGACATAAAGTACCAGAAAGTTAAACAGCGTCCAGTGGTGGAAAGTGGTTGAAAGGTCTCACTCAAAATCTCTGCCTTGTCTCCAGGATTGAAAGAAACCTTGTTTGACATGAACAGGAAACTACCCACTGAAATAAAAATGTACACAAACATTTCTTCATCTCTGTTTATTTAGCAACAAAATTATTATGAGACATTTTTATTATGCTTGACAATAAAAAAAACATAAAAGTTGTATCCAAGTTAAACAGGATATAGGAATTATACTATAGATAAGCTTTACTCTAGTATACATCTTAAATAATCTCTGACAATCAAGCTCAGCTCATAGTCTTTATATGTCTTACTAACAAGAGAAGATTGAAACAGAATGAAGCATATCTAGATGAAGGTAAACATTGATTCAACACATCCGCTACTTTGGGGAATCACACATTCACAGGAAAAGCTTTGGAAGTCAGAGAAAATTATCAGGAGTTCCTAAGGCAGCCTAGTGTTGTTTTCATTACAATACTGGTAAATCATGTGACATCACTGATACCAAACGGTAACCAGGTACTGTAGTTTAATGAAAATATCAACAATGTGGAGCAGCAGAATATATTGTATGGGCAACACCTTATTTTCTTAAAACTTTGCACATGTGCACCAAGAGTGGGATGTTACATGACTTTTCTAGTCTCATTTCAGGGTTACACATCAGTCATTCCTTCAGTGTTGCATTGTTCTATATTTTTTTGTATAGTGGGTATTGAATCAATTTCATAACACTCTTTATTTTGCTCCTCAGGTGCTCAGTTCTACTTAAGCAATGATTCCAAATTCTTTCAATCGCAGTATGGAGACATCAATTTTTCTGTCCTTAACAAAAGATGGTCTGCAACTGCAGTGTGTCCCTTTTATCTATCTAAAATTGATGCAAGCCAGATTTGCTCTCTAATTACTAATAACACCACCACATCTTGAGGAGTAAATCCTCATAAGACCCTGGAGGTTAGAAACAAGTCCTTTAGTAAATTATGACTATTATAAAATGCATTATTATGCAGAAAAGACCATTCTCTGATGCCTTTAAAATATGTACTCTATTTATAACCAAGAAATCTTGCAAAAAAATTTTCAAACTTGAATACACAATACATAGTAATTACCAGCTGAATTTCCATATGTGTGATCAGAAGTAGGCGTTAAAAAATTTGTATTTGCAATAAATGAACTCCAGCCAATCCTACTGCCAGCAACTTCAGTCCATGAGCAGAGACCATTCTCAAAGCCACAATTTCCTGAGTAAACATTTGTAAGATATAAGAGGTTGTTAAACTTAATGTTAAATTTTGTAGGATATCAATGCAATTGTGTTTTAGTCATGTTCGAAAAAATTTAATCTAGTAAAGACATAATTCAATTTAAAGAATATAAAATGTTTGCCTGGTAATAAAAGAATATAAAAGTTAATTCTGGTAGCTAATTTCAAATCAATAATATTTATTACTAATGTTACTTGAAGGTACAATTGGGAAAATGATCTCATTTCAGTTTTTATATGTTAGTAATAACCATAACTCCAAATAAATTTACAAATGTAATCCCTGAATTTATTTTCCAACACAAACAATGCAAGAAAAATGTATTTTAACCCTTTGAACCCTGGCCTCCTGTACCATAAAAACCTCTTCCCCATAGCTCCTGAGCAAAAGCAACACACATCAGAGTGATATTAAAAACACGATAATTTAGCACAATCAAATGCTCTATAATTTGTTATTGACTTACCCCATCAACTCCATTATTCCGACTTATTATATATTTGTAGAATACTAAACTTTTAAAATTTACTTGATATATTACGTGGGTCACGCCTCCAAATACTCCCAGGTAATGTAGCTTGTTCTCCAAATTGAACATGTATGGCTTGAATATCAATTAATTAAAACAATTCCTCCCCGCCTAAATGATCGTCTCACTCATTTTCGATATTCTTAGGATAATCACACTTTAAGTCTAATTCATCTTTAGATTATTTCAAAACAAGTTCAACAGCTTGTTCTGTTTTTATCCTTTTAGAATGATCATTTTCGAAATTTTCAAGAAGTCTTTTCATCATAAAAATACATAACTAATTACCTTATC
Organism: Arion vulgaris; assembly: GCA_020796225.1. Lineage (NCBI taxonomy): Eukaryota > Metazoa > Mollusca > Gastropoda > Stylommatophora > Arionidae > Arion > Arion vulgaris. The sequence goes on along the minus strand of CM036761.1, from coordinate 22,534,656 downwards.
GGCACCCAAAATATCCAGTGTCTGCCATCTTGCTAAACCATGTAGAACATGTGAGTTGTGTTTGACGTCACATATAAACACAATTATCTTTGATAACAAATAATGATAGTGTCTTCCTCAGACCGATATTTCGGGACAACAGGATATGCGATGTTTACATACAAAACCGAAAGATTGGTATCACAGGTTCTAATTGGGATCACAGGTTAAACTGAAGAAAGGTAACATGACCCAAAAGGGACTTCTGCAAGGATGGATGAGATGTGTGTATACCCAACGCACAGCACCCAGTGCAATGGTTTATACTGCCACATTAAAAATAAAAGATCTTATCTTATCTTATCTTAACCACATTTGCCGTGAAGCGTCGTGGGGATAATTAGTTTTCTATCTTGTACCAGGTGTGTTGCGCTTGACGTTGTCAGTCCATGCTTTTGCAGGAACTCTGAGATGTTATCTATCCATTGTGTTCTTGGCCTGCCACCTGCTCTGCGCCCTGAGTGTTTATTATTGTAGGTATGTGATGGTAGTAAATATGGTTCCATTCTCATTAGATGGCCGAACCACTTGATTCTTTGCTTCTCGATGTACTGTATGCATGGTATAGTACCAACGATGCTTCTGATATTCTCGTTTCTCACTCTATCTCTCCTTGTAACGTTGACAGCTTTTCATAGACATCTCATTTCACATGTTGTAATCTTTCTAGTGTCTTAGTCAGAGGCTATGTTTGGCACTGATAGCAGAGAGTTGGAATAAATATGCAGTTTATCAGTTGTCGTTTGACTGCTATGTTAATGCTTGGATGTTTTAATAGTGGTGACAGTTGGTATGTCACTGTGTTTGTCTTCTGGCATCTAGTCTCGATTTCTCTGTCCATCTTTCCATCTGCTGCGAATATACTCCCAATATATTTGAATTCTGGAGTCTGTTGTATTTTTACATTATTCATGTGTATAAAAGATCAGACAATATTAAACCATTTGTACCTGCAGTAGGGCAGACTCCTAAAGTAAAAGAAATATCATCAATGGCAATATCTGCTCTGAAGTTTGAACCCCTTACACCCTCAAATGCAACCTGAAAGTCAAAAACGAAAAATAGTATCATGAAAATCTGAAAAGAGCAGTAACAATGCAATATTGAAAAAAATGAAAAAATACTACTACAGAAAGGTCGTTAATTTACTCTATCTTATTACAGTAAAACTTGTTTGCATGTCCCTTACAAACTCTTTACTGTTACATACTACTGGTAGGCCAATGATTCCTTATTTTACTTCTATAACTGCATTACTCATGTGTCCCCATCAAGCTTACATTCATATTTGCTTGCTGTGGTTAACTAATGTATTTTTTTTTCACCTCCTTATAAATACAATTATCAAAGCATTTACTATTGTCTTTCTATTTTAAAATATTACTTGATAGCAACAATTTTACCTGGTAAGATGACTGCATGCTTCTGGCTAGAACTGATACTTTTCCTTCAATCCATCGTTGGCCTTGGTTGCCTGACATTTTCCAACTTGGTTGGGGTAAAGCTATTTGATTGGCTGGCTGAAAATGAAATAGAATGTATAATTAGAATGAGTTTATTTCCTATCTTCACAAACAGTACACTACAACTCATTTGGAAACCTAAACAAAACATGCTGTTAAAAACAACCTCAAGCACACATGTGTGTGTGTGAGAGAGAGAGAGAGAGAGAGAGAGAGAGAGAGAGATAGCAAGAGAGAGAGAGAGTGAAAAAGAAAGAGAGATGTGACTTGTGAATACTCCCACTCAGATGAAATCTATGAGTGGTTTCTGCAGCATACTGGTCATTGAGCTTATTTTATACAAGTGCCTTGATCTAAAGATCACCACCACAGGCAATGAAACATTGATTGGTTAGCAATGAACCATGTCAGTTTTAGTTTAAGGGTCTAAAACCGAAGGATTGACTTAACTGCACCAGGTTTTACACCATATGGCTCGGTCCCTCTTCGCAGAAATAGCATGCCACTTGCCGAGAGTTTTGCACAAAGCACGACTCCACACAAAGCACGAACTCCATAGCTCCTGCAACAATCCAAGGGGTCTCTGGAAAAAATGCACTTGTGAACAGAAAAGTGCATTCAGATTCAAACCCATGATCTATGGATTGTTGTACTCACTTCACCATAGCTCTGCAATCTCAAGAGATCTATATTGTTATCTCATTTTCATGGCACTTCTGCTGCAGAAAAGTTCATAAAGATTCTCAAATCCCATTTTTATATCCAATTATTAATCATTGGTATTGATTACTATATGAATTGTGTACTGTATTATTTACAGTATTTAGCATTCATAGGCTCTTTTCCAGCTTCTTTTTTATTGTAGATTTGGGGTATGGGATTTATTGACACACATAACCATTTATCTTGGGGACAGTGTACTCTCTTAATATGGCATCTCTCTCTCATTTCTTTACATTATCAATGGAACATAGAGCTGCAACTTCTCTTTAACATTTATATTAGTTTTTCAATATGGCATTTCTAATGAAACATAGTGTAACATAGCTGTTTTTATAGATTTTAGGCATTAGCAATAATCCAGCCCATGATAACCTAGTAGTGTCTAATAGTAGATACATTTACACAGATTGGTTACTATTTCAGTAGCGTTACCCCACTCCTTCGATCAAGATTTGAAATCTCCTGATATGAGAAACTTTGCCTGGAACATCAGAGAGTTTCTCAAGTAAAACTCAGTTATTTGCAATACAGAGTTGGTCCTCATGGACATACACATTATAGATTCACCCTAATTGATCACAAACTGTTACTTGAATCTCTGCAATTTCACACCCTCAGGTAAGGAATCATATTATAAAGGCAGTTGTGGGGAAGACCACGTTTCACAGACAGCCTGTCTTTATCCTCTGCTTGGCTCACTGGGAGGGGAATAACATTTGAAACCTGGACACTGAATGGCTATATTCTGAAGCAAATTTGTTTCCTGAATCATGAAGATGTTGAAATCATAAACCAGGTTCTGTATGATTAGTGCTCATTGTTTTGCCCTTCAGCAGTTCCAGTAGTCAATGCATAGATACTTGAAAGCAAGTCTTTCTTCTAAACTATCTCTGTGAAGCATGCCTCTTGTATCCCTATCTCTTCTCTCCTATACCTCTTCTTTTATATACATTTCCTTGCTTGATCTGCAGGAGGACCAGACGACAGTGCATGAACTCTGTAGGATTCGCTACAGCTCACTGGAGATATTAAATATTTAGCTATACTTGAGCATGGTGTCAAATCTGATTGGTCATAGGATGCATAATAGCCATCTTGTGCCCAAGCTGGCATTTCATCATCCAATTAATATGTTCGTTTAGGGGAACATACCAGAAGAAAACGTTTTCAGCCAACAAATCTTGCAGAATCAACAAGGATTACATAAAACAAATCTTGTAACTTAACTATCAATTTGCTAATAACAGTTATTTACATCCTCTGATAGATCAAATCGTATCAAAAATGACTACTGACAGCTGCTGATACAAAGACAGCAATATTCCATGGATATGTTTTTAATATTCATTTTTAAACAGTTAACTGTTTAGACTGTAACATCTACTGTACCTTTATATAAACATTCAGTGTTCCCACACCATCACCATACATGTAGTAGAAGAAATGCATGCACAAAGTCCCAACACTGGAATCATTATATGCTGGTGAAAGTAGTCTGGCTTTTGCTCCAACAGCAATGCTTGTGGCATCAATGAAGGCATAGTGACCTTAAAATAGTAACAGAATCAGAGCTATTAAATTTGTTTACCTCTCTGTTTTAGACTATTAAATACAAAGTTTAATTCAATTTGATTTATCCTTTGGAATCTTCTAATTTCCAAAGATTACATATATTCTGAGTAAGGTAAAAATCTTTCAATTGCTTACAGAAGTATTATAGTTTGCACTGATAGCTATATATTTGAGAGCTATACCATTCTGATAGTATGAAAAGACAATGTATATAGCGCGCTTGGTGAACTTTATTTCTGTTTTCTTCTGGCACGTTTAATGTCAACAAGCTGAGTCTGCCATTGCTAGTTCTCAAGCCCATTTTTAGAGCCCTTCTCCAGCTGGATATATATATATATATATATATGTCCCTTGCGAGCTCTTCCCAGTCTTGTGTACTCATGCCATGCAACCTCAAGTTCCCCATGCATATACATTTGTAATGAAGAAGGGTCACCACACAGTTCTTTTGCCAAAAGCCAGCTCCCCATATAAACACCCTTGATGATCATCATCCATCCCATCAAGAGACTCAGTCATCTTAGGCAGTGTTTGCAGATAAAAGTAACTATGCTAGGAATCCCAACATATTCCAACACCTTGTTCCTCGTTACTGTTACTCCAGGAGATCTGGTGTATACATCTCAAGCAGCGTATGTGAATGTATTCATCATTTTCTTCTGCAGGGTGTGCAGCGACAATGATTCCCTGCATAAAGTAGTGTGCTCAGAATGCAGGCATTTACATTCTCTGTTAGATCAAATCTTATCAACAATGACTACCAACAGCTGCTGAAGCAGAGACAGTGTGGCTGTAAATGTAAATTCATTTTGTGATTTGTATTATATTTTTAATTCCAAGCATTCTTACCTAGAGAAGTACCATAGGTGTGATCATTTAATGGTCCTGTCTGATCACTACCAGTTGTCTGAGAAGTGATCTGCCAATCAAAATCATCCTGATGATCTTGAGTGTAGCCACACATACTGCTGCCATCTTCAAAGTCGCAAGTTCGTATTGTTGACCCAGCCAGAGGCAACGTTGTTTTTCCAGGTGCTGATGTGATATCTATGCACACAAATACAAAAATAATATAATGCACATTAAAATATAAACAATAATGTATATACACTTACAAAACAGAAATTAATTGTAAATGAATATCTTAACTGCCAGTATATAAAATAAATTATTTAAACTTAATTTAGACTAAATACATTCACATATTAAATATCAAAATTTGCAATCTGCACTCGTTTTGTCTATCTTGTTTGGCTATGAACAGTGGACTATGCCATGATTTGTTTAATTGTCAAATTAGCTCTAAATTTATTTTAAGACATTCTGTTAACGGTTCTTAATTTATTCTTTCACATTCTGTTAGCTTGTGATAAATGTACATTCATTTATCTATAAAATTCATGACCTCAGAAATAGCCAAGGTGGTTAAAAACACTGTTTATGAAGTGCACACAACAGCCTGTTCTAGAAATCTCTTACCATGATGCTATGGGGCAAGATTAGATTAGAGAAAAAAAAAGAAGATTAGGAATGTGAGGGGACCACATCGCTTGTGTAAATTGCAGGGTTAAAACAATAAAACCAAAACCCTAAAGGTGCCTCCATATCATGCATCCTTTAATCACGACACTTGTAAAGTTGTTTTATTTGTCTGTCTACTTCTTCTTCGAACGCTCCATATCAACCACCTGTCAACCACTCTGTTGGATTTGTATGCAATCTGAGCCTAAGAGAAAGTGTACGCTGTGCCAGTTATACGCCTACAAGTAGGTCAGCACATCTGATTTTGCGCTGCTTTTTATTTACTAGGGTAGCATCCCTAGAGCATCAGTCGTCTCTTATGACATGCATTGTAGGTCACAGTGGTACTATTCTTTGCTTCCCTTGCGGACCCCGACACCACACAGGCGATTTGTCTGTCTAATGTTTAGGGATCAAGTAATAAATCCAGAATGTCCCAGTTCTATACTTCAATAATTATCTTTGTGGAACAATATGTTGTGCTGAGAACAAATCAGATTATTGCACACTAAACCGGATGGGGATAGCCTAAGCATGGTTTTAATGGAAGCTTCTATCTAGCAGGCTGTGTTTAGAAGGATCCAAAAATGGATTTAAAATAGGGGAAGTTTAAAAGTGGTTTTATGCAAGACAGAATGATTGCTTGGAAAAGCACAGAACAAGAGCATTTGTTTTTAAGCCTGCATATGTGGAGAATGATCGTCCACGCCAGCCGGCATGGCACATGATGATGATGTGGAGAATTTCCAAAAATGCCAGGAAAGTTCAAACAGGCCACCCTTTTTCCTATCTGACTGAGAATTAGACAATACAGTCCACTAGATATATGTAGACCTGTACTAAAATACCCAGGGAGTCTTATGCTCATTACTTCATATTAGCATGATGCAGAATATCAGTAAAGCACTAGTCCTTATGTGGTCACCAGTTGGGAAAAGAAAACGTGGAAGACCAAAGACCACTCTTCGAAGAACCATCCAACAAGAAAGTAAACTATTGGGATGTAAAACCATACAAATCTCCAACTGCTAGCAAAGAACCGTATCACATGGAGATCTAAAACCTCTGTCCTATGTGCCGCCTTTGGCACGAAAGGAACAAACTAACTAACTAGATCTAAAAGGGTTTAAAGGCGAAGGATTGATTTTATTGCACTTCCGTAGGTCCAGCAACAATCCTATGGATCTCATGAAAAAATTGCACATGTGACTCTGTACAGATTCAAACCCACAACCTTCAGAATGACAGGCAAAAGTCTTAAGCACTTCACCATAGAGACACCTCACTTACACCATTTCAAGTACAGAACTATGCAATGGCTTATTAAAAAAGACAGTGCTTCAAGATATATTGGTTTACCTGAACAAGATCCATCAGCAAGTTGAATATCATCTACAGCTATGTCCCCAGTAAATGAGCTACCCCGAACAGCTTCTAGCACCATCTAGATTATGAATAAATAGAAACAGTTAAACATTTAAATATGATATAATGGTAGCACATATAAAAATACCTCTTAAACAAAAATACAGCATTCGATGCAAAGTTCTTCTGCACATCATTGTAACTCTTTCTAGTAGTCTTCTTTTCAATGTATTAAGTGTTCAAAGAACTGACATAACTGCACTTTGTGCAGACTCATAGGTGGTCAGTCTCTCACATTAGGTGGTGAAGAGTATGGTATGTTGACTGTTTCTGGTTGAACACTGGTTACACATATGAATAAACTGTCTCCTCTCATGTCCCTCTCTGCTCGTTCTATGAATATTTCCACATTTCTTCATTCTCATTACCACTGTTTCATCTAATAGGTTTCTCTGCAGCAGGCGATCTATGATTGATCTCAATATTTGTCCCTCTATCCATACTCAATGCCCCCTTCACAGTGCCCAAAATGTCAATACATCAGCTAGTTAATCTCCATGAACCCTAACATGAACAGGACAGTAGATCTATTCATATTCCAGAAGAGTTGAGATCTATATGTTTGTCTTAATGTTGCAGTCATCTGCCCTGGATCCTCTGAACATTGACTGAGAGTCTGATATAATGATCGTCCTGAATAGCGTTATTTCAGATAGCCATCTCAGGGTTGCAGCAACAACTTCAACTACATTCTCATACTTAGAGGTCATCGTCATTCAGTTGGCTTCAATCAGTTAAGCAATGATCGTGCATGTTACTCTAAATGGGAAATCCCATTCTGAATTTACTCTAAACAGACTCATTAGTATATACAACAGCATTATCTCTAAATCAATGTCATATATCAATTGTTCAGCTATTTTATTACGTGAAAGCCTGTTAAGCATTAACTATTAATACTAACTATTCTTTGAAACAAATATATTTCAAAAATATATTGCATTTAAGCTTGATTACATGTAAATGTTTGTCAACTTACACAGAAAACTTTACTGATTTAGAAATGCTCAGTTAATAAATACATGTGTACACACTATGTGAATACAAATATATATACAGTATATATATATATATATATATATATATATATATATATATATATATATATATATATATATATATATATATATATATATATTTTTATATACAGTGGTGGCTCTCATTAAGGGCCAGTGGGGCCGGCCCCACCAAAAATAATGTGTAACGTGTATTTATTATTATATAAATTAAAACATAACAACCCAAAGCCATGATTTTTCCAATAATTTTTGTCTGGCCCTACCAACAAAAATGATCACGAGCCGCCACTGTGTGTGTGTATATATATATATATATATAAGAACACTAGATACAAATACATTTTTAAGATAAATATAAATACTATGCACACAGACTTTACTCATTTTGATTTTTAATTGAAGACACATGTCTCTCACTATTGACAACAAGGTTCACAACACCAGTTAAGTCTAAGCAGGTATCACCATTTCTGAGGTAAATTTAATAGAAACTGCAGACTGTTACATGGCAGTAAGGGTTAGTAATCTTAAATTCTCAGGATAAAGATCATCCTAAAATTTGAAAGCCTTATTACAGGACCATCACTTATCCTGAAAACTATTGAAGTATGACAAATTCTGAAAGGATCAGTGAAAACAAATAGCAATTACTAGTCTTTGACCTCTAAGGCTTACATCCCTAGTAGTTATAACCCTCATCCCCACTGTTGCTATCATATCCTAGCCACACACACACCCCCCCCAGATACTGTCATGGCCTAGTTAATCCATCGTAGTCAATAGATCAAAATATTAAAAACAAAGTTAGGCAAATATCTTCGCTGAAATTTTTGGAATTTAGTTCTTGTGTGTCAAATTTATGTAGTAGTTGACAAACATGATGCATACATAACTCTTTTGATCTTAGAGATTTGTTGACTGAATTCATGTCATTGCTATTGTCATGCAATGAACTGCATGTAGTTCCTGAAGTAATATGATAGTCTGATTCTGCAATGTACAGTAAACATGTGACGTAATCTCAAACTTACAATAGTTTAGTACAATAGGTCATAGTCTATTCTTTAGAGTTTCTAGATGTGTAGAAAACAGAAAACATTCCTACCAGAAATTCGTGAGCCTGAGAACCGTAAAATATGGATGTGGACAATTCTACAGTCTGAGCAAGATAGGTTTATTATCTGTCCTTGGGGGTAAAGACCATGCTTTTCTGGCATTAAAAAATGGCCAGTTTGACCATAAAATGTGTAGTATTATAAAGAAAGATACAAATGTAATTGCACTATAACTCATTTGCTATTTTCTTACAGAATATGGAACATTGTCACTGATGGAAACTGATGCTTTGATCCACGCATTTCCCTGTTCACCACTTCTAGTCCAACGAGGAGTCCCTAGAGGAAGAGAGCCAATCTTCAAGTAGACATTCAGTGTACCTATGCTGCTGCCTCTCATATGGTACCAAAAGGTAAAGCACTGGAATAAAAAAAGATGAAACAAGCATTTGAAATGTTGTATTCTGTAGATCTAGTTTGATATTTGCAATTATAAGACACATAAATTCTCATTATTCTTTTCTTATCAAAATCAAAGAAATGAGAATTGCAACAATTCTGGGGAAGTTCTGACATTAGTGGAAATAAATATATAACAGCTAGACAGGTATGTGAAGCTTCTGGGAAACATATGCACACAAAGATAACAGTTACTACACATAAGAAATACTTTACTTGAGTTATCACATACATCTACTTGCGATTAGCAAATTGAAATAAAGATGTAGTGTTAATCTTTCTTTAAGGGATAGTCTGAGTAACTGCGTTACTCATCTGATCATATCCTTTCCTGAGTCCTGTTCTTAATGGCTCTCTTTAGGTCAGTATAAGTGTGAACACTGATAATGTCTCTAAATGACTGTGCAGAGAATGGGTTCCTTGTCAACAGCCCTCTCCTATTATACTGAATTTTACCTTTCAGTATTTGATTTAGCATACTTTCATGTTCATACTATGACCAAGTTAAAATATTCTTCATCTTTTCTTCAGTTATCTATTTACTACAATGTTTTTTTTAGAACTTGTTCATTTTAGATTGATATGATGGGATCTCTGTGTGCGTAGAGGTTAGGTACTCATCTCTCGTGTCAAAGGTACCTGGTGCGCTCCCTCGTAGAGCCATCTTTCAGAGATTTGCAGAGATCCCTGATCTCAGTGTAGGTGAGATCGAGTTCCTAGTCCTATTGGAGACAGGCAATAAAACATAGGTGCAATGTTCAATTTGAGAACGTAAAAGAACCCTTGGCAGTTCAAAATCGAGAAGAGCAGCTGGAAAGCTGCTGCCCAGGCAAAATTTATTAGAAAAGATTAAAAATAAAATTCCTACAAAAATAACTTCAACATCTTCAAAATTACATCGGGGACCCTCACCATGCTAATGTGTTTGTGTACTTCAGCTGAAATCTTCCTGTGTAAGAAAGAGATTGGAGCACACATGGTTACTCACCTAAGTGCAATGATGACGGTCCTATCAATTAATCAATCAAATCAATCAATCAGATCTAGATGTTCAACTCCCACATTCTATTCTAAAATAGCACAAGATATCAGTTAAATGTCAATATCTGTTAATCCTTCCTGTTCAGAGATAATATTTCATGGCCACATAATGCAAATTATCAGATACATGACAGTGATAAGTCTTTTTAACAAGCTCAAACTAAATAAAAGTTTTAGGAGAGATTTTGAAAAACAATAAATGTACCTGCAGCTGCTGGCGAGGTGCTATTATCATACTCGCAATTCTGGCTTTGTTGCCGTTGCACCAGTTGATGTTTCAAGGTAAATATAGTAACCATCTGAAAAATTATTAAGAAAAGAATTAAACTCATTATAGAACAGTAGAGTGAACTAATATCAAGAAACAATAAAAGATCACTGAAGCTTCAAAACTTGTCTTAGCCCAACAATGTTTTGTTGTCAAATTGAAAGATGGTAAAGATCTGAGGACAACTGTAAGCATGTACATACAACAAACATGCCAGACAGTGTCGTCTTCGTGGTAGAGAGAGAAGATATAGTAATCAACTTCTCATGGGTACAGTGAGCAAATGGACTTTAGGATGGCTGCTGCAGCGGAGGACAGAGCATGCATGGGAATGCCCAATGTGCAGTGACGTCGATCGCATAACATAACATACAGCAGCTATAAGGATACAGAGCCAAATAAAAGTATATTAACAGATTTAAACATGCGTTAGACAAGGATGTGATCATAAGATTTATTCTCACTGTTTGAACAGAACATAATAAGAGCAATAGAGAACAAACCAGTGGTAATAATTCAATACAATAGCATAAATAATGTAAGATATGCTGATGATACTGTCTTAATAGTTGGAAGTGGACCCACAGCCAATGGTAGAAACCATGACAGAAGTCAACACATTCTAAAAGACGAAAATCAGTTCAAATACCTGAGTAGAACAATTACATCTGATGATAAATATAACAGCTATAAAGAGAAGAATTATTTTAGGCCGCTTTCTAGAAAATGAAATTATATCATGTAATAAAAGATTATCATAGAATGTGATAAAAAAAGTATTACAATGCCGTGTAGAATCAGTTCTCATATATAGATGTGAATCATGGACAATAAATAAAAAGAAAATAAATTATTACAGGCTACAGAGATGTGGTATTAGAAAAGAATGATGAGAGTATCATGGACAGAAAAGATAACAAATGATAATGTTCTCAAGATAGCAGATGAGAATAGATTGCTTATGAAATGCATCAGAAAGAAACAATCAACATTCTTTGGACATGTTAAGAGAAACGTAAAGCTTGAAAACATTGTGACAACGGGCAAGATACAGGGAAAGAGAGATAGAGATCGACAGAGGGAAAAGACTCTAGACAGCTTAACATCATGGCACGGCACAAAAATAGTATCAGAACTTATAGCTAGAACAAGAGACAGGGAGTTGTGGAAGGATATGATAATCTATGTCTGCTAGTATGGACTTAATGATGATGAAAATAGAAAGTTTGAGTTGTTCCTATAGTGCATGTATTGTGTAAAGTGTTAGACCTTACAGTAACAAATCTTAGTATTTGAATTATGAGTGGTCAGTTCCATTCTTCCCCATTTTTTCTTCTGTACTCTATGAGTCTGGCCCTCAATTACAGTTTGTGAAACAGCAACATGCTTACTGCCAGGTAACTTTGAATTTCAAAGCCAGTAACCATTACGGGCAGAGTTACAACATGCAGCTAAATGTATAAATCTATCAATTTCTGTACTTTAAAATGTTGAAAATAATACACACAGAAAGATCTGCATAACGAAAACAATTTTCACAAAATATGTGCTAAATATTTCATGCAAAAACAAACAACTTTAAAAAACTGTGAACATCAGTACACTATTTTCTATATGAGGATTTACTACTCACTTCCTGTAGTGTGATCTCCTATGGGGCCTGTGTCCAATGAGTCAGTTTCACCTTGATGTCTTGTCCAGTCTAGCTGATTACCGGTTTGCTGTGCCCAGGAACAAAACCCTCCTTCAAAGTCACAGCTAACTGTGTCTTTTGAAAGAATTAATAAAATTATTTACACATTATATTTTCTAGTTGTTTTCTTTCTTTAATGTAACAAAAATCGACTGAAAATAACAACTTTCATTTCTTAATTTAGCAGTCATACCTGATGTTTAATTTTAAAACGTGCTGTTTATTAAACTTTTAAATCTGCTTCCATTTATCTTTACAAGTCAACCATAAAATAAAATCATTCCATACCTGCCAACCATGTAATATCCAAAATTTTCCAATAAACCAATACAAACCTTAAAAGCATTTCAAAATTAACCAAATATAACACACAATTTTGTTCTGTTTTTTTTTAACATCAATGGCCTCTTTATCTCAGGCGACAATAGAATTTGCATCACGCAGTTTGTTCTTTTTAACATAGAAGAGTGATAAACTAATACTGAAAAAAATATTAAATATTAAATTGAAGTACGAGCATTAACTTCATTTAAATTTGAGAAAAAAATGGGTGTCAATTGTAAAAATGTTATTTAGATACAACAACCGCTTACACATTGAGCATCTATTCTAAATTGTAAAGTATAAAGGTACAACTATGCTGTAGATGATATTCTTAATAAGCCATAATTCTGGGTCTAGAGTTAAGCTAGATAAATACAACAAGTAGAGAAGTCAGTTCTTTTCAAATATTCACTTTATAACAATAAATTTAGAAATATCTATGTTGCATAAATTGTGCTGCTGAAATGACATTTATAGCTAGATTATATTTCTTAAAATTATACATGGTTTTACAAAGCACAACTTACACTAGTAATAAGAAAGTCAGTATAAATTTAAGCTAAACTATTCTAGTACAATAGTAAACTCCCAATTATTTATGTCAGTGGTTAAACAATCAATCCTGATAGACATGTAGATGTGATTAAAAATCACACGTTGAATGTGCCATATATTGCATTACAAAGAGTTTCCCCAAATGGCTCTATCCATCTCAGCAGAAACAGCACACCGTAAGTATTGTGCAAATGTTGAACTCCATAGCTCCAGTAACAATCTTAGAGATTGGAAAAATGCACATATGAACTAAATGTTGGCTCCTGATTAAATCCAAGCCTCAAAACACAAGACAAACGTCTTAACCACTTCACTAGAGGCCCACAATTTGCATGAAATCTTTGTGTTTAATAATGAAAAAGTCTGTCAAATTTCAAAGAACATTTTTTTATTTTAACATATAGAAGCAATGTAAGGTCATACATCCCAGAAACTGTTAAATTACAGATTAGCGGAAAACTTGCAGGTTGACAAGTATGAGATTCATATAAAGATGTGGAGTTGATATAGCTCAGTGTCAATGAACTTGATTCACCAACCTGTGTAAAACATTCATTGTCTGGTACCGTCAAATTTAGTAGAAGCATTGCCGGAGCTAATGTGTAAGTGCTCTAACGGTTTCATCTAGCTAGTTGAAAGGAACATTGTATCTATTTGGGAACTCTGATTGCATAGATAATTTTTCTATTACATTTCATTAATAAGGATATATAGAATAAAGTGCAGAACTTACTTGGATTTAAGGGAACACCAGTCTGTCTTGATGCTATAGTTGTTCTACTTGTTCCTGCTGTTGGTGGTTGGGCCTTTGGTGGATATACTATGACACAAAAATGTTAAACAAAACAAAAACTTCATTCATGTCATAATGGTACTTTTAAAAAAATTATATTATGCACACAAACTAGCTGTGTGCAGAGTATGTGTGCGCAGAGAAACATCAAAATTGTGTTTTAATCTGCAAATTTGTAATAAATGAATTGTATGAATATGTCAGCTGAACATCTACAGTTGTATATAAATATTGTATATTGATATTAGTTAACACTCACTGGTTTACATGGATTTGTATAACTATGTACTTTTCTAGGGGTCATCTGGCATAAGTAATCTCTGATGGCCTTTCCAATGACCAATCATATCTACATTGTGCTACAGTTTAACTCAGTAGATGTACTATTCCCTTGTAAGAGTAAGATTTTTTTCAGACAGTAATGGTTTTTATGTCAACTTAGCCTCAATTGGGTACCAGAGAAGTACTGGAAAGTAAAGGCAGAAGGTGTGATGTTGACAACCAAATATAATTAGCAGTATTTACTACTAAATTATATTTCACATTATCTGTATCAGATATTGTCAGCCATTAAACAGTTTGTTTTTAAGTATCTTTCTCTGTGATATATACCTGCACAGAATGAAGTGCCAAATTTGAGGTCATCAGAGCAACATCTCCCTGAATCCTGAGCCTGTGATTGATTCTATCACGATCTGTAAATATGAGAGTTAAAAATTATATGCATCTATATTGAGTAAATTGCATGTAGAAAAACTCATCAATGTTTTGTTACCTGGAAATATATGCAACAGCTTGTTAATTTACTGTTTGCAGCATTCTCAGATGTTTATGTAAATGAATATGTCAACTAGTAAACTAAAAAAATTAGTCATAAATTGTGACAACAAAAATAATTAATAATTATTTTGTTTACCTGTGAATTTTGAGACCTAGAAGCTACTGGTGGACTGAAACTGCCTGTAATCCAGTTTGTACCTTGATCACCTGAGAGTGTCCACATCAGAGTTGATGTTTGACCATACTTTACATAAAAGTTGAGAGTTCCAATGTCCTGTCCATTCATGCTGTACTCAAAGCTAAAACAAGTTGGTTGTTGAGGAGGTGGTATAAAAGTACTAAAAATTCTAGCTACATCTCCCTGTGTACGTGGTGATGATGCCTCAGTGTAGATGTAGTGACCTATTAATAAGTTGGATATATTAGACAAATATTTAAAAATTGCTTCATATACATTGTGAGAAATTAGTAGGATGTCACAGAAGATCTGACAGACTTTCTAAACTACATTCATTATGGATGTGTTCACTGTGTAATCTGCCTATTTTATTATAGTTTCTAGTTACTATGAAAGCTTACACTTGAAGAGTAGTCCATGCTAAATCTTGCACATATTAACATAGAAAGGCCCTTATTTCTTTACTGGGTTCTTTAACTCTTACAATACGAAACGCCACCTGACAGACCATAAAGTTAGTTCCCATTTTACGAAAAGCCACTTCACGGACCATATGATTCTAACCACTTGTTTTAACTTCCTAAATACATTTAATGCTTATTATTTTAAAATTCAAATTACAGAAGTGGCTTGACTAGATCTTTCAATTGCATTCATTTGATGTATGCAGTTTGTATCTGCTGTTGAATATAAACGTTATACAAATTATTGTATACACTTAAAGTCCTTAAAATTTGTCTCAAAACATGAAAGGCTGTTTTTAGTATGGATTGTAAGTTAATGAAAATGTTCCCATGTGTTACTCTTATACTTTTGTTATAGTTATCAGCTATGTGCCACACTCCTGTGATGATGATCAACCATTTATTCTCAACATTCTATATTTAAATTAATAACTAACAAATTTCAACTTTGCATATACCTTTATAGAAAAGCTTATGGGGGAATCTTGCTATCTTGCCAGAAACAAATTCCAAATAAGACAAACAACTCAGATTATGAAGATTATTCAAACATGCCATTGTTGCCCAAGTTAATGTGTAATATACTTTGTATGTCAGCAGGGGATACAACCATTATTTGACATGTAATCTCTTTTCCAGCACTTACATCACTTTAATACTTCCTCAAGAAACACAGAGCTGCCACTTTAAATTACCATAACCTCTGATTTGGGCCATTTTTAACAGCTCTGTTTGTGAGGCTCTAGTTGTTCTGGCTTACTCTTGCAATGTCCTGTATCATATAATTCATCTATTTTCCAGTTTATTTCATTAAAAGGCATGTCATATAGAGTAGTTGCCTTCTGAAGGGTGAGAGATGTAATAGCACAGTGGTTAGTGTAGTTGCTTCAGAGATGTGCAGTCTCATGTTTAAAATCCACGTCTGAAGTGGGATTTTCTGATGGCTCTGGTCCTCTGATCAACCCAGCCTCACTTGGGCACCAGAGAAACATTGGGAAGTTAAGGTGGCATAACGCTGACCCCTTAACTCATCATGTGTTATTGGTTGAAGAAAAATACTGACCTACCTAACAGTGTATTCCCCAATATACCATATGGTATGCAAATGTGTTCTTTATTTTACTACTTTTGCGTCTGCGGCTATGTTATATTTACTTCTTTTTAATCTCCATTGGTAGAGCTTGGCTCCCCTACATAAGTTATGGTGAATCCACAACACTAACCAGACTGCAAGAACTCAAAGTTAAGTGTGGTGTAGCTCGACAAGAACGCTATGCTGGCAGACAAAGAAGAATTGTAAACCAACAAAGAACCGGTGTCGCTTAGTCGCCACACGCTGATGGACATACTGAGGGAGAGATCGAGCACTTATGGACTAATTTGTTCAACGTGCAGTGATGGTGATCCGACGACTAAACTAAACTAAACTAAAACATAAGTTATGATCATATGATACAAAGTTATGGAAGTAGTGTTTATTATTACATATGGTCATATGATACAAAGTTATGGAATTAGAGCCATCTTCTGGTAAAGGTCTGCTGTTTGGATGTGACACTCTTGTTACTTATAGGTCTGATTTTAATTTTGTATTCAACAGTCAAATCTTTGCTTTTCTTGAAAAAATCTACTAATTCTGAACATAGAGAATTAACTCATTGCGTTCATTTAGGAATGGGCTGTCTGGCTGTTAGTAAAACTAGTACTAGTTACCTGTGCTGTTTCCAAATGTAAAATCATTCGGCGGCCCAGTATAATCTGAGGTTGTAGCTCCTTGCAGGATGATCCAATCAAACTGGTCGCCAACATCATTTTCCCAAGTACATAGGTCTGCTTCCTCAAAATCACAGGTTCCTGTTATTTAAAAAATTAAGTTTTATTTAAATCCATTTATATTATACCATTTAACTTACATCATGAATTTTGTATACAGCAGTCAATTAAAAACTGAAATTATTTACACATCACAATTTAATGATCTACTTTATATAATACTTCATAGAGTGAATAAAAAATTCTCATTTTTAAATGGTTATAAAATTAGATATTATGTTAACAAATAAATAAACAGTAATATACAATTTGTATTTCGCAAAGTTACATTTACTTTGACTGTAACATAACTTAAAGAACATAGCACTATAATAATTTTTTCTACGTTCGCAGCTATGAAGTCAAGCGTAGTAATGGCACCTCTGACATATTTTTGTGTGCAGGCTTGCTTTCCTTATCACCAGTGTCCTTCGCCATTCAGGTGAGTCTTACTCAGACTTCAGAAATGTACTATGACTTATAACTACATACAACTGAATGAAAATGTACTTTCTTCTCTTTTCCTCTCTCCTCTCCTTCATTAAACTATATTTTGGGAGTCTTCTTCAGTGCAATAAAACTCCAATTACTCTAACCTCATCTTCCACAGTTTCTTGTCAGTTATTTATTTTTTGGCTTTTTCACTCCTTTCTTTCCCTTTGGGTTCCAGTCGAGGGTAAATTTAGTTATGTTGTTCAGTTATTTCCTTAAAGTGTGTCCAATCTCTTTCTCTCCTTAACCTCCACTTATATTGATTTCTCTCCTGTTCTCCTTCACAACTCTGTATTTGTTATCACTTCTGACCATCTGATATAGAGTATGCAGTGGAGTCATCCATTAGCAAATGTATGCATCTTAGATGTAATATTCTTGGTCATTTGCCAAAGCTCAGGGTCATAAAGAAGGAAAGACTTTACATTTGTGTTGAGAAGTCCAAAATTATTTTCCAGAGAGAAAGCTGTCAAGGTTCATACTTTGATTGACATTGCTACTAAATTCATGCCCTAGCACTCCATGTAGGACCATAGGTTCTCAGTCTTCCTTAGCAGATGCCGAAGGTTATGTGTGTTGATAGTTTCAGTAGTTCACTGATAAAACACATTTATCATTCTGTCTGTAAAATATCAAGTACTGGTTGTATATTTCAAATTTTGAAAATGCTATACAGATTCATCATCAATCAGTCTACATCCAACAGGCGGTCACTTAATGACAATAGTATGTCTCCCTTATCAATCTCAAACATTCCAATGACAGGTAAATTTTATACAGAGTCTAAATGCTCTCTCATTAATGATAACATTTGCATGTTTAGCACACTACACCCATCTTCTTCTTCTTTTGTCGTCACACTGCTACCGGGTTGTTGCCCAGTGTCGTGGTTTTCTGTTTTTGTCTTGCGCTGTTCTGGTGGCTTGGGTGATTGTTAATCTTGCTTTTTCACAGGATTCTGCTACGCCATCTAACCATCTTTTTCGTGGTCTTCCTCTTGCCTTCTTTTCCGATGTTCTGTTGTAGAAGACTCTGTATATTGTGGAGTTTGGATGCATTCTTGAAGTGGCCAAACCACTTCATTCTTTGTTTCTCAATGTAATTCAAGCAAGGTTCTGTGCCAACTTGCTTTCTGATATTGAGGTTGGCGACTCTGTCTTTTCTGGTGTTGTTGGTAACTTTTCGCAGGCAACACATTTCAAATGTAGTTATACTTTGTAACTGCGCTTTGCTCATTGTCCATGTTTGGCTCTGGTAACACAAAGTAGGTATAAAAATGCTGTTGATCATCTGTTGTTTAACTGCCTGTGAAATTTTTGGTTGCCTTAACAATGGGGCTAGCAGGTAGGTTACAGCATTTGATTTTTTGCACTCTAACTATACCCATACAAGGCCTTAAAGATTGCAAGCCTCAAAAGATCCCCTCATACCACAAACTGTCATTCTGGACCTTCTGAAGTCTGAGAGTCAGGCACAATAATTGTAATAGTAAACGGAGCATAGTAAACTTCATTGACAAGTGAGCCCAACCACTGGCTGTTTAATATTTGATCTGAATATTTCAGGTGTCATGAAATTCCATAGAAATTACTGCACAAATTAAAATGGACCATAATCGAATAACTATAATTTATGGCCAGAATTTGCAACACATGACTCTTGAGTAACTTGCAAAAAGAGCCACTCTGGCACTACAAAAATACTCTCAAAATGAAAAGAAAATTCATCACAGCTGTTCACAGATATTCTCCTTATTAAAGAGCTGAGAGTCAGATTTTCGAAAATATAGGTGTTCATCTAAATGAAAATGTATTTTCCCATGGGCAGTTATATGCAGCTGTATCTAGACAAAAACTATGTTAGCAGATCAAAGATAGGCAGCTACAAGATAAATTACAGAGCAGTGACAAAATAATAAAACAAAATATTGTATGCTAAGAAGTCTTCCAAAGTCTATGATCAAGTAGGTAAATAATATAAAAACAAATGTGTGACTTTAATTTGAAAAAAGTTATGTTACTAAAGTGCGGTATGTGAATTTAAAATGAAAAGAATAAATAACCTTTGAGCTTAAATATTTCAGGTCTTGTCCTAAGACAGACAAATATAAGCGGGTGTTTGTATAATATTATACTTATAATTGAAGGTGTAATAAGTTTGCAGTAATTTTCTTTATACTATATGTAAAGTGTTACAACAGTGAACATAAAATAAACAGGTTTACAACCTCATTCAGCTCTTACCTGGAGATCTACAAGCTGCAGTAGAATATGAAACATCATCCAAGGAGATAGTTCCTCCTGTGCTTGCACTATAAAGATATGCTCTAAACATAACCTGAAATAAATGTCAATAAAGTAAGTTTATGTACTAGGGACAATATTTACTAAGTGAAATAATTGTACATGAACACAGACACTACTATTAAATGTGCATATTCAGTTGATTCTATGAGATTTGAAGTTCTGCAAGTTTATGCAACCGAAGGCAGAAATATAATATTTACTTTTATAAATATATAAAACATTTTCACGATTCCAACGAGTAGAATGTATTGTCAGATTTGGATGCATATTAGTAATATCAATCAAAATGGTTTGGTAAATCTTTTTCAGAAATATGACACATTTCATCTAGGGCTATATTTACTCAGAGTTTTTAACATACTTAATGCAGGTTAGGGATGACTTATCAGCCTGGTCCATTGCTTGTCCACTTTCTACAGTAGCCATGCCCACAATCCTATCAGCCCATTCATTCATCTTTATGCTTATATGCCATGGCACAAAAATAAAACATTTTTGTCTTTTTGCCAGCCAAGACCTTCTTTAGAGAACCATTGCCTTTAAGCTTAGCCTGTTTTGATTACACTGAGCACTGAGAAAGCATGCATGGGAAAAGTATGTTATTTCAGCCATGCCATTTCTTTTGTTACTGCAATCACCTTAATTGTCAAACTACTTGTAGTCACGGCAAAATCATCTTTATTCTGAATGTCTTAAAGGAGATAGGGTGCTTTGACGTTTAGGGCAGCAAAAAAAGCACGCTATTCTTCTCTGTTCTTAGCTGTCCTCTGTATTGTGTTCCAACTGTGATTTAATTCTTTCAGTTCTTATTCTACTGTTCTTTTCCAGGTCATTTAGATCTTCCCCATTTTCGTTTACCCCTTGGTGTTCACCTAAATGCAGATTTTGTGACACAGTTAGTCTCTATGGGTATCACATATCCGATTCATCTCCATCGTCTCTTTTGGATGATAGTGTTCGTATTCTTTTGCTGTCACTATGTAAGCAGTTCATGATTAGAGACAGTTTTGGGTCATATTACGTGCAAGATCTTTCACAAAGTTATATGGAAAGTAGAAAGTTGGGATATATCTTGTTCTATCTTTTTTCAGCATTCTGATCTGTGAAGTTAAGTTGATAGCTCACAGCTGCGGTATACAGCATGTTCACGTAGCCCCATTGATAAATCAAAAGTTGTCATGGATGCATTGCATTTTGTTTACTTACTGTTTAAACTATCTCCACCAGCTATCTCTATCGACAATCGCCCATTAAACTCTTCACACCTCATTTATTTCTAAATAACAGATAAAATTCAAAGGAAGCAAAAAAAAAAAATTTTTTTAAAAGCGATCAACCTATTATCAAAAATAAACATATATATATTATTATTACTACATATTGAAGCAAACTGGACAACCTAAAGAAAACAAGTTAAAAAAGTTACTATATGTAAAACAGAAGGAGAAGTAAAACTAGGAAAATTATAAGGAAGCAACTCTATGGCGCAGTGTGCGGCTTAAAGCGTGCAACGGACTTCCGCCATGGCGCAGTGTGCGGCTTAAAGCGTGGAAAGAGTTAAAACAAGTAAAAGACTTCACATACCTGGGGAGCATTTTTTCAGCTAACGGAAGAATAACTAATGAAATTCAACACAGATGCAACAAAGCAAATCAAATGATAGGACAAATGGCGCCAATTTTAAAATGCAAACATGTCACCATGAACACAAAAGAGCAATGTTCAACACAATCTTTCTCCCCACATTATGAAACCGGTGCCAAACCTGGACTCTGACAACAAATGATAGAAGAAAACTAGTCACGACAGAGATGAAGTGTCTACGCAGAATGCTGGGGTAACAAGCGAGACAGGTTGAGAAATAAAGACATCGGGAAAAAAAGTAGGGCCAACATCAGTACTAAACTTCATCAAGAAACAACAAATTAAATGGTTCGCCACATAAGCAGATTACCAACAGACAGTGCACATCAAAGAGCAATGCTGCTCCGATACAATGGGTACAAAGCAAAAGGCCATCCATGCAAAAGATGGACCTCAGAGATAACAGAGGCGACAAAAGACACTATCTACGAAGCGCACACAAGGGCCCGTTTTAGAAATCTATTCTTGACCTGACCTGTGAGGCAAACAGGATTGGAGAAAAGAAAGACTATTTAAACTGGTTCTGACTAGCTCATCCTTTCGTCCCATTTGTTCATCGCCCCTTCTTGCTTCATAATTACACACCATCACAAAAAGACTCGCTCACTTGACCTATAATACGTCATAATTTAACCTTCTCATTTTCATAAACATATGATAGATTGGCTTCCTTGATGGGGCTGCTTTTATCTTGAACACCCTGTATTTATCTTGATTCTGATGGTACAGTGGACTGATTTCCATACCGTTAGAAGGATCATGAATGCACTTCATGTCCTACTATGCCTGTTTTCAATGTTAGATAAAACTTCTTCGTTGCTGATAACACATCCAATATGTGGAAAAGCATCTAGATTTGGCCTAATTCCATAATATAGTTCTTTAGTAACATAAATGTGACTACAATTTTTAATAGGGTTAATGTCTGGTAGTTTTTAATAATCTTTCTTAAATAAGTATTCAAATAAATTAATTTTACACACACAAACAACACTAAGTGAATTACAAATGTTAACTATAATAAAATAAGGTCTGGTAAAAAATTTCTAGACAAAAGAGAAAACATCACTTATGAAAATGGTTAAAATCAAGTGCAAAAAATCTCAGAACAAGACAAAGGTGTAAACAAATGTCTCAAATGATCACGGAAGGTATTTTTGTGTTTATGCTAGAAATTGAGTTCTAGATAACACACTGACATAAAGATGTGCGTGTTTTTTTCACATTGGTTAAATTTAGTTCACAACGTCACAACGAAGACTGAGACTAATTCATTATATTATAATAAACAATATATAAATATATATTTTAGTGCATTTAATTGTTAATATATAAATAAAATTATAATAATAACTTTAACAAGTGAGTACTCAGTACTGACTCTTACTGAGTAGACTTAGATGGACAAGTCACAAATGCAACTTCTTAATTTACTATTACTAACTTACTTCTAGCACAGAAAACTACTTTTATTCTATTTAACTATGTACTTTTTATATAGTTGAACTGTTCTGACAAATGCATGCTTTCTTTTCATGGTTAAAAAGTGGGTTTTTAATCAGATTTTTACTGATCTTTCAAATGCGCTGATCGTATGCTATAGAGCGGCTATTTGTTTTTTATTATCTGACGCCGATATACTATCTATACGTACTCGTATTTTGCTTGAAATGTTCCTGAATTACAATTATATTTAGGGGATTTGACTCTACAATAACCTCGGAATACAAAAGAAAAGTGTAAACACACGTGAGGCTGTTATCATGGACGGCTGTTACAATTATATAGTTCGAGTACATACATGGGTGAAAATGTTATCATATTTTGTTAACACATCGAGTGCTCAAAAATGTTGTGTTGGGAATTCTACTTGTTTCTCTTTCCCATATTTCTTGTTTTAATGCGTTCGCAACATTTTTCTTTTGATTGCACAGAAAATGTTAAAAAAATTATGATACGAATTGGCAAAGCAACATCAGCTTTTAAAAGTCTAAATAAAATATGGAACTGCAAGTTATATAGTATTAAAACTAAATTGCGAATTTTCAATTCAAATGTTGTACATCAATCCTAACTATACCAGCGAGAGTTGGAAAATGACTAAAGATATAGAAAGCAAGTTGAATGCATTTGAAAATAGATGTCTGCGAAAAATAATGAATATAAAATGGAACGAATTCAGGAGAAGTGATGAAATCAGAGACATGTCTGGTCAACCACTAGTGACAACTGTTATAAGAGAGAGAAGATGGAGATATGTTGGGCACACTTGAGGAGAAATGATCAACGAATATCAAAGCAGGCATTGAAGTGGGATGCAAAGGGTTCAAGAAAGAGGGTCGACCTAAGGAGACCCTGAAGCGAACTTTGCTGAGAGAGGCAGGAAATATCGGTCTCAGTTCCATGGAGGAGATTGAGCGAGTTGCCCAGGATAGAGCGGTATGGAGAAATTACTTGCAGGCCCTATGTAACGTATAACGGACGAGAGGAATTATTATTAACATTTTTCTTAACATATAATGTACCGCAGGTTTGTGTATGGGGTTCAACTGGTTGAACATTTTGGGGCGTCTTCCATAAAAAAATTGCTATATTGCAAAGTAATATTCGGCGCACGTGGGTGATGGTACTGTACTAAGATCGGAAATTCTCTGGTGACCAGATAATCTACAAAATGCAATGTGTCTCTACCTCTAAAAAAGTTAATTGCATATCCTTTACAGTACTTTGCGAATCAACCTCCAGCTTTTAACACTGTTTATGATTTTTCTAGACATTTTTACGTTCAGTAGTTTGCCATTGCTTTCTGGACGGGTGGTGCCATCGTCCCTTTCTCTCCCCCCTCTCAACTTGGCTCATTTATAAATATAGCACAATCAGCATAAGAAAAGATAAGCGTAAGACTAAATATTTTGTAGTTTTTATTCGATGTTTTGAACATTATGTTATGTGTCTCATCAAATAGCTTGTCCTGAGCAGAACTTTGCCACCCCAACAGCCCTCTTGAATTTTTATCTTCTCATATGCCAGATGGCCTGCCTTTGCAGCCTATGTGTCTATCTAAGCAACACATAACACAGCGCAATGGCTACTTTGTTGTGTTGAAGCAAGATAGTGAAAACGTGTTGAACGTTAACTGTGTTGAATTAGTTATTTACTATAAACAAAATAATAATAA
Source organism: Arion vulgaris (assembly GCA_020796225.1). Lineage (NCBI taxonomy): Eukaryota > Metazoa > Mollusca > Gastropoda > Stylommatophora > Arionidae > Arion > Arion vulgaris. The sequence goes on along the minus strand of CM036761.1, from coordinate 22,509,852 downwards.
ACATCATGCTAACAACTTTAACGCCATAGTGTGTGTTTACCACCAGTATTTTATGTTACTATGATGCAGTTTGTAAAGCGTTCTGGCGTTTCTATTTTAAGACTATATTAATGACAATCATGTCAGTTTACTTCAGCAGTATTACATTACTCAGATATTAATTTTTAGTTTCTTATTTGATTGGGTAATCAACCACATCAAATACTGACTTTTTTAAAAGATGTATGTGGCAACAAAAGGTGTGAACTGTTTAAATATAAACCTTTTTTAACAAAAATAAATGGCTACTGCAAGGGTTAACTTGATAACTGTCACGCGTAATACAATTCTCAATGTATTTTAGATTGTCTTAACATTAGTAGAATGCACTGTCTCTAGCAGTGTGCTATTCTGAAGATGGGATGCTAGATGGGAAGCCCGGAAAAAGCAAAACATTACATCATGGTCGGCTGGTCAGAGCTACTGGGGTCCGGGCCTACCAAAAATAATGAGTAACGTGTGCTTATTATTTGAGAAATTATTTGCTCATAATTATTACTTTTAGCTTGATACTGATTAGCTTTGAAAGTTGAATATATATTACAATATAAATATTATATCATAATAATATAAAATAACATTATCAACAAAATGTTATATACATTCTAAAATTCAGCCAACGTCTTTCCTCTCTAATGCTTCACGCATTTCCAGAACACTTTCTTAGGGCCGTTAGAAATGGGGTCTATCTAGAACGTCTAATATAGCGATCTCTGGCCTTTGACCTCTACCTCCAATGATAATTGCCAAAGACAATTATGTCATTTTAATTCACCGAAATTTAAATTCGTACGCGGTAACCCATTGCGCAGTTACACGAGGTTCTTGCATTTAAATAGTCAATTTGAATCCCGACCGATTGAATCGCGAATTATATATAAAAATAGTCGAAAATTATTTTTTTTTTAAAGAAATAAGTAATCTCCTGTTCCATCAATATACATCTGTCTACACTGGACGTTAGTTTAAACAGTTTATATGATGTGTCCATCAATATACATCTGTCTACACTGGACGTTAGTTTAAACCGTTTATATGCTGTGTCCATCAATATACATCTGTCACACTGGAAGTTAGTTTAAACAGTTTATATGCTGTGACCTAATTTATTAGTGGTGACATTCAAATTCAAAATTAATTAATAGGATAGTATGGCCTAACTGATTAGTGCGCGATTCCTATGCGGGAGACCCGTTTTCAATTCACGATAAGATCATGAATTTTGTTTTAAAAAATTGTAAAACACATCTGGTCACTATTTGATAAGTTTTATTAATCTGAATAAATTTAATTTGCCAATTGTTATTTGTCAACTTTCACTGGAATTATATTGTATCAGGTTTCTCTGGCAATCGGAATGAGGGACATTTTAATCTTTTGTCGTCAACCGACAAATACTCTTTTATAAGTAAAGCTGTTACTTGATGAATTCAGTTTTGTACCGTAATTATATGCTAGATATTCTGAATGCAAAAGTTCAGGCGTTACTTTCTGAGAAGTCTGTAATCAGTTTTACGGATGGTTTGGTGATGTGACATGTGTGGAGCTCGTGGGCTTTCACTGTTCAGATCGGAGGGGATGTTGTGAAGGAAGACAGTGGCTGTTTTGCCGTGGCTACGAGCAGTCTCACTATGGTAATCATGGCAGCAACTAAAGCGATGGTCTGGCTAGAATCACAGATTTTTATTCATGCATATTTTTTCAGTGACTCAATGAGTATGCTCAGGAAGATTGAAACAGGATGGGCTCAGAGACAATGGATGGAGTCGCTGGGGAGGTCTAAGCTGACAAAAATCAGTTTTATTTTTGTGCCAGAGCATGCAGGTGTAAAGGGAAATGAACGCGCCGATAGGCTTGCAGGTAAGGCTGCTATATAAAGCGGGCGAGTAATGGACCATGCTGATATGATACATTCCCTAAGGGAGAGTGTACATGATTCAAGTAATAGTAATGAGTCTACAACACTAACCAGACTGCAAAAATTCCAATTCAAGTGTGGTGTATCTAGACAAGAACACTATGCTGGTAGCCAAAGAAGAATAGTAAACCAATACAGAACCGGAGTCGCTAGTTGCTACACGCTTAGAGAAATACTGAGGGGAAGATCGGAGCACTTATAGACTAATTGGTTCAATGTGCATTGATGATGATCTGACGACTAAACTAAAACTATAACTAAACTAGATATACCCCCAGGAATTATGAGTTTTTGGGAGTTATGAGTCACCACGATGAGGTGGCACAGGGTCTTGATCAGTGCCAGCTCACTGACCCTGGTGCGGCGTTGTCCGTTTTTGTTTTTTGCGCCTGCGGCCTCAGATCATTCTAGTAAATGGGGAATCTTATCTTATCTTAACCACATTTGCCGTGAAGCGTCGTGAGGAGAGTTAATTTTCTATCTTGTGCCAGGCGTGTTGCCTTGACGTTGTCAGTCCATGCTTTCGCAGGGACTCTGAGATGTTATCTATCCATCGTGTTCTTGGCCTGCCTCGTGCTCTGCGCCCTGAGTGTCGATTATTGTAGGAAAGTGATTGTTGTAAATGTGGTTCCATTCTCATTAGATGGCCGAACCACTTGATTCTTTGCTTCTCGATGTACTGTATGCATGGTATAGTACCAACGATGCTTCTGATATTCTCGTTTCTCATTCTATCTCTCCTTGTAATGTTGACAGCTTTTCGTAGACATCTCATTTCACATGTTGTAATTTTTCTTTCTTGTGTCTTAGTCAGGGGCTATGTTTGGCACTGATAGCAGAGAGTTGGAATAAATATGCAGTTTATCAGTTGTCGTTTGACTTCCATGTTAATGCTTGGATGTTTTAATAGTGGTGACAGTTGGTATGTCACTGCGTTTGCCTTCTGGCATCTAGTCTCGATTTCTCTGTCCATCTTTCCATCTGCTGTGAATATACTCCCGAGATATTTGAATTCTGGAGTCTGTTGTATTTTGACATTATTCACGTGTATATTTAGTTGACCTGTTGACCTACTTATTGTCATGACTTCTGTTTTGGAGGTGTTAATGTTCATGTCATATGGGGGGAATAACTTCTAAAAATAGACAAATAATAGTAAGTACTAAAATATGACCTAACCCAAAAACCATGATTTTTCCGAAAATGTTCGTCTGGCCCCACCAACAAAATTACCACGAGCCGCCACTGCATTTCATATATACGGACACGTCACGGACAAATTTACCACTTCCCCACCCCCACCTCCCAGACCCCATCAAATCATTGTTCTCTAGAAACATTCACCTTTTCCCATAGTACATTTTAGACGTTACATCCCTTACAATCACACTCTTTTTAATAGCAAAGCCATTAAAGTTGCTAATAGATATCGTTCATATATTTCAGCTAATTGATGCCACATCAGTTATAAGTATGTGCTTAACAGTACCTTGTATGTGCCGGTTCCTGCTGCTAGCTTCACCTCATTGGCGTTCCAGGTAAAACTAGGAACATCATTTATCGCCCACAGAGGATTGCCGAATACTCCGTTGCTTTGGCGATATACACTCAATTGCCCTGGGTGACCTCCTCGCATGTTATAGAAGAAGCGAAGACACTTGTCTGTATCAGCAGTTATATCAGGTGTTATCAAATAGGCTGTAGTGTAAGCGGTACCGTTAATAGTGTCCAAGTAAGCATAGTGACCTGTCAAGGTAATGATTTAAAAAATATGACCACAATATCAAAATGGTACAAATTATTCCTGTGAACAGGGTAACGTATTAATCGGGGGTTCAAGGTAGCAGAAAATAGAACAACTCTCTCCTCTCGTATATGGTAAAAGGATATGGGTCGATCGAGGGGCCAGCAACCACACACTGTAAAGCAGCAGCAGAGGCAGAAAAACCCCAAGCTGCTCAATTGAGTATACTTTATTTTGTCACTGCCTTATGAGTCCTTTGGGCGCGATGACGATTAATAATGAACATTAGTAGTTACACTTTTTAAAACAGACATGTGCAACTTTCGGTCTGCTGACAAAATCAGTAGAGCTATTGGGTGGAGACGTCACACGCATCAATTAGAACACTGGAGCCGATAACAATTATTGGATAATTTTTTTTTAAAAGTAAAACCAATGAACAGAAATACAGAGAATTCCATTCATAGATAAGAGAAATTGCATGACTAAATATGAGACATATATTTAAAAATATGTTTAGATCTATGAAGCGAAAATCTGGTATTTTGTTTTTCCCGAACCAGAAGCACTTGAGCTTTCAGCTCTTCGGCTCAGTGCCATGAACATCGTAACCCTTCGGTTCGATGCCACGAACACCGTGAATCTGGGGTACCTGTGACTTTTCTGCCAGTCCGCGGAATTGAACCCGCACTCACAGAGGGCTAGTCACCCGCAGTCCAACGCGCTACGAACACGCTGGGCAGGTGGGCTATAACTCCTCTCGTATCGTTATACGTTACATAGGGCCTGCAGATAATTCATACATACCGCTCTGTGCTGAACAACTCGCTCAATCTCTCCCATGGAATTATGGCCCATGTTTTTTGCTAAAAAATCAACATATTGAGTCTTTAAACTTCAGTTCGTTTCAGTGCTTCCGATCGACATTCTTGCTTCTTCTTCTTCTCCAATGATCCAGTGAGCCGTAGTCTCTTGTCTTTTGGGCCAATGCTATATAATATGTATGTTGTACATATCACTGAATAACAGGGGTACATGCGGATTTTGCACGCGCCCGGGTGAAAGCCAGAATTGAATTACCCTGGCATTAGAGAACGAAGGGCTCTCTGTGCTGCCCAATGATGAAAAAAAAGTAAAGGAACCCTTTCATACCTCGTGGTATATAAGACAATACAGTGTTAGGCCTAACACTGTATTGCTCATTGACCTTCGGCACACGATGGGGAATGTGATCAGCATCACGCCGGCCACCTTTACTTTCCCAGAGCATGTCTGGGTCTGGTACCCAATTGAGGCTGGGTCGACCTGAGCACATTGATCATCTGAGTATGTTGTTGTTCAATATAGTACTCGTTGAGCAAACTGCACTTTCAAAGCAAGTGTGTGCAATGTATATCTAGTGTTATGAATAGTGCTGCAACCTTTAGTAGTCGAATATTCTAATCACTTTCATTGACACATTTCATTTGTCATACCTGTATAAATATAAATCTCGTAACATAAATGCTATACTTCCAGTAAGTTTCCGTGCTAAATATTTACTCGCTCACCATTAGCAGCTCCAGTGGTGTGGTCACTGTCAGGTTTTCTGGTGGAAGATGAGGATCCTTGTGAGTTTACCCAGTTAAAAGTTGAAAAGCCTTGTGTCGTGTAACCACAGAGAGTACCATTCTCAAATGTGCAAGATGTTTCTGAAAGTTAAAGTAAGCTTCTATTATCATTTATAAGCTCTATTAGAAGGAGAAAAAAATAACAGATGGAAATGGAATCAAAGAAATTAAAAGAAGAAGAAATATGGCTTTACAAAAATATTAAACAACTAAAAACAGTATGGAACGGAACTGATAGAAAAACAGTATGTAACGGAACTGATAGAAAAACAGTATGGAACGGAACTGATAGAAAAACAGTATGGAACGGAACTGATAGAAAAACAGTATGGAACGGAACTGATAGAAAAACAGTATGGAACGGAACTGATAGAAAAACAGTATGGAACGGAACTGATAGAAAAACAGTATGTAACGGAACTGATAGAAAAACAGTATGTAACGGAACTGATAGAAAAACAGTATGTAACGGAACTGATAGAAAAACAGTATGGAACGGAACTGATAGAAAAACAGTATGTAACGGAACTGATAGAAAAACAGTATGGAACGGAACTGATAGAAAAACAGTATGGAACGGAACTGATAGAAAAACAGTATGGAACGGAACTGATAGAAAAACAGTATGGAACGGAACTGATGAAAAAGCAGTATGGAACGGAACTGATAGAAAAACAGTATGGAACGGAACTGATAGAAAAACAGTATGGAACGGAACTGATAGAAAAACAGTATGGAACGGAACTGATAGAAAAACAGTATGGAACGGAACTGATAGAAAAACAGTATGGAACGGAACTGATAGAAAAACAGTATGGAACGGAACTGATAGAAAAACAGTATGGAACGGAACTGATAGAAAAACAGTATGGAACGGAACTGATAGAAAAACAGTATGGAACGGAACTGATAGAAAAACAGTATGGAACGGAACTGATAAAAAACAAAGATCAGAATACTAAGAGCATGTATTTTCCCAGTGGCAGCGTATGGGCGTGAAGCATGGACATGAAAAATGGAAAAACATATATGTGCTTTTGAATGTAAGTGTTACAGAAGAGTCCTTCGTATATCACGGACAGAGAAGAAAACAAATAAATCTATCCAGAAAGAACTTAAAAGCAAAGAAAACTGGCTGATGCTACAAAAAAAAAGAGAAAATTGAAGCAGTTTGGACATATAAATATACACGAATTGCTGGAGAAGACTATAATGGAAGGAGGCATACCGGCATCGAAAAGAAGAGGAAGACCACGGAGAAGATGGATTCAGGATGTAGCTGATGGTTTGAACATGACGGCTGCAGAGGCGGGACATCTGGCCTATGAGAGAGAAATTCCAAAGGACTGTTGGGGTGGCAAAGTTCTGCTCAGGACAATCTATTTGATGATGATTAGCAGAAAAATAACAGACTTAATACGAACAAAATAAACGGCAAACTGTTACAGCTGGATACAAAATGAAATTCTCAGCTGTAAATTATGAAGCAAGCAGTAAGTGGTTGCACTTTCTTTCTATTGTCCTGTTTCTTGAGCCTTAAAGAGTTGCAGAGAGGTGGTATGTATATTTTTCTTTTGGTCACCCGATGCGTAGCGTAGGCTGTTGTCATATACATTTATTTAGTGTCTCTTTGACTTCGTATATCCATTTTGTTCTGGGCATCTCTCTTGTATTTAGCCTGATGTTCTCATGTTATGTGATATACATGTGTTGCAGGTTACCTTGGTGTCATAATAACCAAAAGACCGAACAATTTTAAATGAAAGACATAGAAATTTCAGACTCACTTCCATAAAAGAGATTGAAAGAGTTGCTAAGGCTAGAATAGTATATATAAATTGCTTGCAGGCCCTATGTAATGTATAACAGTACGAAAGGAATACAATGCCCCAACATACACGCCTTCTCAAAATTGACCTGAGAGTAAGACTTCTTACACCAACGCGAAATTGTATGCAATGTTCCCTGATTGTTTTTCACCATTTCTTGTCTATACGATCCATTCTTATATATTATGATGTCTTCTGACAAAAGCAATGTTCGGTCCATTTCTTGTCTATACGATCCATTCTTATATATTATGATGGCTTCTGACAAAAGCAATGTTTGGTCCATTAGGCCCTTAAATTTGGCGGCATTTTCTACGTAGATATTGAACAACACGGGTGATAGAGGAAAACACTGTGCTAATCAGCATGTACGAACAGTGTCTGAAGTACATGTTCCTAATCGTATATTTACTGCAGACTATTTCAAAGAAAATACTATATAGTTCACATACCAACAAAGGGTTTATCCAAGATTTTTGTAGTGAGCTTATCATGATTTATAAGTCCACATTGTGAAGTACATTCTCCTATTATAGTCAATCACACCATCAACAGTCTCATGCAGGGAGCTCTCGTAAACACCTTAAGCAAACGTACGAGTATTTTCCCCAAGTAGTTGCCCCAGATATCAGGAAGGGTGTGATATGTCTTCAGTTGATACATTACCTTCTTATTATAGTCATTATCTTCTCCAGTAATTTGAAATATACATTTAGCAAGGTGAGTATACATTAGCTGTGCAGCAATCTATGGTCCTTTCTAGTTTATCGAGCGGTCGTAAATAGCTATGAAGCCAATGTTCAGGTACCTCAGCATTCAGTGAACTGTTGCTGAAATCCGGCACAAACACATTAATACCCATCTCGTAGAGCTGTTTGATGAGGTGAAACCTGACATCATAAGGACATGGAGCAGTGCTGTGACTCGTTTTGAGTGCATTAAATGTTTCCTCCTTTGTTATGAAATCGGCGTAAGGTTTCCCAGTGTAAGTAATAACACGAAGATCATTCATAATATCATAGAGGTCATCTTTATCCCCGTTTTTCTGTCGACGCCACAAAACGTTGACGGAACCCAGCTCCTTTTCTGATTCGAAGGTCAACAGCGCCCCTCATAAGGTTAAAATAAAGAATAAATGTCTTCTTCTTTTTCTTTTTTTCTTCATCTTTCAACTCCCAGCGGAGCACAGGTCTTCAACAAACTTCTTCCAGCTTTTCCTCTCTCTTGCCATCCCTTCAAACTCTTTCCATGTTTTACCTATTCTTTTAATATCAGCCTCCAGCTCTCTTCTCCAGGTCTGTCTAGGCCTTCCCCTACTCCTCTTTCCCCGCGTGTTCCAAAACAGTGCCTGTCTTGCAATGCTTCTGGTCGGTATTCTCAATGTATGTCCTATCCATCGTCATCGTCTCTTCCTGAGCTCTTTCTCCACTGGTACCTGCCTAGTTCTTTCTCTGAGTTCCTCGTTTGTAATCTTATCATACCATCTCAGTCACTCTATTCTACGTAAACATCCATTTACGAAGGTCTGCAGTTTTCTGATGGTTTTTGTTGTCTTCCATGTTTTCGAGCCATAGAACAGCACTGACTTCACATTTGATTGAAATATTCTCAGCTTTGTGTTTGTTTTGATCTCCTTTGGCTTCCATATCTTACTCAGTGCAATAAAGTGTCCCCTTGCTTTTTATATTTTTATCTTGACATCTTTGCTTGTTCCTTCTTCTGAGTCTATGTTGCTACCAAGGTATGTGTATGATTCTACATCTTGTAGAACTGTTCCTTCTTCTGAGTCTATGTTGCTACCAAGGTATGTGTATGATTCTACATCTTGTAGAACTGTTCCTTCTTCTGAGTCTATGTTGCTACCAAGGTATGTGTATGATTCTACATCTTGTAGAACTGTTCCTTCTTCTGAGTCTATGTTGCTACCAAAGTATGTGTATGATTCTACATCTTGTAGAACTGTTCCTTCTTCTGAGTCTATGTTGCTACCAAGGTATGTGTATGATTCTACATCTTGTAGAACTACTTCATTCGGCATAATCAATAAATATCTGGTAGATGTATGTTGATGTCTGTAGTTCGTCTACTTCGTATCTATTCAACATAATGTTCATCCTCAAGGTGCGTATCCTTTATAGAACGTTGCTCTCTTTGCAGCACATCTTAAATTCACTCTGTCTCTAGCCAGTTCCCATACTTCATCGATGGTCATATTCATGGTTTCTTTAATATCTTGTAGCCATCTTCTTCTTGGTCTGCCTTTGCGTCCTGGGACGATACCCTCTAATATTGTTCTCTCCAGGCCATCGTGAAGCTTGATCTGACCAAAGTATCTAATGTTTCTGTATAGTATGTTATTTATCCACTAATTGTCTTTAACATTCAGTTCTTTCTGGACATAACAGCTCTTTATTTTTTCTGTACATGGTATTCGTAGGATCTTTCTGTGGCATTTAGTTTTGAAGGACTGGATTTTCGTTCTTGTTTTTTTTTGTATAATGGTCCATGATTCACAACCATAAGTAGCCACTGGAAAAATTGCATGTTCTCAATATTTTTAATTTTAATATTTTGCTGGTACTTTGCCACATGTTCTTCATAGTGTTTAACTTCTTGATTGCTATTGCCAATCTTCTTGAGATCTCTTTGGAGCAGTCATCGTTATTGTTAATTATTGAGCCCAGATATTCGTAGCTCTCTACACATTGGAGTACTTCATTGTTTATTTGGATGTTAGGTGAACCTTTTGCTTTATCAGTTTACATTATTTTTTTTTTTTGTGTGTTCAAATATAGATGTTGGTCTTCATTATGTTTCTTGGTCGTCATGATTAGGTTTTCCAAACCCTCTTTGCTGGTGGATAATGCTACCTAAACGTAAATTAAAACAATTTGCAATTAGCTCTTTAACCTTTTACTTCCATCAACTGCGATTGCTCATACTAAATATGCGGTAAGTAAGGAGATAATCAGCTGTGGTCTAATTTGGTTAATAATCATTGATATCAATGAGAGTTGACCGTTACAGTGTGTATGAGGAAAACTACTTACCTGAAGGCGCACAGGCTCCGGTACTTGAGTAACCAATGTCATCAATAGCAATGTCGCCTTGAAATGAGGTCCCTGGTCGCCTCAATTAGGATCTATAGCACACACACATACATATTACATATATATATATATAATATAAAATATTGTTGTTTGCATATTTTTACAAGTTACTAAATGTTTTTTTATTTATTTTGTATTTTATTATTTTATTTGTTACTGATATCAGTCCTACCATTTCCTCATTGTTAGCTTTCATGGCTTATCCCAATTAAAAAAAATGATTTATATAGTTTCATCATAATTAACAGTCTTCGTCATGACCAAGGGGCACATAAGGCATAAACAACAAATGTCCATTCAATTTGATCTTGTGCCTTTCTTTCTACCTCAAATCTAGTCTTATGCCCGCCCCCTACCACTATGACATCAGGATCTTCAAGCTAATTTCGCCACACACTATGTGACAACGTTTGCAATATCTCTTATATGTCATTGATCATTTAATGTCTATCTGAACCACTCCTGTATTTTGTGGATGTCATCTGCGAATGTCAATAGGCGTCCTGATGGGTGAATTTTGGTCACTCTTTCTGTGTAAATTAGGAACAGCACTGGTGATGAAGGAAATCCATGGGATAGTCCCGAGCATACACACACCTAAGTTCGTATGTTCTTGATTTCATGCGAAATACAATGATATCCAGTTCACAAGCCATGGATTGATCCAGAGCCAACTATAAACTTCTCACCAATAATTTTTCACCAATAAATAACCATAGACTCACAGAATTGAGTAAAACTGCACAAAAGCATGCAATGTTCTATCAAACATGTTTAATTTTCAGCCCCCTTCTCTGATATAGGTCAGGGAATCCCCGGTCAGTTGTCTGGCCTAGTTATCTAGAGTTGACTGTGATTGATCCCACAATTCATAAAACAGTGCATCACGGTGGTAATGGACAGCTTGTTAAGACATCATCCAGGTAAACGATAACAGCGACCGTCTCATGCTTGACCAGGAAATCCTGATATAAATTATATGCAAATGCATTCCAGCATTACTCCATTTTTTTTCCCTTTGACCTGCAGCTATTCAAGGCCTGTGGAAGGCATTTCTTCTCTTCAAATGTAACATTACTTTTTTTAGCTACTATTTTCTGAAAAAAAATTGTATATTCATTCTGTAATGCATGCGTTATCATTAGCTAGATGTTGAATAGTGTTGAATACACTTAGTCTGTAATCTGTTCTTATGACGAAATGTCCCCAGCTTTTGTAATGACCTCCTTGGTGTTTCCAACTCACTAACCACTGAGCTAAATATAAAAAAGTAAAGTTTTCATACAATGAGATATATTGGGGAATAGTTTAGGCCCGTAGTATCCATTGACCATGGACACACAATTGATGAGGTAGTCAACATCTCGCCGGCAGTCTTTACTTCCTAGTGCTTTTCTGGCATCCAGTTGAGACTGGGTCGACCTAAGAACCGTTACGGTCGGAACCACTGAGCTCACGACTCTCAAAACTAATTAGAAAATAAATAACAAGAAAATTATACTTACAGTAAAGTTGCTTCCTGTACTTATATCAATTTTCATATAGTTCCACATATTACCCTGTGTTCCATGTTTGGTCCAGATTATTGACTGATAACCAGTTCCGTTATTGGCAACCCTGAAAATAGATTGTTTAAGTAATGAGCTTAGTCAGTGCTTAGATTGTTTCTATGTTTGAACAACTCAAGAAAAGCGTCGATGCGATCAAAAACAAAATTCAATATCGTGTACAAAACACATATTATAGATAAGTGATGTACACTATAAGAAACTATTCGAAAGGTTTTTGTAAGTTTATATATATATATATATATATATATATATATATATATATATATGTGTGTGTGTGTGTGTATGTGCGTGCATGCGTAAGTGAGCGTGTGCGTTCGTGCATGAGTGTGTCATCCATTTATACCGATACAGAAACATACCATTTTATCTCGTAAAACTAGTTTACTAATTATTTCAATTCAATCTTTTTAAGATGTCAACGTTTTCTCATCATAATTCCGTGTTTATTTTTGTAAACATATTCAAGAAAGCATGTTGGTTTATACGATTTGAGTATGTTAGTAATAAGCTATCAAAGTATACCTAACAACAAGAAGGTGCATTTGATTTCATTGTTTGGCACATTTGCACTTATAACTATATTTTAGTGAGCAAACACATTTTATTAATGGATATTATGGATTGCATTATATATATATATATATATATATATATATATATAAAACAATCATGACAAATGAATTTTTATCAATGGAGAGAAAGTAAAAAATGTGAATATCTTGGTTCACTGCTAACAACAGATGGAAATGGGACGAAGGAAATTAAAAGAAGAACAAACATGGCTTTACAAACAATTAAACAACTCAAAACAGTATGTGAACTGATAAGAAAACAAAGATCAGAATACTAAGAGCATGCATATTCCCAGTGGCAACGTATGGGTGGGAAGCATGGACATTTAATAAAGCAGTGGAAAAACATATGAGTGCTTTTGAATATAAGTGTTACAGAAGAGTCATGTGTATATCTTGGACAGAGAGAAAAGAACAAATAGATCTATCCAGAAAGAACTCAAAATCAAAGAAAACTGGCTGATGCTGCAAAAAAGAAGAAAAATTGAGATATTTTGGACATATAAAAAGACATGAAGGGCCGGAGAAGACTATCATGAAAGGAGGCATACCGGCAAAGAGAAGAAGAGGAAGACCACGAAGAAGATGGATTCAGGATGTAACTGATGGTTTGAACATGACGTCTGCAAAGGCAGGACATCTGGCCTATGAGAGAGAAAAATTCCGAAGGACTGTTGGGGTTGCAAAGTTCTGCTCAGGACAAGCTATTTGATGATGACATATATATAGGGACAATTAATGTACAATGACATTATTGTCCCAATCTGGTCATATCATTTATTTCATATAGTTAAACAATATTTTAAATGTCATATTCTTGATTGTATTTTATGTAGGAGATTAAAGCCGAGGAACGATACTTTCAATCAAAGGACGAACTTTTTCTTGGTGTATCTGCAGAGCGTGTAGGCCAACAAACATGAAAAATAAGAACTAACTTCTTTCGAAGAATTCCAGATAATTTTACTATTCTTGACACGTCACTGTTACATTTATAATAAGATCATATAATATTTATAATTTTTGACCAGAATGTACTTTCAATTAATGTTAAAATTGTATATGTTGTTGAAAGTTGTATTGGGGGTGGAGCTCACGAAAAGAAAGATAACATAGGAATAAGAAATGTCCTCTCCTGGGTAAGCTGAGAAGCAACATATGGCCACACCCAGTCGACCTGAAAACTAAGCTTTGGGAAACCTGACAGACCTGAAGCTGACCGCCTAGTTTGTGGTCCACAGTAAATTAAGCGCATGACCAGAGATCGCTGAAGAAGAAGTTCTCCTTTTTTTTTGTTTATCAGTCCTCCTGTCCCGACAACGATTCTCAACACAAAGTCTTACCTGTACACATTTAGATAGCCTATGTCTGGACCATACATATTGTAGTAAAACTGCAGACATCCTTTGTGATTCTGAACAGTCATTGTCGGACTTCTTAGCTGAGCTTTATTGCCACTGTTACCATTAGAAGTCTCCAGGTATGCGTAAAAGCCGCCTAATAGAAAAAACATTATATTTATAATTATATAACTATACTTTCATTAAAAAATGTGTTTACTTCACCATTCCAATTTTTGTATATTAAGTCCTAGTCACTTCGTTACATACATGTACTCTTTTTGCTAACACGCTTTCAATTGCACACTTGTTATCGTACATATATCACATCAACATTTCAGAAATACACTGGGAAATGAAATGTGACTGACCACACCAATCATATTGTGCCATTGATCAAAGTGAAATAAGAGGCTAAACACCGTGCTCATCCATATACCACACAGTATAAAAATGTGGTCTTTTTCTCACACTGTTATATGTATATTTCTGAAATATGTCATTTTTCTTTAAATGAGTATTTACAACAACAAAAAAAAAAGGATATATGATATCACTTTTTGTGTCGTATGGTCTTCATTGAAGAACCAACTAAAAGACACTTTTAAGATATGTATATGTGGATGTACAAGTTTAGTATATCCGAAATCGGGGTAATTTCATGGAAACAAAAGCAAAACAACGAAAAACAAGAGAAAGGAAGTGCTGTGAAAATATTGCCGGATAGATAGGGAATTATCGATGAATATAAAACTAGGCAAGATACGCATTCTGACACAGGCATCGCATAACGTGCTGATACGAAACGTTGATTTTTTAAAATATTTTGTTGGGAAAGTTGAAAAGTTGAGAATGAGGAAGACTGCGATATAAGTTGAAAGAAAATGTAAGATGGTAAACAAATAACAGAAAGACATAATTTCCCACCATATAATGAAGAGACAGAGAATATTAGAGATTCAATACGTTAACAATCCTTTATGTTGCTGGTATATTGACTCGGAGAACACAACATTCCCAAATAAGATGGCATGCTTCCAAGACGATTTATGAAGAACTAGCAGTTTACACGTTCTTCGCACGGGGAATTTCGTTTAAATCTATTTGTAAAGTCCCTTAAAGAAACATGCCCGTTGCCTCAAAATCGGCTTCTTCCCCATTAAAAACAATACGTTTTCTCGCCATGTTTTGTTTGAAAACTTTGTCTGTTGACCACATAAGATTAAAATATCCCTCATTCCGATTGCCAGTAAAACCTGATACAACAGAATTCCCGTTCCCGTGAAAGTTGACATATAACAATTTAAAATGTTCCTCATTCCGATTGCCAGTAAAACCTGATACAATAGAATGCCCGTTCCCGTGAAAGTTGACAGATAATTTAAAATGTTCCTCATTCATATTGCCAGTAAAACCTGATACAATAGACTTCCCGTTCCTGTGAAAGTTGACAAATAACAATTTGCAAGTATAATTTATTCAGTAAGTTCTATCGATGCAAACGAAGTTCTGTAGTTCTCATAATCAAATGTGTTAATAAATGTTAAACAAATTGTTGACCTTCATGTTGAAATATCAATAAATATGTTAGTATTCGTGTGACTGATGTGCGTAAGACGTTACGAGAATATAACAACAGGACCTCTGCGTATCACGTGACCGGGAACGTCGTGAAAACATTGATAGACATGTTCGGCGATTTTTACACAGAATGACCACTTGCGTTAAGTTGGAATATGGTTATAGAAAGGCACAAATAGTTCAGTTTTGTAATTTTTACCTCTTCCCATGTTTGAAAGCTACCCTCTTGCCAATTTTCAAATTCGTAGGATGTCCAGATATCTTCAAACAATTGGGACAGAAATACAATTGCATTGTACTCATTCTTATATATATATTAGATGAGACTACGGTACCTCCTCCGGTAAGGAACGTGAATGAGGGACTGATGATATGCGTAAATTAGAAACTACTTGTCAGATTAAAAACACAATTTGACGTAAACATGTTTCAGTAATTTAAACATGTTTTCAATAAATAGTTAGTATTACTACAATGCTTTCAGTGCGGACGAGTACTAGACGATATCTCAACCATATTTGAGTACTCTCAGTCGATCCAATGCATCCCACATTTAAAATTATGCTTTGAAATTTGTAACATGAATGGTTACTTACTCCCTGTAGTGTGATCTGAAGTAGGTCCAGTGCCCAATGATAGTGTCGGGCCTTTTTGTCTTGCCCAGTCTAGCTGATCTGTTCCTGTTACTTGTGTCCATTGACAGAAATCTTTTTCGAAGTCACAATTTAATACCTGAGCCGTTGTCGCTGAAAGAAAGGAAATACCAGATATATTATTAATGCTTTCAAATACTATTGTTTATTTGTTTAATTTTTTTACTTTTTCTAATGAGTATGTTGTTGCTAAATGATGGTGACTGGTTTGGCACACATAGACGAGGAATGACAATAACATTTAGTAAAACATTCTCAATTGTCAGTAGCCAAAAATATTTTACTAACCATATGGGGAGGGGAGGAAAATTATTTTATGTAGCCCAATTGAAACCAAAAAAGCAAGAAGACAGCTGGTAGTTACACTAGATTGGAATTTCGGATTCTCTAATAAAGGCAGCCGTCAACCTCCGATTATCAGCCACGCCATACAATTTGTCTTGGACGCTAGTGTAAGTGGACCACCTCTTTCTTCTCAAGTCTGCACACTGGATATAGTTCTGTAGGAATTAATTCCTATGATTTCTGCTTCCCCGTTTGCGCGACCTCTTCCCGCAGTAAGTTTTGGCCACCCACGGATGGTAGGTCTGACATTCTTACTGCGTGGCTAAATCTCCGAGGCAGATTGGCAAAACACGTAATTACAAAGTACTGTAGTTTTACAAATTACAAAAACAATGACAAAATACAGCAACGTTTCGACCAACAAGGCCTTTATCAAGCAAACGAACAAACAGGAGTGACAAATTAAAATGAAACACAAATGAACGACCAAATACAAACGTATCTAAGGAAAATCTGGAATAAAAACGAATAACGAAATAAATGTAACACAAAAACACACATAAAAACTAGAAATAGAAAGGAAAAGAAACAATGAAACATCTAGTAAATATATAACTGGAATACATGCAACATATACCCATATAGATTACAAAGCATGGGAAGAGAAAGTACTAAGAAGCATAAGAATGGAATATAACATGAATACATGCAACATATACCCATATAGATTACAAAGCATGGGAAGAGAAAGTACTAAGAAGCATAAGAATGTAATACGTTGAGCCCGCGTGGTCGCAAGGTACCATACAAAGAAATCAACCGATTCTCCAGAGCAAATCGACTGCGATCATCCGAGGAACATGATCGGATGGCTGTGACCTGGACATCGTGAGCACCTAAATGGCCAGTATCATTGAAATGGGTGGCTACAGGGGGCACAGAGCATTGGCGTATGTCGCGTAAGTGTTGGACGAATCGGTCACTGAGCCTCTTGCCTGTCTCGCCGATATAAGCCTTGTTACACCGCTTACAGATAATGGCATAGATAAGATTACGGGACTCGCATGTGAACCCATCGTCAATAAGAAACGTGCCTAAAGGAAAAGATACAGTACGCGTCTGTATCACATAAGCACACGTGTTGCAACGCCGACGGCCACACTGGACAGTGCCAAAATGAGTCTGGATATTGGACTTAAGGCGACTGTGTCATCCGTTATCCCATTCCTCATCGTGATGGGTCGTTGCTCCATGTTATGCGCCTTACGGCCTGGTGCATCCGTTTTCTCCAAGCATTTGTTTCGGGTTAGCATTCCCTAGCGGACACGTGCATCCGATGTCGCATCTTACAAATGCGTGGCAGGTAACAGTTGTTCTATTCTTTACACCCCAAATTTGGGCTCCGGTAACCACTCGGGCGGCTGGTAATTATAAATATGATGTTCGCTGATAATGCCACTTTAGTCACCCACACAGAAACCGATCTTCAGATTGTCATGTACATGTGAATAATTTTGCCAGACAATCAGAATCTAAATAAGACAAACATCATAGTTCAGGGCATAAAGTCGACACTTATCTAAATATATTGTTATAACAACCTTGGGGTGGTAAATCTGTTAACTTATTTCGTTCTGCCATTACTACATTATCTCACTAGATGCAACACTACACAAGAGAATCGGCATAGAATCAACAGCCTTCGACAGGCTATCGCATAGAGTGTGGAGAAATATGCTATAGACACTGCACGAGTTACATGAGAGAAACATCCATTGTATATCACATACACTGCAATGAGCGTATATTATGTATCTTTTAGAGTGGCAGAATAACAAATAATGATGTGTTTAAATATGTTGAGATTTCCAGTATAGTCACCATTTCACGTCATATAGAAAGGCTAGGTCTTATGCGTCAAATAGTTGATTTCCTAATGATTAAGTACATCTTTTACAAAGAACTAGCCTTTTTGCAATTGTGAGGACGCAGTTCTTTCGAAACAAGGATTTGTGCAAACGAGACTTTGCAGCGCTTGACATGAATGCACCAAATTGAGAACAATTTGCCAGTGACATAATACTTGTCTGAGAACTGTTGATTTCAGACTAAGACAACTCGATGATACAAGCGTCAAAGAAAGAAACAGCAACTTGTTCAAAGTTGGTCATGGACACTACTCTACGTCCATCGTCTCTCGAGACTATCTGGGCACCATCACATAAGTGTGGTGTGTATTGTATTGTATTGTTCATGTATACACCTCTGTTGTATGTTATATGATTTTTTAAATATCACATTTTACTGCTCAGGTACAAACTAGGGGTGGGTCTATATTATAAGTTTTCGTTTAAATGTCGCATACATACGAATATATAATAGTGAAGAAATAAACATTGCAGCGATAATATTTTTGTTGATAATAAATATAAACATATTTTCTCAATAATTTGTATAATTAATGTTCTTATGATTATCAGTTGCAATATAAGAAAACGAATAGGTTTGACAATTGATTACATACAGTAAAAGTAATAACTCAAAAACAGGTTTTTCATTACTAACTTGTAACGAGGAGTGCCAACACATATCCAAAAAAGCCTCCTCCCCCCATCTTAGGAGGATTGAGGTTAAACACTTTGTATGTTTGGTAAATAACTCGAACAGAAGAAACATAAACAGCGTGCAAATAGGCAATCAAATACTACTGAACCAAGAGAAAAAAACAATGTATGAGTCCTCAATGTGGCACGTGATTGCCACCTTTGACTGAGGACGATTAATCATATATTTGATGTACACTGGTCTTTATAGTCAGCGGTCACCTAAAATGAATCCATGTACTTGGTACATGGAAATGATTGCAGTGTCATATCTGTGATAAAACATTTCGTATCTATAACCCTCTGAGTTAAGTAGGAGAAAAGATAGTCGTGAAATCTCTGCGTAGCACAGTAATCAGATTAATTTCGACAATAAAAATGAAGTTGTGAGTTATCATGTGCTTGTTCTGTTTTCATTTTCAAATCGTTTCGTGCATTGTTATTTTCGTTTGTTGTAACACTTGCATTCAACTGCTCTTACTATGTTTCTACCGCACAATAACAATAAAGGGCGAAGGAATGGACGGAGAAAAATGAAGGCGAAGATTAACCAATGCCGGTCAGTTCGTTTGCCCTACCTGCAGCAATAAATATTTTGTATAGTCCGTTCAACAACTCATGCCCACAGTCCAATGCGAATTGTAGCAAAACCATCAGTTCCACAGTAGCGAAACTTTACACCCAACCTTAGAATTATACCGACGCAAATTTCTGATGGAAGAAATTGCTATAGGAAACCTGGATTTTGTAATATAACGGTTTCCTTTGATGTTGGCGGCATATTTGGCTAGTCTGATACAGCATTTGCGTTTTTACAGTAAACGCACACATATGACATTTGATGACAAGTCTCATTCAAAGGCGTATCATCTCAGCTTATACATGGGGGCCAATGTTGATAATTGCAATACAATCATGAAATAAACAAGAAAAGTAGACTTAGTTGTATTATTGCTTTTAAATAACTTACATTACAGTTAAAGTTAGCTGTCATGTCATAATGCCAATCCCCTTTCACGTCCAGGCTTGGGACTGGAAATGGCGGAGATCAAGTAGCAGTACGTCCCTTGCGGAACCTCGCATTCATCACAGCCCGTCTGAAACGCTCTATATCTCTTGCAAGTTCTCCTGCCTCTTACAGCGTCATGTTCAGGGTTTCTTTGATGTCCTGCTGCCATCTTCGTCTTGGTCCTCCCGCCTCGTTTTCTAGGAACCAGGTCTTTCATTACCTTTCTCTCCAGACCAATGTGGCGTTTAATGTGGCCAAAATATTCCATCTTCCGGGACATGATGTTATTTATGAGCCAATGCTTCTTGATATTCAGGTCTTGTTGGATGTCTTTGTTTCTTGTCTTCTCTGTCCAGGATGCTCTAAGAACTTTTCTATAGCATCTTGTTATGGCGGAGCTACTGGAGAGATTCTTTTCAAATTGCTACTTCTTCGTTACAATGTGCGTGTGTTAACATATGTGGTAGGGAGGTATCACTATAATAAAATAGCACTTTTCTCTGGTTCTTGTATACTGTAGTACAGATGACCCATATGTGCCTCTTTGCGGAAATGAGTGTATAGCATTAATGATACATTTTGTATTGTAACTTCAAACTCATTAGAAATGTTATACCAATTTCTGTTTTGAGAGTCAACAATATGACCCAATAGCATCACACTAATTTCGATATACGCCTTTAACTAAATGTCCGTCTCGCACTAATGACGTCAATTCCTTACTATGTTCAAGCCCGAGTCTTTTTGGTGCATGGAAATGCAAGAATTGTTCCAAAAACCACGGAATTCGTCCTGAATGTTGCTATTTTTGTCATCAATATATTAAATGTCTGTAAACATGAGTTTTCTCCAACCATGCCAATGGACGCGTTAAATATATAGCACAAGAAGGAAACTTCTAGATGGTATGATTGTTTGAATGGCAAAAATATTTTGTAGCGTCGAGAACATGTGTAGTTCAATGCAAGTTTTCAAGTTATTTCATCAAAGGGTTACAAGATACAAATTTTTATCTGTGGGCATGACAAGTTGAACGGACTATAATAATTGTCATGAGAAGTAAAAAAATTTTTAAATTGGGAATGAGCAGTGCTGCTTTTGCCTTGTGTTAGGAGTCCGAAGAGGAACAAAAATAGTAAACTGCAACCAACGACACATCTCGTAAGAGACGAATACGTTTGTTGCGTGATGTTGCTACCTTGCCCGGTACAAGGTTGCCTACCTTGCCAGTGGAAAAACAAAACCCAAAAACATCAAAAATGGGAATAATACTCTCTAGCCTGTGTCACCCCTGGTGCTTAGAGCAGCAACAAATGTTTATCATTCTCCTCCTCTAGCCTGTGTCACCCCTGGTGCTTAGAGCAGCAACAAATGTTTATCATTCTCCTCTATTCTTGGTCGTTGTTTGTGTTGTGCTCCAGCTGTGATTCATTTCTTTCAGTTATTTTTCTTCTGTTCTCCTACTGGTCGTTTTGGGTCTTCCACGTTTTTTGTTTACTATCTTGTGTCCATCTCAGTGCAGTTTTCGTGACAGAGCTATTCTTCATGCGTATTACATGTTCGATCCATTTCCTGCGTCACTTTTGGATGATGGTGCTCATATCTCTTTGACACTGTGCAAGCAGTTCGTGGTTAGAGATAGTATTTGCTCAGAACACGACTAATATCTGTCACAGACAAGTTGTATGGATGGTGGAGAATTTGGACATATCTTGTTCTGTCATTTTACAGAATTCTGATCTGTATAGTAAAGTTGATAGCACACAGCTGAGGTATATATTAATCTGAGTTATGATGCTGTATTGAGCTGATTTCCAGGTCGTCTGAAGTGTCATGAATGCACTTCGTGCCTTACTCCCTCCTGCAACGAAGCACTTGACGCAACTTCGGGAAAGCCGAAAAGAGCTGAAGTTGTCACCTTAGTCTCTCTCTCTCTCTCTAACAGAAAAAACCTCTAAAATGTGTTCCAACGATGTTATACCTTTAACTGAACAAGGAAAAAGTCTAAAGGTTGAAACACAAAGAAGATATAACATATACATCTTAGTAGTATGGGAAAGGAGTTGTCAGAAATGGGGAGAATTGAATTAAACAAAGCAGAAATAATGCTGACCTCGGTGTCATGAGGAAAAAGGAAAAATTGATGAAGTAACTCTAATAAAATTAGTAGAATCTCAAAAATCCATCAAATAATGGGAAGTAGTAGGATCAAGATCAATAATGATACCAGCGATATTCAAAACAATCAAATATATGATGACGGTAAACATGACCCAATGTTATACACCAATAACTGACAACAAAGAATCTGAAGTGGGGAGTGACGGGAGTATATAATAGCCGTCCATCGCAAGCGATGATGACAACAATCTCAGACGTGTACTGTTGCACCTCTCTGGTGTGTGCGGAGGTGACTGTAGAGTCAATCCTAGAACAGAATCCCCGACCACAGGTGGGGCATACATGATCAAGGTTAGACATGTGCGTGTTGTGTGCTCTGTCTTTTCGCGCTGCTCGTTTTCTCTGTGACTCAACAATACGATGATTCTCAGCTATTCGGGTTCCTCTTTTGTTGTTACAGCGCCACATTTGGCGATCTTGCGCAAGGATTCCCAGCACGTATTGTCTATATCGAAGCATTTCAGAGACACTTTAAGAGTGTCTTTAAAGCGTTTTCTGTCCACCAGCTAAACGTCTGCCCCCTTCAAGCTCGCCATACATCAACTGTTTTGGGATGCGTTTATCAGGCATTCGAGCAACGTGACCGATCCATCTCAGTTGGTCCTTCTGCAACAGGGTGTTGACGCTTGGGATCTTTGCTCTTGTGAGGACTTCGCTGTCTGGAATTTTGTCCTGCCAGTTTATTTTTAGTATTCTGCGTAGACAGCTTGTGTGGAAATGGTTTAATTTTCTTGCGTGTCTGCTATACACTGTCCATGTCTCGCTTGCGTACAGCAGCGTGGTTAGCACTATGGCCTGGTAAACTTTCAGCTTTGTGACTATGCTTATCCCCTTCCGTTCCCACACAGTGACACGTAACCTTCCGAACGCAGCACTGGCTTTGGATATCCTATTGTGGACCTCAGAATCTATGTTTGCCGATCTGGATAGGAGGCTGCCAAGATAAGCAAAGTTGTCCGTTGACTGGAGACGCTGGTGTTTAATGTTGATGACTGGATCGTAATACTGTTCTCTAGGGCGGGCTGGAACATGACCTCTGTTTTTTGGTGTTAATGGTGAGGCCAAACCTATCACAGGCCATTGAGAACTTGTCCATGTAAGTCTGCATTTCTTCCACAGAGTTGGTAGCGAGGGCACAGTCATCAGCAAACAACAGGTTTGAGATAGTTTATTCTTTTACCTTGGTGGAGGATTTTAACCTCCGAAGAATGAATAGATTACCGTCTGTCCTGTATCTAATCTTTACCCCATGTTCGTCGCCTTCCCAAAAGACATCCGTGAGCATGACAGCAAACATCATGCTGAAGAGTGTTGGGGCCAGTACACATCCTTGTTTGACGCCGTTGGTGACATGGAAGGCTTCCGACAGCTCTCCTTCGTCAAGTACACGTGCCATCATGCCCTCGTGAAACTGTTGGACGATCTTGATGAATTTCACTGGGTATCCAAATTTTTCCATGATCTTCCATAGACCCTCCCTGTTAACCGTGTCGAAAGCCTTTGTCAGATCGATAAAGACCATATAGAGGTTACGGTGCTGCTCTTGGCATTTCTCCTGTAGTTGGCGAGCAGCAAATATCATGTCTGCTGTTCAACGACCTGCTCTGAAGCCACATTGGGTCTCAGGGAGTAAATCCTGTTCCAGGTGATCGATTAATCGATTGAGGAGGACTCTGGCCAGTATTTTGCCAGCAATTGACAGGAGGGAGATCCCCTGTGATTATCGCAGGCCTGGCGGTTTCCTTTCCGCTTGTACAAGTGGATAATAGTGGCATCCTTTAATTCCTGTGGCACACGTTCGTTGCACCAAATGGATGTAAATAACTCTGTCAATTTTAGCATCAGCGTGGGCCTTCCTTCTTTGTATACTTCGGTTGGTATTGAGTCCGCACCCGGTGCCTTCCGCTGGACATCTGGCTTGTTGCCTTCTTGACCTCTGCTAAGGTAGGTGGAATATCAAGCTTGGCATTGATTGGGACCGACGGGAGTATAATACAATAGACTACAATACATTACGAACAAATTGAGAGGAAAAAATATTGCACATTTTACTGAAGACATACGCAAAGATAGGAACATACGTACGAGAATAGTAGCTTCTATGAGGTAATGTTGAAACATGAAACATGAAGTGATAGGATTGAAAATGGGAAGCTCTCTATAGATGTATGCAATATAAACCAATTAGTTATAGGAGGAAGCATGTTCCCACATAAAAGAAGATACTTACTTACTTATTTATTATCCCGGCAAAGCATATTGCCTCGATAGCTGTTCACCAAATTTTCCTGGTCTCTTGTTGTTTTCTTTATGGCTTCCCATGCTAGTCCAGCCTCCTTCAGTTCCTCAAGAAGACACCGTTTGATTAGACGCCGCTTTTTCGTTTTCTTGATGGTTCCACTCAAGTGCTTGTCTCGTGACACTCGACTGTGTCTTCTTCAGGGTATGCACGACCAATCGCCATTTTCTCCTCTGAACTTGGGTCACCATGGGTTCCTGCCCTGTTCTTATCCGCAGGTCTGTGTTTGCAACACTGTCATTCTATCTCAGTCTGAAAATAAGCAGAAGACATCTGTTGACAATGTTCTGAATCTTATTTGTATTTAACTTGGTTATTCGCAACATTTCTGAGCCATACATCAACACATATTTCATAATCGAGCTGAATATCATGAGCTTTGTTTTAGCGTAGATGGCAATATATTTCCACACGGTTTGTAACAGAAAACAAGATTAATCATATATGTATGTACAAAAGGGGATCAAGATAAGCTATCAGGGTGTATGATGAAGTTCGTGCTGCTAGTGGTGACGTCTTGCTCTCGGACAACGTCCCCCTGCACGGTCTTTTTCCTAGTGGCATTGTCATAGAAAAGGGCATCCCTCTGTGAAGTAAGTCCCCATTACTAACAAAACATATCATACTTCACGACAGTCTGTCTGTGGTAGAATTCCACTTCCTTGCAGATGTGAAACACGGTAAGACGGATGTACGAGATGTTAGGCAAAAGATAGTTGATCAAGAGAAGCATTCCTTAGAAAACACTCAGGTACGTATTTCCATCCTTCATTTCCCCACCTTCCCTCCCATTCTTCGCCTGACCCATTTTCACCCCACCCTCTCCGTCTTAAATGTGTTTTAACTTAGGCTATGGGTGAGGTAGCCCTGCAGAAATCTCTGGCAGAGCAAGTTCTTCAACTTATTCAGCCGATGATTCTGGGCCCACCTGTTCGTGGAAATTTCCTGATCCCCATCAATTAATACCGGGGATGTACACCTCAGCTCAAAAAGCAAAGATAATACTAATTTTCCTACATTCGATGTCTTTCAGAGTGTTATAACATACAATAATATGCACAGTAAGACTCCATAATTTCCTCCACCAAAGATGGAACATGTCAGATCTAACAGACATGGATACCCAGCAATGAAAAGTACACGGGATAATATCCCTCTGCCAACACGACACAACTTTGGGTACCTGGGCTAAACTTTAACAAAAGACTGAAGTGGAGATAATATAAAGAAGAAACAGAAAGGAACGTCACACGCAGACTACGAATAAAGAAAAAATGACAAGAACAAAATGGGGGACGGATATGAAAACTACGAATCAAGTTTATGTAGGACATACTCGACCAACATTTAAAATATGGAATGAACACATATCCAACAGCAGCAAATACAACTCTCTGTATGCTAGGTAAAGTTCATAGTTCAGGGCTACAACCATTACCAGAGAACTAATGTGCTCTTCAATAGCAACAATGGTAGAAACAATATGACTACAAAGGCTAGAAGAACCCAAAGATGATAAAATCATCAGCAATACCGACACATTCAGACTATTAAACCGGCATCACATGCACGAGAAAATTAAAGAAATAATCGCGAACATATTGAAAAAGTGATCTTCAAACACCTATCAAATAAAATAATGACAGTAAATTTAAAAAAAGTAACATTAAAAACAGAGAAGAATTGTATGATTTGATTAGACCCCCTTCCGTCTGTCTATCACAGATACATTGATGACTGTATTGGCATTACTGATATGCCTGAAGCCGATTTGTCACGCTTCATTAATTTCATTAATGTTTTCAACCCTTCTATTCGTTTTACTTCTCACATCTCCACTACTTGTGTCAACTTTCTTGACATTACTATCACCATACGCCTATCCACTATCACTACATCAGTATATTACAAGCCTACTGATGCACATAGTTTTCTCCTTTATACTTCTTCCCATCCCCAGGCTTGTCGTGACTCTTTGCCATTCTCGCAGCTCTTGCCTTCGTCGCCTTTGTAGCGAGGACGATGATTTTCTTGAGAGAGCTCGCGAGATGCTTGATTTCTTTCGCAGGCGCCTATACCCGGAGAGGGTGCTTGTCTCGGCTATGCATCGAGTTCAGAAAATCACTCGCCAGCAGGCCCTCACCAGCCAGCATAGGACTACTAACTCTGACAGAGTAAAACTTATCTTAACTTTCCACCCCCATAGTTCACTGGTGAAACATGTTTTATTCCGTCATCTGTCTATCCTTAAGTCAGATCCTGAGACCCGTTCTGCCTTCCCCAACTATCCTTTGGTGGCTTACAGACGTACAGAAGTCTTAAGGATATGTTGGTACACAGTCGCCTTAAGTCCAATATACAGACTCATTTTGGCACTGTCCAATGTGGCCGTAGGCGTTGCAACACGTGTGCTTATGTGATACAGACGCGTACTGTATCTTTTCCTTTAGCCACGTTTCTTATTGACGATGGTTTACATGCGAGTCCCGTAATCTTATCTATGCCTTTATCTGTAAGCGGTGTAACAAGGCTTATATCGGCGAGACAGGCAAGAGGCTCAGTGACCGATTCGTCCAACACTTGCACGACATACGCCAATGCTCTATGACCCATGTAGCCACCCATTTCAATGATACTGGCCATTTAGGAGCTCACGATGTCCAGGTCACAGCCATCCGATCATGTTCCTCGGATGATCGTAGTCGATTTGCTCTGGAGAATCAGTTGATTTCTTTGTATGGTACCTTGCGACCACGTGGGCTCAACGTCTTACATTCCTATGCTTCTTAGTACTTTCTCTTCCCATGCCTTGTAATCTACATGGGTATATGTTGCATGTATTCAAGTTATATATTTAATAGATTTTTCATTGTTTCTCTTCCGTTCTATTTCTAATTTTTATGTGTGTTTTTTTGTTACATTTATTTCGTTATTCGTTTTTATTCCCAGATTTTCATTAGAATTATTGGAATGATACCTCTCACTATGTAATATTTCACTCACAACGTATTGGGTATATTAGTCAAAACCATACACCCTCCTCCGGACAAGAACTTAAATGGCGTCCCTGTGTGATATACTAAGATCTCTACATTATCATCTGTTTATCGACGATTGTGACATTGACATATTTGGAAATCGTGAGTGACATGAGTCTCCGTTGATGAATGAGACGTATGTTGTTGTTGTTGTTGTTGTTTTCGACCACACCCAGAAAGTATGGGATTATTTCGCCCTTTTTCCTTTGTTTTGCGTGGGATTGGGAGAGGTGGGAGGTGGGAGAGTACCCGAGATTTATTGAAACCCCAGAAATCTCCAACAGCTCCAGACGTGTAGTGCTATGCTTAGTGCGACGGAGACCCCTACCCAGGTAGGAATCATCGGTCATCACTGCAGTATTCTCCCACTTCTAGTGCTGTTGAAGCTCTAAAAACATCCCTTATTGGTATCGGCGGGCATGTGATTATAGTTTAGAGAGCCTTTTCCGCGGGTGCTCTAGAACAACCACTCGTTGACCATTCTTTGTGACCGATGAACTATATGTGATTTTTATCAGGGACGATACTGAGCTATCACTTTTACTGAAAGACGAATTGCGTTCGCTCAAAAACGATCAATTTTGGCTGCTTATTTTGGTCTTTTTTAGATCTAAGCCAAGGAGCTTTCGCAATTCTGGACGTCATCCTGCACGTGCAGGACGATCGAGAAGCATCGACTTTCGCCAATGTGTAGGTTTATATGACCAGACAAAACCTTTACATTATTGGTTTTACTTTTTTAAGCCACGGTGAGTTTCCGGAATAGGAATATTCTCAACCGTTTCGAGACGCATGTTGCCACTTGGCAATTTGCAATTTCTACTCTGCATTTTCCCAGGCCTCGGGAAACACTGGACTGGGGTCTCACACAGATAATCCAGAAGGTCGTTTCATTCTGCGCTATCAACGCAGCTTTTTGAGGATTTTACGCTTGCCAGTATCGCCCACCTCAGTTCTTCCGGGGATGTTAGTTTTCCCCCGGAACTAAAATGCAACCTTACATTTTGCCCTCGTGCAACAGTACCTTGTCCAGTTGTGCCAGAGAGGGCAGTTTCGTTAGGCACAGAAGCAGGACCTTAGGTTTTGCGCTCGGCCAACCTTACCTAATAGATTCATCCGCGCTTGGCCTCTGATACAGAATTTACTGCAATCTTCCCTTGTGTCGCCACAATACGTTACAGTGTTCACAGAGACGCTTGCCGAGTGCTGGCAATTGTGGAGCAACCGTTCACTCTTTACACATCGTTCTCAAGGTTCTTGCCCCACAGCTAGCAATTTTAGTGCGCCATTACTCTAGTTACACATCGTTCTCAAGGATTCTTGCCCCACAGCTGGCAATTTTAGTGCGCCATTTACTCTTACACATCGTTCTCAAGGATTCTTGCCCACAGCTAGCAATTTTAGTGCGCCATTTACTCGGGGAGTTAGTATTTGTTTCCAGACGACTCGTACTCTACTGTTTCTTACGTTTCAGCTACTATTAGAGAAACTTTTCATCTGACATCTGCCAGGAGACGCGTGCATTTATTCATGGTTTTGGCCCTATATTACGTTTCCGTGCTTGCAATGCTACCACTACCAGTAACTCTCCTTCGATCCCTATCAGCTTAGCCAGACATGATCATATGTATGTTTCCAGGGTCACCACGTAGAGGTGGGATAGGATCTTGAATAGTGCCAGCTCACTAAACCTGGCGCGACCTTGTCCCTAGAATTGTGCTTTTCACCCAATGAGGCGTATATATAACCAGCGAGTTACAGAAACTATCAGCATCTACACCTTTACCATCTGCTGAAACTGACTGAGCACATGTGTGACTGACCTGAGTGCAGTGACCTCAGTTCTTGTAACAAACTATTCAAAACATATATCACTATATTAATAAACAAACAAATTTAGATTTGAAATGAATATAACCGTCAACTGATAGGTGTGGGGGAAAATAAATTAAGAAATAAATGAATAAATGAAAATTAATCTGTCGGAATATATCTGTAAAAATAACAATTGCAGAGATTTAGAAAGAAAGAGTAAGATAGTTTGCTGTTCATCTTCTTTGAGAATGTGATGTTTTATTATGGCTATTTATATATTACTATATATCTTTGGGACATTGAAGTAAATTAAGTTAACCGACTTGCAAACCAATGCATTCTGATGGCATGTATATAAAAACTCTTTATGAAATCGTTGAAACAGTGTTGAGGGCGTTGATGCTGTCGAACTTCGTATAGTGTAAAGATATTAGTATGCTTAGAGAATGAAGAAAAAAAAAGCATAAAACTCATTATCTGGTGATACGCCCCTTTGTAAATGGCGTGCCGTTATCACGTGTAGTTGATTAAAAGTTGAATGTTGCAAAGTTAAAAAGACAAAATATGTTATCTAAAACTGTGGTATTGGCCTCAGATATTACCAATATTTATAAACCAGGCTAGTTCCTACTTCTCTATCTTTAACCCTGTACCTTAATATTATCACCGCAAATACTATGGATAATTAGTCCTGCAGTTAAGCTAGCCAAGATTAGACAGAGAATGACAACATGAGAAAGATATCACAATCTGAACAAAGTAGTAATAAATTGAAAATGAGATATCAAGTATGAAATATCTTTCTTTCTTTCTCGAATCCTGTATGCCTCAGCGTCAGGTCAGGAAGAGATTTCTAAAACGGCCTAGTATGCGCTTCGTAGATAGTCTCTTTCCTCGCCTCTGTTATCTCTGAGGTCCATCTTTTGCGTGGCCGGCCTTTGCTTTGTACCCATTGTATCGGAGCAGCATTGCTCTTTGAGGTGCACTGTCTGATGGTAATCTGCTTACGTGACCGAACCATTTAATTTGTTGTTTCTTGATGAAGTCTAGTACTGATGTTGTATCCACTTTTTCCTGATGTCTTCATTTCTCAACCGGTCTCTTCTTGTTACACCCAGCATTCTGCGTAGACACTTCATCTCTGTTGTGACTAGTTTTCTTCTATCGTTTGTTGTCAGCGTCAGGTTTGGCACTGGTAACATAATACCAGTAATATAAGTAATAACATAATAAGTATGAAATATATTCTTCGTTATTGTCTGCGTCTAGTTTAGTGGTAAGCGCGCCTGTAATAAAATACCAAAATATACAATCGCTCAAATTCAAGAAAGTTAACTTCCCAGTTCACTTAGCTTCTTTTTCTCTTCTTCTTCGAACGCTCCATATCGACCACTTGTTAAACCACTCTTTGTGATTTGTATGTCATCTGAGAGCCAAAGTGCCAGTGTAAATGTTACCAGTTATGCGACTGCACGTAGGTCAGCACAACCGATTTCTGCGACGCTTTTTATTTACTAGGGTAGCTTTCCTAGGCCCCTATCTCAGTCACCTCTTGCGACATGTCTTGTAGGTCGCAGTGTTACTATTCTTTGCTCCTCTCATGGACCCCGGCAACACACGGATAAAGACAAGCAATCAATGTGGTAGGGCTGTATGAGCACAGTAAACTCTTCATTGGCTGATGTATCATTGAGCTTACAGTGAGCTTACTCAACTTTTAGTACTAGAATAGTTCAATTCTTTCACCCGTTCCTTGTGGGTAGAATGTACAAAGACTTTTCAATTCTGTGTATAGCATAATTAACAACATAGCATTGGGACGAAGGGCAAGAATAAAAGCACTGCTGGAACGTTGAAAAAGAACAATACGTTTTCTGAAATCATATAATATACGTGGGGTTGCCGATTGCGATGTTGAAAACAAGCTGCGTAGCGACGATGTGCCGTGGAAATTCGGAGATTCAAGACTTAACAATTTCCCTATGTTCATGTTACGTGTTTGGGCTATTGAAGACCCTGATCCTTTACTTCGGGATCTAAATTACAAGTACCTCAGAAGTCGGAGTAAGGCTCGCCTGAGTGGCGAAATACGCTGGGGATAAGAAAGCAAGTCATCATGAAAAAATCAGTCAGATACGTCATTTTATATGCTATAGTGACCTCTAAATTCATAGGGGTGGGGAAACAAGACAAAAAAATAATGTGCGTGTTTTTCTCACTCTAACACAGCATTTCCCAAAGTGGACAGTAGCACCACACCCCAATGGCCGCTGAAGCGTTCTAGGGGGACGATAGTGGATTCATAAGAATTTGGGATGTGTTCTTAAAGAAGAAATTAATAATATATATTTTACAATAAATTATTTTCATGATTTTGCGATTGAACAATCATTTAAAATTTGAATTCTGCATTTTAATTCATCCTATGTCCGTCTTACACGGCTGATCTCGCAGTTAAGCAGCTGATAGAAGATAATGCAAGGGATGATGATGTTGTTGTATATACTGATGGGTCGGTTCAACGTGGTGAGGTCCGGCTGTGGTTTCTTGGCTAACGCATGGTAGGGTTGTTGCAGAGCGAAGTGGGGCATACAGGACAACTACTTCTAGTATGAGGATGGAGGTTGAGACCGTTACTGCTACCCTCCATTGGATCTCTGGGAATTCATTTACTGGGGCAGTTGTTGTATCTGACTCTCAGTCGATGCTTCACAAGATCCAGAAGGGCAGGTTTCGGTATGAGTGGATGTCTTCTATAGAAGTTTCTAACCACCAGCGGCTTACGTGGATATACTGTCCTGTGCATGCGGGTGTTTACGGTAATGAGAGAGCGGACAGGCTTGCATAAACAGCATCGATTGTTGGGGAGTTGAGGATGGATAAGGGGATATTCTTCGGTCTCTTCGCGACTGTCTGTTGGATAAGGACACTAAAATCGATGTTGAATCGATCAAGCGATTTAGGCAGTTTGGAGTTACCCGTTGTTCAAGTCAAACTGGATGCCTGAGAGACAGAGTGAGAGGTGTGTTTAATTAGCGAACCACAGGAACCATCAGTATGCATACTCTTCGATATATGTTGGGGGAGACTGAACACCTTTGGATCTGCCCGGAGTGCAATTACGTCAGTTTAGTAACCAATAACCGTCTTACACGATCCATTTTTCATCAATTTTCTATTTCATGCATATAATAATTTGAAAATTGACCAAGTATGACAGAAATATACATCAATTTTCTATGTCAAAGAGAAAATAGAGCATGTATATATGTATGGGGGAGAGAGGCTGTGGCTAACTGTTATAATGTGGAAGGGGCGTTACGAAGTTTATGTTGTGCAAAGTGGGCGGTGGGCCGAAAAAGTATGGGAATCGATGCTCTAATAGGATGTCACCTCCTTCTATTCTATCGCCCAGTCTATATGCGCCAGTAACATCTATCTCTGAGACTATTTGTAATCTTTTGATTTCACATAGATGTTTACTGCTGACTGTAAGAGTATGTTCACGTTTTAAGCTCACTTCTAGTGCACAGTGCTTACGTTATCACATCTCCCTTCTCGTTTTATTTGTTTATGTCGTTTGTTCTCACAATATTTTGTCACCAGGTAACGTCATGATAGATAAACAATGAGTATACGTATTGCACAAGATGTGGACATTGGATAAACGAAATGACTGTGACATGTTATTACTAATATACATATCAAAAGAACGACATAGTAAATCTGCGTATCCAATGAAAGTGTACAGTACTATAACAATATCATCTTCAAATTACAATAGATTGTATGTTTAAACCTTGTTACTTGCACGTTGCTAACGAAGTACTGTTTGAGACTAGACATCAGAATACAAATAATATTGGATCTTCTTAAATTGATGACTGCCTATAGCTAGCGATGCTATTTAATTTATATCGTAACTGTTGGCGATATCGTTGTTTACAATAAATGTAGATATGATGAACTTTGAACCTAAACATAAATATACGCCCACATTGTAACAAATTTCCTAGTATTTTATTACTGATATCCATTACTGTCATGACAAGGCACATTTTTGTTTAATAGATTATTGGTTAAAGATGAAGAAGATGATAACAACCATACAAACATTAAACTGGTGCTTCCATAAGTATATGTCCAACATAGAACCAGTCTATAGGTAATAGGTTATTGCTTAATAGATCCTTCGAAGCAGC
The DNA here is from genome assembly GCA_020796225.1 of Arion vulgaris. NCBI lineage: Eukaryota > Metazoa > Mollusca > Gastropoda > Stylommatophora > Arionidae > Arion > Arion vulgaris. Next base: position 22,476,453 of record CM036761.1, on the reverse strand, counting down.
ACTCATAGAAGACCACAATGTGCGCATTGATTTTAACAGATATCGATTGATATATATCCTGATGGTTTTTAATTAAAGCTCAATTGTCTTGAATTGTCTTTTCCGTTTTATCACGTTGTCAGTGTCTGCCCATTCTTTTAAAATTATTTCAGATTGAAATTCTCATCGATGATAGACCCATCTTCTCAACAACTGGTCATGAAGTTTTATAATTTATATTTTCAAATATTGTTACGGAGAACATTCTCTATCGTCGGTGATTTAGCATAAATGAAGAGAAATATATGGAAACAAACAATAACGTTGTTTAAAAACCTTGATACAGTTAAATAAGACAGATTAGCCTAAAGTACTCTAAATGACAGATCGTCGGAAAGCAGTGAGAGAAGATATACATTAGTTATAAACGGAGACTTTGCTGAAATAGATGGAAGAAGGTAATACATCTTTTTCTGGAAACAAGACAATCATATGAATGCCATATACACGAGTGCAATCAAGGAAATAGAAAAGTATTGCAGAGTGTGTGGATTAGCTATATTTTACTACATAGAAAGAACATAAACGGTTTAAAATCGAAGAATTGACTTTATTGCACCGGGTTCTACCTCATTTAGCTCGGTACCTTTTCGCGGAAATGACACGCCACCTGCAGAGAGCATTGCACACAGAACGAACTCCGTAGTTCCTGAAGAAAAAAAATTAGGGATATCTGATAAAATCATTTGTGAACAGAACGGTGCGGTCTAGATTTGAACCTCTGACCTTCAGAACGGATGGCAAACGGCTTTATCATTAAGCCACAGAGACCTCACTAAATACATTGATACAAAAATCAAATGATCTCCCCGTCAGCAGCCACAAATCTGGCACAAATTTCAGGAAGAAAAAGAAGTAGTACAAACGACAAAAATTAGTTACATATAAGTAATAATAATAATAGCCATTCATCGCAAGCGATGATGACATGTCAGATCCAATGAACACATACGGAGACATAACATAACACTGTATTGAAAACTAAACGTCAATAGAATATTAAAATGTGGAATGGGTAAGAGAAAAACATTTGTAACTATGTCAAAAATAGTTAGAGCTGAACAGATAATATCTCGGAATATACAATCGTGATAAGAATCGTGAAAAGGATAAAATAAGCTGATTTTTAGAAAAATCCAACATTGTATACTTAATTGTATATGGGGGTCTCTGTGGCTGAGTGGTTAAGCCCTTTGCCTTGCGAGTCAAAGATCGTGGGTTCGAATCCGGACCGCGTCGTTCTGTTCATGAGTGCAGTTTTTTCCTAGAATTGTTGCCGGAGCTACGGAGTTCGTGCTTTGCGCAATACTCTCGGCAGGTGGCGCGTCATTTCTGCTGAGAGGGACTGAGCCATATGGAGTAAAATCCGGTGCACTGAAGTCAATCCGTCGGCTTTTAAACCCTTTTAAACCCCGTATGTTTAGTATGCTTTACTACGCTTTGTACTGATCGTACCAAATTGATGTCATGTTACAAAGAATTCTGACGCACTTTGATTCTATGTCAAAAATCAATGTGTGTTTAAAGCATTATCTTATAATTATAATAATTCAACTATTTTGTAAGGAAGATATTTTTATATATACATATATGCACATTTGTCTATTCTCAAGTGCTTATAGCTTCCTGTAGTGTAGTCGAGATCATTTTAAACGACTGTCTATTCGCTTGTGTATTGCCGGGGCCCTTGAGGGAAGCAAAGAATAGTAATACTACGACCTACAAGGCATGTCGTAAGAGGCAACTAGGTAGGGGCCTGGGACGCTACCCTAGTAAATAAAAAACGTCGCAGAAATCGGATATGTTGGCCTACTTGTTGGTGCATAACTGGCACAACGTTCTATCGCGCTTAGGCTCAGATCACATACAAATCACAAAGAGTCGTTAGCAAGTGCTCGATATGGAACGTTCGAAGAAGAATAAAAGAAGAAACAACTAATTTTGAGGAGAAAATTTGTGCTGACATATTTTGTCCTGGATTTCAAAACATTTTTGTGGCATTGAAAGGTTTATATTAGCACGTTATTTTTGGGAGGTTCGATTAATGTCCTGGTTTTCCATGAGTTAACCATTTCTAAGATTACAATTTTAGCCGTCTTGAGTGCCGGTAAATGTCTTCGTACTTTCTATTACTTTGTTCATGGATAGGAAAACTTATATCAACGGTTAAAACAGTGCAGGTGAAAATCTGATAATTGTAATATCTGTATATCTGCATTAATACGCTGTTCGTATATACAATCATGTTATCAGCCACAGTGTCGGTTCATGCTTGTCACCAATATATAGATGTATATGTTGTTATCTGTAATATTATTATCTCATTTTGATTTGTAGTTATCTTACGAAAGTTGGTACATTGCATCCCGGTATTTAATGCAACTGGGACAGCTTATCATCCCTAACTTACGTTTTATCTCTCTCACACTCTGCTCGCTCTCTCTCTCTCTCTCTCTCTCTCTCTCTCTGCCTTCTTTTATTCTTTATACACGAATATTCTTAGTACGTTGTACACATGTGTTTTACGACGCTGTCTGTATCAACAACTTTTTTTTCTAATAGTTTCCTTTTTTAATGTTTCCATCCCTTGTAGTTTACTATTGCAAACATTACATTACTTTTGCTTATTATGTGTTGTCATCTGTGATATATTATAATTTCTACTCCCGCAATCATTAGCCACTTCATAAATGCATTTTCTCTCGGTCTTTCTTATGATTTACTAAATATAGATCTGGGTCAGCAGTCAGCCAATCCAATGCAACAATAACTTGGTTTTCACGTAACAATTTCAATTTGGCAGCACACCAAAGCCAACAGTGAAACTTTGGTGGAATGATATTGAAAGAACCAGCTCTACGAAATACTTAGGTGTGAGATATGACTGTAGTCTATCATTCAAAGAGCACATATACCACACTATTATCAATGCTAGGAATGGGTTATTGACAATAAAGGTAGTGGCAGGCTACGTACTTTATGGTATTATACCAGTGACTAGTTCTATCTAACATTAAATATGCACTACCCACCCCGCACTAGCAAAATGCACTCTAACCATATTAGCAGCACATAAATAAACAGATAGATGAGAATAGAAAGCAAATCAATACTTGTAGTTCTTGGATACACTAGAAACACGTCCTGTCAAACTATGAGATACATTCTAGACTTTCCCACCATGGATTATAAAACTAGACTACGCAGAGCAAGTGATTATCTCAGGGTAAAGGTTTACATTCGGCATCCACTTCATGATGTACTGATTACACCTAAGGAAATAGAGGGTGAATTATATCGATCTATTCTCTAATCCTATTTGCCTTTCAGCGTCAGGTCGAAAAAAAGGAGACACCTGGAGCGAGCCTCTCTAAGCACCTTGTCTTTCTTTCTCTTCTCCAATCCTGATTTGCTTACAGCTTCAGAGTAAGAAGAGTTTTCTAGCACTGGCTTTTGTGTGCTTCATAAATGGTGTCTTTCGTCGCCTCTGTTATCTCTGAGGTCCACCTTTGCGTGGCCGGCCTTTAGCTTTGTATCCACTGTTCCGGAGCAACATTGCTCTCTGTGGTGCACTGCCTGTTGGTAATCTGCTTATGTGGCTGAACCATTTAATTTGTTGATAAAGTTCAGTACCTATCTTGTACCCACTTTTTCCTGATGTCTTCATTTCTAAGCCGGTCTCTTCTTGTTACTCCCAGCATTCTTCGTAGACACTTCATCTCTGTTGTTACTACATTATGATATTATACATTATGGTATTATACTATACCAGGGGTGAATTATAGTCAGCATATCTTAGTTTTTAAGTATTTCTCTTCCTCCGATTATAAAACGACCGTAGTGTTCTTTTCCGCTATCTTCTGTAACATTCCCCCGTGATGTTTTCAATATATATGTTAAATGGACAAGGTGAGAGAATGCAACCTTGTCTGACTCCCTGCCTTATGTCAAAGCAATCTTATGTATCATCACATGTTTATACAGCCGCCATTTAACCACTATAAAGTTTTTGTATAATCTGTATTAAATGTAATAGCAATCCTATTTCTTCTATCACTTACACAATTCCTGATGTTCTTAAGAATCAAAAGCCGTTGTAGACATTATACTCTATATTTTTCTATGATTGTTCTCATGTTAAATATATGGCCACGTGTGCCTCTGTTCCGTTTAAACTCAGCATGTGTTATTTTGATGTTCTCTTCCATTCTCCTTCAGTCTCCCCATTATTATTTTTAGTAAGATTGTATGTGCTTGGTTAATCAGTGCCATTGTTCTATAGTTAGTACTTCTTCTCCTTCTTCTGCATTCTCACTAGATTGGGATTTCGGATTCTTTAATAAAGGCAGCCTTCTGCCCCAGATTATCAGTCACTCCATCAGTTGTCTTGGACGCTAGTGTAAGTGGGCCACCTCTTTCTTCTCAAGTCTGCACACTGGAGATAGTTTGTAGGATATAATTCCTATGATTTCTGCTTCCCGTTTGTGCCGACCTCTTCCCGCAGTACGTTTTGGCCACCCTCGGGATGGTAGGTCTGACATTCTTACTGTCTATGGCTAAATCTCCGAGGCAGATTGGCGACCGTAGAATCCGTTATCCCATTCCTCATTGTGAGGAATCGTTGCACAACGTTATGCGCCTTACGGCCTGGTGCATCCGTTTTCTGCAAGCATTTGTTTCGGGTTAGCATTCCCTAGCGGACACGTGCATCCGATTCAGCCAAACCTCCTTAGTAGCCTCTTACGACATGCGTGCAGGTAACAGTGGTTCTATTCTTTACACTCAAATTGGGCCCGGTAACTACTCGGGTGATAGTTAGTACATTATTTAATGTCCCTCTTTTTAGATATTAGGATAAATATTAATATTTTTCATTGCGTGGCTATATTCATATTTTCTATACATTTTTACATATTTGTTTATGCTTTGTTCTCCTCCAGCTCTGATAAACTCTGCAAAACTATTATCACATTCTCGATATGTTGACGTCTTCATGTTTTTTACTGCCCAATCAACTTCCTCTAAAGATCTTTCCGGCTCTTTCTCTGTGATTATTTAAATGTCTGCTATATTGTCCTTTTGGCCTCGGTTTATATACATTTCACTGCAGTATTCTTTCCATATATTGAGAATTTCTTACTTTTTGGTTAGAGTTCTTCCCACACTGTCTTTTACTGCATTTAACTTTGGATTGAAATATATGGACATGTTTTATTATTCTGAACATTTCTTCTCCTTTCTTCTGATGTTCTCAACCTAGTACGGCGGTGTATTCTGCATCTTTTCTCCCTTCTTCTGATGTTCTCCTAACCTAGCACGCGGTATTGTAAGGTTTTTTAAAAATTTCTTCTTGTGTTCTTTCTTATTACTTGTGTTATATTTTTGTAGGCTATCCGATTTTCTTCCTTAGTTGTTCCCTGTGTCCTTTTCTCCCTTCTGTGTTGCCTATTGTGTATCGTTTGCAATCCGCTCATTCTCTCTGTATTTTCGTCGTGGCACTATATTTTTAGCTGACGACAATAGAATATCTCTAACAAGTGTAGCTAGCTCATCTGATGTCATCTCAACCCGGATTGTCATCAGAATTTCAAATATGTTCATTACTTTTACAGCATATTCCTCGAGAATTTTTTTATTTACAAATCGTACTGGTTTTGGTTTCTTCTCTAATATTTTTATTTTTAATTTTAGCATCGCTATTACTAATTTATGATCACTTCCACGGTCTGTACTAGTGAGCTTTTAGGCTGTTATGTTTGTTCTTCGTATGTGCTTTTGACATAAGATATCTACTTCTCGTTGCCGCGAGCGTCTGCATGTACAGGCCAGTAGATCAATGTGAGACCCTCTACAGGCCAACTATTTTAAATTATGCAACGATAGTTATTGAACTGGGGAACTCGTAGTGAACAAGTTGCCATACTTCGCCTCCGTATCGGCCAGAACAAACTCAGGGCCCACATGTTTCACAAATTTAAAATTGGCACAACTAGCCTGTGCCCTGCAAAAAGGCATACATGACGGCAGAACACGTTCTGCAAGATTGTCAACTGATAGCAGGTAAGAAAGAACCTGGCCCCAAAACTCAGATCTTCGCTAGAAGCTGTACGGAGGAACGGAGTCCCTTAAAAACACGGTAAAATTCATGATAAAAAGTTGGTTTATCAGTCTAGGCCGGGATCGCGAGAGAGAGAGAGAGAACTGGGGAAAATATATTCTTTAAATAGTAAATATTTCCACTTACATGTTTCACCTGGATCAGACCAATTCTTCTTTCCTTTGAGAAACTTCCTCTGACGGCATCGTAAAATATGTATTCTTCATTCTGACCTTGCTCAAAAGTTCCTTTTCAATCGAGAAAAGATTAAGACGAGAGTCTAACTTGACCTTGTATAGATCTGCGGCAACTGTGAATTCGTTTTAATGCTGAAAACAGACGTAGCGGTTGCTGGAATAAACATGATCAATTCTGTCAGTTTTACAACTTCTTTAAAACCCGAATTGAGATTATTTTTACTAAAAACTGTAGTAAATCATGAAATGACTTATTGTAGAACACATCCGAACAATAATTTTTCATTTTTCAATGGTACAAACCGAAAATACACACTATGCTAACGACAAAGCGTCCCTAGCGACTGACATGGAGCGGCCGCATACATTCGACAATAGACAGCTACTTATAGCTACTCTGTAAATATTTTATAGTAAATATTGCTGTGAATATTTAACAGAAAAATTACTTTATTTTTATTTTCCTTCCGGCCTGGTATAGGTATGCGCCGCACACATAGCACGCATGAAGAATACGCCCCTGATATCTTACTTTTGCCACGTCTATAAATAATCTCAATTTATCTCAATGGAGCATGGTTTATAATGAGGGTTTTTCATGGTTCTATTTACAAACATTACTAAATTATCAGAACCTATCCAAGGGACGTAATCCCAGAAGGTCTCTGGTGCGATTAGTTAGAGTGATTGCCTCGCGTTTCAAAAGTATTTGGTTCACACCCAGCGTGAAACTATTGGGCAATTTTACCAATAGTCCTGATCTCAATGTAGGTAAGACAGAGTTTCGTGTTCTATTAGAGACGGTCAATAAAACATAAGTTCATGTTCAAGTTGCGCAAGTAAAAGAACTTCTAACAGTTAAAAATGAACAGAAATACGCTGGAAAGTTGGACTCGGGCAAAAATAATTAACACTAATTAAAATCTTACAAATTCTTATCACCCATAAATTTATATCAAGGATCGGATGTTGGATTAGTAAGTAGTGGCAGTACTTCAAAGCGTTAGTCATATCCACATCTGTTCGTGAATAGTAGTTGTCCAACGTGGTCCCTGTCTTCATAACTAGAGCTTGTTTGGCTCCTCGTACCACATTCGTCACAACGACTGACTGACTGGCTAACATGAGGTTTTTTTTGTTTTCGTTCTCCCGCTATGAATTCACGCGTAGTCATGGTGTCTAATGTCACATGTATTGTTTGTATATGAGGCTTGATTACCATATCACCAGTGTATCTCAACTTTCTGATGATCCTTACTTTGACTTCAGAGATACTTGTAATTGATATCCTAAGTAAGGGATCTAAGTAAGGATCTAGTAAGTCCTGCAGTCCAATTGTTTTCATGTTTGCACTCCAAGAATGTTGACACACACTGACCTTAAACCCTTGTATTTTCACAGAATGGGGTCACTAACGTAGCATGTTATCAACTACGCAAATAACATGAGTGAGGTTGGAAAAGTCTTGCTAAACCTTTCCTCTGTATCTTTCTCTCTCTCCAGTATGTGACCCCTTTCAGCGATTAGGACAGCTACAAATGCATGTCATTCTTTTCTGTTCTTGGCCGTCCTCTGTATGTTGTTCCAGTTGTGATTCATTTCTTTCAGTTTATGCTCTACTGTTCTCCTTCATGTAGTTTTGGGTCTTTCACGTCTTCCTTTACCTCCGGTGTCCATTTGAGTGATTTTTTTGTGACAGTCTTCATGCGTAACAAATGTCCGATTTACATCCAACGTCTCTCTTGAATGATGGTTTCCATATTCTGTTGCTGAAACTGTGTATCAATTCGTGGCTAGTTAGATTTTATCCAGAACACGCGTAAGACTCTTTCGCAGTCATATTGAAGGGAGGGTGGAAAGTTTGGACATGTCTGGTTCTGTCATGCTCCAGAATTCTGATTCGTACACTAAAGACGATAGCACATAGCTGCGTATGTAGTAATCTTGCTTATGATGCTGTATTGAGCTGATCTCCAGACCGTCTGGAGTGTCACGAATACACTTCGTTTCTTACTCTGCTTTTAATGTTTAGTTACAGGCTAACAAAACTTCCAAGATATTTCAAAGCAGTTGTATTTTGATTAACCTTTTCACGCCCTTAACAATACTCTGAGTTTAAATTGGACAGTAAATTCATTGCCTTTAGCAAATTCTCATGAGCTTTTGTGAAGTAGTCATCAACAGTTACATTTTTTTTATATATCTATGCCTAAACAATGACTCAACAAATTTTCTAACTGGGACCATCTCTCTATTTTTTCATTATTGAATAGACAATTGAATTATTTTGTACATGAATCCTTCTTAATATAAACAGTGAAAGACATGTCTTGAACAATTTTGATACTGAGCTCTATGGCAGGTGCTCTGTAGGGCTTTACATTTAATGTGTAGAACAGAACATATTCATCGTTCAAGCATTTTGTGATGCCACAGTCCTTTAAGCAGTTGCTGTAAATTTTCTTTCGTAGATGTTCTGTAAGGCCTTAAAACCTTACAAAATCTGTCTCCAGCCATTCTAAAACAGAGCTATCGTATCTTTTTTTAACTTCAACAGCTCGTTGATTTGGATCCTTTCGCTTCATTAAAGACTGAGATTCTGTTGACAAATATGAAGGCAAGCCTGGAAAAATAGTAAGATATGCATCCTGTTTTAAAACTAGGCGACGTTGAACAGTGTGTTCTGTCGCAGTAGAATCTCTCAATTTCTCGAAAGTAATTACTTCTTCATTCTGAAAATGTTTCATACAAACAACACTGTATGTGGTTGGAACTCAATCTTTACGAGGAATACTTTGAATCCATTTTTCTCGAAGCTCAGGGCTGCGTGTTTGAGAGGGAAATTGAAACACTGTCGTATACATTTCACCCTTGTAGTTCGACCTACATTCAGGCACACAACACTTCTCAAGCATAATTAATAATCCTTCACATAAGAATAAGAATACGAATACACATAAACCCAACAGAATAGCGAAATTTGTACAGTTGCAGAGTATAAATACAACATGTCCTAACTTCAAACTTGTCGCTTAAACCGACTTCTGTTGTTTATTCTCGCTGGCGCTGGATAGGACACACTTTGCGAAAACCTGAGGAGAATATAACAAGAAGGGTCCTTGCCTGGAACCCGCAGGGACAGCGAAAGAAGGGGAGGCCGAGAAATACATGGAGACGAGATTTGGAGGCGGAGATCAACAATATAAAGAAGAGCTGGAGGGAGCTGCAGGAGATAGCTGGAGATAGGAAGACTTGGCATGAGTTGGCTGAGAGCCTATGCCCCAATCCGGGGTAAAAAGGCAAAGAGAGAGAGAGATAGTTGAAAACTAGAAAACTCAGTCCAGTGGCCTGATTACAGTTGGTCGTGCCTCAGGTGCTCTGGATCTCCAAAGGGTTTGCCATGCACTGGCACTGGTAATTTTCAGTCTTCTCTGCTCATCATAAGTTGGACGGCTTTGTGAAAAATATTCAATAGTCATTTAATAAGTGTCACAGTCACACTCATCACAGGTACCTATCTTTAGCTTGTTGAAAAGATGGTATCTCAGTCTGTTATGTCCTGTGCTGAGTGTCATGACTTGCTCTTTTCTGTTGAGCTGATAGCATGGATGGTTGTATGTAGGCCCTGATGTTCTAATGAAAAATCTCTTTATCTCTTCATAGTTTTTCCTGATATCAGTTTCTGGTAGCTTTCTCCATTCCTTTATCACCTGTGTCCTTTCATCAATATCACGTGTGCTGCAGAGATGTGATACACAGTGTTGCAGCTTTTTACAATACTGGCAGTGTTGCTCTTAGATCATTTATTTGTGCATTTTATCTCTCATAGTGCTGGAACTCAAAATAGGGAGTCCGTGAAGAAGACTATTTTATCTCTCTATAGTGCTGGAACTCAAAATAGGGAGTCCGTGAAGAAGACTATTTTTATCTCTCTATAGTGCTGGAACTCAAAATAGGGAGTCCGTGAAGAAGACTATTTTTATCTCTCTATAGTGCTGGAACTCAAAATAGGGAGTCCGTGAAGAAGACTATTTTTATCTCTCTATAGTGCTGGAACTCAAAATAGGAGTCCGTGAAGAAACTATTTTTATCTCTCATAGTGCTGGAACTCAAAATAGGAGTCCGTGAAGAAAACTATTTTTATCTCTATACGCTGGAACTCAAAATAGGAGTCCGTGAAGCGCATATACTACTATGTTGCTGAACTCAAATAGAGTCCGTAAGACGACTATTTTTATTCTCGCTATAGTGCTGGAACTAAAATCGAGTCCGTGAAGCCTGACTATTTTGTCTCCTCATACCTGGATCCCCAAAAAGGGTCCGTGAAGGACTGTATTTTCATCTCTCTGCCTCACATAAGTTGAGGCGTGAAAAGATATTTTCATTTAATAGTGTCGAAGTCAAATAGTCACAGGTACTTATCTTTAGCTTAGTTGGAAAAGATGGACCCTAGCCTGTTTTATTCCTTTTGTGCTGAATCAAAATAGGAGTCGTGAAGAGCTCTTTTATCTCTGCTATAGTGCTGGAAGCTTATGGTGGTCCTAAATGTGCTACTTTATTTCATGTGTGTATTTTCCCTAAGAAAAATTCTTTATCTTTTCATAGTTCTGAATATAAGTCCGTGAAGAGCTTTTCACTCCTATACCTGTGAACCTTTCAAATATCCGTGGAGAGATGTGATACATAGTGTTGCAACTTACAATACTGGAGTGTGTAGAAAGCATTTTATCTCTATAGTGCTGGAACTCAAAATAGGGAGTCCGTGAAGAAAACTATTTTTTTTGAGCTTTTCTCTCTCATTAAAGCCCCTGCTGCAGCTTTCAAGGCATCTGCTTCTTCACTAAAATAGGTGAAAACTAGCCTGTTGCTACTGATATCTTTTCTGCATGAAGTTAAATTAGAAATATCCGACTCCCTTTATTTTCTAATGCATTAGTTCCTGATCTATTGTGTTGGGTCTCTTTCTCTCTCTCTCTCTCTCTCTCTCTCTCTCGCGATCGTTCTTTTGTCGGCCATTTCTATCATTCTTATTGTGATATATAAACAGCCTTTGCTAAGAGCGTAGTTTTACATCACATCGTTCAGTACCATTTGGAGCTCTAGTGCTTATCCTTCGGTGAAGTGTCCGATTTCAACCAGTGTTTACTGGGTTCGCTATCCGTTAGCCTTTGACTGTCCCCAGACAACCTACAAGGCAGCAGGTTGCTATTTTCTTTTAGGGTAGCGGCCCTTAGACGATCTACCCTCCCGGGCTGTTGAGCGCCATCTGTACAGAAAACTTGTCTTTTTCTGGACTACTTGGTTTTTCTGCTGTCCAGTTTTGTGTACGGTTTACTCCGCTAGCATTTGATTGTCCCAATCAAACTACAAGGCAGCAGTAGTTCCCTGCGAGCGGAACGCGCACTGGATTCAACCTCTGCTGGGCTTTCCAGTTTTTCTGCACATTTGGGTGGTCCGCTCACTCTCACGCCTGTCGCGCCCTCTCTTCGCTACACCATCAGCGTCGTGCACGTCTGCCCACCTGTGGGTCCACACGTGCATCGTTCGCATGCGTGCTCGCCCTGCCCTTGTGCATGCCTCACCATCTCCATTTGTTCTCACTATGCTCACATCTACCATGCCTCTAGGCGGTCCGGACACGGGGCTCAACTGCGGCCCCTACCTCAGGGCTCCAAGTTTCTCCCTATGTGGGCACACGTGCAACTCGTCTCGGGCCCAAGTTTTACTCCACGCGAGCCCACGTCTCTACTCTGGATGCACCCCTCATCCCTTTATGGTTATCCGTTCCGCTTTCTTTATCGGCCGGGACGTGTATTAATAGTCACTCTGGGATTCCACTTGTCTATGTTGCGAGCGGATCCCATCCAACGTGACTACGTCTACATCTATGCTATCACCAGAGTAGCTCTCCCTCGATCCCTACCCGTTTAGCCAGACAGGAACGTTTGTCTGTTACCAGGGTCACCACTGGAGGTAGAGTAGGATCTTGATTAGTGCCAGTTCACTAATCCTGGCGCGGCGTTGTCCCCATGCGCCTTTGACTCCGTGTTGGGTCTGTTTTTACTCACAATACTATGAATGATCTCTATCATGTCAGGGGTATGTTGTTTTTTTAAGACTTGAAATTTTTTTGCTATATAGATTGTCTTTTTAGTTAAAGTAGTAGTGTTTATCTGCTTTATATTTATTTTCATTACTTCTGCAAAGTTACTCTACTTCAGGTGTCTCCTTTTAAGTTATTTGTCTCTGTTATATTGGATGCTCTATGAGTCTTGTTAATTTTTCAGAATGTTTCTAAACCTTGCTGTCTCTCTTATCTTCCTTGTGTGAATTTAGGTTCAGAAATAGAACACATTTTAGAGATTCAGCTAGAGTGATAGATCAGGAATTCTGGTTCAACTGAACCAGGTCAAGCCAGGAAGAGATTTCAAAGAGTCGGAATGCAAATAACAAATTCTGAACACCAGACATCATAGAGAGCTGTCAAAAACTACAGAGTGAACAAGCAGAGTATAGAACTATCGAGACAAAATAAAATATTAACAGCAAAACAGAAAATAAATCACTGAATTAATATCTAATATTTTTTTTTACCAACCAAATTGACAGCATGAGTTTCATGATATTATACTGGAAATCAGTTATTAAATATCAACAATTGTGTTTTTAATACCAATTATATTTATTTTATAAACATAAGCATAAATAATTGTAATTGTTTTTGTTTTGCTATCTGAAGACTTTAAATAAGTTCATGTGACGCTGCGCCAGGGTTAATGAAGGGGCACTAATCAAGACCCTGTGCCCCACCTCCACGTGGTGACCCTGGAAACAGACTTTGGTTCCGGTCTGGCCAAGGGGGTACAGGGATCCAAGGAGAGCTACTGGTAGTGATAGCAGTGCAAGCACGGAAGGGGAAAGCAGGTCCGTAAAGTCCTGAACAATGTCCTCCTGGCCGATGTCCGCTAGAATTTGTCCAAGTTCCCAAAATGTAAGATACAGCAGTATACGAGTCGTCCGCGAACAAATGTTCTCCCCGGAGTAAATGACCGCACCGAAATTAAAAGGATGAGAGATGCATCAGCCGAAGAGACATGGACTCACGTGGGGCGAAACTCGGAGCCCGTATAGCTCTAGCTCTCTCGTCCCCCATAGAGCCCGATATGCACATGGGCCCACTCTGGGCGAAACTCGTATCTCTGAGGAGGGGGTCCGAATTTTAGCCGAACAAGCCAGAGGCATTATGAAGGTGTGCACGGTGAGAAAAAACAGACACGAAAGAAACAGTAGTCGTCAGTGAAGGAAACCTAACTCCCCCGGAGTAAAGGGTCGCAAGCAAATTGCCAGCTGGGGGCAAAAATAAATAAGAACGATGCGTAACGAACCAAAAGTCTCGGCTGAGTCGAAAGACAGGTCAGACACGCAAAGTGCTCTTGATGGGGCGACGGGAAGGCCTGGAAAACGTAAGGGTGAGAGGGCTACCCAGATGAGCAGGTAAAAACTGGAAAGCACAGCAATGTCTTGAACCCAGTAAAAAGCAAAGGTCTCGGTAAGTGTTTCTGGAACACACTGTAACTCATCGTGTCGATACATGGGATTATTGCTGTAAACTCCGTACATGATAACCAGCGCAGAAAAATCTATTGGGTAAAGTTGGTCGAGCACAAATTCTAAAGTTGCCTTTTAGTGCCTAACGAAACTGCCCTCCCTGGTACAACCGTGAAAGGTACTGTTGCATTTACAACTAGCATCCCCGGAAGAACTGAGGTGGGTGATATTGGCGAGCGTAAAATTTCAGTTGCGTTGCTAGCGTCGATTGAAACTACCTTTTAGAATATCTGTGTGCAGTCCCAGTCTAGTGTTTCCGGGGACAGGAAAATGCAGGGTAAACATTTGAAAATTGCCAAGTACCGACACGCGCCCGAAATGGCTGAGAATAATCCTACTGAGGATAAACTCACGTGGATAGAAAAGTAAAGCCGATAATGCAAAGGCTTGACTCAAACATTGACTAAGGGCAATACTTTTCGGAGGCTGATCGTCCTACACAGAATGAGATGACGTCCAAGTACCATGGCTCAGATCAGAGAAGATCGCAAAGGCGTAGATCCGGGCCCAAATACACGGCAGAATGAATCGTACCCTAGGGCGAGCTGCCCTAGTAAATAAACAGCTGGTTTGTAACCGAACACACCACCGAAGGATAAGCACCTGAGCTCTAATTGGTACTGAAGGTTGTGCACGTACACCCGTTCTTGGTGTCTGACTGTTTATATATCACATTAGAAGGATAAAAACAGCCGTAAAGAACGTTCTCGAGAAGAAGAAGAAATAAGTTAATGATAATTTTCTCAAGGTAGATTGATTGGTTAACAAGACCATCATCATTGTACTTCAGTGAATAACCATCTGTGCTCTGATCTTTTTCTTACACAGGAAGATTTCTCAACGACACGGCACAAACTAATACTGTGTATTAAAACCAACTGTTAAAAGATTCTTCTTCTTCTCTTCCACCATTTACTTCTTTATAGAAGTGGTGGGGGTAAAACGTAGTGATCTTGTGTGTGCTTGTTTTAAGTCGCTTTGTAAGCTGATAATCATTTTTGTAAGGCTGTTCTGCAACAACTGGAGAGCCCTATTATCAGTAATGACCAAGACTTTCTGCAAAATCATTCTTAATAGAATCAAAGGAGCAGTGGACACAACCCTGAGAGAAGAACAAGCTGGTTTTAGACCTGGGAGAAGCTGCTTAGACCAAATAATTACCCTACGACTAATTTTGGAGGAAAATATTGAGAAGCAACAACCACTCATACTAAATTTCATCGATTTTAAAAAAGCCTTTGATAGTCTACACAGAATCTCTCTGTGGAATATTCTGAGATGCTATGGAATACCAGACAAAATAATAAACACTATTAAAAGCCTCTATGATGGTTCACAGTGTGCAGTTCGCACTGATGGTGGACACAGCGACTGGTTTATGGTTGAAACCGGAGTAAAGCAAGGCTGTATTCTATCTCCGCTATTGTTTGGAGTGGCCATTGACTGGGTGATGCAAAAATGTTGTAGGGGCGAAACTGGCATCGATTGGGTAGAAAATAGTCAACTAGAAGATTTGGATTTTGCAGATGATATTGCCTTGTTAAGCAGAAACAACCAAGATATGCAAAGAAAAACAGACAACTTGTCATCTATAGCATCAAAAGTTGGACTGCAGATAAGCTATGAAAAACAAATATAATGAAGACACCTATGGCAAGTAATGCAGATATCACACTGAAATCTAAAATGATAAAAATAACAGAGCAGTTTACCTATTTAGGTAGCAATTTTGATTGTACAGGAAATGTTAAAAAAAGAAATGATACGAATTGGCAAAGCAACATCAGCTTTTAAAAGTCTAAATAAAATATGGAACTGCAAATTATATAGTATTAAAACTAAATTACGAATTTTCAATTCAAATGTTGTATCAACCTAACATAAGCAGCGAGAGTTGGAAAATGACTAAAGATATAGAAAGCAAGTTGAATGCATCTCAAAATAGATGTCTGCGAAAAATAATGAATATAAAATGGAACGAATTCAGGAGAAGTGATGAAATCAGAGACATGTCTGGTCAACCACTAGTGACAACTGTTATAAGAGAGAGAAGATGGAGATATGTTGGACACACCTTGAGGAGAAATGATCAACGAATATCAAAGCAGGCATTGAAGTGGGATGCAAAGGGTTCAAGAAAGAGAGGTCGACCTAAGGAGACCCTGAAACGAACTTTGCTGAGAGAGGCAAGAGGTATCGGTTTCAGTTCCATAGAGGAGATTGAGCGAGTTGCCCAGGATACAGCGGTATGGAGAAGTTACTTGCAGGCCCTATGTAACGTATAACGGTACGAGAGGAATTATTAATTTTATTATTATTATAAGGCGCCCGAGTTGTTACCGGGCCCAAATTTGGGGTGTAAAGAATAGAACCACTGTTACCTGCCACGCATGTTGTAAGAGGCGACTAAGGAGGTTTGGCTGAAATCGGATGCATGTGTCCTAAACGTGTAGAAGTCTTATGCGTTTAGGGACTACAAACCAATGTGCAACGTATACACGTTTTTGGCAAAGATCAAACATATCACAAAGAGTGATTAAAATTGGTCGTAAAGAACGTACGCAAAGAAAAGAAGATTATTATAAGGCTGTTCTTGATGCTGTCGCTCCATCTTTTGCATGGTCTTCCTCTTGCTGTGGTAATCGATACCAGAACATTCTTGTCAGGTGTCCAAACCATTTAATCTGTTGTTCTTTTATGAATTGCATGACTGGTTTCACATCCAGTCTTCTTCTGATTTCTTCATTTCTAATTTTGTCTCTTATTGTCACACATGTATCTCTTCTAAGACACTTCATCTCTGTCGTTATGATTTTCCGCTCAATAGCTTCTGTTATTAGCCATGTCTGATACTGGTAACATAGTGTTGGTCAGAAAATCGTTCCTATGAGATTTGCTTTAGTTTTTAACGGTATCTCTTTATGTGACAACAGTAGTGCTAACTATCCCAGTACCTTGTTAGTTTTTGTGCAACGATTGCTGATTTCGCTATCAATACTTTCATCTGCTGTGAAAATTGCTCCTAAGTATTTGGCCTCAATTGTTTGTTTTATGTCTACGTTCTGGAGTTTTATTGTAAGGTTTTCTGGTTGTCTACTTATTGCCATTGTCTCTGTCTTTATTATATTTATTTTCATGTTGTACTCCTCACCCTTGATGTTAACTAAGCTCAAATGGTTCTGGAGAGATTCCTCGTTTTCTTGGTCATCTCAAATAAAAGTTCTGAAATATTATTTTCTTCCTCTATTCCTGCTTCTCTACTTATGGTGTCCATGTATGTTATAAACAGTAGTGGGGAGAGCACACATCCCTGTCTTCTTCTTCTTTGCGTTCGTTCTTTACGACCAATTTTAATCACTCTTTGTGATATGTTTGATCTTTGCCAAGAACGTGTATACGTTGCACATTGGTTACATCCCTGTCTAACTCCTGAGTTTACTGTGAATGTTTTTGATGTTTCGGCTTTTGTTCTTATGTAACTTTTATTTGAAATGTATAAACTCTTGCAGACCTTGATGAGATTATACATTTCAAATAAAAGTTGCATAAATAAAAGTCAAAATATTATAACTTATAAACGTCAATATTAATAACAAAAGTCTGAATTCAAAATACAAGATAACATTTATTGTGCAATAAGGAAACAGAAACAGACAAAAATAAATAAAATCAAACAGCCTAACGTAATTATTATTTTGTTCACTACCAGATTGGAATATTCGTTCCTCCTGTATACAGGTTGATGACAAGATGAATTTTATTCTCATAGGGAGAAACTTATAAGCGAGATGTTGACACAATTTTTTAATCTCATCCATAGTTTAGTCTGCTGCCTTCTTTACTTTAATAATACCTTTTACAATTTATAGATCTTTAATAACAATCCTGACATTATCTACTTCTCAGTTTCCCTATGTCAAAAATGACATAAACTAAAGGATGATAAAAATAGCAGATGTACATGTGCCAAGTCCCTTGACATTCTGTTCAGAGTTAAAACGAAAAACATGGACGATTCAGGATAAAGGAGTGGATGGAACAAAGCTGTTGAGGTTGATCTAGTCCTTCCATCAAGATAGAATATCACAGTGCAACATGATGGTTTCACATAAGAAGACTTAAACAGGGTAATCAAACAAGTATGTTGTCTTGCTCTTACAATCGTCTTCACTGTTATGTTGAATCATTCATTCGAATCAGTAACTAAAGGGATTTACCTACACACTTAGTCAGAGGATCATATAATTTAGCATTAGTGAAAACAAACATGAGAAGTAAAGTGGTCATTAGGGATATGCTGTTTGCGGAGGATACTGCTTTGACTTCACACACAGAAACTTCGGACCATTAAGACCAGATTTGTAATGGCCTGTTAAGATTTTGGGTCAGTCATCAGTCTAAATAAAACCAATATGATTGTTCAAGGCACAGAACCTTCACAAATAAACATTTGATGCTATAAATTGAGGGTAGTAAAATGGTTAATTTATATCGGCTCTGTCATCACTGACAAAGCGTCACTGGATACAGAGCTGCAGAAAAGAATCTGCTTGACTTCAACAGCCTTAGCCAGGCTATTACAGAGAGTGTGCAGAAATAACATGCTGATCATCAACCTCAAGGATGCTGTGTATGGAGCCTTTCAGGGAATCATGCACACTACACTCACTATACAAGAAAAGGATGAATGCATTCCACATGCACTGCATGAGGTGTATACTAAGAATCTTCTGGAGTGTCAGAGTAACAAACAAAGATATGCTGCAATAGTCTCTCTCCTCCAACAATAACTAAAATGGCTGTGTCAGCTGTGTAGAATTGAGACGGTCGTATCCCTAAAAATATATTTTGCAGTGAGCTCGTTTCTTTCAAAAGAACACTGAGATGCCCTTTCTTCACTAGAAGGATATATGCAAACTATATATTTTACAGGAGAAATGTAAAGAGCAGCATTGCAACCTCTACATGGTCTTTGTCGATCTGACGAAGGCGTTTAACGCTGTCAACAGAGAGGGTCTATGGAAGATAATGGAAAAATGTGGATGCCCAGTGAAATTCATTAAGATCATCCAACAGCTTCACCAGGGCATGATGGCGTGTGTCCTTGATGATGGGAAGCTGTCAGAGGCCTTCCATGTAATCAACGGGGTGAAACAAGACTGTGTACTGGTCCCAACACTCTTCAGAATGATGTTTGCTGCCATGCTCACGGATGTCTTTTGGGAAGGTGATGAACATGGGGTAGAGATTACATACATAACAGACGGTAATCTATTCAATCTTAGGAGGTTAAAATCCTCCACCAAGGTAAAAGAATAAACCATCTCGAACCTATTGTTTGCTGATGACTGCACCCTCGCTACCAACTCTGAGGAAGAAATGCAAACATACATGGACAAGTTATCCATGGCTGTGATATGTTTGGCCTTACCATTAACACCAGAAAACCAAGGTCATGTTTCAAACCACCCCCTAGAGAACATTACTATGATCCAGTTATCAATATTAAACACCAGCGTCTTTTGCCAGCGGACAACTTTGCCTATCTTGGCAGCATCGTATCCCGATCGGTAAACATAGACTCTGAGGTCAACAATAGGATATCCAAAGTCAGTGCTGCGTTTGACATGCTGCGTGTTACTGTGTGGGAACAGAAGGTGATAAGTGTAGCCACACAGCTGAAAGTGCACCGGACCATAGTGCTAGCCACACTGCTGTACACCAACGAAACATGGACAGTGTATAGCAGACATACAAGAAAACTAAAACCACTTCCACACAAGCTGTCTACACAGACTACTAACAATAAACTGGCAGGACAAAATTCCAGATATTAAAGTTCTCATAAGAGCAAAAATCCCAAGCGTCAACACCCTGCTACAGAAGGCACAAGTCCTTAGGCCGGTCATGTTGCTTGGATGCCTGATAAACGTATCCCAAAACAATTGATGTACGGTGAGCTTGAAGGGGGTAGACGTTCAGCTGGTGGGACAGAAAAAATGCTTTAAAGACACTTTAAGTGTCTCTGAAATGCTTTTATATAGACAGAATGTGCTGGGAATCCTGGTGCAAGATCGCCAAATGTGGCGCTGTAACAACACAAGAGGAACTCGCATAGCTGAGAATAGTAGAGGCACAGAGAAAACGAGCTGCGTGAAAAGACAGAACACACAACACTCACGTGACTAACCTTGATCATGTATGCCCCACCTGTGGTAGGAGATTGTGTTCTAGGATTGAACTCTACAGTCACCTCCACACAAACACACCAGAGAGGTGCAGCAGCACATGTCTGAGGCTGTTATCATTGCTTGCGATGGAAACTGGTTATATGTAAACGAGACCTGACAAGGCTTGAAATGAATACACCAAACTAGAAAAAGCTTGCCATGAACAGGTCTTTCTGAAAGTAGGCTCTGAACACTGGTATGACAGCGGGTGAAACCAGAATCAGATAATTCACTGACATAAAATGTGCCAGGAAAATGCAAAACTGTCTACAAATTCCCTCAAGTGCTACATCCATTATCTCTCAAGACAAATAAGATGTCATTATCATCATATTTTATTTAAAATGTCCCTTGCACACTGTTTTAGCATTTATTACATTTGAAACAATATTACAAATGAAAATTTAATATTAATAATCTAGTATGTCCAAAATACAATAAATAATCTGACAAACAATTAAAATATAAGTCCCAACTTTAATCATTTGTAGTTCAGAGTCAGTAACAGTTATAAATAAACATGATTTATTTACAATTACAAAAAAGTAACAAAATGCATTTCTTACATAAACAATTGATCGCACTTATTACAAAATACTTTGAACCAACAGTCTGCTTAAACCAACCATGTTATAGCCAAGCTGATTTTCATATTCATTATTGTATAGATTTATGTGTCTTTTTAGAATGTTTCATGCAAAATTTCTGGTCTGCTGAACACATTTCCATCAAGAACACCTGCCAGTGTTGAGCCAACCAACTTTTAGATAGAGCACAAAATTGATGACATTTGTGAACTTTATCAACAGATATTAAAAATATTAGCAATTCGTCAAAATGTTTAAAAAGTATTAGTAACATGTGCACTTCTTGTTGCTGTTATTGCAGTTCATGTGTTCTGTGATGGACAAAAACTATATTACTGATAATTTTTACAAAGTTCTAAAAACAAGAAATTTTTATTGGCTTGTTTTTAATCAGAATTAATGTGCAACTAATGAGTGGTAACAAATTGCTATATACTGCTATTTTTAACACCATTTCACCCTCTTTACGTCATTACATGTAGAAAGATTGTCATGTTTCCTGACTTTCTGTGTTTCTGAGTTTCATAAGCAATTTAAATAAGACAGAAAATGACATTGCATATGATTTGAAGAAGTAATATAAAGTTATAATAACATCTAAAAATGAAGAGAAGGCTACTCACTTGGCAGAAAAGTATGAATAAAACAGTATTTCCAGTTTAGAAATAATCCAGTAATAATCAGTTTTAAATAGCACCCATTTCATTATTGTGTTGTTTTACATTTCACTGACAAATGGTCATCAGCTACTGATCTAATAGGTGTGTTTCTGTAACTCAAATTTCTTATAAGACAACCTTTTTTAGATCGACTCAGAATTTAATTGGCCCAACCAGGCTCGAAAATCATGATATGCAGCATGGAATGAAGGTTTCAGCTGTTAACAGAAGCTTGGTGAGTATTAGAGGCTCTACAAAGCAGAATCTTTTTTGGTTTTGTGGTATCCCCAGTGACCCTCAAGTGAATTTGGGGGATGTAGCAACTGAACTTCAGCTTCTGTCATTGTTCTTAGATCATATTGTCATGGATAATCTTATGACAGAAACAAATCAATATGCAGCCCTGCAGATCACTAAGAGAACAATCATGACAAAGACAACAACATTTTCAATGTTGGCACCCATCAATCAGAATGAGATGTATACATTTTTGTGTGTGCTAATTATTATCAGTATAAAAATAGTTCACAGCATTCCAGACTACTGGCCTGCAAGCAGACGGTTCAAAAAGTCATGGTATGCCCAGATGTTCTCTAAGCTACGATTTCAGCTTCTCTTCTACAGTATATTGCATATGTGTGAATTGGATGCATAGGATAAGGCTAAAATTTAGTTATTCCCCAACCATCCACTGGTTATGTCCAGGATGTCTTATTACCGAGGCGAACTATCAGCATTGACTAGATGGTGTCTAGGTTCAAGGAGAGATTCATTCACAAACTGTATAATACAATGAAGCCAAAAAGAAACAATATAAAAACATTCAGACTCTGTCACTTCAACACTAGGCACATTTACAACACACTCATCTACTTTGACAGAAATACATATTATGTCCCTGTAGTGGACTATGAAGACTTACAATCTGTCAAAGTATTTAAACCATTTATAGAGCCACTCATACAAATATGAGACAACTTATATGTGAGCAGATGTTACTTTTCAACAGTATTTATCAGCCGCCTCCCTCAAAACAAACACTACAATACAAACTCAACTCCAACCCCTACAGTTTCCTTCCACAGCTCAAGAGCATTGTGTTGAATCATCAAGAAAGTCACCAATTCTATCATAAGGAAAAACATGTGTGAAATGGCAAGACAAGAAGAATAAGAAATTGAGTCTTAGTTTCCACCAATTGTGAGGTGAGCAATGTGGATGTGGTCACAAAACATACTGTCATTCATCACTACAAACTCAACATGAAAAGTTATGAATGTGAAGATAAAATAATCTCACATGACTTCATGCATGACCAGAAAACAAGGAAATGGTGTAAGAAGGTGTTTGTTTTGAGAGTGGAGGTTATGCTAGTGAACTACCACATCTGAAAACCACAATTGTCTAGTCAGGAAAAAAGAAACAAGATTGCTCTTCCCATATTTCAAGTTGCAACTTATTGAGTAGCTGTGTATTCTGCAGTCAATTTCACTTCTCATGATATTTTCATTTGAAGATCAGTGGTAAAACTGGAAGGCTCACTCACTGAGCTGCAAAATGGAAATAATCAACTCATTTCAATGAAGCAGTAGTTCAATGTGTAAACTGCAGAATACCAATGAATGGAGGATACCTAAGTTATTGTTGCAATGGATGCTCCTCTAACTTGATCAAAGAATGTCTTCTACCTCTATCACATTATATTCTAATTTAACCATGAAAAATGATAGAAAAAATATTGAAACTTAACATAGCTGTAACTTTTTGTGATTTTCCTTTATACACTGTTTTACAAGTACTTGTGAATATTTAGTTTTTTTATTTCCTTGTGCTTAAACTGTCATTGCTTTTCTTAAAAACATTTGTGTTTTTAAACACATTAAAAACAATTTAATTTGGATGTTAGCATTCAGAATTTAAAAAAGATAGGTTAAGTCAAAATTTCTAAAAAATAGTTTGACATGCAATTTTAGCAATTCATGTTTATTTTAACTTCCCTTCAAGCCTCCCATATTTTATAAATTTAGCATTAAGATTTGTATATGCATTATCCAATTATCTTAAAAACAGTATATCGGAAGACACGTTTTGTGATACCTATAGCAAACAGCATTAACGCACTACCTTTGTATGACAAAATGATAATGTCTTAAAACAGTTGCGGTCAGATCTCAGTAATATACATTGCATGGAAAGTGTTAATAACATGAAAAGAAAGTCAAACATTAGTATTTAAATTGTCAGAAGAAAAGATGCATTGTAAAAATGTAACCTTCTAAACAAATATTACTAGAAGTTTTACTTTTTGCACTAGTCATAACCAATTATGCATCACTCATACCATGTAAATACAAAGGGTTGTCAAGTGATAATGCAGCATCTTGAAGCTTCATTGGCTGCAAAAGAAATTTTTAATATGTGTTCAACAACAATTAATCTACCAATGTTAGACAGTTTGTGAATGAAGAAAATGTAGAAATAAAATCAATGAAGTAGATCATATTTTCATACAGAACAACTTTTTCTAGTATCTAGGTCATTATTGTGCTTGATTCTCAGTCCATACTTCAGACAGTCCATAATGGCATGTTGTGATGTGAGTGGATGTTGTTTAACAAGGTTTCTAACCTCTGGTGGCTCAAGTGGATATACTACATCTTTTGTTTGCTCAATGTCCATCATTTACATAAGAACATGTCAATTGATGTTGAATCTATATTGTATTTTAAGGAGTGAAATCCCACACTGAACAAACGGGACTGAATGTATAAGGGGCAAATTAAGGAATGTTTTAACCAGGAAGCCACTAGAACCATTAATATACATACTCTTGGACACCTGTTGTGAGAGACTGAGTCCTATGAGTCTTTCGGAGTGATAAAAGGTAGATTTAGTAACCAATAACAAATAGTAATTTTATTTTAAATGTACAAGTAAGGAAACTTGGAACTGATATTAAGTGTGAACAATTTTGCATCTTGTGAAATTATTTTGCTTATATTTTCTTCTTCATCCTTTTAATGTAGGTTGTACATGCTGAACAAACAGGCACAGCATACAGTTTACACATTTCCCATGTAAACTCAAGATGGTTATGTTTTTATAACAATTTTTCTTAGGTTTCCAGATTTTGTTGTAGATTTCCACTTCAGATCACTATGGGATAATAGGGGTAACTCATACAAAAATATACAGTAAATGGCCTATAATATAAGACCATCATCAGGTACCATTCTGTCTCTGGTGTTTGCTATCATGTCAGATGTTGACGCTCTTCTGTGCCATGACGTCAGGCTATCCAAAATTTTCTCTCTCTGTCTTCCTCTGTCTTGTCTCTCCTGAATTTACCAGTTGTTGCAATGTGTTCTTAACCTCCCTTTCTCATCACATGCCCGAAAAATGATGACTGCTCTTTCTTATATTGATGATAAGCTTTATCTGTGTCTTGACCTCATTCAGCACCTCCACATTAGTCATTTTAGCAGTCCATGGGATTCTCATCAATCTTCTGTAAAACCATATCTCTGTGACCCTAAGAAATATTTTGATCTGTTTGTTTATTGTCCATGACTCACAACCGTATGTTAGTATTGGTTCTATGTAGCACTGATTGACTCTCATTCTGATTATTACATATAATGCTTCTAATTCTCTGGAACTCTGCTTTGGCCTGCCTTATTCTGCTCTTTATTTCTGAACTGCATCTGCCATTTGATGTTACCAGGTCTCTGAGGTATTGCTTAACTTGTCTTAGCTCCATCCCATTTACTGTAATGGTGCATTTTGTCGAGTCCGCTTTTTATATGATCATTACTTCTGTCTTCTTAACTGATTCCATACCGTGGAACACTCAAGTGTAACTATTTCTTATCTGCCTGGACCAAGCATCGCTCAAAAGACGATTACCATTTTGTTGAGTTTTCATTATTTTTTGTTCCGATTGAAGATTTATATTAACAGAAAACTACTTAGAAGTGATGTGTAAATGATAATGAATACATAGCAGCATGGTTTATGTTAGAATTCGAATTGAAACAAAGTTTATCAATCATTTTAGGATACCTAGTGACCGTAAAAAACTAGCAATTTTATGAATGTTCATGATGCTACTTTGTGAACAGTTAATAAACCTTACACTCCTTCACTATTTTCTTAACGTTTGTGTATTCATAAATGGATTACATATATAAAGAGAGCAGTTAGACTGATTTATTCTACATAATGTTCATCAAGGCCCTTGAAAAGTTGGATTTTCATTCTCACAATTTAAATTAGTTTTTTTTAGTACATGCTAATATTTTTCAAGCATAGTCAACACATTATATTTTTGGACACAATAAATATTTTGTGAAAGTACATTCATTTATCTTTAATTTGATATATAAGAAGTTAAACTTTAAATCCTATTTAGAAACAATATTTTAGTTTAGCTAAAGCATGTGTGCAATATTTTGGAAACTAAAAAAAATAATTCCGTCCAGAGACGAAAAAAACCCGGTAGTGAATCAGTTAATATTCAAACTTAGTCCTTTTTTGTTACTTTTTGTCACAACCTTATCAACTAGTTTCTGGAGCTCTTTTTCATTTCTTGCTATTAACTCTTTCCATGCGGAATTATATTCCTCAATTTTTAAGCAGTTAATTCAAGGAAGGTAAAAACAAAATTGTACACAAAAAAAACGATCCCAACTACTCGTCAATAAATAAACATATATATATATATTATATACTAAATTGAAGAAAACTGGACAACCTAATAGAATAACAAGGTTGAAAAGTAGTATAAGTAAAACAGTAGAAGTAAAACTAGAAAGACTTCTTGTAAGGGAAGCAGCTCTATGGTGCAGTGTGCTGCTAATAGAGTGCAACGGACTTCCGCAGTGGCGCAGTGTGGCTTAAAGCATGGAAAGAGTTAAGACGGCATCATCAGTGTATCTCAAGTTATTTATGTTATGTCCTCCTTCAGCTATTCCAGCAAAATCCTTTATAGACCTATAGGCTTTCAAGACCTAATATAAGACCAGCATTGTCCTATTTCATGAAATGGACTATCCTGCAGAATGATAAAGAAAACGGTCAGAAACTAGGAAATATGGAAGATAACTGTTAAGACCCTATGCTCCATGAGGAGTAGAGAGGAATAAATAGTAACTGACTTATATTTGCACTTGACTTTTGAGTGACTTACTGAATGAGTGACACTACTGATGTGTTAACCATTTACATGTGCAATTTTTTGTTTTGTAATGCAAACTTTTAACCAAAAAAGCAACTAAAATGCAGAAAATCATTTTAACATCCTCATAGCATCAATTTTGGTTAAGATATATACAGTTTGGGGGAATCGTTTAGGGAGTCTATTTTGATACCTATATAAATGACTTGAAAATATTGCTTGCTAAACTTTCTATTCTATATTTCATCTTAAATTGATGCCATGTGGCTGTGAAAGATTAATTACTGTTTTTTTTAGTTATTTTTCTCACTGTAAAACGTTTTTACTACAAAATATATGTTTCTTACTGAATTTGTATTTTTTCATTAAAAGAAGTCTATAACATCTGATTCCTATAAATCTGAGAGGATGCTGTGAATACTAGGATAAATACAGAAAGAAAGACAAAGAGGCGGGTGTTCTTTTTAGTCACAGATGCAGTAAAATCAATTGAACCAATGAATCAACCAAAATTATTTAATTAGGATTGCAATGTTGTAATCAGATATAAAACATGATGGAAAAGTAAAACAAAATTCCGCTTGATCAAAACCCTTTAGCATTGCAGATGTGATCAAAATCCATGTCGATATTATAGGATTTGTGTATGTGATGAGAATAATCATGCCAAAGAAGCAAGAGCTAGACTTGACAAGATTTTTAAAAAGTTCACTAAGGAGTGAAGAGGACAATAGAACCAAGATGTGACACATGGTGTCAAAGCAGGAGCATTAATTTTTTGAACAACAACAATGCATAACTATGTGGACTTGTTACTTGAATATTTAGGTACATAAATGGGTTGACATATTTTGTTACACATAAACCATATTCATTTGTTAAATGCTCATACTTACAGTCCCATTTTGATATTTCCTATTTTCATGTTTCTCAAATGATGGGGGTTGAATTTCATGAAAAATCTGCACATGAAAGTAAGCAAATATGAGAAAGAGAATTTTATTGTTTTTATGATGTTAACAAAAGTAGTTGAATAATTTGCACATTTTCTCATACATTTTTTAGTACAGTCCTTCTGGAGAAATATAATATTCCCAGATGTGGTTCTATTGTTTGCAGAAAGTGTTTGAGGTGATTTCTTGATCACAACAGCTACCTTCTGAATGCTAGCAAGCAAGTCACTAGCTAGAAGTGAGGATTGTATAAACTGAACTAATCTGGTGGGGATAGGAGCATTGAGGATCATGAACTTGTGATGAGCACATTGGATTAATCACATGTTGATCTCACTGTTCAAAAAGATTGACATTCAGAAATATTGACTTTCGGACAGTCATGTGGGGAATGATTGACAGCTGTGTAACTAACATGTTTTAAATCTGTACAAAACCTGCCTGCCCAGCGTGTTTGTAGCACATTGGACTGCGGGTGACTAGCCCTCTGTGAGTGTGGGTTCAATTCCACGGACTGGCAGAAAAAGCTACAGGTTCCCCAGATTCACGGTGCTCTTGGCACCGAACCGAAGGTTACGATGTCCATGGCACCGAGCCGAAGAGCTGAAAGCTCAAGTGCTTCTGGATCAAAAAAAAAAAAAAATCTGCACAACATTCTCTATCAGTGTTATTGGCTTCTATAAATTGTGTGCAAGAAGATATTAAAAGTATAATAGATACATAGTCAGCTTGCATCATATGTTTAATGTGGTTTTCTTATAAAGTTGATTCATGTATATATCATAAGAATTTAACAATAACATTAGAATATGCAAGTAATTCAATATGAAATAAAGAATTAACCCTTTCGCTGCTACATACTTTCCGAAGGCTGAGCTAAAAATAGCTATTCTTTGTTTCTAGGTCACAAACGTGAATGTACGCCTATAGCAGTGACAGTAGCAATGTATAACGTGTTAACACGTCTTTAGCCCACAGAGGAGAGATAATTACAGACATGTTAATGAGTCTTTAGAAGTGAATGGGAAAAACGTATATATACGTCCTTAGCAGCTAAAGGGTTAAATACAAAGTACACAATGCTGAGGAAATACAAAAACAATTGGAAAGTAAAACAAATCAGAATGATATGAGTGCTAGAATAGATGAACTAGACAGGAATAAAAAGTTTTAAAAAGACTTACAAATACATGGAAATAATAATGTCACTACATTATGTTTTACACTGTAAACATGCTGTAACATTTTTCAAAAAGACATAAACCTACCTGACTACTGCCATAATCATAAACTGGGTTTGTCAAACCACCATCTTCATCTGGAGTGGTTTCTTGACCAAACTTTGGGAAACTAATCTTGTTACTGTAAACACAAGAGATCAAATGTTATTATTTTCAGTTTTTTAACTTTAGTTATTTTCTTACTAGTTATGATATTTATTTGATGATCATCTTTTCAAAGTAAGAAGTTTGACAAAATTTTATTCCTATTTTTCATAAAAGAGATCAAAGTTGATACCAAATTATGCAAAAAAATATTCACTTTATGGATGGTCAAGTTTTAGAGACTTGTAAAAGAAAATATTGTCTTCTTCGTTTGAACTTTATCAGCCACTTGTTAAACCCATCTCTGTGGTTCTGTGTGATTTGCACCTTAAAGAGTGAGTTTGTTGAGCCAGTAAGGGGCCTACAGACCAGTAGGTCAGTATACCCAGTTTCTACATGTATTTTTATTTTGGTCCTTGAAAAATACCTGAATTAGGAGTCCATCCCCTAGACAAGTCAGAGCCCCTTTAGTCTTGGACCTTGCAATCAAATTTTTGCAGCCTACAACACTGGGAGGTGGGGTTGGCTCGTGTTTTCTATGGCTCATAAAGAAGCTACTGGTTTTCACTTTTTGACCTTCCTAAAGGAGAGTAGTTGACCGTAACTCTGCTTAATGCAAAGCCAGGTGCAGAAAACACCTTGTGGTCCAGAAGAGAGTATAACAACACTCAATACTGCTGGAAATTAAATAGATGCAGGAACGATGAGTTTGCACACTCACAGGGACTAATCTGAAAATATAATGAAAACTCTGGACTCTTGACAATGGACAAGAATGATTGGGAGAACAAAAAAAGCTGATGAAAAACAGCAAAAGAGTTCAGAGAAACTGAGGCTTCTTGAATGAAATTCAAGAAGATGTTCCAAACTATAAATGTGTAGAGACTGACAGTTAACAGCCCTATGTTCCACTGAGGACAATACAGAATAAGTCAAGAAAGTAAAACTATAATATACATTTTATATATTAACATTTTACAGGATATGAATAATTGTATGACAGCTACTAAAACTACTAATTTGATCTAACCAAGCAAATCTGAATAACTGTGTTGTGTAGACTTAAATAAATAATGGCTTTAAATTGGAAATATTTGATTACAATGAAATAATAACAATTAACTTTCTTATTTTCTGCATATAATGTCATGCTATCATTCCAACTAAAGCATATATTCAATTTACTTTGGGTGAGAGGAAACATCCATTGAACTAGAATACTAATGATGTTGAGTGTGCTACAGTCTAGTGTGGCATGTTGTTGATGGCTCAAGCTGAGAGAACAATTAGCCAGGTGAACACAGTCACTGCTCTACCAAAAGGGGAAGAATGAATCCTGATAGATGGTAGTATGCCAACTACCAAAATATTAACATTACTCTTGAAAGGAAATGTAGACATTGGGGCAACATAAGGACTGAACTCACAATTAAGTAGCATATAACAGATAATGCAAGTGATGATGATGTTGCTGTTTATACCAATGGGTTTGTGCATCATAATGAGAAGTCAGGCTGTAGTTTGCTGTCTAGGCAAGGTTGTTGAAAAGTGAAGTGGAGAATACAGGACATCTACTTCCAGTATGATGATGGAGGTTGAGGCTGTTATTGCTGTCCTCCAGTAGATCTCTAGGAATTTGTTAACTGGGATTGTTGTTGTATCTGATCATCAGTCAATGCTTTGAAAAGGTCCAAAATGACAGGTTGTGGTATGAATCATTGTCATTTATAGAGGTTTCCAATCTTCAGAGACTTACATGGCTCTACTATCCTGGGCATATAGATGTGTGCAGCAATGAGAGAGTGAACAGGTTTGCTTCAACAACATTGACTATCAGCTCGATCCCCACCTAATTTGTAGCACCCAGTGCCACAGTCTGTTTCCAGGGCCTCCACATGGAGGTGGGGTAGCGTCTTGGCCAGTGCCAGCTCACTGACCCTGGTGCAGCATTGTCACTTAATTTTATTGCCTCTGTGGCCCCATTGAGGATAGATAAGTAGAATTTGTATATGTTTGATAAAGTCACCAATTTGATGAAAGTTAAAATAATCAGCTTAATAAATAACTATTGTTCCTTCAGCATTACAAGCATCCAACTGTTGAAAAAAGGGAAATTAGAAATATGATGCTCTTACAGATTTTCTACTTTCATATTCAAAATGCATTCTGAATACTTGGAATCACACAAAGAAATGAACAAATACATGATGGTCTTTGATGTACAACATGATTAAGATCAAACTTACAGTCTGTTGGTCTTTTTTAGGAAGATGAAGATACCAGCTACAATAACTACAGCAGCTAGTAGGCCTAATACTACACCCACTGGAGTCTTCCAGGAATCTAGGAAATAGTTAATAAAAAAGAAGCATATGTTTTTATTTTGTTTAAAGGCAGTTACAATAAACTATGTAATTTGATTGCTTGTTTCTCAGATCATTGAAGCAGACATTCCTGACAAATATATATTAAGGTAAATACAAGCTCATGCACAACATATTAAATGATCACTAATGTATCATATTCCATAAACAGTCAATATAAATTCAATGGAAATAGCAAATAAGAATAGTTCTTCTGTGTGAATACTAGACACCATTAAAAATAATATGACTACAAATATAGATATTACCATCACTTCCAGTTGATCTCTGTTCAGCAACTGTTGGTTTGGGGTTGCTGTTAGATGAATGTGAAAGTTCACTAGTTGAGGAAGTGCTTGTAACAGTGGTTGCGGTGGAGGAAGTGGCAGATGTGGTAATTGTGGATGTGGTGGTGGTAGAGGTGGTGGTGACTGTAGGTGCGATGGGGGTGGTGGGTGCAGTGGTAGTGGTGGGTGCAGTGGTGGTGGTGGGTGCAGTGGTGGTGGAAGAGGTGGTAGTGACTGTAGTTGATGCTGTTTGATTTGGTAGATAAGAACAGATAGCTCCATAGTAATTGTTGATACATCTGAAAGTGACAATATAAAATAGATAATAAAAATCGATAAAGAAATTAATTTTAATTTGCAGACAAGTGCATACACATGAAATACACATTCACATCATTTATAAGTTTTATATGTTATCCTTTCAAGCACAAGAAAGAGGGCAATTATGAGGCACAAACCTCAATTATTATCTCTTGAAAGTGATTACCCATATTAGTATTCATTTCCTTCTTACTTATCATCCAACATTGACACATAATAATATAATACACTGCAATGTATACTTTTATTGGTTGCATCCTCACTTTGTGTTCAGCAAGAAATTTGTAATAGAAATGGAAAAACTAGCTCAACCTGACCTAGGCATAACCTGTTTAGTGATCTAGAAGTTTGTCAAGAGTAGATATGTAAAGATGCAGGAAATATATAATAGAATCAAACATATTTGAAACATAATTAGCTAAATGGGCTGAATGCAAAATCCACAGAGTTAGAACTCTCCAAAGCAATTACCAAACTTTTAAACGGCAATGCATCAAGACTAGACAACATTCCTGTAGAAATTCTCAAATCTAACAAGGATGTCCTCCTACCACACCTCTACAATCACCATGTCCAGTGCCAGAGAGAAGGCAAAATTCTCAAGACAGGAGGGATGCAAAGATAGTGACACTCTAGAAAAATAAAGGGACTGTAAAACAACTATAAAGGCATCTTCCTTTTAAGTGTCACAGACAAGGCCTTTGCACAAGTCTTTTTAAAATAACTACAGAAACTGGCAGAGCATGTTCTCCCAGAGTCACAATGTGTATTCATAGCTGGATGGTCAACAACTAACATAATATTCACTCTTCGAGAAATGCAGAGAGCAGAGAAGGTCATTATTAATTGCTTTCATTGATCTGTCAAAGACATTTGACATGGTCAGCAGACCAAAACTTTATAAAATATTTATACATATTGGTTGTCCCCAAAATTGCTCCAACTGATCATCCTCTTACATGAATGCATGAAAGTCAGAATACAATTTTATGGCTGTACATCTGATAGCTTTGAGGTTAAGAGTGGAGTCAAAAGGTGCTGTGTCCTTGCCCTACTCACTTTGGCATCTACATTGCAGTTTTTTTATACCATGCCTTTAGGGATGCTGATGGCAATGTTTTCATCCACACTAGATCTGATGGTTCACTTTTCAGTTTGGCTTGCCAAGACAAAAATCACAGAAATCCTTCTCAAAGAAACTCCTTTTCATTTACAAGATTACCGTGCAATTCCTAATAATTAATTTATCCAGGGCATGCAACCTATTTTTTCTGATTATAAGTGTCACCAAGACTGGTTTTATGTCAAGGAAGTAACACATCATCAAATATCCCTATAAATGGTAACCATCTATCACCAGTTAGCAGTGCTTAGAGTGATTACACCCTATGATATTGAACAAAGGCTGCTGTTCTTTTTGTATTAGATACAGGTTCTCTTGGTTATCAATTATGAATTAGGCCTTCTAACAATCAGCAGATCTCAACTGGAGAGGTTGGATAGGGTGTAAAATGAAGCTAGAAAATAAGATTGTCCAAGTGAAGACATACTTACTTGTCTCTACCGATAGACACCATCTACTACACTGATGTCTGACAAAGGATAAAGAAAAATAATTAAAAAGGAGACCACATCAGCAATGGCTATGAATGAACTGACACTCTAGCAAAATTATTTAAGCATATGGAGGTGATACTCACTTTGGGCTGGAAATAATACTAAACAGCTGCAGATATATGGATAAAGGAACCTAATTGACAGACACTTGCCCAGATGACTTCATTTTTTATAGAAATGGTTTGCTGATTCAGTGAGAGTGATCCGGGAGACCTTATATTTCTCAGGTGAAAATAAGACAGTACAGGAGGAAAGATGAGCAGTCAATTCAAGTGCTTCATTCATGACAACAGACATAACTGCTCTCTGTGGGACAATTTCAAGGCAAGCTGGACAAAAAAGTGATCCATGCAATGATAGTAACAGACTCTATGAGCATGTATAAAAGGATCAATGCAGGCAAGAATTGAACTGAATAGGCAAAAAACATTCAGCACTCCTGCCACAAGAAACTGTCTTGACTTTTTATGCATGGGCATGCAGGGTGAATAGAAATGAAAGGACAGATGAGCTGGCTGAAACAGATTCATTGAAAATGAGAAAAGCATCGACAAGTATACATAAATTTGTTCTATTTCACATATGTCCAAGCAGAATCAGAGCCTGATTGAAATGGGATTTGAACACAGACAAGCATGTAGGTGCTGTCTGTGGGTTAGAGAGAAGATGTACTAAATAAAACCTCTTGGGCACAATGAGTATGGGAACATTGAGATGACTGCTGCATTGAAAAACAGCATGAGTCCAGTATATGAGGATGTTAATCAGAAGACCTGAATTGAGTTGTCAGTCTTATCAGGTGCTCTTAAATTTTGCCTGTAAAAAAATCACACTAACCTTTGTATTTTGAGCTAAATATGCATATTTGTGCTGAAAGCCATGATGACACAGCATATTCCCTATCTCCCATAGAACATATGGAAACAAACCATATTAACATGGCTCAACATATAAGAAACTAGTTCTCAAATTAAAGTTTGTTGTTAACACAGCTGAATGTACAAAGAAAATATTGTATAGGTGTCATCAAAGTGTTTTTAATGAGGTTTAAAAGAGTGCTAACAGGTTTTGTAAAACATACTTACTTGCATTGTCTGAGTCCATTTACTATCATACATGTGCCTCCATTCTGACAGTAATTAGCACAGCCTGCAAACAAATAGGTCATTACAAGAAATTATAATATTATAAATGTACATGGCTTGGCCATATTTGGCTTAAAAATGAGAGTTGTTGACTATAATCTGCAAGAACACTGTTGAACAAATTCAACGCAATGTGTGGAAACCTACAAATCTGAAGTGGTCAGACCTGATCAGATCAGATCTGGAGAAAACCATGGGGAGGCTGCGGTAAAACTTAATAAATTTGCGATTAAGGATAATTCAATAATAAAATATGACCCAGATTCATATCAATGCTTACAAAGATATATATTTCTATTGTCAGTTTGTTATACTGTTTGAAACAGCAAGAGTGTTTTAACACCACAGATGCATGTTTTAACACATGAACAAACACACACACACACCCCAAAATATATGCATACATGTTTATAACCAATTACATCTTTGGAAAATATATATACAGTATTGAACAAAACAGTATGACTTACAAGATTGTGTTTAAAAAAAACAATCAGATCTATGAATTAACTATTATATCAACTTATGTTCATGATTTGCACTTAAACTTATAGAACTAACTAAATATAACTCTTGGTATACTATTAGAATTTACTTTAGTGGAGTAGGTTCTCTTACTTTGTGTGACAGTAGACTGAGTCGTTGCTGAAACTGTTGCTGGGAGATCACCTTGTCTTGCTGAGTTTGGATAAGCTGAAATAAATACAATAACATTTTATATCAGTTCAATCATTTTATACATTTCAGTCACTCCATGTAATATCATTATCCTGTGTCTGTTTCTCATGCTTCAGTCTCTCTTTTGATCAACTTCTAATATGTTACAAGTATTATGAAATATAGGCTACTTAGACTACACAGAAATTCACAGAACAATCTTACTTGTGCATGATGAATTCTGTGAAACTATGTCATCAAGGGCTATCATCCCATCTGTTCTACTTGCCACCACAGCTTCAAACATGACCTGAACAAAGTGTTTGAAAGTGTGAACAAAACATGCGTTACATTTTACAAATAGTTAACATTTACAACAATAATATACCTGATGCAATTACAAGAAATATGCTTACAAAAAATCTCTTCCTAACATGAGAGCAAATTATATTAGCAACAAAATTGTGCACATATTTAATTTTTGGAATGTGTACATTTTTTCATAATACTTATTTGTCCCTTTCTCCCTCATGCCAAATAATCCTCATCATTCATTTTTCTTATGTTCCACAAACACAATATAATTTCAGAGAAAGTTACCTGAAATCTATCACTGGGTGAACTAATTCCTAGACGACCAAGATTCCAGTTGTTCTTTTGATCTTTCAAAGACCACATCAATGTTTTTGTCTTGTTGTCTGGTAGATACAAATAAGCATTTAGAGTACCTGGATCCTGACCGGTCAAATAGTAGTAGAAACTGAAACACCATGAACTTTCAGGATCATGGATTGGGGTCAAGAGGAAGGCATTGTTACCGGAGCTTTGTTGATAATCCAGAGCTAGAGCAAAATGACCTGTAATAAATAGTTGGTAGTCAATTAATTCTAAACTGCTATCTGAATAACAATTAATGTTATTTTAAGTTCAATATTCTAATATATTTGGAGTTATATTAACCTTTTCAGCCTTCTGAGCTGATATACTGGCTCACAGTATATTTTTTAATGATGCAATGATATCATACAGGCTAATTTAGCATATATTGCAAAGTAAATGTGTTCAGAGGTAAAATAAATTATGGAGTGAAAGGGTTATGCTTGTTTAAATATAGGAGATAATTATAGTAAAAACATATTAGTGTATTGTGTGGGGGCACTTATTTATAAAACAGTAAGCTTCATAATAAGGTACATCATTTTGTCCATGTTTTGTTTCCTGACTATTTGGATTTTGTAACTCTTTGTTTACTTTCTCTCACCTGTAGGATTATTCAGAGTATGATCATTAAATGGAATTGTGACACCCACAAGATAAGTGTTACTTGAGGCAACAATCCAGTCAAATTTGTCAGTACCATCCTTCACATTAGTATATAGGTCTAATCCATTTTCAAAGTCATTGCTTCCTGTAAGTATACATATATTTATTGATTGTGAACAGATTATTGGCGAAACACGTAAAAGAAAAGTACTGTAGTTTTACAAAATACAATAACAATACACAGCAACGTTTAGACCATAAAAGACTTTTATCAAGCAACAAATACAACAGAAGTGAAGCCAATCAAGATAGTATTGTAAATATTTACTTATCCTAAATACCCCTCAGTTTATTTATAAATATTAGATTACAATACTAGATAAAAGATTACAATTACAAACTAAAATATCCATAAATCAGGACATCTATTGGTAAAAATGCTTACATTTCACATACCAAATTAATATCTATTACTTGCAGTTTATCTTAATCCACAAATTCCCATTTCTTATTTGGTTACCTCTGAATGGACATTCTCCTTCGCTAAATGTGATGTCATCAACAGCAATATCACCACGATAGCCACTGCCAATAATACCTTTAAAAGCAACCTAGAATAAAGAATATATTGATAACTTTTAAACCATCATTACTTTTTAATATGAAGAGAAATTCATTTGTTTATACTAGTGAGTTTGTTTTACACAAAAATTAACAACTCAGTTTTCAAAAACAATAATAATATATCTGAATAATACATAATAGGCAAATACTAATATAACATAATCTCATCCAAATATTGTTATGCTTTGTGCTCTATATTCAATTAGCACTTTTTAGAACTGGCAATTAGTAGTTTGAGACACATCTTAAAATACTTCTTCTTCACACATTAACTACTAAATTCACAAATAAATTGATGTCAAATTAATTTCTGATTACTTTTTCCTTTCAACCACATATACTAATTAAGTTATAGTGT
The DNA here is from genome assembly GCA_020796225.1 of Arion vulgaris. Taxonomy (NCBI): domain Eukaryota; kingdom Metazoa; phylum Mollusca; class Gastropoda; order Stylommatophora; family Arionidae; genus Arion; species Arion vulgaris. Next base: position 22,438,947 of record CM036761.1, on the reverse strand, counting down.
TTTAAATATTATTAGTTATTGACATGAGAATCAAACATGTTATGTTGTCAATGAATGTCATAAGACAAATGAATTTTACGTCAGGTGACCACAATTAAATCACTACCAATAACGGAAGAGTGGATCTCAGTTGATTGAAATATGACATACTTCCAGAGCTTTACTACTCTTGGAAGACAATGTTGAGATATGGGTAATTGAAAAGCGGACCCTGTAATTAAGCAGCTGATAGCAGACAATGCTGGAAATAATAATACTCTACATAACGATGGGGATGTGCATCGCTATGAGAACACAAATTGGGATTTTCTTTCAAACAAACTTAGTAGGGTCCTGACTATAGTACTCATCATCATCAAATAGATTGTCCTCAGCAGAACTTTGCCACCTTAACAGTCCTTCGGATTTTCTATCTCTCATAGGCCAGATGTCCTGCCTCTGCAGCGGTCATGCTGAAATCATCAGTTACATCCTGAATCCATCTTGTCCTTAGTCTTCCTCTTCTCTTTGCCATGATGGTCTTCTTCAGCCCATTTGTGTCTATTTATATGTCCAAAATACTTTAATTTTCTCATTCTTATTTGTAGCATCAGCCAATTTTCTTTGATTTTGAATTCTTTTTGGATAGATCTATTTGTTCTCTAATGTACTACTGTCCTCTAATGATACTATCAATTTAGTAAGATGATTATTGTGTCCATGGTTTTAAAGGTTCAAAATGGCAGAATGGTTTGAATGATTTCCTACTCTACTCTTAGATGCTTTGAGGTGTTGGATTTATAATAATGTTTTTGTAACTTTGTTATTGAATATTTTTTTAACTGTTGCTGTTGGTGTTATCAAGAAAGTTGTCAGATGATTCATGGAATAGTCTCCTGAAAATTATAATTAACTTGAAACTTTACTATGAAGCAAAACATAATACATACATTTGGGCTGTGGCCAAATTGGTTTTAATTCTATAATGCTTTGAGCAGTTCCTGATAAATTACTGTTCTAACTAGTTTTAAATATGAATCACAATCTTACATGATAAAGCTGGTTTGGGTAGGAAACTGTTACTTCTGAAAGCAGCCAGTCAGCAGATTGGTGCCCAGCAAGAGACCATATTGTTTGGAAAGCAGACATTGTTGTATTTCCAGTCATGACACCAAACTGTAGTTGACCTATATCTGCTCCATTCATACTGAACCAGAATCTAACACATTGAGGTGTAGTGCTGGTGAGAGTTGGACTGATTAGGTAAGCAAAATCTCCTTGTACACGAGGTGAACTTGCATCCACATGATAGTACTGACCTGAAAATATTCAAAACATTCACATAATATGCAATTTTAACACTGAATAAACAATACATAAAGTATGTCTTTCACTCCAAAATAAGAATCCTTAATGAAAACATGAAGCACAACAAATATTTATCAAGAATGTTTATGTCATATGTCCCATGGAATTTATAGAAAAGTGTAGTGTTTTACATTGCTTTCTAAAAGTCCCATAAATTTTTAAATTTTCATACATATACTCTTTCATCTTCTTATATTTCTATGTTCACTTTCAGATATCAATAAAATAGATATGACGAATATACACATAAATCTGATTTTAGTTTTGCATGAGATGTTTTTACATTTCAAAAGAAGCTTTAGATGAACCTTAAGGTTTTCATGACATTATCCTGCATTGGCATTTGATGAGGTGGTGGTGAACAGTTTCATGATGATGTGGACACATCTGTGTGTTGTTGTTGAATTTTGTTCACATAATTATTCAGGGATATGTGTTGGGTTCTGAGTCAAAAAATGGTGCTCTGATCTATCCTTGCAAGGTGGTTGATGATATAATTGAAATTTGGGTTAGTCATATCTCTGTAGACTTCTCTTCAAGCTTCTCTTATGGCCCATCTGTACTGCCAATTTTCTTTGGTTTTTTTTTGTGGTGTCAGCTAGTCGATCTATACCATGTGAAAATTTGATTATATAAATATCATTTTCCCGATGATGACTATATTCTCCAAGTAGATCTAAAAAAGGATTTAAAAGTGAAGGATTTACTCCCTTGCCCAGATTTTCCCATATGACACCATCCCTATCTACCGAAATGGCACGTCATCTCGCCCGTCTGGTGCTGAGGCCGTAAGGAAGCAAAGAATAGTACCACTGCAACCTACAATGCATATTGTAAAAGGTGACTGATGTAGGCCCTGTGGATGCTAAAAAGCAGCGCAGAAATCAGATGCATTGGCCTACTTGTGGGCGCATAACTGGCACAATGTACAATTGCTCTTAGGCTCAGATCACATACAAATCACACAGAGTGGTTGACATGTGGTCGATGTGGAGCATTCGAAGAAGAACAAGAAGTAGGCACGCTATCTAACAAGCATGTTGCACATTGCATAAACTCTGTAGCTCTAGCAGCAATCCTAGGGATCTCATGAAATAATTGTACTTGCAACTTGATTTGGATTCAAAGGCACAACCTTCAGAACGACCGATAAATGTCTTTATCACATCGCATTAGAGATCCTCATCCAAAAAGATTAGAATAGATCTACAGATGTCAATTTGCAATAAGATTTTTTATTTGCTAAATTTCAGCAGTGCACATCTTTGTCGCTAGTGAAAGAATGAAATGAATTGATGAAAGCTTAACAGAAGCTAGAAAGTTCATACACCAACAGAAGACATTTGCCACGTTGTGAACAATTATAATAAAGAAATTCTCTCTTTTCTTCCACCTACCATAAAGAGTTCCCAGTGTATGATCATTATTAGGGCCTGTATACCAAGATGTAGTTGCACCATTTCTCTTTTCCCAGTCAAATGTATCTATTGTTGAGCTAACTTGTGTCCAGCCACAATCACCATAATCAAAAGTACAGTTAGGACCATCTGAAAAGAAATTCAATAGCTGAACAATCGGAATCACTAGGGACTAGGACAAACTAAGTAATATAAATTTAACATTAGTTTTACACATACAAAAATAGTTGTGAATTCGTTTCATTTTCCATGTCATCATAAAGCGTGTACACCTTGCTGAGTCTGAGATGGCTGGGACACTTGTGCCATATGAGAAATGTTAGAATCCCAAAAGAATATTCCACATGGCCAACTCATAGCTAATACTATATAGCAAGGCTGCCCATTACTATGCTTCACTAAACACCTGCAAGTGTGATCTAAGTTCATGCAGCATAGATAAAGAAAATTGGGAGCATTTGGGACAAAGACAGATAAGTATGGCAAGCGGCAGTGAGGCATCGCTCAAGAAGAAAAGAAAGAAAAAACCATCACATATGGAAGCAAAAGAGAGTGAAGAGGACAGAGAGACCATCATATGTATCAGCTTCAGTTTCGCCTGCAGTAACTGTGGCAAGGATTGCCACTACAGAATAGGCCATTACAGCAACAATAAACATTGTGAATCAGCACAGAACAAACTATGTGATGCAAAACCTATTGTCTCCCAAGAAAAAGAGGCCAATGAAGATTTCCATGCATTTTGTTTAAAATCTAGTCCTCTCATACCATAATAAGTTACATAGAACCTGCAAGCAATTTCTCCATACCACTCTATAGTGGTCAAAGTGGTCAATCTCTTCTATATTTCAAGTCCAATATTCCTCTCCTTTATCAGTAAAGTTTTTATTGAATATAATAATAATATAATAATAATAATTCCTCTCGTACTGTTATACATTACATAGGACCTGCAAGTAATTTCTCCATACCGCTCTATCCTGGGCAACTCGCTCAATCTCATCCATGGAACTGAGACTGATTTTCTTGCCTCTCTCAACAAAGTTCGTTTCAGGGTCTCCTTAGGTTGACCTCTCTTTCTTGACCCTTTGCATCCCACTTCAATGCCTGCTTTGATATTCGTTGATCATTTCTCCTCAAGGTGTGCCCAACATATCTCCATCTTCTCTTTCTTTAAAAATTGTCACTAGTGGTTGATCAGACATGTCTCTGATTTCATCACTTCTTCTGAATTTGTTATATTTTATATTCATTATTTTTCGCAGACATCTATTTTGAAATGCATTCAACTTGCTTTCTTTATCTTTAGTCATTAGCCATATAAAAATACATGGAGAATTACTACATCAAGTAAAAAGCTTCTCATATCTCGGTCAGATGATAACAGATGATGGCAGATGTATAACAGAAATTAAAAGAGAATAGGAATGGCCAAGGATATTTCAATAGTATGAGAAAGTTACTGACATCCAAACAAATCACAAACAGGCTAAAAATTAGAATGATCAAATGCTATATATATCCTATATTAATGTATGGCTCGAAACATGGACAATGAACAAGCAGTTAGAAGACAGAATTGATGCATTTGAGATGTGGATATATAGAAGAATAGGCAGAGTTTCATGGACAGAAAAACAGACAAATAAACAAGTTTTAGGAAAACTAGGCATGAAGAAACAATTATTAAGAGAAATAAAATTCAGACAAGTAAAGTATTTTGGGCACATAAAAAGGTATGACACCATGATAAAACATTTACTAGAGGGGAAAGTTGAGGGAGAAGAGCAAGAGGAAGACCGAGAGATAAGTGGGAGGGAAACTTTAGGAAATGGACAGGTTACAGTCTGCAGTGTGCAACACCAAGGCGAAAGACAGAGGATGCTGAGATTCATTGCAGCCAACCTTCGATGTGGAGACGGCACCTGATGATGATGATGAGTCATTTTCCAAATATTGTTATATTGTTGAATATAATAAACTAAAATGATATCAGTAAAAAAAATGCATACTTTATTCTATTTCATGAGCTACATACAATTATTTGAATTGTCTGAAACAAAACACACAAAAAACAACAAAGGAATTAAACATTTTCCAAAACAAAACATCACAACATGAATTTATCTAGATGAAGATGTAGTTATATATATTTAACATGAATTTATTATTATATAGATGTTGAAATGTTTTTCAAAATTGAACACAAATGTTTTTTGTACTAACTCTGATTTGGACATTTGGAACTGGGCAGGACTGTTATGTCATCAATGGCAATATCACCCAGATAGTTGACACCTCTGACACCCTCAATGATGAAAGTAGTATCACTGCTAATGTAGCTCATGACTTGAACTTCTAATAGCTGCCACGTATTACCATAGTTACCACTCTTGGATACATATTTAGTTGTGGTGCTGGTAGAGCTCTGAAAAATTATCAAATTATAAATTAATTCATATACAAATTGTTTAAATTATTTAAGTTGTGTAAAATTAGCATTTAACATAGACAAGGACTACCAGTTATCAGTTATATGAGGACTTTCATCATAGCACTCCGGTCGTGTCCATAGGTGCTCCGATCTCCGCCTAAGCAAATCCAGCAGTGTCCAGCAGCCCAACACTTCAGTTCAATGTTGATTAATCAATCTCTTTGTATATTTAGTATGTCATTCTTTTCTGTTGACAATAACTACAAACTCCACTACTCTCTTCTACAACCTAAATGTATAAAAGCAGTAGAGATTCTAGCTCTGTACTACACAACAGTTGTAGTAAAAACCAAAACAAAAGATGTACATATTTTAAGACAGGAGCAATCTAATGATGGAATGTACTAAATTGTCCTTTACTTGACACAGTAGCACAATAATTGTAGAATGAAGAGAACTACTCATATGACATAACATATTATTCGAAAAGTAAATCGCATTTTCCTCTAGATTCAGAGTTAAGATAAAGCTAAATACTCAAATCAGAGACAATAAAATGGTTACTGAGAGAAATTACAAAGAGAAAGAGACTACCAAATTAACCAATTATTCTCTATATTGATTATCACGCACAACTTGAATAACATATAGTCTTATAAATTCTTAAATACCTATAAATATTTATCGAATATTCACATTCCACAACCAGTTATTTACATTTTTAAAGAAATATTAGCTGTACTTACAGATCTAATATAAACATTCAATGAGCCCACATGAGGACCATACATGAAGTAATAGAATTGCAGACAGTTATATGTAGCTCCAGGCAGAGTTGGTGATACAAGCCAGGCTGTCATATTCTGAGGCTGGTTAGGGTTTGAGACATAAGTTGATGCAATATAGAGGTACCAGCCAGAGTCTGAGGAAAATGGGAAAACATAAATACCAAACAATTTGGGATTTATCATTAAGTATTACAAACCACATGAAATTACACAGATTCCTAACATAAAAATGCAGCCTTGTTGGATGCACTTTAAATGACTGCAATACAAGAGATCATTCTGAACATTAAGAATATAGAAAGGATATCATTGCAATGAGGGTTTCTGTAGCAGTTTGCTTTACATGACAAGACTGCTGGGTCTATAATCATCCGTTATTAGGCAAATTTTACTGCATAGTAGCAGGCATATGTTTGATTTTTCTGCCCACCCAATATGAAGTCTCAGATACTACACAGAATATTAACATGGAAAGTATTTTTTCTTCATTTATGTTATGCTTACTGGACAGTGTTGTATGGTCAGTGATAGGACCTGTGGCAGAGGAACCTTTTGGACCCTGAGCTCTAATCCAATCTAACTTGTCCAGGACCGTCTCTTGTTTCCAGCTGCACAGACCTTGTTCAAAGTTGCAGTCATATGATGAGTGTGACACTGAAGAAATAAACAGTTTTATCACATTGAATTACAATGGAGAGAATTGAATAACAAATTTCGTAATTGGATTAGGAAAATAATGACACTACAAAATGTATAGTCAGCATATGTAGCTGACCTGACAAGATGCTATGTGAATATATGGACACAAGGTAACATAAAAAAACTAAGTGCCATTCAACTATGAAAAAATTAGAATTTATTATAAAGTATTTTACAAAAATTATATTATATATACACAGCATAAAACTAATTGTCTACATAGTCGATGCCATTATTGAGGTGCTTATCATATCGGGACACAAATTTATAAAAGCAACTACTCTTACTTTGCGTGATAGTAGACTGAGCGGTTGCTGGGAGATCACCTTGTCTTGCTGAGTTTGGATAAGCTAAAATAAATACAATGAAATTTTATATCAGTTCAATCAAATTATACATTTCAGTCCCTGTATGCAATATCATTATCCTGTGTCTGTTTCTCATGCTTCAGTCTTTCTTTTGATCAACTTCTAATATGTTACAAGTATTATGAAATATAGGCTACTTAGACTACACAGCAATTCACAGAACAATCTTACTTGTGCATGATGAATTCTGTGAAACTATGTCATCAAGGGCTATCATCCCATCTGTTCTACTTGCCACCACAGCTTCAAACATGACCTGAACAAAGTGTTTGAAAGTGTGAACAAAACATGCGTTACATTTTACAAATAGTTAACATTTACAACAATAATATACCTGATGCCATTACAAGAAATATGCTTACAAAAAATCTCTTTCAAACATGAGAGCAAATTATATTAGCAACAAAATTGTGCACATATTTAATTTTTGGAATGTGTACATTTTTTCATAATACTTATTTGTCCCTTTATCTCTCATGCCAAATAATCCTCATCATTCATTTTTCTTATGTTCCACAAACACAATATAATTTCAGAGAAAGTTACCTGAAATCTATCACTGGGTGAACTAATTCCTAGACGACCAAGATTCCAGTTGTTCTTTTGATCTTTCAAAGACCACATCAATGTTTTTGTCTTGTTGTCTGGTAGATACAAATAAGCATTTAGAGTACCTGGATCCTGACCAGTCAAGTAGTAGTAGAAACTGAAACACCATGAACTTTCAGGATCATGGATTGGGGTCAAGAGGAAGGCATTGTTACCGGAGCTTTGTTGATAATCCAGAGCTAGAGCAAAATGACCTGTAATAAATAGTTGGTAGTCAATTAATTCTAAACTGCTATCTGAATAACAATTAATGTTATTTTAAGTTCAATATTCTAATATATTTGGAGTTATATTAACCTTTTCAGCCTTCTGAGCTGATATACTGGCTCACAGTATATTTTTAAATGATGCAATGATATCATACAGACTCATTTAGCATATATTGCAAAGTAAATGCGTTCAGAGGTAAAATAAATTATGGAGTGAAAGGGTTATGCTTGTTTAAATATAGGAGATAATTATAGTAAAAACATATTAGTGTATTGTGTGGGGGTACTTATTTATAAAACAGTAAGCTTCATAATAAGGTACATGATTTTGTCCATGTTTTGTTTCCTGACTATTTGGATTTTGTAACTCTTTGTTTACTTTCTCTCACCTGTAGGATTATTCAGAGTATGATCATTAAATGGAATTGTGATGCCCACAAGATAAGTGTTACTTGAGGCAACAATCCAGTCAAATTTGTCAGTACCATCCTTCACATTAGTATATAGGTCTAATCCATTTTCAAAGTCATTGCTTCCTGTAAGTAGACATATATTTCTTGATTGTGAACAGATTATTGGCGAAACACGTAAAAGAAAAGTACTGTAGTTTTACAAAATACAATAACAATACACAGCAACGTTTAGACCAAAAAAGACTTTTATCAAGCAACAAATACAAGAGAAGTGAAGCCAATCAAGATAGTATTGTAAATATTTACTTATCCTAAATATCCCTCAGTTTATTTACAATACTAGGTAAAAGATTACGAATTACAAACTAAAATATCAATAAATCAGGACATCTATTGGTTAAAAATGCTTACATTTCACATACCAGACAATTAAATATCTATTACTTGCAGTTTATCTTAATCCACAAATTCGCCCATCGGCCCAGCGTGTTCGTAGCGCGTTGGACTACGGGTGACTATCCCTCTGTGTGTGTGGGTTCAATTCCACGAGATGGCAGAAAAAGCCACAGATTCCCAAGATTTACGGTGTTCATGGCACCAAACCGAAGGGTTCGATGTCTATGGCACCGAGCCAAGAGCTGAAAAGCTCAATGCTTCTAAATCAGAAAAAAAAAAATTCCCATTTCTTATTTGGTTACCTCTGAATGGACATTCTCCTTCGCTAAATGTGATGTCATCAACAGCAATATCACCACGATAGCCACTGCCAATAATACCTTTAAAAGCAACCTAGAATAAAGAATATATTGATAACTTTTAAAGCATCATTAATTTTTAATATGAAGAGAAATTCATTTGTTTATACTAGTGAGTTTGTTTTACACAAAAATTAACATCTCAGTTTTCAAATATAATAATATGTTTGAATAATAATTCAAATATTTGTATGCCTTGTATTCTATAGTGATTTCCTAATATCCTCCTTGATGGTTTGTGGTGTTGCATTTAGAATACTGTTTTTGTAACTTTGTTATTGAATATTTATAAACTGTTGCTGTTGATTTTATCAAGAAAGTCGTCAGATGAATCCTTTATTCTTCTTCTTTCTTCTTCTTCTTTTGTCATCACATTGCTTTCAAGCTGTTATCCAGTGTCATGGTTTTCTGATTTTGTCTTGTTCTGTTCTGGTAGCTTGAGTGATAGTTATTCTTGCTCTTTGACAGGATTCTGATATGCCATCTAACCATCTTTTTCATGGTATTACTTTATTAGTCTCCTGAAAATTATAATGAGCTTTAAACTTTACTATGAAGCAAAACATGATACATACAGTTAAATTATATAATGCTTTGAGCAGTTCCTGATAAATTACTGTTCTAACTAGTTTTAAATATGAATCATAATCTTACATGATAAAGCTGGCTTGGGTAGGAAACTGTTACTTCTGATAGCAGCCAGTCAGCAGATTGGTGCCCAGCAAGAGACCATATTGATTGGAAAGCAGACATTGTTGTATTTCCAGTCATGACACCAAACTGTAGTTGACCTATATCTGCTCCATTCATACTGAACCAGAATCTAACACATTGAGGTGTAGTGCTGGTGAGAGTTGGACTGATTAGATAAGCAAAATCTCCTTGTACACGAGGTGAACTTGCATCCACATGATAGTACTGACCTGAAAATATTCAAAACATTCACATAATATGCAATTTTAACACTGAATAAACAATACATAAAGTATGTCTTTCACTCCAAAATAAGAATCCTTAATGAAAACATGCAGCACAACAAATATTTATCAAGAATGTTTATGTCATATGTCCCATGGAATTTATAGAAAAGTGTAAGTGTTTTACATTGCTTTCTAAAAGTCCCATAAATTTACATTTGCTTACATATACTCTTTCATCTTCTTATACTTCTATGTTCACTTTCAGATATCAATAAAATAGATATGACGAATATACACATAAATCTGATTTTAGTTTTGCATGAGATGTTTTTACATTTCAAAAGAAGCTTTAGATGAACCTTAAGGTTTTCATGACATTATCCTGCATTGGCATTTGATGAGGTGGTGGTGAACAATTTAATTATGATGTGTACACATCTGTGTGTTATAGTTGAGTTCTGTTCACATGAATAATGACTTGATGAAAACTTAACAGAAGCTAGAAAGTTCATTCACCAGCAGAAGATAACTGTCACGTTGTGTCGTGAACAAGTACAATTAAAGAATTCTTTCTTTACTACTACCTACCATACTGTGTTCCCAGTGTATGATCATTATTGGGGCCTGTATAGGCAGATATAGTTGCACCATTTCTCTTTTCCCAGTCAAAGGTATCTATTGATAAGCTACCTTGTCTCCAGCCACAATCACCATAATCAAAAGCACAGTTAGGACCATCTGAAAAGAAATTCAATAGCTGCACAATCAGAATCACTAGGGACTAGGACAAACTAAGTAATACAACTTTAACATTAGTTTTACACACACAAAAACAGTTGTGAATTTGTTTCATTTTCCATGTACTATAGTTGAAATTGTAGTCCTCTCATACCCTAATATGTTACGTAGGACCTATAAGCAATTTTTCCATATCACTCTATCCTGGGTAACATGTTCACTCTCTTCTACGGAACAGAGTTGAATATTCCTTGCCTTTCTCAGTAAAGTTATTGTTGAATATAATAAACTAAAATGATATCGGTAACAAATATGCATACTTTATTCTATTTCTTGGGCTACATACTATTATTTGAATTGTCTGACACAAATAAAGCAAACAACAAAGGAATTAAACAGTTTCAGTTTCCAAAAGAAAAACGTCACAACAAGAATTTATTTAAGATGTAATTATATATATATTTAACATGAATTTATTATTATATAGACTTTGAAATGTTTCTCAAAATTGAACACAATTCTATGTTTGTACTAACACTGATTTGGACATGTGGAACTGGGCAGGACTGTTATGTCATCAATGGCAATATCACCCAGATAGTTGACACCTCTGACACCCTCAATGATGAAAGTAGTATCACTACTAATGTAGCTACTGACTTGAACTTCTAATAGCTGCCACTGATTGCCATAGTTACCACTCTTGGATACATATTTAGTTGTGCTGCTGGTAGAGCTCTGAAAAATTATAAATTAATTCATATACAAATTGTTTATATTATTTAAGTTGCATAAAATTAGCATTTAACATAGACAATGACTAAAAACTCAACTACTCTATTCTACAACACCAAAGTATAAGAGCAGAGGAGATACTAGTTCTTTACAATACAACAGTGGTAGTAAAACCCAAAACACAAGATGTTCATATTTGTAAGAAAAGAGCAATCTAAAGTTGAAATATTTAGAATTTTACTTTTACTCTCTCGCACTAAAAATTACAGAATGAATATGACATATCAAAATAGTTATATGCCACTTTTCAATTTATCCACTCCATTTTGATCAAGTGGGATGGTTTGAATTTTGCATTGAATTTACAACACTTTAGCAGACATCGTTTGCTCAAAGGAGTTTCAACTAAACCAAACATCTCACTGAGAAAAGTCAAAATAGTAAGTCATATTGTTCTCTAGACTCAAGGTTAAGATAAATCTAAATACTCAAATCCAGAGACAATAAAATGGTTACGGAGAGAAACTACAAAGAGAAAGAAACTACTAAAGTAATCAAAAAATTCTCTATATTGATTGTCACGCACAACTTGAATAACATATAGTTTTATAAATTCTTAAATACCTATAAATATTTATCGAATATTCACATTCCACAACCAGTTATTTACATCTTTAAAAGAAATATTAGCTGTACTTACAGATCTGATATATACATTCAATGAGCCCACATGAGGACCATACATGTAGTAATAGAACTGCAGACAGTTGTATGTAGCTCCAGGCAGAGCTGCTGATACAAGCCAGGATGTCATATTCTGAGGCTGGTTAGGATTTGAAACGTAAGTTGATGCAATATAGAGGTACCAGCCAGAGTCTGAGGAAAATGGGAAAACATAAATACCAAACAATTTAGGATTTATCATTAAGTATTACAAACCACATGAAATTACACAGATTCCTAACATAAAAATGCAGCCTTGTTGGATGCACTTTAAATGACTGCAATACAAGAGATCATTCTGAACATTAAGAATATAGAAAGGATATCATTGCAATGAGGGTTTCTGTAGCAGTTTGCTTTACATGACAAGACTGCTAGGTCTATAATCATCCGTTATTAGGCAACTTTTACTGCATAGTTGCAGGCATATATTTGATTTTTCTACCCACCCAATATAAAGTCTCAGATACTACACAGAATATTAACATGGAAAGTATTTTTTCTTCATTTATGTTATGCTTACTGGACAGTGTTGTATGGTCAGTGATAGGACCTGTGGCAGAGGAGCCTTTTGGACCCTGAGCTCTAATCCAATCTAACTTGTCCAGGACCGTCTCTTGTTTCCAGCTGCACAGACCTTGTTCAAAGTTGCAGTCATATGATGAGTGTGACACTGAAGAAATAAACAGTTTTGTCACACTGAATTACCATGGAGAGAATTGAATACAAATTTGTAATTGGATTAGGAAAATAATGACACTACAAAATGTATAGTCAGCATATGTAGCTGACCTGACAAGATGCTATGTGAATATATGGACACAAGGTAACATAAAAAACTAAGTGCATTCACTATGAAAAATTAGAATTATTATAAAGTTTTTGCAAAATTATATTATATATACACAGCATAAAACTAATTGTCTACATAGTCGATGCCATTATTGAGGTGCTTATCATATCAGGACACAAATTTATAAAAGCAACTACTCTTACTTTGCGTGATAGTAGACTGAGCGGTTGCTGGGAGATCACCTTGTCTTGCTGAGTTTGGATAAGCTGAAATAAATACAATAACATTTTATATCAGTTCAATCAAATTATACATTTCAGTCACTCCATGTAATATCATTATCCTGTGTCTGTTTCTCATGCTTCAGTCTTTCTTTTGATCAACTTCTAATATGTTACAAGTATTATGAAATATAGGCTACTTAGACTACACAGAAATTCACAGAACAATCTTACTTGTGCATGATGAATTCTGTGAAACTATGTCATCAAGGGCTATCATCCCATCTGTTCTACTTGCCACCACAGCTTCAAACATGACCTGAACAAAGTGTTTGAAAGTGTGAACAAAACATGCATTACATTTTACAAATAGTTAACATTTACAACAATAATATGCCTGATGCCATTACAAGAAATAGACTTACAAAAAATCTCTTCCTAACATGAGAGCAAATTATATTAGCAACAAAATTGTGCACATATTTAATTTTTGGAATGTGTACATTTTTTCATAATACTTATTTGTCCCTTTATCTCTCATGCCAAATAATCCTCATCATTCATTTTTCTTATGTTCCACAAACACAATATAATTTCAGAGAAAGTTACCTGAAATCTATCACTGGGTGAACTAATTCCTAGACGACCAAGATTCCAGTTGTTCTTTTGATCTTTCAAAGACCACATCAATGTTTTTGTCTTGTTGTCTGGTAGATACAAATAAGCATTTAGAGTACCTGGATCCTGACCGGTCAAGTAGTAGTAGAAACTGAAACACCATGAACTTTCAGGATCATGGATTGGGGTCAAGAGGAAGGCATTGTTACCGGAGCTTTGTTGGTAATCCAGAGCTAGAGCAAAATGACCTGTAATAAATAGTTGGTAGTCAATTAATTCTAAACTGCTATCTGAATAACAATTAATGTTATTTTAAGTTCAATATTCTAATATATTTGGAGTTATATTAACCTTTTCAGCCTTCTGAGCTGATATACTGGCTCACAGTATATTTTTAAATGATGCAATGATATCATACAGACTCATTTAGCATATATTGCAAAGTAAATGCGTTCAGAGGTAAAATAAATTATGGAGTGAAAGGGTTATGCTTGTTTAAATATAGGAGATAATTATAGTAAAAACATATTAGTGTATTGTGTGGGGGTACTTATTTATAAAACAGTAAGCTTCATAATAAGGTACATGATTTTGTCCATGTTTTGTTTCCTGACTATTTGGATTTTGTAACTCTTTGTTTACTTTCTCTCACCTGTAGGATTATTCAGAGTATGATCATTAAATGGAATTGTGACACCCACAAGATAAGTGTTACTTGAGGCAACAATCCAGTCAAATTTGTCAGTACCATCCTTCACATTAGTATATAGGTCTAATCCATTTTCAAAGTCATTGCTTCCTGTAAGTATACATATATTTATTGATTGTGAACAGATTATTGGCGAAGCACGTAAAAGAAAAGTACTGTAGTTTTACAAAATACAATAACAATACACAGCAACGTTTAGACCATAAAAGACTTTTATCAAGCAACAAATACAAGAGAAGTGAAGCCAATCAAGATAGTATTGTAAATATTTACTTATCCTAAATACCCCTCAGTTTATTTATAAATATTAGATTACAATACTAGATAAAAGATTACGAATTACAAACTAAAATATCAATAAATCAGGACATCTATTGGTAAAAAATGCTTACATTTCACATACCATATCTATTACTTGCAGTTTATCTTAATCCACAAATTCCCATTTTTTATTTGGTTACCTCTGAATGGACATTCTCCTTCGCTAAATGTGATGTCATCAACAGCAATATCACCACGATAGCCACTGCCAATAGTACCTTTAAAAGCAACCTAGAATAAAGAATATATTGATAACTTTTAAACCATCATTACTTTTTAATATGAAGAGAAATTCATTTGTTTATACTAGTGAGTTTGTTTTGCACAAAAATTAACAACTCAGTTTTCAAATATAATAATATGTTTGAATAATAATTCAAATATTTGTATGCCTTGTATTCTATAGTGATTTCCTAATATCCTCTTGGATGGTTTGTGGTGTTGCATTCAGAATAGTGTTTTTGTAACTTTGTTATTGAATATTTATAAACTGTTGCTGTTGATTTTATCAAGAAAGTCGTCAGATGAATCCTTTATTCTTCTTCTTTCTTCTTCTTCTTTTGTCGTCACATTGCTTTCAAGCTGTTATCCAGTGTCATGGTTTTCTGATTTTGTCTTGTTCTGTTCTGGTAGCTTGGGTGATAGTTATTCTTGCTCTTTGACAGGATTCTGATATGCCATCTAACCATCTTTTTCATGGTATTCCCTTATTAGTCTCCTGAAAATTATAATGAGCTTTAAACTTTACTATGAAGCAAAACATGATACATACAGTTAAATTATATAATGCTTTGAGCAGTTCCTGATAAATTACTGTTCTAACTAGTTTTAAATATGAATCATAATCTTACATGATAAAGCTGGCTTGGGTAGGAAACTGTTACTTCTGATAGCAGCCAGTCATCAGATTGGTGCCCAGCAAGAGACCATATTGATTGGAAAGCAGACATTGTTGTATTTCCAGTCATGACACCAAACTGTAGTTGACCTATATCTGCTCCATTCATACTGAACCAGAATCTAACACATTGAGGTGTAGTGCTGGTGAGAGTTGGACTGATTATATAAGCAAAATCTCCTTGTACACGAGGTGAACTTGCATCCACATGATAGTACTGACCTGAAAATATTCAAAACATTCACATAATATGCAATTTTAACACTGAATAAACAATACATAAAGTATGTCTTTCACTCCAAAATAAGAATCCTTAATGAAAACATGCAGCACAACAAATATTTATCAAGAATGTTTATGTCATATGTCCCATGGAATTTATAGAAAAGTGTAAGTGTTTTACATTGCTTTCTAAAAGTCCCATAAATTTACATTTGCTTACATATACTCTTTCATCTTCTTATACTTCTATGTTCACTTTCAGATATCAATAAAATAGATATGACGAATATACACATAAATCTGAATTTAGTTTTGCATGAGATGTTTTTATATTTTAAAAGAAGCTTTAGATTTCTTTTAGAAAAAGAAGGTTTTCATGACATTATCCTGCATTGGCATTTGATGAGGTGGTGGTGAACAATTTAATTATGATGTGTACACATCTGTGTGTTATAGTTGAATTCTGTTCACATGAATAATGACTTGATGAAAACTTAACAGAAGCTAGAAAGTTCATTCACCAGCAGAAGATAAATGTCACGTTTGTAGTGAACAATTACAATTAATTAAAGAAATCTTTCTTTACTACTACCTACCATACTGTGTTCCCAGTGTATGATCATTATTGGGGCCTGTATAGGCAGATATAGTTGGACCATTTCTCTTTTCCCAGTCAAATGTATCTATTGATAAGCTACCTTGTCTCCAGCCACAATCACCATAATCAAAAGCACAGTTAGGACCATCTGAAAAGAAATTCAATAGCTGCACAATCGGAATCACTAGGGACTAGGACAAACTAAGTAATACAAATTTAACATTAGTTTTACACACACAAAAACAGTTGTGAATTTGTTTCATTTTCCATGTACTATAGTTGAAATTGTAGTCCTCTCATACCCTAATATGTTACGTAGGACCTATAAGCAATTTTTCCATATCACTCTATCCTGGGTAACATGTTCACTCTCTTCTACGGAACAGAGTTGAATATTCCTTGCCTTTCTCAGTAAAGTTATTGTTGAATATAATAAACTAAAATGATATCGGTAACAAATATGCATACTTTATTCTATTTCTTGGGCTACATACTATTATTTGAATTGTCTGACACAAATAAAGCAAACAACAAAGGAATTAAACAGTTTCAGTTTCCAAAAGAAAAACGTCACAACACGAATTTGTTTAAGATGTAATTATATATATATATTTAACATGAATTTATGATTATATAGACTTTAAAATGTTTCTCAAAATTGAATTCTATGTTTGTACTAACTCTGATTTGGACATTTGGAACTGGGCAGGACTGTTATGTCATCAATGGCAATATCACCCAGATAGTTGACACCTCTGACACCCTCAATGATGAAAGTAGTATCACTACTAATGTAACTCCTGACTTGAACTTCTAATAGCTGCCACTGATTGCCATAGTTACCACTCTTGGATACATATTTAGTTGTGCTGCTGGTAGAGCTCTGAAAAATTATAAATTAATTCATATACAAATTGTTTATATTATTTAAGTTGCATAAAATTAGCATTTAACATAGACAATGACTAAAAACTCACTACTCTTTCTCAACACCAAAGTATAAGAGCAGAGGAGATACTAGTTCTTTACAATACAACAGTGGTAGTAAAAACCAAAACAAAAAATGTTCATATTTGTAAGAAAAGAGCAATCTAAAGTTGAAATATTTAGAATTTTACTTTTACTCTCTGCACTAAAATTACAGAATGAATATGACATATCAAAATAGTTATATGCCACTTTTCAATTTATCCACTCCATTTTGATCAAGTGGGATGGTTTGAATTTTGCATTGAATTTACAACACTTTAGCAGACATCGTTTGCTCAAAGGAGTTTCAACTAAACCAAACATCTCACTGAGAAAAGTCAAAATAGTAAGTCATATTGTTCTCTAGACTCAAGGTTAAGATAAATCTAAATACTCAAATCCAGAGACAATAAAATGGTTACGGAGAGAAACTACAAAGAGAAAGAAACTACTAAAGTAATCAAAAAATTCTCTATATTGATTGTCACGCACAACTTGAATAACATATAGTTTTATAAATTCTTAAATACCTATAAATATTTATCGAATATTCACATTCCACAACCAGTTATTTACATCTTTAAAAGAAATATTAGCTGTACTTACAGATCTGATATATACATTCAATGAGCCCACATGAGGACCATACATGTAGTAATAGAACTGCAGACAGTTGTATGTAGCTCCAGGCAGAGCTGCTGATACAAGCCAGGATGTCATATTCTGAGGCTGGTTAGGATTTGAAACGTAAGTTGATGCAATGTAGAGGTACCAGCCAGAGTCTGAGGAAAATGGGAAAACATAAATACCAAACAATTTGGGATTTATCATTAAGTATTACAAACCACATGAAATTACACAGATTCCTAACATAAAAATGCAGCCTTGTTGGATGCACTTTAAATGACTGCAATACAAGAGATCATTCTGAACATTAAGAATATAGAAAGGATATCATTGCAATGAGGGTTTCTGTAGCAGTTTGCTTTACATGACAAGACTGCTAGGTCTATAATCATCCGTTATTAGGCAACTTTTACTGCATAGTTGCAGGCATATATTTGATTTTTCTACCCACCCAATATAAAGTCTCAGATACTACACAGAATATTAACATGGAAAGTATTTTTTCTTCATTTATGTTATGCTTACTGGACAGTGTTGTATGGTCAGTGATAGGACCTGTGGCCGAGGAGCCTTTTGGACCCTGAGCTCTAATCCAATCTAACTTGTCCAGGACCGTCTCTTGTTTCCAGCTGCACAGACCTTGTTCAAAGTTGCAGTCATATGATGAGTGTGACACTAAAAAAATAAACATTTTTATTACACTGAATTACAATGGAGAGTATTGAATAACAAAATTCATAATTGGATTAAGAAATAATGACACTAAGACAAAGTATAGCCAACATGTTGCTGACAATACCTTATGTGAATATATGGACACACGGTATCATGAAAAACTAATTTCCATTCAGCTATGAAAAAATTAGATTTTTTATAAAGTTTTACAAAAATTATATTATATGTACACAGCATGAAACTAATTGCCCCCATAGTCGTTTCTATTATTGAGGTTCTTATTGTAGTGGGCACACGTTTTGGTATACCAATGTCACAGAATGCAGTCGTTTGAGATGTTAGCCACTGTAGCAATGTACATTTCGATCTAAAATTCTCTTAAAATGCTTGCCACACAAAAACTTATTTGGGTGTTGGAATAGCTGGTCACTTAGCTGCAAGTCAAGGTTGCATAGAAGATAGGCTTCTTGTTCTTATTGAAATGAATTGGTGCGATTTTGATCCTGAGCAGAAGTATGTGACAGAATGAAGATTATGTTAATATGGAAATACAGGTATGTAAATATAAGTATGTAAATACAAATATGTAAATACAAACAAGTATGTAAATACAAATATGTAGATACAAACAAGAATGTAAATACAAGTATGTAAATACAAACAAGTATGTAAATACAAACAAGTATGTAAATACAAGTATGTAAATATAAATATGTAAATACAAATATGTAAATACAAAATATGTAAATACAAGTATGTAAATACAAATAGTAAAACAAGTATGTAAATACAAATATGTAAATACAAGTATGTAAATACAAGTATGCAAATACAAGTATGCAAATACAAGTATGCAAATACAAGTATGTAAATACAAATATGTAAATACAAATATGTAAATACAAACAAGTATGTAAATACAAATATGTAAATACAAGTATGTAAATACAAGTATGTAAATACAAACAAGTATGTAAATACAAGTATGTAAATACAAACAAGTATGTAAATACAAATATGTAAATACACATATGTAAATGCAAACAATTATGTTAATATAATAATAATAATATTTCCTCTCATACCGTTCTATATTACATAGGGCCTGCAAGCAATTTCTCCATATCGCTCTATCCTGGGCAACTCGCTCAATCTCTTCCATGGAGCTGAGACCGATATTTCTTGCCTCTTTCAGCAAAATTCGTTTCTGGGTCTCCCTAGGTCGTCCTCTCTTTCTTGAACCCTTTGCATCCCACTTCAATGTCTGCTTTGATATTCGTTGATCATTTCTTCTCAAGGCGTGTCCAACATATCGCCATCTTCTCCTTCTTATAACAGTTGTTATTAGTGGTTGACCAGACATTTCAAGTATGTAAATACAAGTATGTTAGTACTTCTTTTCTTCCACCATTTACTTCTTTATAGAAGTGTTTGGTGGGGGCGTAGTGATCTTGTGTGTGCTTGTTTTAAGGCACTTTATAAGCTGATATTCATTGGCGTAAGGTTGTTATTGATGCCGTCACTCCATCTTTTGCGTTGTCTTCCTCTTGCTTTGTACTCATTATACTTTTTCTGTGTGGCTCTCTGTGGTAGGCGATACCAGAACATTCTTGTCAGGTGTCGAAACAATTTAAGGGTGAGACCCATCCAGAACAAGGGTTGTATTTTTTTTTAATTCACAGAAAAAAAACTAACAAAGATATTGTCATACAATTTGGCCACCTGTTGCAAAAGGCATTGTTTTCGATGATAAACAACAATTAGTGTATGTATTGTAGTTAGTTATTTAAAAAATAATTAATTTTCTTGAAAATATATTGTAAAAAACCCCCACTTCATCGTGCAGTGGATTTAAAAAACATATGAAGTGTAAAGAATGCCAAACTTGCATATGATGTACTTATCACCCATGATTATAGCGTGAACCTTCAAAACATGTCTAACTCAATTGGTTTTGTAGATATGGTTTTTGTAATGTAACCCTTCCTAATTAAAAAAAATTTCAAATTAAACCAGCAATATCTCTGCTTACACACAGTTTAGACAACAAGTGGAGGTTCACGCTATAACTATGGGTGATATGTACATCATATGCCAGTTTGGCATTCTTTGAACTCTTATATTTGTGAAATCCTCTCCCGATGCAGGTGGGGGAGGGTTACAATATATTTTTAAGAAAATTAATTATTTTTAAAATAACTAACTACAGTGCATACACTACATGTTGTTCATCATCGAAAACAATGTCTTTAGCAACAGGTGGCCAAACTGTATGACAATATCTTTGTTAGTTTTTTTTCTGTGAATTTAAAAAAAATACAACCCTTGTTCTGGGTGGTCTCCCACCTTAATCTGTTGTTCTTTTATGAATTGCATGACTGGTTTCACATTCAGTCTTCTTCTGATTTCTTCATTTCTAATTGTCTCTTATTGTCACGCCTGCAGCTCTTCTAAGGCACCTGTCGTTATGATGTTCCGCTCATTAGCTGCTGTTATTGGCCATGTTTGACACTGGTAACATAGTGTTGTCCAGAAAATCGTTCTTATGAGATTTGCTTTAGTTTTTAGCGGAATCCCTTTGTGTGACATCAGTGGTGTTAACTGTCCCATTACCTGGTTAGCTTTTGTGCAACGATTGCTGATTTCGCTATCGATACTTCCATCTGCTGTGGAAATTGCTCCTAAGTATTTTGCCTCAATTGTTTGTTTTATTTCTATGTTCTGGAGTTTTATTGTAAGGTTTCCTGGTTGTCTACTTATTACCATTGTCTCTATGTTAATACATATATATGTTAATACAAGAATGTAAATACAATTATGTTAATACAAGTATGTTAATACAAGTAGGCCTGTATTAAAAGATGACTCACCAACAGGAAGAGAAACAGAACTTGCTGATGTAGAATCTGCTACTCCTGTAAATGAAGCAGTTGTTAGTTTCACTAAAAATTGTAAATTATAGATAACATTTTGTCATTTATTTACTGATGTTCTAGTCGCTGCAAGTTATATTCTTTCTCAACACACAAACATATTACGGATGATTTATATTTTAATAATTATTAATCGTTTCTAAAAATCAAATTCAATTTATAATATTAGAAACCAGATCATTTTGGTGTTTTAAATCATATAGCCTAATATATATTTGCTGCAAATTAAAAAATATTGGAAACCTGCATGACTACTTTGAAATGATGCACCACAACACATTGAGTTTGAGCGTATTCTTTTCGAATCGAACAACAAAGAGTTGTAGGTTTAACACACACTAGCGATGTTCCACAAGTGAGAGAAGGAACATGGCAATTTATCTCCTACATATTAAGCGTTATCCATTATAAATGTGTAGGTACTGGAATTTCACATTCTGTGCAAAAGCAATGCTGCGGGACATTTTCATTCCACAGATTACTAAGACAAATAACCTAGGTGTTAAGACTAATATCACAAACTTTAACTCAATAAATGGTCCACATCAGTTGCCAGTTAATTCGTTACTTAAATCATAATAAATCAATCTCTTAGTAGTTTGTTACTTAAATCATAATAAATCAATCTCTTAATAGTTTGTTACTTAAATCATAATAAATCAATCTCTTAGTAGTTTGTTATTTCGTAAGTGAGGGGATCTTCTGTGGTTAGAGGATATGTGCTCGTCTCTCGTGTCAAAGATACCAGGTTCGTTCCCTCATGGAACCATCTGGATATTTTTCCAGAGATTCCTGATCTCAGTGTAGGTGATATCGAGTTCCAAGTCCTATCGGAGATGGACGATAAAACGTAGGTCCCGTGTTCGATTTGAGCACGTAAAAGAACCCTTGGCAGCTCAAATCTTTCTTCGGGTATATAATCCGAAGAGAAGGTTTAGAACATTTGGTGACATCAGGCAAAAATCAAGGATGGAGAGATCGTGGAAGACAGAGGAGAAGGTGTTAGATGGTCTGACATTGTGGTTCGACAAATGATCGACGTCAGAACTGAATACCTGAACCAAGGAGAGAGAGTTGTGGAGAGACGTGATCGCCTACGCCGACACTTGATTGATGCAGTAGATTATACAACACATCTCCATTTTGTATCTCTATCAACTCTGTACCAACAATGCGTTATCCCCACTTTGTATCACTATCAACTTTGTACCAACAATGCGTTATCCCTACTTTGTATCCCTATCAACTTTGTACCAACAATGCGTTATCCCCACTTTGTATCCCTATCAACTCTGTACCAACAATGCGTTATCCCCACTTTGTATCCCTATCAACTTTGTACCAACAAAGCGTTATCCCCACTTTGTATCCCTATCAACTCTGTACCAACAATACGTTATCCCCATTTTGTATCCCTATCAACTTTGTACCAACAATGCGTTATCCCCATTTTGTATCCCTATCAACTTTGTACCAACAATGCGTTATCCCACTTTGTATCCCTATCAACTTTGTACCAACAATGCGTTATCCCCACTTTGTATCCCTATCAACTTTGTACCAACAATGCGTTATCCCCACTTTGTATCCCTATCAACTCTGTACCAACAATGCGTTATCCCCACTTTGTATCCCTATCAACTTTGTACCAACAAAGCGTTATCCCCACTTTGTATCACTATCAACTCTGTACCAACAATACGTTATCCCTATTTTGTATCCCTATCAACTTTGTACCAACAATGCGTTATCCCCATTTTGTATCCCTATCAACTTTGTACCAACAATGCGTTATCCCACTTTGTATCCCTATCAACTTTGTACCAACAATGCGTTATCCCCACTTTGTATCCCTATCAACTTTGTACCAACAATACGTTATCCCCACTTTGTATCCCTATCAACTTTGTACCAACAATGCGTTATCCCTACTTTGTATCCCTATCAACTCTGTACCAACAATGCGTTGTCCCCACTTTGTATCCCTATCAACTCTGTACCAACAATGCGTTATCCCTACTTTGTATCCTATCAACTCTGTACCAACAATGCTTATCCCCCTTTGTATCCCTATCAACTCTGTACCAACAATGCGTTATCCCCACTTTGTATCCCTATCAACTCTGTACCAACAATGCGTTATCCCCACTTTGTATCCCTATCAACTTTGTACCAACAATGCGTTAAAAGCATAAATGTGAACTAAACACTCCACCAGCCAACAGCTTGATCTAGCAATATTTACAATTATCTAATCACACTACAGGAGCTGCCACTACACAACATAACTATGCTAGAGTGCATCATTTTCATAACAGGCTCAAACCAGACATGTATTGTGTAACAAATAAATCTAAACTACGCGAAAACTGTGTAAATGAACCAAATATGAAACATAAGATCACATATTCTTCCAATACGAAACCATATTGCTAGCATTGGGAAACTTAAACAACCAATAACACAACTGAAATATAGATATGTACCAAATAATATGGTAATATACATAGGCCTACTATCATAGAGAGAGACAAGATTCCCAGATTTACAATTTTGTATTATTGGCAGAATTCATAAAGAACAATCTTAGCGTTATACAAAAACTAAACACGAACAACCATATAACATATTATATTCCTCTTGGACCGTTGTAAGTTACATAGGGCATGCAAGCAATTTCTCCATACCGATCTATCCTTGTCAACTCGTTCAATCTCTTCTGTGGAATTTAGTCCGATGTTTCTCGCTTCTCTCACTAAATTTGTTTCAGGGTTTCCCTTGGCGTCTTTTCTTTATTGAACAATTCGTCACCCTCTTCAATACCTAATTTGTGCTTTTCTTCATTCTTAAATATATGCACACTAAAACTAAGTTTTCACGCGCTAGTTTTTTTGTTAGAATTCAATTTTTAGTGGAACACCGAAACAATTTTTATTATAGGAGAATCAGAGTGTGCAGGGTTTAAAGCTCTATTTGATAAATTCACGGGCTGTTTTATACAAAGTATTTTAAAGAATTATAGTAAATAGTCGAAAATTATCTGAGTGAATACTTTTATTTAAATCACACTTTTTTGAAAAACGAGATGACTTGTTCGAAAATTGGTAATGTCCGAACGATTTGTCCGATGACTTGTATTCTAAGGACTTAATAATACATGATAATAAAATCCTGCATATTTTTAATGGCGCTGAAATTAGCTGTGTGTGTGGTGTGTGTTACATTCAGGGACGTCTTAGAATCGAGGTAATATTCATATTTCATAGAAAGTGTGCTAACGTTTGAATAATCAGTGTTTATTATATGCTTATCATATGATGTGATTGAAAATGACAGAATTTGACAATTACAAAATGCTGCAATAATAATAATAATAACAGTTCAAAATATATCTAGTACTAACTTGTAATGAGTGCTGTCACAATAAATCCAAGTAAATTTCTTGCACCCATCTTAGGAAGCGTTATTCTAAACACTTCTATGTGTAACAAATAATTAACACTGCAGAAATATGAACTAACAGCATGCAAATAATAAATCAAATAGTATTGAACAATTAAAAAAACGCTGTATCAGTCCTCAGTGTTGGAGTTAATTACAACTTAAGACTGAGCACACTAACTGAAATATTTGAGCGGGTCTCTGGTCTTTATGGGGCAGTGGTCACCATCTAGGTAAACCATGTACTAGGTACATGGGAGTGATAATGGTACGTCAAATCTGTGATAAAGATATTGGTACCTATAACCGATTGAACAGAGTAGGGAAAATGATAGCAGTGAAGTCCCTGCATTGCACACTAATCAGATTAATCTCGGCGATAAGAATTAAATTGTGAGTTTTTGTGACATCGCGGTTTTATTTGCAAATCATTTCATATTTCATGATTGCCTCTGTGGTAACACTTGCATTTTAATTGTTACTACATTGTTTCTATCGCAATAGAAAGAAAATACGAAGGCAACGTGAGAGAATGTGGAAATATGCGTTGTTAACAAATTTAAATAACTGATTTAGTAATTTCAGAAATTAAAATATCTATCATAAATTTCATTGTCGCCCGTGTGGTGCCTGGGCCGCAAGGAAGCAAAGAATAGTACCACTGCAACCTACAATGCATGTCGTAAGAGGCGATTGATGTGAGTCCTAGGGATGCTACCCTAGTAAATAAAAAGCAGCGCAGACATCGGATGTGCTGGCCTACTTGTAGTCGCATAATTGGCACACCATACATTCGCTCTTAGGCTCAGATCACATACAAATCACACAGAGTGGTTTGACAAGTGGTCGATATGGAGCGTTCGAAGGAGAAGAAGAATTACATTGTCTAGTTTTATAGCGATAGGTTTCAAATTATATTCATTTTGAAGCATATATTTAAAACACTCCTTTACAAAGTCGTATGTACGTTTCGTTTATTACTAGATCGTCTGTCAATTTCACACACATACATATATATATATATGTATATTTTGGTCTCGATTGCTCATTTTGACTTCAATTTAGCTGCGTTTGTTTTCATAGACCTACTGATTCCATTTTGACCTCAATTTAGCTGCGTTTGTTTTCATAGACCTACTGATTCCCTAAACTGCTTGCTCTACATCTCATTCCGCCTACTTGTTATAACTCAATGTCTTCACACCCCCTTCCCCACACCCCCAACTACTCTATCGACTGCGCCAAGACGAAAAGACTTCCACCTGGAAGGAGAATAAATACTGGTCTTCCTGCGATGATACCTTCTGCTACTTCCTACGGACGTGCTAACTTCTGCTTTCTTTCCATGTTCTATCTATTTTCCCGCTCGACTGCCCTCTTTCATTCTTCTCAGACTCCCTCTGTGAGGTAAAATAAAAAGTCAGGGAAACTTTTTTCATACCATGAGGTATTTTGGGGAATACAGTGTTAGGTCCGTATTTTTTATTTACAATTAGCACGTGATGCGTCATGTGGTCAACATCACGCTGACCATAGTCCTGTACAGACGCTCTGTTTTGTTGTGACGGCTTTTGTACCTTTTAACAAGAACTGTAAATGCATGTGCCAGACTGTAGTGTTGACATTCTGGCAGTTGCCTTATGCAGTTAATGCGTATGCAAGCTGGTGGTTTGTATCGGGACTTCTGCTTGCTTCACTAGTTTACATAAGACAATGATGAGTATTTTGAGTAGTGTTCGTTGCTGCAAAAACGAAACAAATATATGACAATCCGATGTCGTGTAGTTGAAACCGCGGCTATTGACAAACTGTAAATGCTTGGCAGCAGTTCATTTTTGAATGATATGACAATTGAGGACGTATGACCTATATATCATGCCATTGAAGAAATTTGCCTTCAAACGTTGTACACATTATGAATATGAGTGTCTCAGGGGCAGAATAAGAAGTGTGTGTCTAAAACGGGGCTAAAGGCGAAGAATTAACTTCATTGCACCGGGTTTTCCCATTTGTGTCCTTCACTCTCGAACTCCAAGTGTTGCAAACAAAGTACGAACTCTTTAGCTCCAGTAACAATTCTAGGAAACTCATGAAAAAAATTGCACATGTGACTTGGTCCGGATTCATACCTACAACCTACAGAAAGTCATGCAAATGTCTTAACCACTTCGTTATATAGACCACCGAAGGAAGTGCATTTAGCCAACGAGTCACATAATCTATCGGCATGTATACCCATCTACGTCTGTTGGCTGGAGTATGAGAATATGTAAGGTTGAAGGAAATGCTGTAATGCCGATTCAATAACGCTTACACTCCTAGTATGGCATAGGAGGACAAAGAGAACATGAATTTATGAAGTGACTAATGATTGCAAGTGAAGACAATATAGCATCCTATAAACTGCAAGAAATTGTCAACAATGTAACATAATTTGTCTACAATACTCAACTGAAAGGGATGGAAAGATAAATGACATAAGCAACTGTAAATATATGAATTATATATATGTAAATATATAAGTCTCTGACAGCAACACCCCACAAAAAGCTCACCACGTGTGAAATGAAATGCTTTGAGGAAGGCATTGGGGGTCACTAGGAAAGACAGACTACGAAATGAGGACATCAGAAGCAGAGTGGGTATAACTTCATGCATCGAATATATTGAGAGACAACAAATGCAGTGATTCGGATATTTAATGAGAATGGAATACAACCAACCACCAATAACAGCATACAATAAAAAGAGATCAGGTACTAGAGCCAAGGAAGACCAAGAGAAAGATGGATAGACAATATCAAGACCACACTAAATAAACACGGATATAACACAACAAGGGCGACCCTGGTACGCAAATTAAAGCTCCCACCCCTACGCTTAACGGCAAAAGTGGACATCCAATGCTATTATCCACCTGGTGAAAGACAAGTTAGATAGAAAATATATGAACAGCTAGCAATGTTGAAACTTGCAAACAAAAACAACGTTATCTAAATGGATTTACGCTTTAAATAGTTGCAGTTGAACAAAGTCAAACAGATATCAACTAAGATAGAGGAAGGGAGAATATACCAGTCGCTGTAAATCGATTTAATGATTCACTGAGAGGACCATAATCATTGCACATCGGTAAATAACCATGTGTGCTCCGATCTCTTTCCGACCTAGGAAGATCTCAGTGGCAGTTCATGAGATCCGTAGCACTGGCGAGGATCATTGATGTAATTTTGACGATGACATAAAAATATACCGTGGTGCAGTATGCTGACTTTCGTTACAAAAAATGCTTTGAAATTCAGGCTGAAATATTGAGATAGACACGGACATCTATATCTAGAGACAAACATGACCAGGTACAAGAGCTGGTAACTAGATCGTGCAACTGGGTAATTGTATTATTGTAGACTCTTCGATAATAAAATTAACAGATTTGCGATTACAATGTTTCGATCGATGACCTGAATTTTTATATCACTGAAACAAGTAATAGAAATACTCCGTTTTAAAAGGTCTGTAATAAAGTTTCACATAAATCAAAATGAAGCATTATTACAAATCTTTGATAACAAAATCTTCAATCGAATATTTAGGGCCAACAAGAATGAAAATATGAAGTATTGAAAGTGAGAAGTAATAAAAATATTTTAAAATTTGTTTAAATCACAACTAATTACCACCATCATGATATTAATAATAGAATACGATGTCTATGACATATTGAAATAACGGCAGAGAACAGAGAGCCTAAAATTGCAAATACAAAAAAGCTGTAGGGGAAGAGACCACGATGTGGACCAAGAAAATGGTGGAGAGATAACATTAAAGTAGACCTCGAAATTCAAGGAGTCAACAATTGGGAAGGGAATGCCAAGAACATAAATGAATGGAGGTGGCTGATATCTGTAGCAATGAACCTCAAAGAACCAGAAAGCTGAATAAGTTATAGAAAGTATTTGCTGAACGCTTTTGACATACAGTCAAAGTCCACACGCGCCCTTTCAACGTGACGTCAATTCGGCAAGGTCATATCAAACAACGTTTAGTTCCAGAAAAATCGGTCGAATTTAACGAATGTTCGACATTTTCTGTTTCTTGTCTTGATTGTTTGTTCCGAGAGATTGTTCTTTTCTTAGTGCTTCAGTGATTTAAGAAATTTGAAGCTACCAGTTGTATAAGTAGAACAGGACTTCTGAGTGGCAGACTGAGGAGTGTGTTTAACCAGCGAGCAATAGGAACCATCAGTATTCATATCCTTCGACATTTGTTGGGCGACTGAGCACCTATGGGTCTGTCCGGATTGCAATGTCGTCGATTCAATAACCAATTATTTCTAAGTTTTTCAGACTCAACTACTGCATGCTGTTTATGTTACTCTTGCTCGTTTGAGTTACTCTTGTTCGTTTGAGTTACTCTTGCTCGTTTGAGTTACACTTGCTCGTTTGAGCTACTCTTGCTCGTTTGAGCTACTCTCTTGATAAATGTTCTCAGAATTTTATCTCTTTCAGTAATTCTTTTTTCTTTGAATACCCAACTTGTCCACAACTGTTTTTTTCTTCAGTTGCATAACAAGTGTGTATGCTTTGAACAAAAAATCAATTCATGCCACATAATATGTATATAAACACTCTAATGTTTTTAATTGTGTATTTGAACAATGCGTATTCACTGTTGAAACTACTACACCATAAAGTAATGTTATATATATATGGCCCTTTTCATCTTTACAGACGGTCAATAGGCAAGTGTTTTACTGTGACAACTTCTGAGTTTTCGCTTTTCTCTCTTGTCGTTCAGCTCGTACATAAGTCTCTTCTCAAAAGACTCTGCGCCCTTCCGTAATTTGGCTTTCCACACAACTCTGTCATCAGTTAGTCCCTCCCATGTGCTGGGATCTATAGAAAAGTTTTTCATTGAGGTTTTGCAGACATCTTTATATCTGAGCAGTAATGTTATATGTATACATATATGTGTGTATCTGTATATATTGCGTTCGTGCGTGCGTGCTTGTTTGTGTGCGTGCGTGTGTACACACACACACACACACACATGACTACTAACGTTTTCCATTTAGTGTGTATGTGTGTGTATGCTTGCTGTGTGTGTGTACTTTCATAAACAAAAATGTGCTCTGTCACTACAGTTATCGATATCAGTCATAAAATACTAGGAAATTAGAGTCATTGTGGGCGTATATATATTTATGTTTAAAGTCAAAGTTCACCGTACCTAAATTTATATTAGACAACGATATCTTTCTGAGTGATGACAGAAATCACACAGTAATATCGCTAGCTATAGACAGTCGCTATGAAGTTGAAGATAACACAAATTATGTTAATTGTGTTCTGACGCAGTAACAAATTGTTGGCAATGTGCAAGTAACATGGTTTAAACATATTATATGTTATATATTGAAGATACTATTATTATTATAGCATTGTATACTTTCATTGAATACGCAGATGAACTATGACACTCTTTTGATATACACACAGTAAGAGCATGTCCCACTTGTTTCTACATCTTGTGCAATACGTATATCTCTTCTATCTGACATGTACCTACCATGACATGAAGATGGTGACACACAGTAAGAGCGAACGAGATAAAAGATAGACATGGGTAACTAATACCACACCAGTCAGTGCACTAGCAACAAACTCCGATCAGACTTGATAAATAATGTACCAGTCACAATTAATAATATATTGAAATAAAATGGGGGCAAACTGTGCTCGTATTAATTACAATCAAATGAATGTTCTAGTGAATACTTTAACTTGTAAATATTTTGTATAGTACGTAATTGAAATGATTGTTTATTATGACATGTTCAATATTAGGTGACAGTTCGTCATAACCACCGAAACAAAACAGAAACATTAAAATATTATACTACTTTTTCTTTCAGATTTGTTCACTTTCTAATCAATGTTTACCTTTTGATGGACATAAATCTTTCTTCTTTCTTTCTTTTCTCCAATCATGTTTGCCTCACAGCGTCAGGCCAAGAAGATATTTCTAAAACGGGTCCTTGTGTGCGCTTCGCATATAGTGTCTTTCGTCGCCTCTGTTATCTCTGAGGTCCATCTTTTGCGTGGTCGGCCTTTTGCTTTGTACCCATTGCATCGTAGCAGTATTGCTCTTTGTCGTGCACTGTCTGTTGGTAATGTGCTTATGTGGCCGAACCATTTAATTTGTTGTTTCTTGATGAAGTCTTGTACTGAGTTAAAACCAAAGGATTGACTTCATAGTACAGGGTTTTACTTCATATTGCTCGGTCTCTGTCCGCAGAAATGGTACGCCAATTGTCGAGATTATTGCACAAAGCACGTACTACGTAGCACCGGCAACAATCCTAGGAGTCTCTGGAAAAAATGCACCCGTGAACAGAGCGGCGCGGTCCTGATTCGAACCCACGACCTTCGACTCGGAAGGCAAAGGGTTTAACTACTTAGCCCAATTGTACTTGATGATAACGTTGATATATCAGAAACGTATGGACACTGAACAGGACAGTGGCAGTGACTTGGAGTTGCACACTCCCTAACAGTGATCACTTGTAGTTACAGTCGATTCCCTGCTCTAGAAATTAGATACTCGAACTTATTGATAAAATTTGAATTCGTCGTTTCAGCTCTTAGACAAGCGCGAGCTAATGTCACTTTATGTGGGTAAACAATGAGACGCTGTGGTAGAATATCCAGCACCACAATGGACAAGAAGTGTTAGACATCAATAACAGTCGAGTTTCGATGTGAAGGGAGATGACAACTGATCAATCAAACAAGGTAATGATATTAATTTAGGCAATATATACCATAAATAAAGATTGCTCAAAAATCATCAAATGCGAAATCAAAAGAGCTTAATGGTGAAACAATGAAAACCGCAGGATCAAACAACATAAAAATAGACATGATAGAATACCAACTTTGGTATTGACACCGCAACGAATTTATACAATGATACATGTAGGATATATACTCCAAAACCTGAACTAGACAATATTAACATTACCAAGAAACCAAAAGCATGCAACTATAAAGATTATATTACAATCAGTTTGAGCAGTCATATACTGGTTATTTGTTGCTGAACTGACCGCATAGCACTCGGTCAGACCAATAGATACGCAGTCTTTACCAGCAGTTGTTGAAGGTTCCCGTTGCTCGCTGGTTAAAAATACTCACATTCTACCCTTCAGATAGAGGGTCAGACATCTTCGCTCAATATGTGGTTCCAAACTTATTAAAACCCTGTACAGATTCAGTATCACTTGTCATGTCCTCATCCAAGAGGTGGTCGCTGTACATCAGAAGCATATCTCTTGTATCCATCTTCCATTATTTGGTAGGGATGCAAATATGTCTGCTTTCTCATTAGTGCAAACATCCGTCTGTCTATGACAGTATATTCACGCACTACCGAAGGTTGGAATCGTTGACAGGCGACATAAACCGACACCACAACCTGCCATTTTGTACCTTTCGAAGCAGGAACTGAGAGTGGGACACAGTAATGACTGAGTGAAACGGAGTCTCAGTCCGCCATTGGAGGTAACAGTATTAGCCTTAATCTCCATTCTCAAACTAATAGTCGTTAGCCTTTGTGTACGCTGCAAATTGTAGTCTGACTTATTACCAGATGCACAGATCCATATGTATGTATAAATACATCATCATCCCCTACGTTATCTGATATCAAGTGTTCAATTTCAAAATCTGATTTCACATTCTCCCAATCTCTACATTTCCTTCCGAGGATAAGGATGACGTTGTCGAAATTTGTAATCTCATAAATAAAGTTCCATTCTTTTAAATTTGGTAATGTCGTAACTGTGGTTACCTGTCATCTATTCCTTCCAGCATGTACCATCCACTAGATGCAATGCTTGGTTCTCATGCCGATCAAAGAAATATTGCACACTTATAATTATGATCTGCGATGCCACGCATGCCATGTAGGCTTTAGTATGCGCGCAGACTGACATCACGGAAAGTAGTTACATGCCAAGTAACTAACTCATCCTCGCAATGTGAGTATCCCTAATGCAGCCATTGACAGTACTTATGTACATGCCAAGTACCTAACTCATCCTCGCAATGCGAGTATCCCTAATGCAGCCATTGACAGTACTTATGTACATGCCAAGTACCTAACTCATCCTCGCAATGCGAGTATCCCTAATGCAGCCATTGACAGTACTTATGTACTGCCAAGTACCTAACTCATCCTCGCAATGTGCGTATCCCTAATGCAGCCATTGACAGTACTTATGTACTGCCAAGTACCTAACTCATCCTCGCAATGCGAGTATCCCTAATGCAGCCATTGACAGTACTTATGTACTGCCAAGTACCTAACTCATCCTCGCAATGCGAGTATCCCTAATGCAGCCATTGACAGTATTTATGTACATGCCAAGTACCTAACTCATCCTCGCAATGCGAGTATCCCTAATGCAGCCATTGACAGTACTTATGTACTGCCAAGTACCTAACTCATCCTCGCAATGCGAGTATCCCTAATACAGCCATTGACAGTACTTATGTACTGCCAAGTACCTAACTCATCCTCGCAATGCGAGTATCCCTAATGCAGCCATTGACAGTACTTATGTACTGCCAAGTACCTAACTCATCCTCGCAATGCGAGTATCCCTAATACAGCCGTTGACAGTACTTATGTACTGCATTATATTTGTGCTCACATTATGATCGTGATATCGTGAGAATGTTCAGTAATCAACTCCGGATATAACAAATTGGTTGAAGAGCAGAACGCACACTCGCGACACGAGGTGTTTGACTACATTATCTGTAAGTACTACGAGACCTCACTTGCAGCGCCGATTAGTTTTATCAACGTGATGTTTGTAGGCCGGATATAGATCATAGTGATTACTCCAATGGGTCCCAAATTGTACGTCTCGTCGCCCTGGGGAGTAACGACTTCCTTACTGAAGCGCCGCGAAATATTACACAATTTTCCGTATTTAAAAAAATTTTTTATTTTATTTCAATTTTAGTTCCCCTCTCTCTCTCTCTCTTCTCTTCTCGCGATCGTTCTTTTTCGGCCATGTTTATCATTCTAATTGTGATATATATATACACAACCTTTGTCAAGAACGCAATTTTACGCCACAACATTCAGTACCATTTGAAACTCTAGTGCTTATCCTTCGGTGAAGTGTCTGATTTCAACCAGCGTTTACTGGGTTCGCTCTCCGTTAGCCTTTTGCTGTCCCCAGCCAACCTACAAGGCAGCAGTAGGTAGCGATCCTTAGACGACCTTAGACGACTGATGAGAGTCATCTGCCCAGAAAACCTGTCTTTTTCTAGACTACTTGGTTTTCCTGCCGTCCAGTTTTGTGTACGGTTTACTCCGCTAGACTTTGATTGTCCCCAATCAAATTGCAAGGCAGCAGTAGCATTTTTAATTTCTTCTTCTTCTTCTGCGTTCTCACTAGATTGGGATTTCGGATTCTCTAATAAAGGCAGCCGTCTGCCTCAGATCATCAGCCACGCCATACAGTTTGTCTTGGACGATGGTGTCGTCAGCCCGAATTTTACGATCGCCGTCACTAAATACAACACTCGGCCGCCATCTTGAAAACCCGATCCTCGTAAACTCATTTTTAATTTAATCTGATAGGACCGGTCTTCTAGTGGAGCTGGTGCAAGTCAATTAGTTTCTGTTTGATTAGCCTCGGTGACCTAGATGACAAGACAGTGGTCTCCCGACTGTTTTAGTCTTTTCTCGAAATCTTCTGCTACTTTGTGTTCGAATTTAAATAACAGGCGGTTTCGCGTGATAGTGCTGAATAGTTTTCGAAGATTGTATCAACTTACAATTGTTGTGATCAAGTCAAGTCAAGATTCTGAAGTATTTTTTTTTCCTCATAGGCATTTTTAAAAATGGATTCGTTTTTACTAAATATCAATGAGCGTTATGAGAGTAAACATAAAGAGGAGACATCTTCTAACAGTGGCAAGAATGCGAAGTAACGAAAATTTGATGACAGCTATTTGGATTTTGGTTTTTATGTCGATTTTCGGTTTATATATGGCAATGACATTGTAGAATACCTTCTCTCTGTAATAGTATCAATGCTAGAGTTAAACCTCAAGACTTGCTGTAATAGTATCAATGCTAGTGCTAAACCTCAAGACTTTCTGTAATAGTATCAATGCTAGTGCTAAACCTCAAGACTTGCTGTAATAGTATCAATGCTAGTGCTAAACCTCAAGACTTGCTGTAATAGTATCAATGCTAGAGCTAAACCTCAAGACTTTCTGTAATAGTATCAATGCTAGTGCTAAACCTCAAGACTTGCTGTAATAGTATCAATGCTAGAGCTAAACCTCAAGACTTGCTGTAATAGTATCAATGCTAGTGCTAAACCTCAAGACTTTCTGTAATAGTATCAATGCTAGTGCTAAACCTCAAGACTTTCTGTAATAGTATCAATGCTAGTGCTAAACCTCAAGACTTGCTGTAATAGTATCAATGCTAGTGCTAAGTCTCAAGACTTGCTGTAATAGTATCAATGCTAGTGCTAAACCTCAAGACTTGCTGTAATAGTATCAATGCTAGTGCTAAACCTCAAGACTTGCTGTAATAGTATCAAAGCTAGTGCTAAACCTCAAGACTTGCTGTAATAGTATAAATGATAGTGCTAAACCTCAAGACTTGCTTGAGATCTATACTTTTATATCTGAAAACAGCTTGGAGCGTTGGTGTCTCAAGACTGTACTGATGTTGCTCGTTATATGTTGCTCGGCTTTTATACAGGATTGCAAACTTTTATTCCAAGCAAAGCCCATGAAGTACTGTGGACACACCGCGTTATTCACAGGGAAGCACCGCGTTATTTACGATGGCCGAGGAAGCACTCGCGTTAACACATCCTACATTGAATCAGGTCTTAGAATATGTAGTGAATGTAGTACACTTTATAAAAACTCGACCGTTGAAGGCAAGGTTGTTTTTTTAAACTATGTGAGGATATAGGATCCAAACACACGTCTGTGTTGTACTGCAGCACTTTGTAAGGACTTTCTCGAAGTAATGTATTGTATCTTACGTTTGGGTTCGCGAGAGAGTATCTTACGTTTTAACTGCGACAAGAAATTTCTATTTTTCTTATAGAAGAGGAATAAATGTAGGCCTATACAAAACATTTTGTGAATGAACGTGTTTTGACAAAACTAGCATAGACCTATTTATTAGACATTTTTGAAAAGCTGAATGCTCTGAATCTCTCCATGCACTCTTTGAAGTCAAGTTAGAAAACTGTATCTTTAACAAAAACTACAGCTATTGACAAGAAAAATGAATGAAGACGGAGACAATGAATGTTTCCCTCGCTGCAACAATTTTTGACCTCCAATGAAGTTGATTTCTCGAGAGACATCAACTTATTTCTCCCGAGGTATGAAATTTATTTTTGAAGAACACCTATCACAGCTTATCACTTGGCTTGAGAAATATTTTCAAAATGCTAATATCGACCCTTCCTTCC
Source organism: Arion vulgaris (assembly GCA_020796225.1). Lineage (NCBI taxonomy): Eukaryota > Metazoa > Mollusca > Gastropoda > Stylommatophora > Arionidae > Arion > Arion vulgaris. The sequence goes on along the minus strand of CM036761.1, from coordinate 22,402,236 downwards.
TTTCTTTCGTTTGTTTGAAATATTGTCTATATATTCAATGTTGTCTCTTGTATAAACTTCTCTGTATTTTGTAGCTCACCCAGAGGTCCGTGTCGTTTTCTGTCAAGTGTTGTTTCGTTAGGCCAGTGAGTTTGCCTCATTATATCATATTCGGGGCAGTCTTGAAGTATGTGTTCTGAAGCCTGATGTGCCTATACACATGTAAACATGGCTGAATTTCCAATCTTGAATTTTGTATACATGTGGCTGCGGAGTCGATTGTGTCCTTTCTAAGGCGCAGAATGCCTTGTTCCAATCTGCTCATATTATAGTAATCGTCTTGTGTTGGTATTTGTGGCTTTCTGATTGATTTAATCATCCTTTTCTTTTGGTGGTAGGTAACTGACACATTCGATTGCTCTCCTGCAGCACCTTCCTTGGCCAGTCGGTCTGCTGTTTCATTTCCTGGTATTCCGCAGTGAGATGGTATCCACTGCAATACGACATTGCGCTGCTCGCACAGTTTAGACAGTAGGTTTTGTAGACCTGACAATTTTCTGGATTGGAGTGATGATTTTGTATCAGTCACAAATACAATAGATCAAGTCTGACATTCAACAGTTTCTCAGTTGCCACCTTGATTGCCTGAATTTCTGCATCATAGTTGTAACAGAATTTCTCCGTTGGTACTTTAATCGCATCTCTAACGTTGTTTAGGTATTCTATGTACAGCTAATACCGATAAATTTGCATTGATTCAAGATCCCTCTAACGATTCACCTGGATTTAATGTTGCATAGGAAGAGAATCTGATTGAGTTGTCTTGTGACAATACGTTGTGACACACTGTTACAGAAGGTCCAAGTGAGATATGCCGGTCACGTTGCTAGGATGCCTGATAAACGTATCCCAAAACAGTTGATGTATGACGAGCTTGAAGGCGGGCAGACGTTCAGCTGGTGGACAGAAAAAAAAACCTTAAAGACACTCTTAAAGTGTCTGAAATGCTTCGATATAGACACCACGGGCTGGGAATCCCTGGCGTAAGATCACCAAATGTGGTGCTGTAACAACACAAGAGGAACTCGCATAGCTGAGAATCGTCGTGCCAGTGAGGCACAGAAAAAACGAGCTGCGCGAAAAGACAGAGCACACAACATCCACATGTCTAACCGTGATGATGTATGCCCCACCTGTGGTAGGGGATTGTGCTCTAGGAATGGACTCTACAGTCACCTCCGCACACACCAGAAAGGTGCAGCAGCACACATCTGAGGCTGTTGTCATCATCGCTTGCGGTGGATGGCTATTATTATTAAGTCTAGAACAAAATTTAGCAGCATGGAATTAACATTTTGAATGTCAGTACAGGATGATTATCACTACTAAGAGTTAACGTGAAGAGAATTTTAATCCCGTTTTCCACTTCTTATTTGTGCGAAGCTGAGTTTTCGATAGCTGATGTGATAAAATATAAGTATCTTGTGAAAATCATTGTGGAGAAGGAAAAGAGGGGACTGTGCCTTGTTTAATTTGACGATTTGAGAAAATATGCGACTATCAACAGACTCATCCATGCCACTAATTATAATTAGTTGCATTTGTTCAATTATATTTTTTTGTGATCTAACATGTGTTTTATTTATGTTTATAGAATCCTTACAAACAATTATGTGAAATCTTTTACTTGATCTCCATCGATAATCGCCTACTAAATCAAGTAAAAGATTTCACATACCTGGGGAGCATTTTTCAGCAAATGGAAGAATAACTAATGAATTTTTTTTTTTTTCTTTTCTTTCGTCCGCTTTCAACTCAGACGAAGTTTCATCTCTGAAACGTGATTTTTGCGTGAAAATCCGTTTTTCCAATTTCTTACAATGGCAGCAGCGTGCACATTGTAAATTACTTTACACTGGCAGCCGTGTGCTCAATGTACTCGTAATTAGTATTCCCTCGCCATACAGGCAGATTTTCTCCGACTTCAGAGGTACTCACGTTATCGTCCTGAGTAAGACCAGGGACTCGAACAAATGCCGGACAGTAGGTTCGAACCCGAGCTATGAGGCGTCTCACAGCTAGCAGGCCGAGCTACTATCAACTACTCTAGGCAGTCCCCCACTAATGAAATTCAACACAGATGAAACAAAGCAAATCAAATGATAGGGCAAATGGTGCCAATTTTAAGATACAAACACGTCATCATGAACACAAAAAGAGCAATGTTCAACACAATATTTCTCCCCATACCAGTGCCAAACCTGGACGCTGACAACAAACGATAGAAGAAAACTAGTCACAACAGAGATGAAGTGTCTACGCAGAATGCTGGGTGTAACAAGAAGAGACCGGTTGAGAAATGAAGACATCAGGAAAAAAGTGGGTACAACATCAGTACTAGACTTCATCAAGAAACAACAAATTAAATGGTTCGGCCACGTAAGCAGATTACCACCAGACAGTGCACGCCAAAGAGCAATGCTGCTCCGATACAATTGGTACAAAGCAAAAGGCCGGCCACGCAAAAGATGGACCTCAGAGATAACAGAGGCGACGAAAGAGACTATCTACGAAGCGCATACTAGGGCCCGTTTTAGAAATCTCTTCCTGACCTGACGCTGTGAGGCATAGAGGATTCGAGAAAGAAGAAGAAGAAGACAAATAATTATTGGATATTTTGCAAAGTGTACTTGTTTGAATTTGACATAAGGCATTTTGCGAAAATCTGGATTCAACAAAGTCGCCGTAAACCCTAAAAGTTTGGAACCCTGGTTTACTCAAGATATACTAGCAATGTTACGACAGTTGATATCCTCTCCATCAAAGGTAGATGTCATAATTTAGTTCTTTCTAAAATACTACGCACGACATCAAGCGCAACAGATTGCACTGTTAAAATACATTCAACGTTCGTGTTAACACGTCATATGAATATTGACTATCACATTAAAGTTCACTTTAACTGATCAGTGGTCAAAGATAATTCTAAATAGATAAGCACATCTGGCTATCACTCTTTATCTCCCTCTTTCTCTCTCTAGATATATACACCAAACGTAGTTAAGTTAGATCTGCATAGGCCCCTATATGACATATGTCTCTCTACATGGTTACGGTAATAGTAGTAGTAGTAGGGAAGGTGGTGACAGCAGTAGTAGTTTCTTTCAGTATAACTAGATACCCCAGGCAGATTTTCAAATAACTTGGCTCACATGATAGCCATTCTGAAAACCTCTCGATATTATGCAAGGTGATGGTCTCGTTTGATGAACAATCAGAAAGCATATCAAGGAATAACTAGGCTACTCTGTAAACAGAACCCAGTTTTTTTAATATTAAAATGGATGTTGATTTCCCTAGGTCAGAACTTGGGACAAGTAAATCAAATGCAACAAGGCTTCAGGCCAATAGCAGCCATTATCTGACTCAATCATCTATATCTAACAACGGCTTTTAATTGAACTGGCTGGGACTGAGAAGCTAAGGCCTAGCATTTTACCATTCTGATAAAATAGAGTTTGTAAACCACTGAACAGAAGATGATATCAAAGACATTAATAAGAAACTAGCTTCCATATTAATTGGATGTCCAGGTTGAAATACACATTAGGGAAACTGAAGGTATTACATGTACCTTAGGTAGGCCTAACCAAGGTAGATGCACGGTGTAACATGAATAGTTCTTTTAGTGACTAGAGAACACAGAACGGTAACATCTGCTCTTTTTTGTGAAAGTACTTTCAGTCAATTTTAGTATACAGCATCTGGAAAGTTTGTCCTTATTGTTACTATAGAACTTCATGTACACCAGCACTGTCTAATACAGTTCCTGTGGAAACCATGGTGCAGTGTGATACATCTCTTGCGCTCTATTTTATTCATCCAGCACTGACATTAGTCAGATTTTCACTGAAAAAAAAGATGATTCTCATTAACAAAATGATAAGTTTCTTTTCTGTTTTTTCAAGCACAATATTTTTAAGAAAAGAATTAAACTTGTAGTCAGGATTAAATGTTCATCTTTTCCTATTTTTATTTCAATTAATATTAATATTACTTTATTATTATTGCACAGAGGATGCTGGAGATTCATTGCAGCCAATCTTCGATGTGGAGAAGGCAACTGATGATGATTATTATTGCAATTGCCACATGGTCATTAGTCAAAAATACAACATTTTCATTTACATATTTTTGGAAATTATGGCTTCTGCTGCCACTATTAGGGTTTTAGCCTCTTCACTGCAGTTATTGGGGAACGTTTTTGTTGCTACTGTTCATTTCATATGTTTTATATTACTAAAAACTATGAGGGCTCTCCCTCCTCCAGTTTCAGACACATCCATCTGTGTGTACATGGGCCACCTACTGTTTGGAAAATGTTCTTCTATGTATCAGGAGTCTAGAAATGATCTTTCTTTGTTTAAATGGTGGTTTCTGCTTTCTATCCCTGTGATGTACCTATTTAGATCTGTATTTTTTACCTTTTCACCGATGATATTACTAAACCCAATTGGGGGGCTAAGTGGTTAAGCCTTTTGCCTTGTGATTCGAAGGTTGTGGGTTTGAATCCTGACTGCACCATTCTGTTCACGAGTGCAGTTTTTCCAGAGACCCCTAGGATTGTTGCTGGAGCTATGGAGTTCGTGCTTTGTGCAATACTCTCAGCAGGTGGCGTGCCATTTCTACGGAGAGGAGCAGAGCCATATGGGATAAAACCCGGTGCAATGATAGAGTACAGCTCTAAAACCTTCAGCTTTTTAACCCTTTAAAACTAAACACAATGAGACTTTCCTTCAACTACAAAAAAGACTTTGAACAAGATATGGACACTCTATTTGAGTATTGTATCATAATGTTATTTTTTACAATGCTTTGTAAACATTTTTAGAAATAACAGTTGATTCACTAAGATCATACCCCAAGCCTGATGGTAGATGAATCAATAATTGATTGATAGTATCATCATCATTGAGAGCCACGGTAGCATAGTTGTTAGTGAACTCGCTTCTCAAGGCTGGTGGTCTGGGTTCAACTCCCGCAGTGCCCGTGGAATTTTCCCGACCGTTACGGTTCTCAGGTCGACCAGCCTCAACTGGGTACCAGATATGCTCTGGGAAAGTAAAGGCTGACCACATCACCCATCGTGTGCCGACGGTCAATAAAAAATACAGTCCTAACACTGTATTGCCCTATATACAACGAGGTATGAAAGGGTTCCTTTACTTTTTTTTTTATCATCATCATTGCACTTTGGTAGAATAAGTTGCTCGTCTAAAGGATCTCAGTGTCACTAACTCTGTAGCACCGGCGGCGATCCTCGATGTAATTTAGAAGATGGTGAAAATATTTTTATAGTCCTTTTAATAATTGTCATGAACTTTGCCCGATAACGACATTACAGCCTGCTCTTCACGATTTTGAACTGTCAAGTGTTCTTTTATGTTCTCAACTTTAGCGTAATTTTATCAGCTGTCTCCAATAGGACTAGAAACTCGATCTCATGGATCTTGGGAAAAAATATCCCAATGGCTCCACGAGGGAGCGAACCGAGTACCTTTGAAACGAGAGGTGAGCAATTAACCTCTGTGACACAGAGACCCCGAAATATCAAAATATATTTCTTGCAAAGATTCAACTGAGACTGGTCATCAATGTCACTAGATGGTTCAGTTTGGGAAAAATTTCAAGAAACTTTTCATATTGAAAAGGTAGATACTCAGTCACTGGTAGCTGCTATAAAAAATGTAGTTCTAAGATCCAAGTTATCATGGAACAAATGTGTTGCCTAATGCTACTTCAGTCATGAACGTAAGCGTTCTAGATGTTCAGGCACAAATTAAATCAATTGCTTAAACATTTTTGTTAAAAAGATACACCTGTCTTCAGTAAAGTCTTTTATCATTGAAGTATGATGTAACAATGTAAACTATTCACAAAGTCTGAACATGTTCTAGCTGCCTTACACATGGTACTAGTGAACTCTTGAAAGTAATTGATCTTGTCCTAATATTACCAGTGACATCAGTGGAAAACAGTTTTTTTTATCTGCATAAAATAAGTACCAACAACACCAGAAAGGACGGAAGCACCAACATCAGCATAAGAAAGAAAGTTGGCACAGAACCTTGCTTGAATTAATTGAGAAACAAAGAATGAAGTGGTTTGGCCACTTAATAAGAAGACATCCAAACTCCACAGTATACAAAGTCTTCTACAACAGAACATCATGAAAGAAGGCGAGATGAATACCATGAAAAAGATGGTTAGATAGCATAGCAGAATCCTGTCAAAGAGCAAAAATAACAATCACTTAATTAAGCCACCAGAACAGCGCAAGACAAAAAAACCCAAAAAAACCATGACACTGAGCAACAACCCAGTAGTAGTGTGATGACAAAGGTAGAAGAAATAAGTACAAATTTACCTCCTAAACATATATAGAGATCAACGACTCAGTGATAAGCTATTAAGTGCATGCCTCCAAGAAGATATTTAAAAAATCAAAACATTGATGCAGTTATTAATGATTTTGGTCATTTCAAACAAATGTGATAATAGGATATCCTTTTGTTTTAGCAAATCATTTTGCTATTATCAGAATTAGAGTGTGCATTGATTGTATTCATAATTTTGTATTACTAAACATACACACATTTTACTGTGGTTCTGTGAACACAGTGATATGATTAGAATACATGGTACCCAGTCACTCTAGACACCAATCAGGTTTTATTTGTAGAGGTATAATTTTAAATCCAACTTGGCACTCTGTATGATGACAGCAGAAACAGAATGGTTGCTAGTCCTCATCCTAGAACACCCCCTCACCCTCCTGCAACCCAATAATTGAGATTCTAAACAGGAATTTATTTTTATATCAAATTATTCTTACTAACCATTAGTGTCTTGCATAATGTTAAGCAATTTGTTTTTACTTTACAACCAGCAACTGAGTTTAATGGTATTTAAAATTACAGATCATTAAAAAACATACACTATGCCCATCCTGTTCAGTGATAACAAGTTTTGGATTCTGAATCATTTTATCATTCTTACTTATCTTATCTTAAATGTATTATCTTATCATCAAAACAAAATGAATGTCATAAAAAATAACAAATCAAACAGACTACTAAAAAGTTGTTAAAACAAATGAATATGGTCTTTATTTTGTAGCACAATAATTAAATTGGCAATATTTGTGTAATCTAATACAGACATCATTATCATCAAGTGCCATGCCAGCAGGCTTCCACAACTTTCTGTCTCTTGTTCTAGCTAGGAATTCTGATACTGGTTTTGCACCATGCCAAAATCTTGAACTGTCTAGAATATTTTCCCTCTGTTAATCTCTACCTCTCTCCTCTTGCATGTTGTCACAATGTATTCAAGCTTCTCTCTTCCCATAACATGACCAAAAAATGTAGATTGTTTCTTTCTACTGATTTTTATAAGTGATCTGTTCTCGCCTGCTTTCTTGAGAACATTATCATTTGTCATCTTTTCTGTTCATGTCATTCTCATAATTCTTCCATAAAACCACACCCCCGTAGCCTCTAATATATAAGTATATATACAGACATATATGCAATTAAATATAAACATTAAAATCATAGTAATACATTTCCCTGGGAAGTAATAAATCATATTTAACATCAATATTGACATCTTCATTTTTAAATAGGGTTGTATATCTATAGACACCAGCAAGTTCAGACTTTGTGATGCTTTAGAAACTGGAAAGAGACAGAAAAATGTACAACACTGCAGACAGTCATCATATAATAATTTTATACCAGATCAATTCACTATTTTTATACAAGAACAGTTAAAATAATTGAATATTCATTGTTATTAATACAAACTTTCTTAAAGTGCAATCTGCACATTACTTGTCTACAAAATATTGTAGTCTACCTAACATCTACAATTTGAAAATATGTTATGTGCCACAGATTCAATTGATAATTATCAGTTTTAGTAATGAACTCGTTCTCATTTACTAAGTCAAAACTTCATCAAATGTAAGAAATTAAAAAACCAGCCATAAATTAGTAGAATATCAAGTAAATCAACTGTACCAAACACACACAATATTGCAAATCAACAAAACGTTTAGTTAAATAATGCTACTGCTGGGTCATCGATAGCAAAGTTGAAGACATCTTTCACTAATAACCATGTGCTCAGGACATTTCAGGGTTTGAGGCCAACTTTGGTTTAAAAAATGTTGATGGGCACTTAGTAAATGGTTGTACTACAGGTTTCTTGATCCTTACTTAGGGATCTAATTTACAAGTACCTCAGAAGTCAGAGTAAGGCTCACCTAAATGGCAAGGGACACTGATTATAATGAAAGCAAGCCTTCACGCAAAATCAGTCAGGTACCATAATAGACTACACCTGAATTCATAGCAAGCAAACAAAAATTTAAACAAAAATGATGCTAATGTATGGCACTGAATAATACTGAAGTAGCAAATATAAGAGCACATTATTAATAGTTTGACAGAACTGCATTACATACCCAGCTTCTGCTAGTGACAGGCATACATGATGATGTCACTGAAAAGTATAGTTACTGCAATGTGAAGAACTGCCTAAAGTGTTTCTCATAATTTGATATAATGATATGTGGCAGGATAGAAGTTACAGATGATAAAATAGACCCAAAAAATTGAATACACATAAGAAGATATTATAAGTAGTAGAAGCAGATAAACGTACAAATACACATATGTCTATGTAATAATTCAAATATAATTAATCATGTTTAATATTCTTTATTATCTGTATGAAATAAACTGTGTTTGAAGTGTCAAATAAGCAGAATATAATATGACAAAGATAAAATATTAATATAAAAAAAAGTGCAGCTGAACATTTTTCCTTTTATTTTACTGAAATATTGTTTATATATTCAAGATTGTCTATTGTATATTCATGTAGCATCTCCTTTGCAAAAGATTGCTTTCATCACAGCTCGCTTGAAAGACACTTTTTCAAATTGGTTTCTTACCCTCATTTTCCTAATGTGTGTCCAAGATTTCTCAAATTTTCCCTATCATTCCTTAATAAACATTCCAACAATGCTCCCTCCAAACCAATGTGTCATCCAATGCAACCAGAATTAGTGACCTGAAGGAATTGCCCATGAGTTAACATTCCTCAAGACCCAGGTCTTGCATGATGTCTACACCCTTCTTGCTGCCTGTCCAGGACGCTTCAAGAGCCCCCACTGTGGTGCCTTTTTTTTTTTCAAAAGACAACTTTCCTTGTTAATTTTTGTACAATGGACTATAATCTAAATCCATGTGTTGCCGAGAGGAAAAATGTGTTCTTAGAAGTTGTACCTTTAGTGTGTGTGTTTATATATACATATATATATACATATATTATAAGAATGTCTCAAATTTACTAAAAAAGAAACTCCCATTGAGGAGATGAAATAATTGCTTGGCACCATGTCCTTACGTTGTCATCAAGTTATCACCAAAACTAAAGCGTGTATGCAGGTTAATGTGGATCAGAGACACCCACTGTACAAGAATTCCCCAATATTAAGAGAATGAGAATCAAGAATGGCATGTTGTGAATGGCCCACGCTGAGGAAAATATTGGTCAGATGACCACAGTTGTGACTTTACCAAAAAGGAAAGAATGGATCCTGATAGATGGAGCTTAGTCAACTCTACAAGTTATCACTATTTTTGATAGTGAGTATAGAGATGGAGCAAAATGAGAGTTGAGCTCTCAATTCATCATTGGCCTCTTTGTCTCAGGAGACAATAGGTATTGTGTCACGTAGTATGTTCTGCACTGAATCACAACATTTCTTGTGGCTGTAATGGCCTATTCTGGAGTGGCAATTCTTGCCACAGTTGTTGCAGGTAAAACTGGAGACTGGAGCTGATAAATAGGATGTTCTCTCTGCCCTCTGTCTCTCTTTTGCCTCACATGTGATGTTGTTCTTCTTCTTTCTTTTGAGCCACCCTCACTGCCGCCGCCATGCTTGCCTGTCTTTGGCCAGCCGCTCCCAGTGTTCTTTGTCTATGCCACATAAAGTTAGATCACGCTTGCAGGTGTCAATGAAGCGTAATAGTGGGCGCCATGCTGTCTAGCACCAGATGCGAGTTGGCCATATAGAATGTTCTTTGGGATTCTATCATCGCTCATATGGCACACGTGTCCCAGCCATCTCAGACGTCGCTGACTCAGTAAGGTGTACATGCTTGGAATGCCAGCACTGTCCAGGACTTCTATATTGGAGATGTGGTCTTGCCATCGGATGTTGTATATTCACCTGAGACAGCGCATGTGGAAGGTGTTGAGGCGATGTTCTTGTCCAGCATATGTGGTCCATGTCTCACTACCATACAGCAGAGTGCTGAGGACACAAGCCTTAAATACTTGTGTCTTGGTGTTTCTTGTGAGTGCCCTGTTTTCCCATACACGCTTTGCTAATTTAAACATAGCAGTTGAGGCCTTCCCAATGCGACTACTAATTTCATCATCGAGGAGAGGTTGCTACTGATGACAGAGTCAAGGTATGTAAAGGTGTTTACTTCAAGCGTATGACTACCAATGTTGATAGATTGGGCTCTGCTAATATCCTGGAACATTATATTTGTTTTCTTCAGGCTGATGGTCAGGCCGAATTCATTTGATGCTGCAGCAAATCTGTCCATGAGGTGTTGTAGCCCTTCCTCTGTGTGTGATGTTAATGCTGCATCATCGGCAAACAGAAGTTCCCTGATGGTGACACTTTGGTCTTTGCTTTAAGTCGCGCCATGTTGAATAATTTTCCATCTGATCTTGTGTGAGAAATATTCCTTTTCATGGATTCAAAAGCATAGAGAAGTAGGGAAAAAAATATCTCAAAGAGTGTGGGTGCAAGTACACACCCTGCTTGACGCTGCTGTTGATAGGAAAAGCGCTGGAGGAGGCCCCATCAAACATCACTGTACCCTTTATGTTGTTATGGAATGATGTTATGATTTTAAGCAATGTGGGAGGGCAGCCGATTTTTCCAAAAAAGCTTGAAGGGCCAACTCTACTCACTAGGTCAAATGCCTTTGTTAGATCTATGAAGGCAATGTACAGTGGCATTCTTTGTTCGCTACATTTCTCCTGCAGTTGTCTCAAGGAGAATAACATGTCGATAGTGGATCTGTTGGATCTAAATCCACATTGTGACTCAGGGTATACTTGGTTAGCTAGCTTTTGTAACCTATTTAGTACTACGCGTGTGAAGACCTTCCCACGATGCTGAGCAACGAGATACCATGGTAGTTGTTACAGTCACCTAGATCGCCTTTATTGTTATACAAGGTGATGATGTTTGTATCTCTCATGTCTTGAGGCACTTCTCCCTCCTCCAGCAAAAGGCACAATAATTCATGCAGACTGGTCAGGAGAGTTTGTTTAGCACATTTGATTACTCGGGGGATGCCGTCCTTTCCAGTTGCTTTCCCATTTGCCAGGGTGTCAATTGCAATTTTGATTTCTGTCTCTGAGGACATCTGGTCTAATTTTCAAGTCGGAAGAGCTTAATTGCATTGAACGCGATGTCAGTTACAATATTTTGGGTGGAATATAACTCTAGATAGTGTTCCACCCAGCGTTCCATCTGTTTTTGCTATCGATTAGAACTTCCCTGTTTTTATTTTAAGAGGTGCAGTTTTTTTTGATAGTTGGGCCAAATGCCTTCCTAATGCCCTATGTTTCCAGTATCAAAGGAGAGCTGGATATTTCTACATAACTCCTGCCAGTAGTCGTTTACGCATCGCCTGGCTGTTTTGTACGACACTTTTGCAGATCTAAGAGCAAGGAATGACTTGGTACTTGGATTGTTTTTATGCTTCAGAAGGGCAGTTCTTTTTTCTGCTATGACGGGCTCCAACTCTAATATGTTTGCAGCAAACCAATCAGGGTTTTGCCTATCTCGGGTGCCAAAGGTGGTTTTGGCCAAATTATAGATGGCGTCCCAGATGTAGGACCACTTTGTTTCTGCATTTCCTTTGGTGTGCTTGAGAATGCTTCCAATGTACTAAAAAATGCCTGTACTATTTCTGGTTTGGTGGTATTTTCAGTATTAATGTGTGGACACCCTTTCCTCTTCGAATGGTGGAGTGTTTTTATTTTCAGCCTAACTTTGCTATATATCAGTGAATGATCAGTGTCAGAGTCAGCACTATGGTAGCTACGAGTACTGAGCACACTGTTTATCGTATTGCCTCGTTATAACTAGATCTAGCTGATGCCATCTATGTGAACGTGGGTGTTTCCAGGACACCTTGTGGCAGGGCTTGGTGTTAAAGAAAGTGTTTGTGATGCAGAGGTTGTTGTAGTGCATATCTCCAGTAGCCGTTGTCCATTTTCATTAATTTTTCCAGTACCATGTTTTCCAAGCACGATGGCCAAGAGTTGTGTCGGCCCAACTCTGGCATTGAAGTCCTCCATTAGGTATAGGTGTTTGTTTTTAGAAATTCCACTGATTTCTGATTGTATCTCCTCATAAAATTTATCTTTCACGTCAGGTTTTGAGTGTAGTGTTGGTGCGTATACACTGAAGAGATGGAGCGGGCCTGTTACAGTGTGGAATTTAATGGACAAAATACGGTCTGAGCCGTTTATTGGAGGTTCTACCATGTGAAGCAGTGTATTTTTATGGCAAATCCTACTCAACGAGTCTTGGTTGTCTTGAGCTTTTCCTTGCCAGTAGAACGTGTAGTCTTGTTCACTCAGCGATCCATTTTCAGCGAGTCAAGTCTCCTGTAGTGCTGTGATGTCCACTCCAAGTCGTTTGATCTCATTGTTGATTACTGCAGTTTTCCGAATGTAGTGTATCTGTGTAAGATCTTCTGACAGGCCAGGACACATTGTCCTTACGTTCCAGCTTGCTAGCAAGGCTGGAGCCTTCTTGATTTGATTATTATTGTTTGGTGCGGTACTTACAGTCCACTTGTCAGGTAATACCTTAAGCTCCAAGCACCCATTGAAGCAGGTGAACTGTGTCGGGATAACACCTTATTGTCCGGGGGCTGCCCGGCTTGAGGCGGGCCGTAGCTGTCCAATGAGAAGTGATGATTTCTCCCACCGTCGAAGACAACCCGTGGCGTCCAATACTCTACGCCAATTGAGCTGGACTTATAACCCATAACTGTTGTCTTTTGTGTTAGTTTGGTCAACAAAGTCAACCATGAAATGACCTCTCCGTGACGCATGCCTGGGCGATTTTTATGAGTAGATGAGTTGCCCAGTGTCAACTACACCTCTCGACCTCGCTGATAGAATCCAGAGGAGTGCAAGCACGACGTTTGGTATCAGTTTGGTTGCAGAAGCTGCCGTTAGGACATCACTTGATGCCTGTCCGCCTTAGGGTTCCGCTCCGGATTTTCTGTTTGGGTTTACTCCCATAGCCTTTGCCTCTCCTGAGGCTCCCACAAGGCAGTAGGGCTATTTGCCCACAGCTGGGGTCTGGATCTTGGATATCAGGGTAAATCCACTGATATTACAAGTCTGGGGGCCAGACCTTCACCGAGAATTTTTTTTGGTTAACTCCCCAAGGACATCACCAAAAAGAAATCCTGACCTAGGAGTCCATCTCCCTAGAGCTGAGCCATTGCCCTGCTAGCTCTCAATTAAGCAGCTGATAATGCAGGTAATAATGATGATGATGTTGTATGTATATACAAATGAGCCTGTGCATTGTAGTGAGAAATCAGGCTAGTGTTTCCTAGCTAACAAGCACAATAGGGTAATTGCAGTGTAGAATGACGCATACAGACAACTACTTTCAGTATAAGGATCATAGTGGTTGAGACCACAATTGCTGCATCAAATTGCTCTCTCAGACTCCCTTTCCAGCAGCCATTACTTTGTCCAACTCTCAATCTATGCTTTGGAAGAACAAAACAACGTTTTGCAATATGAGTGGTCTATTACATGTTGGGTGTTTGTAGCAATGAGAGAGTTGACAGGCTTATACCAACATCTTCAATCATCTGGGAGTTGAAGATGGATGGGGGTGTCTTTGATTTCTCGGCAACCGCTGATTGGATGAAGACACTAAAACTGATCTTGAATCTATCATGCAATTTAAAGAGTTTGGAATTACATGCTGTACAAGGAGAACTGGATATATAGGAGACAGAATGAGAAGAGTGTTCAACAAGAGAGCCAGTGGAATTTTCAGTATGCATCCTTTGACATCTACTGAGGGAGAATGAGTATCTATGGGTCTGCCTGAAATGCTATTATGTCAGTTACAACCAATTACCTTTTCATTAACTTTCTCATATTTCATTATCCACCCTCAGCACGGCATTCTGTTTGCAGTACTTATTTGTAAGTGGTATAAGACATTGAAATATTATTTTACAAGCATTTTTACTGGGTCTACAGGTCTGTTTCTGTAATTTCCATCACGTAGCCACTGATGCAAAAATTTCAACATTTATTTTTGAGAGTGCTGAGTTAGATAAATAACTTATGCAATGTGGCATCATACATAACTAGACTATCTCTAGTCATTTATTTTATATAGATGCTATCTTTTATTTGTATATGATTGACCAAATATGAACTTGCAGAATGCACAACAGAGCAATTACAACAACATTTAAGATACCTTTAATGATGTCATTACAACTTCTTGCGAACACTGAAATTAAGATAAAGCAATTATTGCAATTTAAAAGGTTTTTTTCTGAATGTTAGATCAGTCAATTATGACAGCAAATTATAGATTCTGGAAATGTGTGTGTGTGGAGAGAGAGGGAGAGAGGCAACAGAGAGAGAGATAGAGACTGACTGATTGAAACACAGTGTATTTACATGATATCAATGAATGGTACAAAAACAAAACATGTAGTTTAAAAACATATGAATAAAAAAGAAAGATTTTGAAGTAAATAAATATTGATCAAACAACAATATAAAATGCTCATAACTAGAAAATAAATGGAGACTTACCTCTCCTCCACTACCATATGCATAAACTGGATTGATCAAATCATCCTCTTTAGCCATACTAGTTTGCCTCCCAAACCTCTGGAAATGAACTTTGCCACTGAAAACAAAACAGAATGATTCAGTATTTAAAGCAAGTAAACATGAGGTATGTGACTGTGTTACAGCTTAGGAGGAGTGGAACACAGAGGGTGATACACTTATCGAATGGGCAAAAACACACAATATGATAAATGGGAATACATGGTTCAAACAACATCATGCGCGATTATGGACATGGAAAAGCCCTGATAATAACACCTATAATCAAATCGACTACATACTAATAAACAAAAGATTTAGGAATGGTCTGATATCTGTAAAAACAAAGGCTGGCGCAGATTGCGCTAATGATCAGACACTATTGGTGGGTCAACTAAGGATAACATTAAAGAAGATTAAAAGAGCCTCGAAATATGAAACACTAAATCTTGCGCTACTGAAGACAGATGTAAAACTGCAGGAGACGTACAGGACTACCATACAGAATAGATATAATGCTACTGCAAAAATAGAATCAATTGATGACCAATGGCTAATCCTAAAACAATCCCCTCAACAAATATCAAAGGAAATTATACCACTCAATGACAGAAAGGCGAGACAATCGTGGATGACTGATGAAATCCTACAGTTGATGGATGAAAGACGAAAGAACAAACAACCATCCAACTGAGTATGCTCGTATCAACAAGTCGATAAAATTAAAATAAGCAAAAGAGAAATGGCTACATGATAAATGGGATTAAATGCTGCCAGCTAGAATCAGATAGTAACATTAACTCCAAATTGTTCTATACAAATATAGAAACTTACTATAATATGAGCAGATTGGAACAAGTTGTCATTCTGCGTCTTAGAACAGGACACAATTGACTCCGCAGCCATATGTATACAAAATTCAAGAAATGGACTGCTAAATATAAAACAAGACCAGGTGCAGATTGCGACAGTGACCATACACTACTGATAGGAAAAGTAAGAATAAAACTGAAGAAGATAAAGAGGGCAAGAAACATCATATCGAACTCCTCAACACTCAAGACTGACACAAAAGTGAAAGACTCATTTAAACGCATTATACAAAACAGATATAACGCTATGGAAAAATAGAAACAATAGAAGAACAATGGCAGATGCTGGGGATCAATCCAACAAACGTCAAAGGAACTAACCCACACAACATGTCAACGGATAAAAAAGAAATGGATGACGGAAGACATTTTGGAATTAATGGAAAATAGAAGGAAAAACAAACATAATAAAGCAGAATACGATCGAATCAATAAAGAGATAAGACAAAAATGTAAAACAGCAAAAGAAGAGTGGCTAAATGAAAAATGCAAACAGATCGAAACAGAACACAAAGGAAACCCCAAATCAATATACGAAAACGTAGACAACTTACATGGCAGACGTAAACGTACAACTACTGGATGTTTAAAATCAAAGCAGGGAGATATCCTGATTGAAACAGACAAGAAAATAGAAAGATGGACAGAGTACATTAAGGACTTATACAGTGATAACAGACAAGAAATACACATCAATTACAACCATGAAGGACCACAAATACTTCCATCAGAAGTTATCAATGCCATAAGACACACGAAAAAGGAAAAACCCCAGGACCAGACAACATAACAACAGAAGAAATAGAAGCAACAGGCGAATTGGGCATAGGCGTTTTAACAAAATTATTCAATGACATCTACAACACTGGATATGTACCCAAAGATTTACGACAATCCATTTTTATAGCACTACCAAAGAAAGCAGGAACGATAGAATGCGAAGAACACCGCACAATCAGCCTCATGAGTCACGTAACAAAACTACTTTTCAGCATTATCATGAGAAGGGTACAAACAAAATAAGACCAGAAGTTAAGGAAGAACAATGTGGCTTTGTTGAAGCAGAGGAACAAACAACGCAATATATACAATAAGAACAATAATGGAAAGATCAATAGAAATGAAGTTGGACTTATACCTATTGTTAACGATTGCTGCTGGGGTTTCCAAATTGATAGTATAGATACTCCACCCCTCCTACATATTATTGTTCCTATTAGATGATGTTATTCCATATTGCATATACATATATACTTCCATATTATATCATAGCGATGGTATTAATGGTACCCTGTCCATTGTAGTTATAATTATTCTCCTGCAGTCATACAACACAAGTAATTACAGAGGCGTTTAGTCAGTTCCATATCCTTTATTTATAGTATTACATAAGGACGCAACAAAAGCACGTCCACTCGATTTTCCTTGTTTTTCTTTCTCCTTTCTCTTCCTAAGCTGTCGCTACCTTACGTCATTTTTCTACGTAACTGTCTTGTTGTCATGTGTTGCCCTTCTGTTTTGAGAGTGCAACACATAGTCTATTACGTTATTACTGTATTCTATTGCTTGTCATGCGCTGGCCACCCCTAGGGCTACTCCTACACTATGTTTCATAGACTACGCGAAAGCTTTCGATAAAGTAAAACATGGAGAAATAATCAGCATGTTAGAAAGTATAAATATTGATGGTAAAGATCTTAGACTGATCAAGAATTTGTACTGGCAACAAAGCGCAGCCATTAGACTGAGAGTAAGATTGGAATCTATCAGGCGATACAGTTAGGAGTACGACAAGGGTGCGTACTCTCACCAGACCTATTCAACTTATATTGCGAAAACATCATGAGATCTATAGAAGAAAAGACAGGAATAGCAGTCGGTGGACAAAATATAAACAACCTAAAGTACGCTGATGACACAATTCTCATGGCTACAAATGAACACGATCTGCAAGACTTGATAGACATACTAGTGAGAGAAAGTGAAAAGAAAGGATTAAGCATGAATATAAAGAAAACAGAGGTTATGGTTGTCTCCAAGAAACAAGAAACACCAACATGCAATATCAAAATAAATAACACAACACTGAAACAAGTCCATCGATTCAAGTATCTAGGAACATTCTTAACACCAGATGGAAGATGTACAACAGAGATTAGGAGTAGAATAGCTCAAACGAAAGCAGCTTTTATGAAAATGAAGAACACACTATCGTGAACTCACTACCAATGGCACTCGAAACGAGTACTCCAATGCTATATTGAACCAATTCTTATGTATGGAGCTGAATCATGGACACTGAACAAACAATCAATATGATCATTGGAAGCCACAGAGATGTGGTTTTACAGAAGAATGTTGAGAATTCCATGGACAGCAAAGAAAACAAACGTGGAGGTTTTAAATCAGGCCTGCACACAAAGAAACCTTATCAAAAGAATAAGAATCCGACAATCAAGGTTCTTCTGGCATATAATGCGAAGAGAGGTTTAGAACATTTGGTGACTACAGGTAAAATTCAGGGAAGGAGAGATCGTGGAAGACAGAGGGAGAAGATGTTGGATGGCCTGACATCATGGTTCGACAAAATATCGACGTCAGAACTGATTACATGCACCAAGCAAAGAGAGTTGTGGAGAGACATGATGCCTACGCCGGCAGGCATGGCACTTGATTGTACAGGCACACTAGACTGCAGAGCACATACTTCAAGACTGCCCCGAATATGATACACTGAGGCAAACTCACTGGCCTAACAAAACAACACTCGACAGAAAACTACACGGACCTCTGTGTTAGCTACAAAAGACAGTGAAGTTCATACAAGAGACAACATTGAATGTATAGACAATATTTCAAGCGAACGAAAGGAAGGAAGGATAAAAACTTTAACTGGCAAGCGGCAATGTGCAGTTACGGAATGTTTAAAATTCAAAGATGGTGATATTTTGATGGATACAGACATGAAATTAAAGAGATGGGACGGAATACATCACATAACTTTATAATGACAACAGACCTGAAATTAATATAACATACAACAATGAAGGCCCATCAGTAGATAGCATCAGAAGTGTGTAAAGCTATTAATCACATGAAAACAGGTAAAACATCAGGTCCCGAAATATGTCCATCGAAGAAATTGCAGCAACCGGAGAACTTGGGATAGGGGTGCTAACAAAGTTGTTTAACGATATCTACAATACCGGATACCTGCCTAATGATTTCCTCCAATCCATTTATATTGCACTACCAAAGAAAGCAGGTACAATAGAATGTGAAGAACACCCCACAATCAGCCTCATGAGTCACGTAACAAAATTACTTTGCAGCATCATCATGAGAAGGGTAAGAAACAAAATAAGACCAGAAGTTAAGGAAGAACAATGTGGCTTTGTTGAACGCAGGGGAACAAACAACGCAATATATACAATAAGAACAATAGTGGAAAGATCAATAGAAATGAAGTTGGACATACCTATGTTTCATAGACTACTCAAAAGCTTTTGATAAAGTAAAACATGGAGAAATAATTTGGATGTTAGAAGGTATAAATGTTGATGGGAAAGATCTTAGATTGATCAAGAATATGTACTGGCAGCAAAGTGCAGCCATAAGACAAGAGAATCAGTGTGGAAACCACCAGGAGATACAATTAGAAGTAAGACAAGGATGCGTACTCTCACCAGACCTGTTTAACCTATACAGTGAAAACATCATACGTCATATAGAAGAAAAGGCTGGAATAACACTTGGTGGACAAAACATGAACAATCTAAGATACACTGATGACACTATTCTCATGGCTACAAATGAACAAGATCTACAAGACTTGATAGACATATTATTGAGAGGAAGTGAAAAGAAAGGATTAGTCATGAATATAAAGAAAACAGAGGTTATGGTTGTATCCAAGAAACAGGAAACATCAATATGTAATATCAACATAAATAACACAAAACTGAAACAAGTCCATCGATGCAAGTACCTGGGAACACTCCTGACATCAGATGGCAGGTGTAAAACAGAGATTAGAAGTAGAATAGCTCAAGCGAAAACATCTTTTATGAAAATGAAAAACACACTATGCGTGAATTCACTACCAAGGACACTGCGAAAACGAGTACTCCAGTGCTGTATTGATTTAATACTTCTGTATGGCAGCAAATCATGGACAATGAATAAACATTCAATACGATCATTGGAAGCCACACGTCAGAACTGATTACATGCACCAGGCAGAGAGAGTTGTGGAGAGTCATGATCACCTACGCGGCAGGTATGGCACTTGATTGAAACATGAGGTACGATATCATTAAAAAGTCATTATCGTCAGGTATTGTCGGCTGCTGTAGGCGATCATGGATCTCCACAAATCATTGTCTCTGGTATTTGCTATCATCTCAGATGTTGACACTCTTCCGTGTCATGAAGTTAAATTGTCTAAAATATTTTCTCTCTGTCTTGTCCCCTTTCAATTTTACCGGTTGTCACAATGTTTTATAAACTTCCCCTTCTCATCACATGTTCGAAAAATGATGATTGCCTCTTTCTTATATTGATGTTTTCTCTGTGTCTTAGCCTCATTCAACACCTCTACATTCATCATTCTAGCAGTCCATGGGATTCTCATCATTCTTCTGTTAAACCACATCTCTTTGGCCTCCAGATATTTGTTCATGTTTGTTCACCATCTTATGACTCTCCTGTATGTCAGTATTGGCTGTATGTAGCACTGAATAACTCTCCTTCTGATCTCAATTAACAGTCACTTCTTGCATATAATGCGTCTCATTTTCTGGAACGCAACTTTGACCTGCCCTATTCTGCTTTTTAAATAATTGTAAAAAAAAGTAAATAATTGTTAAGATCCCCAAAAACGGTGATCTCAAAGATTGCAACAACTAGAGAGGGATCACCCTATTATCAGTAATGACCAAGACTTTCTGCAAAATCATTCTTAATAGAATCAAAGGAGCAGTGGACACAACCCTGAGAAAAGAACAAGCTGGTTTTAGACCTGGGAGAAGCTGCTTAGACCAAATAATTACCCTACGCATAATTTTGGAGGAATATATTGAGAAGCAACAACCACTCATACTAAATTTCATCGATTTTAAAAAGCCTTTGATAGTCTACACAGAATCTCTCTGTGGAATATTCTGAGATGCTATGGAATACCAGACAAAATAATAAACATTATAAAGAGCCTCTATGATGGTTCACAGTGTGCAGTTCGCACTGATGGTGGACACAGCGACTGGTTTATGATTGAAACCGGAGTAAAGCAAGGCTGTATTCTATCTCTGCTATTGTTTGGAGTGGCCATTGACTGGGTGATGAGAAAATGTTGCAGGGGCGAAACTGGCATCGATTGGGTAGAAAATAGTCAACTAGAAGATTTGGATTTTGCAGATGATATTGCCTTGTTAAGTAGAAACAACCAAGATATGCAAAGAAAAACAGACAACTTGTCATCTATAGCATCAAAAGTTGGACTGCAGATAAGCTATGAAAAAACAAATATAATGAAGACACCTATGGCAAGTAATGCAGATATCACACTGGAGTCTGAAATGATAAAAATAACAGAGCAGTTCACCTATTTAGGTAGCAATTTTGATTGCACAGGAAATGTTAAAAATAAATTATGATACGAATTGGCAAAGCAACATCAGCTTTTAAAAGTCTAAATAAAATATGGAACTGCAAGTTACATAGTATTAAAACTAAATTACGAATTTTCAATTCAAATGTTGTATCAATCCTAACATATGCCAGCGAGAGTTGGAAAATGACTAAAGATATAGAAAGCAAGTTGAATGCATTTGAAAATAGATGTCTGCGAAAAATAATGAATATAAAATGGAACGAATTCAGGAGAAGTGATGAAATCAGAGACATGTCTGGTCAACCACTAGTGACAACTGTTATAAGAAAGAGAAGATGGAGATATGTTGGGCACACCTTGAGGAGAAATGATCAACGAATATCAAATCAGGCATTGAAGTGGGATGCAAAGGGTTCAAGAAAGAAAGGTCGACCTAAGGAGACCCTGAAGCGAACTTTGCTGAGAGAGCAGGAAATATCGGTCTCAGTTCCATGGAGGAGATTGAGCGAGTTGCCCAGGATAGAGCGGTATGGAGAAATTACTTGCAGGCCCTATGTAACGTATAACGGACGAGAGGAATTATTATTATTATTATTCTGCTCTTTATTTCTGATCTGTCATCTGGTGTTAAGGACACGAAGGTATTTAAATTGATTGCTTGTCTCAGCTGTGTTTCATTTACTGTGAGTGTGCCTTTTGTAAGTCTTTTTTTTTAGATGATCACAGCTTCTGTCTTCTTAATATTCAGGCTCAGTTTTTTGTTGCTACTTTCTGTCACAACCTTGCCAACTAAATTCTGGAGCTATATTTCATTTCTTGCTATTAATACAGTACAGCATTGAAAAGTACAACAAAAACTCTGATATTTCAACCAAAAAGTCTCTATCAAGTACAGGATATATATATGACTAAAATGCAGAAGTCAAACTTGATCAGAGAAGAAGTGGTTACAAAATATGGATAGGGTTAATGACATATTCATGGCCTAGCTTGTTGTCTTAAAAATTCCAATCTCCACAGAAATTCTCCTCTTATTTGTTTTACGTCACATCTTCAGCACCATTTGGAGCTCGGGTGTTTATCCTACGGCGATGTGCCTGGTTTCAGCCAGTGTTTACTCAGTTTGCTCTTCGTTCTGTAGCCATCTAGTGTTTTTTATGGTGTGGGGTAGCTAGCCCCACATCATCCTTCTTAGTAGTCTCTTATGACTTGAGTGGCAGGTAACAGTGGTTCTATTCTTTACACCCCAATTTTGACCCCAGTGACCACTGGCATGTAAAGGTATACGAAATAAATTGCTTAATTATTTAACACAAGACATGCTCAAACTCATACTTACAGTCTGTTAGTCCTTTTCAAAAAGATGATGATGCCGGCTGCAATACCTACAGTTCCTATTAGAGCTAGTACAACAATCAGTGCAGTCTTCCAGGTTCCTAGACATTTCGAGTAACACATAGTGATAGAGTCAGTATTGTATTTAGAAGTTTTCTGCCCCAAGACATGCAGAAAATGAAAACATGTACAGTAGAATAATATGTACTCATTCAAATATATCTTCTTCTTCTTTTGTCGTCACACTACCACCGGGTTGTTGCCCAGTGTCGTGGTTGTCTGTTTTTATCTTGCGCTGTTCTGGTGGCTTGGGTGATTGTTATTTTTGCTCTTTCACAGGATTCTGTTATGCCATCTAACCATCTTTTTCGTGGTCTTCCTCTTGCCTTCTTTCCTGATGTTCTGTTGTAGAAGACTGTATGCTGTGGAGTTTGGATGCATTCTTATTAAGTGGCCAAACCACTACATTCTTTGTTTCTCAATGTAATTCAAGCAAGGTTCTGTGCCAACTTTCTTTCTTATGCTGATGTTGATGACTGTCTTTTCTGGTGTTGTTGGAAACTTTTCGCAGGCAACGCATTTCACATGTAGTTATTTTTTGTGACTGCGCTTTGCTCATTGTCCATGTTTGCTCTGGTAACACAAAGTAGGTATAAAAATGCTGTTGATCATCTGTTGCTTAGCTGCCTGTGAAATTTTTGGGTGCGTTAACAATGGGCTAGCTGGTAGGTTACAGCATTTGCTTGCCTGCCCTATCTCAATCAGTTTCCGTCTTCTGAATATGCTTCTAAGTATTTGAATTCTTTCACTTGGTTTTTGAGCTGATATGATGTCTAGTTATTATGTTCTTCCCATATTCATTATTTCTGTTTTAGTGTTGTTGATTTTCATGTCATGATTTATACAATTTTTGTTCAAGGTGTCAATATGATGTAGATTTTGTTCATTTTGATGAATCAGGCACTGATCATCTGCAAAAAACAGTTCATTTATTTCATCATTATCTGAATTGGACTCTTGAGTTATTTTATCCATATATGCAATAAGAGTAGTGGTGAGAGGACAAAACCTTGTCGAACACCTGATGTAATGGAGAACCAGTCGGTCATTCCTTCTGTTGTTCTTACTGTACTCTGGCTATCTTGATATAGAGCCACGATATTACCTAATAGTTGTCCCTGGACACCATATTCTGCAAGGATCTTCCATAGCTTGCACCTGTTTACTTTATCAAATGCCTTTTCTTGGTCTATAAAAATAAGTTGTTTACTTTGTATTCAATTGTTTGTTTGCAGATCTGTCTTAGTGTAAATATTGCGTCTGTGCAGCTGTTACCCCTCCTAAACCCAAACTGGCTATCGCTTAACTGGGACTCTAATATATGTCTTGCTCTTCGCTCCAATATTTTTGCAAACATTTTTCCCATTTGGCTCAAAAGAGAGATACCACTGTATGTTTCACACTCTCTTTTGTCTCCTTTATTCTTCGATATTGGGACTATAATAGCTCTCTGCCAGTCATCTGGAGATTCTTGTGCTTCCCAAGCGATGTTAAAAATTCTGTCAGCCAGGTTATTGCTGTTGTTTTACATGCAAGTAACATTTCTGTTGTTATACCATCTATCCCTGCTGCCTTTTTACTTTTGCTTTGTTTTAATCCAAATATATAATGTACATTAATAACATGTTAACAGCTGAGATAGTGAAGAAGTTGGTGCACTTGCTTCCTAGGTGAGTGGTCACAGGATCAAATTCTACAATGGGAGAACTCTTTCCAATTGTAATGTCTCTCAGGTCAACTCAGTTTTAATTGAATATCAGAAACACCCTGGGAAGTAAAGGTGACAGGCATGATGTTCCACCATTAATCAAAGAAAAATATGAACCTAACACCATATTCCTCAGTATACCTCATGGTATGAAAACAGATTATTGACTTTACTTTTAATAACTTGTTCTTCTTAGCTATGCGTATTTCTGATATGTGCCTAAATACACTAACAAATAGACTGTGATTTTGTTTGACATTAAAAGCAGAAATTAAAATGAAAAATAGTAGAACAGTAATACTTAACTTTTTTTCTGAGTAGATTTCAAGGTCTGATATATTCAGAAATAAATAAATGGAACACTACAACCTACCAAGCATGGTCTAACAGACAAATAATGAGAATTGTGCATGTGGCTGACAAGCACATCATGTAAAACAGTTAGGACAAAACTCTTTCAAGTGTTTTGGAACATGTGTCCTACAAGGAGACCAGCTACAGTCAGGAAAAACTGTAGTACAAAGAGATATTAAATTAGGTACACCATTTAAAATCTTGAAACAAAAACTAATGAGTATGTCTAAAGCGGAGAGTATGTCTTGCCGAGAATATTCCACAAAGCACAAACTTTGTAGCTCTAGCAACAATTTTAGGCATCTGCAGAAAATATATACTTGTGGCCAGAATGGTGCGGTCCAGATTCAAACTCATGACCGTCAGAATGGAAGGCATAACCAATTAGCCACAGAGATCCTACACTAATTTTATGTATTGTTTTCAGCTGTAATAAATGTTGATATGGCCTAACAAATTCATCATTTGCTTCACAGATTATTCAAATAAAATTTGTTAGGACAATAGTATGGGAATGAAGAACAGCTACAGCAAAATAAGATAGTAGTGTCAACACAGCCACGAATGGTATGAGATGTCCGCTTGACAGACAAGCAGAATCTCAGAGTGGATGCATCTAACAAGTTTGCTAGCTGATGGTTAGATATGGATAAGAGGCATCAAAACTGTGACTGATAAAATGGTTACAGAAAACATACAAATGAATCGTCTGTAAGAGTACAATCAGATCACCCAGAGTCAAACTGATTAGACATACAAGAATTGCCTGGTCTTGGCAAGACGCTGTAAATGACTGATGTAACATGTCTGTCCTGTGTCTGCGCATGCAAAGACTGCAGTAAACTCTGCACTAGAACCAAAACATGTGTGGTGGGAAGGATTTGCTAAATGCAAGATCAAAAACATTGCTAACTAGCAAAACTGTCATCCTTGGTTTTTCATGTTCAATCTTAGTTAAAAGTTTCTGCTTCCGTGAAGGACAAAAATCAATTGCTTGGTGGTGACAAAAGGATACACATCCCAAAATGATTGAAAATGGTTCCAAATTTGGAACCACTTCACCGAGTCAGAAAAAAAAGAACGAAAATGTAAGAGCCTGTCAGATCAGACAAATCCAAGCATTTCCTTGGGACAAAATTTTTGGATGCGCCAGTCCTGCATGCATAGGAGCTTATGAACTGAGGTACAACTTATTCTCATTCTTGATGCAAACCACACAGATCCCAAGGATTGATTTAAATGGTGGATAAGAATGAATGTAAAACAGAAGAAAATGAAGATATCATAAATTGTCATCAGAAACCTAGTAGAAAACCTTTGTGAGAGTAGTTCTTCTTCTTTGTAGATAGCAAACACTTCTGAAAATAATATGACTGTACAAAGTATATGTAGATATTACCATCACTTCCTGCAGAGCTTTGGCTGGCATATGTTGGTAGAAGGCTGTTGCTAGGTGTGCTGCTTGGAAGTTTGGTGGTTGAAGAAATAGTTGTCATAGTGGTGATGGTGGTGATGATGCCGACAGTGGTGGTGATGCCGACAGTGGTGGTGGTGGCTGTAGTAGTGGCTGTAGTGGGGGTGGTGGAGGTGGTGGCTGTTGTAGGGGTGGTGGAGGTGGTGGCTGTAGTGGGGTGGTGGCTGTAGTGGTGGCTGTAGTGGGGGTGGTGGCTGTAGTGGGGGTGGTGGTGGCTGTAGTGGGGGTGGTGGTGGTGGCTGTAGTGGGGGTGGTGGTGGTGCTGTAGTGGGGAAGGGCTGTGTGGAAGGTAGTTGGTTCTGTTTGATTCGGATGATTAGAACAGGTGACTCCATAGTAACTGTTGACACATCTGAAATTAATAAAGCAGGCAGAATTTAAATAATGGAAGCAGCTTCATATTTCTTAGAAAAGTTCTGGATAAATAAATGCATTGTCTTATCTGTTGTTTTTTTCCTTATGCTAAAATTTGTATGGTAAGACTAACAGTTATGTCACTTGAAACTGATGGTACTTAAAACTGGTTTTTTTAACACACCAATTACATGTCTTTCTTGCTTGCTATTATACAGTGAAAAGTATTACCGCTGTTGTTCATCACATGTGTTGAGCAGATCTGTAAAATAACTAACACCAGTGAAGGGAACAACCTTGAGGAACTCTTAAACATATTGCTTTTTGCTGATGATCAGGCATTCATATCAACAACAGAAGAACACCTACAACATCACATTAACAGACTCCAGTTAACATGCAGTGAATACAGCATGAGAATAAACATTGACAAATCTGAAGTTCATTTGCTAGAGAGGAAAGCACTACCAATGTCTCCATCAACAAAATATAAATTAAAACAAGTTAAAGCCTTTACATACATTGGGATGGTTTTTTTTTCCGCAAATGGAAGAATAACTAACGTAATTCAACATATATGCAATAAAACAATTCAAATCATAGGGAAAATGGCACCAATTTCGAAATTAAAGTATGTCACCATGAACACTAAAAGATCACTGTACAATACAATCTTTCTCTTGACTTTACGCTATAAGTGCCAAATCTGGATGCTAACATCAAACACCAGAAGAAAATTAGTTGCAACAGAGATGTTGAAGATGGATAAGTGGAAGTCCTTCCATTGTTCAGCAATCATCTGTTGAATGAGAACACTGAAATTGATGTTGAACATGTAAAGTATCCCTGGCAAACCTCAGGGAGGTGATGCAGGATCTTGGCCAGTATGTTTACTGAACCTAATGTCTCTTGCAAAACTGACGCCCATTAACTGATATCAGCTAATTTTAAAAACTGCTTTCCCATTACCATAATCTCTATATTTGCTTCCAAATGTAATAATAACATTGTGATAGTATGTTATATTCTTATCTATCTTCATATATTGTTTCTCTTTTTGACAGTATAAATACGCTAAACAGAAAAGCGCAGACCAGTTTTCAGACTTAGAATGGGACACCTGCGGCTCAGAGCACATCTACATAGAATAGGTCTCAGGGACTCTGCTGCTTGCACCTGTGGAGCCCTAAAGCAGTCCCCAGAGCATATCCTGCAAGACTGTCCCAACCTGAGCAGTGAGAGAATGGAAATCTGGCCAACAGAAACAACCCTACATAAAAAAATTATGGGAGAACCGGTGAAGACCTCACGCACACCACCCTGTTTATGACACACACCGGAGTAGTTGCATAGCAGAAGTTGATGGCAGATGAAGAAGACTTCCCTTTTGGTAAGGTTGCAAATGTAATTAGCTGACCTACCATCCTGCTGCTGGTGCCATTCACAATATTCGGCACTTGATTCTCATAAACTTTGATATCAGTTGATTTCTTATGCATGTAATGGGTGTCTCAGTTCTACGTTAACTCATTTATAGGCCATGGCTTGGGCAAGAACATGATGAGAATGTATGGACAGAAGTTCATGAATGTATTTCATTTTCACAATGGAGGTATCTCTAGTGCTTTCATACACTGCTAAAATGAATTCACTCTGAATACATTTCATGTGATAGTATTGCAATTGCAATATCATGAGGATGCCCAGTCTGTAATTAATCATGGATAAGTTCTACTGATGAAACAGGAGGACAAATATTGATGCTTATGGTGGGTAGCTACCATCGTATTAAGTGTTGCAGGACCGTTCCTGATTCAATGTATCATTAAATTCTTTAAGTGTTTGTAAGACAGTCAAAGAGTAAAACTTGCTCAACTTTATTGCAGCTTATCACACCTGCCAATGTCCTGCACAGTAGTAGAGGTGAATCTTGAAAGGTCAGTCTCTACTATAGAGTTTCTCAAAGAGCACCACAAAATGCTTGCCTTCCAAGGGTTGACCTGAGACTTGGACTCAATGTGAAATGGAATGTATGAAATGTTCCTTATATGTCTGGCGCCATTTTATTGCACATACAATCCAGTCATGAACGTTATAGTTTCATCAGTAAAATTCACTGTCTAGCCCAGGTAGTTGAATTATTTTTACAGCTCTTTCTATACATATGCTGAACAATACAGATGATAGTGGGGAATCATGGGACAGTCCTGGATGTATGTGGGTGGGGTCTGACGTTCATGTTCATAAGCATAGTTCAGTAGTTCTCTCTATCAGACAATCACTGACCATGGTCACAAATCTAATGATTGGTTGCACAGTTTATTAGTAAGAGAATCAGAGACCAAAATTCCACTTTCTGACTAGGTTGAACAGTTTATATATATTTTGATCTGACAGACTTACTTGCATTGTCTTAGTTCATTTACTGTAGTACATGTGCCACCATTCTGACAGTAATTATCACAGCCTGTAAATAAATAGGTCAGTGCAAGAGATTATATTATCAATGTACACAACTCAGCCATATTTTATGTTAAAAAACAAAACTGTTTGTAATAATCTACAAGTATAACTCTCTCTCTTTCTCTCTAGCCTGTGACATTCCGGCACTTTGGGCAGCAAACAAAATCATGCCAT
Source organism: Arion vulgaris (assembly GCA_020796225.1). Lineage (NCBI taxonomy): Eukaryota > Metazoa > Mollusca > Gastropoda > Stylommatophora > Arionidae > Arion > Arion vulgaris. Next base: position 22,372,855 of record CM036761.1, on the reverse strand, counting down.
TCTTCTCTGTCCTTGGTGCTCCTCTGTATTGTGTTTTAACTGATTCATTTCTTTCAGTTCCTGTTCTAATATTATCCTCCAGGTGGTTTTGAGTCTGTCATGTTTTATTTTCCCACTGGTGTCCATCTCAGTGCAGTTTCCTTAAACAGAGCTAACCTCTATGTATAACACATGTCCGATTCATCTCCAACGTCTCTTTTGGATGATGGTATTCATATTCTCTGGTTGACACTAAAACTTAGATAATTACCAATGGTTTATAATTGTTTCAATCAATCAAGTGCTCTGCCAGTTGGCGTAGGCCATCATGTCTTGCCACATCTGTCTGTCTCTGGTACAATCCATCAACTCCATCACCGAAACGTTGCTGAACCACGATTTTAAGCTGTCCGGAATTTTATCTACCGGGGATTAAAGCCTCTTTAAGCAGAGACATGTTCCTTATGCCTAAGAATTAGCCTTGTTTGGTTATGTCAGGGCATGTTGGAAATACAGACATGAAAAATTACATTTAACTCCTTGCAGAGAATTCATGTATCATTTTACCAACTGTCAATGTTGGATACTTACTAAAACAGCCAGAGTGTATGCACTACCAATGTATGCGCTAACACCAACAAACACACACCCACATATTTACATATGATACTGTAACTTACTACAAGACTTCTCATCACTGGCATCAGCACAATCCCATATGCCATCACACTGACGGTGAATGTCAATACATAGGCTTATACCATTTGACAAACACATAAACTGTATTGGAGAGCAGGTCCCTGGTAACACAGGCATAGTTTTGCTGCTATATCTGGTAATATAGAAAGAATATTGCAGTTTGGTTTGGTAATCTCTGTACAATTGATACACAAATTATTATGGAGTCTGGCTAAGTAAACCAATTAAAGTTAGAACAGTATGACTATTTTAAATTATAATGATGTTTAGTAACTGGGAACTATATTTTTGTTGGTAACCAAACAAATGTTAATACTCTTTACAAATAAGGAGCCGCAGGCGCAATGAAATAAGGTGACCATGCAGTGCCAGTGAACTAGTACAGACCAAGACCCTCCCCCTCCCCCACTGTAGACCTGGAAAAAGACTGCAAGGCTGCAGTCTGGCAAAGTAGGTGGGGATTAAGGGAGAACTGCGGTGGGGTAATATAGTAGTGTGGGCGCAATCATGAATGCTAAGAGATCTGAAGTACAGAAGAACAGAATCCCAGAGTGGATGCGTCCACACACACCTCCTGGTCGGTGTCTAGAGATAAATAACAGGTACAAATACAGTACAAATGACTGAGAAACAGAGTACAAAAATGGTACAATGAATCATCTGTAAGTGTAAACTCAGAACGGCCAGTCAAACTCATTGGTCGCATTATTTACCCGCTCTCTGCAAAACTGCAACAGGCTAGTGTAATGCATCTGTCCTGTGTCGGTGCAAGTAGAGACTGTAGTAAACTCTGCACCAGAGACAGAACACAGGGCATTGGGTTGGGTAATGTTGGCCAAACACTAAACCCAAAGTTACATTTCTGCACATATGAACACAGGGCATTGGGTTGGGTAATGTTGGCCAAACACTAAACCCAAAGTTACATTTCTGCACATATGAAACTGCTCTCCCTAGCAGAAATGGGGTTAGCAATAGTGGCAGATAGCAAAACCAAAAGTTGCGTTCTAGCGCCTAATGAAACTGCTCTTCCTGTTTACCTGTGTCTCTCTAAGTCTGAGGAAATACATAGGTAACACTTCACATAGGTAACCCTGTGATGACAAAATTGTACGAATCTTTGAGCTCTTGAGAATGTTTCTAATCCAGAATGACCTTACACAGTCAGAAAGGTTTCTAAGCATAAACATGCTCTTTGATGTAGATCATATGAAAGGTCCAATGATCAATAAATGATCAATAAAGAGTATTAAACATCCAATACAAAAAAAAATACCTAACATGTAATGGACTGAAAGCTCAGACAAACCCAAACACTTCCTTAGACAGAAATATCCGGATGCATCTGTTCTACATGCGTAGGAGCCTATAAATCGAGGCACAATATATTTAGTTTTTCGAAATCAAACATATCAAAAAGAGTGATTAAATTGATTGATAAGAATGAATGCAAGAAGAAGAAGAAGATTACAAGTTAGTTAAGGAAAACAAAAGTTAGGGGGGGGTGAGGGACAATAAAATTAAGAGATCATTTGTTTGAAGCAGAGAAATTTGTTAACATTAAAACAACAAGAAAACTTACAATACAATATGACTATATAATAAGACTTTCCCAGTGACAAAAGACTATATACTGCAAGACAGAAAGTACATTTCACTTTGAAACTGTCACCACTATCAAGCCATTTGTCTTGCAAGTTCAAGGTCGTGGGTTCGAATCCAGACCACGCCGTTCTGTTCACAAGTGCAGTTTTTTCCAGAGACCCTAGGATTGTTGCCAGAGCTACAGAGTCCATGCTTTGTGAAATACTCTCGGCAGGTGGCATGCCATTTCTGCGAAGAGGGACCGAGCCATATGGGGTAAAACCCGGTGCAATGAAGTCAATCCTTCAGCTTTTAAACCCTTTTAAAATCATAAAATTAAGTTAAAAGTCAACGAGCAAGATCTTCCGGAGAGCAAGACCCCAAAGTACCTGGGAGTCACACTAGACTGAAGGCTGACATGGTGCTCCCAGATAGAAAATGCTACACTAAAGGCTAAAAAGAGGCTCAATATGATGAAAAAACTCGCAGGCTCTCTGTGGGGAGCAAACACCAAAATCCTCAAAACACTCTACTCTGGAAGAGCACGACCGGTCCTGGAGTACAGCATTGCAGCATGGAGTAGTGCGTCCAACAAGCAATTCGCCAAAGTAAGCAGCAGTCAAAATCGAGCAGCACGCATTATCACAGGAGCCATGAAGTCCACACCCATCAAGGCGCTGGAAACAATCACTGGCCTCCAACCAATGGCAGACCGCAGAGACCAGAAAGTTTTGATACTGGCAGAAAAACTGAATTGGTTTAACTCCCAACTTATGTACGTCAGAATGAATGGTCTAAGAAGGGCAGGCTAAAGAGAACCAGCTCGCAAAAGTGCCAAAGCACTGATTCAAGACCACCCGGTCTTAGCAATATGTAAGCCCAAATTGATAGCGGTAACCAATAAGAGCCCCCTGTGGGAGATCAATATGCCAGAATTAAAGGAATCAATCCCAGGTATATTAAAGAAAGGGCAGCAAGAGAACTGCGAAAGAAGAGAGGTTACCGAAAAATTCATAGAGACTGAATACCCTGAGAATGAGTGGACACACGTGTAAACCGATGGATCGGCATTGAATGCAATCAGCGATGGCGGAGGAGGAATAGTGCTTACACTCTCAAAGAAAGTGAAGATCACGAAACAGATTGCCCCAGACAAGTTTTCAAACAACTACCGGGCAGAGGCAATAAGAACAGCAGCAGAAATGATCTTAGAGAGAAGAAGCACCTCGCGCAACAAAGTCGTGATATTCACCGATGCTCTGTCAGTCATCACTGCACTAAAATGTGCAGCCAAAACAGAACTCAATGAGCTGAAAGTTATCGTCGATGTACTAGTAAACTCACTTAAATGCACGGTCATTCAATGGATACCATCACACTGCAACATAAGCGGTAATGAGGAAGCCGACAGGCTAGCAAAAGAAGGAGGGCTACTACCGCAGACTGATCACGAGATCAGCTATGAGGAGGTCAGAACAACCATCGGCTGGCAGTACAATAAAAATGGTCGAAAGACCACCCACAACACAACAGCAGTGATGGATACTATGGTCTGTCCCATAGTAAACAAATTGCCATATTCCGCCTCCGTACCGGCCATAACAGACTCCGGGCTCACATGTTTCACAAATTTAAAATTTGCACAACTAGCCTGTGCCACTGTGAAACGGCAGACATGACAGCAGAGCACATACTGCAAGACTGCCAGCTGTTAGCAGCCCTGAGAAAAGAAACTTGGCCCGATAACACAGAGCTTCGCAGAAGCTGTACCGAGGATGGATTCCTAAAAGCAGCTGCAAAATTCATGATAAAATTTGGTTCAGCAGTCTAGGCGGGATCGAGAGAGAAACCCTTTTAAAACTATCAATGCTTCAATTTAACATTATATCTGAGGCATAAGTTGTATAGATTGCATATTACGTTGCATTACGCGATAACATTTAAAAAAATGTTTTTAAAATTGATAAAATCAGTTCAATTCAAAAGTAGTGGGCAATTTTTGAAAGCTAGAAGATTACAGTAGCCTGAGTAAAGGTGAAGGCTGATGTTATAACACTGGACATCTGCTAAAGAGAAAACAGTTTTAATGGACAAAGACACTAAATTTTTATTATTCTAATTTCAGTTTTTATGTTAAATGTATGTGTTCAGTATGTCATTTTTTATGCGCTGTTCTTTGCACTTGTGAAATTTACTGTTTGCATACTATTTTATGTTCTTATACATAATAGTAATCTTTAAAAATGGTCATACACTAATGTTGTAACAGTATAACCCAGTGTTGGTAGAGTAGTTCCTGCTGCTACAAGCTTACAGCCAGCAGAAATTGAGACATCATCAATGGCCATGTCTCCATGAAAGGAGCTTCCAACAACACCCTCAAAAATAATTTGGAAGTTCTTTGTGCTATTGAGAGGCAAAACTTCTCTGGCCCAGTAGTCCTGATCATAGATTTGTCTTGTAAACAGTAATGTGGGATAACCTTCTCTCTCCGTGGCTATGTAAATGTTCAGGGGACCCATGCCGTCACCATACATATGATAAAAGAATGATAAATGGCAGTCATCACCAATTTGTGCTGGATTTATGACTGGACTCAGAAGACGAGCTTTCTGACCAGCAACTGTTGGTGATGATGTTTCCAGGTACACATAGAATCCAGTATCAAGGCCTGTGGTGTGATCTACATTGGGGCCTGTATCAGGAGAGATAGTTTTGCCTGCATTTCGAGTCCAGTCAAGATCATCAGTAACATCTTGAGTCCACAAACACAAGCCTGTCTCAAAGTTACACTGAGTAGCAGACTTGCAGTCAGACTCATCAGAGCCATCTCCACAGTCATCTGTCAGGTCACACTTGAATATTTTATTATAGCAGACATGGTTGGCACATTGTAACTGGTCAACACTGTTACAAGTAGTAGATACTGGTGGTAGTCCGCAGTTCAAAAAGCTGGTGTCATCAATGGCTACTGTTGTTGAAGTAGTATATGATCTTGTGGCCTGGATCAACACTTTTATGGGACTGTTGTAGTGACCAATGTTGACCAAGGCTCTTGCCCAAGCATTTCCACTGACCTGGTTATGTGTTTCCCAAATCAGCACATCTCGAGAACCAATCTGAGGGAACAATAACTGAGAACAATGATTCTGTAAATTGCATCAAAAGAAATGGCTTATTAAAGTTCAATACTTTTGACAGCAAAGTTTATAAAAAAACGTTCACAATACTCCTCAGTCTAAAATTGTTTACCATTAAACTATCAGAATTGAACCAGGAGAGGAATGGATTGCTGTGTCACCTCTATTTCAGACTGCTTTCACAGTTATTACATCTATTAAGAAAAACTGCGAACAAAATAATCTATCCCTGATTAACGTGGAGGTTGAGGCCCTCTTGAATGACATCAATAATACAGATGTGGTTATTTACACTGATGGTTCAGTCATTCGCCAACAACGCTGAGAGTGGGCATTTTCAGCACTCTCAGGAGGAAAAAAAATAAGAGAGGCCAGTGGGGCCTATGCAACAACCCCAAGTAGTTTGACAATGTAGGTTCGGGCGGTTACGGAGGTGGTGAAATGATTGGCATCTCACAACTATTCTTGTGTTTTCATACTCAGTGACTCCATGAGCATGATTTGTAAAAGTCAAATCAGGAATGGTGAGAACTTGGTGGAGGTACTAGTACAGACTATGATCAGAGAAATTACTTTCATTTTTGTCCCTGGACACGCAGGAGTTAGGGGTAATGAACGAGATGATTGATTGGCTGGCTTGGCTACAATATCAGAAGGAGCTGCCATGGACCAAAATGACATTCTTCACGCAATTCTTCACGTATTTCCAAACAGGGGAGTTTCAGGGCTGTGAATCACACTCGTTGACCAGATTGTGTGAGATGGGTGTCAATATTGGTGCAGTCCGAAAAGAATGACATACTAAATATGCAAAGAGATTTGATTAATCAACATCGAACAGGAATGTTAGGCCGCTGGACACTGCTGGATTTGCTGAGGCGGAGATCGGAGTACCTATGGACATGTCCGGAGTGCTATGATGATAGTCCTCATATAACTGATGTCAGAACATTAAAATGATAAATACTCATTTACTGAATGAACATTAGAGATACATAATAGGTTTACTTTAAATAATAATTTTGATAATGGAAAGGATTAATCTGACACGGATTTAAGCTGTTAATCTTCTTTTGATAACATGCAAATGTGTTTTATAGCAATGCTGAAGCCATTATGGAAACAGCTTTCTCTGTGATAGTAAATAGTCAGTCACTTCATCAATTTATGCCATTTTTTAACAAAGCATCAGCTTTTGGTATTAATTAATTCTAATGTGAAAAATATTTGTCAAAGAATAGTAAATATTCACAAATGTATCTTACAATATGTATGTTTTTACATAAAGATAACTTGATTTTTACTGGATATTTATGATTTATGAAAAAGTAAAAATGTATATTTATTGTCATTTCTGTTGTGTCTTTCAGCATTCAGTGTATACAGAAAGTTCTGATAAGTGTCCTTGAGTGTGTCTTGTATATGGTGTTTTCTACCTCCTCTGATATTTCTTAGGTTCATTGTTTGCGTGGGCGACCTTTCACCTTGAAACCATTGTACCTGAATAGCAGTGCTCGTTGTGGTGTATTGTTGGACAGAAATCATGTTACATGGTAGAACCATTTGGTTTGTTGTTTCTTACTTGTGCATTGTTCATTTGAGGATCATCGCACATCGGACATGTCCATAATTGCTCTGATCTTTTCCCAAGCATGTATTTCAGACTAACAACTCCCGTTCTGTGTTGGTTGATGTATCTACTGAAGTTTTTCTAATAGTTTTCCCATCTTGTCACACCTATTGATATGCATAACTTGCGTAACCAAGATTGAGAATACCCTTTATCTTCGTTGAAATATTCAGAGCAAGTGTTTTCTCTTAGAGTAATAAAGTGTCCATTAGTAGTCTTAAGTGTATGATCTGTGTGCAAGATGCATGTTTGCAATTGAGTATTGGTGTCATTTAGCCAATCTTCTTCTTCTTCTGTGATCAACTTTTGCTATGCGACTACTCCAGTATGTGTCATAAACATGGCGGTGCTCTTGAGGTCTTCACCGGTTCCCCATAGTTTGTCTTGTAGTGTTGTTTCTGTTGGCCAGATCTCCAATCTATTTAGTCGATGATTTGGCTTGCTTTGTTGCATCTTTACTGTATTTCAATGTTGATTCTTCCACTATTCCTGAACTATCATGCTCTTGAATAATTCTATAGTCAGACCTGATCTACTCAGTCACCTTTGATGGACAGGCCATAGAGCGTCGTGATAGGTTGCACCATCTTGAAATAACCTTTGAACATAGTCTATCTTTCAAACATCATATTGAATAACTGATACAACTTTGCAAGCGTGTTCTTGCAGCACTCAAGATTATGGTAGCCTCACACCTTGAGAAGAGACTACTTGTTCTTCTGTTTCATCAACTGGTTATGTCCATGGTAGATAACGGACTCAGAATTCTCACGATATCGTGATCACAATGTGAACAACTCAAATGTATTCAGAATAAAGACATGCATATAGTCCTTGGCTGCACTAGAGATTCTCTCATTGTGAGGATGAGATATATATTTGGCCTTCTATCACTATGTTCCTGACATTCTATCACCTAGGCCAAAGCATATATGCGGGTTACAGTGGATCAAAGACATCCAGTGCACAAGAATACTAATGACATTAAGGACCAAAGAATCAAATGTGGCATATAAAATCATGGAAGTATTAATTTAAATCTGCATTAGGCAATAAATCAGTTTGATTGAGACAGATGATAGGTCACATGATTCAGTTATTAAACGCATTGTTTTTTAAATATGAGATGAAAAATCAGATTGTTATGCTGCTTCAAAATAGCTCTCTATGACTCAGTTTGCTAGAGAAGTTATCATGCTTCAGTTTTGCTTCAAAAAGATTCAAAATTGCTGGTTCTGTTTTGAGTGTATAACAGAATCTTTCTTCAACACTGAAAGCAGAGCACTCATCATTGAGATTTTGGAACAACATAGAATGGACATACTGCTGTATGTTGCTGTATGGTTGTATGTTAGATGATTACACAGCAATTGATGACACAGCACTACTGCAAATGAAGGATTGGGAAATGAAACATACAGTGAGTAGGACTGAGCCCTTGTCTGGCAGAAAAAGGAGTGCATTTAACCAGCAATTCATGTAAAGTTTACTACATCCGCTGGAACGTATAGAGCACCCATAGGTTAGTCCAGAGAGCTATGAGGCTGGTTAAATAGCCAAATGTTTTCTAAAGGAAAACAAACGTTTTGCACAAAGTAGCATGCTTGATTATCTCTAACCACAAACTGCTTACACAGTGTCAGCAAGAAAATATGAACACCATCAAGCAAACAAAAAACTGGAAATGGATTGAACATGTGTTATGCATGGAGATTAACTCGTCATGAAATCTGCAGTTAGATGGACACGAGAGGGTAAATAAAAATGTGGTAAACAACATTGTAAACAATGCTAAATAGATTTTGTTAAAGCTTAACAAATAATGCAGAAATACATAATTAACCACACTTCTACCAACAAAATTGTTAAGTAGTTTACCTGTATGTACACCTGAAGTGTTTCTGTAGACTTCTTGTAATAGAACTGAAACTGGCAAGTTTCAAATGTGGGTTTCAGCTCTGGAGTCATCAGAATTGCAATAGGTGAGTATGTATCATCTTTCTGCTGAGTTACATACATAAAGTGTCCATCAGTTGTCTTAAGTGTATGATCTGCTCCAATCCTGGTTCCCACATCATCTGCCTCAGCATCTGTGGCTACCTTCCATGCAATAGAACCCTTACTAACATCCACATATCCACAAAGATCTGTTTCAAATGTACAGTTTCCACAATGTGCTTCATCTGCATTATTAGCACAGTTCTGATGGTAGTCACACACCTGCAACATGAATGTTGAACAGTAAATGAATGCATGCCCTTATCAATTTAGTACTATTGTCTGATTATTAAAGCAACTATTAAGTATTATATAATCTTCTCAACAGAATTCATGAACAATTCCAAACAATTTTCATGTTCAATAATCGATGTATTTATATGTATGTATGCTACACTCACTAGTTATCAATTAATGTGTTACTTTTCAGTTAAATTAATAAGCTAAGTTTCCCCAACAGGTAGGATTTCATTAAATGATATAACAACTTGATGGGTTTTGGTATGCAAATTATTTGTGACACTTCTGATGAATTAAGTCAAATTTGGTTCACATCTCTTTAAATTGGCAGCAACATGTGAGGCATTCTGAAAATTAAATGGAAACAGGCTAGAAAGGCAATGAAAATAAAATCTTGACTTGAAAGAACCATTCCCTGTCCACACTATCCAAGATCTTACCAGGTCCATATCAGACTTAACAGCCCCCTTTGTACAAGCTTGTACACATTGACAAGCCACTAGCCACTGACATTATTCATAATACGTGGATGTACAGAGTGAGTTTCATCACCTGTGATGGACAAACAGCATAGCATTACAACTTGCACATACATACATTCAAGATACCTGGCTGGCTAAAATTGAGTTGCCATTACCACAGTCAAATCTGTCAGACTTCTCTGGACATTGTCCGGGACTAAGCATCACATCATCAATAGCTATGTCACTGTATCCAGGATTATCTACTTGAGCTTCAAACACAATCATGTATGGAACAGCAGACACAATGTCAATCTAGCAGACAAAACATACATATTATTTTAGATATGAGCAAAAAACTTGTTATTGTCAAACTACATGTTAATTTCACTTTCTATCTCGCCTGTGTCATCCTTATCGCTTAGGGCAGCAACAAATGCACTCTCTCTCTAACCTGTGTCATCCTTATCGCTTAGGGCAGCAACAAATGCATGCCATTCTTCTCTGTTCTTGGCCATACTCTGTATTTGGTTCCAGCTGTGATTTTGTTTTTTTCATTTCTTGTTCTACTGTTCTTCTCCAGATCATTTTGGGTCTTCCACGTTTTGATTTACCCTCTGGTATCCATCTTAGTGCAGTTTTCATGATCGAGTTAGCCTCCATGTGTATCACATGTTCGATCCTTCTTCAGTGTCTCTTTTGAATGATAGTGCTCATATTCTCTTGTTGATACAGTGTCAGCAGTTTTGGGTTGGAGATAGTATTTCTATCTCTCTCTCACGATCAACTAAAAGACCGATGTACCAGATCTCTCTATAAATTCATTCATGTGGAAATCTGATTCATGCAGCTTTAGCATGGGTGGGTTTCGTCACATCTTCAGTGTCATTTGGAGCTCTGGTGCTTATCCTTTGGCGATGTATCCGGATTCAACCAGCATTTACTGGGTTCGCTCTGTTAGCCTTTGGCTGTCCCCAGCTGTCCTGTAAGGCAGCAGGTTGACTTCTATACATTTAGGACAGGTACATCCGATTTCATCCAAACCTCCTTAGTCGCCTCTTACAACATGCGTGGCAGGTAACAGTGGTTCTATTCTTTACACTCCAAATTTGGGCCTGGTAACCACTCGGGTGAGATAGTATTTGAACAGAACATGTGTAAGATCTTTCACAGACAAGTTCTATGGAAGATGGAAAGTTTGGACATATCTTGTTCTGACATTCTCCAGCAATCTGATCCCTATAGAAAAGTTGACAGAACACAGCTGAGGTAGATATTAATTTTGATTCTGATGCTGTATTGGGCTGATTTTCAGACCGTCTGCAGTATCATAAATGCACTTTCTCTGAAAGTTAATTTCACTACTTAGAAATAAAGTAGTCTCATGATTAAAAAATATAAAAACAAAGAACTGTAGTTTTACAAAATACAAAAACAAAAATAATACACAGTAACGTTTTGACCAAAAGGCCGTTATCAAGCAAAGGATACAACAGAAGTGACGAATTTCACTTCTTTCATAGCACACTACATATAGAATACAACAATAAAATCCTAACTGCCCTAAAATGAAAATCTGTTACTAAAAACGAATAACGAAATAAATGAAAAAAACTAGAAGTGGAAAAAGAAGATAAACAATAAAAAACAAATATACGCGTATATAACATATATACATTTAACATATACACATTTAGAATATGGAGTATGAGAAGGTAAAGTACTAAGAAGTATAGGAATGTAGTGCATTGAGTCCATGAGGTCGCAAGGTACCATATAATGAAATAAAGTGATTCTCTAGAGCAAATTGACTTCGATCATCAAAGGAACATGATCGGATGGCTGTGACCTCGACATCGCGAGCTCCCAAATGGTCAGTTTCATTGAAATGAGTGGCTACAGGGGTCACAGAGCATTGGCGTTATATCACGTTAGTGTTGGCCAAATCAGTCACTAAGCATTTTGACTATTTCACCGATATATGCAGTGTCACAAATCCTTTGACAAATACTATCTCCAACCAAAAATGCTTGCACAGCGTCAGCAAGAGAATATGTGCACCATCATCCAAAATCGACACTGGATATGTATCGGACATATAATACACATGGAGATTCACTCTTTCAAGAAAACTGCACTGAGATGGACACTAGAAGGTAAATGAAAATGCGGAGGACCCAAGACTACCCGGAGGAGAACAGTAAAACAAGAACTGAAAGAAATGAATTACAGCTGGAACACAATACAGAGGATGGCCAAGAAACAAAAAGAATGGTGCATTTGTTGCTGTCCTAAGTTGCACAGGCTAGAGAAATAGAACTGGTTGGGCACATCGTTTTTATTCAAAGACATGCTTGGTAATGCACAGTGTTTTTATTTTACAACATGTTTGGTTGGGTACAGTGTATCTATTTTAAATTGTGCTTGGTTTGGTACAGTGTATCTATTGTAAGATATGCTAGCTAATGTACAGTGTTCTGATTTTATTATTTGCTTTGTAGGAAACGGTGGCAGATTTTTGTATTCCCAATAGGAAATCACAAAATAGCAAAGCAGAATATCACCAAAAAGTCTATACATCTATAAAAAGTCAGCATTGCATGCTATGTTTGAAAATCTTACTGATTCTGGCATCCAAGAGCTGGTCTGTGGAGAATAGAACATTAACTTGCTGTCAAACTGGTCATTCCCAGTCATGTTTGTTTCCAGACTGACAGAAAGAACAGAACCACTGCTTATGCTAGAAATGGCCACAGAAAAAGTAAAGCATGAAGCTGTGGTTGGAGACAACACTTCAGAATACAGACGTGCCTTGTCACCTTTGATCTTGTCATGTGTGTCTGCCAACATGTAGTGACCTGTGATAAAAGAATTAAATGTATTGCATGAACACATTATAAGTAAAAAATTAACAAGGGGATAAATAGATTACAAATAAATTTTATGTAACAAACAAGAAGAAGGATAGCAGACATTTATCTCACCTAAAATGGTTTGCAATGTATGATCTTTAGTGGGTCCTCCATATGTGTCTGAACTGCCTTGGTATATATCCCAATCAAAGCTATCATCAACAGCACTATTAGTGAATAGACAGGAGCCACTTTCAAAATCACATGTAGCTGGAGATGGACAGGCTCCAGGGACAAATGAAATGTCATCTATTGCAATATCACTGTCATCAGTATCACCCAGAACTCCTTCAAATACAAGCTGAAAGATGAAAACACAGTATTTAATATATACTTACATTGAATAACTAGATGAGATGATTCAATTTTACACTCCTGAAAATCTCTCTAGTTTAACAACAACATGAATAAAATAGCTAACTCTGTATGTCTACATGGAATATTGACAGCACAGATGACATGTTAAATTAAAAATAACAAATGTGCATGAAATAGTTGGGTTTCAGAACAAGAGTTTCCACATTATCAAAGTAATAATAGCCGTCCATCACAAGCGATGATGACAACAGTCTCAGACATGTGCGGCTGCACCTCTCTTGTGTGTGTGGAGATGACTATAGAGTCCAATCCTAGAATACAATCCCTACCACAGGTGGGGCATACATGATCAAGGTTAGACATGTGCATGTTGTGTGTTCTGTCTTTTCGCGCAGCTTGTTTTCTTTGTGCCTCAACGACACGATGATTCTCAGCTATGCGGGTTCCTCTTCTGTTGTTACAGCGCCACATTTGGCGATCTTGCACAAGGGATTTCCAGCATATGGTGTCTATATTGAAGCATTTCAGAGACACTTTAAGAGTGTCTCAGTGTAGTAGAATTGACAGTGTGGTAGAATAGTAAATATATTGGTGTTGCAGACATATGTTTTCATATTTAACATACAATGCTCTCACTATCTGATCTGCACATATGTTTTCATATTTAACATACAATGCTCTCTCTATCTGCCCTGCAATACCAAGCATTCATATTGCTGTTATATAATACAGTACACATTGTATTTAAGTTTTATTACAGCTCTTGCATATTTCAGGTCTCCTGGAAGCCATTTCCTGAAATTAAAACTGGCAGTTCTGAACTACTTTATTGCACTGACCAAACATATCAACAATCTTATTTGTCATTTAAATTTTAAATAAAAACACACACAAAAAATAACTTAATAAGGGTAAACAAAATGGTAAGAATAAAGTTCTCTAAACTTAGGACAATCAGTAAAGTTTACCTGGAAATTTAAGGGACTAACAAGGGTAACCTGAGCAGGCAGCCACTTGTCAAACTGTTCTCCAGTTAATGTCCATATAGGACTATGAAGCTGGCTGTCAACTGATTGATAAACATTTAATGTGCCCATGTTCTGTCCCCGCATATGATAGAAGAAATGTAAACATCTGCCGTCAGTTGCTGTCAGAGTTGGGCTAATTAGCCTGGCCTTGTCATTAAAAGCACGGGGACTAGATGACTCTGTGTACATGTAGAAGCCTGAAAAAATTGGATTTTAATTAATAAAGTTTTATAGAACTAATTTTAAAACAAAATAAAGAACTAATACAACTGAATAAACAGATTAAAATGAACAAAAAGGGACTCATACAAATGTGACAGAATAGTCACTGTCGCTCCAAAATCATCGGTAAAGAAACATGTAACAAGAAAAACTAAAGAGTACTGAATTCAGCACTTCATGAAGTGCACGATTTTGGAACAAAGACTGGATATTGATGTAGGGTAACTAGGAACATAAAAATGAGGGTAGAGTTCGGCAGTTAGCAAAAGACACTCTCTAGACCAGTGTTTCCCAAAGTGGGCGGTACTCTGCCCCCTGAGGGGCTTAAGCCTTCCAATGGGGGTCTCATGATTTTGCAATTGAACAGTCATTAAAAATTTTAATTCAGCATTTTAATCCATCTTATGCCCATCTTACATGATCCATTTTTTCATCAATTTTCTATTTTATGTAAATAATCGTTTAAAAATTGACCATGTATGACAGAAATATATATCAATTTTCTATGGCAACGTGAAAATGGAGCATATGTATATATGTATGGGGAGGGCGTTGGCAAACTGTTATAATGGGGGAGTTACGAAGTTTATGTCGTGCAAAGTGGGCAGAAAAAGTTTGGGAATCTATGGTCTAGACCGAACACTGTATGGAGAGAGAAGGATGAGAAGGACCTGGTATCGTATGGTTTTGACAAAACTTTTTAATGAAATTTAAAGTGACATGCTATTGACAGATGTGTGGAATATGTGGATAATGTGTTACAATTTATATTTTAAAAGTTGACTAGAAAACTAAGAGGTTAAAATGCTTTATTTTAGACTGATTCAATTTTATATTTGATATTTTCACTACATCCAAGTTGGAGATTGATTTTAAGTTGAAATGATTGTCGACTATTAAATATTGAGATTTGACTCAATTGAAATTATCTTTTTCTTCTTTCATATTGCTTTGAATTATGAGTCCCAGAGAAAAACTATCATCTTGCTTGAAATGATATTTGAAAGAAGACCACTATGATAGGATCCTCACAATAGCCAGTTATAATTTGGTGTAGTGAGAAACTGGTTAAACAAATACATCATAGAGCTTACCCAAACTTGTTCCAGTAGTGTGATCAGTTTTGGGGCCTGTGCCCTGGTTCATAGTGCTTCCTGAAATTTGTATCCAATCAAAGTCATCCGTTGTGTCTTGTGTGAACCCACAGATATTGTAAGATTCAAAATCACATGAGCCTGTAGAAAGATGTAAGAAAAACACAGGAAAACATCTAATGCTCATCACACCCAAAATAAAGACAATATTTGAACACACTCACACTTCTGAGCTGATAGACTGGCTTGCTGTAAGATGAGACAAAGCCAATATACTGGCTAATTTAGTATGCATTGAAAAAATACATGAATCTGGAGATGAAAGAAACTACGGAGTGAAAGGGTTCAGATGGGAAAGTAGGATCTGAATTTGTTTAAGAAACTGCAAATGGTCATAATAATGTCTTATTTAATCAGTGTCATCTTATTACCAGAAAAAACAGGTAGAATGTTGCACAAGTTGCTAAACTAGTCAGAAACAATTATAAACACTATTGTAGAAAATGTACTTCATAACATCTACAAAAAATGTAAATATCTAGCAAATAAGCTCTCAAGCGCCCGAGTGGTTACCGGGGCAACAATTTGGGGTGTAAAGAATAGAACCACTGTTATCTGCCACGCATGTCGTAAGAGGCGACTAAGGAGGTTTGGATGAAATCGGATGCAAGTGTCCTAAATGTGTAGAAGTGTATGCGTTTAGGAGCCTACCAAACCAATGTGCAATGTATACATGTTCTTGGCAAAGATCAAACACATCACAAAGAGTGAATAAAATTGGTCATAAAGAACGAACACAAAGAAGAAGCTCTCAAGGCCTACCTTCAAATTCCAAACATGATCCACTATTCACAGAAATGTCATCAAGAGCAATATCACCTTCAAATCCAGAATTCAATATTGCCTCAAACACAATCTGCAATAGATAAGATATGGTATCATATTACTCTCATACATTTTTTTGTTGTTTATGTGTCTTCTTTCACTTAAATTCTGTTAGGACACTGAATAATTACCTCAGACAAGAATGGAGTATATTTGTTAAGAGTCTATCTTCTAGTGCAGCATTTCCCAAAGTGGAGGTACCGCCCCAGCGGGCGCTGAAGCATTCTAGGGGGGGGCGGTAGTGGGTTCAGAAGTATTTGGGGAGTGTTCAGGCGATTAGGTGTCGGTGGCTCCTTAAAGAAGGAATTAATAATAAATATTTTAAAATAAATTATTTTCGTGATTTTGCGATTTAATAATCATTTAAAATTTGAATTCTGCATTTTCTTTTTCCAATCCAGAAGCACTTAAGCTTTCAGCTCTTTGGCTCGGTGCCATGAACATCGTAACCCTTTGGTTCGGTGCCATGAACTCCGTGAATCTGGGGAACCTGTGACTTTTCTGCTAGCTCTGCGAATTGAACCCACACACACAGAGGGCTAGTCACCCTGCAGTCCAATGCGCTACGAACATGCTGAGCAGGCGGGTGAATTCTGCATTTAAACTCATTTTATGCCTGTCTTACACGATCCATTTTTTCATCAATTTTCTATTTCATCCATATAATCATTCGAAAATTGACCATGTATGACAGAAATGTATATCAATTTTCTATGTCAAAGAGAAAATAGAGCATGTATATATATATGTGGGGGTGGGAGGGGGTGGTGGCGTTATAAAGTTTATGTTGTGCAAAGTGGGCAGTGGGCCGAAAAAGTTTGGGAATCTATGTTCTAGTGGAAGCTGAAAGAACTATAAACATTTACTGTTAGTTGAAACTTCTCTGTAATCATAACAAAGAAATATTCTCACCAGAATCATGTGCTTAGTTAGTTGTGCAACGTATTTTATGTCTGATTTATATTTGAAATGATATAGAAATGTTGATGAAATGTTCCCATTAGCAGCATTTGTGATATTGAATGATCAGATACAAGCATGAGTCAGATTGAGCAGCCTCTCCTATGACCGATCAGATCTCACACTACTACAGTATAGCTCAGTAGATTTGGTACAGTAAAGTTAGATTTTATGTTTTCAAAATCCTATCAGTAATCCTTCTGTACAAATTTATGTCTTATTGAACAATACTTCTCCATGTTATTGTGAAGGGGGATAGAGGGGTTGTGTGTGGCTTGATTAGGGTTATCAGCAAAAGCACATAAAAAGGCTTTGTTGCAGAAACTGCAATGAAAATCAATTTTAACACTATGATCCATTAGAAATGCTGAAGTGAATAAAATATTAATGTTAGTGATAAGTTGCAGCCCTATGTTTCCTTGAGAATAAAAAGACAGATTATCAAATAGAAATGCAAAATTGTGACCAATCTAGACTGTAGACTTTCTAGAACAATCTGCTTATCATACTTTGTATCAGATAACCAGGGGGTAACCAATTACACACCTGAGAAACAGACAAAAAATTAATGCATGTGTGGAGATTAAAGAAATTTGTGATGAACTGAAAACAGACTATCAAGAAATAACCTTACAATAAATTTAACTGGACTCGCAGGAGAAAGATAAGGGTAGAGAGATAAATATAGCTGTTGAAAAACAATATAAAAACAGAGCACATAGGGAGGAGTTACATAGAAAGATGACCCAAAATAGAAATCATTAAGAGTGACAGATGCAATCATAGGTTTTGCTGGAAACAAAAAGGTTTAGTACTTAGAAGTAATGATCAGAGAGAGAGAAAATAACTATGGATTTGTTATGCTGTTAGGAAACAACCGAACAACATAACCAAATATGCACTTGACAAGGCACAGGGGAAGAAAAGAGCAAAGAGGTCAATGAATATCTAGGAAATAAAAGTAGTAGAGTAGGTCAGAGAGTCGTGAGCAAAGTTGAAGAAGACAGCTCAGAATAAAATGTGGTACGGAATGACAGTTAGTCCTACGTTCACTGAAAATAGAAAATCTATAGTAGCATTAGTAGTAACAATGGTAAGTAACAAACATGACAATTACTTGTATTTGGATGTCGACATCACTATCAGGTGACATAAATGTGTATCCTGCCAACCAATTTTTACTCTGCTCTCCATTTCTCATCCAAAGAGGAGATCCTAACTTATCTGTGGATAAATTCATATATAGTATTGACAACATATATGTTTCTCCTATGTGTCACCTTTAGAACACCTACATATTGAGATTAAACATATCAATGGCTGGTGAACTGAACAGTTGTTGTCCTGATCAAGAGAAAAGTTGCCCTCCACCTAGAGTATTTAAGCACATATGTCCTAGACTGTCACAAAGAAGACTGAAGCACAGACTCCAGATCAAATTCTGCAGTCCTGTCTACTATACCTACACCAGTGAAATAAAACATGGCCTCACGAATGAAGCATATAAAGCAAGCTATGGAGAGATATTGAGGAACTCCAACTGACATCCAGCTTCATAGAAGCAGCCCACCTCATGCTTTAGACTTGGTATATCTTCTTCTTGAACGCTCCATATTGACCACTTGTTAACCACTCTGTGATTTGTATGTGACCCAAGTCTAAGAACGATTGTACACTGTGCCAGTGATGCGCCTAAAAGTAGGCCAGCACATTCGATTTCTGATACACTTTTTATTTACTAGGGTAGCTTCCCTAGGCCCTACTCAGTCACCTCTTAAGACATGCCTTTTAGGTCATAATGTTACTATTCTTTGCTATCCTTGCAGGCCCCAACGCATGAGTGAGACTAGGCATATGAAACCAATTACAGAGAAGAAGCAGAACAACAACAGCTTGATATTCTGATCTCCCAAGGTTGACATTCAATGAGTCACATCATTTGGAGGTCTGATTGAAATATCTTGACATAACATTTGATCATAGTCTCTCATACATTGAGAGCCGCGGTAGCGTAGTTGTTAGTGAACTCGCTTCTCAAGGCTGGTGGTCTGGGTTCAGCTCCCGCAGTGTGCATGAAATTTTTCCCTACCGCGACGGCTCTCAGGTCGACCCAGTCTCAAGTGGGTACCAGACATGCTCTGGGAAAGTAAAGGCAGCCGGCGTGATGCTGATCACATTACCCATCGTGTGCCGACGGTCAATGAAAAATATGGGCCTAACACTGTATTGCCCTATATACCACGAGGTATGAAAGGGTTCCTTTACTTTTTTATTTTTACTCTCATACACGTACCACAAGGAACAAACTGTACAGAAATACATAGAGGGCTTTGCAGTACTCAGTTCCATGACAGTTGTGAACCTGCCGCTGAAACATTTTGTCCTCCTATAACATCAATTGATTCTATTTGTTATTGACTATGAAAATAGACATCTAAACACATTCACTACCAAATTGAAAAACAGGATGTGGTCAAATTAATTTTTGTTCACATTTTTCAGCTGCAAAAATATATAAATTTCTTTTGATCAACAAATTTTACCAAACTTCCAATCAGACCATGATGTGGAAATAGATTATTTTGCCGTAGATAAACCGAAAATTGGATCTTAATCGCCAGTGTGTTGCTGGTGCCCGAAGGAGCAAAGAATAGTAACACTGCGACCTACAAGGCTGACTGAGAGGTGACTGAAGTAGGGGACTAGGGAAGCTACCCTAGTAAATTCTTCTTCAAGTGCTCCACATTGACCACTTGTTAACAACTCTTTGTGATTTGTATGTATTCTGAGACTAAGAGCAATTGTACATTGTGCCAGTTATGCATCTACAAGTAGACCAGCCGATTTCTGCGATGCTTTTATTTACTAGGTAGCTTCCTAGGCCCTACTGCATTCACTTTGTAGATCGCAGTGTTATTATTCTTTGCTTCCATTGCAAGCCTCGGCAACACACAGGCGCTCTAGTAAATAAAAAATGCAGCAGAAATCAAATGTGCTGGCCTACTTGTAGGGGCATAACTGGCACAATGTACAATCGTTCTTAGACTCAGATCACATGTAAATACCAAAGAATGGTTTAACAAGTGGTCAATATGGAGCATTCAAGGAAGATGAAGAAATATTAGAATGTGTCAATGTAAATTTATTATTAATCTTACATGAAGAAATGCTTGGCACAGTGTAGGGCAGTTAAGTTATTTTAATAGATAATATTGGTGCACCCTGAGGCAGTTAGTGCGGAATGAGTTAATGCTATCCAAGTCACAATGGGACCACTTATTTCAGCACATTTTAGAAGGTGACAGTCAGGTGACCACAATTGTAATCCTACTAAAAGGAAAATAATGAATCCTTATTGACGGGACAATGGTAAACTTTCATAATGTTATCAGTATTCTTGGAAAATAATGTAAGATTTGGCTAATGGGAAAGTAGACCTGAAAATTAATACAGATAATGTTGGTGATTATGATGTCTCAAAAATGTTCATTTTGAAAGTAGAGGAGTGAGAGAAGAGAATTGACTAAGACATGGTCCTTACCTCCTTGTTTAGAATAGACATTGAGAGTTCCAATGTCGCTGCCATACATGTTGTACCAGAACTTTACACATATTCCATATTTTGTAAGTGTTACAAATGAACTAATAATACGTGCTGTATCATTTCCATATCGGTATGAGCTCTCTGTGTAGATGTAGTAGCCTAAATAGAAAAAGACAACAAAACATCTGTTATCATAAATGATAACAAACTCAACATGAAATATATTGATGATTGAGAAAAATTATGTCTTTTATTCTATATTACATTATCAGTTAGAGTAACAATGAAATAATATAAGGATTCAAGTCATTAGTCATCAAGATGTGAGATGAAACAGAACAGGAGATTGTTTGCTGTTGTAGTTTTAATGGATCCCAATAGATGTTAGCATGGTCAACTACTGCTGTATTATTACTCTTGGAAGAGAATGAAGAGATTGAGCACCATGAAGGTTGAACTCACAATTAAGCAACTGATAGAAGATAATTCAAGTGATGATGATGTTGTTTATACCGATGCATCTATGCCTCGGGATGAGAAGTCAGGCTGGGGTTTCTTGGCTAGTACTCATGGTGTGGTTGTTGCAAAGATAACTATAACATTAGTATTTGAACGTGATGATGATGATGATCAATATACAAAAAAGTAAAACTGATAACTTATATAACAGAAGAGAAGCCATTACACATACAAATGAATAGTTGGATATTGAATCAGGTTGAGAGTTTCTTTTTCTTTGGCATGTAATAACAGATAATGGTTAAGTGTGAAACAGAAATCAAAAAGATAATAATAAAGGCCAAAAATGCATTCATAAGTAGAAGAAAAATTTTGAAAAACAAATAACAGACAATGTTAAAATGAGAATTGTTATGCATTACATATATTCAATGTTGCTGTTATGATCACACACATTGTCTTTGCAGCATACAGGTAATGTGCTCACCTTTCACTACAAAAGTACTTGGTATGTTCCTTGTGTGGAGCAAATGGGGTATTTTTCCAGAGATTCCTGATCATAATGTGGGTGAGATCAAATTTCTAGTTCTATCAGAGACGGGTGATAAAATGTAGGTCATGTGTTTACGTTTAGCACATAAAAGTATGCTTGGCGGTTAAAAATAGATAAATATAGGCTGCAAAGCCACTGCCCATGCAAAGTTCATTTCAAAAAGATTAAAATTAAATTACCGCACATGTGGTGCCGGGTCCCACAAGGAAGCAAAGAATAGTACCACTGCAACCTACAATGCATGTCGTAGAGGCGATTGATGTAGGCCCTAGGATGTTACCCTAGTAAATAAAAAGCAGCGCAGAAATCGGATGTTCTGGCCTACTTGTAGGTGCATAACTGGCACAATGTACAATTACTCTTAGACTCAGATCACATACAAATAACCCAGTGTGGTTAACATGTGGTCGATGTAGAGCGTTTGAAGAAGAAGAAGAAAATTAAATTACTACAAAAACTGTCACCATTTTCAAAAATTACATTAGAGACCCTCGTCTGTGCTATGGAGTTTGTGTACTGAGATCTTCCTATGTAATAAAGAGATCGGTGCACATACAGTTATTCACCAAAGTGCAATGATGATGGTTCTCTAAATCAATTAACCAATCAGCACTGAACAGATGGATGGAAGACCAAATGTAGACTCTGAAGATGTGTAAATATAGACTGATTGTTGGTTACTAAACCGACATCATAGCACTCTGAGCAGATGTACGAGTTCTTCATCTCCCCCAAAAGATGTTAATGAGTATACATGTATGCATACGGATAGTTGCAGAGGCTTGCTGGTTAAGCACACTCCTCATTCTGCCTCTCGCACATCAGGTTGTACAATATCTATATATGACCACTTGCCAAAATTCTCTGCATACTCTTAAAACTGTAAGGCACAACAGGATTAGAAGAAGGAATTAATTGTTTCCCTTCGTCTATTGTAAATGATCTTCATTTGTATCTTGTATCAACATCAAACTGGTACAGTTAGTCGCTGGATGATGTTTGTGATATTGGGAAGGAGATTACAGTACCTATGGACATGTCCAGAGTGAAATGATGATATTCCAAAATGAAACTAAAACTGACCATGATTAGAACTTACCATTGCCAGAAGTGTGGTCTGACGTAGGACCAGTATCAAATGAGTCTGTAGGACCCTTATTAAGACTCCAGTTCATTGTATCAGTTGTGTCTTGAGTCCATGTACATAAGGTGTCCTTATCAAAGTTGCAATCCCAATTTGTTGGAACTAAGAGAAAAATGAATAGAAACAATTCATAAAAAACAAACAGCCTATATTATTTATTTATTTATTCTTGAACAAGACAGTCAATGGTGGATTGGGTTTCTAAAAAGGTTCTCATAAAAAGTTATTTGTTTTTATTTTTCGCTGTCTCCCAGCATGTACCAGAAATACATTTTGTATGTTTTACATCTCTATGTCTTCTTTGACTAATCTATTTTATTTGCCACATGGTGTCCTTCAACTGATTGCCTTTTGTGATAGGGAGTCTATAGGAATTGACATGTTACAGTAAGTAACATTTTTTATTATCATTTACTGCAGTTATTGTCTCTATCTTTGTTTTAACCAAAAACCATTACTGGAGATGGTATTGACTTATGTCATACAGACCCGCACGGTGTCTTTTCCAAAAGCCACGTTCGTTGTTGAAGACAGTTTCACGTGCGAGTCCCGTAATATTATCTATGCCATTATCTGCAAGCGGTGCAACAAGGCCTATATTGGGGAAACCGGCAGGAGACTCAGTGACCGATTCGGCCAACACTTGCGCGATATACGCCAATGCTCTGTGACCCCTGTAGCTACCCATTTCAATGATACTGGCCATTCAGGAGCTTGCGATGTCCAGGTCACAGCCATCCGATCATGTTCCTCTGATGATCGTAGTCGATTTGCTCTGGAGAATCGGTTGATTTCTTTGTATGGTACCTTGCGACCACGCAGGCTCAACGTATTACATTCTTATGCTTCTTAGTACTTTCTCTTCCCATGCTTTGTAATCTATATGGGTATATGTTGCATGTATTCAAGTTATATATTTACTAGATGTTTCATTGTTTCTTTTCCGTTCTATTTCTAGTTTTTATGTGTGTTTTTGTGTTACATTTATTTCGTTATTCGTTTTTATTCCAGATTTTCCTTAGATACGTTTGTATTTGGTCGTCCATTTGTGTTTCATTTTAATTTGTCACTCCTGTTTGTTCGCTTGCTTGATAAAGGCCTTGTTGGTCGAAACGTTGCTGTTTATCGTCACTGTTTCTGTATTTTGTAAAACTATAGTACTTTGTTTGTACGTGTTTCACTATTTACCAAGTTTTACTGCAGTCTCCCCCTATTTCGATATTGACTATAAGCTATGCTTATTCTTACAATAACATTTGATTTGAAAAAAAGCTGAATTTTATTTAAATCACGAGTCTCCTTCATATAATAATACACATAAGATATTGCTCTTAAATATCCTGAGTTTCATTTAAAGATTTAGTGAATATTTATAGTTAGTAAATTAACAAACAAGAAACTAGAGGTCCTGACTAACAATAAAATATGATTCACATTACTATCTCAACAATAGAAAAGTGATAATTTTCAGACTCCACAATATAAATCACAGCAGAATGAGATACCTTATGTTAGACAAGATTAAAATAGAAGTCAGCTGGAACATTGGTATAAAGACAACTTAATATATGTTACAAAGTGTCTAGTAATAAATGAAGACTTAGAGAAAGTTTGCATGGTTGTCACATTTTGTAATATTTCTTAGAGGAAGTTTCAATGAAATGAGAATTGCAAAAGTGCTGGGTCTGGATAACTGTGTTTGATGGCACATACTTTTCTCTTGGCAAGGGGCTACCAATCTTTGAATGGGCTAGTATTCAATTTTGAGTTGTCTCTTTCTTAATTTTCTTGTTTGAGATTTGGTAGATATCTCCCATGAGCTTCCAACAACTGTCTTGAATTTGTTTGGCTATTATATAATTAATTGGAAATTTCAACAGACTTAGGTGGGCCACTGCATTTATTAAATATGTTCATTGAGGTATACAATTTCTTTGCAGAAGTAACAGATGGTGAATATATTGTAGCTAAACTTTCTGCTGGTCTATAGAGAGTAGAATTATAAAATGAAACAAATTTATGACACTACATGTTGCTGAACTAACATTTTTTCCTCATTTTTGTCCATCTCAATAATGTGTTCAGTTGTCAGCGTTGATTTGTTTTCTTACCATTAGTGACTGTTACAACAGCTGTAACACCAGTTGGTGGTACTGTAGTGCTTATACAAGTTCCATCTGTGACAACTATATCATCTATAGCAATGTCACCATTAATGCCCTTTCCCACTTCTCCATCAAAGACAATCTGTAAATATACATACAATCAACCAAGTTTTAAAATCATTTTCTAGTCCTTGTAGATATATGTCTTGTTGCTTTTCTTTTTTGTTCATGGATACCTTCATGTTTCATATTATTTCTTGATCCCTTAAATACTATTAATTTGTTCTACATATCATAGATATCTGTTCAATGTCAGGATGACTATAACTATAGTTGTATTTATTGCTTAGTAAGTTATTTTTCTATTTTTCCTTGGCAGGCATAAATATCCTAGTTTCTCAAACAAATTATAACAGAGATCAGAGAACGGAGATTATAACAGAAAACAGAGATGATATTTTAACCAGTATGACTGGATCCTCTCTGCAGAAATGGCACACCACCTGCCAAGAGTATTGCATAAAGCACAAACTCTGCAGCTCCAGCAACAATCCTAGGGTCTCTGAAGAAAATGTAGTTGAGAAAAGAATAACCCAAGTTGGATTCAAATCCCAGACTTTCAGAGTTTTTTAATAGGATTCTAAATGATGAATACTATATAAATCAAAATGTGAAATCCCTATGACACTGAATTGAATACAAACCAAAAATATTGTTATAACTTTGACTTGAGAAGCAAATGTCAGTACTTTTGATTAATTGTACCAACTATATCATCTATTTCTTTACAATCAGATTTGTTTAAATTCATAATTTGAATCTGAACCAAATTATAATCTTAATTCATAAATAGCTTGCATAATAAAATCGTAATTCATGATATTAATCATGATCTGAATCAAATATGAAAAGATTGTGATTGAACTGTTGTTGTATCATGCCTTTACTTTGTAGCAATCAAGTGACTAGATTCTCAGTTTTGATATGTAATACTTGTTCTCCATCTATCATTATTCATGAAGATATCACTCAGTACCTGGTAATCAACTGGGCTTGACAGGTTGACCTGAACAAAGCTCCACTGTTCACCTTGATTGCCTGAAAGCTGCCACAAAACAATGGAAACATTGTTGACTTGTACCAGGTAGACTCGCAGTTTACCAATGTCTGTTCAGATAAAAAAATCATGCAATGCTAATTTTTTACACATTTTATCTTATATCAAAACTAAATGAATAAAAAAAATGTGAGTGAGTTAGCATATAACAAATATTATAATGTTCCCCCTTCTATGTCTATGTTGCTAGGGGGAACAAGAGAGGGGGAAGAAGAAGAAAGGGGAACAAAGTTGTCAAGATAAGAATACAAAAATGAAGGGAAACTTTATTGCATTGAGTAATATATGAAAGTCAAAGGTGATAAAAACAAACACAAAGCTGAGACACAAATGGGAAATCAGTGCTGTAATATGGCTACAAAACATGGAGGACAAACAAGAACCACTAGAGAACTACCAACCTTCACAAATGGATGTTTACATAGAATAGAGGGACTGAAATGGTATGATGAGATTAAGAACAATGAACTCAAGAGAAAGAGCTAAGCAGATGCCAGTGGATAAAGAGCTAATGAAGAGACTCTGCTGATGGATAGGACACACAATGAGAAGACCGACCGGAAGCATTGCAAGACAGGCATTGTTTTGGAACCCAAAGAGAAAGAGGAGTAGAGGAAGGCCTAGAAATACCTTGAGAAGAGAACTGGAGACTGATATTAAAAAATAGGCAAGACATGGAAAGAATTGGAAGGGATGACAAGAGAAGAGAAGGCTGGAAGACGTTTCTTGAAGACCTGTACTCTGATGGGAGTTGAACAGTGAAGAATAAATATTACAATTAAAGATGGGATTTATCATAACTTGATGAATAAAATAGTGAGTGAGTTAGCATACAGCAAACATTACAATGGAGATTGGGGGGGAGGGAGGCGGGGTCTTGATGTGTAAAAACTTTGAAACAATCCTTTGTCTAACACTGCTACAAAATACACACACAAAACTAAGAAATATTTTCCATTATTTTAAATATGTAGAAGATAATTGTAACTCTTTGTTGAAACCTTATTATGTAATACCATCTCCCACATTTCATGCTTGATTCATGTGAGAGTTTTAATATTAGTCATGTTTTTTGTAGGAGGTGTGGGTCTCTGTGGATGAAATAATCAAGATGTTTGTCTTCTGAATATTGCTGGTTCAAATCCGGACTACACATTTGGTTAACATATTTTTTTTTCTGGAGATTCCTAGGATTGTTGCTGGGGCTATAGAGTGCATGCTTTATGCAATACTTTTGGCAGGTGGCGTGCTATTTCTGTGGAGAAAGATGGAGCCAAATGGAGGAAACCCAGGTGCAATCAAGTAAATCCTTTGTCTTTAGACTCTTTGAAGGGGTGTCTATGATCTGTTGCAACTCAACACAAAAACCATCAACATTAGCTTACATACCTTGACCATACATGTAGTACCAGAACCCAACACAAGAATCATCAGTGAATGAAATGAAATCACTGTAGAGGAATGCTCTGCTCCCAGACTGTTGATTCATAGCCTCTGTGTACATGTAAAAACCTTTTAAAAAAAACCAGAAAAGTATAACAAAATGACATTAAAAATTCAAAGTATTCCATTCACGTAAATCTGAAATCACTCTGATCAGAGACCGGCTGAAATATATAAATCGGAATGTTTTTTAACATCAATTTTAGACTGATTCTATGAAATTTCTATTGGCTAATCTTGTTTAAAAGTAAAATGGAGTGATTTCGTTTCTAACAACACAGTGAGAGATAGAACACACCAACAACCCGTATCAAATATTATAAGGAAACGAAGGTGGAAATATTTAGGTCATGTTCTTAGATCAGACGAAAAGAGACTAAATCGACAAGTCCTTATGTGGTCACCAGTTGGGAAAAGAAAACGTGGAAGACCAAAGACCACTCTTCGAAGAACCATCCAACAAGAAAGTAAACTATTGGGATGTAAAACCATACAAGATCTCCAACTGCTAGCAAAGAACCGTATCACATGGAGATCTAAAACCTCTGCCCTGTGCCGCCTTTGGCTCAAAAGGAATAAACTAACTAATCTTGTTTAACTATATAGAACACTGTGTGGCTCCCAGTAGTGAGTGTGTTAATAAGAATCCTGCCAACTGTGATAATAAATACTCTCCTCATATTTGCTACCAACACTGTATCAAGTTTAGTAATTGTCACTGCTGTTTCATTTGTCAACAACATACTGTAAGTTATAAGTTTGTAATTGTATTGATGTAAACAAACATTATTTTAATCATAAAGAAAACAAATGGAACTTAATGTAAACAAAATGAATGTATATATAAAAGGAAACAAAATAAATATAACTACCTTCATCTGTGTTAGTTGTATGGTCTACAGGAGGTCCAGTATTTGATACAGATGTTTCTCCAGAATTTCTTAACCAATCAAATGTATCATAGCCATCAAGATTGAAATAACCACACATATCATACTCAAAGTCACAGCTGCCAATGTGTGGACATGCCCCTTCTGCTATTCTTATATCATCAAGTGCCATATCACCTACAAAACCTGCCCAGACTTGACCCTCAAACTTGATCTATTGAGAAAAATATATATGACAATATAGTATCAAGCTAATAATAATAATAATTCCTCTCGTACTGTTATACATTACATAGGGCCTGTAAGTAATTTCTCCATACTGCTCTATCCTGGGCAACTCTCTCAATCTTCTGCATGGAACTGAGACTGATATTTATTGACTGTCTCAGCAAAGTTCGTTTCAGGGTCTCCTTAGGTGGTCCTCTCTTTCTTGAACCCTCTGCATCCCACTTCAATGCCTGCTTTGATATTTGTTGATCATTTCTCCGCAAGGTGTGTCCAACATATCTCCATCTTCTCTTTCTTATAACAGTAACAAGCTACAATAATTCATACTTTCAAAACTATTTTGTTATAGTACAGTGTAAGGATAATCTTACTAAGCTGTTATTAATGCTGGTAACTATCTGCATATTTGTAACAATTACAAAGTATCAACAGGGTCTCTGTGGTGAAATGATTAAGACGAATGCCTTGCATTCTGAAGATTGTGAGTTTGAATCTGGATCATGCTGTTCAGTTCACATGTGGATTTTTTCTGGAGATCCTCAGGATTGTTGCTGGTGCTACAGAGTTCATGCTTTGTGCAACACTCTCTGCAGGTGTCTTGCCTTTTCTGCTGAATGGGAAAGAGCCATATGGGGAAACACAGTACAATGAAGTAAATCCTTCACATTTAGACCCTTTAGACAAAATATTTCATCTAATCACATCTAGTCAAGACAGAGATGAAGTGTCTATGCAGAATGCTGGTAGTAACAAGAAGAGACGGGTTCGAAATAAAGACATCAGGAAAAAAGTGGGTACAACATCAGTACTGACATTCATCATGAAGCAACAAATTAAATGGTTCTGCCACATAAGCAGATTACCAACAGACTGTGCACCTCAAAGAGCAATGTTTCTCCGATTCGGTGGATACAAAGCAAAAGTCCGGCCACGCAAAAGGTGGACCTCAGAGATAATAGAGATGATGAAAGACACTGTTTATGAAGCACACACAAAAGCCTGTTCTATAAATCTCTTCTTATCCTGACACTGTGAGGCAAATCAAGATTGGAGAAAATAAGAAAGAAAGAAAAACAAAGTATCAGCACAAAATTTAAGAAAGACAGAAATTTTAAATATACTTGATCCAGTGCACTTGTGCATACATTGCTTTTTAAAATACACATAAACACAATAGACTATGGTGTATCCAGATTTTCAATGTATTACAAATGCTTTGTAGAAATGTAATGATGATCTTTCATGAAAAGATTATGGGCTACTCTATTATTATGGGAATGAAAGTTATGCAAGTGTCAATAATTTTACTGCAGTTTAAGAAAGTATTATTATTATTATTATTATTATCTGTACTAAATATTAATGTTTTATTTGGTTTTTTTTTACATTTTGAGACAACTTATTTGTTGTAGATATTGTAAGAACATAGAGTTCATGCAGCAAGGTATAGAAGATTCCATTTTTACTGTATTTAGTCTTACATTAAAGTTTTCAAGACTGTTATCAATTGTGGCTCTTCCTTGAGTCCAGTAGTCACCTCGTGATTGACTATTGGACCAGATCAACTTGTCTCCAAAATCATCTGTACTAGCATAAACATTCAGCTGACCAACATCTTGACCAATCATGTGGTACCAAAAGTAGACACAGTAAGACAATGAACCTGTAACTGTAATCAAGGGACTCAATAATCTGGCACTGTATCCACTTTCTGCTACTGAAGCATCAAACAACATGTAAAAGCCTGAAATGCAGTTTTTAAACAATTGTCATTTATTAAATGAACAGATAGTTGCATATATAATTTATATATATATCTATGTTCTCAATGCAGCTAGAAAATAAAAACTACCAATACCAACATAAATGATACATGCATGAAGGTAACAACAAAGAGATCTTTGTTTAAATGATTTTAACAAACCTGGTCAGAAATGTTTTTATTAATCATAAAGTAAAATAAATTTACAATACCTGAACTAATGAGAAACTCATGAATTAGTCAGCTATAATTCAAAATTCAAGATTACTAACAATATATTATAACAATTCACTAAAATTGTAGCACAGCAGTATTAATCTAATCAACCAAACTGGTGTAAGTTCATTAAGAAAATTAACTCAAGCAAAATAACAAACCATTGGCATTTTTGGTGGTGTGATCTATAGATGGATGAGTACCATAAGAATTGATCACACTTGAGGATCTTGTCCACTGAAATATTTCTGTCATTGGCTGAGTGTAGCCACACTGATCAATTTCAAAGTCACATGTAACTGGAATATATCACATTTGATTATTGTAACAAGTTCAACGAAGTAATATTAGTATGCTATTCTATATTTTATAACTTCTGCAAAACAAGATTTTAATACATCTGTATGGACATAGCAAAAAAAAGCCAGTTTTACAAGATAACAAATATAATGAAAAGTAAAATTACTTTTTTGTAATATTGAATTAACAAAAGTCTTCAATTAAAATAGAGGACCTAACCCAGGCATGATCACCTGCTGGTGGCAGATAGTGGGATGGAATCCAGATATGTTTGGTATAATGTAAGCCAGTTTTATACAGGATGAACAAGCAGTTTAGACTCAAATTACAATACTTTTCAACACATGACTGGGCAAGGTAATAGCTGACACTGGTATTCACAATGGCATACACAATATGTCAGCAATAGAAACATTAAGTAAACAAAAATCATTTCACATTCTAGATACATGGAAAGAAACCTCAGTAGGTACACCAACCTGCTGCCTTGCATGGTTACCATTTAGCAAGACTACAGAGGACAACTCTTGACAGAAAATGCAATCCGGTATGCAGAAGATGGAGTGTGTCAGTTATAAAGTAGAAAGCAGGATAAATTAGTACACACACATATATATACAGGAATATGGATACACAGCAATCCAATCAATCATCATAATGCTGCTTCTGTTAAATAAAATTGGGGAAGAACACAGCTGGGCCTTTACAATATTGCAGCCTAGATCTCAAGAAAAATGCAAACTTTGCTCTGATAGTAAATTTAATAATCTAACATGAACAATGACGTAGATCCACAGAAAGCGACAGGATGAAGAATAAAAGTTGCAACATAAGTTGTTACACTCTATGCAGAAAAGAGATCAGTTAAATAAGTTGTTAAACTCTATCCAGAAAAGAGATCAGTTAAATAAGTTGTTACATTTCATCCAGAAAAGAGATCAGTTAAACAAGTTGTTACACTCTATCCAGAAAAGAGATCAGTTAAATAAGTTGTTATTCTTTCCAGGAATAGAACTATATAAGTCTGTCAAGGTATGAGGTCACTCATATATATATTTATTTCGCTCATGCTGGAGACATTGGTTCTAGATCATTTTAAGCATGAACTGGCACGAAATAATGTTCTCATTCAAGTGTGTCTCCAAACCGACCAATTCTAAGCCAGTAGTAACCACTTCCGTTTCCATTCTCACAGTAGAGGTGTGAGTATTTAATATTTTCTGAGTATTTCAGTTTTATATTTAATTTGATCACCCAAAGATTGCAGTATGAGTTGTCTTCATTTATATATATTTTATGATCACATTTTATAATAAATTTTGGCCAAATTGCATGTCCATTTATTTTAATGTCTGCATTTTCATGTTAAGCAATTTTATCTGTATATAAGCCAGAACGCTTGATATCTTGCAATAACATTTATAAGAAACAATTACTGATTTTGACCTCTGAATAATATACCCAATGAAACAAACCTTGAGGTGGACATTTTTCCATTGAAATGGAGATATCATCTAGAGCAATGTCTCCACTGTCAGATGCTCCAACTACACCTTCAAATGCAAGCTAAGAAAGAAGGTTATTATTAAAAATAATTATTTAGTTCTCAAAATAAATTGTAATCAATGTACATAAACCAACCAAAACTGCTAGATTGCAAGAGTTTGGATTAAGATTTAAGTTGTCAGAAAAAAATAGCACAACAGGCATATGAGTAGACTCATCAATCAACATCAAACTGGTATGGTTAGTCACTGGAAGCAACAAAACTAATAAAACAATATAACTAAGGGCCACAGGTGCAATGAAATAAGGTGATAAGACAGTGCCAGGGTGAAGGTACTGACTCTGACCAAGACCCTATGAGATCTGTTCGCACAGCAAACCAACGGAATCTCAGAGTGGAGGAACATACAAGAGTTGACTAGTCAACATCTATAGATTGATAACTGGAACAAAAATCTGTGCAAGTGACCAAGAAACTGGTTTGGGCAATCGCACCAAAATTGTCTGTAGGAGTAAAGTTGTGCTTTACAGTCAAGATGGTTGGTTGTACCAGAATTGCCTAATCCTTGGAAGACTGTTAATGGATATTTCTGTACTGCTACATAGAAAACAAAACGGGAATATGTGGCAATCAAGACTACTGACTGGTCATGTCAATAAACACACTGTCATGTGTTGATATAATGAAATACCACAGTAAAACTTTGGAGATGGAACATATGGGAATGGTAAGAGTGGTTTTTCAATGTGAAAGAACACAAATCTTGTAAGGCTGCCTTGGTTTGCTTCTACGTGTTCTATCTTGTGTTCAACCTTTCTGCTCTCTTGAAGGGTAAATACAGACTAAAATGCCTGGCGGTGACAAAATTGATACAAGTCCCAAAATGGTTGAAAATGTTCCTTATCCGGCATGACCTCACAGTGTCAGAAAACGTAACAAAGCCTACACATGCTCTTTGGTTCAGATCATACTCAAGCTGCATTGGGTAGCCAAAAATAATGATCAATAAAGATTGAATGATGTTCAGTGCAAGAAAGAAATGGAAGATGTCTGTCATTGCCAGGTCAGGCTAACCCAATCACTTTTTACCGAAATTTAGATGTGCCTGTTCTACATGCCATAAAAGCATAATGGGTCTTCTTCTTCAGCAATCTCTGGTCATGCGCTTAATTTACTGTGGACCACAAACTGGGCAGACAGCTTCAGGTCTGTCAGGTTTCCCAAAGCTTAGTTTTCAGGTCGACTGGGTGTGGCCACATGTTGCTTCTCAGCTCACACAGAAGAGGACAGTCTTGCAGGATATGCTCTGGTGTCTGTTCTGCCTGCTGACACTGGCAGAGAGCTGTTTGACTTATTCCTAGTCTGTATAAGTGTTTGTTGAGTCTGCAGTGTCCGGTGCGTAGTCAAAATATAATGACCTGGTCTGTTCTGCTTAGGTCTTTGAGGGAGTCTTTTCCATAATCATATCCAGTGTTTGTCTTCCAGTCTACTGCAGATTTTCTCTGTATGAGGGTTTTGACCTCTTGAAAAGACATGGGTTGGTAAATTTGCTCTTTGGCACTGCCCTCCTTAGCTAAGACATCAGCACTCTCATTGCCTGCAATGCCACAGTGAGATGGAATCCACTGCAAGTGAATTTCTGCCTTTTCTGAAAGCTGAGCAAGTTCTCTTTGTAGTTTTTGTACTGTGCTGTCAGTGGATTTAGCCTCCAGGGCTTGTATAGCTGACAGTGAGTCTGTAAGAAATACCATCTTGCCTGCAGCTGCTTGCAGCTTATTCATGTGCTGTGCTGCCATCAGAAGGGCTAAGAGTTCTGCTTTGTAGTTGGAACATATTCTTCCAGTAGGAGCAGCTAGAGACACAGTGGTAGCATCTGGGTGCCTAATGTACACTCCTGCTCCACCATTCATGGTTGCCTCCATTGCCGATCCATCTGTGTAAATTCTTATCCAGCTGTCTTCTGGAAACATGTAATGGAGATGTTCCATTGTAATTGCTTTTTCACTAGATTAGGCTCGGCATCTTTGCTTAATAATTTAGGGATGGAGGTTGAGAAGTTTAGTGGTACTGAGTCTGGTTCCCAGTGATCAAAAGCAATTCTTCAGGTATGGAATTATGATTTAGTAGTTCCAAGTATGACTTTCCTATTTCTTTTGCTTTGTGGTTTAGACTTGTGCGCTTTAGTCTGTTCTTTGTTCTAGCCGCCATTTTTTCATGCAGTGGATGGTGAGGCATTCTTTTGATCCTTTCAGTCTGTAGAATCACTTTTCTCCTTCTTCTGTCTTCCAAGGGCTGGATGTTGGATGCCTTTTCCATTTCTACAATTGGTGTAGATTTCATGGCTCCCAAAATAGTACGCAGACACCTGTTTTGTGATTTTTCCAGTATCGATTTGTTTGAATGGGCTGCTGATATCCATGTCGATGATGCATATTCCAGGGTCGGTCTAACTGCACCAGTGTACACCTGACTCAGGATTCGAATATCAGCTCCCAGGTAGTTCCAGCCAGCTTCCGCATCACACTTTGTTTCCTCATAGCCTTTCTGTTTGTTTCCATTATGTGATGTTTCCATGTCAGACGACTGTCAAGCTTAACTCCCAAAAAGGTTGGAGTATGGGAACGGGAACGATATCATCGTTAAATTTCAGTATGAAGTGTTCTTACTTTGTTGACAATGAGAAAAGCGTTGTTATAGTTTTGCTCGGTTTATTTCTAGACCCCATTTACTTGCCCACATTATGATGCTGTTCAGGCTGGCCTGGAGTTTAAAGATGGCAGGACCAGAAACTCGGAGGTGTACCACACAGCTAAATCATCAGCATGGAGAGAGTGTGATACATGTCTGGGCAGAGTTTGTGGCAGATCATTAATATATACCAGGAAAAGCAATGGGGACAGTACGCTGCCCTGTGGGACTCCTGCTCTTAATTTGAATCTGGGACTGTGCACTCCATCCAATTTTACAGATGCTTGTCTATGGGTAAGAAAGTCTTTTATCCAATAGTACATTCTACCCGTATTCCACTGCGTAAGAGCTTGAGTAGCAAACCATCTTTCCAGACTTTGTCGAAGGCCTTAGACATGTCGAAGAACACTGTGAGGGTTTTCTTCTTTTCTTGGAAGCCATTTTCTATGTCCTGTGCGAGGTATGCCACTTGGTCATCAGTGCTTCTATGCTGCCTGTAGCCTGTCTGGGCTGGATCCAGTTTATGGTTGGATTCTAAAAACCACTGGAGTCTAGTGGTTATCACTCTCTCCAGCAGTTTTGCAGTGCAACTTAGCAGACTTATAGGTCTGTAGCTCTGCGGATCCTTTTGTCTTTTCCACTTTTGAAAATTGGGTGGATTGTGGCATTTTCCAGATGTCTGGGACTCTCCCCTGTCTCCAACTATTGTTAAAAATCTGGAGTAGAAGACTCTGTGCTATTGGGCCTATTTGTTTGAGCATGTCGTTTGATATTCCATCTGGTCCCGGGGCCTTTTACGATTGAGCTTTTTCAGTGCTCTCTGCAGCTCAGTCAGTGTGATGTCTACCTCCATACAGGGTTTACTTGTTGAAAAGCATAATGGGTGAGCAATATACTCACGTTCTCGGCACAAACCATACAAATCACACAGAGTGGTTCCTTCCTTCCTTTTGTTCACTTCAAATATTGTCTATATATTCAATGTTGTCTCTTGTATACACTTCACTGTTTTTCGTAGCTGACACAGAGGTCAGCGTAGTTTTATGTCTAGTGTTGTTTCATTAGGCCAGTGAGTTTGCATCAGTATATCATATTTGGGGCAGTCTTGGAGTATTTGTTCTGCAGTCTGATATGTCTGTCCATATGTATGCATGGCTGAATTGCAAATCTTGAATTTTGTACGCATGTGGCTGCAGAGATGAGTGTGTCCTGTTCTGAGGCGCAGAATGACAACTTGTTCTAATCTGCTCATATTATAGTAGTCGTCTTGTGCTGGTATTGGTGGCTTTCTGATTGATTTAATCATCCTTTTACTTTGGTGGTAGGTAACTGACAAAGAGTGATTAACTTGGTTGATAAAAATGAACACAAGCAAATAAACAACATAACTAAAAATATTTGTGAAGGTATACTTCATTGTTGAAATATAAGCATGGACAGGTCGCATCCTCATCAATGAGATAATATGGTAGCTGTAGTAATCACCAAATATAAGATGCAAGGTGATTTGATTTGAAGAAAACAGAAGAAAAAAACAGTGCATCTTATACAATATATACATATATCTAACTATATATAACAGCTGAAACATAATCGTGCATGCCAATGATGCATGGGGTGTCCAAGTGTCATGGATAGAGTTATACATTATAGATCCTAGAATAGAAACAGGTAGAGAGCTACAGTTGCTGACTTACTTTCCACTGGGAACAAAAAGTTGTTGTATTAGTAGTAACAATTATATTGTTATTAATTTGTTATGAAACAATGTCTTAAAATTTGCAGCATAAAGCTGTTTGATTTTGTCTTATAAAAACCAATTACCTGCCAGATTATACTGGAACTGATTGGTGCCTGTCCTTGCCGCCATGTATTTCCCTGTGATGCTGAGCGTGTCCAGATGCGTGTGTAGTTATTTGAGTTGGGACCAGTGACATGATACACATTTAGAGTCTCAACATGAAGGCCAAACATATGATACCAGAATTGGATACACATGTCTCTTCCTACAAACATTATTTGGAATGGAATCCTTAAGATTATTTAAGCTTAAGTAACAGTAACATTGGTAGTGAATAACTGAAAAACAGCATTTAAGATAGAAACATAAAACTGTGTATATATATATATATATATATATAAATGAATGTTGTCATGTATGTTTGTCTGGAGTTTGAACAGCTTTTGAATGTTCAACTCTGGACTCATGAATTTGGACTGCATATTCATTCATGTAGGAATTTGTATGTCAACAGTAATATTTTCAACTCTTTAAATTGTTTATTTACAGAATTACCAGTTAATTAAGTTACTTTTAACATTTATATATTTCATAGCAACTAGCAAGTTCAATCAGCCAATATACTAGGTCGTTGATTATGTCTAGCAGTTAAGTGAAAAACTTAGCACCACCATTTGTAATTGGGGAAAATTCAGTTTGAAAATCAAATAAAAATTTGTTTGTCCATCAAATTTAGTTTACGTTCTCAACTATGGAGATCTCCACTGCCTCCAGGGCTCTCTCATTGGTGGCTGAGCAACAGGTAACCCATACCATTATCATTATCAGACTCGATGAATATGCTTCAAAGGATTGAATCTGGAAGTCTGCATGTGGAATAGGTGGACATCATTCGGAAATCACATCTCAAGAAAATGACTTGGCTGTACACACCTGGACATGTTGGATCGCTGGGTGACTAAAGTGCTGATTTTCTTGCAAACAATGCCCCAACTCAAGTGGGCAGAAGTATGGACAGAGCCGATGTCATCAATGCGGTATGCTTTCATTTAGGCGAGTCTCAGACTCTGGAACGAGTCCGAGAGTTAGGAGTTAAGTTTGGACAGGCCAGACAGTGTCCTTTCAGGGTAGAGAGCGAAGGTATACTAATCAATTTCTCATGGGTATGGTGAGCAAATGGACTTTAGGATGACTGCTGCAGTGGAGGACAGAGCAGGCATTGGAATGTCCAATGTGCCCTGATATCGATCCCATAACATAACGCATAGAAAATGAGGGAAAGAGACAAAAAGATAGACAAACAAGAATGATCTACCAGTAGAAGGCATCATAGCAGATATGATCACAGCCGTATCTCCAGATTTTTGAGGTGATGAAGCCTCAATATATATGTAGTCTCCTGTTCCAGTTGTATGGTCACTTGCAGGCCCTGTGCCAAATGATGGAGTTGGTCCTGAACCTATTGTCCAGTCAAAGTCATCAGTATGTAATTGATAGAAAAGACAGAGGTCACCACCTGTAAAGCTGCAGTCTAAAGCTGTTGAAGAGAAATAGCACACATTACATGGATAAACTGACCAAATGTGATATCATAAAAAAATATTTTTCAAAGTGAATGTTACACAAAGGTTTGACTACTATCATTAATATATTTATCACAATATTCTATCATCATCCAATAAAGTGTCCTTTACAGAAATTTGTTCTTATCACAGCCTGCCTGAATGACTCTTGATTTCTAGTAAGTTATCCCGCCTCCTCCAATAATGAATATTCTATTATATTTACTAAATCCAGGCACCTGATAACATATCTTGCAATCACTATTTGAAGTATTTGAGAGAAATAAAACAGTTTTGCTGCCTGCAGATCAAACTTGTATTAAACAGTTAACTTTAAGACATACATGTAATAGTGTTATCAAACCAAAATTATGCTTAAAAGAAACAGCAAAGTTAATTAAATTATTCTCCTATTTTTGTTACATCAAACAATAATTACCCTACTCAGATAATCAAACTTCAAAGACTATGGGACTAGATGCTCTGTCCCTCTTTGAGGATTACAACCAAGCTGCATTAGCTTGTAACAGTTATAAATAGCATAAGAACAAAGCTGACAAAGACTTCACTCTACCTCCCGGTGGTGGCCCGGAAACAAGCAACTACCAGAAAGTCTAGCTAAGTTAGTGAAAATCGAAGAAGGAAAAGCTAGCCTGGTACCCAAAAAAGGCTATGCTGAAGTCAGATGAGTCAGACTGAAAGGCTCAGATACCACAGCTCATGCTGAAAACTGCAACAAAGCACAATTCATTCTCCGGACTGCATCCTGCTATAACTAACGAGAATATGAGAAAAAAAAGGGTAGAAAAAGATCTATCATACACAAAGAGTAATCATACACAAATCAGACTTACAAGCAACAGTAAGGTTGGTAGTGTCATCAAGCTGGCACTGAATAAACTGTATATCATCTACAGCCACAACAGCAGCACTTGGGTCATCTTGTTTGCTTATTATTACAATCTGAAACCAATATCTCAAACATTAGATTTACTTTGATACTAAGTTCTGCTTCACTGAGGTAGTAAATACTTTCTACTTCATGTCATTTAACAATTTCTGTCATATAGGAAGGTCAAAAGGCTATGGTAGCTGCCCCAAATAAATGTATACTGAGGCTAAATTCACAGTACATTCCAGTCTCCCTATATAACAGAGATGGATACTTTATGTCTATGTAGTTGAGCAATGGTAAAGTGTCTAAGGACGAAGGATTGAGTTCATTGTACCGGGTTTTCCCAGGAAAATTACAGGGGTTGGTTCCATTCTTCTCAGCAGAAATGGCACACCTCCTGTGAAGGGCATTGCACAAAGCACAAATTCTATAACTCCTACAATAATCCTAAGGATTTCCATAAAAATACACTTGTAAGCAAAATGACGTCCAGAATCGAATGAACCCACGACCTTCGGAACGCAAGGTATACGGCTTAGCCACTTAGCCACAGAGATAGATGATATCTTGGAGATGGTTGTAGAAGGATTCTGTATCATTATAGTGATGGTCTGTTGGTAGATCATAGACATGTATTACTGCAATATTCAAGGAATTTGTTATGCAATATCTGCTGTAAAGTCAATGTCAATTAATCTGATAGAGGTATGCATTGGAAAATAATTTTTTAAGTAGGAGAAATCCAACAACATACTATGTTTCCCCTCCATTCAAATAAATTGCATAACAAATCATGTTTTTAACAAATTTAATATCAACATTTTAGTATCTTTCATATAAATCTTACTATGTGGTGTCATCTATAACTTTCCATCGCATGTTCTTCTTCAGTAATCTCTGGTCATGCACTTAATCAATTATAGACCCAAAACGGAGCAGTCAACTTGAGGTCTGTCAGGTTTCCCAAAACTTAATTTTAAGGTACACTGGGCAAGGATACATGTTGCTTTTCCATTCTGCCAGGAGAGAACAGTCTTGCAAGACATATTTCGATGTCTGTCCTGCCTGTTATAATAATAGTAAAAGCCATAACCCGTTAGGGTCGTAGGGGTGTTACCGCAGAAACATCAGCACAAAAAGCACGCCTGTTAACACTGGCAGATAGCTGTTTGACTTATTCCTAGTCTTATATAGGTGTTTGTTGAGTCTGCAATGTTGGAAACATTGACAAAATAAAATGATTTGATCTGTTCTGCTGAGGTCTTTGAGGAAGTCTTTTCCATATGCATATTGTTTGTCTTCCAGCCATAGGTGGTGACCACTTATGTATATTTCATTCTGGGTTGATCATCTTTGTAGTGTGTCTTAAATGTTTTTCAGATCTGGTGAAGCCAATACTATGCAGTACCCTGGTAATACTCTTTTTAAAAAATGAAACTATTTTGGATAGATTCCTTTATTTGGTGTTTCTACCTTCATAATAATATTGTTGAATGGAATTTTGGTCCTACTTATTCATTTTGTGATTTTTGTTTCCCATCTTTTATCCTTAGTTCTTAAAATTTGGCTTCTTGCTTGTTTTGCCTATAATTGTAGCATTCATCTCCTTTTTAAAATCTTTAGTTTTGATCATTATTTCTTAGACCCAGTTAGATATCTGTGTATTTAGATTATAATGAAACAAACAAAATGTTACCTGTATTCCAGCAGGAACATGGCTGATGTCTACAACACCCTTGTTCCACATAGGAGGACCTTGTCCTACTATACTCCATAACTGGATGTCTTTAGAGGTCTCTGAATCATTCACATTCTGGAGACTGATGGACAATTGACCTGGGTATAATTAAAATATTTACAT
The DNA here is from genome assembly GCA_020796225.1 of Arion vulgaris. NCBI lineage: Eukaryota > Metazoa > Mollusca > Gastropoda > Stylommatophora > Arionidae > Arion > Arion vulgaris. The sequence continues at coordinate 22,331,690 of CM036761.1, read as the reverse complement.
GTTTTCAAATGGCCAAAGTATGAAATGAAAATCATGACATATCCTTTACAGGATGTAGCCATCAACCACAGTAAATGAGTGGTACGCCCAAGTGGTTACCGGGGTCCAAATTTAGGGTGTAAAGAATAGAACCATTGTTACCTGCCATGCATGTCGTAAGAGGCGACTACGGAGGTTTGGCTGAAATCGGATGCACGTGTCCTAACGTGTAGAAGTCTATGCGTTAGGGGCCTACCAAACCAATGTGCAACGTATACACGTTCTTGACAAAGATCAAACATATCACAAAGAGTGATTAAAATTGGTTGTAAAGAATGAACGCAAAGAAGAAGAAGAAGGTGAGTGGTTGATTTTCTAGGCACCACTTATATGTTCAGTAGTTTGCCATTGCTTTCTGAACGGTGAGGTCTATTTTTACCTTCTGTAAAAATCCCAAGAAAACGAAATTTGTCCACTGTGGGGTTTGAACTAGGTATGATCTCTCCTTCCTTGAATTTTTCCTGTTGTCACCAAATTACTTGTAAATGGTTTTGATTATTGGTTACTTAACCAATGTCATAGCACTCCTATCAGACCCATGGGTGATCAGATTCCATCAACAGATGTTGAAGGGTATGTATACTGATGGTTTCTGTGGCTTGCTGGTAAAATACGCTTTCGCTCTGCCCTCAGACATCCAGTTCTACTAGTACAACAGGCAGCTCCAAACACCTTAAATCTCTGGATAGATTCATCTTTAAATTTTTTGTGTCGTCATCCAACAGACAAGTTGCCAAGAGACTGAAAAACATCCCCCATATTCATTCTCAACTCCTTAACGATTAATGCTGTTGATGCAAGCCAGTTCACTCTGTAAGATAAGGATTATTTAATTAATGATGCATCAACTTTAAATCAAAAGTAGAACACACATAAACAAGTCATGATATATTGACTATACAACTTTAATAGTAAACTACCAACAAGTTAGCTAAAGGAAATGGTGAATATTGCAGTAAAATTAATAACAGCTATGGACATTATCCTAGATGTTCCAAAGACAAAAGCAGTGATCAAATGTAGCAACAAATTGAATGCAGCATCAAATACATGTTACCTTTTTGTTTGTTTGCTATAAAAGCAAATACATTGGAATAACAGAGTATTGCTGAAAATATGGATTGTTTTTGTTTTTTCCGATCCAGAAGCACTTGAGCTTTTCAGCTCTTCAGTTCGGTGCCATGGACATCGTAACCCTTTGGTTCGGTACCACGAACACCGTAAATCTTGGGAATCTGTGGCTTTTTCTGCCATCCGCGAATTAAACTCGCACACACAGAGGGATAGTCACCCGTAGTCCAACGCGCTACGAACACGCTGGGCAGATGGGCAAAAATATGGATTAAAAGATTATATAAAGATAAAATAATGAACACTTTAATATCTTGACAGGTCACAAAGTCAAGAACAGAATCAACAAAGTGCACTATATGCAGGAAGTTGTGGAACACCATGAATGCCTTACCAGAATATCTATCACTTTAAGATGTTCCTTGTATCATCTTATTTTTTGAAATTAGGTGTATACTTCATTTAACTATGTATTTCTGTATGTTCAGACTGTTAGGATTTTTCAATATTCTATATATTTATGCCACTTATCTCTAATATTTTGGTATGATCAATCTGACACACACAAAACCTGAACAAGTTCAAATCTGCACTACACAGTTACCAAGCTGACCTATTTCATATAGCGGCATGACTCACACAATTTGTATCTACTTTCAAAAGGCAGACTCTAAATAAAAGTAATCCTTGACACTCCGGTAAAAGTGTGTCACCATGTCCTGCGCTAATTCAGTTCAAACTGTTTAATTAATTCTACTAAAGGTTCGATCTGGAAGATAATAAATATGTAATTATTGTAACAATATTATGTGTTAATTTAGTTAGGATGTAAAGCTTAGGGTTAAAATCTAGTTTCAATAAATTTTTGCAATATTTTAAATTAAAGTACATATGTACATTGATTTGACAAAATTGACATTCTAAATAATAAGTTTCTTTTTTTAGCAGAAACTTATTACAGAGTGGTTAAGAACAGAAAGCATGAAGTACATATCAGTGCACAAGGTGGCAACAATCTCCCTGAAAACATATGCAACAATTTTAGAAGATATTTTTCATTGCAGATTAGTCTTGCTAGTTACATGCATCATTGTCATGGATTGTTGTTGCATTTGTTACCTAATTTAAAACACAACTTCTACACTCTTGCCTCAAAGAGGAAAAGTGCCAATAAACTTTCAAAACATTAGTTTATCTTTTCTTGTGACTATGAAACCGTAGTATACACACATTTGTTATTGTAAAGATAGTACAATAAGATAAACACTATAAACTACATGTGTGCTCAAAGAAATATATTTTTATCAACAGAACCTTTACATGGGAAGACCAAGAAAAAGATGGATAGACAATATCAAGACCACACTACATAAACATGGATATAACACAACAAGGGTGATTCATCCTGGCCCTAGAACGCAAATTAAAGCTTTTATCTCTATGCTTAACGGCAAAAGTAGACAACCAATTCCATCCTCCACATGCGACTAGACAATAGACATGTCTACTCTGGCTAGAGTCACAAAACTACACTCATGCATGCATTTTGAGTGACTCATTGAGTATGATCCGAAAGGTGGAGGCCGGTTTGGTGCGCAGACAATGGACTGAATCATTGCAGGCGTCAACAATTTGCAGAATTACATTTGTCTTTGTTTCGGGGCACATGGGTGTCATTGGCAATGAGAGAGCAGACAGGCTGGCTGGCTCTGCCGCTATATCAGAGGGCCAGCCAATGGACAGAGCTGACATCGTGAACACCCTCATAGAGCCTGGCAGCAGAGAAGACCTTCATCTAAACCAATCCACGTCAACTACTAGATTGCCAGAACTGGGTTTGAAGATTGGTGTGGCAAGAAAAGAACGGTACAACAGGTATACGAGTAGGCTCATCAATCAAAATAGAACTGGTACGGTCAGTCGCTGGACGCTGATGGAGATATTGCAAAGGAGATCGGAGCACCTATGGACATGTCCGAGTGCAATGAAGATATTCCAAACTGAAACTGAAATAGACATGTTATAAAACTACATTGAAAGTAATGAGGTATTATGGCATTGTCACTTCCTTCAAACATGATTAGCATACCACTTCCTGGTCCTGACTTGAAGTAAGAAAAAGTCATATGACAGCTCAGGCTGGTTGCAGGTAGTACAGGTGATGCTAAAATAGCAGGACTTTCAGAAGTACCAGATCCTTTGCCCACAATTACATAGTGACCTAGCAACAATAAAACATTTTTATTAGCACAGACTTCTAGAAAATATTCAATTGTACATTATTACAATTGTACAATATTAAATAACACAAGAGTAGTTATTGGTTAATGGGTACCAAAGCTGACCAAAACAACTCTACCTTCAAGTGATGGCCCTAGTAAAAAATCTGAACCCCTGCATTCTGGTACATTTTTCAACAATGTTATATGATTGCTTACTTATCACCACTATTAAACATTCTTGTTCCCATTGAAATAGGGCTGCAACTGTTGCTTTCCACCTAACTTTATTTTGGTCTGTCTTCTTCATTTCCGCCTACAAGACTGATTGCTCTGAGCGTCTGATTCCACAGTTCTTTGCCAGAAAATGTACAGTTACTCCAGTCCTCTTTTTCCCTGTGTATTCCAGTCATGTGCATATCTGGCTATGTCCTCGGCTGTTTTCTTAGGATATGTCCAGTCCATAGCCACTTTCTCTCCTTAACCTCTAGTTGTATTAGTTTTTTCTCTGTTCTCCTCGACAGTTATATATTTGTTATCACTTCTGGTCATCTGATATGGATTATATAGTGGAGACATCTGTCGATGAATGTCTGCAGTTTGGCTGTGATATGTCATTACTTGCCAATCCTAAAACTATTTCTGTGACAAAAACCATTTTCAACTATGTCAGGGCTTGTTAATACTAAAACTACATCTGAGTCATCAACTGTTATTAGTCATGCAACAGCACTACATCCATTGAAATAAATCCTCATGAACATTCAAAACAATCAAGTCTTCAACAATAACCATTACCTGCTGAACCACCAGGTAAAGTTGTGTCTGTGTTGGGTTGTGATCCACTAGCAATGCTGGCAGACACATTCGACCATGAGATGATACCTGTACTGACATCATGCCACCCACAGAGAGACTGTTCAAAGTCACATGAGCCTATCAAATTTGAAATAATAAGCAATGAATATACTCATTTCAGCAGAATTCTTCTTTTTCTCTAATCCTGTTTTGCCTCACACTGTCAGGATAAGAAGAGGTTTTTAGAATGGGCTTCTGTCTGCGCTTCGTAAATAGTGTTTTTCACTGCCTCCGTTATTTCTGAGGTCCACTTTTTACATGGATGGCCTTTTGCTTTGTATTCACTGTATTGGAGTAGCTCTTTGAGGCGCACTATCTGTTGGTAATCTGCTTATATGGTTTAAACCACTTAATTTGTTATTTCTTGATGAAGTTCAGTACTGATTTTTCCCCAATTTTTCTTGATGTATTTATTTCTAAACCGGTCTCTTCTTGATACTCACAGCATTCTGTGTCACAGCGCATTCAAGTTCTAGTTGCAAATCATACAGATTACAATGAGTTGTCAACTTGGCTAGTGAGATCAAAAGCAAAGAAGAAGACAAAACGTAGTAATGAAATCATCAGTATATATGAGATACGTATTTTATATGACGCCTTGCATTATCCTCTGATGTTTCCAAGTGGCGAGGATGGGTGTGCAAATCAAATCACTCAAGTTCGGCCAGAAACTTCAAATAAAGACCCGCAAAATGATATCGGCAATGTCGTATTACACCTATTGATTAATGGTGTGATTGAATAAAAACGGAATTCTAAATCACCGACAGCTACTGCATCAAAATTTGGTTGACATATATGCCAAGATTGATACTGCAAGTCTGCTCTTCACCTGCTAAAACCAAAAAAAAAGATTAATGTCGACGATAATTTTAGGATAATATTCACTTTAAGATGCGATTGTGAACTGTGGTAATATAGAAAATGAGGACAATGTGGTGATTCTGCCATAAAATAAACATATATCGGAATGCCACGAAACATGCATGAATGTTCACAAAACGTCATTACCTATCATTATCTATGTGCGTCATGGACGTTAGTAAACCATCATTATTCATCATATAGTGATATACACTTTCGATCCGCATACGCGGCATTGCTTCCATCAAGGAGATGAATGGAAGATCATTTTATTAACGACAAATGAAGGTAGTTCCTTGGAGTTTCATATATTATCGAATTCTAACTCAGCGCATACAATTGAAGGTTTACCTGTAAAAGATACATTGAACGTAGATGTGGCTCTCTGTATTCCTTTTCTATGTGAACTTCCACCATCTTGGCCAAGTGTTGTTATCACATTTACAGATGCAACTAAAACAAAAAAGTTATACTTGTACTGTCAAAACTGTGCAATTCTGAATTTAGAGGGTGAAAATTAAAAAAATAACATCAAAAGCAACAATAAACGAAACTCATTATAATATTTAGAAGAGTATAACCAATTCGCTTATCGTTTCTCTAAATATTTAAACTTTAAAACGTATGCGCCGATCTATGTAGTTGTTGATACATCATCAATCTGTTGCACAACAATGAATGACCACTATCTCTAACCAAGAACGGTTTACACAGTGTCAGCATGAGAATCCAAAGCGTCTAGGTATAAAGATGAAGAATTCACTTTATTGCACGGGTTTCCTCGTATGGCTCAGACCCTCTCCGCTAAAATGGCACGCCACCTGCCGAGAATATTATACGAACTCTGTAGCTTCGGCAACAATCCTATGCATCTCATGGGGAAATGTGCCGGTGAATAGAAAAGCGCGGTCCGGATCCAGGACCTTCGGAACGTAAAGCAACGGCGTAACCACTTAGCCACAGAGACACGCTAAGGTAACCAGGACACAACCACAGTCAACTCTAAATATTGAGTTAACTCCCATGAGTTTGCTGTGGATGTGGCCCTCGGAATTACATCGGCCGCGTGTGGACACAGCAAATGTAAATAGCCTCAGACGATTAAACTTATTGCACTCCGGGCATGTCCATAGATACTCATATCTCATCAACATTGCCATCAGCGTAGGGTGGCTAATCACTTCAGTTCTGTGTTGATTAATCAAATGTCTAGTACTACTAGCAAAGTGTTCATGTCTGGCAGTTCCCGGTTTCAGTCCCATCTCTTTCGCACTGGAAAGTAATGCCGATTCCAACGTGTCTGTAGAAAGCACATTGATTCGAACTGCTTCTATTATGTCACTGAGGATGTCTAACCTATTCATTATCTGTCGCTCTTGGGCTCATTGCTGTGTCAGATAACCGATCTGATCGCTCATTGCCCACATGTCCCGGTACGAAAACAAATGTTAAATGGATCATTTGTGATGTATTAAGTGTATCGAGCCATTCATGTTGTATTTAACCAGGTTGCATTTTGTTGAGCATGTGCATTGAGTTACTCAGAATAATGCTTGTGTACGAAGTCAGCTTGAGAGCCGCTGTAGCGTAGTTGTTAGTGAACTCGCTACAGTGGAATTTTTCCCGACCACGACGGATCTCAGGTCGACCCAGCCTCAACTGGGTACCAGACATGCTCTGGGAAAGTAAAGGCGGCCGGCGTGATGCTGATTACATCACCCATTGTCCGCCGACGGTCAATGAAAAATACAGGCCTTACACTGTATTGACCTATATACCACGAGGTATGAAAGGGTTCTTTTTTTTTTTTTACGAAGTCAGCTTAACGTCCTAGTCACCGCCATTGTTTTCATTGTAAGACTACACTTGTAAGACTACACTTGTAACTACACTTTTGTAAGACTACACTTGTAAGACTACACTTGTAAGACTACACTTGTTGTTACTACACTTGTTGTTACTACACTTGTAAGACTACACTTGTAAGACTACACTTGTAAGACTACACTTGTAAGACTACACTTGTTGTTACTACACTTGTAAGACTACACTTGTTGTTACTACACTTGTAAGACTACACTTGTTGTTACTACATAGCATAATCATTACATGTACTTCCATCCTCAACAGTTTTGCCTGTCACACTTAAACTTCACTTGCCTCGAACCCCTGAGCCATCGGTGTACACCACAGCATCACCATCTTTCGTGTTTTCATATATTTGTGTTTAGACCTCAGAATCTTCTTCTTCTTTGCGTTCGTTCTTTACAACCAATTTTAATCACTCTTTGTGATATGTTTGATCTTTGCCAAGAACGTGTATACGTTGCACATTGGTTTGGTAGGCCCCTAAACGCATAGATTTCTACAAGTTTAGGACATGTGCATCCGATTTCAGCCTAACCTCCTTAGTCGCCTCTTACGACATGCATGGCAGGTAACAGTGGTTCTATTCTTTACACCCCAAATTTGGGCCCCGGTAACCACTCGGGCGCCTCAGAATCAACCGTAGCAGGAGTGTGTTTTTATTCAACTTCCATCAAGTGTGATGTGAATCGAAAAGGTGATGTTGGAATCCCCATGTACTGTTACCCACTCCCTTCCAAGATTGATATCTGCAGAACTGCATACCAGCTGTATGGCGTCTTCGGTGCGGTCCATCCCCGATTTACTTTTTTTTCTACATGTTTCCTTTGGTTATAGTCAAGTCAGGGCCCCATGAAGGGGACGTTGAATGTCAGCCTTCAGCTTAATGTAAGCACCTACTCTGGGTGACTTTACTCTGCTATCCATGGTTGGAAAGCTCAGCAGGTATCTCGTGGTTAGGCAACAGGTGTTCCTTATTGACCAGAGAATAATTCAAATTGCTTTGTTTTCTATTCTTGATTATCTGTTTGTTTGTGTGGCTCTGAATGTCAGGATGGCAACAGCCCCTGGTGTAATATCATAAGCAGCTGTTTGTGGAAGTTTAAAGCCACCATAACTTTTATTGCTGACAGACACTTCCCGGCTTTGTTTATAGTATGGTCTTTGTGTTATTTGAATGTTATGTTATGTTATGTTATGCGATCGACGTCATGGCACATTGGGCATTCCCATTCGTGCTCTGTCCTCCGTTGCAGCAGCTATCCCAAAGTCCATTTGCTCACAGTACCCATGAGAAGTTGATTATTATATCTTCTCTTTTTACCACGAAGACGACACTGTCTGGCATGTCCAAACTTAAAGCCTAATTCTCGAACTCGTTCCAGTGTCTGAGACCCGCCCATGTCACACAATTGAGAGCGTACCGCATTGATGATATCGGCTCTGTCCATGCTTCTGCCCACTTGAGTCGGGGCACTGTTTGCAAGAGAGTCAGCACGCTCGTTACCCCGCACTCCAGCATGTCCAGGCGTGTACAGTCAAGACATTTTCTTGAGATGTGATCTCCGAATGATGTCCACCCATTCCACCCGCATACTTCCAGATTCAATCAGTTGAAGCATATTCATCGAGTCTGGTATGATGATCGTATGGGTAACCTGTTGCTCAGCCACCCATGACAGAGCCCTGGAGGCAGCGGTGATCTCCATAGTCATGCTCGATGTCGTTGTCTCAAAAGCCCCGCAGTCCTCATGAAGTGTGCGACCGTTTCGTTGTGCTGAGTAAGCCCACGATGATCTGGTGCCACGCTTGACAGAGCCATCGGTGTATATAATGATATCACCTGGGTGGGAGTGCTGGTCCACGAGTGCAAGAATTTCCGCATTGACGATGCCCGGGGCCCATTCTCTACAGCGGCGTCCAAGTGTGCTGATAACCCTGGCGTAAGCAGTCATATTCTCTGACATAGGCATCCATTCGTCACCGTGCCTCAGCTCATCTAGAGTACAGACCTGTTTAATAACATCCTCGGCCATCCAGGATCGACCTCTCTTCAATCGCCTTCCTTGTTCTCATTTATGGATTTATGCAGAGGATGATTTGTGTCCGCAGAAACTCTCAGGTACGCTTTTACCTGTGCGACTTTGTGTCTCGTGGCTATCGTTGGCAATCCAAGGACATAGCGCATTGCCTCACAAGAAGTGTCACGTGTGCAACCGAGTATAAGCCTCATCGCTTCATTTTGGATCCTTTCTAACTTATCCAGCGATGTTCTGCTTACTGTTAGAAGACCAAGGCCATAGTCCACCACTAGTCCCTGATAAAGAAAGAGTAGCAGGCGTTGCTCAATATCCGCCCCCGCCATAACTTTGAGAGCGGTTAGCCCTTTTCTTGCCTTTATGATTTGAATGCTAGGCTTTGGTCGAATCTCACATGCAGATATTTCATAGAGCCAGTCTTCTCAATGATTCGTCCATATAGATCCATCGTTTGCATATCTGTTTTGACAAGTAAACTGTTCAGTGAGAGCCAATCGCACTGGATATATTCACCACGGTGATATCCGATCTAATTCTTTCGTAGTTTCTGAATGATATTGACTTTGTCTTTTCCTTGTCCGTATACGAGAATGGCATCTGTATATGAGAGGGTTCTGCCATTGCGCCTTAGTTAACTCACTGTAACCTTAATTGTGTAGATATTGAACAGAACTGGGGACAGAAGAGATCAATACGGCAATCCGGGGTTGGCTATTGATTGATTGATTGGTTGATTGAATGATTGAAACATCATCATTGCACTTTGGTGAATAAGCACGTGTCCTCCGGTCTGTTTCTTACACAGGAAGATCTAGCGGTAGTCACGAACTACATAGCATGAGTAAAGGCCCAAAATGTAATTTTGAAAGTGAAAATTGTTGTAGAAATTGTATTATAACCACAGTTAATGAATTTAGTCGGTGGCTGTTATATTGCATTTGTTCTTAGTAGTCAAATGTTGGCGATATGACTAGTATGTTGTATATGTTCTTATTAGTCAAGTGTTGGCGATGTCTAGTATGTTGTATATGTTTTTATTAGTCAAGTGTTGGCGATATGGCTAGTATGTTGTATATGTTCTTATTAGTCAAGTGTTGGCTATGTCTAGTATGTTGTATATGTTTTTATTAGTCAAGTGTTAGCGATATGGCTAGTATGTTGTATATGTTTTTATTAGTCAAGTGTTAGCGATGTCTAGTATGTTGTATATGTTTTTATTAGTCAAGTGTTGGCGATATGGCTAGTATGTTGTATATGTTCTTATTAGTCAAGTGTTGGCGATGTCTAGTATGTTGTATATGTTTTTATTAGTCAAGTGTTGGCGATAGGGCTAGTATGTTGTATATGTTCTTATTAGTCAAGTGTTAGCGATGTCTAGTATGTTGTATATGTTTTTATTAGTCAAGTGTTGGCGATAGGGCTAGTATGTTGTATATGTTCTTATTAGTCAAGTGTTGGCGATGAAAAGTATGTTGTATATGTTTTTATTAGTCAAGTGTCGGCGATATGACTAGTATGTTGTATATGTTTTTATTAGTCAAGTGTTGGCGATATGGCTAGTATGTTGTATATGTTTTTATTAGTCAAGTGTCGGCGATATGACTAGTATGTTGTATATGTTTTTATTAGTCAAGTGTTTGCGATATGACTAGTATGTTGTATATGTTTTTATTAGTCAAGTGTTGGCGATATGGCTAGTATGTTGTATATGTTTTTATTAGTCAAATGTTGGAGATATGGCTAGTATGTTGTATATGTTTTTATTAGTCAAGTGTCGGCGATATGACTAGTATGTTGTATATGTTTTTATTTATCTGGTGTCCCGCCTGCCCAACGTGTTCGTAGCGCGTTGGACTGCGGTGACTAGCCCTCTGTGAGTGCGGGTTCAATTTCGCGGGCTGGTAGAAAAGTCACAGGTTCCCCAGATTCACGGTGTTCGTGGCATCGAACCGAAGGGTTACGATGTCCATGGCACCGAGCCGAAAGCTGAAAGCTCAAGTGCTTCTGGATCGAAAAAAAAAAAATTATCTAGTGTCGAACGTTCCGTCTTATTTATTAATCTGTTGCTACTCGATATTTCAACAAGAAATGGTAGTGTTCATATTCTATCTAGAACAATATTATCTTTATTAATCTGTTGCTACTCGATGTTTCAACAAGAAATGGTAGTACTCATATTCTATCTAGAACAATATTATCTTTATTAATCTGTTGCTACTCGATGTTTCAACAAGAAATGGTAGTACTCATATTCTATCTAGAACAATATTATCTTTTTTTTTCTGACTTGATTATTCTCCAGTAAAACACCTCCATTTTGTATAGGCATGTGAGTAATATGAACTATCTAATAATAACAACAAATACCGTCACGGGGTATGTTGTGCATAGTAATTACTTACCTGTAAGAACATTTGTTACAAGAAATAAAAGAAAGCATATTTCCTCTATCACAGAAAGTTTCAGATTGAATGTATATTTGACCATTCTTGTGTTAGAACAACACAACTAACGATATAATTATTATATTAACATGTTTTTTAGTTGAAATAGTAACACACATATACACAATGACTACTGCAATCACAGATAACATAACAGTTGCGTTTCTTTTGTGTGTTTCATTTGTATATAACAAGCTATCCAGTTGTAGATGAGATAACCTGATAAATACATACATAATGCGATAAGAAAAATGATATTGATAACTAACAAGGCTAACATTTAACACAGAGATATTAGGGAAATAAATTGGGAAGTTACGAATACGGAGGGAAGGGTCCTAAGTCAGTTAGATATGTTCTATTCCATCTTCTGTAAGACATCCTCAGTTTCAAACGTTTGGAATTTGTCTTTCCTTTGGATAAAACCAGAAGGGTAGAGAGTGAGTTTGTGAACAATGGATAGGGGACAATTCCCATATTCGCTGTCTAGGCTAGACAAGCAGACACAAATGGAGATAACAATACAACATTGCGTTCAACTCGGACACAACACGGAAAGCAACATTTAAAATTAGAAAATCCAAACAAAAGGGAAGATTAGACGATGATCCATTTGTATGTAAAACAACGTTACACAAAGCTCTTTCGGACGGGCTACTTAGGGACGGGCTTGAAGATAAGAGAAACAAGCTTAAACTGAGTTGTCACAGACTTGCCAAATTACTGTCTGTAAAGACGAGAAAGGTCATACATATAAAGACGGCAGACAGGAGAGCACGTGGAATACATAGATACAGTTGGGAGAGTGTACTGTCTGGGCAAGGAACAGAACTTGTTGGAGAGCTATTCTTCTATGCAGAGACAGTACATAACTCAGTGGCGGCTCGTGGTCATTTTTGTTGGTGGGGCCAGACACATATTTTCGAAAAAATCATGGTTTTAGGTTAGGTTAAATTTCAATATATAAAATAATATATACATGTTACACGTTATATTTGGGGGGGGGGGCCTGGCCCCACTGGCCCCTAATGACGAGCTGCCACTGACATAACTGATTGAGTAGCGAATTGTTCACTAAAAACAACATGATTGATTGATTAGCGAATTGTCCACTAAGAAATCTTCAATTGTTTCAAAAGTTGATAGGCATATATTCAAAAAATGTCAAAGAATTATGATCATGTTAACGATGCTTTACTTTAGTTAGTTTGTTTGTTCCTTTCGTGCCAAAGGCGGCACTTGGGGAAGAGGCTTTAGATTTCCACGTGATGCGATTCGTTGCTATATAGCAGTTGGAGATCTTGTATGGTTTTACATCCCAATAGTTTACTTTCTAGTTGGATGGTTCTTCGAAGAGTGGTCTTTGGTCTTCCACGTTTTCTTTTCCCAACTGGTGACCACATAAGGACTTGTCGATTTAGTCTCTTTTCGTCAGATCTAAGAACATGACTCAAAAATGTCCACCTTCGTTTCCTTATAATATTTGATACGGGTTGTTGGTGTTTTCTACCTCTTACTGTGTTGTTCGAAACGAAATCACTCCATTTTACTTTTAGTAATTTTCGGAGTCATTTATTCTCAAAGCTGTTTTCTTTCTTATTAATTTTGTTTGTTGATATCCAACTTTCATAGTTATTGGTTATTGGTTACTAAACTGACGTCATTGCACTCCGGGCAGACCCATAGGTACTCAGTCTCCCCCAACGGATATCGAAGAGTATGCATACTGATAGTTCCTGTGGCTCGCTGATTAAACACACCTCTCACTCTGCCTCTCAGGCATCCAGTTCGACTTGAACAACGGGTAACTCCAAACTGCTTAAATCGCTTGATCGATTCAACATCGATTTTAGTGTCCTCATCCAACAGAGAGTCGCGAAGAGACCGAAGAATATCCCCTTATCCATCTTCAACTCCCCAACAATCGATGCTGTTGATGCAAGCCTGTCCGCTCTCTCATTACCGTAAACACCCGCATGACCAGGACAGTATATCCACGTAAGCCGCTGGAGGTTAGAAACTTCTATAGACGACATCCACTCATACCGAAACCTGCCCTTCTGGATCTTGTGAAGCATCGACTGAGAGTCAGATACAACAACTGCCCCAGTAAATGAAGTCCCAGAAATCCAATGGAGGGCAGCAGTAACGGCCTCAACCTCCATCCTCATACTAGAAGTAGTTGTCCTGTATGCCCCACTTCGCTCTGCAACAACCCTACCATGCGCATTAGCCAAGAAACCCCAGCCGGATTTCTCACCACGTTGAACCGACCCATCGGTATATACAACAACATAACAGCACAACCAACTTTCATAACCGTAAGTCAGTACAGTAATCACACAGGACCTAAACAATTTAACTGTTGTACATATACTAAGGTCTTGAGATTGCCAGACATTTGTTCAGTTATCAGAGGACCATCATCACAGCACTCCGGACATGTCCGTAGGTGCTCCTATCTCCCCCTCAGCAAATCCAGCAGCGTCCAGCAGCCCAACACGCCAGTCCGATGTTGATTAATCAGTCCCTTTGCATATTTGGTATGTCGTTCTTTACGGGCTGCACCAATCTTGACACCCATCTCTCTCAATCTGGTCAGCGAGTGGGACTCGCAATCCTGAAACTCTTCTCAGTGCGTTAAGAATGCCATTTCGGTCCATTCCAGCCCTCGGATACTGTGGCCATGCCAGTCAATCTGTCAGCTCGTTCATTACCCCTGCGTGTCCAGGGACAAAAATGAAGATTATTTCTTTGATCCCTTTCTGTACCAGTACCTTCACCCAGTTGCGTCTTACCATTCCTGTTTCGACTTTACGAATCATACTCATGGAGTCACTGAGTATAAAAACACGAGCGAAGTCATGAGATGCCAGCCACGTTACCGCCTCTGTAACCGCACGTACCTCCATTGTCAAACTACTTGTGGTTGTCGCGTAGACCCCACTGACATCTATTATTTCCGCCCCCTTTCCCTGAGCTGGCAGAAAAGCTCACGCACAGCGTTGTTGGCGAATGACTTGTAGATTGAGTGACTTGTACCATCAGTGTAGATTTACTGCATCTGTTTCATTGACGTGGTCATTCAAGAGAGCCTCAACCTCCGCGTTGAATAGTGATGGATTATTTTGTTCAGTTTTTCTTAATGGATGTAATGACTGTAAAAGCAGTATGAAATTGAGGTGGCACAGCAATCCATTCCTCTCCTGGTTCGATTCCGGAAGGTTCACATATGTTCCCAAGGGTACCTTCTGCCTGACTCAGCCATGATCTGCCTCTCTTGAGTCTACAAACGTTCTCCTTACCGAGTTCTTCGTGGAGGGGATGGTCTTTGTTTGCTTTGATTTTAAGATAAGATCGAACCCTCCAAGTCTCAATTCTGTGAGCATTGCAGACAAACTTTGCTCACTGCGTAGTACAGAACTTAGAAAAAGAACGTGAACAGCTGTCAAAAAAGCAGAAATTCACCTTCGGTGGATTCCTTCTCACTGGCATTTAGGGCGATGAGAGTGCAGAGGCCTTGGCTAAGAAATGCAGTGATAATGAGAAAATATGTTTATAGAATAGACCCCAGACCCCTACACAAACTAGGAATAAGTCAACAGCTATCTGTCAGTGTCACAGACGGAACAGATACCGGAGCATGTCATGCAAGAATGTCCTGGGTGAGCTGAGAAGCTATACCAGAGATAACCAAAGAGGATATTCCTTATTCACAGAACAAAATAGAAGACATATTGTGACAAAATAATTTAAAGACTGTCAAATTTGACACATACAAATTAAACTTAGATATGCTTCACAACAAAATAATAAGCAGATAAAAAAAAACCAAGGTTTTTTAAAACATTAGTTACGTTTATTGTCATTAATAATGTAGGAAAATGTATGTAACTACTGAGCTCAAATAAAATTCAGAAAAGTGTATAAGTTATGTACTTGAGCTGAGAGAACAAAAGAATTGAGAATTTCATGTATTTGAACTGAAAATGCAAATAGTTAATTTGAAGCTGTGAATCAAACATCCTTTCTGTAGTAATATTGTTCGTTGTGTACTGTGATTATACAATTTTAGTAGGCAAATCAAAACTGCACAATAAACTGTTCATTGTTTTATTTAAAAACTCAAGTGCACCTAACATGCAGGTTACAAAATGTTACATTACAAAATATACATGTTTAAATATAAAACATACAATAAAGATTATAAATCAATAACAAATTCTTTATTTCTGAACAACAATAACATAACATTTTATACAGATGAAAATTATTCAGGTTCTACAGTACTAATCACATCAGAATGAGAGTCAATTTATATCAGCATTTTTATAAAATAATGGGCTGACCAAAGATTACTTTAAATCTTTTATAGCAAATTGGAATTTCTGCTTTTCATTCTGATTAAGAAAAGTTCTTACATACAGTTCATTTCTAAAATATGAAAATCCAATGTGTATCGATCATATTGAAATATATTTGTATAATTTCATTTCTTACATTTTCTTTTTGTTTTAATTTCTGCTCAAGAGATAAATCATGTACACTTATTGATAGTTGGTTCCATTGATGACATCTATACGTAATTATTTTCAATATGAACTTACTATTGATAGCTGGTTTTCATGAAATCTATATGCAATTATTTTCAGTGTGAACTTTAATACTGATAGCTGGTCCATTGATGAAATCTATGTGTAATTATTTTCAGTATGAAGATGATTAAATAACATATATCACTTTGTAAGTTGTTCTATATTATTTCTATTGTACGGAATGCCATTTTCGACAAGTAAAACAGAATCTCTCAACACAGAAATTTAGATCACTCTTCACTCTGAAATAAAGAACCGTAAAATCTGGTAGTAAACTATATTTTTCTGTTGACATAGCAACCATGTAAACAATCATGGAACAGACACATTCAGATCTTTCACTAGACCCTAAATAATCCTACCATCAAAATATAGTAGCACTAAAGTGGTCATATCAAATTGTATTAAGTAATGTTTCTGATAATTTATTACCGTTGCCAGAAAATTACCTTTACCTACAGCTGGACAGTGATTTGGTCTACCTAAAATGGTTTAAAAACAAGTATGAGAGATGTCTTGACATGAATAAGTGGCTTTTAAATGAAAATAATTCATCATCAACATAGTAAAACTTTTTTTTTAAAAATAGAATTGAAGAGAAGAGCATTTCGTTTTCAATAAAAAAAATAGAGATTCAATGTACTCTTTTATGGTTCCTCAATAAAGAATGTAAACAAAATAAAAATTTTCAGAGACTTTACTAAAAGTGCAGTCTATAAACTGAGTGAAGAGAAATAATATATTAGACATGTATAGATGTGTCACTGTTGTGACAAAAATAAAATATATAGAACTCATTTACTTGTTCTGTGTATGATTACACTATAATAAGGCTGCTAAAATAATTGTTACGAATCTGAAAAGACCGATATTTTCATTGTGCTGAACAAGTACAGTAGTCCCTAGACTAAGTAAAGAGAAACAATGTACTGATCATGTACAGCATTCTCACTGTTGTGACAAAGAAAAAAGATCTCAAAATCATTTACCTGTTCTGTATATGACGACACTATAATAAACTACTGATATTCTCATTTACAATCTTGACAAACCTGATATTCTCATTTTGCTGAACAAGATCAAATAGTTCAATATTCTATGTTGATTATATTGATTTATATATTGATTACATAAGTAGTAAACAATATTTTTGTAATCCATAAAGCCACACAAAAATACATCAAATAAAAAATGTTCAACAAGATAATGCATGATGACAAATAATTACATGCAGTCATAATATCTGTACATCACTGACATTGACAAGAAGACAGAAAACAGGTCTATAAAACATATAAACATACAGATAGCTAAGATTCCTTCCTACTCAAAGACTTGCTGATGTAATGAACATGTGAGTACACATTTTATCACACACAACAAGGACATCACAGAGAATGTTTCTGTTAGGACCGGCAACATTCAGCTTAACGGCATGTAACATGTGCCACCCTGCCAACAAAAACATGTCCATGAAACTCTCTCGGTACAACAAAACTTGGAACAATCTAAAAATCACAATATTTCAAGAAAGAAATATGCAGTATCAATAGGCTGCTTGCACAGAGATCCACCCTGATGACAAACAACTGCAGCCTTGCAGAAAGGTCATAGAGAAACAAATACTCAGTAAACAGTCCTGAACTAAACCATGCTGCAGCTGGATGCACTAGGTATACAATATATAAAACTCAAACTGCACTCTTATCAAGAATTTTGTGAAGTGACTAAGGAGATATATTTATAGAGATAGCAACCTTATAAAGCATCAATGTGAGAGAAAATAGATGCAAGATTCCTTCTTATTAGCCTGCATGCTCTAGTTAAAACAAAGAAGAAAAAATAATAGGATAACACAACCAGTGGAAAGTATCTATCCAAGATATGCAACTGTCTGAATTAAGCTAAATCTTTTGAAGCAGTACGATACCAGGAACCATAACATGATGTCAATTTAAGAATACAAGTATAACATTGACTTCAAGAATCCTTTTTTCAGAAATTCTCTTTCAAAACACAGTCATAACATGATATTTTTCCCTGAATCATCTGTTACATTTATTTTTTTAAAACATGAACCCATAACAAAGTGTTATGAGAGAGATAATACAAAAATAAAGTCAAATGTATCAAGTTGTTTGTGATGTTGGCAGTCTAAATTCAACATAAAGTGTCTTATCATAAATACAATAGATACTCTGTAATTATGTATGTCATTTAGATACAATGCTTACACAAACAAATCAGTTAAAACTATTTTTAACAAAATACAATATCTTCATTCATTTTCACATTAACAACTCTTATATAGGTAGCAGTCAGATCTAGGATACCAGCATTGCCATAAAGGCAGACATGGTATAGCAATGTACTACTACTATTTTTTCATTTCAAAATAAACTGTCATTAACAATACACAAAAAATATAAGAAGACATTATATCATCATTTAATAGCAGAAAGTTTCTCAACTCTACGAAGATCATTGTTACCTTTCAGCAGTAACTGTCAAACCATTCACTTCACACATATTATGCCCATTTGGTATAAGTGTACCTTTAACATGACCATTCAAAAGTGATTTTTTCACAATAGCAGCCTGTGGAACAACATGTTTGTTGGTACCTTTTAGTGTGTGCTGCAGCTCATAAGGAATGACTTCTTGCTTGTATTCTAATGCCATGTTACTGACAGGTGGCAGACCAATACAAGCTCGGAATATATTTTCAATACAAGATCTCTGTTTGAAGAAGGCATTCACAACAGGGGTTCCTCTTGGTGCAAGAGGAGCTTTCAAGAGGAAACTGAGGATAGACAGTGCTGCATTAAATCTGTGGAACTCTGTTTCATCCTCCCGGCGAAGTTGAATGCGTTCACACATTTCAGTAAGTATTGCCAAATCAAGAATAAGAGGTGATGCTAGCAGAGAGTCTTCACAAGTGTTGTGGATGGCAATTGTATTACGGCCCCCCATCATTATCTCAGAGACGTACTCATCCATGGCTCGTTTGCTGTCACCCACATTTGGAACATACTTGATGACAACAACATGGTCAGGTTTTTCCCCTGGATTGTACAGAAGATGGTTGGACTCCACCATGTCGTCAACAACATTTGTTTTTGATATCTGCAAAAAGAAATTTACCATACTTAATAATGCAGAAAAACAAACAATTGTTGCTTAGTTTTACATGTATAAGTAACATGGGTGACTTTACCCTGCCAAAGTAGTGGCAATATATAAATTCACTTCTACTATTGAACATACCGCTGCTGTTTCCAGTTTAAATCAGATTATTAATTAAGAAAGACTTGTGTATAAAGTTAGGAAATATATTACTGTAAAAGAAGATACATTTTATGTTAATGGGTAAATGATTACTGGAATTATACTTATTGGTGAGATCCCAATTGACAATGAATCACAATGATAAAAATATACTTATGCAATGTTTAATTCTCTTGTTAATAAAATCAAAGAATCCCAAACTGGTAACCATATGTAAAAACAAAATCCTCATCAAAATGGCTAATTATTTCACAAATAAATAACTTCTTACCTCTTTGGACCTAAATGTTTCTGGGGCAGACAGATTTGCTCCATCATTGTTGCCAAGGTGGTTGAAGCTGACAATTGACAGTGGTTTGATACCAGCACTGACCAGAAAATCCACTAGGACAGACTTCATTTTTGTCTGGCCAGACTTGAAATCATCGCCACCAATGTACACACTGCTTTCTGCTCTGCCAGTTGTACAACACCTAAAAAACACAAAGTAAGGACGGATATTAGTGATTGTGTGGCTACCTACAAACAACAGTAAATCACATCAAACACACAAAAATAATTTCATTTTAAAGCTTAAAACAAATTTAATACAAATATATATATTCTATGAGGGTAAGTCAGTAAAATCACTTTATTAGTCATGAAGTTCTTAGAATCTCACAGAGACAGCAAGAAAACATAGCTGGAAACACTACCAAATAATAATCCCACCATCTTAAAACATTCTCATCTAACAAAGACAGATTGAGTACAAGTGGTGTAAAAGACTATAATTACCAGGAACAAAGGTGTTCTGTGGTGACCCATTAATATATGAGACTCCCTCCAAGATTGATGCTATAGCAAACAGAGTGGAAGGGGAAATCTCAGTGTTTCCTTTCTTGATGCTGCTGAAAAGATTCTCAATGGTGTCATTTAAACCTTCTCTTACTTCTGCAAATCGTTCGGTGTTGGCTGTCCACAAAACTATCACCTGTAGAAGATCGCAAAAGCCGTAATAGTAAATTATGGGGACAACAGTTATTGTTTCATCTTGCTCATATATGTTAAACAGAGAGATTTGATATTAAATTATTATTAATATATCTTGTATTTATATTGATTTATTCTCTAGCTCTAACCATATTTATATTGATTTATTTTCCAGCACTAACTATATTTATATTGATTTATTCTCCCAGCACTAACTATATTTATATTGATTTATTCTCCAGCACTAACTATATTTATATTGATTTATTCTCCCAGCACTAACCATATTTATATTGATTTATTCTCCAGCACTAACTATATTTAATGATTTATTCTCTAGCTCTAACCATATTTATAATGATTTATTTTCTAGCCCCAAAAAGTATGTGCAAATTTCTCTCCCTCTCTCGCAATCACCGCCAGACCGATGTACTCAGATCTCTCCCATAAATTCTATTCATGTGGAAATCCGATTCATGCAGCCCCAGCATTGGTGTGTTTTACGTTACATCTTCAGCACCATTTGGAGCTCCGGTGCTCATCCTTCTGCGATGTGTCCGGTCTCAGCCAGCGTTTACTCGGTTCGCTCTCCGTTCTGTAGCCATCCAATGTTTTTTACGGTGTGGGGTAGCTAGCCCTACGCCCAACCTCAATAGAGCCTCTTACATGGCAGGTAAAAGTGGTTCTATTCTTTACACCCCAATTTGGGCCCGGTAACTACTTGGGCGATGCAAATTTGTCTAGGATGTTGGGCGATGCAAATTTGTCTAGGATGCTAATTGACAATATACTAGAAAATCAATGAGCTACCTGCTATTTAGCAGTCATATTACTTACCTTGTCCAAATTTTTCTTTTTCTTAAAATCATTAATATCTGCACGAATTTGGTTTATTATCTCCTCCAAACTTCCAGACAGCAAGTTGTCTGCACGAGATTTCTGATTGGCTGCAATGAAATCTGGTATATAAACAGATCGGCGAGGTTTCATCTTTGACAAGTATGGGTAAAGCTGAGTTTGAAGGTCGTAATCAAGAACTTTCGCCCGTTTCATGGCATCTCCCAAATTCATGGATGAAATATCCCATCCTGGTAAATAAAACATAAGAAAAACTGCAGTAAAACTATACACCAAAAGCAAACTAAAAAAGACATTGAATAAAAGAGGGAGGCATAAAAAAAACATGAAGAGATTTGAAGGCAAAGATTAATGATATACAGAAGACATGAAAATAGATGCAAAAGATTGTAAGAATTGGCACGATTTGGGTGAGGGTCTGTGCCCCATCTGGGTGGTTTAAAAAAGTATCTAGCGAGAAAATATCACAACAGCAACTTTCGCATTGAGTCACATCTCTTTAACATGTAAGCTCCTCAAACATTACATGTATTATTTTCCATACAGCACAATTATTTTGAACTCGTGTTTTGTACACTTTTCTTGAGAAAAATCCCTTTAGTTTAAATGATCTAGTAGCGTTGTTATAATTTGTAAAACTATCTTGCTTAACATTTTGACATTTCACCTTTAACTGAAAATATGGTAAGTTACTTTTTTTCTCCTAATGCTTACAACCTTATTAGTCACGAATGTCCTGCTTTTGTTGCTGTCATGTTCCCATCAACTCCTGTATCAATATTTGGCTTTGGTCTTCATGCTTCTCCTCTGCTTGTTATCAATGATTCAAGATATTCTAAACTGTTCACTATCTTCAATTACAATTGTCTGACAAATGGTACATCACACATAATATGTTAAAGCATATAAAATACTAAAACTATTTATCTAAAGATAAATAATACTGATTAAACTATAGTATTTCCTTTGTTTAGATTGATTTTTTAAACTTCATTTGCTCCCAAAGTTGTAGCCAGTTACTGTCAATATTATTTCTGTAAAAAGTGAGAACAATACAACACTCAATATTTACCATCAAATTCAATGTCATTTGCATCAACCATAGGCAGAATAGACTTGAAGGGAACATACACTTCTCCATCTGGGCCTGTGCCTAAAGATAATGTCTAGGCTTGAGTTAGGGATCCAAGATAATTAGCATGCTGAACACCTTCCTTTGTCTCCCAAGACAAGCCCAATCTATTTGCAAGTACAGCTGCAGTAACTGTTGTACCATTATTTCTCCCAGCCCACAAGCATGACACCCAGCTTGGGAACACGACGAGCAGTCCGGAATAAGAAGGTATCCACATTAGGTGTTGCAATTAGATTTTTCCCAACTGTGCGGACTTTCGTGGTTTTGTATGCATACTTTGTCTCAATGAACTCCTCTGTGTATTTCACATCAGAGCTTTCTACTTTGATTTCTGCCATTGTTAGAATCGGAAGCTGCAAAACAAAAAAAAGACTAGTGACCCCAATGTACAATTTTGTTTACAGAAAATTCATACAAAATGTAAAAATAAACTGTCTGTTTGAATAATATAATAATAATTCCTCTCGAACCGTTATACGTTACATAAGGCCTGCAAGTAATTTCTCCATACCGCTCTATCCTGGGCAACTCGCTCAATCTCCTCCATGGAACTGAGACCGATATTTCTTGCCTCTCTCAGCAAAGTTCGTTTCAGGGTCTCCTTAGGTCATCTCTCTTTCTTGAACCCTTTGCATCCCACTTCAATGCCTGCTTTGATATTCGTTGATCATTTTTCCTCAAGAATATACGATACATAATAATTTACTTTAAATTTATTAACAAATCATATTTGATGAAGGAGTCTAGTCCAACATCTTAATTGTTATAAATGGCATTACTAAGCCAACCACACTAGAACATTCTTACCAAATAATACTTTATAGTATTTGCATCTTTAACAAGAATACAGATATAATTATATGCTAAGGTCACAGAAGTGGGATTTTATTTTTGACTAGTAGAATTTAAATCTCTAGCTTAACTATTAATTCTCCCAATCCACATCATCGCACATTTAACAATCCATGTGTTCTGTCCTCCAATGTTGCAGCCAATTCAATGTTCCTGCACTCACTATTCCTAAGTGATGTTTGTTGGGACATCCCTTTGCTCTCTTTTTGGGCATCTTTTTGCTCTCTTTGTGTGCCCCGGCAACACAAGGGCGAAGCAGGTGGTTCAATGCCTCTAATCCTGTTTCCACATATGTAGAGCTGAAGGCACTTGTGATGTACAAACTGTCCATACTTCTCCCCCTTGGAATGTATGCTACTCCAGCAAATTCATCTGCCTTTTTATTTCCCTTGATCTTTGTGTATCTTGGTGTGCTTAACTACATTATTATATCTCACACAATTATAGGATGGAATAGAATATTAATGAATATAACTGTCAGTGCATCTGAATGTTTAATAATTTGTGTGTTTGTATTCACAGTGTAGATCCACAGGATATCTTTATTGATGAGACTAGCATCCTACCAAAGCATGACTTATGCTGAAAGTGCAAACAAATTAAAATTTATATAGCTGCTGTTGTCAAATTTGTACTGACAAGTTATAGAAAATAATCAATTTGTTTTGCTACAATAGGTAAATATGCCAAACACTATAGTTCCTTTTACACTCTGTCTGTGTCAATAATATATGTGCTGTTACAGTGGCTGCACCTACAGCAGTTTGTTTTATACACCAGAGTTTGAGGGGAAAAAAGAATAACCCTTATTTGATTTCATGCTCGGTAGTATGTGATAATACTTGGCTTACCCTCCTCATGTAAGGAGAACACTTGAGTATACACTAGTAATGTAAACTCACCAACAGTTTAATTTCTTTAAAAAATTTAATTTACACAAAATTTATATATTAAAAATTATATTATTACTACTAAACCTTGTACCAAGTGGAATGCAGGTTTGCAAGCAGGCTCTCCAATATACTAGAACCTTTCTTCAGATCTGCCCTCGACGCCTTGGACCTTGTTTGCTTCATAAAATATTGGTTGTTCTCTCCCTCTTTTTCTTCTAATGTTGGTTTCAGTCATGTACATGTCTTTATGATGGGTGGTCGTTTCCTGAGGGTATGGCCCAATGTCTCTTCCTTCAACTGTAGCAGTGTGTCTGTCTTGCTTTCTTTCACAGGTCTGTATATATTATTATACCTTATGGCAATCCAATATAGAGTATGTGGTGGAGACACCTGTTTGCGAATGCCTGCAGTTTAGATGTGATATTCTGCTTGGTCTTATACCTGTGTAACTATTAGTCATGTATCATGTTCTCAAGAGCCATATAAAGTATAAAACGGGACAAATTTTACAATTATGTTCAATGGACATCTGACATCTACTAATATATTTCCCAAAAAATATGTCCTTGACAGTAGGAGTCACTCTCAGTATTCACAAATTTGGTTTCAAGTCCATCATTCACTGGTGCTTTACTCAAGAGACAGTGTTACTATCATGAGTTAGAGTATCTCAAATTTGATCTACACTGACTCAGTGTAGAAGATCAAATTTGAGATACTCTCTAATTTTGTTATAGTATTAAGTTAATACTATTAACACTAACAGGAAAAAAAGCATCACTATTACTCACTACTGTACAAAATTACTAAACATCTGAAAACGTTTAGCAGCTAAATTATTCGACGGATTTTACATTATACATTTAGTTTAGCCTAAACTAACTAAATGTGTAATTACTGTAATGTAAAATCCGTCGAATAATTTTATTGTGGTCTGAATATTGAAAAAATCGATGTAGTTTTTAATTAAAGCATTAACTAACCAAATTATAGTCCACCCTTTCGAGCCAACAGAACTTAATAGTTAATTTTAAATCGATAAAACGAGCAAATGACGTCGGCTGGAATGAATACAAAGGACTTAGTGTTGCTTACTCTTCTACTGTGTTACTAGTGTTACTGTTACCGGTTACCCGAGGTACCGGCAGCCGGTACCTGATTTAAAAAAAACTCAAATCTTTCGATAGATACATCTAAAGTGACGAATATTATTTACCAAACGATGAACTGTGAAGGTAAACTGTTCCAGAAGTAAGACTTCAATTGCGGTATAAAGTTTGTTTAATGAAAGTTAACTCCAGCACACTTATTTATATCAATCAGAAATCTTCGCGATCAGCTTTACACTAATATATGGTAATAGTATATATGCGCAATACTTGTTTGCGTCATCAGAATCGTGTTGGTAATCGAGTTCATTCAAGTAGCCGGACTTATGAATTCTCCCGTATTAAAAAATATGTGCCCAATGGCCAAACTTCTTTCTAATTGTTAAATAACATTTTGCTAAGAGCCTGTGGCTTATGTTAGTTTCTTCACATATTAAATAAATACCAACAAGATTTCTAATATACCAGTTAAGTAATAACTATGAATCCAATGCCAAAAGAAATAATTGGGAGTAATCGTAAGCAGCAAACTTTAATAAACCGTTTATTATATAATAGGGTCAGTGCATGAAAGTTATAATTAGCATACAATTTGTTACTCGTAAATTGTATAGTCTTCAGACATGTTTAATTTTAAATTATACTTTATTTTCTATATTATATTAATTTATACTAACATAATACTATGATATTTTTCCAGTAGTTGCAATTTTTATTTGCAAAGGAGTATCGATACTACATTAATAGTCTTACGCGTACTTTAGTGCAACGTCACGTGATATATCAGGCCATACACATTCACAAAACAAGGGTCACAAACATTTTGTTTATGGTTCGACCCGAGAGGTTAAGACCAAGGTTTACGCGTGTCAGGAGCAGCGTGTACAATTCCATGAGTAAATTTCCACGTTAAATTTCCTAAACGCTTGTTATTCATGCGCAAGTTTTCTTCTACTTTTGTCGTCACACTCAACACTGCTACCGGGTTGTTACCCTGTGTCTTGGTTTTCTGTTTGTGACCTTAGTTATTTTTGCTTTTTGACAGCATTCTGCTATGCATCTAACCATATTTTTTTGGTCTTCTCCTCGCCTTCTTTCCTAATGTTCTGTTGTAGAAGACTATACTGTAGAGCAGGG
Organism: Arion vulgaris; assembly: GCA_020796225.1. Lineage (NCBI taxonomy): Eukaryota > Metazoa > Mollusca > Gastropoda > Stylommatophora > Arionidae > Arion > Arion vulgaris. The sequence goes on along the minus strand of CM036761.1, from coordinate 22,305,451 downwards.
TTGCCCAATACGCGGGAGCCATGACGCCCAAGTTGTACATTTCTGGCGCTCCAAGCTACTCCGTCGGCTATAACGATAATCATAACTTGAAGGGTAAAAAGCATTTCTGAATAACAGATTATTACATTTTTTGTAACAGCACTCCTGAAAACACCGTCTCACCGCTTTTACAATCTTGTTTTCTTTTGTAACCATTCTACTGAACTTAACCGTGGGCCTACATCATTTGCTCTTTTACTGAAAACCTTTCGGCTTCATCTCTCAATTCTTTGAACAAATTAGACACTTTATTAAGAGACCGGCCCCGAACACGTATTTTAGCTTCAAGAAGTGACACTTTCAGTTTAAGTTCAGTGTTTTCTTTATCTATCAGCGATTTTTATTTAATCTCCTAAATTGATACTATACATTAATCTGTACTAGTTATGAAAGGTGTGCAATATTTCTTATTTATCATGTTCAGTTAGTTTGTTCCTTTGTTAAAGGCGTACATAGGGCAGAGGTTTTAGACCTTCGTGTGATGCGGTTTGTTGCTAGCAGTTGGAGATCTTGTATGGTTTTACGTCCCAATAGTTTACTTTCTTGTAGGATTGTTCTTCGAAGAGTGGTCTTAGGTCTATTTATCATGTGCCATAAAAAATAGGACGAAATTACATTTTAAATTCTGAATAGGAGGGTAAGTATTATACCATTGAATATAAAGATAAATCCGTGTGTTTATTGTACAATGGAGGCGTATCTATTATTTTTTTTAAAGGAATATAGAGCGACTTTTCTTCACTAATCATAACAGCTGTAGCCTAATAGTCAATATACTAAATACTGTGAATTCTGAGCTAGGAAGGCACAGAGTGAGAAAACGTATATACAAATTAACATTGCAGCTGAGTATGTTTACAAAGACTTAAGCAATCAAGTAACGTAACAATAGCTTCGTACAAAATATGTCATGTATTAGTTAAAAGAAAGAAACCTTTCAGTGTTGAGGGGGAAAATGCAATGGTCATTGCAGCTATAGTCCGTTCAACAACTCATGCCCACAGTCCAGTGCGAATTGTAGCAAAACCATTGATTCTACAGTAGCGAAACTTTGCACCCAATCTTATAATTATACCGACGCAAATGTCTGATGGAAGAAATTGCTAAAGAAAACCTGGATTTTGTAATATAACGGTTTCCTTTGATGTTGGCGGCATATTTGGCGAGTCTGATACAAAATTTTAGTTTTTACAATAAACGACCAATATGACATTTGATGTCAAGTCTCATTGAAAGGCGTATCATCCTAGCTCATACATGGGGCCAATGTTGATACTTGCAATGGTGTCATGAAATAAACAAGAAATGTAGATTTAGTTGTATTATTGTTTTTTAAAAAATAATTTACATTACAGTTAAAGTTAGCTGCCATGTCATAATCGCATCCCCCTTTCCCGTCCAGGTTTGGGATTGGCAATGGCGGAGCTACTTTGAGACGTTCTCTTCAAATCGCCACTTCTTCGGTACAATCTGCGTGTTAACATATGTGGTAGGGGGTATCACTACAATAAAATAGCTCTTTACTCTGTTCTTGTATACTGTGGTACAGATGGCCCCTATGTGCCTGGAGTCAAAGGTGCATTGGGACAACGCGCGATAGGATTAGTGAGCTGGCACTAATCAAGATCCTACCCCACCTCAAGTTGGTGACCCTGGTAACAGACATTGGTTCTTGTCTGGCTAAGTGGGTGTGGATGGAGGGAGAGCTACTCTGGCGTCGGCAGGGATGCAGACGTAGTCACGTTGGATGAGATCCGCCTGCAACACAGACGAGTGGAATATCAGAGTGACTATTAATGCACGTCTCTTCCGGCCGATAGGAAAAGCTGAACGGATAACCATAAAGGGATGAGGGGTGCATCCAGAGAAGAGACCTGGGCCGCGTGGAGCAAAACTTGGGCCCGAGATGAGTTGCATGTGGGTCCACATAGGGTGAAACTCGGAGCCCTGAGGTGGGGGCCCGAGTTGAGCCCAGTGTCTGGACAGTCTAGAGGCTGGTAAATGTGAGTACGGTGAGAACTGATGGAAATGTTGGGGCAAGCACCAGGACAGAGCGAGCACTCATGCGATTGGTGGGTAGACGTGCATGGCGCTGATGGTGAGGGAGCGTGGCAGGCGTAGTGGTGAGCGGACCAACAAAAGGTGCAGAAAAACTGGAAAGCCCAGCAGAGGCGCGTTTCCGCTCGCAGCGTACTACTACTGCCTTGTAGTTAGATTGGGGACAATCAAAAGCTAGTGGAGCAAACCGTACACAAAACTGGATGGAAGGAAAACCAAGTAGTCCACAAAAGACCGGCAATCTGGGCAGATGACGCTCAACAGCCCGATAAGGTAGGTCGTCTAAGGATTGCTACCTTAAAAGAAAATAGCAGCCTGCTGCCTTGCAGTTTGGCTGGGGACAGTCAAAGGTTGACGGAGAGCGAATCCAGTAAACGCTGGTTGAAATCGGACACGTCGCCGCAGGACATGCACAAGAGCTTCAAATGTTATCGAAGATTGTGACGTAAAACAAACGTTCTTAGCAAAGGCTGTTTATATATCACAATAAGAATGATAAAAATGGTCGAAAAAGAAAGATCCAGAGAGAGAGAGTGAGATGTGCCTCTTTGCGGAAATGCGCGTATAGTATTAATGACACTTTTGCATTGTAACTTCAAACTCATTAGAAATGTTACATCAATGTTTGTTTTGAGAAGTCAACAATATATATACAAAAATTGTGTAAAACATGACATGAAAATCAACAACACTAAAACAGAAATAATGAATATGGGAAGAAAACATAATAATCTAGACATCCATGTCAATGGCACTAAAATAAACCAAGTGAAAGAATTCAAATACTTAGGAAGCATATTCACAGAAGACGGAAAACTGGATAGAGAGATAGAGGCTAGAGTACAAAAGCAAATGCTGTAACCTACCAGCTAGCCCCATTGTTAAGGCACCCAAAATTTCACAGGCAGCTAAGCAACAGATGATCAACAGCATTTTTATACCTACTTTGTGTTACCAGAGCCAAACATGGACATTGAGCAAAGCGCAGTCACAAAAATAACTACATGTGAAATGCGTTGCCTGCGAAAAGTTACCAACAACACAAGAAAAGACAGAATCACCAACATCAGCATAAGAAAGAAAGTTGGCACAAAACCGTGCTTGAATTACATAGATAAACAAAGAATGAAGTGGTTTGGCCACTTAATAAGAATGCATCCAAACTCCACAGTATACAGAGTCTTCTACAACAGAACATCGGAAAGAAGGCAAGAGGAAGACCACGGAAAAGATGGTTAGATGGCGTAGCAGAATCCTGTGAAAGAGCAAAGATAACAATCACACAAGCCACCAAAACAGCGCAAGACAAAAACAGAAAATCACGACACTGGGCAACAACCCGGTAGCAGTGTGACGACAAAAGAAGAAGAAAGAAGAACAATATAACCTAATAGCCTCACACTAATTTCGGTATACGCCTTTAACTAAAAGTTTGTTTCGCACTTATGACGTCATTTAATTACCATGTTCTGCCCGAGTTGATTTGGTGCGCGGAAAATGCAAGAATTGTTTTTAAAAAACACGGATTTCGTTCTAAATGTTGCTAATTTTGTCGTCAATGGCTGTAAACATTAGTTTTCTCTAACCATGCCAATGGACGCGTTAAATATATAGCATAAAGAAGGAAACTTCTAGATGGTATGATTGTTTGAATGGCAAAAAATTTTTAGCGTCAGGGAACATGTGTAGTTCACATGCAAGTTTTCAAGTTATTTCATCAAATGGTTACAAAGATACAAATTTGTATCTGTGGGCATGACAAGTTGAACGGACTATAGAACTATGTTCGAATATCATAGAGATAACTATAAAAAACATGTCTTCCATGAGTATTCAATTGTCTCATCACAAACAAACTGTAGCTAGACTGGACAGATTTTTCATAATTTGCAATCTCAATTATTTCATTACTTGCAGTCTAGTGAATATTTTTCAATACGATGAAAGCCCGAACATTTTGGATACTGCACAGTTGTGTGTATTTATTAGAACAGTGTTTAAAAAAACCTTATTTTACAGGAAAATAGGAGGTCGTTAAGCTTCTCCCTCTTAAAGACCGCACTAGGTCACAAGACATTTTAACGTATCTGCTAAGGAGGGTAACTTATCACTTTCAAAATGTGTTGCTATAACAACTAATGGGGCACCTTCACTGACTAGTAGACACTGTGTGTTTCTTGGTCTTTATGCTAAGGATGAATCAACTCCAAAATATATATCTTATTGTAATAACCACCAGAAATCTTTATGCATACAGGCGCTGAGGTTCGAGTATGTCATGAAAGTAGTTACTCAAATTGTAAATTACATCAAATCATCTGCCGCACACGTCATCGATTGTGATGTAATTCTTTATACAGAAGTAAGGTGGCTGAGGGGCGAAAGACAATGTACCGATTCTAACTGCGATAAGGGAATTTCTTAACTCCAATGCAATATCACGTAGGACTTCACATATCAAGGCTATAAGATTTAACTATTTTTTTTTAAAACAGATATTACCATCAAATTAAGTGAGTTAAGTCTCGAATTACAATGGACAGATTGTGAAATCTCAGAAATTATAAGTTCAATAAGGGCGTTTTAAAAGAAATAATTTGTTTGGATTGAACATTTAAACAAGAAATCACTTTCTAAATTCGAAGTCTATTGCTGGATCTATGAGTGACGATGTCTGTGATCTGTGTTGTCAAACACCTTGTGAATTCCTTACTGTCAAATTTGCTAACAGATTTAGTCAGTTTTCAACCCTTGAACCAATTATAATGTTATTCAATAACCAGTTTGCATCTTTTTTTGCAACTCAACTTAGAAGTAGAGCCTGTGAAGTTTTCGAAAAAAAATATAATCTAATACATCTTGAATAAGCAAGAAGACATATTTTTGAAATTCTCTCATGGCAAAAAAATGACAATTTCTGGGCGTTGGTGGAAAATAATAAATATTCAATGATTAGTAGTGATGCTCTTAAAATATATTCGTGCTTGGGTTCAACCAGAGCCAACTATAAACTACTGGGCCTTCGCTCAGGTAAAATTGATGAAATCAGACCCCTAACTACACCACTTGACCTCGCATTCCAGTCATTGGTGTATATAGACGAATTCATTTTAAAATCAACACAAAATGCTAACTCGAAGTCATATTATGCAACAAGTTAAGTTTAACAATAAGGAATATCAATATTATGAATATTTTTCACCAATAAATAACCATAGACTCATAGAATTGAGTAAAATTGCAAAAGCGTGCAGTGTTCTATCAAACATCTGTATTTTCCAGATCCCTTTTCTTATCTAGGTCAGGAATACCGGCCAGTTGTCTGGCCTGTGCTAGAAACCTGGCTGTGGTTCAACATATCTATATGAAGTCTCGTTAACCTCTATGAACATCATCAAAAATAAAATAGCAATCCTGCCTGAAATACTCAAACATAGATGATGCATTAAAAATAGTTCCTCAACTTGTAACATATGTCTTCTTTTTCTTCTCTGCGTTCGTTCTTTACGACCAATTTTAATCACTCTTTGTGATATGTTTGATCTTTGCCAAGAACGTGTATAAGTTGCACATTAGTTTGGTAGGTTCCTAACGCATAGACTTGTACATGTTTAGGAAACGTGCATCCGATTTCA